>BSBN01001560.1:4554309-6966119 GCA_027924645.1 Cunninghamia lanceolata
ACCTTGAGAAGACTTGTGAAGGTTCAAAAAGCACTTTCTAGCATGGTATCAACCAACTTTGGTCCATACGAAGGTGATCCAACACTAAGAGGGCAACAAAAATTAAATAGATAATCCTAGATTACACTTGGTGGGATCGTATGGAATATCTTCTTAGTTTCAGCAAGCCCATCTTGAGTACAATCCATTAAATTGACATGAATAAGCCATGTTTGAGAGATGTATATGATGGCATCGACTCAATGATTGAGAAGATGAAGACTCTCATAAATGAGAAAGAGCAGGACCCTAAAGAAATGATTGAGAAGATGAAGACTATCATAAATGAGAAAGAGCTGGATCCTAAAGAAACTTTCTTCAAATAGGTGCAAACAATTATTGTTGAGCAATGGAACAATATGACCAGCTCACTACATCTTCTTGGCTTTCCATTGACTCCAAAATATTACAGCATTGGGATCCTTTCTTTACCAAGGAGGGTTGCACCATATAGAGAATTTGGAAGTCAATGAAGGGTACAAGCAAGCATTTGCTAGACTCTTCACTGATCCTAATTTGGAGAAAGTAGTCATGAATGAGTTTTCTGATTTTGTACACTTCAATGGTCAAAGTATTTCCACTCTTTGTGACAAGTATAGAAGGATGCTCAAAATTGGTGGTTGCTCCATGGCCAAGCATTTCAACACCTACAACCTTTGCAATTATCACAACAATATTTATTTTTTAAATCTAAAACATTTCCAAGTTTGAAATTTAATTTATAATTTTTAAATTTTATAACTCTAACAATCGAACTTTGCCCCAATAGGTTGTCAATCCGTCTTCATCTAAGCAAAATTGGAGCACATACTCCTTCATCCACTCTATAAAGCACAACTAATTGAAATCAAAAAAGGCAAAGGAGTTAGTGTACATGCATTCCAGCTTGTGTCTTCTTTTGTACAAACATAATGACTACAAGGAATGGGAATGAAGATGTGGCATGTAAAGCCAGAGCATATTGACTTGGATGCTTCTGCTTCCCAACATTCTTCATTTTTGGAGGAGTCAAATAGATAGCAGCATACTTTTAATGCAGGTGCTAATGGCACTCCTTGTGGTTCTTCTAATCTACATCATCTAATGTCAATGATGATGATAATGATCTTTATGAAGACCCATATGATGCTGATTGCTAATTTTATTATTTTAATATTGAACGATGAATATTTATCATGACATTCGAGTTTGGCAAATTGACATCGAACTAGTATTTTTTATTTTTATGGTGGTTTTGTTTATTATATGATGCTATGTAGTATTATGAACTTAATTTATGTTTTTAGGCTACAAATATGTATATGTTGTGATGTTCACAACACACCCCATTTTACGTCTTAGCAAAATGAGGACCTCTACTGTGGCTGTTGCTTTTGGTTTGTGTGTGGTCGTGCTTGGTGGTAAAGGGAAAAAGAGGTAAGTATTACAAACCATGTTGAAGATTGAAAATACCTAGCAGTAGGTACAAAGCAGAGGTAGTGGTGAATTCTTTGTGAAAAATGAGAAAGGGTTGTTTTTTTAAACCAGCGAGAAATTCCCAATATTCTGTAAGATATGTTTTTTTTGGTAAAATGCATCATTTTGGAGGTTTGTATGTCATATACAAATTCATTTGTATATGAGGTCTTTGTATAAGTCCTGCTGGGTGCAATCGGGTTTTTGTATCTTGGTGATTGTATACATGTGTCCAGTGTTTGGGCCCTTTGTATACCAATCGGACCCCATAGGTGTTCAAAAGTTGAATGAATAAAGTGTCAGGTCCGCGTTGTATATAGGTTTGTATGTATGTTCAATATAAGCGCAATCTATATACATAGGGGTGATATACCTACACGAACCCGAGGGAAGTATACAATGCAGTTTATTAAGGTGAAAAGGGTACTTTACGCAGTATTGTATTTTGTATGTTTCAACTTTGCATCTTTAAAGTACATACAATTACGGATTCCAAAGGCTATTTAAATCCGATATAAAAGATACATTGTTTCTTGACGCATTCTGGATAGGTATGCAGTCGCTTGATATACATACACGGACCCGAAAAGATTATGCAATGCAGTTAGTGAAAGTCAAAAGTCAAATAGGGTTGTATCATACGTTCGCATGTATGAGTGATTGTATCCAAGGGCAAATACAATTATTGTTTCTTTGAAGAGATAAAAGCAGTTAAGTAGAGTGGGGCCCATGATGGTATCCCGTCGTTGTATGTTGCATATACATGGGGAGATACAAAAGGGTGGTACAAACGATGTAAAAGGTAAAACTCGATGCGGATTTTAAAAGGTGATGAAATAAGATCAATACTCTTGTATATATGAAAGATGGTATACATACAATCCCAATATACAAAAGGGTAAAAGTGCATTGTCGGAAAATAAAAGGAAAGTAAAGTGAAACTAAGGTATCGATTGCATTTGTATAATGGTTTGTATCTATTATATGTACATTGCGATATACAAACAGGAGGTACAAAGCTGAACATGAAGTAAAGTGCAACATTGTTTTATAACCCATTGCATGTTTCGGTTTGTATATTAAACGATATACAAAGCGATATACAAAAACGATATGAGAAGTCCAAATGCAAAGGGCAGATTATTAATGGATACAATGTTCAAAATATAAAGTTAAAATAGAGAACCAAGTCCATATGATGCATTGAATGCAGCATTTAATCCAGAACTAACAGTGAAAAAGATGAATTTAAACATGTTAAGGTTAAGTAAAGATTGTTATTCTTTCATAATTGCATCATGAAAGCTAAAATTGCAGAGAAAGGAGATTATTGCACAAATTGAACAGACAGTCCATAGTTGAACGGAATTTCGGAACGGGAACGGCTTGGTAAAAACGGTAAAGTGGGTCAACGCTCGTAGAGTTAAGTTGTCACTAAAACAGGTATGTATCCTAAACGCCGTTACGATACAGTTAATCAAAAATGCAAATTAGTTATGAGTAATTTCGTTTAAAAAATGCAAGTAAATGGCAAATTACTGTATCTGATTAAGGAAATTAACGGATTGTGTTAAGTAGCATGAAATCTAAAGCGAGAAAAAACAAAAAGGGTTAGGATAAATGTAAAATGTAAGAAATTCATGGTAAACCCCTAAGAAGATGAAGTAAAACAGGAAGTTAAATATGCGACTTTTCATACAAGATGGCTCCGAAACAAAAGAGAATAGATCCAGTAGGCGAAGAAAAGGTAAAAGTAAAAAAAGAGAGAAAGCCACGGAAGGAAATAGAAAAGGAGGAATTGCCGATGCACAGAGGATATCCATCCATGATTAGCATGAGCGGAGTCGCGACCGATACAAGCGTAGGATCTTATGATGCAGAGGATGTTCTTCAAAAAATTACATCATTAGACGCTACCCCTGATATGAAGTGCATTTGGGATAGGGGATTGTACAAGGCTACAGGGTTCCCATTAGCCATGGAGGCTAAGGATCTGGTTTTGGAGTGCATAAACAGATACGATACAAGTACCAGAAGAGTAATACATGAAAACCAGGTTATTGTAGATTTGTCCACAGAGGGGATAGCAAGGACGTTTGGTTTAGAGATTCAGGAGAAAATGATAGATATAGACATAGACCAATATACAGAAGATTTTAATAGCAATGAAAGAGATTGCAAGAGCAGAATTTTCTATAGCTGGTACACTACAGAAAACAAACCTAAAGATGTAGCGAGAGTACCAAAGAAACTTCACAGGACAAATTTTAAAGAAGAAATACATCTAATGATTACAATGCTGAGTAGACTAGTGGGGTTGAGGGATGCAACTAAGTGTGAACCATGGATGTTCACTATTATTCAATTTATGAGGGAAGCAAAAAAGGAAGATGGGCAAATTCACTGGGCCAAGGCTATCAATACAGCCATATGGAAGCAAGCCATGTTAAGAAAGCAGAAAATGATGCCTTTTTATTTGTTAACATATGTGTTGTATTCCTGTGCATCTGGGATCCAGCCCTACATAGTTGGGATTAATAGAGTTGGGACCATGGGAAATGGCCCAAATCATAAATTAGTTTATGATCATTATCCAGATTTGCAAGAGGATAATGCATTGAGGAAGTATGCCCTGGTAAATGATGTGTTTTATACTTACATGGTAAGGATTTTGACTGGGGAAAAAGATGAGGTTATCTGAAGAAGCAGAAAACACTATTGCGCTACATAGCTCATGCTATATACAATTCCCAAATTTTACATATATCAGAACTGAAGGTTTTGAGGGGAAGCCATTCATGCTACCTAGGTATCCATCAAATAACTGATTGTATTGGAATTTTCTAGGCAGAACCTGAATGCATTTAAGATGTATAAAAAGAAGTGGGGCAAAGGAAATATCAAACTCCCCTGGGCTATTGGAAGATATTCTTGTTACAGTGAGGAGGTGGCTGGTTATCCAGAAACTTGAGATTGAGAATTACTGGTTAATTCTGCATATCTTCCAAGATAGCTAAGGTTCTTTTGTGAATTTTAACTATGCTATGACTGTGTAAAAACTCTCATCAACAGTATATATTTATGATTTTTATATTTTTTTTAATGGATGAACCCAACCCTAAAAAAAATTGTCATATCCACATACTCAAACTCAAACTGGTAACTTAGTATTATTCAAGTTTAATCATGATATTTTTCCCAAAATCTATCAGTTGATGAATTTGTTCCTAATTTTTAAATTTTAAACTCAAACACGAATACAAACCCTGTCACATAACATATATATTATATAAATTTTGGGGGTTTGACTACTTTCACAAAATCAACCAAGGACACTCTTCTCTAGATGGGCCATTGATAAGTCACTGCATGTGGATCATATCTGTAGAGGTTCCTGCCACGGGCGAAAAACTATTCCATGAGTCACTAGATATTGTCGACATTGTCCATGTTTGTTGTTGTTATCTGCATTTGTATTTGCACTTACCTCGAGGTTATATTGAGTGAAGAAAGTTGAACTATGTACTTGTAGTATGTTACTATGTAGTAATATACTATGCATTGTGCAATGTAATCAGTGATCTGCAAATTAATGAAAAAAAACTACATTCCATAATTCATGGTGTAAACTCTCATTTCCCTTCATTCTCTCTATCTTTATGTAATTACATTACCTTTAAATATTAAAAAAGGTAGTTTTCCTCTCTTTTTTTCTGCATTTTTTGGGTTTCTAATTTTTTCCTAATTAAATTCCAATTTTTGAAAAAATCTTTATCTATTAATTTGCCGAGTTATACCCAAGAAAGATTTTTGCTACTATTGTTTAGAGTTTTAGGTTTAGTTTTTGTTAAAAGGGAGCTTCCCTTTCCAATTTGAAGAAAGGTATATCTTTACACATTTCATTTTGCATCGTCCTGAACATAGCAGCAAAAATCTTTTGGGGAAAAAATCAGCAAACCAAAAGTATAAGATTTTTTCAAAATATTAGGAAAAAATCGGGAAAAAATGGGATCGTCAAAAAACGTAGAAAACATTAAAAAAAGAGAGAAAAACCTACAAACGAAACATTCGTAGTCAATGAAACCCTAAATAAGTTTAAATCCTACAATTATGCTTCACACAAAATTTATTCAATGGCAAAGATCCTAAACTCCATGTACCTAACAATTGACCTGAAAAATGAATATCGATGAACATCAATAGAGGTTTCCAAACAAGGTAAAATGACTTTAAACAAACGATAAAAAATAAGTTGTCATTTCTAATATGAGAATGGGTATGGGCTAGGGCCCATATCCATTCTCATGCTAGGACTGACAACTTATTTTACTGAGAATATAAAGAAGGTGAATATCATTGTAAAGATATGTGATGAGTATGATATTATGTTTGGGATCTCTTGGACATATAGCATGGAGTGACTTTTTCCATAAGGAGTATTGTACGGTGTTATCCTACCTCAAGGGTTTATTTTATTTTTGCATATATTGGATATTAGGGCATCTTGCCCCACAAACATCTCTTGTGTTGTGTATGATCTATCTTCTACATTGTCTTATTGCCATTTTTATGTGTGGATCTTATCAATCTTCATGGGAATGTCTACATTGGTAGTCAAGATATCCTTCGGCATGTTAATGCAATCGATCGTGTTCTCAACACTTTTGTTCCAGCTGCTCCAAATGTTGTTGAGGTTTCAGAGAAGGGCTTTATTACATAATATTTGTAATATTGAACGTATGATTTTTCTAGCTATCATATATTAAAACTCTAATGAAGTGTACATTGTGATGATATCTTTGACCTTAGTAGAAGAGTGTTTATGTTTCTACCTTAGGTGTCATTTTGTAACCTTGGCCCTGGCTATTCCTACTTTTTTATTATATTTTGTATTAGATGGTATCAATAGACTATCTCATTGCCTTAATGGCTTATATTGTGTAACATTTTTTTGTTGACTATTATGAAATATATAAAAAATATTTACCTAGCTTTGCTATTTAAGTTAATTGTCTATTTATTAATAACATTAATTAATTAACCTAGCTAGGTCATTGGGAAAGTGTATTTTCCTATATCGCTACAATTCAATGAAAGTTTCCTCTTAAAAGAAAAATTGGCTCTTACTTTAGTGAATTTTTTTGGTGTACCACAATTTGAAACTCAACCTGAGGTAGAGAAGATATAGGAGGTGTAGGCATTGTAAAGGTTGAAGAAATGTTTCCTAATCTCCTATAGCGAAATACTAAATTCTTACTTACTTCTGGGCTTGTGGACATTAAAAATTTCTATTATATTGTTAGATAGTGCTTCTCGATATAATTGTGTAGTCATTTTTAATATCAATGTTTTGGATCACACTCTGTGATCCATCATCAAAATAAGGAAAAAAAATATAGATAGATTGCAACATTTATTCTTTATAAAGATAAACAGGTAAAAACAAAAAATAAAAACACATTATAATTGAACCACAAAATAATCCAAACAAAATTAGATAACACAATATTAATTAGCAAATGCAAATAAACATCTTGAAAAATATTAACAATAAAAAACAAGAACCAATGAAAGAAAGTCAAGAGATAAAAAAAAATTAAATCTAACTAGCACATTTTGCCTAGTGCCTTCTATTTCAAGGTTTACCAATCGGAGCAAGGCTTTTTCATCTCGGGGTTCAGGATCCCCGTTGTCCTTTTTGTGGACAAGCTGAGACTTTTCAGCATCTCTTCTGGTTTTGCACCAAGGCTCAGCAATTTTGGCTCTGGATTTATGATTTCTTTAGGCCTTTCAAACCAAAGCCTCTTTCATGGCAGATAATACTTCTGGGTGATTCTCCCAGGTTCCCTGCAAGATTTACTCAGATTTGGCATATTTTTAGGTGGAGATTCTTTTCACAATTTGGAAGGATCGTAATTCTTGCATATTTTCAAACAATCACATTGGAACAACTATTTCTCTTTATATTAAAGCTATTATATGTTCTAATGTTCTTCTGCAGATACAAGTTCAAGCAAACAAAGTGGCACTTGAGGTTGCTCACTTACAAGAACCTTTGGATCACTGGGGTAATGCTCCTTGCACAGTGGCACATGTGCCTCCCTCTCCTTCCTCTGTCAGAGCTCGTTCACCTTCTCATGGCCACCGGAGAAGGAGTGGATCTGCCAGGGACTCCCGGCCACGTTCTCAGCCTCCTCGCCGTGCATCTCACCGTCGCAGACGCTCGTCCTCTCCATGTATTCGTGGCTAGACTTATGGTCGTCCTGCAGGTGGTACAGGTGACAATGCAGGTTGGCCCTCTAGTGACAATGCAGGTTGGCCCACTGGTGACAATACAAGCTGGCCTGCTCCTGGTACTTCCAATCCAACCAACATTGGTTGGGATAGCAGCAAAGTTTTTTCACGCTGGAGTTTGACCATTTCACCTGAGCACCAGGAAGCTAATGCAAAGAATGAAAATCAACAGAACGACGATGGCTGGGCTCCACCAAATGTCATATCGAACCCCGCAGCAATTTGGGGTAATCCGGATGACAGGGATCCCCCATCTGCTGGAGTTGCTTTAGCTGCATGATTCTGATTAGTATTATGTTTTTATAATTTCTGTTATGTAATTTCGGGTGAGTACCTATAGACATTCTGGAACTTTCTGGGCTATGCCCATATGACCATCTTTTTGGGGTGTGCCTTTATACCACCCAAACCATTTTTTGTGGAAGTGTTTTTCTTATCTTATGATTAATAGATAATATGGCATTTTCATCAAAAAAAACAATGAGCTTATTATTAATAAGAAGACATACCTATTATAAAATTAATATAAGGATGAGTTTAACAATTAACATCGAAAATTATTAAAATAAAATAAAATAACTTAGGATAGACATTAGTATTACCTACTATTATTCTACTCTATTCTTCTCTTTTATTCTATTCACCTTTCTCGTGACGTCATGGTGCAAAAAATCTCTTCTTTCTAAAGATTTAGAATTTATGACAATATTCTCTCGCTCACATTATATTGAATATATATATAAACTTTAGCACATATGGTATATGGCGTGCATAAACCCTATCGCACACGGATAGTATATCCCGTGCAAAAAAAACCCTTGAAATCGTGTGTAAACCCCACCACACGGAAAAAACATTGAAATCATGTTTAATCGCAAAAAAACTAGGTTAAGATCGGTCAAAATCGCCAGTCAACAATTTATTTGAAAAACACAGTTTTAACAGGGAAAAAATCGTGAAATGTGTCGTTCCGTGATTAATCGTGTATAATCGTGATTTTTGCTTCTATGGTCCTGAAAGGGACAAAATAAAATGCTAACACATAGTTGTAGGATGAGGACTCGTTTTTGAAAAACAATTGTAAACATTGTAATGGTATGGCCTTCATTATACATTGATGCAACAAGAAAGAGAACTTTTAATCTTTCATGGCATATGACCTTCATTGTATTATGGGTTACAATAGCGAGGAGAATTATTCCTGGCAACAGGGTTATATGTTGTAGCATGAAGAGACTAATGTTGTCACATGGTTTCTAGTCCATGGTAATCATGATAGCATGTTATATGCATCACTGAGGTTGAAGAGTCAGCAAAAAGCATGAGTTTTCTGAACTCGGTGGCACCATAGAGTTGATCAAGGAAGGACACAAACATATCAGATTTTTCTTACTATTGAGAATCACTACCTTCTACCTCGTAGCACTATAGGTGTTGAGCATCACTTTGGAGACGTAAGGGGGTCTTGTTCCAATCAAACACAAGAGACCTGTACACCTAGAGTGCTACTAACTTCTATCTCAAGGCACTCAAGTGTAGAGTGTAATCTTAGAATTTAACAAGAAGAATGTGAATAAAGTTTCATTTGAATCAATTTGGACACAAAAGTTTAGAAATGGAAGGAAAACTTCTATATTTTGAAAGTAAGCTTTTGTGGGACTTGTTGATGATTGTTTTTTGACAAGTCAACAATAGAGTAAAACACTAGAGTATCCCACTCTCTCTTGAATAAAGCTCTTCAAAGGCTGAACTATGTGATCCAGTGAAGTAACTTCAAGGTTCCTTTTCTTATGCTTATGGTGGATAAACTCAGTGATTACATGTGATCTTGTTGATAATCACAAAGGGACTTACATTAGACTTCTTCATTCATTCAACTTATTTCTCCTTTCAGTGTGGATGAAGTATTCACGATGTATCAATGATAAAAAAGGGAAAAAAGATAGGGTTTAGGGAGCTAATCTAAGGTCAATGAAGCAATGATGATGTAAGAATAGACAAACTCCTTGATAAACCTAACTCCACTTGCCAAGGATGCCTACAACTATGTGGAGTTGGTGCAATCTCCTAAGGTACGCGAATGGTTTTCAAATCATGAAGGCTTATATGAACACCCATCGGATGGCGCAACTCAAACAAGCATCCATTATCGAACTTAAGCAAATGAGGCTCAGACTAGCTTTACACAACATTTCACCAGCGATGAATGTTAAAAGCATGAGCTAGGAGTTGATCAAATATTCAATACAACATGCATAACATCAAAGAGCTTCTAATCTACTTCTAATCTACTTGAAACATCTCTCCATTTCATCGAAATACAAGAAACCATATTATTCCATAAGACAACACTTAACACCAAATGAGTTCCAATGTCTTTGCATTAATCTTGAGAAATATTTACAACAAGTCCTCTCAGAGAATTTCGAATCTCTTCTATTTTACTCCTACTAGTCTAATCTCTAATCTACTCCTTTACAAATGAGGCAACAAGGCCTTTATATAGTAGTCCAGAATTACAATGAATGGCTTAGATCAATCTAGATAGCCCCAAGATCATGCCACCTCAGCAGTTAGTTACAACAAATTGCTATTTTTAGTACATATGAGAGGCAATGAAGGCACGCTTTCCAAGAAGATAAGGATAAGATGGAATCTTTTAGAGCATCTTCCACATGGACGTCCTCTCTGTCTTCTTGCTTGTCGAATGATGTGGGGACTTGTGATTGGCTTGATGATGAGTGTTTGCCACGTAGGTGCCACCTTAGCATATTCCCAAATTGTATCATCTTGTATGATGTCTTTGATGTGATTGCTTTGAATGAACTTGAATTTGGGATGTAACTTGTTGATCTTGCCTTGTTCATCTTCTTGTAAACTGGATGTGTATGATAGATGTTGCTTCATTTGATTTAACTTTTGTAATGCTTCTTCTCCTTCTTGCAGGTAAGATACATGATGATCTTCTTTGATGCATCTTCGTGCAAAGCATAGTAGAGAATAGATGATAATGATGCTTCCTTCATGACTTGAAGTAGGAGATCTCTCTTAGAGTTGAAGATCAGAGAGTCTTGAAGTTGAATGGATGAAGTGTCCTTGACATGATTCCATCGAAGATGAAGTAATGTACTTGAACTTGATATGATCTTAACATGATGAAATGCTCTAACTTGAAAGGGTCTTTTGAAGTGTAGATATTGATGACAACACCTTCCTTATATGTAGAGTAGCTGATTTCTCATGGAGACTTGAATGTACCGGAGGAGCATGAAACTTTATAGATGCCTTTGGAACACTTGATGATGATGAGAAATTCCTTTGGAGCAGCCACATGGTAATCTTGAAGCGAAGGTTTGATGAAGAATCTAGTTGATACTTGAAGTGATCCAATATGATATCATTGAAGTGACTTCTTTAGAGCAGCTACATGATGCCTTATCCTTCTCTCATTCCTTGCTTGTCAAAGGTTCCAATCAC
The DNA here is from genome assembly GCA_027924645.1 of Cunninghamia lanceolata. Taxonomy (NCBI): domain Eukaryota; kingdom Viridiplantae; phylum Streptophyta; class Pinopsida; order Cupressales; family Cupressaceae; genus Cunninghamia; species Cunninghamia lanceolata. Next base: position 4,565,575 of record BSBN01001560.1, read on the forward strand.
TTTTCCTTAGATAATCCCTCAGCTCCAACCTTATTGCTGCAACACAAACAAAGAAGAAACATTAATCCTTTAAACAGTTAATTTCATAACACATAAGAACCAAATAAACAATTCAACCTTTACTTATTTTTATTTAACTTGAATCCAACCACATATCAACCATAGCACATTAGTTAAGGACTTTGATGTTTAATTTGAATGATGTCAAAACTTGAATTGAACTTCACATCAAGATGATGCACTAGATGTAGAATTAGGATCCTGGTTGAAAAGCCCTCACAAATTTTGAATTAATCCCACATGAAATGGCGCAGCAGATCAGCATTGTGATTTCTCCTTACTTTGAGCGCATTAGATAGCTTTTCTAAATCCTCTAGGGATTAGCGCACCAGATAGAAGTTATTTGATTTCTCCTTGATATGAATTTGAAGAGTCAAATCTTGTCTTTTCATGGAAGGCACATCAACTAAGGGGATCTGAATTCATCTTAAACTTATGATACTTAGGGCTTTGACACTTGAAATCAGCTTGGCCCTCTTAGAGCATTGAATAAAGAACTTCAATCCTCTTTGAAAATATGTTCAAGACTCGCAAGAGTTAAGGGTTTTCACTCCTTCTTGAAACTCATTATAAACTATAAACTCATCCCCTCCTAATGGCGCATTAGATCAAGAATCTGATCTCTTGATTTTAACATCTTGACAACTTTCTCTTCACCAAATTTAATCTTTCCTTATGGTGCATTAGCTAGCTATCTCAGATCTTCTAAGGGTTGGCACACTAGATGGAAGTCATTAAGTTTTCTCCTTGAAAGTGTGTCAAAAACCAATCAGCAACCTCTTATATGTGGCGCATTGGATCAAAGGTTTGAATCCTCTTTGAAGACTCATTAAGACAGTGCATTGGATGAAGCTTAAAGATCCTTCCTTTGAGAGTTTTAAAACTTGATTTCATGTTAAATCCATCCCATCTTTGGAGGGGCGCAGTAGATCAGCATCTTAAATCTTCTTTAATTCACATATGAGTCAAGGCGCAATGGATAGCAGATTTGATCTCTTCTTAAAGCTGGCGCATTGGATGATCATGTTAGGATCTCCTTGATAAGGACTTAGATTTGAAATCATCCTCAAAACAGTCAATAGGTGGGCACTGTGGTTGGAGATTTTGAATCCTCTTCCCAAAACTTAACTTTTCAAATCATCTTTTGGCGCATCAGTTAGAAGTTTTAGATCCTAGTTTGCCAAATGCTTTGATGGTGGATCAAACTCCCCTACAAGGTGGCGCAGCAGATTGAAATCTTGATCTTCCTTCTTGAAAAGGCTTTTTTTTTAAAACTTCTACTAAACTTGCAATTATCTCCACCTAAAGTGAGCGCAGCAGTTAAGAGTTTTAGTTCTTCTTGAAAAGTCAATCCTATCTCCTTGTCAAGGCGCAGCAGATACATATTTTGAATCCTCTTGCTGATCCAAAAACTGCCTCTTAACAAGATGTCTTCTTCTTTGAAAGTCACTTGAATCTGCCCCCTTTTGACTTTGGCGCAGCAGATAGGGATGTTGATCTCTTCTTTAAGGCATGTTAAAACTTGCAATCAGTAATCCCTTCAAGCACATTGGTTAAGGAATTGGAATTCTCTAAAAGGTCTTCACAAAATTACTCCTAACTTCACTCCAAGATGATTGCATTAAATCGAGATTTCATCTTCTAGTTGAATAGCCTCTTTGAACACCCTCATCCCTTGGCGCACTAGATAGAAATCTTGGGTCCTCTTGAATGATCACTTTAGAACTTGAAACTAATCATCTCATCCTTGGGCGCATTAGATGCCTATTTTGATCTCTTCTTGAAATTTACCCTTTTGCCTCACCTTTACCTTCTAAAATGGCGCTTTGGTTTGGGCGCATCGGTTCTAGATATTGATCTCTCTTCATCTCAATGGCGCATTAGATCAAGAATTGTGAATCGTCTTGAATGATCACTTTAAAACTTGAAACTAATCATCTCATCCTTGGGCGCATTACATGTGGCGCAATGGTTAGGCATTTTGATCTCCGATTAGAAGACTCTCATTTCATCAAGATTTTGTGCCACTCTTATGTCCTGTTGCACTAGTCAAGGATTTTGGATTCTCTGGGGAACTTAGCCATTTTTCAGGCTCTCTCAGGGTAAAGGTATATTAAAAAATATATTTAAGTATAAGTTGAGAATATTTTTCAATATACCTTTCAGGATGTTTGAGATAGGTCTCAAATCCACCGGATTTAACATGCAAAATCTAGAATTTGGAGGATCCACCAGATTTCAGACTTAGTCAATTTTTCAGGATATCAAGATTTCAGGCTACCAGACTTAGTCATTTTCAGGATCTCAAACATACATCAGGATCAGTCTCAGTGTTCATTACTTGGATGGAATTTGATCAAGACTCTTCACTACTGCAAGTTCATGTTCCAAATGAGACCTCCAGTTATAAAGCAAAAACCTTCTAGGAGAGAGACTTATTGTTGGATCGGCAGAGGAAACGAACCTAAGACATCATCCAAAACTAAATGCAAAGCATCAGAGCTCAAAAAAAGGGGGTCCCCATTTGCAATGGGGCGATGTGTGATTTGGTCACAATAGGACTAAAAGCTCTTTAAGAAGGGAGGTGTGATTTGTATGGATCTAGGAGAAAGTTCATCATCAGATGAAAACACTTCGGCAGGTTCTAGGCACCAAAATTAACCCCAGAACTCAGCAAGGCGAAACTGCCAATTTTGAACAGGCAGCAATTTCAAAACTATCAAGTTCCAACAAGTTTCATAACTGCCACAATGGTTCTATAACCAGCTCAGCAGTTTCATAATCGACGTGGTGAAAATGAAACCACCAACTAATGAAATGGGGCGGTTTCATCCCAACACAGAAAACAAGAATTTGAAGCATTTCAATTGACTTCATATCTTCAAAGTCTTGCACAAGGACTCACTAATTCACATTTGGAGTCTTATAGCATTCTATTCGAGGGCATAGACAACCCAAAACAAGGGGAGGAGGAGAATTGAAGTTGTTGTAACTTGTAGGCTCCATAGTATCAAAAGTCTTTCTTAGGAATAGCTCAGCAAACCAAAAGATAAAGAATTTTTTCAGTTAATTGGAAAATATTGGGTTAGGGTTAACCCATGTACTTAAAAAAAAATTAAAATTGCCAAAATCACTATCAAAAAATTGGTAAAAAACAGTGTATAAATGACCAGAATTGACCAAAATGAAGATTTTATAGACAAAAATTGCAATTTAATCCCATGAATAAATCGTGATTTTTTCAAAACTTTTGAAAGAATTGCAATTCCCAAAAATAGTGATTTAATCAGGAATTAATCATGATTAAATAGCACTTCATTGACCAAAAAACTAGGTTGTCTGATTAATTGAAAAAAACAGAGATTTTTGGGGGGGAAATCAGCAGCAAGGCCAAGCAGCGATTAATCGGAATAAATCACAATTTTATAAAGATTTCTGCAACTATGGTTGTAGCAACAAGAAGGTGAAAGAATATGCTGAAAGTGAGGAAATAAACTTGACATAATTGATATTATCATCTGTACTTGTTTATTTGAGCAATACACTCCAGTAGAAGAGCAATTGCAACTACCATCTAGGTTTTCCCCCCTTCTTGGGGTTTCCTAGGCTATAAATCTTGTACTTATGTTGCATTTTCCTCCATTACAGTCATTCATTTCTGTTTATAACAATATTTAATTCCTCCATTTGCTCTGTCATTTGGTAGCACCAAGTAGCACAGTGATTCTAATTGTTTGGTTTGTTGATTTCTACTTGAATTGAGAGAAATTACAGATCAGATAATGACCACATGCTGTCACTCAACAGCTATATGCTCGCATTCTGCAATTGTATGATGTCAAACACTTGTTCTACTTCTTTTTAAATATGTATGCACACCAAAAGAAATGTACGCAAATTTTATTGTAAGAACAATTATCAGTATGAAATCACTAGTAAGATTTTTTGGGAATTTTATCATAGTCATTTTCTTTTCAGTTGTAGGGCAAATACTGTCATATAACTGCTCTATTTTGGTCTTTTGAGGCTGACGGGGATATCAATGTAAACATACTTCTATAGCAGAAATGTCAGCGCCCCAGAATTGAGAATTCAGTCTAGACTAGGGCTTGGGCAAAAAAAAAATTATATCTCCTTTAATATAATTTGCTGTTTTATAAAAAAAAAAAAAATAGAAGCCAAAAAAGAAAAACTATATGAAATAGTTCTAAGATGTTTAAAAGAAATACTGAAAGCAATCAAAAGCCAAGCTCGTCACATTATTAACATTCTAAAATGTAGTGCAAATTCTACGGAATTTCAATATAATCTGGACAATAACTGGACAATATGAAGCTATAAGTTTATTTAAACAGTGATCATGTGATCATACAGACTTCAGATATGCAAGCAAGATTCACAAAGTGATTCAAGCAACAACATACCTCACCAAGCTTTGTTAGAAGCTCATCAAGCAGCTCAGCACGTCTTTTAGAATTCTCTAAAGCTTGCATCACCTTTCTTTTCTGCAACAGCATTTCTCTTGCAGCAGATTCCTTACCATCTTTGACATTGGCAAGGGCCTGTAGTTGAAGTTTGTCCACAGCTTCCGTTAATCTCATAAACCGAGCTCTTGTACTGTTTGCTAAATTGCCAAAGAACCCAAATTGGAAGGTAAGGAAACATTTATTAAGTCATTTTTATGTAACACACCAAACAGGTTTCAATAAAGTACATTATTTTTGTACAACTCCCAAAGCATGGGGTTGGAAATATAGGCGACCGTGTGTAGGTGCGAGAATATAGAATTGATGAGTATAGGTAGAACTTAGAAGAAAGCAGAAAACCTATCACTAGATTGATAGTAAGTCAGAAAAACAAATGCCATAAATGTGTATTATGTACTACATAGAACAGGCCAAAAACACTTGGCTCAGTAAATAACGGTGGTACACAATAATGAAAACTTCATTCATAAGAAAGTATTTTGTAGTTCCTTGTTTGTCCATGCTATAGTATCTGGAATTCTACATCTTATAGCCACAGAAAAAATTTCCATTTTTCATTTTACAATGTCGATTATGCACTTTCAAGCATTATGCATGGAAGTGTATATAGCAGGTTCAGCCTAGTCTATGACTATGCTGATGCTAACACTTGGAACTATATACCTCTTTAGAAACAGAACTTTGGAGACAATAATGTAAATTTGTCTTTGCTGCGCTTGGATCTGCTATGTTGGATAAGTATATCAGGAAACTCTTCATCACCAGATTACATCTTAAAGTTAAATAAAATACATCATAAGCATAGCCCTTATGGCCATAACCATAGACTCAAAAATCACAGACTACTCACAAGTTAATTGCATGGTCAATACTCGCCCACTTACTTTTGAGTGAGCTCCAACAGATTTTTCAGCTGAAATCATGACAAGTACTCTTGGTTGCTCGGTGAGTCCATAGTCAAAACTATCCCGATGCAGTTTGCACATGGCTTGCATGAGGAAACGCGGAGTCCTCACACCCTCCCTTCTCATTCACATGGCAATTATTTGCCTTTGAGCTCTTCTTGTCTGATTTTAGGCAATTGTGGAAGTGATATTTTGAAGATTTTTTAAGATCTTTCAGGTCTTTATTTTTTTCCTCCTTTTTTTTTCAAGTTTTTCCAATTTGTTTTACATTTCTAAATTCTTCCAAGCATTTAGAAATGTTGTTTTTTACATTTACATTCGTGTTTTACATGCATTTGAATTAATCTTTGCTAGCTAGGGTTCTGCAGCAATTAAATTTTTTTTTTTTTTTCAATACCAGGGTTCTGAATTTTTTTTCTTTTTTTCAATGCTAGAGTTAGCAGGTTGTAGCAATTAAATTTGTTTTTTTATTTTTTTAATGTTAGGCTTTGCACTTTGTATCCAATGGCATCAGCAAATGGAAGCCAAAGTGTTGGCAACATGGATGCCACTTGGAAGCACGGCATACTAGAACCAACCTTGGGATCAATCATTTGCAACTATTGTGGATTGAAAATGAGTGGAGGTATCAATCACCTCAAATGCCACCTTACACAAATTGTCAGCTACGATGTCAAATTGTGTCCAAACATTGAGTGGGAGGTTAGATAGGAGATGAATATGGCCCTCACTTTAACAAAACAAAAAAATTGAAGATAAGGACAGCCATAGCCATTGCAGTAGTGATAAATCTCACCATGGAACAAGGATCAAAGGCAGATACAGAGACAAAAATTATGGACTACTCTCGTGGTCCATGAATTCGCAACACATCCACTTCATCAAGCTCTAACCAAATGTAGTAGCAGGGATTTTTCGTTCCTCAAAACACACCAAATTCACAACCTTCGCTTTAAGGTACAAGTTGGAACAAAGATAAGCATAAAGAAGCAAGAATGACCTATGCAAATTTTTGGTACTACAACCTTCCATTCAATGTGGTGAGAAGCACATATTGGGAGAATTTGGTCACATCCTTGACCGCTACAAGGAAAGGGTTCAAGGCAGCTAGTCCACAAGACTTAAGTGGGTTGTTGCTCCAAAAAGTAGTGGAAAATATAAAGACGATTGTGGAAGAGCAAAAGCAATATTGGTGCAAGAATGAACACACTATATAATCAGATAACTGGACAAATGGAAGGAATTGCGCATTCATCAACTTTCGAAGAGTTTCAAATGGTCAGCTGGTGTTCTTGAGGTCCATTGACACCCCTAACAAAGTAAAGAATGTTGAGAATCTGAGTCAAAAGTTGGAGGAGATTGTCTTAGAGGTTGGTATAGGAAATTATTAAAATAAATTAGTTAGTTTCTATAATGGTCAATCTTTGTTTCCTATTAGATAGGTTCTTTTTCCATCTTTAGTTCTGCTTTGTTAGTTGTAGCTTTTTTACAAGCTGTCAGTCTATTCTTAGAATGTAATCTCTTTAAATAGAGCATTCGCTCTTCATTGTAATGATCTCATTCTATAATACATTATTCAGTTTTTTCATTATGTAACATGGTATCAGAGCTCCGGGTTCGAGCTCCTCCGTATGGACAGCCGTACGGCTCCCCAGCTCTCTATCAGTTTTGATATGGAGGTCGAGATTCTACCTGGTCATGTTTTTGACAGGTTTCCTTCAGCGCATATCGCATTTTTTTTCTCCGAAGGAGTTTGTTCTCTGTGGTGGGATTTTCGAACCTGGTTTCTGGTCGTGTGGTTTTATTCTAGTTGTGACTGTGAGATCACGTTTTCATTTTTTTTTAATGGCATTGGTTGTCATTTTCTGGGTATTTCTTCATCTGCAAACTCGGGATTCGCGTTTTGAAATACGTGCCAATGGACATGCAGCAATGCTTTCCGTACTTTCGAGATCTGGGTTTTGAACTCCGTGTTCGGATTTATCTTGAGATCTGTGCCTTGATATCTATGTTTCAGATTTATTCCGTGTTTTCGGAATCTGTGCTTCGTAACCCGTGCAAGGGTTCTGTTCAGAATCTGTGCCGTCTATCTGCTTCGGTATTCGTGCCCTCTGCTTATAATCCATTTTTTTGTGCCTCGAAAAACATGAAGTATGGCATCTTTTTGGAAAGCAGTCAAAAGTTCAATGGCAGCAAATTTTTTAATCATCGGTGTTTCTCTACAGGATCTCGTCAGAGTTGGATTCATGTTCCGTAGCCCTTTGAATGGGGTTTTGTTTTCTGTTTTCTGTTTTCAGCGGCTTCCTTGTTTGGCAAATGTTTTTGCCTAGTCGTTTCTAGAGAATTTTCTACTTTTTCGCCGTGATTCACAGCTTTGAGGGCTTCTTTGATCTGCGCTTACAGCGCTTAGCCCCTTATAGTCACCAGCTGGATCGGCAGTCAGCATTTGTGTTGCCATTCTGCTTCTTCGGATCCTTTGGGATTTGTGTTTCGACACCCGTGGTCGGGTTCTGTTTTCCGTTTTCTGTTTATGCCATCCATCTGTCTCAGAAGGTAGTCTGTTTTGGGAGGGCATCTTGGTATAGTTAGGAAATTGACCATTAAGGGAGGGGTATTAAAATAAATTAGTTAGTTTCTATAATGGTCAATCTTTGTTTCCTATTAGATAGGTTCTTTTTCCATCTTTAGTTCTGCTTTGTTAGTTGTAGCTTTTTTACAAGCTGTCAGTCTATTCTTAGAATGTAATCTCTTTAAATAGAGCATTCGCTCTTCATTGTAATGATCTCATTCTGTAATACATTATTCAATTTTTTCATTATGTAACAGAAATGTGGTCCAAGTTGTGAAGGATATGTGGCGGCAAGGAGACTACTTGAGGTGCCTCAAAAAATGACCAAGTACGTTTATAATCACCCTATTCTAGATGTAAACTGTTGTAAGACATGCTTCTACCAAAGAAATATCGCCAAGTCCAGGTCATGAATCATGGCCTTAGCAGCCCCTCCGCTCTACAATCCCCTTCTATTGTGGGTTGTATGGAACAGTTAACTCCCTCTTTATCCCTGCCTCCTTGCAGAAACCTTTAAACTCCTTGGAGGTATACTCACCCCCATTGTTCGATCTCAAGGCTTTGATCTTCTTCCCTATCTGGTTCTCAACTAGAGCTTTGAACTCCTAAAACCTACTAAAGACCTCATACTTGGTCTTTAGGAAATAAATCCAAGCCTTGCGAGAGAAATCATCAATGAAGGAAACATAATACATGCTTCCTACAATTGATCCTACTGACATTAGTCCCCACACATCCGAATGCACTAAGTCCAAAATCCCCTTAGACCTATTCTTGTTGCTTGGGAAAGCAGCCTTGGCATGCTTGCCAAGTGTGCATCCTCTACAAACTCCCTGTTGTTCAATACTGAAGTCTGGAAGTCCTGTGACAATCTCCCTCAGAATAGGCAATGCTACATGATGCAAATGCCACATCCTCTTGTGCCATAACTCACACAAATTGTCCCTGTTATGAACTAGAGTTAAAACTGGTTCACACTGTAACCTATAAAGGTTGCCTTCTCTAACCCCTATAACTTGTGTTGTAATTGGGCTAGATTCCTTCAGCCTAATAAGAACTTGTTGATCCTTGAATTCAACTACAAAGCCCTTATCCTCCATTACCAAAACTGAAAGCAAATTTTTCTTGAGACCGGGAACAAGCAAAACATCATCAAACTCTAAAGAGTTCCTGACTGTAGTCGAAGGGGAATTGTACCAACTCCTACTAGTGGATACTTGGCATCATTACCAAGCTCAACCTGAACTCTAGAGTTGTGTTCTTCCAGTTTGGTAAAACATTGTTGAGCTGATGTCATATGTCTTGATGCCCCACTATCCACATACCAAGCATCCTTTGACATTGTGCTGGTAGAAAGACAGGAAACCATTGAGAAATCTTTCTCAAACTTGGCAGCAAACTCGTTCACCTAAGTTTCTACAGAGACTGTCACTTGCTTCTACTGTTGCTTCCCTTTGCCTTTCTTCTTGTCTAGACACTATGATGCATAATGACCAAAATTATGACAAATAAAACACTTGATTTTACTCAAGTCCTTCTTTCCTAGCTGTGAGGATGAATCCCCGTCCTTTCCCTTTCCCTTTTTGTTCCCTTTTCCTTTATTTCTCTTCATCTGTCCAAAGAGAGCTAAATTATCGTCACCACCCTTCTTGCTAGCTTTTGGCTTCATTTAAGTTTCCTCCTGGATAGAGTCATCCCACAATCTCTCAAAGGAAGGAAGATTTTCCCTAGCACAAATCCCCTAAACAAATGCTTTCCATGAAGATGACAACCCATTCAAAGCTAAATTCACTAGCTTTGCATCTTCAACCTTCTCCTCGATTGCTGCAAATTGATCATGAAGCTATGTGACCTTTATCAGGTAACTGGTAACAATATCTGATGTAGACATCTCTATGGATCTAAGTCTATTTCTCGATGTCATCTTCCTATTTATGTTCTTAATTTGGAAAAGACTAACCAAAAAATCAATCTTCTTGATTGTTTTCTTCTCTAACAAGTGTGGAATTAAATGATCCTTCATCGCATCCAGGATCATCCACTTGCCCTTTATTTCTTTCTTTTTATGAATTACCAAAGCCTGCGCATTTGTAGGCCGAGACACTTGATCCTTTACGATATCCCAGAGATCATTTTCTTCGAGTAACAAAGTCACCTTGACTTTCTAAGGCAGGAAATTTAATCCACCATCTAATCTATCCTCAAATCTGAGACTAGGTGATGCCATTAAAAAAATACTTTCCTTTCAAAACAAAACTCCCAGGTCTGGAAATATAAACTGCTCAAAAAAATTGAAAAACACTTTTTTAAACTCTAGGTTACGAACCCTAGCTATGTGGTTGCCCTAGCCACTACTGCAAAACCCTAGTTCTTCCCTAGCTGCCACTTCAAACCCTAGCCAAAATCACAAATGCCTAGGTCACGAGTTTGCAACTATGCCCTAGCTGAAACTACAAAACTAGACACCTATTCTGCCCTAGCCGCGCGATTTTCTAAAAATAAACCCTGTTGCAAATTAAAAATCCTTAGTAGCCAACGGAACTATAAAAAAACCAAATCCATCTAAATTTTTAAAACCCTCAATTTTTAATGAAGAGACAGTTGTGCAATTTGATGAAGAAAAAAATGGCACAATTTGATGCCTTCCAATCACGATTTTCACATTTACTAATTCACCACAAATTTATCGTATGATTTCATGTGCAATTTTTACCTAAGAATCTTGCATAATTTTAAGAATTTACGACACACGATTTTGAGTCAAAAAATCCTATGCGATTTTATAAAAAATCTTGCGCTTTATTTTTTTTGGTATTAACTTCTATGATTTCCTTTGAAACTAGCGTGATTCAACAATGAAAAACGTCCGCGATTTTCTTCCAATCTAGCCATGTGAAAATACCAAGAAACTGTGAATTTTCCTTCAAAAACCTGCCATGATTTTCATACAAATCCACCCTTGATCTTCACAAGCCATGGCTATGTGATTTTCCTCCTACCCTAAAGCTCTGATACCATGAAGAAATTCCAACCTCGATGATTATGTCCTAATGTTAGATAAGCATAAATCACACAATAATTGAAACTTCAAAATGTGGAAACGAGAACAACAAATACAAATAATTTACACCTTCAAACCAGCTTTGCATTTCTTCGAAAGCTTATAAGGAAACCTCTACAAGCTATTCCAATAACAACTACACGGAATTATATCATTGTGTTCACTGAGTTAATAATATTCTATCTTGCACCTATCTTTATACTATTCAGCTAAAAAACTAATCTTCAAAAAGCTTCTTATCTCATGCAGGAGATGACCTGGAAGATAAGTTTAAGTCATTAGTGTACATCTACACTTTATTAAACTTAATTAGCTAAATAAAAGAATTTCACTTTATCACTTAAGTGAAATGCAAAATAGAATTAACTCAAACCACTTGCACGTTCACATTGAACTTGTGCAAAAGTTCCGAACTGAGCTAAAAACTCAACAAGCGCAAGCAGCTAGCACTATATAATGAGAAGTTCTAGTCATTCGAATAGGCTGGTCAATTCCTTTGGCTAGCGAAAAGATTGAGTTTGGGTAGAGCCAAGTGCTAAGTTGATTGTAAATGCAGAGTTTCTACACATATCTCTAGGGATTGGGTAGCATAGTGCAACTAGGTTTCACACATTGGTGGCCCTTTGTAATTCTTTCTATTTTTTCTGCAATTTCATTTGGTTTCCATTGTATGAACTCCTTTGTTTTCTTCCTTGTCCGGCTTCTATTGTGTGCTCTATGCACCTGTTATATGATTGTTCATTCGACCCACTAATTGTCGCTGCATCACAAGGAAAAGTTTGTATGAGTGGTGTGCAGTTCCTTCTAGGTCTTGTAATGCTCCAACTACTTCCATAAGGCTAATGAATGAGGTATTAGACCATTCATAGAGTCTTATGTCATTCCTTACTTGAATGATATATTGGTGTTTAAATAGACTTATAATGATGCATTTGAAACAAGTTATACATTTTTTGAAAAAGAATAAGTTACTATTTAATGAGAAGAAATATGAGTTCGTATAACAATCACTTTTCTATTTGAGGCACGCGGTCGGAGATGGACAGTTGACAATTGATTTGGCAAAAGTGAAGGTCATTTTGAAGTCGCCCAAGCCTTCCAATGTGATACAGACAAGCATTTTTGTAGGGACAATGGAAATTTTATATCAAACCATTTTCTACAAAAGCAGCACCTCTACATTCCATAACAACAAGAGGCAAGTCTTTTGCTTGGGGTAAAAATCAGCAAAATACATTTGTTGCATTTAAGCAAAATATCAACTATGCATCGGTTTTGGCACAACTTTACTTGCAGCTACCATTAGGTGGAAGTTGATGATAGTGATTATGCCATGGGGGTTGTCCTATTTCAAGGAGGTAAGCACATTTGTTACAAATCAAAGTTGCTTCACTGAGCAATTTTAAATTATAGCACACATAGAAGACAAAACTGGCAAAATTTTGCAATTACTCGTGAGTAATCACTAACTGGTCCTTGGAACATTTCGATCTGTCTCAACACCCTACATTTTTCCCAAAACTGGCAAAAACTCACATTTACTAACAAGTAATTGTCGACTGGCCCTCAAACCATGCCAATCTAACTCGACATCCCATGTTTTCCCCAAAACCGGATAAAACTCTGAAAACCCTGCAATTTTTTTAATAACTCGCAAGTTATCCAGTAACTTGTGAATTATTAGCAAGCGTTAAAAAAAAATCTCTTTTGCCTATAAATGCTTCATTTCTTCAATTTGCCTTCACCTTTACACTCCAGATTCAAAAACATACAAGTACAACTGCACACAGGAAATTTGCAAATCAAACATTCTAATTGAGGTTGTGATTGAATGAGAATTTGGGACTCATTGAGAGTCTCTGTGCAAGACAAAGATTAAATTTGTAATTGGCAACGCTGAACAAATTCCATTTTTATTTATGTTTGTTTTTATCTATACATATTATATTTGGTATGAAATAACTATAACAATTTTTTCTTCACTATTTTTATGAATATTTCATCAATTTTTAGTTTACCAAGTTTCTCCTAGTTCCCCATTTTTCCTAGTTCCCCATTTTAAACTGAGTAATTGAATCCCATTTACACTTTCAGTTTGTCATGTCAATGTCATGTAATTGGAATACCAACCTGATTGCACATATGATAAGGAATTACATGCCCCTATTCAAGTGGTTAACAAATGAAGCATTGTCTAATTGGAAAGGAAAGCATTATCCACGTGGATCGCAAACCACTCCAATATTTGCAAGTACAATCTAAATCGCAGCAAGCAAGGCACTTTAAATAGATGGGTTTCTTGCAACAATTTCATTTGGATTTTAAGTATAAACAAGGTGTGACAAACACATTAGCTAATATGTTATTTAATATTTAGACTAACCTTTGATTTCAGCTCTGGGCACTATATCTCAGCTTAAACCATTTGTCATTTAAGAAATATGGTGAAGAATGTGAACATGATGCAGATTTCAAAGAGGTATTTATGTGCTAAGATATACTAAAGGGTGTAGATTTTGAGTTCAAAAAAACTACTAGCTCCCAAGGAGTTTCACTCCAAACATTAGGAAAGCTATGTGCGCCTGAACAAGGTAGAATTCGGTTAATGAGTGAGGCTCATATTTCAAAAATTGTTGGTCACTTTGGTGTGACAAAGACATTTGCACATTTGCAAAGGTATGTATTTTGACCAAACATGCAAGTTGATGTTGCAAACTTCACATAGGGATATGTGTTGTGTAGCACAAGTATGTCTAGTAAAGACAATTTGGGATTGTATAAGCCACTATTGGTTTCTTCTAGGCCATGGGAAAGTATCTCCATAGATATTATAAGAAGTTTGCCTTTATCAAGAAAAGGGAATGATTACTTGTTTTTTCTTATAAACCAGTTTAACAAGATGTGTATTCTCATTCCAAGCAGAATGACTATTACGGGCAATGATGCAGATTGATTGTCTTACACTAATATTTTGTTTTCCTTTGGTGTGCTTAGTTCTATAATTTTTGACAGTGATAAAAGGTTTGTGGACAAGTTTTGGGCCACATTGTGGGAAAAGATGAATACAAAGTTTAAAGGAACAATTGTTTTTCATACACAAACAGGTAGCTAAACAAAGTGTCAATAAAACATTTGTGTAGCCTGGGGGTATAATAGGAAGCATCCTAAGAATTGGGATGGAAATTTGACATATTCAACATTCTTACAATAGGGCAATTCATTCTTGTACTAATAGATCTCCTTTTGAGACATTTTTTTGTTATTTACCTCTTAGTCCTTGTGATGTAGCGATGGGACAGCCATAAAGAAAGAAAGAGTGGATTCAGAAATCAGCAAAGTTGTCATCTTCGTCGACAAGATAAGGAGAATACACATCAAGTGATGAGCCCCGGCAATGTATACTACTATGTACATTTTTCATATCCCTAAACATGCTTTTGTGTTACAAAAACCCTCTTAATAAACACATTTCCATCTATCTAACACACTGAAGTGATTTATGTTTTATGTTATGATTATTATAGATCAACTTATTATTTTTTAAGTAGGAAAAGGTTAAAATGGAGTAATTTTTTATATTGGTTTTATAAGATGTTTTGTACAGTTGCTTTTGTTTGCTTTTAAAGGTTTAACAGAAATTGGAAGCTGCTGCACAAGACATAGAACATCAGTTATGGCAATTATTTTGTTGTGCAAGGTGTTTTGTTTGCTGCGGAAGACAACTCTGCCATGAAAGGTAGCTGTTGAGCTGTCCAAAACAGCCATTTTGCTGCGCAAGGTAACCACTTCGTTGATCACTATATCAGACACTCTGCCTATAACAGCAGCATTCCAAAATGAGTATGCTCCAAAGCAAGAGGTTATACTTGTTGCACAACATTCCAAGCGGTTGTTTGGATGTTTGTTTGGTAACTGCCAAGGAAGAGAACCACCTGAACCAAATTTAGACAAGGACAAATCTGTTTTGCAAGTTGTTATACAAGTTGTTTGTCTCTTAGTAAAGGTGGCATTACTATTTTAGATACTGTTAACTAAATGCCACAACTAGTATCTATATAAATCCCTAGTCATAGGCAAGTAGTAACCTAATCTGGAATTCAGATTTTTATCTCTACAATTGCTCAGTGATTCATGGTTCCAGAAAGACTTTTATTTATATTAAATAATCAAGGATTTGATTTAGTGAGTTTGCAATCCGAGCATCAAACTAATCGAGAAAGGGCCCACTTGTGAGGATTGGTGACCGCTTAGATTTTATTTCGTGTTTGTGTGTGTTATTAATTATTTCAGTTTTGATTCAATTAATTAGATATGATGACGCTGTAATTGTTGCAGTTTATTAATTATTCTAATAATTGACTATGAGATTGTTGTTGTTATTATTCTGATTTAATTTCTGAAAGTGTTACAATTCAGTGTGTTAAGTTTGAGGCAATTTCCCTTGTTGATTTGAAACTGAAATTAGTATTTCCTCTGTCCTTATCACTTTCTTCAAGATTATCTGAGATTCCCAAATTAGATCAGATTTGCATTTCATATAGGAAACTCAGTTTGAAGTAGGACTTGCAATCTTGCATATAACTTGCAGACACCTAGTTGAAACGAACGTCCCAGGATCAAAATGATATTGAGTGTGCTAAACACCAAGTGCAAGAGAGGTTGAAGGAGTCCCAAGCTAAGACAAGGTGAGACATGATCAACATAGAGTTGAACAAGTTCTGAGATGGAAACAAACTATAGTTGTACTTGAGAAAGACTCCAAGATAAAACAATGAAGTTAAAACCACTTAGTTATGGTCCATTTGAAATTATTGAACAAATTGACAAAATGCATTCAAATTAGAACTACCCCATAATATGAAGTTATATTCTATCATGAATGTTGAAAACTTGCGTCTCTATGAACCTTCTATGCTACGTGATGAAGGAGAATCTATTGAAGACCTTGCACATCATGCTCAAGATGAGTTGGATAAGAATGTCGTATTGTAAAGGAAGATGAGGATGTCAAAGAGGGAACCGAAAGAGAATTGACAAATTGAAGTGAAAGGACAATCACCAAGCAAAGCCAAGTGGTATTCCAAGGAGACAATGGAGTAACTTTTTGCTCATCAATTGAGTCTCTAAGACTTTATGGACCAAAGCCTCCTAATTGGGGAGGTGTGATCTGATATTGGATCATAAGAAAGTACATAAGTTTAACTTACAAGATACTATCCTGTATTTTAGTCAAACCCGCTGAGCATATAACTTGAAACACTCTCAAACACTCCTAATCTGATGATTCTCAGCAAGAAAACAAAGTATGCAAGTTGTACAAAGGTCTACAAAGACAGCAGATGGTTCTAAGATGATTTGGACACCTAGAAGAACTTGTGAAGGTAGTGAGTATAGAAGATGGCAAAGAAATATGGTAAGATAAGGAAAACTGCCTTACTCTTCTGGAGTTCATTCCCACATTGGGTTCTTGAGGGTAACTTCTTGTGTTATGCTCTGTTCTTGTGATTTTATTTACTTCATATTTTGTTACATTTCATCTATACAATAATCTCTTTCATCTACAGCACCTAAACAACTCGTTGCTGAGCACAGATTTCATTGCTTTCTTAAGCAAATTCACAAGGGGGCAGTCATACAATCGACTAAGTTTCATATGGAATTAAATAAGATTCGTGTTGGTGAATCAGTTATGGAATATATATGCTAATTACGAATCAACCCTGAGTGGGTGCATTTTTATACAACCATAAAATTGCCAAGTACAATTCAAAATAAACTGTAGGTTATCCTTATAAGCAAACACCTGAGTTTTAGCACGTGGAGACTTGACTGTTGGTCTTATGGTGATACTGTAACTATGGTTGAATTCCACTTTGCACCCAACCTACTATATACTAATCTACAAAAAATAGAACGATTATACCTCTAAAATTGAAATGAAGAACACTATGGGATGAGGGTTTACTTATAAGATATACCTTTTTCTCTGGCTTGGTCAGCTTCCCTCTGAAGCGATTCCAACTGCGATTTGAGCTGCTCTCCACTCAACTCAATGTGAGTGTTACCACCTGAAAACTTACTGACCAGACTCATGCCCCTGCTGCGTCCAATTTTAAGGCATGGCAAAGAATTGCAGGTTATGTTAGCTTTGGATGGTATGGAGATGGGGAAAATTCCCGCCACACCCACTATGACGCCCATTAATTCCCCCTGCGTTAAATCTTCTTCACAGCTTATATCATTTTACAATTGCTAACGCCCATGGCTTTGGCACATTCTGTCCAAAGAGGATACGGCTGATGTTAGTTGTGAATGTCGATAACGGATCGTATAACAGTCACCATGGAAGGGGATTTCCATGCAGCGAAATCATGTTTCATAATTTTATGAGTGTTTCTATGGATAAACTTTTTTACGGGGCAACAGGGCGATTTATTATCTACTAACCCAAACAATAATATTTAAAATGATTTGTCTAGAGTAGTAAGGATTGTTCTATTTGGATGTGTTATGATGAGGCTGCACCTAGTGGTAGCCTTATGGGAAAAAGGATAAAGCTAAGATTGAAGAGAGCACGAGGTGATGAATGAATGAAAGATTTTTAATGACATCCATGAGACCAAGCATTCAAAGGGACTAAGAGTCATAGTCGTAAGATATTTTCAAGTTCCTTTCGATGTTAGATCTTCTACTACGAATCTTGACCAAGAAACCAGTCGTCTTGTGAAGACTTTATTACTCGAATAACTCATTTAGACTACCCACTTTCAAGTTGTTTCATACTATATACGGATATCCTCATATGCTACGCACTCCATGATGAAGTGTCATTCTGTTTCAACCACCCCTTTATTGCATAAAAGGCAAGTTCTCTCTTCCAAATCTTCCTTGGGAATCATCCATCTACCAATCTCACATCTAAGATGACGTGATCCGGTCCTCAACTGTGTAACTAACAACTTTGCATTTCCCTTAAGTGTAGCACCCAGATACATTTTTTCACCATGCTCCCAAGTGGGGTTGAACTCTTTGACATAATGCGCTTTTTTCCGGCCAATCTACTTTGTCCACATGATAGTCTTGAATTTTTCTAACACATACTTTTTTATTTCTTCATTAGTGTTAAGACATTCTTTCAAATTAATGTCCCATTTACTCATCCATTTGTTGTTCTACTTCATCCACATCTTCTTCCTACGGCCTAATTCCTCCTCCAAAACCATTTTGGGCCAGCGATGGTTATCCATGTTTTCAACCTTTTTTAAATAACTTAGCAATCGAGTTATCATTGATGCCTCCATCGGGAAAGTTCCCACTTCAGCCAAAAGGATCTCATAAGGGACCATTGTTTTTACTTTGAGGTTGCTAGTGATTAGATGTTTTTGGATTCTTTCTAACTGTCTCCACTTGTGATTTGACATGCTACTCCCCAGACCTCATAGCCATAGAGAACAACCAATGTGACCAACAAACCAAAAAGGGTTTTCTTGGCTTTCCAATCCCATAGTTCCACTTTCCTACACCTATTTTGAAGTAGGTATGATGCTCTCCCTCCTCCCTGTATCCCTTTTGCTCTACAAGTCTCCCAGCTAAGCCTATTGCAAAAAATCATCCCAAGGTATTTGTATTCTTCCACTATTTCCAACGAGTTTCCTTCAAAAATAAAATTAACTTGTTGCTTCTTTCTTTTTAATGGAAAAATCATGACTTTGGTCTTGCTGGTGTTCACTTGCATCCCAACCTCCTAGCAGAAGAGTTCTGAGGCCTTCAAGTGTTCTCTCAAACCATGGGTTGTTTTTGCAATTAGGATAAGATCATCAGCATATAAAAGTAGCTTACCACGTAGCTATGATGCAGGTCAAGATCTAGGGGCTTTGACAAGCTACTAAACCAGGCAGCAAAATAAAACAACACACAACAATAAAACAAAAATCTCTTTATTCATTTGCAACTGGAGTGTACAGCAGGAGTAAAATGACATTACAGTGTTACATGCCTTGGCGTAAGCTTTACAATCATTCCAATAGCCAAATCATAATATCCTAACCTCCCTGTAAAAAACCCAAAACAATCTGCCTTCAAATCTGAAAATTGTAGAAGAAGCTATAGCAGAAATCAAAAACTCACTACCGAAAAGATTATTCCCTTCAAAAGCAAGAAATTTCTCTTTTATATGCAAAAGAGGTGGTTACCACACATCTTCATGTGAAAGGACATGCATCATCCTCTTACTGGCTCTTTAGATCAGTCATAAAAGCAGTTAAAAACCATTTTTGTCACTTTATGAGCACTTTAAGGTGGTTAAAAACCATTTTTGTCACGTTCCAGGTGCTGCAGGGAGTTTTAGTAGAAATCCATAGGTCAACAAGACATGTAGGGCAACAGGACATCCAGTTAGAAGACATTTGGTTGGAAACATTTGGTTGAGGATTTCAAGTTCAACAGGACATGCGCATCTGGATATCCTGTTGGAGGCAAAGCGCATTTGGACATCCTGTTGGAGGCAAAGTGCATTTGGACATCATGTTGGAGACAAAGTGCATCTAGACATCTTGTTGGAGACAAAGCGCATTTGGACATCATGTTGGAGACAAAGTGCATCTAGACATACTATTGGAGGCAAAGCGCATCTGGACATCCTATTGGAGACAAAGCACATCTGGACATCCTGTTGGAGGCAAAGCACATCCAAGCATCCTGTTGGAGGCAAAGTGCATTTGGACATCCTGTTGGAGCCAGAAACATATGCACAAGCATAAGTCACTCAATTTTGATCAGATCTTCTCCCAACTTGAACTGTAGACACCTATTTTTCTCCTCTTCAAGGTGAAGTCATCACTTGGCCTTGAACCAACTAGAATTACCATAAATTTGATCACCGACTCCTACAAGCAAAAACAAGAACAAAAATAATGAACAAAGCAAAGAAATATTTTTGGTTGATGAGGATTGCTCATGGACCCGAGATGCTCCTGCATCAAACACGTCAGATGACTAAAATATTCCATGAATTGGAAACTCAAGAACATTTAGGTAAGTCTAGAATAGGTATCCCATACTTAACCAATTCTAAAACTTGCATCCAAGAGGCTTCATCTGTTGGTCTATCCTTCCAACAGACAAGATACTCCATATATTCCTTCTCCCTTGTTCTTTTAGCCACTCAGGAATCAATCACCTTGTCAACCTGCTCAAACTTCTTCTCAAGCAACTAATATATCCACTCATATGCATCCTAAAAATCTGAAATTGAATTCCCTTGTGTACTTGATTCTCCTTCATAATATTTATACAAATCAGCCACATTGAAGATGGGAGAAATATCAATACCTGCTGGAAGCTCAATTTCATAAGCATTGGATGAAAATTTCCTCAAGGCCTTACAAGGTCCAATCTTTTTCCACTTCAGTTTATTATATGTTCTCTATGGGAACCTCTCCTTTTGCAAATGTACCAATACCAAATCACTAACATGAAACTCCTACTCTCTCCTGTGCATATCATCATGTTTTTTGTATTTGGTGGCACTCTTCTCCAACTTTTCCTTCACCTCCTTGTGAACCTCATGAATGTATTCTACAAAATCTTCTGCTACAGCACTCTTCCTATTCAAATATGTATTATCTCTCATCTCATCAACACCTCTTAGGTTGTACCCATAAACTATTTGGAACGGGCTCCTTCCTACACTTCTGTTCACTGAATTGTTGTAAGTGAATTCTACTTGTGCCAGGATAAGATCCCGTTGATCTGGTTTGTCTCCCACCAAACATCCCAATAAGCTTCCCAAACTTTTGTTCACAACCTTGGTCTATCCATCAGTCTAGGGATGATAGGCTAAATTGAATCCTAATTCAGTGCCCATCTTATTCCATAACGTGTGCCAAAAATGGCCAACAAACTGTGTCCCTGTCCGAGACTATGCTCTTAGGCAATCCATGTAGACTGTCTACCTCTTTGAAAAATAATGTAGCTATGTGGGATGCATCACTAGTCTTCTGACATAGTATGAAATGAACCATCTTTGAAAATTTGTCCACTACAATAAAAATGAAATCATTACCTTGTGTTTTAGACAAACCCAAAACAAAATCCATACTCAAGTGTTCCCATAGTCTCTCTAGTATAGGCAATGACTGATATAGTCTTGTGTTTTTTCTTGTTCCTTTAGCATGCTGACAAATTCTACAACTCTGTACCAATCTCTTCACATCTGCACTCATTCCAGGCTAAAAATAATCTTCACTTAGTTGTACCAATGTCTTATCTATTCTAAAATGTCCACTCAAGCCTCCACTATGCTTTTTTGTTATTAGATTCTCCCTCATTAAACCACTAGCTATACATAATTTCTATCCTTTGAATAACAAGCCATCTTGGATGAAATAATCCAACCATGGAGTCCTATCTCCCTCCACTGGACTTCTACTAGTTGTCCAAGCTTCCCTAAAATCAGGATCATCAGGATATAAATCCTTCATTGCATCAAAGCCAACAACATTGAACCTTAACTCATTCATCAATAAACACCTTTTGATAAGTGCATCTGCTACCTTGTTTGACTTACCACTCCTATATTTCAATACAAAAGAATAACTTTGCAGAAACTCCACCCATTTCATATGCCTCTGGTTTAACTTACCTTGACTGTTGATGTACTGCAAGGTATGGTGGTCTATGTACAATACAAATTCATTTGATAACAAGTAATGCCTCCACTTCTTCAAGGCCTACACTATAGCATAGAATTCTTGGTCATAAACTAAGTATTTCCTCTTTGCAAACTCTAGTTTCTCACTGAAGTAGGCAATGGGTCTACCTTATTGACTTAATACTCCCCCAAATGCACTACCACTGGCATCACAATCCACTTGAAACACTTTGCCAAAGTTTGGCAATGCCAACACTAGTTGTTCTGTCACCTTCTTCTTCAACAACTAAAAGCTCTTTTTTGTTGCAGTTGTCCACTAGAACTCTTTCCTAACACCCTTCATTGTCTCGGTGATTGCTGCACATATTCCACCAAAATTTCTAATGAACTTCCTGTAGAAGTTCACCAAGCCATGAAAATTTTTGGCCTCAAACATGTTTATAGGTGAAGGCCAATCCATTATTGCCTTCACCTTCTCAGGATCCATCTTCAACCCTTCTTAAGACACTACAAAACCTAGATATACTAGTTCACTCTGTATAAAACTGCATTTATCCAAGTTTACAAGCAACTTTTCTTCTTTTAACCTCTGCAAAACTGCCTTAAGGTGCAGCAAGTGTTCCTCTTTTGTTTTACTAAAAATCAAAATGTCATCCAAATAAATGATAACAAATTTGTCAAGGAAAGGCTTCATTACCTCATTCATCAGTCTTATAAAGGCGTTGGGTGCATTTGTCAACCCAAATGACATTACTAGCCACTCAAACAACCCATCCTTGGTCTTGAATGTTGTCTTCCATTCATCCCCTTCTCTAATTCTGATTTGGTGGTATCCACTTTTCAAATCAATCTTGTTGAAGTACTTTGCCACACTCAAACAGTCCATCAAGTCATCCATACGAGTCAATGGAAACCTATACTTAATGGTTATCTTATTTATAGCCCTTGAATTAGTGCACATTCGCCATTTCCCATCTTTCTTAGGTGTCAGTACAGTAGGCACAATACACAACTGAGGCTCTTTCTAATTAGCCCCTTATCCAACATCTCTTGAACTTATCTATTCACCTCTTCATTTTCCATGGGTGTCATTCTATATGGTGCCTTATTTGGTAGGCTTGAACCTGGTATAAAGTCCATGCAGTGACTTATGCTTCTAGTTGGAGGTAATCCTTCAGGTAAATCCATCATTAGAATGTCGTTGAATTCATTCAGAATTTCTTAGACTTATGTGGGAACTTCTGCCCCTTTCTCTACTGTCATTATTTCTACAACCTAAGGTAGGAAGGCATAACATACCTTCTCCTTTCTGATTTCCTTTAGGAACTATTTTCCAGTGACTAGACAAACCCTATTGGTTTTCTCAACCTCCTCATCCTTGTGCTTCAAAGGATTCAACACATACTCAAACCTGTCCTTCTTGATTTTAATGCTATTACTCTTGTCATCATGAATGGCCTGCCTATCATATTGCCAAGGTCTGCCTAATAGAATGTGGCATGCATCCATTGGCATAACATACACATTATCTCATCTTTGTAATTCCCAATGTGAAATTTAACAAGGCAGTGTTCACTTACCAATAACTGATGTCCCTTTTGCAGCCAGGAAACCTTGTAGGGAGTTAGGTGTTTTAGCCTCTTCAGTTTTAGCTTCTCCACCATCTCTTATGACACTAAGTTGTTAGTGCTTTCATTGTCCACAATGACTTTGCAACATTTACCTCTTGACTTACATTTAGTTCTAAAGAGGTTTCTTCGTTGTTCTGGTTCCTCTTGTACCTTCTCTAGTGTTAGAAGAACTTTCCTCAACATTGAGGACTCTCCATCCTCGAGTTCTTCTCCAAATTTTGGTGAGGTTACACTTGCCACACTCTCCTCCTCAACTTGTGCTATATGGACTCTAGTCTCTTTTCCTTTGCCACTGCTCTATTGTACTTGAGGACATTCAAATGCCCTATGTCTAGCCTGTCCACACTGGAAACATGTTCCACTAAGTCCTCTTCCTCTTCCTCTTCCAGAATTTCCTTTACCTTGGAAGTAATCACCCCTTCCTCTACCTCCTTGGGTACTAGTATGAGAAGAACTTGTTTCTCCTTGCTTATCCTGAGAACCACATCCAGGATTTGACTGCCCTCTTCCTTTGGAGGATTTACCTCTTCCCCTAGAACTATTATGCCTTCTAGAGATCTTTTCTTTTGCCTTCAATGCAATTTGATAGGCTTCTTCTATGCTGGTAATTTTGACCATGCTAATTTCATCTTGGATAGAATAATATTGCAAACCATTTACATACCTAGAGACCTTCTCAGCATCACCTTCAATGTGACTAGCCTTGATGCTCAATCTATAAAACTCTTTGGTGTAGTCTTGCACACTTTTCTCCCTCTGCTTGAGGTTTTGTAGCATCTTAAACATGGTGATTTGATGGTTTGAATGCAGAAATTTTGCCTTCAACTTAGTTGACATCCTCTCCCAGGTTTTAATCTTTTCCTTTCCTTTTCTCTGTCTCTCAACTTGCACATGATCCCACTATAGAGATGCATGTATCTTCAGCTTTGTAGCTGTAAGTTTTACCCTCTTAGAGTCTTCAACAAATTCCAACTCAAAATACTTTTTCATCTCTGAAATCCAATCTATCAACTCATCTGGTTTTGGACTACCACTGTAACTAGGTAACTCTACACGGGGTTTACTGGAAATCTTTGTCATTGCACTCAAAAACCTCCTCTCATGTCCATCTTCTCCTTCTTTTGCTTCTTCTTCACTGACTTCTTCCTCATTATCATTCACATCCTCTATAGGTACTCCTCTGTGTTGTGTTCTTTCCATTGCATCCAACCTAGCTGCGATGCCTCTCGACATCTCTACCAATGCTGCATCTTCAGCTCTTGGAACCGCTCCTCTTCTACCTTTGGCTTGGTATGTCATGTTTGCACGCCCACAGCCTCAAGGATTTGAATGCTCTAATACCACTTGATGCGAGTCAAGGTCCAGGGGCTTTGACAAGCTATTGAACCAAGCAGCAAAATAAAACAACACACAACAATAAAACAAAAATATCTTTATTCATTTGCAACTGGGGTGTACAACAGAAGTAAAATGACATTATAGTGTTATATGCCTTGGCCTAAGCCTTACAATCATTCCGATAGCCAAATCAAAGTATCTTAGCCTCCCTATGAAAAACCTAAAACAATTTGCCTTTAAATCTGAAACTTGCAGAAGAAGCTATAACAGAAGTCAAAAACTCGCTACCGAGAAGATTATTCCCTTCAAAAGCAAGAAATTTCCCTTTTATATGCAAAAGAGGTGGTTATCACACATCTTCACGTGAAAGGACATGTCATCCTCTTACTGGCTCTTTAGATTGGTGTCCTTTTACTAACTCTTTAGATCGGTCATAAAGGCGGTTAAAACCCACTTTTGTCACTTTTTGGGCGCTTTAAGGCAGTTAAAACTGATTTTTGTCACGTTTTGGGTGTTGCAGGCCACTTTTGCAGAAATCCACAGGTCAACAAGACATGTAGGGCAACAGGATATCCGGTTGGAAAACATCCGACTAAGGATTTCAAGTTCAACAGGACATGTGCATCTGGATATCCTGTTGGAGGCAAAGCGCATCTAGACATCCTGTTGGAGGTAAAGCGCATCTGGACATCATGTTGGAGACAAAGCACATTTGGACATCATGTTGGAGGTAAAGTGCATCTAGACATCATGTTGGAGACAAAGCGCATCTGGACATCTTGTTGGAGACAAAGCGCATCTAGACATCATGTTGGAGGCAAAGCGCATCTGGACATCTTGTTGGAGGCAAAGCACATCTGGACATCCTGTTGGAGACAAAGTGCATTTGTACATCCTATTGGAGCTAGAAACATCCACACAAGCATAACTCACTCAATTTTGATAAGGTCTTCTCGCAACTTGAATTGTAGACACCTATTTGGCTCCTCTTCAAGGTGAAGTCATCACTTGGCCTTGAACCAACTGGGATTACTATAAATTTGATCACCAACTCCTGCAAGCAAAAACAAGAAGAAAAATAACAAACAAAGCAAAGAAATATTTTTGGTTGATGAGGATTGCTGATGGATCTGGAATGCTCCTATATCAAGATGGCTAGTTGGATACCCCCTTCATCAGTTTTGTTTAACCATTCCTCAAGTTTATCAATGTATATACCAAACAAAGTGGTGGATAGAGGACATCCCTATTTGACATCAATGTCACTACCAAAACATTCAGACATGCCCTCTCTTATTCTGATTTTAGCTTTGATTTGCTCATATAGCTCATGCATTGCAGCTCTATACTCATTTGAAATCCCAAGCCCCTCCATCCTATTCCAAATTTTGTCCCTGGGTATTGTGTCAAAGGCTTTTTAAAATCAGCAAAGCAACAAAAAGGTTCCCCTCCTCAAGTGTCCCACACTTTTTCAATCAAGTGCCTAAGAGTGATGCAATGATCAATGGTAGAGTGCCTTGGTCTAAAGCTTGCCTACCCTTTTGCTCTTTTTCCTTCTTTTTCTGCCCAATTGATAATTTTATGCTCGTCATGCTCCCAAAAAGTTTTTCAAGAAGAGGATTGACCATAATAGTATGATAGTTAGATGGATTATTGATACATCCACTTTTGTAGAGAGGGATAATGACACCAGTTGTCCACTCTGCTGGAAAGCCATCTTGTGTGACACCGTTGAAAATTCTTTTGATGTGTGGAGCAAGGGTCTCAACTCTCCATTTTAAAAATTCAGCTTGCATCCCATCTGTGTCTTGCACTTCACCACCTACCAAATTCTTTATGCCTTACTTGATATCTTCCACCAAGAACAGCTCAATTGATGTGCTAATTATGGGGGGTATCTTTCTCTTGTGTTTGCTCATTAAGGAGCTTCACATAATCTAGCCATTGGGCATCTGTGATATTATTTTCTATTTGTTTTCTCTTTTGTTGCTTTTTGTATTGTTAATAGAACATAATAGAAGGTTTTTTAATGTTTATGAGGTTAATGATAGTTTAAGGGATACTTAATCTAGTTTTTTAAGCTTTTTGTATTGTTATTTTTTTGTGATTCATTTTGATGATGAATTCTTTTATTTTCTCAATCTTCTTATTGAACAGATTCTGTAAAGAAATCACTACTAAAGTATCCTATATTTGACATGGATGTCACTATAAGATTTGTATTCTAAAATAAAGTGTTTGTTTGGCTCAACTATTCTAGTTGTGTAAAAGACACATACCCTATGCTCTCGTTCTTCTTTTGGTCTCTTCTATCTACCTATTTCACATCGAAGATGATGCTAGTCTTCAATTGGGCTATGAGTTCTTTGCTTTCCAAGTGATATTTGCCCCTATATATGGATTTTGGTGATGATCATGCTTAGGATTAAATTCATCAAGACAATAGTCCTCTTTCTACCTAACATCTTTTCCTAGAGACTTGTGAAATTTATCCATAAGAAATGTCTTTATTTATTTGTTATTATTTGGACATGCATTGAATTTGATGTTCTATTTGATCATCTATTTTATGTTTTGTTTCATCCAAATATTTTTTCTCTCATTTAGAACTTCTTTGGTGACAACCTTAGACCCGAATGTACATGGTTGTAGAGGAAAATAAACTCCTACAAATATATAGATGTTAATAAATGAGTAAAATTAATTAAAAGTAAGTGACACTTTAGATATAAGAGTTGGATATGGTAACTTGACTAATGTAAACTAATAAAAATTAAAATTAAGTATGTGTTTAAATAGAAATAAGAATGTTAGAGTAATGTGCCTTAAAATGTGAACTTTGATTGACAACACATTGACATGAAGACCTATGGATAGAAAACTAAGATTAAAAATTGGATCAAAGAACACATATAACTCATAGTTGAGAAATTGAAAGTCTATCCTATCCCATTTTTTATGATCCTATCCTGAGTAGCATCTAACCTATGATACATGCAACACATGTTCACATGTTGTTATCTTTAAAGTAAGGAAAAATTTGCTGGACCTTGCTATGCAAGGGTTGAAGTTCAAGACTTCCTTGCACCTTAGTCAAGACTCAAAATTGAATAAACAATAAAAATAAAAGTGATAAAGGGATGGCAATAGATGTTGATGTGAGGTGGTAATAAATGTTGCTAAATCAATCATTGATATAATCTAAAGCATGGTGCAAGACAATGAATGATTGTGTTGAAGAGTGTACTCAAAGTGTCACTTCAATAATGAATGTCACCCGATTGATTAAAGGAGTGATTATTTTTTATGTTAGTAGGCATGAGTTTTCCACTACCCATGAGGATGATAATCTAGCTTTTGGATTCAATTATGTTTACTTTTCTGCATCAATCTTTCTATCCACACTTAGTGATCCATCATCAGGATGAGGATATAATAGAGAGTACGATGCAAACTTAGTTATCTAAATAGAAAAGAAGGGTAGGAATAGAGGAATAGAACATGAGACGACGATTAGAAGAGAGCAAAGAAAAGAGATGAAAATGATAGAAAATGATAATCACCCACTAAATATCAAAAAGAACAAGATTGATTAAATAAAGGGAAATAGAAATTAAGTGACTATTAATTTCTAATGTTGACAAAGGATGATTGATGGCTGAGTACTTACAAAAGGAGAAGAGCTCTTGATACCTTTTTGAATGTCAACTAATCATTATTTGGTATTATTAAAGTGTCCTAGGATGATGCTTTTAAAGTGAAAGGAGGATGATATTAATTTTTTAGAATTTTTGGACCCAATAAATACAAAACATGTATACAAAATATTAGTTCTCTTGTAATAGATGGATAAAGAATGGTTGTTGAAATTCATATAAGCATGCTTCTCCTTTAACATTGATTTTAAGTAACTATGTATTTTATCATGCTTACACCTGTAAACTACATTCAGATAGGTAACATTCATTTTGCTAATTTAAAGGTAAAATATGAGATTTATTTGGACCTTCCCCAATTGTGTTGAAATTGATAGGGATATTAAAATTGATGCCTTTGTAAATGGTCAAATATAATGGGATTATGGGATGCCTTGCACATGGATAACTTTCAAGTCTATGTTAATGAGTGAAAGTAGAAATCCAACCTTAAACTAGTTAATAAGTAATTTCCTAGATAAAATGAAAGATTTATTGTCATGATCAATATCATTTAGTTGTATTAATTTAATGTAATAAAACTTATTCACCATCCCAACACTACTCCAATTCAAGCATGCTTAAACATGGAGTTTCCCCCAAGATCAAGCCACTTAGCTTGTTACCGCTTAGAATGAAGATTGAAAAATTCAATAGAATAAATTTTAAGCTATGGAATGTTAAAATAGAAGATCTCTTGGTTGATTGTGAAGAATAGCTTGTTGTGAAGGGTCAAACACCCTCAACAATGGTTAATGAAGAGTGAAAAAAATGGATAAAAAGACTAGGTCGACCATCATATTTTGCCTTTCATATTCAATATTTATGGATGTCTCTGAAGAGAATACTATAAAAATCCATGGAAAAAATGGGGCTTTATATCATACTAAGTTCCTAGTCAAATAGTTTTTTCTAATAAAAAAGTTTTATTCTTTAAGAATGGGTGATTATGATGAAAGAAATCTAACACAAGTACCAAACCTCAAACTCAACTTTGATACTAATTGTAGGAAATAATATTAATATAAACAAGAGAATGATTGCAAGATGAAATAGAATCAAAGCATTCCAACAAAGAAATAAATACACAACAAAAGAATTAACATGGAAAACACTTTTAGGAAAAAAAACCCTCCAACAATAATGCCACTCTGTGTATTCACAATAACAAAATTACAATACAATTAGAGAATTCTTATCATGTTGTTAAGGAGAATTTTAATTCATTTCCTATAGTTATTTTGGTGGCATGTACTTATCTTCTAGCTACACACTCATCTCATCCCAAGCACTTTATATATATAAAGAGAGCAATGAAACCAACAATGATTTTCCAAAAACATGAACTTGAGAGTCATGGATCCATCCAAATGTCCTTCACATTCCTTAAGAGTCTCTTCACATTGCAAGGCAAACTCAAATACTCTTTCCAATCCAAGCACCCAAAGTGAACTTTCACCTTCCATAAATTTATTTTGTTTGCTAATGCTTAGGATGATGTGTCTTCATCTGACCCCCATATACATTAAATGTATTTTTTCAATGTTACATACAACTTCCTAGGAAATAATTTCTCTACCCAAAGTGTAGTGTCCCACTCTATGTGGACCACAACTTTACAAAATATTAAATATTTTATGCAAAGTTTACAACACCTTTCCAAACATTCTCCCATACGTTTTATGTATTGCATAAGGGTCCAAACATAGACAAAATAATCTAGATTTTTAGGGGAAACAAACCCCATGACTATGCTACATGATCTAAAATTCTTCATGCTCGTAAACTTTAGCAAAGCAATTACAAAATATAGAACTACACTTCAATTGATGTGCTCCAACCACACATGAAAAGTAGTGTTCTCTACCATATTGGTGAATCTCTATCACAATAGATCATGATAGTATCGCACTATAAATCAAAGTTGTAACACAAGATTAGAAGCAAAACATACTCCTCGTAGGCTTGAGTAGTTTCCATGTACTTTGCCTTTGTAGTCAAAAGAGCAACCACAACATACCTCTTGGTCATACAACTAGCCCCACGACAAATATTGGTAAATACCCCATAGGTAGACCTTCTTTTATCCACATATCTTTCTCAATATATAACTACAAGTCCATGTATATCTAATGTCCTACACAAACTGTATGTCTTTCCTAGTAGCAAATACATATACATGCAAAACATACTTGAATACCATTTATACTATAGTCTAGTGATCCTTGTCCAACATGGACACATATACATCTCTAGGAATCTTGTTTATTGGGCAATGTCTGGTCTAGTACAAACTATAAAAGACTACCAATTGCACTCACATAAAAGACATGGCTCATGTCCTCTATCTCATCTAGTGTTGAAGAACACTCATCGATCTACAATCCATAAACTAAACCACTCCAAAACCAAGTCAACATGCTTCCTCTAACTAGCCCAAAGTTTTATGTTCCCCCTCTTTCTCCTAATCTCCATGCCTAAGATAAAATTAGCTCTCTCGAGTTCTTCATATCACATATAAAACTAAGATTAAACAGTCCCAATCACATCCATATTGTCACTAAAAATCAATGAAGTGAAATAATAGTAAATGACCACCAACATGTTTGACAAAAACATTTGAACTAATTATCTCTAAATAAATCTTAACTCTAATGAAATATAAATCAAATCTCATACTAGGATGAAACATAAATCATAGAGAAATATATTACAAACTATGTCCTTTTATCAATACTACCAAGTGTTCTAACTATGTATGATAGATCTCCTCCAAATTCTAATACAAAAAGATTTCTCCACATCTAATTGTTCAACCCCAAGGTCAAACATAGCAACAACAATCAAACATATAAAATATGTAAGTTTCTTAGTCACAGAAAGAATATCATACTAAGCATCCATTCCCTTAATTCAAGAATTAGCCCTTAGCCACTAACCATGCCCTATATTTCTTTGTCGTGACCCCAAAATTTAGGAATAGAAAATTTTGTTTATTAAGACCTTAGAACATATGTCAATCATAGTTTGCCTTCACAATTTATACATATTCAAAGAAGTGTTCTAATATAAAACCATTTGTCTTGTCAACTTAATCAAAATTAGCATACTTAATTGATGGCCCACTTAAGCGAGTTATAAGTATGCAACCTTTAAGTATACTTAATTGTTGATATAATTTGAAAACGACAAACGTTTGTGCCCCACTACATTTGATTGAATATCTACAAGTTGTGAATGTAATCTAAAATCAACCTAAGTTCTATAAGTTTAGGTTATGAATATAATTTGAATTAATTATTTCTTAAATGACTATAAATTCTTACTTATATAATTGCTATTTTTTACTTGAATGAAAACAAATCCATAGTTTATTTCCAATGAATAACGAAATAACACATTTTACCAATTCAATAAATGAAATTCAAAATTTAAAATACATATTACAACAAAGTCCTAATAATTAACTCTACAAAACATAATTTATAATTGAAATTAAAACTAAACTACCTTATTACCAATTTTGAATTTAAATTTAAATAATAAATAACTTATAACAATCAATAAAATAATTCTTATCACATATACATAATTCCCAAAGACTTATTGAAAGGAAGCTAGGTGTGCGGAAATCACTTCCTACACTAATCTAAAGAGGAGAGATGAGTGCAAATTCTTTTTAATCTTTACAATTACAGTGTTATTAAACCAACAATGGAGATATTGCAACAATACACAACACAAGAATGTAATACAAAAGAGAGAGAGACAAGATATAACGTGGGGAAAACCCTTACGGGTGAAAAACCCCACACTCCAAAACCTACACAATGTATTATCGAAACAACAATGTTTACAACACACTTGCAATGCAAATCTTTACAGGAGTCTTTGACACTTGTATCTGGAGACAAACCGGTAGCATAACAGTACCTGTCAATCACATAATACATCTCCTCTCAAAGCACCTTCTTAAATAGAAGTTTACAAGGCAAAAATGAACTTTCCTTGAGATGGGCGTCCAACTTGGCCTCATGGCCCAAAACCCATGCCTAGGTACACTTGTCCAACACTGTAGCATGGTCATGACACTTGTCACATCACCCTATCCCAATATGATCGCCTATTCCCAAGTTGGGCAATGATAAATACTCTTACACATCTTACGACTATCATAGAATCCGTCATAACTGACAGCTCTTACAGTTGTAAGAGAATCTATCATAACTGCCTAAAAATAGCATATTCTCTTACAACATGTCATAACCCTCCTTGGGGTTCCTAGAGATGCCTTCTTCCAAGATGTCTTGTGACACATGTCTTCACCTGTCATAGAACATTCCATTTACGACTCTTATGCGTCATAGATTCTGTCATTAGAATCTGTCATAACCGTTTCAGTCAAGATTCACTTACACACTAGTCAAAGTGCCGACACATGGAAAAATACCTCTACCACTAAGTGGGATGCCTATCTCCTCATGTGAGGACAAAATTACATGTGGTCACCTTCCATGTAGGATGACACATCACCGTGCCAACTCCCACAAGATGATGAAATAGGACTTACATCCAAAATACATTAATAGGCAATAAATAAATAAATACAATTAATTGATACAAGGAATTACCAAGGTTGAGACACCTTAATTCCCAACACTTAAATTACAATTCTAACTTCAACATTTAACTACAATTTTTTTTCAATCATAAATTACAATTTAAACATGTTTCCTCAAATTTCCACCTTTTTCATGTGTACCAAGCATCCAACAAAATTCTTTTTTATCAAACTACATTAATATATTGCATCAAAGGACCCCTACCTTAGATCAGTGGCCTTGTCCTAACCCCACACTCAGGCATAGGGTAGCGTGTAAGAAATTGTGGCCAAAAGAATGACACTTAAACAAGGTTTAAACCAATTAGACATTACTAACTTAATCTTTAGTGAGCTACCCAAGATATAAATAGCACATGGATTTACTTCTTGAAGGTCCCTCAATTTCCAATTTGTAGAAATAACTTACAACTAATGACCACATGTTTATACTACATGGTTTTAGTATCCCAAGTCTTTCAATCCCAAGCAAGTCATTAATGAACTCATAATTGTCTAATAAATACCCATGCATCATCTTAACAATAACTTAATTGGCCAAAGGCCTTTATTTAATAAGTAGGGTATAAAACAAATAGAAGGTAAAGGCCTCACAAATCTTGAACAGGCCAAAGGTTTGTAACAAATCTTAACTAAAATCTTATTAGGCTAAAGGCCTTTTATAAATCAAATATGTAGCAAGATAACAATCCTAATCCCTTACACTTCTCAGGTAGTAGGCCGAAGGCCTTTAAATTTTATCAATTGTATCTATAACAGACCCAAGCCCTATATGCATATTTTTAATAGTCCATTGTCTTTCTATAGCTTAATACTTCATTGTAACAGGTTGAAGGCCTTGTTATTCAATGACATAAATTGAATACCATTAAATAAAAACAACTATAAAATATAATAAAAGTCTCACCACTACTTATGCATTGCTGGCCGACACAATACATTATCGGTAATGGGCCAACACAATATATTATCGATAATAGGCTGACAACCAAGTCCTCGTCTCATTTATCAAGCCAAAGGCCTTATATCAAATAGGTAACTAGTCAATGGTTATAGTATAATAACAAACCAAACACTTCAAAACTTATTTACACAAAAATGGGTATTCAACCAGAGTTGAAAAACTCATTCGATCATACAAAATAGGCCAAACACCAAAATAATTTTATATTAAACACAATGCATATCTAGGCCAAAGGCCAAAGTAATCTTCTAATGTTTTATTAGGCTGAAAGGCCAAATAATATTTTAATGCATGAACACACAACTAGGTTGAAAGGCCAAAATAAACTATTAATGCCTTAATACTCATCAACTAGGCTGAAGGCCAAAAACAAATTGTCAAAACATAAATGCATAACTGAAGTTACCAGTCACCAATGCTAAGTCCCTTATCGATGCTCCACACTTTCTTCCTTCTCTTTTTCTCCTACCTCTTCTTTCAAAGAGTGCTTTGGTATTTAAACTCATACCAGAGTGACATGAGTAAATCATACCAAGAATTTCATAAAGAAGATGACCAAAGAGCAACAAAAACTTTAATAAAACTCAAGCAAACAAACCCAAAATAGTCGACAAAAGTGGCTCCTTGAACTTGAGAGTTGACTCATTAGTGAGCCACATTAATGCATGTTCTTTGAGACTCAAGGGACCTATGGACAAACCATTTGACTAGCCTATTAACAAGTGGTTATTGCCCTCAAGTCTGTCACCACCTTGAGTGGATAATTACAATAGTACTAAACTTTAATTTGATATTTGATCAATGCATAACATAAGGGAAATGAGTTAATATGCTTAGGGATCTTCAACTCTCTCTATATTAATTTGTTTTTTTAATATCATAAATATTATTATTAAGGATGTTGACAATGGCATTATCCATTACAAGGAAATTTATCAATAGGTATAATTAACATGCACCAATACCTTTATAATTTACATATATATGTATATGTATATATACATATATATGTGTATTTTTCTTTTTTAATAACTCTACAATCTTTCAAGACTTAGTTATCAAACCCAAAATTGGACAATGTTAAGAAAAATCATAACATAATCAACATGGAAGATGAACAAATCAAACCAACATAGGGACCACATACATCACTAGAGGAATTTAGAAACACAAAAGGAGTAATTAACCCTTGAATTTGGGTCCACAAAATAGGTTAGTCAATATCTTGCACCCTATTAGGTGCCTTTCCTCTAGTGAGTATATTCATCTAGTTAGTGTACCTGTCAAGTAAACCAAAATTTATTTGTCAAAATCTGATCAAACTAGAGAAAATGATTAACTAAATCAAAATAAACTTGTTGTTGTTTCCCTTCTACCAAAAGATCCTTCGGAGTTGTCAAAATTGAATGTCAAACAATACCATTATACCAAATCAATTCAAGTCATTTATTCAAATGAAATGTAA
The DNA here is from genome assembly GCA_027924645.1 of Cunninghamia lanceolata. Classification (NCBI taxonomy): domain Eukaryota; kingdom Viridiplantae; phylum Streptophyta; class Pinopsida; order Cupressales; family Cupressaceae; genus Cunninghamia; species Cunninghamia lanceolata. The sequence continues at coordinate 4,601,022 of BSBN01001560.1, forward strand.
TTAGGTAGGCTAGAGGAGGCCCATTACATTCTCAAACTTATCCTCAAAAACGACTCCATTACTCAAGAGAAAATGCATCCTCAAAGTTGACATCCTCACAGCTCTAGACCCATTCACATGAAAAGTTAAAGAAAAACTTGAATGCATCTAAAAAATAGGTGGGCTATACCTATTAGGTCATTCTCAACTTAGTATGTTGAACTCATATCTAACTATAGGTGTAGACTCCTTAGTCTCTATGCTAAAGCCTTGTCAAGAGTCTCATTGTTCCAACAACTTGATCTCCAAACACTCATGAGATATCTAGCATCACCCAAATCTATCTAGCAAAACCAAGGACACTATTGATAATCTCATGCCAAACCAACTCTAATTATAACACCACAATATCTAGGACCGTCTCTCTCCAAGGCAAAATGATCGTTGTGTTGTGCCTTGCACACACACCCTATTTTGCCAAATGGAGACCCCCTCTTTTGCTTTGGGTTGGAGTCTCAACCTCTCTTGCTTATGATGATGAGAAAGTGAATTTGTGCTTAGAGTGCATGATTTGTTCCAAATTTGAGTACTTTGCATGTTTGGAGTGATTTGATGTCTTTCATGATTGATTTGGAAGTGTCTTGAGTGGTCTTGTGCTCAAAAAATAGCCATTTGTTGCCTTCTGCATTGGAATTGGGTGTTACTGCATTTTGCTCAAAAATCCTGTCACTGGATATTACCCTTGAAAGTGCTTCTACAGGATGTTTCATGTTGAAATTCCTAGTTTCCAGGTCTTAGAGTTGCAAAATCATGTCAAATTCCACTAGATTTCACTAAGGGGTCCATATGCTTTCACCCTGATACATGGTCCTGAAGCCCTGATTTGGCTAAGTCTGAAACCTTGAAAACCCTAAAAAATGGCCAAGTCTAAAATCTGGTAGAACCTCAAAATTCTAGAATCTGCATATGAAATCCTATGGATATGGAACCTATCTTAAACATCCTGAAAGTATATTTAAAAATGTTTAAAGTATAAGAAAATATATTTTTAAATATACTTTCACCTTGGCCAATTCAAAATCTAGCGCTAAAAATGACCCCAAATGCAAAAAGCGCTAAAAATAGCCTCTACCGACCTTGGTGCTAAAAATAACCTCTACCGACCTTTGCGCTAAAAACCCACTTCGCAGACTTGCGCTGAAATGGCCTTCCATCGACTTAAGTCGCGCAAGTCGGTCGGTGCTAAAACCCGCACTAGTTGGTTGCATTGAAAATCCCCGCCAACTAAGCCTTTTATGTTTTGCGCTAAAAATTGACCTTACTGACTTGCGCTACAATCCACCTCGACCGACCTTATGAGATGTTGTTAGTCGGTCCAAGCCTAGACTCGCGCAAGTCGGTGGCACCCAAAAGTAGCGCAAAAGCATTTTGCGCTAAAAATGAACGTCTCCGACCTGCGCTAGAATTGCATTGCACCGACTTTTAGTCTGTGACACCCAAAACCCGCGCTTTTTGGTATTTTGGCCCAAAAATTGAGTTTTTCAAGGTGTAAATGGGATTTTCTTGATGGATTTGAATTGCATAACTAGTTGTCACATCATGATGAACATTTTATCAAGTTTGTGTGGATTTTTGGCACGTTTTACGATAATTAATGCCACTGCACATAAAAAAGTCCGTGACCCCCAAAAATCTCATTTTTTATAGAAAATGATAGAAAAACATGAAATAAAAGTTTGTAAATGGATTCTAATGACCACAAAACTTCTCTAATCATCATATTGGCCAAATGGGTGCTTGAAAATGGTAAAAAATGCAGAAAATCATACAAAAAATCACTAGATTTAAGAGGTTGGTTATAAGAAAGTGACATTGACAATATGTTGTTTTTAATGAATCCATGGCTGCAAATGGACATATCTTGATCCAAATTGATGGAAAATGATTGTTTAAGATGAAATTGATGTTTTGCTTTGTGAATTGTAGGTCTTGGAGGACATGTGGCCTTGTTGGAGCTGTCTTGGAAGGATGAACATACAAAGGTACCCTGCTGATCCAGAGATGCAGAATCGACATTTTATCAACCAAATTGCTGCTGCACATGCAAAAGGAAGTCAGTATAATGTCCAAGATGATAAAGATGAGTCTCAGGAGCTGAAAGACATAGAAGATCATGCCAAATCACTAATGTTCCTGCAGATCCAGTCCAATGTCTAAGTGATCTAGTCCGGGGGTCATAACTCCTGGTTATTTTATCAGAATTCAAACTTCTTGGACTTGTTAGAAAGATAAATTGATTATCTAGTTTGAGTTGCCTGGTTGCTAAGGCTTATTGCCAAGCAACTGAGAAGTTTCGAGCCCCCATTCCGCTCCGAAGGCCTCTGAAAATGCAATTTACTACGATATAGAAAATACCAAAAATTATATTTTTGATATTTTCCCAAACATACCACTCAAATGACCATGGACTGGATCACCAAGACATGCATACAACTGTTCCAGCAGTCCAGTCATCGAGAATCAGTCCAGCAAGCATCTGACTGGATATATCTTCAATAATAATGTGCCACATACTCCTCTTGGTCTATTCAACACTTGGAATCCCCTGAATCCACATCAGCTCAAGTTTTCAAGCATCACGTGACTCTATTTTGGCTTTACTAGGCCTTGAAAATTGACTTTTCATCATATACAACCAAATGGGTATTCATTTTGTTCAGATTCAATGTATTTGCAAGATGTATTTTGTCTTTTTCCTACAAGACAAAGGCAAATCTGAAAATGTAACAAACTGATGTATCTCATTAAATGCCATGTAATCTAGACCGTTGGAGTCAAGTTAATCTCCACCGTCCATTGAAAAACTCGGTATGATGCCTTACCTATAAAAGGGCCATCCTTTGCTCTCATTTGCAAGTAAGATTAGATATTGAATTGTTGAGACTCTGCCAAATTGTGATTAATACAAAGCAAGTTTTGCAGGTTGCTGAGAATTTGTGTTCTTGTGTTATCCTCTTTGGTTTTCATGGTTCATATCAATATGAATTTAATTAGTTGTGCTTTTGCAATGATGGGTAAATGTTAAGATATCTGATGAATGCTTTGGTCCATACTATTAGTGCTTGCTGATGGTAAGTTGTTGTGTATAGTTAGCATAGGCCCTGTCTTTGAATATAGTTCGGTTGCACTCCATTAGTTAAGCTACACCATTATCCAAGTGTTTAATGAGTGAATGCAACTTGAAAATCATAAGGATCCTTTGAAGATCACATCATTTCTTGCAACATTGTGGCTTTCCTATCCTGGTGAAACAAGGAATAGTTTATTGAAAGTATTTGTCTATCTGTAGCATTTCACCCCATTGTGACTGTCACTTAGGATCTCTTATCCCTTCTCTCTCTCCTTTCCTTTTGCATTTTATTTATATTAAGTTTGTTAGGTTAGGTTATAAGCAGCATTACATTGATCATCTGCTGAAATTTCAGACTTCACAGTCTGAACCACCTAGGGTTTCTGCACTTGCATTGCTGCCATCTTTTCATAAACCCTGCATTTCATGTAAGACCCCTTGTTGGCACAACTAGACATACCACTGAGTCATTCCGAGAGCTAAGACCTAGCTATAGAAACCTTGGAGTAGTCTTACCTAGGGTAGGATACTTTTCAAGAGAGGTGTGATACCAGCAATCACACCTGCATTGTTGTGTGCTAAAACACCCATCAACACAATGTAACTCAACTAGAAGATTATCACCAAATCATATCCAATTTCTCCCATTGCATGTATAGGAAAAATACAGACTCTAAGAACTCCCTATGGCTCCTTGATTTACATCTTCACATCAAAAGAGCATTTGTCTCCAACTGATAGATCTACTCAAAAGTAATTATATCACATCAAAACTCTTACTCAAGATCCAGATTCCACGTTGACACAATAATACATGTCTTCAAACCTAAAAGATTGTCACATATATCATAACCAAACTCTCATTGCATGTGCACAAAAAAATCCAAGAGCTCCTCATGGAATCATGATTCAAACATCCTCAAGACAGATATGTGGGCACAACCATGTTGTGCTAAAATTCCCACCACATGCTCAAGAGCTTCCCTTGGCATCATGGTCACCATCTTCAATGTAGAAGATGATCTATCACAACCAACTATATTTCTACATGTTGGTACCCAAATTTGCTACCCCTAAAAAATTGTGTTTAATTGTATTTGTAGTCAAGTGTTAGGTCGTTCTTGTCACCTCAATGTCAACTATGTTATCTTTCTTGTCAAATTGGTTAAGCCTTTAACTATTGGTCTATCTTATCCTACTAACTATGTAAGTAGGTCGCTCATCACAAATATTATCAAGCTATGAATGTTGAAAGAGGCTTCAACTCTAGCATTAGCAGAGGAAAGAAAGGGTGAAGTTCAAAGAAATACTATGATGGTAGATAATAAGTATAGGTAGGAATAATTGAGGCTAAGACAAATCTTCTCCGATATATTGAGATAGAATCATATATGAGGATTGTGTTCCAAGCATAAAGTTGTCACTTCAGAGGGTCCAATATTCAAGACAAGTAGTTTCAATGAAGTCCAGAGATTAAACTTTCTTTTTTTAGAAAAAAACTACTATTTGCTTTTTATTTTTTCTCTATGCCTTGAATTAAGGAGATAAGCACTTTAGAATTTTTTGTTTGTGCTTTTTCTAATTTTTTAGTGAAAAGTGATAGATGGCAATGGTAGAAGGTCAACAATATAGATTCAAGCTTCATTGGGCAAAAATAATTTGAGGAGGTAGTAAAAGATGGAAAACTTGTTGAAGTTAAAGGTTTTATGGTGCAACATTCAAGAACAAAAAAATGGACCAATTTTAATGAAAGATTAAAAGTTTCTGTGAAATCTTTCAAAAATTCATCAAAAAGTGCTCCAAACACCCATGCTTTATTCATTTTTAGTGTCACATTTTAAATTTTTTAGTTTTGACATCCAAGTGATAATTTTCTCAATTTTGGTGTCCACATAAGTAAATCCCTAATGAATCATTTAAAAAAAATAAAATAATTGGGTGCCTAAGTTATTTTGGACACCAAAATAGCATGTTTTTCTTGCCAAAATGAAGATAGGAACAAATAAAAAGTGGCACCAAAGTTAGTATATGCACTCAAGTGAATATTGGAAGGAAAATAAAGTAAAATAAAGGAGAAAAAGTGATGAACATGAGCCCTTCATTCTAAGTGATGCCCAAGCCAATATTGAGGATCAGTTAAAGCAAATTAAAGATAAAAGTAGAAGATTAGAGTCGTTGGTTTAGATGGATACTCAAGATGAGAAGCAAAAATGGAAAGAAAGTAATATTTTATATTATTTTGAGAGGATGAGGATAGAATTTATTTCAAAGAAATTATTTTTATTATTTTTGAAGCTTCAAGAAGATGTAGCTAAAAGGCTATAAATATGTATCATTTACACATACAATGTAATGAGAGTTGATATCAAACTTTAACTGCAGAGATTGTCATTCAAATTTTAGGTCAATTTAATTGTTGTGTTTTTATGTAAATAATGTGAAGTTGAAGCTTGCTTATGCTACTAAGATTTCTATTCAATTCCAATCCCAAGTGTTTTAATCACTCAAGTAAGAATCCAATTGATAAGAAGATCTGTGTTCACTTTGTGTAACATCAATATTTGAATCCATGAAGCAACTTTGAATGTTTTGTGATAATTAATTGTCTTCATCCAATCTTCTTCTAAGTGTTGTTATTTCTATGTGTTATGTTCTCTTTTCCTAATCAACTTGTTAATACAATTCCAAAGGATCTCTATTTTAATCCTTGGATAGTATTATTGTCTACGTTTTAGTTGTCATAAATTGAGAAAATTCATTGGTGAGAATAGGAGTTCTTCAAAGTCTCATGCTCTAAACTCCAAGATCAAAACAAATAGGTCAAGTTTGCTTATTAATTATATCCTTGTGCAAAACCCCAAAGAATATATTGTATAATGTTCATGTTAGCAGGCTTGTTTTTGTTTTAGATTTTAGAGTAGATTAAATGAGGGAGCTTCCCCTACGAATTTGAAGAGAGGATTTACTCATCCACTATTCTATTTTGTATTTTCACAAAAGCGACAAATTAAAACACCAACAGGTTTTGGTGCCCACTTGGGGCATGTGTTGCTAAAGTTCCAAATCTCATATTCATGGCTTTGAAAACCCTTCAAGTTCTAATTTTGTAGCCTAACTTAAATTGCATTAAACATTATCAAGAAGATATTCTAGATAGCTTAATACATGTTACATAAGAGTCCCACACCTTGGAGAGATGATGCTTCTATTTTATATGAAGAAGAATAAAGCTTTATATTTTACCTATTTATCATGTGAAGCTTCATCCATTATTTGCACAACTCTGAAAGCTTCTAAGCTTCACACCAGGGATTCTAGTTTTAGTATATTTGTAGGTTGAAGTGCAAGTTTCAAAACCAATCAAGCATGGGATATCATATGGAACATGGTTGAAGACCAATCCTTGAAAAAAGCATCATTGTACAATGTTATTCCTTCATACTTAAAGCACAAGTTGGATTGATCGCAAGTTCATTGATCAAGTTTTAAGGCCCAAACTACCTTTTTCAATATTTTTGTAGGTTAAAAGTCCAAATTTTAGCACCATACATTTAAGAACATAGAGATAGTAGGATTGAAGATTATTTCACTTCATACCTCATGAAACTGCAACACCTTGACATTACTTCCAATCATAAATCTAATCATTGGTCCAAAAGAACCAATAATTTATAGAGCCATCTACCATGATTTCTAGCAACTGGTTCATGCCTAAGGTTATTTTTTGACTTTCATAACCAATAATACTTGGTTCCATCCAAAGCAAAGATATTAAGGTTGTTGTGCTAAGGTTTCAAACATCAAGTTTCACCTATTTAGAAAGGTTACCTGCACTTTCCAAACACCTCCTAGTGATTGTACCTAGAAATTATTATTATTTAAGACTATGACAATGATTATATAGCCTCCAAATTATATTTTTTGGATCTATTTCGTGACTATACTTGCAACATAATTGCATATTAGTTCATACCAGCAATAGTACACTTGCCAAATTGCTACTACAATGAATGTGCCCTAGCCAAATTATTTCTATAGTGATTGTACCTATAGATTATCACTTCTATAGTAGTTTCACACTTGCCAAATTCTTCTTACAGTGATTGTACCTACAAATTATCATTGTTGTTGTGACAACACACTTGAAAAACCTTGCATATCAAACTGTCACAATGACACATACATTCAAATTCAAACCTTTTACACTATTACAAGTGGTTGTACCTAGAAAGCATCTATTTTCCAACTATACCAACAAGCTCATATCTTCAAATTTATCAAATTCTGAAGAGTTTAAGATGTGGAACTAATCAATCCTAGCTCTAAACGTTTACACAAGAGGAAAAGGAAATATAGATCCTACCAAATTTGCCTTCCTAGTTTTTCAACAAGCATCATCAAGTGAAGGGTCTCTTCCATCCATCCTTGAACTTATTAAAGTAACCTTTCCATTGGATAAATAATCCCTCAATTATGAAATTGGATACAACAACAATGTAAATGAAGCTCTAACTCACCTACTACCATGGTGAAATATAAGTGGTCCTCTTTCTCTCCAAGAATGACATCTATTTCCTCAAGGATCTAGAAAGAATTTTCCTGAGTTCAAAGATGATGTCTAGAAGAACACATCTTAACTTTCATCATAGCCTACAAAATCTTAGGAGTATCTCATGAATATGTAGTTGTTCAACTTTTTATGGAGACCCTGTTGGTGGAGTTGTAGAATGGTTTCATCACCTCACTCCTAGATGCATCACAAGATGAGATCTCATGCATGAAGATTTTCTAACACACTTCAAACTAGCAAAAGATGGGCATCTCTTATTTGCTCAGTTGACAAGCTCCAAAAAGACTCATAGTGAAACCATGTGGGAGTTTATAGCTCGTTTCAATCATCTTTCTCAAAGATTGGACAACTCTTTAAAGCCATCTTTGTAGATTCTTTTAAGTTGTTTCATGAAAATTTTGCCTTCAAAGATCTTTCTCAAGTTGGGAGAAGTAGCAACATTTGAATCATCTCAAACAGGGGTGACTAAACTAGAAGATGTTATGCTTTCTACATGAGAGTTAAAAAGAGAATCAAGTTGACCTTTGTTGATCCAAAAATAGTTTTTTTGTGATGTCTCTAGGGAAATGTGGGTATTCTTTTTTAGACAGAAGTATGGGGTATTTAGTAGGTTTAGGGAGTTTCAGGCTCTTATGGCAAATAAAACTGAGAAGAAGATCAATGTTTTGAGAATGGAAAATAATGTTGAGTTTTGCTCTACAAAGTTTGAGAAGTTTTGTGAGGATAGTGGTATATCTATATGGAAGATAACTTTGTATGCCCCTCAACATAATACAGTTGTATAAAGGATGAATAATACATTGACAGAAAGGGATAGAAGCATGGTAGGTGGGGCTAAGATGGATAAGAAATTCTGGGTAGAAATAGTCAATATTTCTTGCTATCTTCCCATAGGAGGTTTCAATGGGAAAGAATCCTCTCTTCAACATCTCAATATTTTTAATTGTGATGCATATGTGCATGTGCCCAAGAAGAAGAGGTCTAAGTTGGACTTTAAATTAGAAAAATATATATTCATCAATTATAATTGAAGTTAAGAACTCAACAAAGACATAAAAAGGAATATGGAGGAGATAATTGCTTTCAGAAAAGAGACAGTTAAGAACTTGGCAACCACCCTCTATGTGTTTCAGGTTGAGCTAGAGAAATGGAAATCTGTCAAGGGTCTGAGTTCTTGCACTCCTACTATTGGCCACACCAATTAACAAGCCACTCATTCAAGTCCAACCAATAGAACCAGATCAAAGAGCCAAAAGAACAAAGGTAAAGAAGTGGATGTGGGAGATACTGACACTTAGGTCAACAGTTTAAAGGAGGCTACATTTGAAGACAATTTGGAGTTCTTGAATCATGAATGGCAGGACATCAGTAACCTGAAGCATCTCTCAGAGCAGTAGAGGCTCTCCTGCTAGTTTTGTTGTTTTATTTTGGTCTTTCCTTCTTAATTTGCCATTATTAGTTTTGGGGTTGTTCTTAGTTCCACTTCTTGTGAAACTCTCATTGTTCACCTTTTTAGATTTTCTGTAAGGGTTCAGGCCCTTCCCAATTATCTTTTAATCAAAACTATAATTGAAGTTATTAAAGGATAAATGATTTGGAATCCTGAGACAACTAAGATGGTATATACTTAGAATGTGATCTTTAGATAGACCAAGTCTTTTGGGAGCCTATTGAGCAAACTAGGGAGAACAAGGAAAAGGAGGTAAAGAGAGTACCAGAGACTATGGAACTTATACCTAATCATAGACCTAAGGATGAACTAGAGGGTTGTGATGGACTGGAAGTGGAAATTGACTTTGATGAGGAAGGAGAGGATCCTCTAGCTTCACTCTTAAGAAGGTCAATTCAACAAAGGAAAAAACTTAAAAGGTATCCTCCACCTAATTTTTGTAGTATTTCTATATTAATTACTAGTGATGATGAACCTAGAACTATGAGGGAGGCAATAGAATCAAAGGAGATTAAGTCTAAAAAAAGGCCATGGATGAGGAGATGGCTATGTTGGATAATAATAGAAATTGGGAGCTATATTATTTTCTTGAAAGAAGGAAACTTGTTTGATGTAAATGGGTCTTCAAAAAGAACTTTAGTTTTGATGGAAAGGTTAAAAAATACAAGGTACATTTAGATACTAAGGTTTATTCCTAGTTTAAAGGAATGGATTTTGGTGAGATTTTATCTCATGTTGCAAAAAAACTTCAATTAGATTGTTATTATCTATGTTTGTCGTGAATGACCCAAAGGTTGATCAAATGGATGTTAAGAAAACATCTTGTACGAGAATCTAGAGGAAGAAATCTACATGTGGTGCAGGAGCACCTTGCTCATTAGATTCATTTAATTGGCAAATGCTCATCTAATTGGCAAATTTGTAAAATTGAACCTTCAAGTGTAAGAGAAGGAAGTTGAAAATGTAAAAGCTACTAAATTTGTTGTAAAAGTGCATAAAAATGCAAAGAAGATGCCATAAGAGGGAATACCAAAGGTCATGGTTTGTAGGAAACTGAAAAGTCATGTCTCATGCCTTTAAAAGGCCTTGTAACATCCAAGAAATTCGGAGGTGATTGAAGCATGAGAATGGAATGTGAAAAGGCATTATTTTTTTCTGTATTTTCTTCAGAAAATCACTGTATTCCTGCTGTGTACGGCCCTGTACGGACATGCATGGGTGTCTAATTGTTTGTAAGTGTTATATCCCTCAATCACCTTCCATTTTCTTTTTGTCCCATGCATTTTGGTTTCGTTTTGTGAAAGATATGAGTGTTTTAGTGACTGCAATTTCCAGAATTCGCCTATAACAGTCCTGTTGCAGCGTTTGGTACGGTTCTGTACGAATATATAAAGGGGTAATCCATATATGGTTGGAAAGAGGAATGTATTACCTTTCAAATGCATCTAGTTTGAGGTCTTAACTCGATTCCTAGAGGAAGATATCACGTTTTTTCTAAAACTGCTCTGTTAACTAGGTTAACTAGGGTTTTGGTAGAAAAAATGTCATAAAAACTCATTCCACCGTGGGAATCCTCTAAAACCCAGTGGAATGGAAGTAGATGGAGTGATTGACATTTTGACCAAGGATCAAGACTGAAAAAGTTGTTTTGGTGTGTTTAAATTGATGCCCTAGGTGACTGTAGCAGCATTTTTCCTTGTTATTTTTGCATTTCGGTTATTGGTTAGGGCAAACTTTTCAAAACAACCTAAACCCATTCTGGAGTATGTTGTGGGGAGGCATAATGGGTATTTATTTCATGTCTAAGAGTTGCATTTGGATGTCTGTATAAAAAGATATTGGGACTGTTCTCCGTTTGTAGGTTACTAGTCCGTCTTGGGATTTATGAAGGAAGAGTTGCCTCAAAGAGTGATAAACTTGTAAAGTGAGTTGATTGAAACCCTTTGATATGTAATATGCTATAAGGAGTTGTGTTGTTCTTTATCCTCTGCATCAATTTGGTATCAGAGCTAGCAAAAGCTCTGGGAGGAGATGTTGTATCTATTCCTGTCACTGAGAAGGCAGGTAAAGCGGAAGAGTTTGTTGGTGACCGTTATTGTTTTTGTTGCTGAGTTGTTTGGTTGCAGGTGCTTATCCATCTAGCTGCAGGAGGATGTTTTCTGAGGTTGTGTGTGGGCAGACAAGAGAAGGTCTGTCATGACCATTCTCCAATAGAGATTTGGCTGGAGAAGGATGCATAGAGAAACCACTGAGGAGAGAGTGGTATGTGCATCACCAGGATCTGCTGTTGGGTGAGATGGATGGTTTGGTGAGTTGGTTTGTTGTGAAGCAGTGAGAGAGATGGATACCTGAAAAAGTACTTGATGTTGCAGCCTGAAGAATACTCCACTGATGGGAGTAGAAGGAGCCTAAGGATGCTCTGTGAAGATGGTAGTTTGTTCTGTTGGTTGGTTGGTCACCTTTCTATTGATCTGAAGATTTGAAGTTTGTAGCTGAGAAGATTGAAGATTGAAGCCAGAGGAGATGCAGAAAAGACTTTGTTGCTGATACATTTCCAAGGGACTTGGAAATTTTGTTGGTTGGTTGTATGGTGCAGGAGCACCTTGCTCATTAGATTCATTTAATTGGCAAATGCTCATCTAATTAGCAAATTTGTAAAATTGAACCTTCAAGTGTAAGAGAAGGAAGTTGAAAATGTAAAAGCTACTAAATTTGTTGTAAAAGTGCATAAAAATGCAAAGAAGATGCCATAAGAGGGAATACCAAAGGTCATGGTTTGTAGGAAACTGAAAAGTCATGTATCATGCCTTTAAAAGGCCTTGTAACATCCAAGAAATTCGGAGGTGATTGAAGCATGAGAATGGAATGTGAAAAGGCATTGTTTTTTTCTGTATTTTCTTCAGAAAATCACTGTATTCCTACTGTGTACGGCCCTGTACGGACATGCATGGGTGTCTAATTGTTTTTAAGTGTTATATCCCTCAATCACCTTCCATTTGCTTTTTGTCCCATGCATTTTGGTTTCGTTTTGTGAAAGATATGAGTGTTTTAGTGACTGCAATTTCCAGAATTCGCCTATAACAGTCCTGTTGCAGCGTTTGGTACGGTTCTGTACGGATATATAAAGGGGTAATCCATATATGGTTGGAAAGAGGAATGTATTACCTTTCAAATGCATCTAGTTTGAGGTCTTAACTCGATTCCTAGAGGAAGATATCACGTTTTTTCTAAAACTGCTCTGTTAACTAGGTTAACTAGGGTTTTGGTAGAAAAAATGTCATAAAAACTCATTCCACCGTGGGAATCCTCTAAAACCCAGTGGAATGGAAGTAGATGGAGTGATTGACATTTTGACCAAGGATCAAGACTGAAAAAGTTGTTTTGGTGTGTTTAAATTGATGCCCTAGGTGACTGTAGCAGCATTTTTCCTTGTTATTTTTGCATTTCGGTTATTGGTTAGGGCAAACTTTTCAAAACAACCTAAACCCATTCTGGAGTATGTTGTGGGGAGGCATAATGGGTATCTATTTCATGTCTAAGAGTTGCATTTGGATGTCTGTATAAAAAGATATTGGGACTGTTCTCCGTTTGTAGGTTACTAGTCCGTCTTGGGATTTATGAAGGAAGAGTTGCCTCAAAGAGTGATAAACTTGTAAAGTGAGTTGATTGAAACCCTTTGATATGTAATATGCTATAAGGAGTTGTGTTGTTCTTTATCCTCTGCATCAACATGGCACAACTTGAGCACTTTGTGGCAAACAATAAAGAATTTTTTTAGGTTGTAGAAGTCTCTCTATGGATTGAATTAATCACTCCATATATGGTATTAGAAATTTGATACTTATGTTTTGAAGTTGGAATTTTATTAGTGTGTTTACTTAAGTAGGTTGGCAATCAATCTGTTGTTATCATCTTATATGTTGATGACATGTTGTTGATTGATACAATTGAGGATCTAATCAAGGTGTTCAAGTCTTAGCTTTTACTTCAACTTAACATGAAGGATCTAGGGGCTGCTAAGTGGAATAAAGATAAGGAGAGATACAACTAACACAAGACTCTTGCTAAGTCAAAAGAAGTATGTTAACTTTGTACTACAATGTTTAAAATACAGGATAGTAAGCTAGTGAATGTTCCTAGTCCCGTGGCAACTAAATTATGAGTGGAATAGTGTCTTGAGGTAGAATATGAGATACATGACATAACTCACATTCTAAATACTACTATTGTTGGAATCCTAATGTATGTGATGGTTTGTGTAAGACAAGATATTGTCCAAGCAGTGGGATTCCTGCACAGGTTTATGTTTAATATGGGAAAAGAACATGGGATTATTGTTAAATATCTTTGTGGCACTTCAAAGTACTCTACTTGCTTCCAAAGAGGTCTAAATTTGAACAAGGTGTTGAGTATATAGGGTTTTTTGGATTCAAACTAGGCTAGAGACATTAATAGTAACAGATCCACTAGTGGTCATTTGTTAAACTCACTACAACAAAATAGACAATTAGCGCCTAAAATAGCACCCGAATTTATTGCATTTGAGTTCATGAATTGGACACCGACACAGAACTCAGCACCAAACTGCATGTTCTCTTTGATACCATTTTTTTTGCCAGAAAAGTAGCGCAAGTAATAGCGCTTCCTTTAGCGCCTAGAATAGCACCGGGAATAGCGTCGGGAAGTACGACCAATTTAATGTTAGAAATAGTGCCTAAATTAGCGCCCAATTTGGCTTCCAAATTTGCTCCATGTCTACTCCCATTTTTGCTTCTAGTTTTGCTCCCAGTCATGCTTCGTGTTTTGCTTCTAGTATGACATTGAAAATAGCTTCTTTTTTGGCTTCCTAATTGATTGCAAGTTTTGCTTCCATTATGACGTCCTTTGTTGCTTCCAGTTTTGCTTCCATTATGATGTCCTTTATTGCTTCCAGTTTGGCTTCCGATTTTGCTTCTGGTTTTGCTTCTTGTGTTGCTTCCAGGTTTGCTTCTAGTTTTGCTTCCGGTTTTGCTTCCAGTTTTGCTTCCAGGTTTGCTTCCATTTTTGCTTCCAATTTTGCTTCCAATTTTGCTTCCGGTTTTGCTTCTAGATTTGCTTTCGATATAACATCACTTGTTGCATCTAGCTTTGCTTCCATTTTTTCATTTTTGTTCCAAAAAAGGTGAGTGGGCCAATCTTGCTTTATAACTGCCCCATCTTTCACCTTATAGCCTAGCTTAACCTAATACTCCCCAGTTTTTGAGTAGCTCCATCTTATTCTATCCTCTTTGCGAGACAAGCTCATAGACCTGTCTGACAGAATACTCTCTAACTCAATGATCTGCGCTCCATCCACCTGAAGACCCCTGAAGCATTTGAAATATTTTATAGGATAACATTTATAAAGAATTTTTTGGGAAATGGACATCCCACTAGTAGAAAAATAGAAATAAATGACTAAAAAAACTACCAAAAATAGGTCATGTGATCAGTAGTTTGGTCATGTGACCATTGGTAGTTTATTGCCGGTCATTTATCTCGCGACCAAATTTATGACCAAACAAATTTTAGTCATCAATTTAGTCATTAATTTGGTAGTATATTTAATCATAAATTTGGTAGTATATTTAGTCATTAATTTGGTAGTATATCTAGTCATAAACTTGGTAGTATAGTTAGTCATCAATTTGGTAGTATATTTGGTAATTTGGTAGTATATTTAGTCATCAATTTGGTAGTATATTTAGTCACGTGACCATTGGTAGTTTATTGCCGGTCATTTATCTCGTGACCAAATTTATGACTAAACAAATTTTAGTCATTAATTTGGTAGTATATTTAGTTATCAATTTGGTAGTATGTATATTTAGTCATTTATTTAGTCATTGATTGTTGTTAACTGGTCATTTATTTAGTCATGGTAGTCATTTTTATTTACTGGTTTCCATTAATTGGTAGTAAATTTAGTCATGATATGAATAATTTATTAAATACCATAAAATTTTATAATGCAGAAAAACATATTATTAAATTTGAATTAAAACATAAAAGCAAATAAATTTGGAAAACTATATATTTTATGATGCTACCAAGTAAAGATTGATAATTTTGAGCCAACACTTTCTATTTGAGAATTGACCAAAAAGAAAATGAAACAAGACAAAGCAAAGTGGCAATAAATATTTTTTTGTATTGGAACAATGCAGGAAAAGAATTACAAATAATAATAAAAATAGCACAAGGCTGCCATAACTAGAAAAAACCAGTTCATCTCTGTCATGTATAGCAAACTACAAGGACTGGTTGAAGAAAAAACTAGTTCAACAGCCACATTAGATACAATAGCAAAATAATGGAAAGGCAGGTCAGACTGATAAAGCCCTTCACATCTTTTGACACTTAGAAAAGAGATATTGCCACTAAGCATTCCATGAGACATCATTTCTTTTGGCATTTTGTTAACCAGTTCAGGTGCATTGACTGTAGCCTTGGTGCATTCCATATTCTCCTTCACACAAGCCATTGAGGCGTTACCTGTGTATTCAAACAACCCTGAACCACTGTGAATAATATTTGAATAACAACCTGAGAATGCTACTTAGAGGCCCTTGTAGTAGTGACCCTGCAGCAACAAGAAAACACACCATTCCCTGTAACCTTCCATAACATGGTCCCAGACAGCTGAAGCAAAAGTGGCACTTGAAACAATGAAATCTAGCTAGTCAACGACATGCTGAAGATGACAACATGGAAATATTTTTGATTTCGTACAATTGTAGTAAAATATGAATTTATTTAAAACAATGTTTTCATGATATTTTCTTCATTACCTCAAGAAATCATAAAATAGATCATTACACAAAATCTCTACTCTTGGAATCAATATCTTCCCTTTCTCACATGGCAATACTGCACTTGCTCATTTAGAGTATTAAATTTCAGAAAATGAGCTAAACAACAGACATTCAAATGACCTCCTACATAGATAGGATCTGAAGTTCACTACTGTCTTATTGTAGCCAGAGGTGCAGCACATACACCACATAGCAAAACATATAGAAGAAGCTTATGATGCAAAAGCTACGATTCTGGTATCAACAAAGTTCACCATTTGTTATCTCAATTGTGGTGTTCGTAATGTTATAGGGTGCATTTTCCCATTTTCATCAGAAGGTTTTGCTCCAATCCAAAGTTCCATTGCACAATGCATCATTAGTAGTAGCTCAAGGAATTTTTAACATCTTTTTCAATTTCACCACAAGTTTCCAATCATCATTGGACAAATCATCCTGAAAAAATAAGAAGAATATTCCATTTTAGACGTTAAAAAGTTGTTTTATCAGCCAAAAATGAAAAGCACAAATGTTCAATTAGTATAAAATACATAATAGTAAATACACTGTAAAATTATGTAATGTGGATATCAAATAGCCTTACCCTGTAGTTTTCTTTCAATATATCTATGGATCTTCTAGTGAGATGACTTACAAATTCATCCTCCATTTCAAAATGCCTACCAAACATTTTTTGTGCTTCATTAGCGTTTCTCCCAACAATCTGTAAAGTTCGTATGATAATTCATTAACAAAAACATTTCAAAAAATAGCATCCAAAATTATATAAAACTATTAACAACAAAGACAACTTCTCAAAATACCTTCATGGCCACTTTTTCACCCTTCTTAGCCATTTCAACAACTTTATGATTGATCTCAATTGACGCTATTTTGCCAATATCTATGAAATCTTTTGTGGGAACACATAATGGCGTGCCAATCTGTAGATGCAATCACCACATATGGTTTTATACAAACCAAAAATGATAAAACAATCTTTTACATGCATAAGTCACAACACCGAAAATACTAGGTTTAGATACTAACCCTTGCAATGCCTTCAAGAATATCAACACCAACAATTATAGGATCCTTCTTGTTAAAAATACAATTTGGTAAAATGCTCAGTATACAGGGGAAAATAGCATCTTCTACAGCCTCCTTTTCCTTTCTTCCTTAAGATTGTCCATCTATGCTTTGAACTGGTCAAACAAATGATAAATAATGTCCATTTCAAATATCTTGACACCAACTTCATCTGCAAGCTCCCAAGCTTCAAGAGTAATTTTGACATCAAATGCCAAAATTGCAGCATACTCTTTCTTCTTTTTCTCAAGCATTACACTCGCACGCATGACATCTTTTTTATGCACAGGCCCAATACCAATTGCACTAATTGGGATGCTTACAGCTGGGGTCTTCAAGAACTCAAGTAAAGCCTCCAAAGATCCAAGAGTTGAAGCTTGAACATAAACTCCTTCCCCACTCTTGTCAATCCAAGACATTACATTATTGATATCTTGCATTGCTGCTTCCTTAATATCCTCTAAATCATCATCAGGTCCAACAACATATAACTGAGTTCCTGCTATGGCATGTTCAAGACCCTAAAATCAAGAAATTATAGCTAAATTTCATTGTCCACATATATTTGACAAATTTATGCTCATATACATAAAATTATTAGCCTAAAATTTGATACCTGAATGGTTATCTTGATTCCTTGTGCAACCTTCAACTCCTTATGATGTTGATAAGATCCCTGAAACCAAAAAACATCTTAAGCTATGGAATATATTATATTATTTTAACAATATGATCAAATTGACATGGTTTGAGTAATCTAAATTTGAGGTGTAGATTATTGTATTCTAGCATAGTAGATCACAAATACCACCCATTCTCCTTTACTTTAAAAGAGCATTTCAATTTTTTTAACGCCACATATACTCCATTAAATAATATGGCACCATAAGGCTTCTAAGAATACATACCACTATGTAAGTTACCACAATGGACCACTCGTAAAGAACATTTTAAATCAAGATCAAAGTCACCTAGATCTTGAAACCAAAAGGCAATCCCTTGGCTTTTACACCATATATATCAATTTTATCCACCCTTTGTCCTGATGTTCCAAAAGGTAACTCCTGGTGCCTTTAATTTCTCATACTGTCTGACCATTCAACATTTACAAACTATTTTCTATTTTGAACAATTTCTATATCCAAGGTTGACTTGATGATTCTATAGTATGGTAAGATTTTACCAGAGTTCCAACGCAAGTTTTGGGATATAACATTTATTATTTTTTAAGTTACCTAATTGGTAGAAAAATAGGGCATTTCCAAGTACTATTCATCCCAGAATTAGATTCATAATCAAATCGCCTATGGAATTGGGCACGGTTGGGATTTTTTGGGCCTGAAACGGTGTGGAATCATTGAGGTACGAACCCTAGTGACTCCAGGACAGACGTGGCATTTTTAAGAAGTTTCTATGACGATTCTAGAGGCAAGTAATATTTTCAATGCACTTTTTAAAAAAATTACATATATGAACAAGCTACAACATGCTAGAATTAAAAGATTGATTCAACATCATGATAAAGAAAGGTAATTTGCAATAAAAAAATATAATGCAA
Organism: Cunninghamia lanceolata; assembly: GCA_027924645.1. Lineage (NCBI taxonomy): Eukaryota > Viridiplantae > Streptophyta > Pinopsida > Cupressales > Cupressaceae > Cunninghamia > Cunninghamia lanceolata. The sequence continues at coordinate 4,619,610 of BSBN01001560.1, forward strand.
ATATATATATCAAAATTGTCTAAGAATTTTTAACTCTTTCAAATACAACATGAAAATTAAGATCCCTAAACAACATATTCAAAATACTGCATAAAGTAGTGGGCCAAGATGTCTAACAACTAGTACATGGTAAACATCAACTATGCCATTTTTTGCAAATATTTTAGTGGCCACAGTGTGAAGGTTCCTTCTTTCTCTTTCAGACGGACAACTCCATCTATTTTGTCATCATAAGCAAGGGTCCGTTACTTGTGACCTTTAAAATATTTACATTTGCATCTCTTGTTCCTTCCAAGTTGACTCCATGTACAATAGATAGTGAGTGAATCTGCCCAATACCCACAACACCATCAAACGGATCCAACACCCTAACTTTATCCCCTTGTTGGAGTTTATCAATACATTTATGCAAAAATAAAAATAAAAACACATTATATTGAAATACATAATAATTATTACATAGGTAAGGATTACCCTTATTTACATAATAAAACAACACTTACTTATGTTGGAACAAAAATTTAAAACCCTAATTTTTTTGTTAATTCCCGCCATTATTCCAAATAAACTATTCTAATGTCTCACCTATTAGGACCTCTCAAAAATTTTGCACATTTCCATCCTACTTGATCTTTTCACTTGTATATGACCATTTCTTAATAGACTTTCATGCCAAAATTTTATGCCATTTATTTCCCAGGGTCACATAACATGGTCATTTTGAAAAGTATGTAGTTATTCTTAATCATTTCTGTGTTTTTGCAGTTTACTGCAATCTCGTAGGTCATCCTCATTGTCTTGGTGGCAGTGCAGGAACTAGAGCAACAAGAATCATGTAAACTACACTCTCGCTGGAAACATACAAGTTGTTCGCAGCATATCGGTAGGAAGGGCTCAGTCAACCATGTATACCGCAGTCCCTCGGAGGTCTCACCACTTGGTTGCAGCTTGGCGATAAGGAAGAGAGTTCAATATAAACTGATCCCATGGTCCCATATTGGTCTGGCAAGTTGTTCACAGCATGGTGGTAGTAAGTGTCCAAGTTATCGGACTCCCGTGATGGCTTTCAAAGAATGTTTGCGGCAAGGCGGTAAGAAATAAAAGTTGGCAACATAATCACCCCGTAGTAATGAGAACAAGCACTCGCAGGTTGACAGTAATGGAAGACTATGGAATAAAGGCAGCTATAAGCCCCGCGATCCCGCTTTGTTTGAGCATAAGGGCTGAGGGTTGGCAGTAATCAAGAAAAGTGAACAAAAGGCATTGAAGCTTATCGCCATCCCGTGACCAGTTTAAACAAGCTCTGTGATAGTGTGGTAATGATAATAGATGAGTAAACATACTCAATGCAGGTGTGTGATTACTGAGAAATTTGAAAGATCTTGTCATTTCATCTGATCGTTGGATCAAAATTGATCAAGGGCTTATATTTGAAATGAATTGAATGTTGAGATTTTATAATCTAGTGGCACAAACCAAAAATATTGGTGGAATGATGAACATTCTAGCTCGAATAAAATCTAGAAATCTCTCAGCATTTGCTCAGTTCAGAGATTGTAGATTGACTTGGAGAAGGTGCCTAGTTCGGTCTGTTCTTAGCAAGATTCGAATTGTTCAAGTAAGTCCATCTCTACATTCTCTGCAAGAAAGTTTGAAGAATCTTTGCTCTCTTTCAATTCTCTGTGCATTTGCTTGAATTGCAAAACCCTAGTTTGTATAATGGCACCCAAGAAGTCTAAATCCACAAGTAAGACCAGTAAGCATGATCCTGCCCCTAAGAAAAGATCACTGCAGCAATCTTTGTTAGATGTTTTACCCAATTAAATTGACAAAGGTCGAAAGAAAGTATTTAGGGATGTTGCTGAGGGTTGTAGGGATGCCATAATTCCCATTTCTAGTTGGAAATTGTTTTAGTACTTCTGTCAGAAGAAGGATGGTCAGGGACCGGTGGGCAATCCATGGAAGTTGGATTTGGCCAAGCTAATTGTTTCAAATGTATTCGTGGATGTGGAACCGATTCGTACTCTGGCACTGCACTATCACCCGGCTACTAAAATAGTAAGGTTGCCAAATGGATCTTCTCTGTTGAGAATTGACATAAATGCTATAATTGACTTTTATGTTGAACAAACAAGCTCTCACCGAAATTGACCTACAAAACAATGAACAAGAATACAAAAGTTTGAGAAGAACACTCAGAAGGGATGAGCTGCCAATATTTATGAGAAGAGGTGCAAACAACAGGATAGTTGATATTCCTTCCAATGTAGTCGAACCATTCCCTATGGAAGATTTTGCAGTCTATTTCAAATGGACCTATTATGCATTGTGCCAAGTACTGGGAATTGATGTTGATCAGAGGATGCCAGTTAATTTGATGATGATGGCTATGAAGATACAAAATTTAGAGGTGAACATTGAGTATGATTTTGCCTCATATCTTGAAAACAAAATACATGATGGATTCATTAGTGTGAAGGAAGATAAGAAACCCATGAACTTCAAGTTTTATTCTTTGGTTTTCCACCTGATCCTATATCAAAATAGGAGTAAATGGTCAAGTAAAATGGAGATCAGCATGATTGACAGGACAAGGCAAAGAATGCCTACTCAATGTTGGTGTTACATGTGGGATTCTCATTGCCAGACTGGTACCATACTGTATTTCATAATAAATTTTCTATGAAAATAATGAATTCTTTTGGTAATTTGGCCCCCAAATTGTCACCAGAAATTAGGGTAATTTTGAGACCTCTAGCACATAAACTAGAGCAAGGTCATACTTTCAATTATGTTGATTGGTTCTTCCTACCAGAGCACACAATAATCAGGGTATATGATTGCCCCCAACCACCTCACAAATTGCCAAAGTTTATTTCTAACATAATTGCATTCTTGGAATTCATGTGGCAAATGATGTGGAGGTAAAAGGAAGTGATGAAAAAGCAAAAGAAAGGCACCTTTTTGCCTGATACCACTATCTTTGGAGATTGGTCAATTGGTTTGGACACTCTTAAGGAGATGCAGGCCTATTTGAAGGCCAAGTACTCTTTGGAATCTGGTGTTGAAAGAGTTTGTGACCCTAAAGATCATATGAACTTTGTGAGACAAGTGATCTTGACTAAGATGGGCATCTCCCATCAAACTCTTTATGTTAAGGATGTGATAAGGAACCTGGTTACTTTTGATGATGTCTATGACAGGAAGAGGAAATGGGAGATCCTCAAGAAAATTGAAGATGACAAAAAGGAAAAGAATCCAATTTTTAAAGGATTTTTTGCTGAAGAGAGATCCTCTAAAGAGGATTAATACAATGATTGAAAATTTTGAAAGTATTTATGCTAAATCTGAAGTACAACCTACAAAGGCTACCAAAATTCCAGTGAAGAGGTCTGCAGGAATTGAGATTCATGAGCCTGCCCCTGATGTCATGTCAGTTCAAGATCCACAGATCCCTGAATCACCACCACATAAAAGGCATAGAATAGAAGGCATGTCTCCTCTGGTCCCATATGAGATGTCTGAGGGTGTGGGGGATACTGATGAAGTTGCAAATATTTTGACACAATTGTATGATGGAGAGGAAGTTGATCAACCATTGGTTGGTCAATAAACTGATGCACACAAGCTTGAGGCTAGGATGGAAGAACAATCCCAAATTGAGCTAGAGCTACAAGAAGATGAAAGGGTGGTGGCATCATTGAGATTTATTCAAGATGATGATTTCATCAAGACTCTAGAGTTTCAAGATTTCTGGTTAAAAATAAAGATGAAGGAATTTGATGAAAAGGTGGAAATCAATAAGATGGGTGCTAATGAGTCTCAGTATGATCAAATAACCACTCAAACAATCCAAGAACCAAAAGTTGACAAAATCAATGCGACTCTTGAGGAAGCAAGACAAATGGTCTTAAAGAGCAACATACTGATCATCCCAAGTCTTGAATTGAAAAAGGCATTCTTTCTTGACCAAGTTAGGAGTCAAGATGACCCTAATCTTGTGTCCAAATTTGATTATGAGGATGGAATCAGTGATGTGGTTTCAACCCAAAGACAGAGACTCTTGCCATATGGACAAAATAGAAGAACACTAGTAAACCAAGGTTGCTAGATGTTGTTCAAGAAATGAGGAGATCTGCTGTGGTGAAAACATTTCAAGATACTTCAGCAACCGAGGCCTCTGCTCTTACAGTCCATTTTGCCATGTTCACCCATGCAGTTGTAAAAAAGTTGGAAAAAAAATTACAGGATTATGAGAAAACACAACAAGACATGAATGATGAAGTGAATAGGTTGTTCATTAAAAATATGCAATTGAAAAAGCAACTACAAGATGTGGGTTCTTCCCAGAGTCTAGAAATAGTTCCACATCAACCTTATGTGCCACCAATAACTAGTGATGTCACAGTGACAATGCAAGAGTTTAATGCTTTGAGAACAAAATTTGAAAAAGAAGTTGAGGACCTCAAGAAGCAAAATGAGGAAACAAAAAATGAGGCAAGGATCAAGGTCCTTGAAGTCTTTGAGAAAATTCTAGAATACAGGATAAAGCTGGTTGTGGATAAACTTGGAGATGTGCATGATTGCTACTCCATGTTATCTCAGGCCATTAAACAATTGCAAGCAAACTTTTCTGTTTTGAAGCCACTGTACCAGAAATGGTAGCCTTCCTTGCACAATTTAGTCATGCTTTGCTGGATACTTCAAAGAAATTTTGATGCTCCTGCTAAATTGAAGCCCACAGAGCAGATGGTGAATATGATCATTAAAGAGCATCAATATGCCAACAGTGAAGACAAAAGGATGCAGGCCAAACTTGAATCTTTTTCTACTTTCAAGCATCAGTTTATCCCCTCATTCTAACAGAGGAAAACAAACTAGTTAAAGGCCTTGCTACTTGGAAGGCAGAATTTAGAACAACAGTGTTTGTGGTTATGGAATTTTTGAAAAAGGAGCAAGATATAGATACTTCGAGCTTTAATGTGATTTTGGATAGGGTCATAACCCTAGATGCAGGATATGGAAAATTTGTAATTGATGTTAAAGCTATGTTGGATAAAAGATGGAAGGACCATCAGACCAATCTACTCCAAATTCAGGAATTCAAATGGCCCAATGACCTTACAGTCTATAACTGGGAGGAGACATACTTGAAAGATTGATGTGCAGCTACATGTTCAGGTGCAGAAGGAGCAACGAGCAATTTTGCTAGCATCAACATGGAGAACAAGGACAAATTTTTGACACTTTTTTGCGATAATAGATAGGGGCACAACACACTTAACAAATACTGCAACATGGAGATGAGTACCTTGCCAGGCCTGAGATCACAGGTGCTCTATGATGACTAATAGATTCAGATCTTGGTTAACTTGTTTATGCCTTTAATTTCTCTTTATTAAACATGTTTAGTTACAAGAGGATGTGATTTATGAACAACGGTGTTGGTTCAGGCCTGAAGCTTGTTGCTTCCCATATTTATAAGGGAAACCAAGGCCTAGACAATCATAATCCTTCAGCAAGACAATTTATATATTCCAATATTATCTATCCAATCATATTTTAGATTCAAGACATTCCACTTCTATGATAATTTAATATTATAATGGGCAAGGACGGTTAAATTTGTGGATATGTATGATGTTCTGATTTTCTGTTAATATTCAAGTTCATAAGTTGTTTGATTGTCTCCATATTGGCTATTTCCAGTTATTCAAATCAATAGATTTATCAAGGCACATTTGTTGTCATTATGTGGATGCTTTTAATTGGTTTCTATTAGAAGTTGATGTAATTCCCTTTAAGTGACTTACATTTATTGGTCTCTCTAGAGTTAAATCCTTTAAAGTAAGTCATACTTGTGGGTTTTCCTTCAAATAGAATTAAAACAACTTACTTGAATAGTACTTACTTGCATGTGTGTGTTAAAACAGCAATGACTACCATGAAAGACATAAAAATAATAAATAGCACTCACCTCAATTCTAGCACTAGTACTACTACTCTGAATATCATGTAGATTCTCGTCAAGACATTCAACATAATCACTATCATCATTGTCCTCAAGTTGTGCAGCTTTGTAGAGAGCTCTATTGACAGGGCCTTTTTCTTTTCATTCTGGTTTCATATAATTTCTCTACATGCGGTTTAATCATCATGCAAAAATTAATATAAGTCAAGTAAAGAATGCAAAAACTATAAATTTTTGTTCAAAATAACATTTTTCTTCCACTCTTAAATGACTAAGTCAAGGTATGTTGTGAGATTCTTCCTTTATTGTAAGCAATAGATTCCAGTTTATAGGATCAGGATTCTTATAGTCATGAGCATAAGATTTTCAACAAGAAGGGATAGTCCCAGTCCTTCATATGATAATGAAGACAGTAAAAGTTGTAAGATGGCAGTCCAAATCTCTGTCTTAGGACAGTCCATAGCATGGAAGGTATAGGAGAAGATAAAGAGATGCAACAACTAGTAGGGTTTCACCAAACAAAGAGAAGAGATAAAGGCAGTGTCAAAACCATTAGACAATGACCAAGAACCCTTGGAATGACATCAACAAAGTAGGTATATATAAAAGTTTGGTCACATGACTAAAAGTTTTAGTCACCTGGTCATTTATTTTCCATATTTCTACTAGTTTCCATACAAATTAACAACATCATTATACTTATTAAATCTCCATCAAAATAAAATCTACAACAATATCCAGTATATATAAAATAACAAGATAATTATTATAACATGATCATCATCTATAATTAAAACAAGTGAGTCAAATATCTATAATTTAATTGAATTTGACAACATCCATCCTGAGCAGCAAATTAAAATCATGATACGTAATAAATATCCATCCAAAAATCATCGACCACTTTCAATATATATAAATTGACAAGTCAATAATGATAAGATCATCGTCATATATAACTAAAACAAGTGAAAGTCGAATATGCCAGTAGATCAATAACATGTCAAAATGATACATGTCTAACAATTGACATAAGTCAAAATGATACATGTACAAATGATATAAGTAAAAATGATAAATTATGTAACTCAAAATGATACAAGTCAAGATGATACATGTCCAAATGATATAAGTCAAAATGATACATGTCAAAATGATACAACTCAATAATACGGTACTACACGCTGTGAAAATGATACATATGATAGTAACCATGAAAAGAGGCATCATAACGATATATCAGCAATGATCCATGATGCAGTCTATATGATCATAAATGTTACTAGCTACTACTAACAACTGCCTCATCATCATCATCACCATCGTGATCATCATTGTCGTCGTCGGCCTCGGTGTCTTCTGTATCTACGTCATCATCATCCTTTGCCATGTGATCTGTACCAGAACCAACATATTCTGGATCTATATCATGAGGATCATCTTGATCTTTTGGAAGACCCGTGTTTTGCAAAAAAAAATATTTAAAATGAAAACTTATTTTTTATTTCATGCAATAATTTATTTTTCTATTATATATCTAATATTACAACATATGAAACGAAACCATAATCATATTACATCATATCAAAGTGCACATACCATAATAAAATTTCAAAAAAGTTACAGCTAATATGTCATTCCAATGATGTAAAACATGCAACAATTCTAATAAACGTTAGTAAAGATCATAAAAAAATTTGTTATACAATTTAACTATTAACTGTAAATTCTATTACATAACCTTAAGTGCCAACCCTCTGCATTTTGTGCTATATATGATTATGTTTGCCTCAATGATCCTTTGAGAGTTAACTTGTCTATATATCTTCTTCTCCTATATCTCAGACGAGGAACATATTAAACATGATGAAAGGCTAGAGTCCATCCTGACTCTAACTCAAATACAACTGAACCCTCTCTTCTACCAACTACTCCTTCTGTGTGGATCCCACACCTCACCAAGCATCTAGTAGCTACTGATCTAGGTGGCTGAAATAGATCACACTCCCCTGTCATATTGCATGTGGCACCACTGTCTAGATACCACCCATCTCAGGAAATCTCCTCTGAAGCATAAGAACTCTTAAACAATGGTTAGAATTGCTTGGAATGATGTTGATAGACTTAATAAGACATGTCTGAGCCATTGGAATGAAGTTTGGAAACTGAGGGGTTGAAGACCTTGTGGTGACCTAGTTGAACAAGCCTAATTAGACCTTTTGTCAAATGGGGCAGTCAATTTTAGAGCCTTGTGTTACAAAACAACCATACCTAAGTTTTGGATATGTTCAAGAACTCCCAAAAGGGTACTCAAAATAGTTTTTAGATTTTGGGTTTGAGGTCTGCTCTGCAAGTTATGTCAGAAAAAGCCAATTTGCTGTCCTACTTGGCCTAGAATCAATTTGGCAAGAGAACAATTGAAGTTTTCTAGCCCTAAGTTCTTGTGCATTCCTAACACTTATGGTTTTTCATCCTCATTCCATTGAGAGTCCTTCTGGTGTTGATTTACCTGTTGAAGCATAAATGACCCATTAGGGGTTGAAACCTAGTTTGCATCCACTGAAGGTTATGAGTAAGAAAACACCAAATCTTGTTGTGAGATGTTGAAATCTTGAAACCACCCCTGCTCTACATCACAAGGAAGCACTCCTTGAGATACCATGTTTGAGATAAAAGAAGATAAATCAAATCAACATGGGACTAAGTTACTCAAATGATACAACTCATATAAATGAGGACACTTGAGAGATATTAAAAGACCATGGTCATTAATTAAAAGATGTGATGAAAATAAGGCATGAATGTCACCCACTTCCCTTTAAGGTAAATAATATTTTTTTCCTCAACATGAAATAATGGGACAATTGAGTGGGATCTAGGGCCAACAGACAAGCACTTTAGAACTCATCCTATGCATCAATAAACAACTCAACACAAGAAATGCAAATTGACATATTAACACAACAATATCCAACTATGTTATTGAAAGTCAACTATTGATACCTCATTCTCCATCCAAATTACAAAATCGGTCCACTTTTTGTTTTGTAACACTTCCTTTTCAAATTGCATTAGATGCCGGCCATATTTCTCTTCCTGTCAAAACATGGAACATGGACTAGTTAAACTAATTAATATGCAATCATTTACTTTTTCCTAGGAAATAAAAAAAATATCATTTAACATATTAAATATACTTACAAATGTATAGATCAAGGCCTGTAAACCTTTTTGGCCACTGTGATGCGTGGCACGAAGTTTGTCAAGCCTAGCCTTGGAGGCCTTGTCCTGAAACATATACTAATTCAATTTAACTATGCACAAATAAAATTTAAAAATCATTTAATAAATTTAATATAATCTTATGAGCAAATTCAAATACTTGTGTACTCTCCTCACTAGACTTCCTCTGTGCATCAAACTTCTCATATGCTTTTACAATCTCTTTCCATACTTTCACACTTACATCAATTGGCCTTTTTTTGAGCCTTAGCTCGGGAGGGAGTTTTTATCTTCTTTGTTGGGTTGCACCGAAATCTCTTGTAGTTTTGAGACATTCGTAGCTTTATCTTCTTTACAGACCAACCTATGCCAAATTCAGTCTCCATGTCATGGATAACTGCTTTTTGCAGGTGCATGGGTATCTTTGAGAATGGAAAATGTAGATGGTCTTTGAACCATTGAAGGCATGATTCCTTCAACCTATTCACAAACGTCTTTCTAGCATCTATCATTCAAACTTCCCTTGAAACCACATCATATTCTATCTTGGTATCGTAGCTACCAATGCAAGATGCAAAACATGGCATGGTGGAAGAAGTCTGTGTCCCAGGAGTGGCTGGGACATTGGAAGTCTTTGCTCCCTATTCCACATTCTTAGAGTTTATTGTTATTGATTTCCTCCTAGATCTTTTGCTCGATCCAAGACTGGTTGGGGAATCAATTAATTCCCTTTGACACGGTTGATTTGGTTGCAATGTTTTAGGGGATTTACTAGATCGTTTTTCTATATATATGGCAAGCATTGTCAAGTCCACACCATCCAATTTGTTCATTGCCTCTACCCCCACTATGGAAGCCAATGCCTCTTTATCTTTGTCAGTCTCATGTCCCTATATATATATATATAAATTTCTTCTTTTAACTTTAGAAATAAAAAACTAAAAACTAAAAATCAAAGAAACAATGGAAACATTTACAAATCTATAATTGACAATGAATTACCTCATTGTGGCCAGAGTCTGCTCCCTTTGCTCCCTTCCCTCTATTGCTTGACATTTTGAGGTGACTTAGGGCAAATTATTTTCATCCAGTCTATGGAGGTAAACTGAATACACACTGCCAGGTATGAAAGTTTTCGTCCAGTTTGTGGTATGAAAGTTTTGTTTTGTGGTATGAAAGCAAGCCACCAATCAAAGAAATTAAAATAAATGGGTGATTTAAAAGAAACAGGTGATTAATGAGCAAGCTTTACCTTGAATAACTCTCTTTCTGGAATTTCTTCTTCAACTTGAGGGAATTTGTTTGCTTGCAGTGTATTGTTTTCTAGAAATAAACATTCAACGGTTTCGTAATTCTATACAAACAATTATTTAGGCATGAGATGGAGTACGAAAGGCAAGGGAAAGGTTGTAAAAATAAGAAATGAGTGCTAAAATTGAACCTTTACTACAGAGAGGAAGTCACGGGCGTGAAATGTAGTGTCGAATTGCAGCGCGAATTTTGATCTCTCAAAACCCTAAAGGAAATGATAATTTCATCCAAAACTTAATACAGCGCATCAATTTCCACTCAAGTTAAAGCATTGAATTTTAAATGTTCCATGTTAAAGATTATGCTTGAAGTTTTTTGGAGGAAACTGAAGAAAAATTTTCATTGCTTTCCTTTAATTCAGTAAAGAAACGAAGGTTTGGCTTTCAAATGTAGAGGATATAGGGAGCTTTAGAGATTAAAAGGATAATGAAGTTTAGGCTTTTACCTTGAATGACTCTCTTTGTGTTTTTTTTGTTGTGTGGTATGTTTTAATGCAGGCGGGAATTTTTAATTTTCTATTTTTGATTCATTAGTTGGCACTATAGTCGTCGTAGTTAACGCTGACTTTAGCACCAACTTTCAACCCTAAATGTAATCTCTGTGGGGTGCCAAAGGTGGCGCAAAGTGCACCTAATTTAGCGCCTAGCTGTGCCAAACCAAAATGTTCCTCATGCAAACATTTGGAATTGAGGTAAATGTTTAAGTAGTAATGGTTTTATAACATTGGAATCTAGTGTGACAACAACATACCACCAACTAGATTGGAAAAAAATGGATACATCCTAGAAACTTTACATAATAAAAACATAATTTGATGGAACTTAAAAAAAGTTGTATTGTGTTTTGGTAACTTGAAAACCAAATTCTTTTACCTATCAAACAAATAAATTCAGATCTCATGCCTTCTCTTGGTTAATGAAGATATACATGCTAGCTAAATCAATCAAGATGTCAAAGGTTTTAGCTAATGGCTAGACTTCCATGCAATATTGATTATGAAAACATAACATATTAGGCTACAAATATGATTTCCATACAACATAAAGTAGGTCATGCTATGTATCAATCTTTCATTAAAGTTGTAGTAAATTGTTAAGTCTTATATGGGTTGAGCCATTTGTAAATATTTGTTGGCTTTTATTTGATGAGGGGATTTCTACATAACCAAGCCAACTACTTTCACCACGGCCTCTATGGAGGATAAACACCAATCATGAAAATTAAAAAATCAAGAATTAAAGTTTTGGATCTTATCTAAGATAAATATTCTCACACTATCCAATGTAAAGTAGGTTTCAATCAAGAATAAGGAATCCAATCTCTAGTTTTCAAAGAGAAAATATCTACGGTTTTAATGAATTTGTGGAAGAAGTGTAAGGTAGAGAACTAGCTAAAATTATTAGTAATAGGTTTTCTTTTATCTGGGATAACAAGGGACCATGGAAGGGATGTTTAGCTAAAATTATTATTAATAGGTTTTATTTGTAGTCATCTTGTAAATAAATGTCTTTTTGATGTGAATTTGTAGTCATCTTGTAATCATAAGATTTGAGCTCTAGTTGTCAAGATTCCGCGTGTAATTTTTTGTGAAGAGCAAAATGTTGCAATGTCCTATTTTGTTTTTCATAGTGCATCTTAATGAAAAGAAAGCATATTAACAAGATAATTTCAACAATATTCTCTTGGTGCACAACTATTATGTGACTATTGTCATTGTTGTGTATTATAGGATCTAGAGGAGGCCATGGAAAGAGGACGTGGATGACGTAGAACTACTAAATCGTAGAGAGGAAAGTGGGTGGAAATAGATATGACAATAGAATTTGCAAATACAATAGAGGTAAGAAGAGAAAGCAACCTCAACCAAAGGAGGAAAGTGTTTATGAATTCACAAATGCTACAACATAGAGGAGATAAAGTCATTTTTTTGTCCATGAGGCCTCTGAGGTCAAACTTATTGGTTGAAAATGCACATGAATGGTATTAAATGTGATTCTATGATCAAGGGAAAAGTTTGAAAATTAGGATGGCCAAAACATGATATCAATATGTCAAATATATGACTAAAGTGAGGTTTTGTGTTGGATAGCATATTCGTTGAAATGATATAATTGGTGTACTAAACATTATTTACTATGTTGTGTATTATAGGGGCCAAACGAGGCCATGGCAACATATCATGTCATATCAAATGAGGACACAATGGATGAAGTGGGACATCAGGTGCTCAAATTTTGACTTAACTTAGAAAAAAATGATTTGATGGGATTTTGTGATACGTCCATCTTTTTTCACAGTATTATTGAAATTTATAATGTATTATCAAATCTTGACATAAATTAATGCATGTTGTTGATTATTTTAGATGGAGATTGGAGCAAATGTAGAGCCTGAGTGTTCAACTAGCAAAAGAACAAGATATGTACGTGGACGTGGACCTAAAACTATTAAATCACATAGAGGATAGTGGGTGGAAGAGGATATGACAATGGATCTTGCAGACACAACAAATAATTGCACCGAATAAGAGGTTGGTTAGGACTATAGTACATGGGATGAATACTTTGAGAAAATTGTTGTTTGTGGATGTTATGTATGTCGTGGAAAGAAACAATTCAAATGAGCAATTGTACAAAGACATTACATTTATGATGAGCTTCCATTCGGTAGTATGCCTCCTATAATCGATTCAAATCCAATAGGAATTGTGGTAAGGAATTTTCCAATTTGATATAAATAACATGTATACTTCGTTTAAACATTGCTTTATGTTATTTAAATAACTAATTTTTTCCTTAATGGATACTTGCAGGATAAAATTCTTGGTTTAAAGTTTCCTAGATCACCGACTTGCAACCTAGAGGGCAATGATCATTTATCAAATGATACATCTAACAAAAATATGTGCCAATATACCAGCTCAGAAGATGAGGAATTGATGAAAACAAGTAACAGAACAAGAACCAGTTTAAAGATGCATAATTTGCTTAAAGATTAGGGGAAGGTGGACTACATACCCTATGAGAATGAATGTGATGGAAATGATGACTTTCCCTTGATTTTGAGATCAATTTACAAAGAGACATTTGATCGTTGACTATATTGTGCTTGGCCTAGTGATCAACAACTACCTAGAGTGTACGAGGTGTTTCAATTTTGGGGATATAGCTACATGATACGACTCTCCAATATTTATGGAGTAAATAAAGGCCTCTTTATTGTCCAATGTACATGTGGGATCTAAACATAGAAACAATTCAGAACAAACCACTAGGAGATTAATGCCATATTATGGTCCATCATATTACAGTGGTGAATGGAGAAGGCTAGTAGAATATAAGCCTAGCATGTCAACATATGGTCTAAATTCGAATATGTATACACATCGTCTCCAATTGGAAAGTGGAAAAGAAATGAATAGAGGTCATCTTATGTATATAGATGGACGTGCATACACACACAAAAATATTGTAGGATTTATAAATAGTAGTAAGGGAAGGGACCCTACTGTAAGACCGAATTGTCAATTTGTTGAGGTTATAAATGATAAAGATGGAGATATGGAAAGAGAGGTTGATAGATTGATAATGGTTGATGCTATTATGGACCTTACCATTGGGGATGAGTTATTGATTGATTACCCCTTCTTAAAATGCACTCCTGTGCAAAAGAAAAGGGAAGAGCAAGGTCTCCCTAAGGATGTTCTTAAGGGAAGAAAACCAAAGAATAATAAATGAGTGTGGATTGATGTTTTACAAACTATGTTGTCAAAATTGTGTTTTATTTAAATTATTGTATAAAAAAGGTAGTCTATAAAATAATGTTCCATTATTCAATTGATGTATATATGTTTATAAAATTTATATTTTTATTTTTTAAGCCATATTTGATTATATTTCTTTGAAATTAATACATTTATGATTTATCCAATTGTTGCCAAACATTAAATAATGCTTGCGTTTGTTGATAGGTAGAAGATGTTGATGAAACACATACTAATACCCAAGATCCAACTGGGTTATTAAGATTTGGATGGGATGATCCAAACCATCCTTTAAACAATACCAGGGTGAAAAGAGCAACATTGAAGAGAATACTACCAACTGAGAAATTTGAAGAGCTTCAATGAGATCCGTAAACACTGATGACATGCCACCTAGCCTTAATGATGATGATCATGATAGTGAAAATGCGGTGCATGAAGAAGGATTGAATGAAATGCTTACTACTTTCTTTGGGGATGGAAATAATGATGACAATAATGATCATATGGTTGACAGTAACGATGATAGCAGGGGTAATTACCACCAACGTAATGTTGATGATAACAACCTGAGAGACTCCATCAAGCAAGCAGCGAAGACACCCGTGTTCAAATCGAGTGCAAGTAGAACCTCAAAATTGGCATGCACATTAATATTATTAGAAATCAAGTCACTATTTGGTTGGTAAGACAAAGTATTCACTACCCTACTGAAGTGAGTTGAAATCTATTTCTTACTTTGCATTGTCAATTGGTGTACATAATTCGTAAACATTCATCAACTTCGTTTATATTTCTTTAAGGGGATTTTAAAACCATATATTGTATATAAACATTCCTAGTATAGATTGACATATCAAACATGTTCATCATAAGTGAAACATTCAATTTATTTAATCTCTGGCAATCTTATAGGGCACTAAAAACTAAAATATTCCCTGAAGACAATGTGTTGCCATCAACTTGCAGAGAGGCGCGTATGTTGTTGGTTGAGTTGGGGATTGAATATAAGAAAATTTATTCATGTAAAAATGATTGCATTTTATACAGAGATGAATATCAAAACAAAGTAGAATGCCATGTATGCAAAGAGAAGAGATATAGTATAGATGTACAAGGTCCTACAGTTCCAAGGAAGGTTTTACGTCATATGCCAATTATACCTAGACTTCAACGAATGTTTCGTTGCAAGTCACTTGCACAATTGATGGACTGACATGCAAAGAATAGGAGTAAAGATGGATTCATGCGAATTCTAGCTGACTCCAAAGCAATGAAACACAGAGGAAAAATGGCCAAGAAAATTCAAATATGAACCCTGTAGTATCAAGTTTGGTCTTGCAATTGATGTAGTGTGCCCATTCTCTTTCTTGAGCTCAAATTATAGTGTTTGGCCAGTCGGATTGATAGTATACAATATTCCCCCATGGATGAGTGTTAGAAAGGAGCATCTTATACTGACTCTCATTGTTCCAGGAAAACATCAAGTTAAAAATATGGATGTTTATCTTGCGCCTTTTATTGATGAGATGCAACTACTATGGAAAGGCATAAGAATGTATGGCATATCACGTCCTCCATCAAATAGGTCCTTCATGTTGTATGGTGTGCTATGTTGGATTATTCATGATTTCCCAAGACTTGGTGTTTGCTCTAGTAAGATAAAATATTTACGTATTTACACTCATAATTTATTTTCATCCCAATTTTCATACTTAGTTTTATACTATTTTTTTGATGCTATTAACTTTACTTATTGAATTGCAGGGCTTCAAACAAAGGGGATATTTGCATGTCCAATATGTGTAGAATAATTTCAAGGGTAGTATTCTAAAGATCTACATAAATTTATTTACGCAAACAACAGGGTTTTTATACCACTAGATCATAAGTTTAGAAATCGCTTGAAGAATCAATTTGATGGAAAAGTTGAAAATAGAGGCCCTCCCATGATTATGGGTCCAGGGGATTGGATTAAGAAGTATGAAGATGTTGAATTGAAAGCTTGGGAGGATTCTTTTGATCGGGGTGATTCAATTAAAGAACCAAAACAAATTGTAGTTAATATGCCAGAAGGAATGAAAAGGAAATCCATATTTTATGAGCTCCCTTACTGGAAGGATCTATTAATATCTCACCTATTAGATCCTATGCACATCTTCAAAAATATCCTAGATTCTATATTTCAACATATATCAGGGAAAGAGAAGGACACCTTGTCTTTAAGGAGAGATATTGCTCTTTCACGTACCAAAATTGATAGAAAACATTTGTGGCCAAAAAGGGAAAATAAAACATATGCAGAAGCTCCATGGATTTTGAAAAAAAAAAAAGAGCTAGACCAACTAAAAAATGTCATCCATTCAATAAGGACACCTATTGGCTATGGGTCATCATTGGTTAAAGCTTTTACAGTTGATGGACATATCACATGATTTTCATAATTTTATGAAGGTATTATTTATCATCATTTAACATTTACTGGTAACATTGATTAAGTACTAAATATATTTTGATATTTTATTATGTGAGAAAAAATTACTAATGACCTTTTCATAAATGTGTTTGATAGCATATCATGCCATTGGCAATTAGGGGGGATTCCTATCTTACAGTTGACTTAAGGAATGCCATAAGTCGATTGTCAGCATTTACAAGGTATGTGGTTATACGAAATGTTCATGTGTGAGAGACATAGAGATATTATATTGCATTTTAATTTTTGACTAAAGGTTCATACTAATTTACTATTCTTATATTAGGTGGGTGACCTCCAAGGAGATCCATGAATGTGAAGTGCCAAAATAGAAGAAGGAAATTGTAGAAATTGTATGTGTATTTGAGAAGGAGCTCCCTACAAGTTTCATGGACCTACAAGTCCATTTACTTATACACCTAGTCGATGACATTGAATTGGCGGGTGTCGTATCAACGAGGTGGATGTTTTTCTTTGAGAGGTATATGAAAACTCTAAAAAGATATGTCTGACAAAAGGCACATCCAAAGGGTTGCATGGCTGAAGGGTATGTATTGAATGAAACATTTTTCTTCCTGTGTGAACTCCTTGGTAAGGATTTTGAAGATGGGCCATGCTTCTGGGATGAAGAACGAGCATCAGATATTATTGATGGAGAAAAACCACAATCTAATGGTGTTCAAGTAGAAATTAGTAAGTAAATTCATGATCAGTGTGGTTGTTTTTCTTGCAATCATTAATTTACTCTATAATTTATTTGTCAAATTAACATGACATTTGGAGTTTGAAATAAACATGTTGACATGTAATAGGTGTACACAAAAGTGTTATACTTGACAAGTTCATTCTGTACCACATGGACTTTATGAACCAATGGATTGATCTGTATGATAAAAAGAGAGAAGTGCTAGAAGCAAGGAGACATTTTAAGAGATTGAACCCAAGGAATACTCCATTTCCCACTGATCTGCTTGGGGAATGGGGAAAAGATTGCACACTAGAATGGGTTACTGAACAAATTCAAAATCAAATAGAAGATGCAGGTATAGATTCAAACATAACAGAAGATGAAATCAACATGTCTAGAGGATGTAAAAGAAAGGTATAGTTGGAATTTTACAAAATGTTGTTTCCTTACAGTTTTGACACTATTAACTATTTTAATATTCATCATTATATTTGTTTTCACTAAAATAAATGGTCTTTCACAGGTGAGGAAATATCCAACAATGTGGGCATATGGTTGAAATTATCGTGTAGAAAGTGTAGATGTAAAGAGACGATCCTTCGATTGTGGCATCATGGTTGACTTCAAGCAATCCAGTCGATCAAGCTCAAAAGATAAGAATATAATTGAAGGGAATCTACAATATGTTGGGAAAATACAAGAAATTATTGAGTTGGATTACTACTCTTTTAAATGTTGTATTTTTAAGTGTAGATGGTATGAAGCATTTGAGAGGACACGAAGACATGATACCCATAGTGGATTGTTTTCTATAGATTCCTCATGGTTCCTACCTAAGGATAAGGAGCCTTATGTTCTACTAATTCATTATGAGAAGGTATTTCTTTAACTCAAACAAGAAGCAGTAGTGATCATTAATCTAGTAATTCATAGTTTATTGCGAATATATACATGTGTTTATTAATCAATAAAATTGTTATAACATACGTCTAATATATGTATGTCGTTCATGTGCAGGTATTTTTCTATGAAGATATTTTAGACTTGAAATGGATATTTGTCATACATTATGATCCAAGATTAAGGCATGTATTTGACGATACATTAGTGGATACTGAGAAAAACAATGATGGCCAACAAAATGAGAGAGAGGGATAAGAGAACATCAAAGAAATTGACATCCATGATGATGTTGAAGATGGTTATGTTTAGGCACAAGAAGACAACAATCCAAAGTTAGATGATGTTATGGAAGACAACAATATGGATGGTATAGAAAATGATGATCCAAATACATCTGGTAATAATATAGATGGTCTACAGTCAAATTTCAATGATGATGAAGATGATGCAGGTCAAGATGAGGATGATGATAATATTAAATACTTGAAAGAACATATGAACATTGACAATGATACAAATAATGTTAATGACCAAGACTTCTAAATTTTTAGAATTATTTGCAATCCATGTTTAAAAAAGGATGATTCTTATGACCTAAACTTTGAAATGCTTCACTAATATTATTTGTGTCGATACAAATTACCTATTGCAATATCCTTAAATTGTTCAATTTTTGGTATGAATTGTTGGCAGAAAAAATTAGGATTACTTGGATGCTTCTTCCATTTATTTTGTATCAACATATGTTCATGAAGACACAAAAGTTAATAAAATATTAATGCACGTAACTCACAATTATTTAAATAAGAAACTTTGTTAACTTTATTATTTTTAAATAGTTTGCATTTTTATGTTGAACATAATTTTGAACATGTAACTGAAAACATCCACAGTAAAAGCTTTACTGTATCAGCATATTCATTTACATAAGCACAATATTGAGGCTCAATAACTGATATTCATTCAAATATAAGAAGAAATAAGTATGGCAAACATAAGAAAAATGCAGAATGATAACACAATCATGGAGAATCTTTGATAATAATATGTTCTATTTCATTCATAAGCTCAAAAGTTACAGCAACAGAGTTTTGGTACACCCTTCCACTCATACCTTTATTATTTTTTATCAAAGTTTATATAGAGATTATATAATATCAACCATAATCCCTAAGCCATTAACCATTAAACTACCTAACCCCTAACCCCAAATCCCTTATCTTTTGACCCTTAATCCCTTAAACCCTAACCCCTAATCCCTTAACCCTTAATCCCTGCTAGATCAAAACAATTAGGTGCTCAATTAGGCGCTAAAGTAGGCTCTAAAGTAGGTGCTAAATTAGGCGCTAATGTAGGTGCTAATTTAGGCGCTAATCTGGGCTCTAATTTAGGCACTAATTTGTGCCTAATTTAGTGCCTACTTGTTCTAATCGGCGCAAAAAATGCCAAAAATAGCGTCATCCCAATAAATAGCACTGACTTTTTCAAAAAAATGGAGAAAAATACATTAAAACAGTGGGTGGAAGCAAAAAACGGAGCAAAAAAGGGAGCTAATCATAGGGATTTGTTGTAGTGACTAGTTAGGTGGTGCAACTAGTTTGATGAGCAAGAGATAGGTTTTGGTTTCTCTTTCAATTATAAAAGTTGAGTACATGGTAGATACTCAATATTTTAAAGAACCAATGTGGCTTTGATAGTTATGTTTAGATTGAGCCTAATAGACAAAATAGTCTGGATTGACTGTGACAGTCAGAGTTCTATTTGTTTGGTGAAGAAACCTATGTTCTACTCATGAACAAAGCACATTGATGTACAATATCATTTTGTTTGTGAGGAGGACAAGAGGGTAATCATTAAGAAGGTGGGCACCTCAGAGAATGGCTCCAAATAAGATATGGGTAGTGTTTCCCCAAGTTTTTAATCCATGTTATAACCCCTTTGCAATGTATACAACAAGTGGGAGAATATTAAGATAGGTGTATGTTGTACACCTTGCAATCCTTGTATGCACTATAACTCATACTTAATATAGATAAACTTGGGTGCATTTCTCTAGATAATTACTATAATTATCTAATATGTCAATTTCGTATTTTGTAGGAGTTGAGTTTACTTTAACTTACAAGTCAAGCTTGCTTTTAAAGCATGTTATTCTTGGGAAGCAGCTTTTTCTTTCTTTTACTTTATCATATGAATTGGAGTGCTCAATTTAAGTGAGAGAGTATACGATTCTATAAATCCTATGTTAGTTTTAGATATTGTATGATGGTAGTTTGGAGTAGGTAATTGCTATCAAGATTACTCCAAGAAGTTGGTAGATGTGTTGCTACTTGAAGCTTCTATGTGTTGAAGATATACTAAATAGCATAGGCTTGATTATTATTGAATTGCAATATTTTACTATGAATGTAATATGAATATTGTTATTGTATGCTAAGTTTTTTCTTGTAAGAATCTCCCAAGATAAATTATATGTTATTTATTATTTATCTACATGATAGTTTTAGTTTCTTTAACTTTGTAAAAACTCTTCCATTAAGATTAATTGGTTTTGTGTTCATCATTCCCTCTAATTATGAGCTTTTCAATGCCCTATATTTTCTTAAACTAATCACCCCTAGTTGATAAGTAATGTTCCTCATTGTGTGGAATCACAAAATGGGATGTGGAAAGTTGCGAGACTTCTATGAACCATTTTCTTCCATATAGATTAAGCTAAAAGAAAATATCTCCTACTTGCTTGGTGATTGTGTAGGGATTGCACTAAAGTGTATGAAGCTTATGACAAGTACATGTGATTTGTTCCTTTTGTAAAAGTAACTATATCTCATCACTAACCTGTAAGGTGTGTAGTGTGTGATGTTTGTCATGGCACTACTTGTACATCATTTATTTTATGGAGAATGGTTTACACTTACAGCTATATCTATTGAATGTGCTTAGTGAATTTAATAACTTTGTCAACTTTATTTTGAGTCGAAGGAGCTTCCACTAAGAAAGGTAGCATGAGATAAGCTATATTGATGGGTTTCAATGGTTAAAAACCCAAGTAGACCTGAAAAGGGTTGTGCATTGTAGATTTGTGAAGGGATATATGCTATAGTTACGTTGAGTGAAAGGTAGGATTCCATCCCACATGCATTGCTTCATAGAGTTGTATATTTGAAGAAGGTGAATAATCACCATGTTTACTACTTTTGTTTATTTATTAATCTATGGATTGGAGGAAGTATATTTGTCTAATTTTGTGTCCATTAGAAACCAAAGTGTTTTCCAAAAATAGCTCAATAAT
Source organism: Cunninghamia lanceolata (assembly GCA_027924645.1). Classification (NCBI taxonomy): domain Eukaryota; kingdom Viridiplantae; phylum Streptophyta; class Pinopsida; order Cupressales; family Cupressaceae; genus Cunninghamia; species Cunninghamia lanceolata. The sequence continues at coordinate 4,641,236 of BSBN01001560.1, forward strand.
CTAGTGTCTTTATTAGAGATGATGGTGGATGCTCGTTAACTTGAATCTTATATTTATTCAATATTAGTCATATCGAAGTTTGAGTTCTATCATTCTTTGATATTTTTTGATCTATATATTGATTCTCTTTATCAAGAATATTGAGTAGCATAGATAAAGAATGATTCTTTAATTTATCTATGGAATTGAAGATTTTGTTCAATAATATATTTTTGTTCAGTTCATATAATTGATTCATGCGATAATCAACATTCAGGACAATTTCATTATAGTAACCCTGATTAGGCTTAGTTATTGATAGAGGAAATTCATCCGTTATTTTAAAAAACATTGTTTTCAATTGAAAATCATCATTTAATCTTAATTGTTTAGAGATGAAATGGACTTTTTACAAGGTATGAGAATTGACATCTTGGAGAACCTATCTACTACTACATACACATAATCATTACCCCTTTTGGTGGTAGCGTAACTAGACAAAACGTCCATGGAAAAGGATTCCAAAGGCTTTGCCAGAACTAATAAAATTGTGTATATACCTTGTCTCTGGTCAATTGAGTTGGTTATGGCACATGAAATGCAAGATTAAATATATCTAGTGGTGTCTAATTAGAGGTGTGACCAGTCATACTTTTATAGTATTGTGAGGGTTTTGCCATCTTTGAAGTGTCCTATAACCTTGTAGAAATGAGCCTCTTGTATGATTTTATGTCAATCTTCCTTATGCATACACACAAGTGCCCAAGGTGGTATAGGAGTCCATCTTATGAGTAGAATATGGAATTGGATTATTGCTCTGTAAAGTCTGATAGATCTCTAATAAGTTTGCATTAGATGTGTACAACTCTACCTAAGTTTTGGTCTCATCTCCACACACATCAAGCATAATAAGGAGAGATTGAACTTTGGGTCTGCTCAAATAATACACTACTAGATTGGAACTTCCCTTCGTGTGCCAAATGTTAAGGTGGAATTGTTGGAGATATAAAAACCACTTTTGATGGTGATCTAATTGAAGCTTATTTATTTTTTACAAAAACTAGAATAGCTTGCGGTCTATGTGGATGGCAATTTCTTTTACTAGTACATAGTCTTTACATTGCTTACATGCATAAACAATGGCATAAATCTCTTTTTCATACATGGGATACTATTGGATTATTGTGGTGAAGGTATCACTATGAGAAGTGATTAGATGGCCATGTTGAGTGAGAATTACTTTGAGTGGATATTCAGAGGTGTTAATATTTATATTAAATTGTCATTGAAGATTCAAAAGTGTGAACACTAGCCTAGAATAGAATCTACATTTTAGTTCACTGAATGCTTTTTGTTGTCAATATAACCAAGTGAATTTTAAATGTGCACCACCTCTAGTGGTTTAGTTCAATGGTCATGTGACTTGAGAAAAACCAAGTACAAACCTTTTGTAAGGTTTTACCAATCCCAAGAAGTTTTAGATCTCTATGAGATTATTTTGTGTGGTATATTCTTGGATGACACAACTTTTGGCTAGGTATAATTGTATTCCTTGTGCATTCACAATGTGTCCAAAATATTGTATCTCCTATATGGAAAATAAATATTGTCCAAGTTAACACAAATCTTCTACTTCCATAAAAGTGAAAACCTATTGGATATGGCACATATGTTCATCACATATTTTGCAAAAGATTAGGGTGTCATCAAGGTAGACAACAACATATGAGTTTGTGAAAGGCCTAAGAATGTCATTCATCACTTGCATGAAAATCATTGGGGTGTTAGTTAACCCCCAAAGGTCATAACCAACCATTCAATTAATTATTTCTTGGCTTTGAAGGTTGTCCTCCAAATTTTGGTGGGTTTAACAAGAATTTGGTGATACCTAGACTTAAAATTAATTTTGTGAAGAACATGGCACCATGGAGCTATTTTAAAAGATCCTTTATCTAAGAAATAGGGTACCAGTTCCTCACCATGATCTTGTTGAGTACTCCATAATTAATGCACAATTGCCATGTGTCATCCTTCTTTGGCATGAGCACAATTGAGATACCACAAGGAAAAGAGATGGGATTAATGTGTGCCATTTCCATGAGTTCTTTAATCTACCTCCTGATCACTTCATTCATGAGGAATGATTTATTGTATAGAGATGCATTAGGTAAAGGTATGCCTAGACTCAAGTTGATTGTATGTTTTACCATGATATGCTAAGACACTCTGTTTGGTGTTTGGAGGAGTTTATTGTACTATTTCAACATGTCTTTCATCTATCATGATTGTGTTGAGGGAGTTGTATTAAAATTTTAGGTTGAATAATAGCCTTGTTCTTAGGCTTGACCATAAGGATAATTTTTTTGTTGGATCCTACAAGCTTTCTGCATTGGTTGGCATTAGGGAGAGCTAACTTATGGACTACTTCTAGTATGTAATATCTATTCTCACCAACATCTATGATAAGATTCATGGGACTTGACTCATACATTACATGTTGATGAAACAAATATGGTTGCCCAAGTAAAACATCACATAACTCTAACAATGTGACATTGTAAAGGATTGCATCTTAAAATGGCTAGATTTTTTAAACTAGGTGACACTACTAATTGAGGCATTTCTTTACACCATTTATTGTTGTATGGCTAAGGATGAGGCACTAGTGGTAAGTTTGATATATGGAATACTTCAAGGATAAATTTCTTATGAATTTATCTATCAACTATAAAGTGTATCGGTTGTCCATTTACCCACATTTGAGAGTGGAACAACCTCTTTGCTTTGTTTGAGTCACTGTTTGAGGAAGAGATAATTTTGGAGGTACTAACCACAAAATTAGAAATTATATCCATGATATGATTTCCTTTTTAATTTGCCTTAGTGGTAGTACCTATGGAATCTAGTTGCACAAGCAGGGATTTTCTAGTGTGGTACTCTTTAGTTGAATGGCTACTAGAGTTGTGAGTTGAGCATCGCTTTCTAGTCTTGGATTGATTCTTATTCTCATCAGGTTGCATGTCGTAATTCTACCATAGAGATTTGATTATTTAGTAATTTTTTGAGTTCCATCCTTGGCATTCTTTGGCTACACTTTTTCCTGAGACTTAGACTCATATTTCTTGGTCTTTTACTTGGCTCTAGCCCTAAATTTGTAGGTAAACCTATAGGCTTCATTGAGATTGGAGATCTAGAGGAAACCCATGCCTAATTAAATGTATGGTCTCAAGAAAAACCTATACTTTAGAATGAGATTATATTCAATCTCTTGAATGCATGATTCGGAAACTAGAGTATGGAAGGTTTTAATATATTCTTGCACTTATTGATCTTGTATTTGGCACAACTATGAGAAATTATTGTATTGATCCTCGTAGTTTCCTACTAAGTAGTAGGTCTCTTTCAAGGATTTTACAACTAGTCTAATGCCAAGAGATTTAAATAAAAGGTCCTTCGATGTGACACATGGTAATTTTGCTACACTTTTTGGTAGACAAGGAAACTTTCAAAAGGGTAAAGTTAATATTTTGCCTTTTAGAGAAGCAATTTTCCACGTAGTATGAATAGCAAATATTAAACCAATTATCTAGAGCATCATCATTTATGTTACCTTAAAAATAGGGATGTTTATCTAATTGACTTGTACCTTGTATGATGTGGACTTATTGAAGGGTTTGTGGGTGGCAGAGCTCTTAAGAGGATGTTGCATGTGTTATGTATGAGAATGTGGGAAAGATGGAAGATAGTGTTAAAGATGTACAATCAAACCCTCCTTTCACAATAACATTCAAGGACAACAATCGAGCCAAGTCACTACAGATGGAGAGGACTCAGCTACAGGTTGATGTCACTTAGAAATGATATGGAAAGTTATATTAGATTGATAGATATGTCAAACCCTAGATCAAATAAGCCTTAAACCCTTATTTTAATGAAATCAGGTACAGACGAACAAGATATGACAAATGATTGCACAAGAAGGCACTAAATACAAATTAGAAACATACCAGGATTCAAATTTTTAGAGGCAAAAACTTCAGGGACAATAGGGCAGGCACCCAAGTCCAAAAGGGCAGTTTTTCTATAGATCTAGAATAGTGAGGTGTGTAAGACTGCAACCTGCTTTAGAGTTTCTGGAGATGCCAATCAGGAGGACTACGGGGTGGGCGCCCTAGTCCAGTAAGTTTGATTTTCTATAATTTCTTCTCAGATCTTGAATCTCTATCCTCACTCAGCTTCTCTGCAACTCCCTTTCACAAAATCTTGCACTTATAACCTGTAATCACAAATAGAGGGGTTTAGGGGTTGTGGTGTTTAGGAGCTTGCCTTGGTCAAGCCCCAGAATGGAATTCAAGCCTTCCAACACCGTTGTTAGATAGAGTGTGTGTCCTCGGAGGACAGAGGCCAAATCAAATGATGAAATATATTGATTGAAACACAAATAGATGTCACCTTGGAGGTGAAGCCCTCACGAAGATGAAGATATTTCACACCATGAGGAGATGGATTGATGAAGCCAAATCTATAACAAACAAACACAAAAACACAATTCTTCTCTACAACATAATGAATGCCTTAAAATCCCTTAGATCAATATCACAAGTTCACATTGTCCATCTAGGTGTAAAATGAAGACATAAACCTACTTAAATATGCATTCCTGCTAAACTTTCGTAATTCAAACTGAAAAGGCCAACAAAGGGAAACCTTTTTAAAGGTCCTATGTTGACATCCAAAATTTAGGTCCTAGCAAATCATCCTAGACTAGGGCACAGGTGCCCAAGTCCCAAGGCATGATTTGATTCTTGATTAACATTTAATGTGGACCCCTATGGGTTTCAGGGGAAATTGCTCCAGGATGAGTTTTAAACATGCATAATGAAATTAAGGGGACCTAGGAGCTAAACTAGGAAGTAAAAAGTCCTAGGGAAACTTTTTACGACATAACATTTAGCCCCCACTTTAATGTATGTATGATCTTACGATCCATACATTCATTAAAGTATGGTCGTAAGCACATCAAACACACCAGGCACATAAGATAAGGCATACCCAAAGGTTGGATGACTATTTATAGCTCCCAATCTTAGGTAAGCACTAGAAAACACATGGAAGACATGCAAGACACAATGAAGACAGTAAGAAGCACTCAAAAAATGGAGAATATAGTGGAAGCATGTAATACACAATGAAGACATGAGAGCAGTCATGCAATACACCAAGAATACATTGATATAACATTTAAAATAAATCCTAAACTAAGTGGTGGAGGGGGCTCATCGCCACACACCTTTAGACAGCTAAAAACACGCATAACAAAGACCTAAATGTGGAGGGGCCTCATCACCATGCGCCTTTAGACCACACTCGGGGGAAGACACAACAAACACACACAGAATACACAAGTGCCACATAATATGCCATAGACACACTATACGTCTTATACATGGAAAACACGAGCGATGGAAGGAGCTTATTGCTAAGTCCCACCATCTAAAACATGAAAAACACACCTGACAATTGAGCTACGCTACCACAACAGCCAAAGACATGCTTAAGGGAGGATAACTCAAGATCCAACCCTACCTTTGCAGAGGACTTTGTATAAAGGATGCGAACTAGCTCAAGAGATACGTCATCCCTCCCCACGGAGAGGAAATTTTGTTTTTAAAGAGGATGTGTACTTGCTCTAGAGATACAACATACCTCCTCACAGAGAGGGTAGTTTGCTTTTTTATAAAAGGATGTGTACTCGCGCTGAAGATACAACATCCCCACTCATGAAGAGGGCAAAAACATACTTTGTCAATGTCAAAATAATCAAGCAGATACCATTATATATGCCCCCACCTTAAGGTGGTTGATGTCACTTACTGATATCAAGCAAATTAAGGTAGAGTAAAAACATGTAAGGGAACAAGAGATCTTGCAAAGCCCATACCCCCAAAGGTGACATGTGCCATGATTGTCGAATGTTCCCACAAACACATTGATAATATATGCTAAGATAATAAATAAGAGATAAGGTTAGAACATCTTATTCTAAGATAATAACCAAATCAAATCATGAAATTTATGCATGTATTAGATCACATCCAAGAAACCAAGGCTACACTTATGGGTTCGGATCCAAGTATAGTTATTGGGCTTATACTGCAGGTATCTCGGAACTGAGTGTAACAACAAGGTGAGATACAAAACAATCCAAAGTGCATGGAGCAGTTGTATTGTAAAGGTTTGTTAGAAAAGATAAGACAACATGATGCATCACATGGAGTGATTCTACTAGTCAAGCATTGGATATGTATATATATCAACCCCATCTTTCTATATGGACTAGGTCCATTTTTCTTTCTCGCTGAAGGCACACAGTCCGTATCAGTATTTGTTTGTTTTCGTCATTTGTCGACTAGATAGGATCACTAAAGAAGGTAAACAATAAAATTGAGAGAGAGGAAACTAAGTACTTTATGATCACCACATAGGAGGATGCCCCCAAAACAACCTCCACAACACTATACCCCCAAGGCACAACACACAACAATAAAATAGATGAGAAGTGATTTAGAAGAATGATGAAATAAATAGAAGAATGGTCACAACAGAGGCAGTCTCCCAGTAGCCTTGACCTTACAAGAGTATCAAGGGTCATCCTAGGAGACCTAAACAACATATAACACATCACAGGGGAACACAACACAATGCTAACAACATATATATCTAGGAGGAGGCCACCCTTGAGAAAAACTAAAATAGGTGCTACAACGAGTGTGGCTTAAGGAGGGAGAAATGCTTACCTGGTTCAATGGGATATTTCCTAGTGGACAATCCATGTCTATCATCTTAGGATATATCATATTTAGTCTTGAACTTGATATTGTATTAGCATTATACACTTATTCACTATCCCCTTAGTAGGTGGAATAAGTCTATTAACGATAAGTAAATTAACATTATTTTCACTTTGATCAAGCTCAACATCCATTCTCAAAGGATTTAATGTGAGTGACCTTTCTTCAGCCACCAATGCTTCATCTTGGCCAGGGAGAGCATTGGAACGAAGGGAAGGTAAGGTGTTGTTAAGGGAATTGTTGATGATTGTATCTTTAGTGATATTCAAAGAACATGTAACTAAAGGAGAGGTATCCAAGGTTTTCACATCCTTAGTGATATCCAAGATACTTGGATATTCAACTAAAGGAGGGAGATCAAGGGTCTTCACTTCTTGAGTGATATCCAAGGTACTTGAATATTCAACTAAAGGAGGGAGATCAAGGGTCTTCACTTCCTTAGTGATATCCAAGGTACTTGAATATTCAACTAAAGGAGGAAGATTGGTAGGATGGTCCATAGAGACTTCATGTACTATGGTAGGGATAGAGTTAGATGAATGTTCATTATCTATCCATGTATTTTTTTCATTAGAGGGGGTTCTTCATTCACTAATGCTTCATCCTTCAGAGGGAGAACATTGGAATGAACAGAGGGTAGGGTGATGTGAAGGGATGTGTCAATGATTTCATCCTCTTGCACCAAAATATCCTCATATGTGGGAACAACTTTGGGAGAGGGATCATAAGGTGAAATAGACAACATTAAGTTACCATCACATGTAGTAGAGACTAGATCTAGGGCATGGTCCTAACCTTTAGCAATAGGAGTCGTAGTGGAATGTCCAATAGAGATAAATTCATCTAGGGCTTCATCTAACATATTGAATTCATCACTACTAAACAATGCATCATATTTCTTATTATCTATGAATTTAGTGAGATCATCTAATATCGAAGGATATACTCCCATGAGAGTTGTGAAACTATCAAAATTAGATATATAACAAAGAATTTCATATGTGGAACACATAGAAATATCAACATCATATATGCATGCTATTTGTTTTAATACTTGAGGATGCTTATTAATGAATTTGGATAAATTATCAATGTCTATGATGTATGCAAATAAATCTTCCAAAGATGAATAACAAGAAGCATCCATGATGAAAGTATGATAACTTGTTGCACACACAAACAATAGTTTGAGGAAATCAGGTTTTTGAAGATCAAAAACACACTAATTTTACTACAAACAAAGTGAATATGATGTAAATAGTGTTACACAACAAGGCAATGTGAATGTTTTTAGAGATTTGTTAACAACATGTAAATAGAGTGTGTAAACCCTTAGTGTTGAAATACACACTATGTATTTTAAAAATATGCAAATTTTCAAGTACAAGTATGAAATGATGCAAAATTTTGAAACGAGAAATGAAGATATGCCAAAAATGAATTCAAGATCAAAATTGAAATTTATTTATGACATATGCAATGAAACAATGCAAAACTATGCTTGTTTATGAACCTAAAATGCTTGATTTTTTTCACTTTTTTCAATGTAAATGCACAAAAAAATGTTATGAGACTATGTAAAATGATGAATGAATGGAATCTAATCAGGCATAGTGTCTAAAATAGCTTAGCTCTAATGCAAGAAGGACATGCCAAAGTCCTACAATGCTCAATGCATAATCAAAAGGACAAAGGTAGTTATTTTTGTTGAAATACACAATGTGTAAATGCAAAAAGAGTGAAAGTTTCAAATCTAGGATGCAAAAGTATGCACTATGATCCAAAACTATACTTTAAAATCAGATTTGAATGAATGTTGAAAAGGAGTAGCAAAATCTGAAAATGAAATTTTGTCTACAACCCCTAGTTTTTGCTAAGACTAGGTTATATGAAAAATGCAACTTTTTAAGCAAAACCCTAGAAAATGCAACTTATAAATGAAAAATTTGATATGAAACAATGATGAATTACTATAATAAAGATAATATCTGATGTGAAAATCAGAAAATTAAATCTTTTTATGATATGCAATGCAAAATATGCAAAACTATGCCTTAATGCAAGCCTAGAATGCTTGTTTTTTTCATTTTTAAAAAATGTATGCAAAATTTTTCAATGCAAGATGATAAATATGATATGAATGAATACAATGATTGATTACAACACTCATCAAGATGCAAGTTCAGTTAAAACACGGGTTCACCAGAATGTTATGTATGAAAATGTGGGAAAGATGGAAGATAGTGTTAAAGATGTCCAATCAAACCCTCCTTTCACAATAACATTCAAGGACAACAATCGAGCCAAGTCACTACAGATGGAGAGGAATCAGTGACAGGTTGATGTCACTTAGGAATGATATGGAAAGATAGATTAGATTGATAGATATGTCAAACCCTAGATCTAATAATCCTTAAACCCTAATTGTAATGAAATTGGGTACAGACGAATAAGATACGACAAATGATCGCACAGGAAGACACTAAATACATATTAGAAACATACCAATATTTGGATTTTTAGAGGCAAAAACTTTGGGGACAATGGGATGGGCGCCCAAGTCCAATAGGGTAGTTTTTTTGTAGATCTGGAATAGTGAGGTGTGTAAGACTACAACCTGCTTCAAAGTTTCTAGAGATGCCAGTCGGGAGGACTACGGGGTAGGTGCCCTAGTCTAGTAGGTTTGATTTTCTACAATTTCTTCTCAGATCCTAAAACTCTATCCTCTGCTCAGCTTCTCTACAACTCCCTTTCACAAAATCCCGCACCTGTAACCTGCAATCACAAAGAGAGGGGTTTAGGGGTTGTGGTGTTTAGGAGCTTGCCTTGGTCAAGCCCCAGAATGGAATTTAAGCCTTCCAACACCGTTGTTAGATCGAGTGTGTGTCCTCGAAGGACAGAGGCCAAATCAAATGATGAAATAGATTGATTGAAACACAAATAGATGTCACCTTGGAGATGAAGCCCTCACAGAGATGAAGATCTTTCACACCATGAGGAGATGGATTGATGAAGCCAAATCTGTAACAAACAAACACAACACAATTATGCTTTGCAACGTGTAATGAATGCCTTGAAATCCCTTAGCTCAATATCACAAGTTTGCATTATCCATCTAGGTGTAAAATGAAGACATAAAACAACTTAAATATGCATTCCCACTAAAGTTTTGTAATTCAAATTGAAAAGGCCGACAAAGGGAAACCTTTTAAAGGTCCTATGCTGACATCCAAAATTTAGGTCTCGACAAATCATCCTGGACTAGGGCGTGGGTGCCCAAGTCCCAAGGTATGATTTGAGTCTTGATTAACATTCAATGTGGACCCCTAAGCCCCATTTGACATGGGTTTTGGGGGAAATCGCTCTGGGATGAGTTTTAAACATGCACAATGAAATTAAGGGGACTTAGGAGCTAAACTAGGAGGTAAAAAGTCCTAGGGAAACTTTTTACGACATAACAACATGCATTCAAGAAGTTGGTCAAAGTGATCAATAATGCTTTCTTTATGATGTGCATAATGTTGCTCCAAATATTCTTACTACCATATTAATGTATACTATATCTTTTTGGAGCATATCTATAGTCAATATCTATGTAATTGCCTAAAAGTGAACAAGCATACATGGTAGTCTAATGATGATGTGATAACCTAGCTCATGACTCTACGTGGCATGAAAACTAACAAAAACTCGCCTTCAACTTATTTCCCCATGGTGAAAATGTCTAGTCAGCCTCTTAGAGCTTCTTTCTTGTCACTGCCAATTAGCCTAAGTAATGCAGTCATGGACGAAGGATCCAATGAAGGATAGTCTAGCCATGTAGTGAAAATTTTAAAACACACAACATTCACAACAAGACTCAATGAAACAACAACATGAACTTTATTGAATTCAAAAATACAAAATGATTACAATTTATGAAAATGGGATTCCTTCATGCTAGGTCGCAACCATTTGATTACTACTATGGAAACTATTACATTCAAATGAAGTTTAATACATGCTATGACATCTATATCCTCATCATCAAACTCCATCCTGAACCTTCATCCTTGTGTTTGCACTCGGACCCCCAACTCTCTCTAAATTTCTCCTGACTCTCCTTGATGATTTAAATTGATTGTGAAAGACATATACATAGCAATCTCAAACCTCCAAAATGATTTGTGTCAACTTTAACGTGGCACAAAGTTCAATGCCTCATGATACGTGTAGTCGACTAGTGTAAACAATTTATTTGATCAAAGGAATGATAATGGAAATGGGAATCCATGTGGTGCTCAATGTTCATCCTTCAGGTTCCCAATGAATCTTCTCATATACTTCTTTGTTGGCACAAACTCCAAATAATCCAATGCAAGTGAGATAGTTACAACCATGTAAATCTATCAGCCTAGTATACGTTCAAAAACCAAATCACACCATGTTGTTGATCCAATCTTTCACAAATGTGGACATGACATCCACTCATAATTGTAAAGCATACTCTCAAAATCATGAAACCAAATATCAACCTATGATGAAATGTGGTAACTTCTTCTGCAACTAACTGGGAAACAAAAACTTGCAAACAAATAGGAAAAGTGAAAGAAAATATTTTTTTTGTTGATACAAGATTTCTCTAGTCCCCTTGAGTGCTCCTACATCATACACCCAGGGTTATTTGAAAAGTGAGTCCCTCATTTTCTAGTGACTAGAGGGAAATCGAGAATGTCTACCTCAACCCTAGAAATCTAGCTTGAGTCTTCTTTTGGCCTTCCTCTCTAATTCACTAAATATTCTTCATGTTACCTATTTCTGGTGCTCCTCCCAATTCTTCTACCCAACATCTCTTCGATCTCTTCTTTTTGCTATGATAGTATGGGGTTTACCCTTGTTCCTCTATGTTGCTTCCTTTTGAGTCTCCCTCATGATACTAGTATATAGCTCTACAATGTTAATAACTAGAGATATACCTTATCTTTCCAGTAGCTCCACCTCATATGAATTTTCTGAATTAAATCTTCTTACAATTCTACAATGATAAAACTTCTTCATCTTCAACTTATTGTATGTTCCAACTGGAAATCTTTCCTTTCTAAGGTACACCATTACTTCATCCCCCACCATAAAATCTTTATGTTTTCTTGTTTTGTTAGCTTCTTGTTTATATTTATCATTCATCTTCTCAATGTGGCTTATTACCTCCACATACACTTTCTATGAACGTGTTTTGTGAACTCCTCTACCTCCACATTTCTTTTGTCTTCCTTGTTGATGTTCCTCAACTCTAATGCATTCCTTGGGCTGCTACCACTCACAATTTGAAAAGGTGTTTTTCTAGTATTTTTATTTCTTGAATTGTTGTATGCAAACTTTGCTTGAGATAGGACCATGTCCCAATTTCTTGCCTTCTCTTTAACCAAGCATCTAAGTAACTTCCCTAAGCTCGGATTCACAACTTTTATTTTCCCATTGGTTTTGAGGTGGTATGCTAAACTAAACTTTAAATCTGTCTTCATCTTTTTCCATAATTTTCTCCAAATGTATACCACAAACTTAATATCCCTGTCTGAAACTATGCTCCTTGGTAAACCATGCAATCTTACAACCTCCCTAAAAAATAGGTCAACTATGTGTACCACATAATTGTTCTTATTACATGGGATAAAATGTGCCATCTTAGAAAACCTATCCACCTTCTACTAGTATTGAATCATTCCCCCTTTGTGCCCTTAGAAATCCCAATACAAAATCCATACTTATGTACTCCCAAGGCTTCTTCGGTATTGGTAATGGCTGATATAATCCAACATTTTGATTGCTTCCTTTCGCAACTTGGCATATTCTACAACCTTGAATAACTTTCCTTACATCTTTGTATATTTGCAGCCAAAATAGTTCTCACTAATTGAAGCAATTGTCTTGCCTATCCTAAAATGTTCATCCAAACCTCCACAATGCTTATCTTTGATTGGGTTCTCTCTCATGGAGCTTCTTGGTATACATAATTGGATTCCCTTAAATAACATGTCATTTTGAATCAAATAGTATAACCATTTACTCCTATCCATGCTCACCAACACCTTCATGCCTTCCATGCCTCCACAAAATTAGGATCAACTTCATACAAATGCTTTATTTCCTCAAAACCAACTACTTCTACCCTAATTTTTTGTTAGCAAATTATATCTTATACTCAATGCATCAACAACCTTGTTTGACTTTCTACTCCTATGTTTTAGTATAAAAGTGCAACATTGCATAAATTTCACCCACCGCATATGTCTCTAGTTCAACTTAAATTAGTTATTCAAGTATTACAGTTCCTGATGGTCAGTATCCAACACAAATTCCTTGGGTAATAGGTAATGCCTGCACTTCTTGAATTCTTGAACTATGGCATAAAATTCTTGGTTATAGATTGAATATATCCTTCTTGCAACATTCAACTTTTCACTAAAATAGGTTATTGGTCATCTCTTTTGGCTTAGTACTACCCTAATTACATTTCCACTTGCATCACAATCAACTTTGAATATCCTATTGAAATCTAGTAAAGTCAACATTGGCTATTCTGTTACCTTCTTCTTTAGTAGCTCAAAGCTCCTATATGCTTTGATAATTTATTTGAACTCCTTCTTGTCCCCTCTCATTGTCTTAGTCAGTGATGCATAAATGCTACTAATTTTTTTGATGAACTTCCTATAGAAACTTTCCAAGCCATGAAAAGATCTTACTTCCCTAACATTTGTTGGATTAGACCACTCCACAATAGCTTTGACTTTATCTGAATCCATCTTCAAACTTTCAGTTGAGATCATAAATCCTAAATTATACACCATGTCTCCCTTCATGAAGCTACACTTTTTCAAATTGATTAATAACTTTTCTTCCCTCAACCTTTTTAGTACTAACCTAATATGCTCCAGGTGTTGCTCTTTAGTCTTATTGAAAATTGGAATGCCATCTAAGTAAACAATTACAAACTTATCCAAAAATTTCCTCAGTACCTCATTCATCAACCTCATAAATGTACTTGATGCATTAGTCAATCCAAAAGGCATAACTAGCCACTCATACAATCCTTCATTACTCTCAAATGCTATTTTCCATTTGTCTTCTTCTCTTGTTTTGATCTAATGGTAACCACTCTTCAAGTCAATCTTGGTAAAGTACTTTGCTTCACTCAGAAAATCCATTATATCATCCATCCTTAGTAATGGGAATCTATACCTTACTGTGATCTTATTGATTGCTCTAGAATTAGTACACATTCTCCACTCACTATCCTTCTTGGGTACTAGCACTATGGGTACCATACACGGGCTCAAACTCTCCCTAATTGGGTCCTTCCTTTCTAACTCCTGTATTTACCTATTCGATTCTTTATTTTCTGTTGGTGTCATCCTATGTGGTGCCTTATTTGGTAAAATAGTTCACGGAATCAAGTCTGTGTGATGATTGATACTCCCCATTTGTGGCAATTCCTTTGGCATGTTTTTTAGATATGATGTCCTTATATTAGGTCAACAACTTTGAAATCTCTTACAGTGCTTCCTCATTACTTGTGGTGATGCTCTTTATATCTATGGTGTTGCAAAAAACTCCTTTGATCCACCAAGCATATTCTAGCATTGCTACAAATTTGATCTCCTCTATCTTTTAGTGGCATCAACCCATGTCTCTAGTTGTCCCTTGTTATAGTTTATGTATTTGCTCTTCCATCATGTATAACATGTTGGTCAAACTACCATGACCTTCCAATAGTAGATGGCATACATCCATTGGCATTATATCAAACAAGACTTCATCATGGTAACCCCTATCATGAATCTTACCCAACATTGCTCATTGACCATTATCTTATGTTCCTTCTATAGCCAAGCAATCACATAAGGGTTTGGATGTCTTAGTCTCTTCAAGTTCAATGTTTCAACCACATCTTTAGATACTAGGTTATCTATACTTCTTCTATCAATAACAACTTTACAACACTTGCCCCTACTTTACATCTAGTTTTGAATAGGTTCTTTCATTGTATTGGTGCTTCTTCCTTATGGTGCTTCAGCAAGGCCCTCCTCATAACTAGTGATTCTTCAAGTTCAGGGTCATCATCTAACTTATATGATCTCTGGGGTTCCTCATCCCCAAATTAAACTCTAGTGCTACCTTCTACTCACCTCCCCTAACCTTAAAAACACTTGAATGCTCTATGCCATTCTTCAAGCCACACTTGAAACATGTTCCTCTGAAAAGTCTTTTCTCATTCCTCCCATATCCTCCTCTTCCCTATTGATACCCATCTTTGTATTATGTATCACACTCTCCCTTCTCTCTATAGTAGTTGTTACCATCTTCTTGGCTGTTGTGGTAAGTGTCACGACTCCTTCCTTCATGGTAGTAAGTACTGCCATCCTTGTCTTAGGTATTGTCAGTCCTCTTGTCCTCCCTGTACAGTCTCCTATCACCCACACCATGATCTCTTCCTCTGGGGTCCTTCCTCTCTTATTCTCTATCGATTCTACCTATTCTTGAACCTTCTATTCAACTTATCCTCTACCTTTATTGTAAATTGGTATGCTTCTTCTATGGTGGTCAACCTGACTAGACTTAGCTCCTCTTGGATACTCTCTACCAATCCATTGATGTATCTTGCAACCTTCTCTTTTCATGCTTCACTATTCCCTATCTTAATGATCATCTTGTGAAATTCTTTAATTTACTCCTTCACAATCCTATCCCTTTGTCTCACGCTTAATTTCTTTAGTAATTCTAGTTCATAGTCCATTGGTATAAATTTTCCTTTTAAACTTTACAACCATCCTATCTCATTTAGTTATTCTTTCCTTTCTAGTCCTATTTCTTTCTAATTGTACTTCTTTCCACCAAGCATGTCCTCTTAGATTTGTCTTTGCAATCCTAACCCTCTCAGGGTCTTCAATTTCTTCATAGTCAAAATAATCATCCAAATCATTTATCTAGTAAGTCGATTCTTTGGGTTCAAGTGACCACAATAGTTAGAAATCTCAATTTTAGGTCTCTTACCAATTTTGGAAATGGCTTTCAACACCTTCATCTGATCTAATTCTTCTTGTAGGTGTTCTAGATCTTGCACATCTTCTTCCACCTCACTCTCATCATCATCCCTTGGGCTTCAACCGCTCTTCTTATCTTCCTCCAAAGCCTTCAACCAAATCTTGTTCTCCCTCACCTCTTTCAATACTTCATCCAACTTTCCAACAATGTTAGAAACACCTTTGACTTGTCATAGTGGCATCTTTCCTAGGATTTGGTGCAAAGTACCTCAGGTTGGTGGTCTACCTACAATCACCCCTTGCAACTACCTCTTGTAGGTTGCCTCAATTCGATGATTTGTTCATAAGTAGAACTTTTGGAACACTGTCTTTCTCTCCTCAAGGTTTAAACCTTACAGTCTGATGCCACTTAATACAGTCATGGATGGAGGATCTAATGAATAATAGTCTAACCATGTAGAAAAAATTTAAAACACACAACACTCACAATAAAACTCAATGAAACAATGACATGAACTTTATTGAATTAATAACTACAAAATGATCACAGTTCATCTCAATGGGTTTCCTGCATGCTAGGTTGTAACCATTTGATTCCTACTATAGAAACTATTATATTCAAATGAAAGTCAATACATTCTATGGGATCTGCATCCTCATCGTCAAACTCCATCCTGAACCTTCATCTTTATATTTGCACTCAGACACCCAACTCTCTAAATTCCTCCTAACTCTCCTTGATGATTTCAATTGATTGTGAAAGACATATAAATAGCAATCTCAAACCTCCAAAATGATCTACAATGGCTTCAAGGTTGCGCAAAGTTCAATGCCTCATGAAACGTGTAGTCGGACAATGTAAATAGGTTCTTCAATCAAAGTGGTGATAACAGAAAGGGGAATCCATGCAGTGCTCAACATTCATCCTTCAAGTTCTAATGAATCTTCTCATATACTTCTCTATTGGTGCAAACTTCAACAAAAACCCTACTATGTATATTTTCTTGTAGAGACCCTATTATATTAGGGTTTATAAAATTGGTGATGGGAAAGTCATCAATGAATTCCACCATCTTTGTGAATCATCAATGAATCCTTTGGGCTTAGTTATACACCTTTAGATTTACTACCACTATCACCTAACCACATTAAATCCATTATTCAAATTACAAAAACTACCTCACTAGAAATATGCTATATAACCTCAACTCCTAACTGCTAACATGCATCATGAAATGATATCACTATGCCAAGACCAATCAATTCTAAGCACAATCAAGCTCTCCTTGATATGGTATGTTATCATCACATGCTTCACATACCACCACCTTCCTTCTCATAATTGCTAGATGATGTTAATAAAACAAGTATACATTATGCATGTTTTCTAAGGTTTAACCATACACACTACATTTTGTATAAGTATACTCCATATTTTTGATCCCTTACAGCTAAACCCTTCCTTTGGTATTAGGGGAAAGGAGCCACATGAGTTCAAAATGAAATGGCACTATAGAGGGAGGAACATTTGTTCTAATATAAATTCTAAGAGGAAAGTGATTTGACCCCACCATCAGAAGAATTCGTATTTCAGATGTAACTTTTTGAACCATCCACTATAGAGATACTATAAAATGATCTAACCTCTTCACAATATAACAAAAACCAATCCTCATATTTGACTTGGTATACATACTTTCTTTTGGATAGAGATCAAATAGTTCATTACCCTATACAAAAGCTCTAAAGTCTAGCTCAGATTGATTGGCGCTCTTCAATATGCCCCTTTATCTTTTTCTCTTGTATTCACATTGAAATATCCTACTAAAATATTGTTGTCCTTTAAAAAAAGTAGTTGTCTTGATAGCTCTTATTATTTTCCTTTAACAAAAGTAGTTGTCTTGATAGCTCTTTCTAGAGATGTTTCTTCCTCATCAAATAATTTGGACCATAAACATTTACCATAAAACCTTTAATCTCTAATTTGTGTGACTTAAAAGAATAGAAAGTCTAATTTTGAGAATAAGCCATGAAATCCAAAGCAAGATTAGTTAATTTCCAAAGAATACCTAAACCCATAATGCACATTTTGCTGCTACTACAATACCTTTCTAGTTAGATCCTAGAGAAGATTGAAATTTATAGAAGTTATCTAAGGATAACTTTGTTTCCTATAAAATATAAAATCCACCTTGGCCCTTGTTAGTAATAATTTATGTTTGGGGTTTTGTGAGGCCTCTTCCCTAAAAATCCACAAAAGTTCTAATATTTTGGCCTCTGCAGATGTGAAAATGCAAGAAATCAGTTAAGGTGCAAGTCAAAATATGCAGTGGCGGGTCAGAAGAGAGTATCAGCCCCTGAAAAATGATGAAAAAATGGGTCAAATGCATAAAAATGCATATCGATTCATTGCTTCAAACTCTTAATTGTTTCTAAGTGTGGCTAGAAGGGTAAAAAATGTGCCTGTGCCGCGGGATCTGCCAAGTGTTGAGCCCCTGTTTAAGCCGCGCTTTTGTTTCTAACAGGTAACTTCAACGCGGAAGGTGCCATGAGGCAGAAGCTATTTCT
This sequence comes from Cunninghamia lanceolata, assembly GCA_027924645.1. Classification (NCBI taxonomy): domain Eukaryota; kingdom Viridiplantae; phylum Streptophyta; class Pinopsida; order Cupressales; family Cupressaceae; genus Cunninghamia; species Cunninghamia lanceolata. The sequence goes on from BSBN01001560.1 coordinate 4,659,651, forward strand.
TTTATGTTTCATGAGAGGGCTGCGGAACTCGACATGTGTCAATATCCACTTATGTTTCAAAGACCCTTTAAGTGTTTCCTTTGTGTTTCAAAAAATCCCCGTGGAGTGTGCCACGTGTCAGCAGCAGAGTGTAGCCCCTAAAAGTTTCAACTTAGCCGCGAATGGTGCCACGTGTCAGCTTCCGCCGAGGTTTCTACGTAGTTTCTAAAAAGTTTCTGAGAGTGGTGTGGAGGGCACCACGTGGAGGCACCCGTGAGACACAAAGAAAGTAACTAAGGCCCCGCGGACAATGCCAAGTGGCGGCTTCTGCTAGTGTTTCTAAAAGTTTCACAGTTTTTGCCATAGTTTTCGATGGACCCTTAAAGAAACTAAAGGTAGCGCGAATGGTGACAAGTGGCAGCCTCCGCTTATGTTTCAGAAAAGTTTCTAAGTTGCTGCGGAAGCTGACAAGTGTCACCTTCCACGTAAGTTTCTATTTTCTTTCATGCAGTGCAAGTAATGGCGAGGTGGGACCCTGCATTAAATATCAAGTGGGGCGGAGGATGCCAAGTGTTAGCTTCCGCCGGTATGTTTCGAAGGAGTTTCGTTGAGTTTTAAGAGGCCGCGGAAGGCACCACGTGGCTGCTTCCGCGGGTGTTTCAGGGAAGTTTCTTTGTGTGTTTCAAAGAGAGCGCGCAGCCCGCCATCTGTCTGCCCCCGCGTGAGTCTCTTGGGGTCTCTAATGTTTCTTGAGTGTTGTGGACGCTGCCAAGTGTCAGCATCCGCGAGAGTCCCAAAGTGTTTCTAATGTTTCTCAAGTGTTCATCAGTGTGACCGAAAGTGTCGGCGAAGGAGTTTCATGCTAGCCCGATGGTCTATCTCTGGCCGAAGGAGGTGGTATCGGCAGGAGTCATGGCGATGGGCTTTGGGCAAAGGCTTATGGGTCGAGCGGGGCAAAAGCGCTCGACACTTAGTTTACATGCGGCCCTGCTTTTAAATTGATAAAGTGGTCTCTGTGGGATGCATGTGGGACTATTCTTCCTGCATATTTTGAATTTTCAATGAAATATGTTTTGGCGGGAAGGTGTTAAGGGCGCAGTTCTTACATTGTCCATTCGCTGCGGGTAGGTGAAGCAGTAATGGCATATCGTGCAGAGTGTCGTGGGTCGAGTTGATGGGTCAGCTACCAGATTTAAGAGAAAATCTTCAGGCGGCGGTGCAGATCCCAATTCCCACCTGTTCCCTCCTTGTCCCTCTGCTGCATTAACTCTTTTGAGCGCCATTTTCTGATGCATTGTATCTGGCGATTTTTGAGTAAACCATGTAATTAATGCTGAGTGCACCTTCCTCGCTGTATATAAGGGACTGTGCACGACTCATTTTTAAGGTTGTTGAAAACTAGACATTTTCGCTCTGTAATAAGATACAACTGGTTTTGGTTGCTCTGTACAGGAGGTCTTGTGAGTTTATGTATCTCTTGTTGAATGTCTCATGCATGAATCTACTGATTTCATGATTGGTTTTATATGAGTAATGCTATATTTGCATGTGTTTTGTTAATTCTGTCTCTAGTATTGCATGTGTTCTTCTTCTGAATCTAGATATCTAAGGGGTGTCTGGTATTCTAGAATATAGAATTCCTGTATTGAATGCTTGATCTTTCAACTTCTGCCCAAGGGGTTGATTAAAGTGTTTTTAGATTGAGTATTGGGAAAGGTATACTGCAATAGGGATGCCATAAGTAGAGATAACTTAACACTCTGTATTGGGAGGTATCTGTAAGGCAGATATCACACTAATCCCCTTGAAATCTAGTTTTATTGTGTTCATGCTGATCATTCACAGGTGTATGTCTACTGACTCCAAGCCCTGGATAGGCACCAATCTAGCTCTGTGTTGAGGTTATACACCAGGTCCAAGTTTGCATCCAAACATCAAATCAAATCATTTCATCACTTCAACCTATTAGTTGTAGGAATAGGATTAGGAACCCCCTACATACTCTCATACCCAACTAGACATATATGTCCAAGAATGTTGCCCACCTTGTGATCTATCATGAAGATCTTGGTCCATACATGAGAGTATTCTTCCTATTATTTTCAAGTTATATCTTTCTATCTTTGAGCTAGTCAATGTTACATCTTTTGTCATAGCGATACCCCCTTGGTGCGGCAGAACCAGAAGTGAAGGGGAGGCAGCTCACGCAACCTCCCGTAATCTGTTGGCCAAATCTGCCCATGCATTGGAACTGGCAAACCCTCTGCAGATTTGGCAACCAACAGATTTTGGCGACTCTGCTGAGGATGTGAAGTCAAAGTACTATCCAGTCATCTCTGGTGATATATTTGTGGCCCATTCGAGTCACCAACAGATTTTGGCGACTCTGCTGGGGATGTGAAGTCAAAGTACTATCCAGTTGTCTCTGGTGATATATTTGTGGCCCATCTGAGTCACCAACAGATTTTGGTGACTCTACTGGGGAATCGAATGTCATATCCATAAAATTTGAGTCTAAAAGATTGAAAAATCAGACCTGGAGGTGCCTTGTTGCAGCAAAAGAAAAAGTTTTATCTGTGGCTCTGCTGGTGGATGACCTAGAAAGAAAGAAAGCAATTTTCAGCTTCAGCTTGTTTGAAGCTCATTCCTCTGCCAAGGAGGTGGCGACTCTGTTGAATGAACCTATCAGCAGCTGCAACATATCCAGGTATTTGTACAAATTTTTGAAAAGTTCCCTATTTGGTGAAATAGCACTGGTTAAAAGGGAAACATTGGTAAAAGCAGAGCTTGCATGCTTTTGTTACAACCTACTTTGTATTTCAAAAGGGCATGCAATGTTGTTCAAAAGACTCATATAGAGGACTTTAGGCAGGTTGAAATAGCAGTTTGTATTTTAAGGGCCTAAGGTCATATTGTGATTGAAAATCTGAGTAGAGAAGAGGGTTGCAAAAGAATAAAAGGATGTATTGTCAGCCCATGCACCCTTGTGAGGTGTCAAATGCAACAATGTATAGTAGTCAGTCCCAACCATGTAATAAAAGAGGCTTCAACATAGATAGATATAAGCCCATAAATTTTAGTGGCATTTGTGGTTATCCAAATGCTCTTCCACCTAAAATTAGAAGGTATTTGCCTAAATTCAGTGGTATAAAGGATGAATTAGCTAAGAGATACTTGCAGCAGTTCATAAATGTTATAGATGATTTTGAGATTGACCATGAAGATGTAGTTATGAGATTATTTGTTCAATCTCTAGATGAGGATGCAAGGGACTGGTTCTCCTATCTTCTAGCTTACTCTGTCAACTCTTGGCATGGTTTTAAATCTGCATTTCTAGTGCAATATGGTGAAAGAATTTCTGAATATGCAGTCATTAGTGACTTTATGTACATCCATATTGAAGAAGATGAGTTGATCCCATCTTTTAACCTCATATTTATGAGGGCATTGAATAGAATACCAGAATGCATGAGACCTAATGATGCATTGTGCTTAGTTGTCTATTTGGGAGCCTTTGATAAGAAAATGAGTTATAGATTGAGAGACAAGGAGCCCACCACATTGCATCAGGCACATCAATTTGCAATTGATATTGAAAACAATTGGAGATATGGTATTCTAAAGGGTTATTTTTCTAAAAAAATTTGTTGACCTGCAGCCCCTAATGTTAATGAACGGTTTAATTTAAGAGTTGGCAATGAATGTCAAAGTGCTCAAACCCCTACTGTCCCAGTTTTTGCATCATTTCAAGTTGATGATGTTTCTGTTATAGAGGAGGATGTCCCATTTTGCCCAGAAAATGAAGTTGAAAATAATGATTTTTCAAGTAATATTTGCATGCCAGTCTTAATCAAAGAGCATTCATGTTTAAATGATCCAGTTGTGCAAAGTTGTGATCATGTGGATCAACAGTCACTATTAGTTTCATCAGGAAGTATTAGAGAGCTGGAAAGTGATGTGGATTGTTCAACTTCAGAGTGCATTGAAACAGTAGCAATCTTGTATGTGGGGCAATCAGATGATAAAAATGATATCCATGACCAGTGCATGGATTAGGTTTTTTCTTCTTATGACTCTAGATCTGATAATAATGAAGAAGAATTGGACTGTCATGAAGAAGAAGCAGAGACCTTTGCAATGAATATGAATCCCCTTTATGATGAGCCTCTGGATGCATTTATTGTTGTGAGTCATGACCTTCATTAGTGCAGGGTTAACCCTTTGTTTGAAGATGATGATACTGATTTGCAAACTGTGAATAATGAATGTTCATCATCACCTGATTCAGACATATGCATCATTGGGTGTATGGATCAGGATTTGTTTTCAATATCAGTAGATATTAGAGGTCTCATATTTTCTGAGTATTTTGAGTTTTTGGATCAGGTGGATGAGTGCTTGATGATGTGCAATAGTCAAGTAGATGATGAGTATTGCCAAATGCAATATGAGGATGTATTGTCTGAGGAGTATAACATGCATATGTCACCCAGTGCTGAAGAATTTTATAGTATGCATGGCTGCATGTTTGACTTTGAAATCCAAAATGACAGAGGTAAAAATGATAGTGGCAAGCTTTCAAAAGTGGTGGAATATCTAATTAAGCAGATGACATTATGGGCAGATTATGCCAACCTTTTCAGTTGGGATTGGGATCTTTCAATGTGGAATCAGACATTTGACAAGAAAAAATTATGGTTCTTCCTTTTTGGCTGCCCTGGGCTGCCAAAATAATGTTTAAAAATAATGTGTTTGATGATGTAGATCAATATATCTTCATGATTCTATGCCCAATGGATAGTGGACTGGTCTGCATCCCAGAGATCTGACGTTCTCGCTGCAGTCTTGCGCCTGCACGTCCCCAATCGGAGCCTATGTTAGTAATAATTTATGTTTGGGGTTTTGTGAGGCCTCTTCCCTAAAAATCCACAAAAGTTCTAATATTTTGGCCTCTGCAGATGTGAAAATGCAAGAAATCAATTTAGGTGCAAGTCAAAATATGCAGTGGCGGGTCAGAAGAGACTATTGGCCCCTGAAAAATGATGAAAAAATGGGTCAAATGCATAAAAATGCATATCGAGTCACTGCTTCAGACTCTTAATTGTTTCTAAGTGTGGCTAGAAGGGTCAAAAATGTGTCTGTGTCGCGGGATCTGCCAAGTGTCCAGCCCCTGTTTAAGCCGCACTTTTGTTTCTAACAAGTAACTTCAACGGGGAAGGCGCCACGTGGCAAAGGCTGTTTCTTTTATGTTTCATGAGAGGGCCGCGGAACTCGACATGTGTCAATATCCGCTTGTATTTCAAAGACCCTTTAAGTGTTTCCTTTGTGTTTCAAAAAATCCCCGCGGAGTGTGCCACGTGTTAGCAGCGGAGTGTAGCCCCTGAAAGTTTCAACTTATCCGCGGATGGCGCCACATGTCAGCTTCCGCCGAGGTTTCTACATAGTTTCTAAAAAGTTTCTGAGAGTGGCGCGGAGGGCACCACGTGGAGGCACCCGTGAGACACAAAGAAAGTAACTAAGGCCCCGCGGATGATGCCAAGTGGCGGCTTCCGCTAGTGTTTCTAAAAGTTTCATAGTTTCTGCCATAGTTTCCGATGGACCCTTAAAGCAACTAAAGGTAGCACGGATGGTGACAAGTGGTAGCCTCCGCTTATGTTTCAGAAAAGTTTCTAAGTTGTTGTGGAAGCTGACAAGTGTCAGCTTTCGCGTAAGTTTCTATTTTGTTTCATGCAGTGCAAGTAATGGCGAGGTGGGACCCTGCATTAAATATCAAGTGGGGTGGAGGACGCCAAGTGTCGGCTTCCGCCGGTATGTTTCGAAGGAGTTTCTTTGAGTTTCAAGAGGCCGCAGAAGGCACCACGTGGCTGCTTCCGCGGGTGTTTCAAGGAAGTTTCTTTGTGTGTTTCAAAGAGAGCGCAGAGCCCACCATCTGTCTACCCCCGCGTGAGTCTCCTGGGGTCTCTAATGTTTCTTGAGTGTTGCAGACGCTGCCAAGTGTCGGCATCCGTGAGAGTCCCAAAGTGTTTCTAATGTTTCTCAAGTGTTCATCATTGTGACCGAAAGTGTCGGCGAAGGAGTTTCATGCTAGCCTGATGGTCTATCTCTAGCCAAAGGAGGTGGTATCGGCAAGAGTCATGGCGATGGGCTTTGGGCAAAGGCTTATGGGTCGAGCGGGGCAAAAGTACTCAACACTTAGTTTACATGCGGCTCTACTTTTAAATTGATAAAGTGGTCTCTGTGGGATGCATATGGGACTATTCTTCCTGCATATTTTGAATTTTCAATGAAATATGTTTTGGCGGGAAGGTGTTAAGGGCGCAGTTCTTACATTGTCCATTCACTGCGGGTAGGTGAAGCAGTAATGGCATATCGTCAAGAGTGTCGTGGGTCGAGTTGATGGGTCAGCTACCAGATTTAAGAGAAAATCTTCAGGCGGCGGTGCAGATCTCGATTCCCACCTGTTCCCTCCTCCTTGTCCCTCTGCTGCATTAACTCTTTTGAGTGCCATTTTCTGATGCATTGTATCTGGCGATTTTTGAGTAAACCATGTAATTAATGCTGAGTGCACCTTCCTCGCTGTATATAAGGGACTGTGTGACTCATTTTTAAGGCTGTTGAAAATTGGACATTTTGGCTCTGTAATAAGATACAACTGGTTTTGGTTGCTCTGTACAGGAGGTCTTGTGAGTTTATGTATCTCTTGTTGAATGTCTCATGCATGAATCTACTGATTTAATGATTGGTTTTATATGAGTAATGCTATATTTGCATGTGTTTTGTTAATTTTGTCTCCAGTATTGCATGTGTTCTTCTTCTGAATCTAGATATCTAAGGGGTGTCTGGTATTCTAGAATATAGAATTCCTGTATTGAATGCTTGATCTTTCAACTTCTACCCAAGGGGTAGATTAAAGTGTTTTCAGATTGAGTATTGGGAAGGGTATACTGCAATAGGGATGCCATAAGTAGAGATAACTTAACACTTTGTATTGGGAGGTATCTGTAAGGCAGATATCACACAAATCCCCTTGAAATCTAGTTTTATTGTGTTCATGCTGATCATTCACGGGTGTATGTCTACCGATTCCAAGCCCTGGATAGGCACCAATCTAGCTCTGTGTTGAGGTTATACACCAGGTCCAAGTTTGCATCCAAACATCAAATCAAATCATTTCATCACTTCAACCTGTTAGTTGTAGGAATAGGATTAGGAACCCCCTACATACTCTCATACCCAACCAGACATATATGTCCAAGAATGTTGCCCACTTTGTGATCTATCATGAAGATCTTGGTCCATACATGAGAGTATTCTGCCTGTTATTGTCAAGTTATATCTTTCTATCTTTGAGCTAGTCAATGTTACATCTTTTGTCATAGGGATACCCCCCTTTGGTGTGGCAGAACCAGAAGTGAAGGGGAGGCAGCTCACGCAACCTCTCGTAATCTGTTGGGTGAATCCGCCTGTGCATTGGAGCTGGCAAACCCTCTGCAGATTTGGCAACCAACAGCCCTAAAAAAATTATTTTTAACTAACCTACACTTGTTAGTAGAGTTTAATCCCCTAACATTCCATGATAGATCATTTATGATTGTAGTGGAGAACACTTTCCCCTTTGCTCTATGAACACACCATTTAGAAAACCATCCAATGTTTGATGCATGCCCTCTTCCACATCAACTTCAGCTTTGTTTTATAGTACATTTGACTTTGACTTTTACCCTCTCTTGTTTGCAACTTTTGCTTGACCCCCTCTTGCCTCTTTTTGGGTGCCTAATAGACCCCCCTAGAGTTTCGATTAAGGATGATCTCTCCTAGTTACCCAAGAAATAGTTCAAATTACAATCATGTTGTCTATAGTTATTTAATGTATGGGGAGGGCCCTCTGATTTTTCTAAACTCTTCTCCAATGAGGTTGAAGTAGAGGGTAAGTGTACAAAGATGGGACCAAAAGGGGGTCTTAAGATGCCACTTTTTTTTTAAATCAAGAAAAACTGATGTTGGATGAGAAATTGAAGATAGTTACACTCAAAATTTGAAGATACAACAAAAACAAGAGTCGTAGTGCTCTGAATCTAGTTTCTAAGCTACTTTTTTTTAAAAATGGTTGAGATTAAGGGGTTAAAAAAGGGGGGGCACACAAATTGGTCCTATTTTTTTGAAAAAAAAACATAACATAACATTTGGTGTGCTCCCCCTAAAATGTTAACTTTTTTTAGTATTTCAAAAATCTCTTTGGTGAGAAATTAACTAACACCATGTAGTTTATCCCTGATTTTTCTAATAATTTTTTCATGAATAATTGATTTTTTACTAATTTTCAAAGTGGACACATCCTGAAAAATAGAAAATTGTGTGTGCTCCCCCCTAAAATTTTTGAAAACTAATCGAAAATCGATTTTTTTTTGAATACATGTAGAATAGAGTCTAGTTTCTAAAAATGTAATTTATTTGAAATTTTGATGAATGGTTAAAGAAAAGTCAAAAATACCAGACACTGGTTTTTGACAAAAAAATGGATACATTAACAAAAGAAATTAAAGATGGAATCCTTAACATACTCAAAAAGTGAAAAAAATTATATGGTTAGATAGTTAACAGAGATCTTAAGATTATGGTGGTATTTTTTTCAACTTTTCATTGAAAAAAGTGTAATCCTAATGGGGAGTACGGGCTAGATTATGTGAATTTTGTTAGAATCTAGAAAAACATGTCCTTGGACGAACTAAACACAGTCCAAGCCTTTGGGTTGTGTTGGTGCCTGAATTCACTGTCAATTAATTTAGCAATTTTCATGCAGGCACCATCCCGAAATATCTAAAAGGTTCTAAGTTTTGGCACCCCTTCAGTGTTTTTCAGCATCTACATCTCATTTCTTGAGGAGGGGTCTTCGTCTTTTCTCCATCGGCATGCATTCGTTTTTGTGTCTTTGACATTTTGGTTTGAACTTGAACCCTTTTTTTCTAAGTTCAATGGTTCAGCGGTTCGAGGTTCATTTTTCTTCTAACGGGTCGCATTATGCATTTGCCTTGCGCAAATATTGCATCGTTGAACTTCCCGCTTGAACCTTTTTGTTTTGGTTCAAGGTTCAATGGTTCAAAGCATTTTTGCCTATGGAGTATTATTTTTGATGTTTGAACCATCGCGTTGAACCCTAGTGTTGAACCCTTTTGGTTCGGGGTTCAACAGTTCGAGGCTTTGTGTTTGTGTTCGGCGAATGTTCTTTTTGAAGTGCTCCGTTCGGCATTGAACTTCTCGGTTGAACCAGTTCGTGGTTCAACGGTTCAACAGTTCAGCGCTTTACGTTTTTGGTCTTATCAGAGTGATCGGCCTCATCGGCGAAAGATTTCTTGAGTGCTCCGATTGTTTTGGTCTGGCCGATGGATGTCCATCGGCGTGTGTTTGGCTGTCGGCGAAGCAAATTTGTGGCTCGCCGATGTAAGGAGTTTTGCCGATGGAGGAGCAGTGTGTGGCTGGCGAAGATGTCGTCGGCGTGACCTTTGAGATTAGCAGGAAGCTTTTTGGATGCTCCGATGGTGTGTGTTACACCAACGAAAGGGGAAGAGCCAGGGTCTATCGACATGGGTTGTATTGTCGGGTGAACGGTGAAATGGTTGGCCGATAGACTAATCTCTGGTCGATGAAGGGAAGTGTTGTGTATGGTCTTCGGCGTGACTTGTGTTGTCGGCGAGGATGGATTGTGGTGGGCCAACAATGGGAGGTCTCACCGATGAAGGAGCAGAGTATAATTTGTTGGTGCATCGGTGAGAGTGTGGTCTATCGGCAGAGGGATCTTTTGCTTGGCCGACGGTATTGGTTTGGCCGACAGGGGATTGCGGTGGCTTCATCGGTGTAACTGATGAGATCAGCGAAGGTTTGGATGGTTGGCCCGATGATGCATCTCTAGCCGATGGGAAAGCGAAGGTAGCGGTCGGTGAGACCGTTGAGATCGGAAGGAGAATTATGGGGTGTGTCGATGGCTTGGGTTTTGGTGATGGGCTTTTGGAGAAGGCTTATGCGTCGAGCGCGGCAAAAGGCGCTCGACACCTATTATGCTCGCGACCATGTTTTTAAGGTATTGAAGGAGTCTCCGCGGCACCAATGTGGGACTATTCTTCCTGCACATTTGAAACTTCATTAAAGTGCATTTTGGTGGGAACTTCTGTTTGAACACAGCGACGGTTTCCAGGTAGGCCGCGGGTGGTTGAGGCCTTTAATGGCGACGGTGCAGAGGTATGGGCAATGGTACACATGATCATGCCGCCTGATTTTTGAGTGAAGACGCCCAGATGGCGGTGCAGGGCTCGAGGCTTCTCTTGTATGTTGCTGCAATAACTTCTGAGCGCCATTCCTTTGTGGAGTCTGTATCTGGTAGATTTTTGATTTTTGACCATGTAATTAATTGCTGCGGGTACACTTTCTGGCCAATATAGGCAGACTGTGTTACCATTTTTTACGTTGTTGAAAATTGGACATTTTGGCTCTGTAATAAGATACAAGTGGTTTTGGTTGCTCTGTGCAGCAAAACTTGCGAGTTTAAGTATCTCCTGTTGTACGTTTGTGCATGAATCCACTGATTTCATGGTCAATTTTATATGAATAATGCTATTTTTGCATGTGTTATGCTGATTCTGTCTCTAGTTTTGCATGTATCTTTCTTCTGAGTCCAGGCATTCAAGGAATGTCTGAGATTCTAGAACATAGAATTCCTATGTTGAATGTTTAATCTTTTAACTTCTGCTCAAGGGGTAGATTAAACTATTTTCAGACTGAATATTGGGAAGGGTATACTGCAATAGGGATGCCATAAGTATAGACAGCTTAACACTCTGTATTGGGAGATATCTGTAAGGTAGATATCATGTATATCCCCCTGAAATCTAGTTTTAGTTGTTCATGCTGATCATTCATAGGTGTATGTCTACTGACTCCAAGCCCTGGATAGGCACCAATCTAGCTCTGTGTTGAGGTTATATACCATGTCCAGCTTTGCATCCAAAAATCAAATCAAACCATTTCATCCTTCCACCTGTTAGTTGTAGGAGTAGGATTAGGATCCCTGCATGCTCTCATACCCAACCAGACATCATGTCCAAGAATGTTGCCAACCTTGTGATTTGTTACACAAATCTTGGTCCATACATGAGAGTATTCTTCCTGTTGCTGTCAAGTTAAATCCTTTTGTCATTAAGCTAGTCAAGATTATACTTTTATCAAATAGGGACACCCCCCTTGGTGCGGCAGAACCAGAAGTGAAGGGGAGGAGCTCACGCAACCTCCTGTATTCAGTTGGTTGAATCTGCTTGTGCATTAGAAGTGGCAAACCCTAATGCTGATTTAGAAGAAAAACCAACAGGTTGGATGCCCAAGGCAAATCCAAGCCAAAGGCTTGGAAATTACCAAGACAAAGCATAACATGAGCTCGTTATGCTCTCTCTCTCTCTCCCTCTCCCTCTCTCTCTCTCCTGCACCCTCCCTCCCCCCTCTCTCTCTCTCTCTCTTCCAAGCTTTCCTTTCCCCAAAATTAAATTGGAAGACCTATAGCCTTAACCAAATCTCTCTAGAAGTAGAAGGCACATCACAATAAGAAAGCCTAGGTCGCCACAATTTTAAGGAGATTTCCTTGCCTTGTATTAGATATGACAACTTCTATAAGCACTCCCCTATAGTCTACAACATTAGCAATAAAAAGCATGAAAAAACCTTGGGAAGAGAATACAAAAAAGGCACCTATAATTACCTCTTAGAGACCCATTCTTGAAGAGCATGGATTGAGATCTAGCCATTGGAGCCACTATCAATCACCGCATGAGATGCAAGAAAATCACTTTCAATTCCTATAACCTCTTTCATGACCTCTATGATCATGTTGTGTTTCACAACTTGGAAACATTTTGTACCACTACTCACTTGTAACTTTGGCCCTACTACCTACCTAAAAATGCTTGCTCTTGATGTAGGAAATTTCAACAAACATTTGAGCCACATCCTTTGACCTAAAAAATACCATTTTGGAGAAGAAAAAGAGTGCACCTGCATATGCCCTTTTTCTTAGACCAAGAGCCCCACCTATCACAACTCTTTTCCCTAGGCTTCCTCCATTTCCATGGTGGAAACCACTAATTTGGAATCATCACTCCTTTGTAACTATCTACTCTAAACCCTCAAACTTTGAACTGCTTCATGTATATCTATAATAAAACTCCTATCTAGGTAGTGAATTTTTGGTCATTTGTGAGGGTCAAAATTTTGTCCAAGTAGTGTCCAAACTATTTTCAATTTTTGTTTGAATTTTGCATTCATGCACCAACATTGTTAAGAATTTATGACCACTTATAGCACCATATATTTTACTACAATTTAATCTATCTAGACTTTTCCATAAGAACAACTCTATCCTTCTTATTGACTTGTGATCATTCAACAAGCTTCTAATCTTCTACAACAAGCATCTTGTACAACCATTGCAGGGTCTCATTTTAGCATGATCCTAGTCTATTGTGTTCTCCTTTATTTCCACCATTGGAGAAGGCTCCAAGAGTTCAAGGAGGAGAAAATACCAAATTTGTTGGGTTCCTAAGGATAGTGTCACCATCAAACTCATTCCATACCTTAGATAGGGTGAGGAGTTCCAAAATTGTCCTCTTCAAATACTCTTTATCTCCTATTTGACTTGCATCTTGTATATATATGCATCCTTTGAATTCCCTTTTTACTAAATACTCTAAAAAAGCACAAGTTTAATATGTATTTTGTTTATTAAATGGTTATATATTAAAAGTAGTTTTCAGGATAATATAACATTTCTTGTGTTAGTTGTGATAATTGGCATGCTCATTAGTTGTTAAGTGCAACAAAGTGATTTTAGCAGAGTTAGCCACTTGCATCCAACAACCAGGATTCACTACCTATAGACAAGACTGTAGTGTGCTTGTATAAAAATGATGAACATGTAGTTTTGGACAGATGGAAAACTTTGACATTTCTCATGGATAGATGGAGCTTGCATGAAAAATTGAATGATTCAATTGAATCATTCTTGTTCTTCTCAGCAGATCCTCCATCACTCTTCTTTTGAGCATGTGTAATTAATATTGTACAATTCTAATGAGAATATGACTCTTACCTGTCCATGAATCAGTTTCCTAGTTTTACAGTTATTTCTAAATAAATCATCCACCTCCTACATGTTTGGGAGTAGTGAGATGAATGTAGTGGTAGTAGTATTATATATAGCAGAAATAAAGGTAGCAGACAAGATCTAGTGAAAGATATTGAGCATAGTTGAATGTAAAAACGTTTGTTGAGGTTAACATAAGATTGAGTTCCTGTTTCTTTCATTTCTAGTTCATTGAGAGTTGTAGAATTTCTCTAATTTAGTTACCAGTTTACTTAGAGGAAGAGAGGAAAGCACTATTTTATCCAAGAAAGGGCCCACTTGAGGTGGACTGTAGCTAGGTCTCTTTTTCTGAATAGTTTAGGTTTATTTACAATTCAACATACTTTTGATTAGGAATTCAGTAATCTATAGCCTAGGATTTCGGTGACCTATGGTCATTAACTTGTGTGTATAAGGTTTAATCCTTGATTTGTTTGAGAAATATTTCCAATTATAGAATAGGTTCCCTTTGTGTAGTAAGCATTTACCTCCCTACATTCTATGTTTCGTTTCTTCCACTGTACACAACATTAGCACCTCAATCTCCTAGGTATCTAATGCCATACATACAGTACCAATATCGTGCCAATAGATAAGTCCCTAGGTCAACATGTAAATGAAGCATAAACATGAACCAAGTGGCTTCTTGAGCAGTGGATAGATTATTCACCGAGTTGTGTGTGAGATTTTGTTGCTCCAGGTTTAAATTGTTTGAGCTCATCATTTTTGGGACCATTGCCAAGGACAGTGTGAAGCATTGGAATTTTAGGATTTTGATATAGATTTTATTATTTTCTTTAGATTTAAATTTAAATTTTTGCAACTTAGGACTAGTCATACAAATAAAAATAAAAATATGAAAATTCCTCTTTTCACTGACATTGTTTAGAAAAATAGGAACTATTTAGCTTTAGTATAAATTTCATCTAACAAATAAGAGACCACTTGGAATGATTCCTTGCACAAGATAGTGACATTCCATCTCCATCTACTACTGCCTAGGGTTAAGTGCCTACAGTTGTAACTACTTCTTCTATTGAGGGAGTTGTAGCCAAAGGAGTGCCAACTGAGGCATTAAGAACTCAAGGGCAAGGGAGTGAACCTATTATGCCAGTGGGGAAGCCCCTATAAGTTTCCCAAGAGGCAACCATCTCTCAAGAGTCAAGTACCCAATCAACTCATAACCTATTTTTTAAAGCCTATTACCAAACTACCCAATCCCCTAAAGCCTTGTTTAGAGGATCTTCATTAGAACACTCTTTGTTAACCAAACCTATTTGAATAAGAGCTTATCGGTCTAAAGTAGTTCAACATATAATGGTTGATGAAGTCCTTCAAAACATTCCCATCAAGCCCTCCACCTTTGAATTCCCCATTTCTGACCAAGAAGGGGAAGCTGCAATGAAAACATTTCACCCTCTACCTTGCCAAATTTCCATGGTTTGATGACTAAATATCCAGATACATTCTTGTTTAAATTTGACGTCCTCTATAGAAGATATGATTACACCACCTATGACCATCTCTTAAAGATATTTCTAATAACTCTTAAGGATGCTTCCTTAAGGTGGTTCATGGGACTAGGCAGATACGCCATAACTGACTGGAAAACCACGAAGGAAAAATTTATGCTCAAGTATCATGATTACTATAGAAGCAAGGACATGAGGGAGGATGATATCTTTGGAATGACACAAAAGGAGGATGAGTCATTGGAGGATTATGTGGAAAGGTTTTTGTTTTGCTTATATAAATCCAAGCAAAACTGATTATCTCTTGAATCACTCACTCATATTTCTAAGAGGAGTTAATGGACAATGTGTTTTGAGGCTACCATTTTATGGCACCTATACTATCTGCAGACACTACTTGAGGTCAACTATGAAGAAGGACCGCAACAAAAAAGCTATGCCTTCTACAAAGACTACTGTAGGAGTTTCACCAGTGGAACTCAAAAATCTACTCAAGGATATGAAGCAAGA
This sequence comes from Cunninghamia lanceolata, assembly GCA_027924645.1. NCBI lineage: Eukaryota > Viridiplantae > Streptophyta > Pinopsida > Cupressales > Cupressaceae > Cunninghamia > Cunninghamia lanceolata. The sequence goes on from BSBN01001560.1 coordinate 4,674,771, forward strand.
TATTATTAACCACGTGGCCACCCAACTGGACACGTTTCATGCACATATAAAATAAGAAGAAGTAGAAGCCACATTAACTGAATATTGCCCACACTGTTGGAGGATGAAGGTTGATTGTAAGTGCAAGAGTGTAGCCAACATTGCAGAAGGAAATAAAGGAACACAAGATTTCAAAGCAGTGGAGGATGAAGATGGTCGAGTCTTCTATGTAGCACAAAAATGACAATGGCCACCAAGACAAGGTATGTCTCAATATCCTTTGTCCTTCACTTATCTATATTCTAATTCATTTGCAAATTATAGTAATTGGTAAATGCCTCATTAAATTATATGCCACTTCAAAATTGGACAAGCCAACAAAGGATATACCAGCAACAACCATGTCAACTACAAGTTCACAACTAGCAATGGAAAACACTATTTGCTCCATGGTTACAACCATGGAGAGGGAACCAACAATGGTTTAACCCAAACACTAGTTTTCAACAACAACCACAACCTCCACAACAACCACCAACCCTGATGTCAAATACTACTACTTCTAATACACCTAGAGCCACACAAATTACATGCTCAACCTGCACCTAATCCAAATAATAAGTCATTCAACCAACATATAATAATGAAGTGTTTCAATACCCTACCTATGAGGTTGAGGTGGGTGATGTGCAACTTTTCTCAAGAAGGGCATTTTCCACCCCTCACACTCAAATAATCACGGAGTTCCCTGTGGACACTCCTACCACCAAAACTAACCCACAAGAATTTGATAATAAATCCAACCCTAAGCCAAGTGCATCTCAGACTAAAACCAAAAGCAATAACCCTCCATTTCTAAAGAGATTAACCTCACAAAAGTTGGAGCCAGAAACTAAGTTGGATTTTGTTGGGCAACTAAAAAATTTGTGTAAAGATTCCACTATTCCAAGCAATCAAAGATATTCCCATTTATACTAAGACTGTTAGAGAATTATCCCTTAAGAAGCTTGGATGTAAGTGCAAAGACCCACAAACTATCCAAGTTATTGGACAACTTGTTGATATTATGCTTGGAAATGTTGTGCCTCCCAAGTATGTTGACACAAGCAATCCTATAGTAGACATCTATATCAACAATGCTCTCATATAGAACACCTTGATTGACTTAGGGGCAACCTTAAATGTTATGACAAAAGAAGCCATGAAAACCTTACAACTCATAAATATTTTCCCTATTACCACAGTGTTTCAATTAGTAGACAAATCAATTGTTAAACCTGAGGGAATGATTAAAGACTTGGTTATTACCCTAGATTCATGGGAGTATCCTACAAACTTCATGGTCCTGTAGTGAAAGGCCAACCTTGGAGGGTATCCTCTTATTCTTGGAAGACCCTGGTTGGCTACAGTTGATGCATTAATTGGTTTTAGGTCAGGGAATATGCTCATCTCTAATGTGAATGTGACAAAGAATCTAGTCCTATACCCACCGGCCCATCCATCCTTAGATATAGAACAACCCTTATGGTTGGAATATGAAGATAATGACCAATACTCCATACAGACATTGATGACCATAAAATGTAGCCCCGTATTAGACACTCAAGATGAAGATACAATTCTTTCCAACATTTTATAAAACACATGCAACATTGACCCCCAAACTGATAACCATTTGAGATGTATGTCCTGTCCACTCAACAATCTCTTTCCTACAACAGAGGCTTCAAATTTCATAGCAAGAATCCATACATTTCATCAGTTACTACCTCATAGTTGCATCCTCAATACACTATGTCAGAACATTGTTTCAATGGAAACATTGTTTACTAAAATTGAGATATTCTCTAATAAGCCACTTAATATTAATAGTAGGTTGAACCCGGACAATAGAGTCAACTAATCACTATGCTCCAATGCTATAAAATAATCTTTGCATGGCATTATCATGATATGAAGGGGATCAACCCAAACATTTGTACTCACTACATTTACATCAAATAGGATTGTAAACATGTTAGGCAACCTCAACGAAGGATGAACCTTGCAATTTGAGACATTGTAAAAGAGGAATCACAAAAACCTTTAGATGTAGGCTTCATCTATCCTATATTAAATAGCCAGTCAGTTTTACCTCTTGTGAGTGTGCCTAAGAAAGAAGGAAAGTGGTGTATCTGTATCGATTATAGGAAACTTAACATTTCCATAAGGAAGGATCATTTTTCCTCTTCCTTTTATTGATCAAGTTTTGGATACATTAGCCAGAAAATGATACTTCTCCTTCTTGGATGGATTTAATGGATATAACCAGATCAAAATTGTGCTAGAGGACCAAGATAAAACTGCATTCACATGTCTTTGAGGTATGTAGCATATACAGTCCTTCAATTTGGGTTGTGCAATGCCCCTGCTACTTTCTGGTGGACTATTTTAAGTATTATCTCTTATCTAATGCCTGATTGTTTAGAATTATATGGATGACTTCATGGTCTATGGGAATTCATATGAGGATACCTTTGCCAATTTGGAGAAAATTTTGCAACACTGCAATGACCATAACTTATCTTTGAGTATTGAGAAATGTTACATGATGATGGTGGAAGGAATTGTGTTAGGACATTACATTTCCCTTGTAGGAATCCAAGAAGATCCTGCTAAAGTTGAAGTTATCACAAAATTTCCAACATCACAAAAACAAAAGCATGTTAGGAGCTTTCTTGGACATGTTGGATATTACTGTAGATTTATCAAGGATCTTAGTAAAATAACAACACCTTTATTTGTGCCACTTGCTAAAGATGTTGACTTTGTACAAATGCATGCGAGGAAGTATTCCAAGCTCTTAAACATTTGTTGAGTACAACTTTGGTGTTGCGCGGACCAGATTGGATACTTCCTTTTCACATCCATACTAATGCATCTGACACATCTACAGGAGTTGTCTTAGGATAGAAAGATGGCCCATTAGAATATGTAATTTATTTTATTAGTAAAAATTGGCAAGGTATTTTTGATAATATAAGCGGCAAAACAAGGGAGCCAAACCCATTATAAATTAGCCCCAAGGGCATGCAAAAAGGTCATCATACAAACCAGAGAGACCGCCAGCAACAAAAAACACAGACACAACAGACCACCAATAGTCTGACAACAGACAAAACACAAAAACATAGAAACAAGAGCCAATGGGGCTAATTGAACAGCTAACCCCAGTCATCAATAAGGAACTGGTACATTTCCTCATACTCTTTCAGCTCCTTGTTCTCAAACATATGCCTATTGAGCTCAATATCCTGTAGGACAGCTAGTGTCATCGCTGACCTGCGCATCACCTTGGAAATGAATCTTGCCAGAATCATGAATTTCTTCTCCAGCTCCATCATCCTGTTGTTGAGGTCCTCGATCCCTTTGCCTTTTTTTGTTTTCTTGCTACCCTTGTTTCTTTTACCGGCGTCCTCTTTTAGCTTCTCAAAATTATCACTCTTTGACCCTTGGACATTTAGTTCAGGGAAGTTACTTGGACCATCATCCTTAGCCTCCACATCCACAGTCTCCTCCTTTTTATTAGTCTTAATTTCTCCTTCCATGTTCTCCTCTATGTTATTTGAATCAACAGAAAGCACTTGCTCCTTTAGTGAAGGGGTTAGTTTGGCAGCCATCCTACTTGACCTCCTAGTCAATGGCACCCTGAGCTTACCCTGCGGAATGATACTCTCAGCATCTTTCATGTTTTCACTACCTTCCTCCCCTCCCTCGGAACCCTCATTGTCAATCTCCAAGTTGTGCACTTCCATCTTGGGCTTGTCCCCGCTATTCTCAGAATCGCTACCCCCTTCCTTCCCCTCCTTAATCCTCTTTTGGGGGGTGCCACCCTTAATATCGCCTGCCATCATATTTCTCTTAGTGGGTAAGGAAGTCACTTTAGGGCTGACAGGCTTAGGGTTCACCTGGTCAATAATTTTAGCCTCAGGGCTGCTCACAGTGATGGGTTTCTTCTTAGAGGTAGAGGCCTTGGCCACTTTGTGGGAATGGGGATACTTCTCTGGGGTAATTTCTGTGATAATCATAGGATTGCTCTGGACAGGGTTCAACTTGGGTGCCACAAGAGAACTATCAACACCGGTAGCGATGATTTGCTTAGGGGGCAAAGGGCTAGGTGAAATTTATACAGCCTGTAAATGAGCCCCCGGTGGAGTGGAATGAGGGGTTTGTCAAGATTCACAACATTTTATTCAACAGTCATCTCCACTAAGGTTTCTAGAGAAGAAAGCAAATAGAATGGAGAACTTATGAACTGGCTTCTCCTAAAATGGTTTAACAACACAAAATAATAGTGATAGAAGCGATGAAACCTACCTTCAAGTGTAAAGTACTTGATGAGCATTTAACACACATCATCCCGTAGTTTGGGCAACTTCTGCATGTTGAAACCACCTTGTAGACTATGCAGAACTTCCCCTTTTTTTTAGGAACAGGGTCATTCCCTCTAGGTCTGAGACTTTACTCATCTTCTTATGCTTAACCCCATCCATGGGCATACCAGTGGCCAGTCCTATGACTTCCTTGGACACTTCAAAGACAACTTCTCCAACTTGAACACGTCTATCCACCCACGACTGCACAAACTACTTGGAGAGATTCTCATCATGCCCTTAGAGGCACTCCAGATATGAGGCCACCCCTCCCTCGCAGCAGACATGCCAGAGGGTTTCATTCTTTTTAAACTCCTCGCATGACATAGGCTCGGTGCGGGTCCTCTCTCCCCCCATATTTAGCATACATAAACACTTAGCAGTAGTTTGAGATGGTAAGTTAACTCTAACAAGCCAATAATTTTTAACCTTGAAGATATGAATCCACCCGCAGAGTGAAGCATGAGTTTTGATGAGAAAGTTGTCACCTCACTACTTGGAAATATCATGTTTCTATAAATTTGCATTGTGTGAATTAGAACACCTATACTTTTCATGATTATTGGCCTTGCGATGATCATATATATGAGTTCTGCGGAGGCTTAAAAGATTGGGTCTATTCATCCCCCTAGCCACATGACTAGCCATGTGCTTAACCCCTTGAAGCGTCCTAGTCATAATGCAAATGTGGCTACACATCATACCTCGGTGTCTTATGCTACTCATCATGTTGATCTGGCAATTAGAAGATCTACAGCTAAATCTTATATTCTCTTTAGTAATATTACTAAATCACAATATTACTATGAATATTCCCCACTTGGAACCAAAGGCACACAAAGGAAAGAGATTTGAAATGTCTTGATTATGAATCATGATAAACCAAGGATGGTGTTCTGCTCCTTGCAAAGGAGGGTTTGGATTTGAATAGGGAGGTTTTCTTGCTTTCGCTAGCATCTTCAATTGCTTAAATTTTGACCCATATTGGCAATGTTGTCGGCCACCCTGTTGCCTTCACGATAGGTGCGCCCTATCTCCTTTTCAGTGAACCCAAATAATAATCCAACTATATCCTTAGTGATATCCATGAGCTTCCATCCGCTGTCAGTCCTGTCAAGGGCAACATCCACAATAATTTTTGAGTCCCCCTTGATTTGGATCTTATCCACTCCCAAGGAGAGGGCAAATTTGAGTCCCCATAAAAGGGCCAGACCCTCAACCACATTGTTGGACTGGGTTCCAATGCCCTCTGCATAAGCAGCAATTAGATTCCCTTTTTCATTTCTGATGACACCGCCTCCACTTGCCAGGCCAGTGGACTTTTTTTTTCACTCTGTCAAAATTGAGTTTAACCCAGTCCTTGGGAGGGGGTCTCCAGATGGTATTTTGTCTGGCCAACTTATTAGAGTTGTCAAAGGTGGTCATATCCACTATCAAACCCTAGTTCTTAGAAATATACAATTCAATTTGTGTGGGGGTTTCTTTAGCAGTGTTCAAAGTGCTAATGAAAGTACTCTCTGAGACCATTTTGCTAAAGGAGAAGAAGACATCATTAGGGATTTTAGTCGTTTCCCTGAAAATTCTATTATTTCTTTCTTTCCATATGCTCCACCCCAAATGCGGGGGAATTTTCCTCCATAATTCCCAGACTCTCAAATGTTTAAAGGGAGAGATCCAGCTTTGAATGAAGTCCTTTAGATTTTTATTGAAAACCCAATCCATGCTAAGTTTATCCAAGGTCCTTCCCCAAACCTCTTTGGTGAAGTCACAATGGAAGAGAAGGTGCTATATAGGCTATTCCTCTTTCTGGCACAAAACACACCTATTAACTAGTTGGAAGCCCATTTTGTTGAGGTTATCAGTAGTAAGGATTTTGTGGTGGGCATCTGACCACCAGAAAAAAAATTAATTTTAGGAGTCAGGTGGTTGTTCTAGACCTTCTTCCATAAACTGTTGTCCAACACACTGTTGGACAACAAATTGTAGGTAGATTTAACAAAGACTCCCTTCCTATCCTAGGCCCAGAGCATCTCATCCTCCCTAGGAAACAAGGGGATTCTACACTTGCTTAGCTCCAACTATAGAGACAAACACCCCTGCTCTCCTAACTAACTGTCATTCCAGCAATCAGACATATTTTTCCAATGTCTTTGGCCCTAGGTTTGGTTAGTAATGTAATTGCTGACAAACCTCCCAAAATGAGTGACGACTCTAGATTTAGTGTTGATATTTCCCTAATTGGACAGAGGGACCTCATGTAGCCAATTGTCTTCCCAGAACCTGATTTTATCTCCCTTGCCCAATCTTGACTTAATGCCTTGAGACAGAATACTTCTAGTTCTGATCGTCTTGTTCCAAATAATGGAGCATTTTGGGAGTCTCTCCTTCTCAAGTAACCCATTCCTTTCCCCATTATGAAGGTACTTGGCTCTCATGATCTGCACCTAGTCTTTCTGATCCTTAAGAAAACTCCATCCAACCTTAGCCAACAAAGCTTTGTTCATCATCTGGATCTTTCTAATACCCAGTCCCCTTTGACACTTGGGAAGACAAACTTTGTCCCACCCAACGAGCAATATCCTCTTCCTTTCCTCAACCCTCATCCAAAGAAAAGTTTTATGAATCAAACTTTTTAGCAATATATCTGGGCATCTTGAAAAGAGTAAGAAATTAGGTGCGGATACCTTGGAGGGACACCTTTAGAAGTTGATACTTTCTAGCTTGTTGTAGGAGTTTACCTTTCCATCCTTCCATTTTTTTTGGATTCTCTCTAGTATAGAGTTCCAGTAAGAGGGGGTCACTTCCTTGACAATGAGGGGAAGACCTAGGTAAGTAGCCAGGAGGTTGGCCTTGTTACAATTCAGGATATCTATGACCTTCTCCTGGAGTTCCTGATCAACATTGAAGAAGAAGACATTGCTCTTTTCATAGTTTATGCACTGCCCGGAGGCATTAGCATAGGAGTTCATAATATTTTTCCATCTTTTGGCTTCCACCACCGAGGCCACACCATAGTATCATCAACAAATTGTTGAACAGCTGAAGGCCCCACAATAGACACTACTCTAACACCCTTAAAATCTGGTCTATCCAGACTGGATAAAATGTTCCTTCCCACGACCTCAACCATGATGATAAACAAATAGGGTGATAGGGGATCCCCCCACCTAATACCTCTACCAGCATTAAAGAATCCCCAGGGAGAGCCATTGACCAGCACTAAGTACTTGACAGTGGTGACACATTCACTTATCAATGTTATCATTTTATCCTGAAAACCAAACTTCCTTAGCACTTTGAAGAGGAAATCCCAAGAAATTTTGTCATAGGCTTTAGAAATATCCAATTTAAGAGCCATACTAGGGATGTTGCTCTTATCCATTGAGTGGATTATCTCATGTGTGGAGATGGCAGTGTCCACAATTTGTCTACTAGGGACAAAACCTTTTTGATAATCAAATATAAGGTTGTCTAGAAAAGGCTGCAGTCTGAGGACCAGAGTCTTCGTGATAATCTTATAAATAGTGTTGTAGAGGCTAACAGGGTGGAAATCAGCCATAGACTTAGAGATGTTCTTCTTGGGGATGAGCTTTATGAAAGTGGAGTGAATATGCTTGAGGATCTTACCAATCCTGAAGAAATCTCTGACAGCCGCAATAACATCAAAACCAATAATCTCCTAGAAATCTTGGAAGAAGGCCGGGGGAACCCATTTGGGCCAGGGGATTTAAAAGCCCCCATAGAGAAAACAACTGCACTAACTTCCTCAGTGGTAATAGGATCCAAAAGAGTGTAGTTATCTTCAGCCGAGATAATTGAGGGAATGTTGTCCAACAACTCTTCCTCTATGACATGGTTAGTAGTGCCCCTATGCTGGGAGAGGAAGTTCTTGAAGCAGTTATAGGCTGGTTGCCCCAACTCAACCTTTGAGTTGACCTCCCCATTGTTTTCATCTAGCAGTTTGGTGATTATGTTCCTTTTCTGTGCTTCATGGTTGATTGATGGAAGAAAGTAGTGTTTCTATCCCCTTCCGTTAGCCATTGGACTCTAGATTTCTACTTCCAAAATATCTCTTCTTTTTTCATTATTTCCCTTAGATCCTTGAGTAGGGCCTCTTTCCTATTGAAGTTAGCCTCATTTTTGTCTCCCTTGTCCATATTGTCTTGGATTTCTGATAGACTGTCAGATATGTGTTTCTTCTAGCTCATGACATTTCCAAAGCAGAACTTGTTCCAACCTTTAAATTTCTATTTGACATGAATAAGTTTAAATTGAGTGAGTCTAAACATGGGGGATCCATGAACAAAGATACTCCACCAATCAACAATGCAATCTTTGAAGTCAGGATGGGAGGCCCACATGAATAACAGGGACCTTTAGGGACTCCTTCCCTCCAGGAGAATAATAGTGCATTATGATTAGAGATGGTACGTAGCAGGGCAGTTAGAGTAGAGTGTTGCACAATGTCCCAATTGGACAAGATCAATAGTCTATCTAGTTTAACCTATATCAGCTGGTCTCCCCTTCTTCTGTTGGTCTAGGAGAAAATTTGATTGTTGACCTCAATATCCATTAGCCCAGTCTGGTTGAGAAAGTCTGCCAGATCCGCCATGCTGTCTGAGAAGTTAGTGATACCCTCGGACTTCTCCAAAGGGTAAAGCGGGGTATTAAACTCTCTAGCCAACATCTAATTAGTTCTTTTCTCAGCATTTAGTTTTGGTATCAAATCTTCCCAAAGGTCCTTTCTAGTACTCCTAGTGTTGGGAGCATATATGTTTATAAGTTTCCAATCTTTCTTGTTAAGAGTGAATTTCACTTCAAGATTACTTTTACTATGGGAGCAATAACAACCAGAGATGATGTGTTTGTTCCACATAGTGACGAGGCCCCCTAAAGCCCCCACAGAGGGGCTGATTAGGTAGTCTGCTGAGGGCCAAATTTTGCTAGCAATAGCTTTAAAGTTCTCTTCAGACATCTTAACTTTCTGGAGAAGGATAATATCTACCTTGTTTTTATAAATGCAGTTCTTCACCATGAATTGCTTTTGGGGACTGTTGAGTCCCCTCACATTCTAGGAGAGGACCTTCATTTGCGACCTCGTCTGGAGAGAGCCTCTAGAGTGCTTTGTCTCCCAATGGCTATTTCCTTGGTTGCTTCCCTATGTCTGGTTTTTCTCTGTGAGAGTCTACCAACCTTCCCCTCTGTCCCCACATCTGTGGACTTTTTTGGTTGGCCTTTGCCCTTTTTTTGGGTTGTCACCCAGCCTTCTTGTTAGTCTAAGTGGTACTAGGACCAGCCCCAGGAGACAACACTCTGGGTGGGGATAGAATAGTCTTCTTCTCTGAGTTCTCCATTTCAGCAGGTTGTCCTCCTTTGGACACTTGAACACCTGAAACAACATTCTGGGGTGTGGGTTTAATCTTCTCTTTGGGGGTCTAGCTCTTGATCTCCCCTTCTTCCATCTCCTCTGAATTAGCAGTAACTTCCCTACATTTCTGTTGGTCCAATAGCCGTTGTTCAGCTCAAGGGGAGCCCTTATCCAGGGGTCTTTCCAATTGCTTTGAAATTGATGGGGACTCAATAATGCTTAACAAGTCCTCCTTGAATGGGTAGTCCTCAACAACATTCTCCTCCTCCACTTACTTCTTTAGGTTTCTGGTTCCTAAGGAGTTTTCATTCATTGATCAAGTGACCTTTCTTGGAGCAGTTTTGACAAAATGTGGTAGCATTCTCATACACCAAGTGTTGTTCCCAACTACCATACTTGGAATTTATATTAATGGTATTAGGAAGAGTTCTGTTGATGTCTACGCTAACACAAAAGTGAGCAAAAACTAACCTCATTTTGTGCTTAGTGGTACTATCTAGTACTATGAACCTTCCAAACGAATTCCTGATCTAGGTGAAGATCTCCTCATCCCAATATTCCAAAGGAAGACCAGGTAACCTGACCAAATCGGGGCCGACTTGCTCAGCTCCATAGATGCATCAAACCCTAATTTCCAATTCCCCATATAAAGGTTATGTTTACCATATAGCCATGGTCCTCTTTGGCCATGAACTTAAATAGAAAGAGGCCACCAGCCATGGCGCTAGTAACGACACTTCCCTTCAAATGCCATCTCGAGGCAACCCATCTCATCACCATGTTGATGTTAGGTCTTAGGGCATGGAACTTACCCACCAGAGAGAGTTCCATGGATGAGACTATTTTTTCCATCATTTGGTCTAGAATTTGGAGGTCCATTCCTTTATCTATCTTTGACAGCTCAAGGGTAGCAGAGTCTTCACCGATCATGTCTTCTTCTCCCAGGAGGGCCTTTTTCCAAGCCTTGGGATCTAGCACTGAGGCTATAGATTCACGCTCTAAAGTACTACCTGAGTTAGTACCTGTTGCAATAGGTTCCACCAGAGGGCCCGGTAAGGGGGCAGAGGGGCCCCCTGGGCTAACGGCAACCATGACCTAAGCAGGTTCAAAATGAATTCAAGCGGGAAAGTTGCAGAGCAGGAAAGTTGCAAAGCAATGTAAGTAGAATATATAATCTGCAAGGTGTTGAGATTAACTATACAGTGATGAAAAATGAATTTCTTAGAGTCATGTATGCAATCAATAAATTCCATCACTATATATCACTAGTTATCCTATTTTTATTCATAATAACCATGTAATGATAAGATATTTGATGAACAAACTAGTGGTAAGTGGTAGAATAGTGTGTTGGTTGTTGTTGCTACAAGAATTTGATATTAGGATTTTGGATAAACCTAGTAAAGCTAATGTAGTTATAGATTTTCTTTCTCGCATCACTTCTAATGAAGATAGCCCCATTGTTGATGAATCCTTTTATGATGAACATTTGTTTACATGAATGATTAACACTCTGTGGTATGCAAATATTTCTAGCTTTTAGTTCCAGGCAAATCTCCTCTGTATTTATCCCAAAGGAAAAGCAAAGTTCAGTTGAGAGAAGTCTCCCTTATTCATGGATATTAGGACATATCTTCGATACTAGACCTAATAATGTCATGTGTTGTTGTATTATGGAAGATGGGGTCTTTGACATCCTCCAAGCTTTTCATGATGAACCCTATGGGGGAGATTTTGTAGCCAAGAGGACAATTTCAAAGGTGTTGACCACCGATTAATATTAGCCCACATTACATTTAAAGATGTTTTGTATACATGTTGTGATCGCTGCTAGAGTATAGGGAAGCCCACTTGATCAGATGAGATGCTCCTACAACCACAACTAGTATTAGATCCATTTGATATATGGGGACTATATTTTATGGGACCCATTGACCACCATCCAACTAGAAAGAGTATATATTGGTATGCATAAACTACTTAACTAAATGGGTAGAAGTGAAAGCTTTAACACATGCAAGAGATGAGATAGTAGCAGAGTTTTTGTATGAAGAAATCTTTACATGCTATGGAGTCCCAAGAGAGATAGTCACTAACTAGAGACCATAGTTCACTTTTGATTTGATAGAAACCTTTTTGTGAGTATCAATTGCACCATAAGAAGTCCACTCCGTATAATCTGCAGTCCAATGGCTAAGTGGAAGTTACAAATAAAGAATTAGAGAGCATTCTTACTAAGAAAATAGCTCTACATTGTCATGATTGCACAACATGCCTTTTAGAGTCTATATGGGCATACAAAACTACATGGAAGACTACAACAAGGTTCACACCCTATGAGTTAGTTTGTGGTAAGAAAGTTGTCCTTCCTATTGAATTTGAACACAAGACTTTGAGGACTGCACTTGAACTTGGGATGGACTTGTCTAAAGGACAAAAGGAAAGAATCATGTAGTTGAATGTATTGGATGAATTAAGAAAAGAAGCAGTCCATCATATATAAGTCATACAAAAACAACAAATACAATGTCATGATAGGTTCATCAAAACTAAAGAATTCCAACTACGAGATTGGGCATTGTTATACGATTCCAACTACAAAGATAATAAAGGAAAGTTATAGATATTGAAAGTATGTGCCTAATCGGTGTCGTCATTGATGTCAACATATCTGTGTTGTCATTGGTGTCAATTGTGCTCTATATGGGCATACAAAACTACATGGAAGACTACAACAAGGTTCACACCCTATGAGTTAGTTTGTGGTAAGAAAGTTGTCCTTCCTATTGAATTTGAACACAAGACTTTGAGGACTGCACTTGAACTTGGGATGGACGTGTCTAAAGGACAAAAGGAAAGAATCATGTAGTTGAATGTATTGGATGAATTAAGAAAAGAAGCAGTCCATCATATATAAGTCATACAAAAACAACAAATACAATGTCATGATAGGTTCATCAAAACTAAAGAATTCCAACTACGAGATTGGGCATTGTTATACGATTCCAACTACAAAGATAATAAAGGAAAGTTATAGATATTGAAAGTATGTGCCTAATCGGTGTCGTCATTGATGTCAACATATCTGTGTTGTCATTGGTGTCAATTGTGCTCTTGTTTTGATGCTTTCTTGTAATAAGTAAGTGTTGAAAATAATAAGTATTCCTGATATAGCAGAACAATCCAGTAGTTTGCTCCGCATTTCTTGTAGAATGAATATCTTTGTCTATGGATTGGAAGTTATTTAGATGCATGTCTAAAGATGCTATGTTCTAAGTTTGAGCCTCTGATATAAAGATTTGAGTGAGTTATGTTCACCAGAGTGAAAATTGCTTTGTCTGTATATTTGGTGGTGACAAGGAGAATGTATTATGCTCTGCATTCCTCCGTATTTAAGTATTTCAGCTTGTGGTTCTGGAATCAAGTTTGTAATGATGATAAGTGTCTTCAACTCCAATGGTTCATGATTTGGTGGTCTGCAAGTGATCTTTTCTTTATGACAGTGGATAACAGTTATGTTCAAGTGCTCTGGTTTGAAGAATCTTCATGACAAAGTGAATAGAGGTTGTGCAAATGTTCTTGGTGATTACAATGTGCTTGTGGATGTCTCCTAATCATGTTCCTACCTTTGGATTGGTCTATAAAGAGAAATTTTTATCGTGGATGAAGACTGTTCCTAGAAGACTTAATGTTAACACTAGTCTTGGTCGACATGGTTGTTTTCACTACTTGCAGAGATACATCGAAGATTGTGGAAGCCTGTCGTGGTGTGCAAGATTACATTTGACTCCTAGCTAAGGCATAACATAATCCACATACATCATTCCCTTAGCTAATTTTGTTTAGGTGCAGACCTATTTCTATGTATGTTTGTAATGTCGACCTTGGAGATTGTTCCAATGTTTGATGGATGTAATGCCGACCTTGATGTACATTCCAAGGTTGATGAAGTGTATAAAAACATGTAATGAAGTTGCAAAAAAGATGTCCTGGTGCGCAAATGTGAAGATAAGTGTGAAGGTGTAAGAAGAGTAGAGAAAAGGAGTTATATTTTGCTTCAACGGAACTAAACCCATGCATGGAGTAGATGCTATCAAATCAGTTCACCAACCCTTGGCAGTGAGTTGATCTTGGTAGTGAGCCCCAACATTTACAGTGAGCATTTTGAGCAGTGAGCCTCTGTTTTTCGATATTGCTATAACATATTTATTTCTGTGGGTTAATACCCACCATGGTTTTTCCCTTATAGGATTTTCCACACAAAAAATCTAATGTTTCATGTGTTATTGTGTTGAGCTTCTTGTTTCATGTTTTCATGGTCAAATCTTAATAACAGTAATTGAGCATTTGATGTGTTGATATTCATAAGTGGTTAAAGTTTTAGAGACAACTTGTTCACCCCCCTCTCAGTTGTTTTGTGCATTTCAGCAATTGGTATTAGAGCAAGGTTCCTCGGAAGTAAGCCTAACAGCTTGAGGTCAATCCAAGATTTCTTATAAGAAGGAAGCTCCTCAGTTTGATGGAACGAATTATGCTTTATGGAAGGTATGAATGAAAAGCTATCTCCTCTGTCTTGGTTATAGAGTATGGAAAGTGACAGAGACAAAGTATAGCATGCCTCAGAATGGTTTAACAACTAAAGATGAAATCAAAGAATATGAGTTAAATATAAAAGCTAGAGATGTTCTGTTAAGTGCCTTGTCTGACACTGAGTTAGTAAAGGTCATGGATCTAGATTCTACTAATGAAGTCTGGGAAAAACTAAAAAATCTATATGAAGGAGATAAAGCTATAGAAAGAGCCAAATTGCAGGGCCTAAAAGCGAAATATGAGGGTTTAAAGATGAGCGAAGATGAAAACATAACAACCTACATGCAAAAGGTTGATGAAATTGTCAATGGAATAAAAGGTATGGGAGGAACTATTGATGAGAAGGAAGTTGTGATGAAAATCTTAGGTCATTACCTAAGTCCTACAGTCACAAGGTAGCTGCAATTGAAGAAGTAATGACTGTAAAAGAAGTCGATAAGGATTAGTTGCTTGGAAAGCTTACATCCTTTGAGATGAGAGAGTTTGGTGATGCTCTACAGAAGGTTGAGATTGCTTTCAAAGCCAATACTTCAGAGAAGATCTCCACAGCTGAGAAGTACAAGGTGGAACCTGATGATGAGCTTGATGAAATTGAAGCCAACTTTGTTGATAGACTACAAAGAGGTTCTAGTAAGTTCAAAGGCAAATTACCTTTCAAATGTTTTACATGTGGTAAGGTTGGTCACTATGCTTCTAGGTGTCTTGAGAGAATTGAAAGGAATAGAAAAAGATTTGAGAATAGACCTAGGGTTCCAAATAAATGCTACTATGTTAGAGATCTTGATGATGAAGGTGTGATGGATGATGACTCTGATGATGCTAGTACTAGTGCAAATGAATGCTTGTTTATTGCAATTAAAGAAGAACTTGTGTCTACTAATCCTGCTAGCTGTGTGAAGGAAGAAAAACTAGTGGAAGAGAGTGATTTCATTGTTCAGGTTGAGAAAGATAAAGGAAGAAAGAATTATTGACAGTGGATGCTCACATCACATGATCGGTGACAAAAATAAGTTTGTGAGTTTGGAAAAGTATGATGGAGGACTAGTTATGTTTGGAGATAATGCAGCTGGTAAGATTTGTGGAAAATGATCTATTTCTTTTGATGGAAAGTACAACACTGATAATGTCCTATATGTTAAGGGTTTAAAGCATAATCTTTTGATTGTTGGTTAGATGTGTGACAAAGGTTATGATCTGAGATTCAAAGATAATAGGTGCAAGATCATGGAAAGCTCCGAAACAGTGATTGCTATCGGTAAGAAGACTAGAGGTAACATTTACCAATTAAGAGGAACTAATGATTATTATGTATTGGCTCAGACAGATGAGAGTTGGTTGTGGCATAGAAGGATGTGTCATATTAATTTTGACAATTTGGTGAAGATAAGTTCTGCACAGGCTGTAAGAGATCTACCTAAACTTGTGAAGCCTGCCAACACCATTTGTAAGGAGTGTCAATTTGGGAAACAAACAAGAACAAGTTTCAAAAGAAAAGAACAATTCTCTACTAGATTGTTGGAGCTAGTACATATAGATATGTGTGGTCCCACAAGAACAAGAAGTCTGCAAGGTGATAGGTATTTTATGTTGCTTATTGATGATTATTCTAGAATGACTTGGGTCACTTTTCTAAAAGAAAAATTTGAATCCCTAGACAAGTTCAAAGTTTTATCTCTATTTCAAAATCAATGATAATCAAATCTTGATTGTTGTAGTCTTTGTTGATGACATTATCTTTAGAGGAAATGAAGGTATGTGCATGAAGTTTGCAGGAGAAATGTAAAATGAATTTGAGATGTCTATGTTTGGTGAAATTAATTTCTTTCTAGGTCTACAAATTACTCAATCAGATAAAGGAATCTTCATTTCTCAGTCTAAGTATGTGAAAGAGTTGTTGAAGAAGTTTGGGATGGAGGACTCTAAACTAGTATGCGCTCCCATGGTGACTGGCTGCAAGTTGAGCAAAACTGATGAATCACCTAAGACTGATCAGAAAAGGTACAAATCTATGATTGGAGGATTACTTTATCTAACTCAAACCAGACATGATATAATGCATGTAGTATGTCTTGTGGCAAGATTTCAAGAAGATCCTAGAGAATCACATGCGATGGCAGTCAAGAGAATCTTGATGTATTTGAAAGGCACATCAGATCATGGCTTATGGTGTCTAAAAGATAATGATTTCACTCTCAGTGCTTATACAGATGCAGATTGGGCTGAAGATGTTGATGATAGAAAAAGTACAAGTGGAGGTTCTTTCTTCTTGGGAAATAGATTGGTTTCATGGCTGAGCAAGAAGCAAGATTCAATCTCTTTGCCTACTGCAAAAGCATAGTTTATTGAAGTAGCATGCTATTGCACTCAAGTGTTATGGATGAAGCAGACTTTGAAGGACATAAGCATTTTGTATGAAGATCCAATTGCAATCTTTTGTGACAATACAAGTGCTATAAACATTTCAAAGAACCCAGTGATGCACTCAAGAACAAAGCATATATCTATAAGGTATCACTTTTTGAGAGAAAAGGTGATAGAGAATGAAGTAAAGATGGAATATGTGTCTACAAAGGATCAGATTGCAGATATTTTCACTAAGCCTCTGTCTAAGGATACTTTTGAGTATCTCAGAGAAAAGTTAGGGGTTATTACCCCTCCTTTGAACTAAGATGCATGGGAATGCATCAATCTAGTGGAGCCTAGAGCCTTATTCTTTGATATGGATTGATGTTTTGAGAGCTACCTCTTAGGGGGAGTAACAAGTGTTCCTGACCAAGAGCAGTAAGTGTTACAGTATTATTTGATTAGAGCACCAGAGTGCAAGTATGTGCCCTTTTCCATTGATTTCAAAGGGGAAGAGAAATCATGTGAAAAACTCAAGGGGAGAAAGAGTGCAGATGTATAAAGAAAAAGGGGGAGAATATTGTCTTGATGGTCTTTACAATTTTTCACATCTTATGTTGCCATCAATGACAAAGGAAGAGATTGTTGCAAGTATGTGCCTAATCAGTGTTGTCATCGATGTCAACATATCTATGTTGTCATTGGTGTCAACTGTGCTCTTGTTTTGATGCTTTCTTGTAATAAGTTAAGTGTTGAAAATAATAAGTATTCCTGATACAACAAAATAGTCCAGTAGTTTTCTCTGCATTTCTTATAGAATGAATATCTTTGTCTACATATTGGAAGTTATTTAGATGCACATGTCTAAAGATGCTATGTTCCAAGTTTGAGCCTCTGGTATAAAGATTTGAGTGAGTTATGTTCACCAGAGTGAAAACTGCTTTTTTTGTATATTTGGTGGTGACAGGGAGAATGTATTATGCTTTGCATTCCTCCATATTTAAGTATTTCAGTCTCCAGTTCTAGAATCAAGTTTGTAATGATGATAAGTGTCTTTAACTCCAATGGTTCATGATTTGGTGGTCCGTAAGCGGTCTTTTCTTTATGACAGTGGATAACAGTTATGTTCAAGTGCTCCGGTTTGAAGAATCTTCATGACACAATGAATAGAGGTTGTACGGATGTTCTTGGTGATTACAATGTGCTTGTGGATGTCTCCTGATCATGTTCCTACCTTTGGATTGGTCTGCAAAGAGAAATTTGGATTGTGGATGAAGATTTTTCTTAGAATACTTAATGTTAACACCAGTCTTGGCCGACTTGGTTGTTTTCACTACTTGCGAAGATACATCAAAGATTGTGGAAGCGTCTCATGGTGTGGAAGATTGCATTTGACTCCCAGCTAAGGCATAACGTGATCCACACATCTTTCCCTTAGCCAATTTTGTTAGGTACAAACCTATTTCTATGTATGTTTGTAATACCGACCTTGGAGATTGTTCCAATGGTTGATGAATGTAATGCCAACCTTGATGTACATTCCAAGGTTGATGAAGTGTATAAAAACATGTAATGAAGTTGCGAAAAAAGATGTCCTATGCAAAAATGTGAAGATAAGTGTGAAGGTGTAAGAAGAGCAAAGGAGTTATATTGTACTTCAACGGAAATGAACCCAAGCATGGAGTAGATGCTATCAAATCAGTTCACCACCCCTTGGCAGTGAGCCGATATTGGCCCAACATTTGTAGTGAGTATTTTGGGCAGTGAGCCACTATTTTTTGGTATTGCTATAACATATTTATTTTTGTGGGCTAACACCCACTGTGGTTTTTCCCTTATAGGGTTTTCCACGTAATAATCTAGTGTTTCATGTATTGAATGTGTTATTGTGTTGAGCTTCTTGTTTCATGTTTTCATGGTCAAATCTTAATAACAATAATTGAGCATTTGGTGTGTTGATATTCATAAGTGGTTAAAGTTTTAGAGACAACTGATTCATCCCCCCTCTCAGTTGTCTTGTGCATTTCAACAATAGACATGATGACTTGGTCCATATGAAATAGAAGTCATGTTTTCCAATGGAGTAGTCAAGTTGACATCCATTGATCCAATCCAATTTCATCTTATGGTCAATGGCCACCACCTCAAGCTCTACAAGAGGCCTTTTGATAAGGCAACTTTCATCTTTTTTTTTGACAAATAGCTTTGTATGGACAAATAACTTTCCCAGTTAGTAGAAACACATGGTGACACAATAGTTGCAGTAGTGGATGAACCTACAAGCTCAAACACTACCCCCCTGAGGTATGATCCTATTTATCTATTTAAAAATAAATAAACAAATAAATAAATAATATATATTAATAAAAATGGCAAACAAGTTTTTCGGTCAACTTTGCTTTGCTACAGGTAGTCTAAAGTTGCTATAGGTACCTTAGAGTCAAACCTGAGTGGCTATAGGTGGACTAGCATTTGCTACAAGATAGATGTGCATTGCTACATGTCCTTTATTTTTCACAAGATGCTACAAGTGAACCCATAGCGTGTAAAGTTTAGAAATCATGGATGTAGTACATATCACTCACACCCGCAAGCTAATTTTTCTATCATCACTACAAATTGATTTCTATATCCTCATTCCTTGCATGAGGATTTCCCTTCAACACCACTCCAATAACCCTCGTCCAGTCTAGCCTGACTATACTTCAACAGTTAAGGAAGCCAGGATTCACTGGTTCATACCACTATTGTTCTACCACATCAACAATACAACCTTCCTTCAGTTCAACTCCAATTGCTTATTTTGGTAGGCTTGATGCCCCCTACTCTAGGATGCCATTGGCCTCCCTTAGTAATTGGACTTTGTTCTATAGGAGGTTGGTTTCATATCCATAAATCCATAAATAATATCACCACATCCCATTCTTGTTCTCACCGACGTCCTTCAGCTCTATTACAACATCAGTCATTCTGCATCATTCACATTCAAACTTCCATGCAGCCACATATGCTCCATACCACTTCACCATGCCATAATTGTTAATCAAGTACAAATCCATGGGATAGAATGTTATTTATTTTGTTAATAATTGCTTTTTTTATATCAATCATTTAATTTCATATACATTTAAATGGTTCTTTATTTAAACTATCCTCTCATTACTTCCCATCCCATCCAGTGCCACCACTCAATGCACCTAGCCTCCATCACTCACTACACCTCCCATGTCACTTGAGGACAAGCGAGATTTCATCAGAGGGTGGTAACACACATTTCAACACGTTGTTATTGACCTCTCCATAAATGCGGCTAAACATTTGGAAGTATAGGTAATTATGGAAATTCACCCTTAAAGAATTGTTAGGTTAACTTTTCCCTTTCCACATGCATATACGTTTGGCCTAATTTCTTGTGCCTTGGTCAAGACTTTGCCATTTCTATCAAAACTTCACCATTTTTAAAGCTCCTTGCTTCAAGTCTACCTGACACCATGGGAGGTGACATTATTCAATGTGATCCTACAGATCATATAGCCTTGTTGGGTGATAATGCAGTATTACCCATTTTCTAGTAGGTGGGTTGGATGGGTTATTTTGAAAGGCTTGAAGGTTATAACAATGAACTTGCCAATGAATTTGCTAGAACTTTAAATAATGATGTAGCAATGGTTAAGGGGCTTTGTGTAATGCTACTTTTCTCCCAGAGTTAGTTAAGTATTAGTAGCGGATTTAAATATAATTATTACTAGAGTTAAACAATTTAAAGTATGCAAGACTACTAATTCTAATGTAAATTGCAACATGTGACAATTTAATATGAACTCTAAAGTAAATAATTAACATTGCCAATTGAATAGCATGATCCACAATGAGATTAACATAAAAAACCATATTTATAATATTCCCAATATCTTTTATTGACAATAAGATCAGTACTTATCTGAATTCAAGCTCTTGGAAAGGTCACTCTCACCCTAGGAATATTTTAGTAGTCTTGGCCCTCATAGCTATGACACATTCCAAAGAATCTGTGTAGAAACACAGAATGTGCTTATGCACCAAAGCCCTGCCCAGGACAATCCCAAGTGTACTCTATACCCTGAGTTGGACACACTCCGTGTGCCCCCTTCTCTAATGCCCATAGCCCACCACACCACCTTCTTCTTCCTTGAGTGTTCTCCATGCCCTTTCCAAGTCTCACATAAATGCTTTATATAAGCCTTAAGGGGTGGTTTCTAAACCATCACACCCTTTCATAAAGGTTGTCATTAATAATTATTTAATAAATATAATAACTCCTCCCTTTTAAAAAGGGTTTTATAAATATTCTTTATTTTTATCTCCCTTTTAATTATAAAGGATTAAATAAACTTTATCCTCTTATAATTTTAAAGGGTTATTCGTAAAATAGGTTTCTTTTCCATTTGGGGAAAAAGTCCCATAACATTTCTCCCCTTGTAAATCAGTTGCTGTCCTCAGTAGCTCAAGTTAAATCTACAACATAATTCACCAAAAATAATTAGTCAAGCAAGTGCAGATGTAGTATTGTCAATATCACAATGAATCTATTTCACTTTAACTTCATCTATAATTATATTTCTCATATTTTAGATATTTTCAATAATTCATTTTATTTTAACTAAAATCATAATTAGATCCCATAGAAATAATTTTCTAGTCAATAACATGATTAGAACTATAAGTACACTCTCACATGAAATAGATCATAAATTTATACTCGAGGAGCTAATGCAAGTACATCTACTAAATCTCCTATCTTTTATTTTTTTTCTCAATTTGCTCATTCACATAAAACCTTATCTTTAATATAGATGTTTTAATCTTTTAGGTGTAACTTCAACATAAAATTTACAAAAGTATTATCATGTGATCATATAGCACTTCATAGTGAATGACACACATGTCCCATACTATGAAATCACTCATCATTGTACCATATAATCTATGTAGTCAAAATACACTCCAAGATGATAGTCATGTATTCTAGACTACATGAATATCCTATTTTCCTACACCAAATACAATTGAATGGAAACAAGTACAGAATAACCCTTAAACAAAGTTCATATAATTTCACATAATCACTCAAACAAAGTTTTAGGGCAAGTTTTTGAATCCAACAAGGATGCAATGTAAATTAGTTTATTGCTATCAATAGGAAGTTTGTAACACCTAAATTTTTGATACTAAGAATGCCAGTATACTTCATCTTGTCATAGATTCACAGATAATGCTTCATAAAATGTATGTACAAGATTATTGGGTTGATTAGGTCTAATAATAAAGTACAATGAAAGGAAAGATGGTACATGTAATTTAACATAGAGATAAAAATTGGTTCTAAAAAGATTAAATAGTATATAACTAATTTATATTTAATTTATTTCCTGTAGAACTTCCATATCAGGGAAAATTTTGCAATCAAAACAAGTTTTAATTTTTTTAGAGTTTGTCTACCCCCTATAAAGTTCAACATGTCCCCATGTCTTAGCCTAAGAGAACCAATTTGGTTTATATGCTATAAAATATTTTCTTATTTAACTAACACAAAATAATATTTGACCAATTTTGAGATGTAAAATTGATCTTAAGACTTGTGGGTTATGGGCCCAAAATGTAATCTATGTTAGACTTAAGCAACAAATCTAGGTGTCATTTCTTTTTTTGCAAACAATACAGAGATATAATGTTAGCTTAAGATGATTGTTTTAGACTACCGAGTAGTTTAAATGTCTTTATTTTACAAAAACAATCTTATATATTCACCACATATTCTCCATTGTTAACAAGCATATCTCAATATTGATACTAATTAAATATTTAAGGTCATTCTATATTCTTCGAGTTACATATCCTTTTCTAGGGTAGTCATATTACACCCTTATATTCTACCATTGAACTTCTCATATTACTCATCAATGACCATTACTATAAACATTATTTCCTCTTACAAAATCCTTTAACTAAATCCATTCATTTATTAAATCAAATGTCGACAACCTACAATACCACATTTACAAGGCATTCTCTCACACATCTTGGCATTCTAATATGGATAAATATATTACGTTAAACATGGTGCTATGTAGCAATGTGCATGAATCCATGAAATTCTATGATGGGAGCATAACAACGACACAATTATCATGTGAAACCCTAATATGAGTACTCTTCTAGTCTATACATTGTTCCATTAAGCATTGGCATTTTATTTGCAAAGTGATAAAATGGATACAATAAGCAATGATGGAAGACTACATGTCTAGGATTTGAGAAAATTTTCACCTCTATATAGATATCTTGTCATGCAAAATGTGTGGACAATAGCCAAAGAGTCTTAAGTGGGACAAGCTATATTTGGGATACTACCTAAATATCAACACTATGTCAGGCACTAATAGAAATTTGGAAAGATAGGAAAATGATTAAGTGGGACAAGCTATATTTGGGATACTACCTAACAACTAGGTCTTAGGTGCATGTCCTTGGAGTCTATCCATATGAAGACTTGCTTTCTATTGGGAATTATGTAGGAATATCTTCCATTATTATGACAACAATGCATATGCATGTGTTTATACAATAAACAAAGAGTGGTTAGAACACCATTGACCTATTAAAGGAAATAGTTGATCTTAGCCACCCAATACATTATTTTATCTTCTTTCCGTAATTAGTTCTTAAGTGAAACTATTATATCTTATCAAAAATGTTTCCTATGAAAAGAGAAATAACATAACTAGAGTGGAATTTACAACTACTTCACATCTTCTATGTTGAATATGACACATAAAATCAATATTCTAAAATTCACAATCTTTAGTACTAGGCGGACAATGAATTCCTTGTTAATTGTTAAAATGTCATGTTTAATCTATTTAAATTCACAAACTTCAAGAAATTACATAGACCACAACATCAAACATCCACTAGTTATAGGTATAAAATCATTATGAACTCACATCTATAGCACAAGGTCATGTTTAGTCTAGAAATTAGAGATATAAAAGTCTAATCAAATCCCCTTAGAAGAGGACTTATGATTCAAAGGTTTGCTATGTATATTAAGTAAGATCTATTCTAGGATAAGTTGTAGAAAAGTCATATTCATATCTTTAACATAGTTCAATATTATTGTGTTCATTTATATGTTTATGCACAATAATCAAAATCAACAATGGTGGATTTAACCAAATCCTAATCTAATGGTACTAATTTTCCTTTTCATACATGTTAAAATAAATTATCATAGTTACAACTATCCCTTATAAAATTCCAAAGGTCATGACTTCATGGTATTCTAGAATGATACCATTGTCAATCTATTGTGGTGTAATCAAGAAGCTAAAATATAATGCCCATACCTTGAATTATTACAAATTAATATAGAAACAACTTCAAAAGCTTTAGTACTAGTGCTACATTTCCTTCCTATGGTCTCTATTATCATTGATTGCTCTATCAAACGACAAGGCAATCCAAAATTACTTATTTGGCAAGTGTTCAATTGTGTAGAAAACATATTAATTTAGAAATTCATGCACATAAACACCAAAAGTTTTTTTTGTTCGTAAGAGGTAATGTTTATATTAATATTATCAAAAAATACATGAGAGATTGCCAATTAGGCATACTGTTAGATTGCATGGGCCAAAGGCCATTAGTCCAAGCTTACCACCCTATCTCAGCCTTCCCAAAACTGGCCTCGCATTGTTCAGAAAAGATTAACCAGCCACACAGGGCCAATGCTAAAAAAACCATTATAATCAGCCACTTAGGGCCTACCCAAACCTTGCCTTGAAACTATACAAAATGGGATTCAATCCCTACATCGACTAAACCAAGAAAGAGGACTAAACTCGAACTATACATTGAGAAACACCAAAAGACACACAAGAAGCAGACCATAAGACTAGAGTATACCAGCAACCCAAAACTACATGAAGCCTAAATTATGAGCAAAGGCTTGAAACTCAGGAACCCAATTGAACTGGCCACCCACCGACTCCAAATGCAGCAATTTCTTTAGGAATCTCACACCGACCTCAACCTGTTCTTTGTGCTCTAAAAGAGCTAGTCCTTTAAGATCCAACAAGAAAGGAAAGAGCTTGATGACCTCATTGGGATCCTACATAAGAGGGAAGTCTCTTGGATAAGGAACACCTAGCCCAGGTGACACTGCATAGATAACAACCTTCAAGCCAATAGTCAAATTTGCCTTAAAAAGTTTTCTTACCAGTAGCTCTAAGACGTCCTTGGGAGTGCCGGAATCCAGAATCGCTACCAAGAAACATGAGACAATGCTTGAGTCCACCCTGTAGAATTTGCCTTCCTCCAAGAACCCTATGCCCAAAACTGCCTTCACCGCAGCCACTATTAAACTGTTGTTAATTCACATGACTCGTTTTAACCTCTGGTCTGTAATCCTTCCTTTAAATGCCATCTGCCTAACTAGGCTTTCCAGTTAGATGGGTGTGTCCACCCCTAAATTCACTAGCCCTTCTGTTGCAATGTGAACCGCAAACCTAGAACCTCCCGCCATTGCAGCCAAATTATAGAGAAGAGAGAATCAATCTTCACTTGTGAAAGAGCAAATAAGGGCCAAGGAATGATGAATCCCACATAAATACTGATCGTGCCCCAGCTAATGTCAGGATGTTTCTAGAATGCAAGCCAAATTCCTATTGCCAATGTAACTAAACATGACTGCTTGCGTGCCATGACAAGACTTTCCAACTCTAAGTTAATATTCAAGCGTGTCTAGCTATCACTCGAGATTGGTAAATTCAGTATGAAAAGACACTTCTGACAACACTTAATTTCTTGTGATCTCCATGAAGCATGGGGTCAATGATGTGTCTTTCCATCGTGGCATTCTATTATCTAACTTGGCCAAACCCCAGACTTTCCACACCCTTTTGTGTGGAAAGTCACCCGCCCTTCCTCCCACACATAAACACCAAAAGTTAAGATGGTAAGAAATTGTAGATTTATTGCTTTAAAGGTTGGTACATTCATTGTCTAAATTGATCTCATTCTATCTTTCTTTTATTTCATCTAAATTGATCTCATTCTATCTTTCTTTTATTTCATCTAAATTGATCTCATTTATTTATAGATCATTCATTATTATTTTTGTTTTTTCTTCATTTTATACACAGGTCGATAATTTGTAGATGGGGAAAACCATTAGATCCCTTTTTGTAGCGACTAGTCCTATTTCTAAATGCTATGATACTTGTCTTTTACATAGTTTATATTTGAGTTTTAAATAACCTTGTATTTTTTATATTTATATAATTCACAATTTTTTTCTCCTTGTGATATATGGATGCAATTCATATCTAATGCAAAATTTAGCCAAATTTGATTCAAGGAACCTACAACAATTCATTATCAGGCTATTCATGTTCTTCTTTCACAGTGGGAATGCTTTTCTTGTGCTCCAACTTGTTTGAGGAAGAGACTTTCCTTCCTCATACCCATTCTTATGAATTTGAAGAGAGCATCTAAAGCTAGCATACAATCTCTGATTCTGTGTCCAACATGTAAGTTGGTTGCCCAAACAAGGGAATGCATAAAATTCATTGAAGACAAGAAATTTTATATTAGACTAATGATGAAGAGTTACTATCTTGCATTAGTTTTTTTTTTGCTCTATGAACTCTACATCATCCAAATTTCTATGGTGTTGGGTATATTGTAGACACCAGGGATTGCCTTCACTAGCAAAATTACAAGGAAAGACCAATGATGAAGAGTTACTATCTTGCATTAGTTTTTTTTGCTCTATGAACTCCACGTCATCCAAATTTCTATGGCATTGGGTATATTGTAGACACTAGGAATTTCCTTCACTAGAAAAATTACAAGGAAAGCCACATGCATGTGCATGGTAGCAACTATATATTCAGCATGATGAAGAAGATGATGGATTCAAAACTATGTCCAAAAGAGCATTACTGTTGTCACCAAATATTTTCCAATCATGTTGCTTCATAGGGGTGCAATTTTTATTGTTTTGGAGAGATGTGTTTCACAATAATTTATTATAAACTATCCTAACTTATGACCAGAACATTATTATCCTAACTATCCTAACTTTTGTGTTGTCTGCCTCTGTGGCTCTTTTGCTTTTTGTAAGGGTTCGGCCCCTTGTTTAGCCGCCTTATATTATCAAAAACATTATTATCTATTGTGTTGACTAAAATAGTGATATGAAATAGAGAATAGATATTGGGTATAACAAGCTTCTTTACACTTGTGTTATACATTTACACAGGGGATTTCAAATTATTCTCATTAGACCAATTTCATCAAATACAACCGTGTCCTTCACCTTCAGAAGGTAATATTATATACCCATAGCTTCCATTTTTTTCTCTATAATTACTAAGTTTATGTAGCACCATGATTAGTCTCACCCATTTAATTAGATGCAACAATGCATTAAAGCTATTCTTTGTAGATTTTTTTTCATACTTCGACCTGTCTTTATTATATGGTTGATTGAAGAATCGACTAGGATATTTTAAAATTTAAATCAAACTTACTTACTTACCACCTTGCTACTATTGAAAATTGGTTATCGAAGAATTAAAAAATCTTAAGAAATGAATCTTTCTTAGTGTTTTGACCATAGATGTGACTGTTGACAGGGCATAAGAATAATTATGTAGACCACATCAAGTACGTATTAGAGTGTGATTAGTGAATGGGTTTGAATGGTGTAAAGCAAATGCATAACAAAGAGCACATAGGCTTCAATAGAGTGAAGCATGGGATTGAAACTTAGAATTAAGGTATGTTTAAATTGTTTCCATCCTAAGCACTAGTAGCTTACCATATTCAAATAAGATTATGAGTCTATAGATCAATATCTCACTTAATGTACACAAGGAAAGCTTATTGACTAGCTATGGACATGGTGCCTTAGGTTGAATTTCAGTATGAATAGGGAGTTCTCAAAGCAACATTAACCTTGGACAATATTTTAAGCTTAGATGTACACACACATATATGATCCAAGATTTTTAATAATGCCAATAAATAAATGAAGAAACCAAATTTAGGACATGGACAAAGATTACAATTTAGGTCTTGTAGAATCATGTCTAATGACTTAAAGGTTAGGGTGAATGTATAATGTTGGTTATAATACATAAGGGGTATATTAAAGGCTAGTTAATATAAAATTTGAAAGTATACAAAAAATTTAGAGATAGGAAGGGATGGTTAACCTAGCTCTGATACCAAAATGTAATGCTACTTTTCTCCTAGAGTTAATTAAGTATTAGTAGCAGATTTAAATATAATTATAACTAGAGTTAAAAAATATAAAGTATGCAATACTATTAATTTTAATGTAAATTACAACATGCATGATAATTTAATAGGATTTCTAAAGTAAATAAATAACATAGCCAATTGAATAGCACGATCCATAATGAGATTAACATAAAAAACCATATATATAATATTTCCAATATATTTTATTAACAATAAACTTAGTAATTATTTGAATTCAAGCTCTTGGAAAGGTCACTCTCATCCTAGGAAGAGTTTAGTGGTCTTGGCCCTCATAGCTATGGCACATTCCAGAGAACCTATGTAAAAACATAGAATGTGCTTATGCACCAAAGCCCTGGCCAGAATGATCTCGAGTGTACTTTGTACCTCGAGTTGGACACACTCTGTCTACCCCCTCTCTAATTCCCATAGCCCACCAAACCACCTCTTCTTCCTCGAGTGTTCTCCATGCCCTTTCCAAGTCTCACAAAAATGATTTATATAAGCCTTAAGGGGTGGTTTCTAAACCATCACACCCTTTCACAAAGGTTGTCATTAATAGTTATTTAATAAATATAATAACTCCTCCCTTTTAAAAAGGGTTTTTTATAAATATTTTTTGTTTTCTATCTCCTTTTTAATTATAAATGATTAAATAAACTTTATGCTTTTATAATTTTAAAGGGTTATTCATAAAATAGGTTTATTTTCCATTTGGGGAAAAAGTCCCATAACACTTTGGGTGATAATGTTTGAGGAAATAATAGCTGAGGTTTCAAAACTACCTGTTGTTGGTGAGTAGTGGCCATCAAGGGTATACACAACTACTGCCAGAAATGAGTTTGATCTACCTGGTGAGCAATTTAAACACTCCTCATAAGGAACTAGAAGGCTATCACTACCTACATTTTGGGTTGAAGTAGTAACCTACATTATCATATATATTACATGTGAAGGGAGCCAGTCTTTGCTCTATACAATACACTTCAAATTTCTCATCCATCTTTGTCATAATAGGTTGGTCAATGTCCCTAAATTTATCCTTAATCTCCTTAGAAGAAGGGCAAAGGGATATCAAAAAGGAAGACCTAATGGCCTCTCCCATCATTGTTTATTTCAATTGATTGTTAAGAAAAAAATGTATGATCGATTTCCAACAATATCATGGGAGAATCTTCTTGAAATAGACAACTTTGGGGCATTCAACCAAATTGGGCAAGGCCCTCATGGAAGGAGGTTGAGAGAAATATGACCATAAAAAGAACCCATGCAACAAATAAGTTTGAGATTGTAGCTAGACTCTGATGAGGAGGAAGAAAGAAGCATGGAGCACAAGAGAGTAGAGCTTGTAGCGCCACAAGAAGAGCCTACAATGCCACAAGTTGAGCCTACAGTAACATGAAGAGAGCATCCAACAACACAAGCAGTACCTGCAACAACACAGGTTGTGGAGAATGCATCCAAACAAGCTAACATTCATGTAGTCGTTGACATCCCTTCTTCTTCAAGATTTGTAAAGAAGAAACAAAAATCTCCCCATAGTTTAAAATTTCAAGGCCTAGACATTCTCATCGTTTATAGGAAAAGGGATTGAAACAACGGGCTACCACAAAAATTTCCACATGTGTTTTGATAGAAAGTGAGTTAGCTTTTGACAAAGATGCACCTTCCACCATCAACATAGGTGAAGGCATGATAACATCAAGTAGCTTTGGGTTCCACCTTGATGAGGATTCAAGTCCTTCATCAGAACCTACAACATAAGAATTTGAAGAAGAGAAAGTCCATGTAGCCATAGAGGAAAATACAAAGTTGCAGGATGCCTTAAGGAAAATTTAATGTCTAGAAGCCAGATTATGGGAATATGAGCACAAAGAGGGAAAAATTGATAGCTTGGCATAAATGGTAGAGGAAGAGATTGAGCATATGGAGGTGGAGCCCACACAACCTACAACTAGAGAGTTGCTTGCTCAAGACCTTCCTATAGTAGAAGACCCAGGTACTACGAAAAAGGACCTTGCACCTTTTCGTGAAATTTCTATTTTTAAATAATATGATACAAGGGCCACACAAATAGATAGGCCTAGTCTTGAAGAATTACTTTGGAAAAGAGACAAGGCCATAAGGGCCATGAAAAAAGAATAGGCCTAAGAGAAAAAGGAGCTAGAAGACTAGAAGACAAGATCAAAGAAGAATGAAGAAAGACAAATATGAGGAAATAAAGAGGCTAAATGAAAAAGTAGAAAAAAATGGCACGACTTACTATTCAATTGGTTGACAGTAGGTCTCCTACTAGAGTTTATGCCCTTTATTTGAAGGAATAATGGTTAAGTTTTCAGTTCATGAGCATTTACTATGATTTATCCCCAAAGATTGATACACCAAGGTCATTTTTAGAGCTTACAAGGGAAGCACAATGGAGATGAAAAGACAACCATGCGAGGTTTACCTCCATAATTTTTTGTTATTTACAATTATGAGTGGAACCCTAACTTGTATGTTGGGGATGTAGAGTTAAAGGCCTTCAATTCTTTCATGAGGAATGAGCATAAGAGAGGTGAACAAATGAGAAAATATTTTGAATATGAAAAATCAATTCCTCTTAGGATTAGGGGTGAGGCAAGAGATGTGCATGTAGTTGCAGAAGAATGCGTTCAATTAATGAACAAACTTGAAGTACCTAAGAAGATTATCTGTGACCAAGTCACAATGAAAAAATCAATATTTGGAATTAGTGCCTCGAATAGGAAGAAACTCCTTCAATTATAACAAATAGAGATGGCACCAACTTACACTAGAACTATAGAAGAAGGAGCCTTACTCCATGTATAGCTACAGGACAACTATCACACGAGTATGCTGACATATTGATTTAGCTAGATAGTTCTATCTTGCTTGGTTACCACTGACATTTCATCCACCCCTATTTTGGTTTCTAATACCTAGATAGAAAGGTGACAAAGAGATTGAAAAGGTAGCAGAGGATTTGAGGTGGAAAAGGATAGAAGATGGGAAAGGGTTTTACCTAAAGCAAGTTGAAGGTTCCATTGACCTAATAAAACTCAGGGACCTTTGCCTAATGTACATGCCTAATGTACATGCAAAGACCATAGTTACTTGAGGGAAAGAAACTGATTAAGTTGGGGGGTGTGATGAGTCCCAAAATTATCCTTATCATATACTCCTTATCTCTTATTTGACTTGCATTTTGTGTGTGTGTGTGTGTGTGTGTGTGTGTGTGTGTGCATCCTTTGAGTTCCCTTTTTACTAACTACTTTGATAAAGCACAAGTTTAATATGTATTTTGTTTATTGAATGATTATATATTAAAAGTAGTTGTTTTCAAGATAATATAGCATTTCTTATCTTAGTTGAGATAATTAGCATGCTCATGAGTTGTTAAGTGCAACAAAGTGATTTCAACAGAGTTAGCCACTTGCCCATAGCAACCAGGATTCACTACCTGCAGCCAAGGCTATAGCTTATCCACATCCAAGATTGTAGCATGCATGAAACAAAGCGATGAATGAGTAGTTTTGGATACATGGCAAACTTTGACCTTTCTCATGGACAAATGGAGCTTGCATGAAAAGATTGACTCGTTCTTGTTCTTCTCAATGGATCTTCCATCACTCTTCTTTTGAGCATGTGTAATTATTATTGTACAGTTTTGATGGGAATATGACTTCCCTGTCAGTGAATCAATTTCCTAGTTTTACTATTATTTTTAAATAAAGCATCCATCTCCTACATGTTTGGGAGTAGTGGAATGAATGTAGTGATGGTAGTATTATATATAGTAGAAATAAAGGCAGTAGATAGGATCTAGTGAAAGATATTAAGCATAGTTGAATGTAACAACTTTTGTTGAGATTAATATAAGATTGAGTTCCCGTTTCTTTCATTTCTAGTTTATTGAGAGTTGTAGAATTGCTTTAATTTAGTTACCAGTTTACTTAGAGGAAGAGAGGAAAGCATAGTTTTATCGAAGCAAGGGCCTACTTGAGGTGGACAATAGCTGGGTCTCTGTTTTGAATAGTTTAGGTTTTTTTACAATTCAACATACTTATGATTAAGAATTCAGTAACATGTAGCCTAGGATTTCAACAAATTGTAGCCATTAACTTTGTGTATAAGGTTTAATCCTTGATTTGTTTGAGAAAGCTTTCCAATTCTAGAATAGAGTCCCTTTGTGCAGTAAGAATTTACCTACCTACATTATGTGTTTCATTTCTTCCCCTGTACACAACATTAGAACCTTAATCTCCTAGGAATCTAATGCCATATTTACAGTACCAATACCATTCCAATAGATACGTCCTTGGGTTGACATGTAAATGAAGCATAAACATGAACCAAGTGGCTGTTTGATCAGTGGATAGCCTATCCATTGAGTTGTGTGTGAGTTTTTGTTGCACTAGGTTTAATTGGTGATTGTTTGAGCTTATCATAAGGTGTGGACTTTTTGTAGTTTATTTGAATGGTTTTAGTTTTATATTAGTTTGCTTGTTGCATATTGAAAGAGGTGTAGAAAATTTAGATTAGTTTGTAGTTTAGATTTAATTGTAGGTTATATTCATTTTAAAAAGTTGTACTTTTAGATGAGTTCATTCTACTTACTTCAAAGAAAACATAATTCAATATTGAAAAGATTTTATTTCTTTTTACTTCAAAGTTATAGGGAAATTAGATTAAAAAGGTTCCAAACAATCACAAAAGTAATAGATTAAAACTTTATCTTTCATCAAACACAAAGACCTTTATTTTAGCTTGCACTCACATATTGCTAAAGGAATCAAAATCACACATCATAGGCACAAACAATTTAGGGAAAACATTGAATTGCATTACTGAAATTAAAATGAATAATTAAGATTTCATTTCGTTTCCTCTTTCCCTTGGTTGCCAAAATATTTGAAAAAGGAAAAGATTTGTTCATTGTAATTATTTAGATTTGTTCCTCTCTCTCTAATTTATTTGTAAAAGGGAAAATAAAGAATTTGTTCATTGTTCAATGAATTAAATTTACAAAGAGCTTTATTTTTTTAGCATTAGTTCAATTCTTTAAATAGTTGCATTCATTTATTAAAAGTAAAGAAAAACATAAAAAGCATTTATTTAGTTAGTTTGAACATCTCTATTCAGATTACACTAATTTATTTTTATTTTACATCTAAAAACTAGGAAAATATAAATAAAACATATTCAAAACACCAAAAACATTTGAAATACACAAAAAAGACAAAAATAATAGCAAATAGGTATAGTTATAAATCATTTGAGTGAGCAATGCTCTAAACTTAGTCGAACAATCAAAACACCAAATCCAAACCAATCCACTCTTTTGCAAGTAATCAACACTTTGCTAGAAGAATTCACACGATTCATTCAAAACATTCAACACTCGAACTTTCAACATTTGAACAATCCACAACTTGAACATTATGTAAAATATCTAGAAACAATTCATTTAAATCGAGCATACCGAGGGAATTCCAAACTTTCCACTTTAATTTAGTGGGTCACATTTAGCATTTTATGTCTATTTGTCTTGGGTTGAGGCCAGATCTAGTAGAGAAATCCTTGAGATCTAGCTAAGGAAGATTTTACCCTCTATTGAAACTATCATTGCAAAAGAACATACAACCACTCTTGAGTAAATCCAATAAGAGAAAACTCATTTGGTGGCAATTGAGATAGCACACCTTGTTGAAATCTTTGAACATGTCACTACTTGTTTAGATACTCTCTTTCAAACAAACAAACAAATACTTAATGCCCTCCATGAACAAAACACACAATAACCAACATCAATGACATTCTTTAGCTACTCCTTCCATATAAAGAGGGTAGTCTGCCTTGCTCACCACCAATAGACCAACCCTTACCATGAGAGCAACAACAAAACCAATACACCTATCTGATTAATGTGAATTATCATGTGCGAGCTAATTTTGGATCATACAATCTCCAAAGTTCTATTTGCCATCTTAGGTCATTAGAGAGGAAAGCATATGAAAGAGTTACAAGTCTTGAGCCCCAACATCCCATAATTTGACCTCATATGTGTTGGCATACAAACTAAGATATGATAAAGATGCGAACTTCAATACCATTGGATGTGATACTAAGTGTGTGCACTTATACCACTAGTCCACGACCCAGGATGGTATTTGAAGGATAACCACACTTAGTAAACTAAATGTGCTATGGTGGAACAATATTTTGAATGATAGAGATTGAGAACTATATTAGAGTGTAGTAGGTTAAGGGAAAGATGAATCATAGAGCATATAGACACTACTATAAGAATTGTGATATACAAAGTTGTGTATGTAATAATTCTATATAGGATCCAAGAGGTTGGATGTGTTGAGCCTAAGTTATCCACCTGTTCTACCACTAAGCTAGCTAATTAAGTAATTGAAATGAACTAAGATGAAAAGTTACCAAGAATGGTAGTATACAAAAATAAACATAAAGAATGGTGACGCGTAGTTTGACATCTTCAAGACTATCTACTACTCTACCGAATTTTAGCTAGATTCCTTTGTGTTGCCAGTACTTAGGAATGGCATTGTAGATGCATGTTTAGAACAAGTTTGTTAAAATATATGCCATTCAACGATTGTGTGAATTCCAGAGAGGAGTTAGACTATTGCATTAACACCAAGTGTTCTACAAGTTATGATGAGGCTACTAACGAAGCTGCATAAGTCATGTGTAATGCTAATAGAGTTATGAGCTCTTGAGTGTCCTACATCCTCTCGGATAAACTTTAGGGAACTCATATTCATTCAGAATGCAATTCTCCTTCATCTATTTAGTGCCTCAATTAGATTTTGAAGACTTTTCTTCCTCAACCTTCTCCACCTTCTTTATTCCTTGTATGTTAGGTTTACCTTTCTTATCCTATTTGTATTGAATCACATATCTTTTTGGTATTTAAAATCCATCTTTTGATTTTTCTATTTAGGGATACAACTTTTTTCTAGTCTTAACATTGAAAGGGGAAACATTTGTAATCATGGATTGAACCCATTCAAGTTCGACTGCTTTGAAGTTGAGTTTTTTGCAAGGGTTGGTCAAAATCCAATTCAACACATATTCTTTCATATTTTGTAAATCACTTCCCTTAAGAGGATTGAGCGATGCTTATGTATCCTCCCAAAATTTCCCCAATAATTTTGAAGCCATAATCAAATCATAATTCATGTGGAAGTGCATATACGTGGATCCAAATCAAGGCTTTTCATGGCACTTCTTCTATCATCTTGAAATTGATGTGTCAATATTTCACGAATAATCCTACATTCTTGTAGATCCATGATCCTGCTTGAAAGATCCCCTCAATTTGTTTCATTGATAAAGTGACAATGAAATAGTCTTGAGGGCACAATGAAATATATTAGAATAGAATAGAAAGTTTTTAATATCCACAAGGTTGTCTTCAAAGACAACCTAAAGGACAATTGACCCAATCATTTTAACTTTCTGCATTGCTAATCTTCTACTATATATTTATTAAAAACCCCCCTCACTTTAGAAAATCAATTTGAAGCAAATATATTTCATACAAAATTTAAAATTGGGACGACTAAATAGGCTGAAGCATTTGCTATCATTTTCCCAATTCATATAAACAACATTAAAGAATAAGTCTTAACATAATATATATTAAAATTATGAAAAATTACATATAAAGATATTAATTTGTCTCCGTTTTAATGGATAAAGAGGCGATCTCTCTTGGCGCTAATTTTCTTTCAAATTTTGAGGGAAATTTCAAAACTTGAAAGAGAAAAGAGATTGAAATCTGCAATTCATAATTCCCTCTGCTCTTCAAACCCTTTCCTTTGCCTCCATTTCTGCAGTGATCTCTCTTATTCTCCAACAATGGCTGGATCTGCCAAGAAGCGAAAGGTGACTGACGACGGCAAAGCTAAGAAGATCTCTCCGTATTTCAATTTCTGCACTCTCAACAGAGCTAAAGTTAAGGAATCCAATCCCCAAACCCCCGTCACCAAGGCGCTTTCTCTCCTCTGGAAATCCCTCTCAGACAAAGAAAAGGCCGCTTACGGCCAGCCAAATCCTCCTCCACTTACCATACCAGCGGATCCCCCAAAAAATGACGAAGAGCAGAGCGCTGATAATAATAATATTGCTGAAATTGACGATGGCGATGATAATAATGGTGAAATCGATGAGGCGGTGAATAATTCAAGTGCGCCGTTGTTTCCTCTGGCTCGGGTGCTTCGCATCATGAAGCTGGACAGAGACATCAGCAAAGTGAACCGCGATGTGCGCCTCGCAGTCGCCATTGCTACTGAGAATTTTCTCCAACTCATGGCCGAAGCTGCTTTCAGAGTCACCGTGGAGAAAAAGCACAAGACCATCAGATTTGATCATGTTCTCACCGCCGTTTCCCGGCAGAGGAGAATGGCCGACTTTTTGGAGGATTCGATCGCCGAAATTGGAAAAGGGGGTTCCGGCCACAGCGAGGAGGAGGAGGAAGACAAGGAGGAAGAAGGAAGCTCGCCTAAACCCTCGAAAAAATCCGGCAGACCGCCGGCGCCGCCTCCTCCCGGAACGCGCAGTATAACAGATTTTTTCGCTTCCAAAGGTGCTCCGCCACCGTCCGAGTCCTGAGCGGCTGGAATTTTGTGTAAATCCTCATTGCATTTTTCATGATTTGAAATGTTTCAAGTTTTAGTTTTCTAACCCTAAAGTTGAAGCTTCAGGTTGTAACATTTCGTTATTTTTAATGAAAAAAAACTGGAGATCTACTCTCGGTGCCATTACCTAAAATTTGAGCTAAACTCTAGATGGAATTTGAAATGTATATTGTGGATTTAACAGTTTTTCTTCTGCTCTGTTGTTTTGAGTTAAATGCAAAGCAGATGTCATAAATTTTAATTCTTCACCATAAATATGCTGTAAGCATTCCTGTTCTATAAATGCTTCTTATTGAAAATGCAGAATGAGTGAATTTTTTTTACAAGTACACGAAACCCTGATAATGTAATCTCAAGTTGTTTCTGAAATAGTGGTTGTTTCAGCTGGGAACTAATGAGATACTGGTTTTTTTCCCACCCTGGTTAAATGCCCTGCCTCCAACAACCAAGGCAATCTATAAAATGGAGGATTAGTTAGGAGGAAAAATGCATTTTGTTTTCTGATATGAATACTAATTTAGCCTCTTTAAGAATGATTTTAAGTCGCCATGCTCTTTCTCTGTCTTCCTATGTTTATGAACAAAATTATTTAAGATAAATGATATTAACGTTTATGAAAGATTAAAATAGTGTAGAGACTGTAAAAATGCAATGAAAAATAAGGATTAGGGAGTACAAGCACAATTCTAACAAATATAACAAATATAAAAGAGAATAAAAATAAAAGGGTGTGTACTAAAAGGGAAGTATATGAAATTAAAACATATCTTTCAATACTTCTAAGATCTTGTCATGTATATAAGCTTGTCATGAGGTTGCTTCTTATTCAATGTTGATGACAAAGTGGATAAAAGAAGCAATCCTCCAAGTGTAGAGCATTGTGGAAGCAAAGTCTTTGTCCATATATTGGCAAAGATCAAACATCTGTTGAAAGAAAAGAGCCAAGCATCTTTGATCTTCATAAGCTATGAAGGTATGGAGGGTTATACAAGTCATTGAAAATGCAAAATAAATCTCTTAATTTCATAGTAAGGAGAACATCTAAAACCAAAATGATCCTCAATTTAAGGCTCCATCGAACAAATTTTACAAATGTGATGCATCTTAGGAATATGGTGATTAGTCTTTATGTAAAGGGGGCTTGGATAAACTCTAAATTATGCCAAAATGACCTTCATATTGCAGGGCAATTAGAACTTAGTGTAACCTAGAGGTTGGATGATCCCATTTTTAAAGTGAAATATATGAAGTATATATGGTTTTGTAAAAAGTATCTCTTTGGTCAACAATTTTAGTACTATGTTAACTAGCCATCATAAAGGTCTTGATTTCCTACGTGGCATCGCCATATAGTGCATAGTGACACACCACCATTAGCGAGCTACGTTGTGGAACCTCAAGACTCTCACTCAAACATAACAGATAGTCAACTTTCTATTCCTCTTCCTACTTTAGGAATTCAGATTATTACATCTTCACAAATTGCTACAAGTGCTCCACAACATGGTAGTGCAGATATTAGTTTGTCTGGAGGTGTTGTGAACCCCATAAATCAATATGGGTTTGTTTTGCCCTCGAGGCACTTGTAGTTTACTTTTCCTATTGGTGCCCTTGTAGTCTCCCATCTGCACTCACTTCCCCTTGCTTTCTCTTCTATTTCTACGCCCATACACACCATTGATCCTGTTATTAACCAACTTTTGCACAATGTTCGTTCTCTTCAACAACTCGCTTCACTTTCCATTTCATCTACACAACCGCTTGTTCCCACCTATTGCAGGCCCAACCCCTTATCTCTTGCTATTCTCGCTACACCCTTCCTACAAGGCCTTAAAGCACCTAGGTTTGAAAAGTACTCTGGGAAAGGAGATCCCCAGACCCATGTATCTGTTTTTACTACTTTGTACAGTGATTTTATTTTTTAGATGCTTTGTTAGCAAAGCTATTCTTGCAGTCCTTGAAGGACATTGTGTTGGACTAGTTTTGTTCACTTCTTGACCACTCTATTGTTTCTTTTGATCAGTTGGTGAATCAGTTCTTACAACATTTCTAGGCCAACATTGGGCCACATGTCACATTCACTAACCTTGTTCATTGTTGACAGCGAGGTAATAAAAAGTAACTAACTTCATCTATCATTTTCAATCACTCTTCTCATAGATATCTTATGCCCTGCCAGATAGTGATGTGCAGCGGGTTTTTATCAAAAACCTGCAGTCGTAGATCAGGGATAAGAATCTGTTGATGAAATATCCATCATTCACAACTTGTGCACAACACTTCATGACTATCAGTAGTTGGTCAACTAGTTTGAGGTATCTACTTCACTGGCTCTCGCCGGTTAGTCTGGTGCTTCTTTTTCCTTTACAAATTATAAAAAGAACAAAAGTTTATTTAAAAACAATGCTTTAATAGTGATTGGCACTGTAGCAGCTGGAGTGCCTTCCCAGACTGCTTTATCCCTCTCTGCTCCTAAATAATCAAATAATCATAAATTTCCTCCTCTCATGGAGTCTCTATTCTATTTTTTAGTAGATCTTGAATAATAATTAGGTGTAGTTGTCGCCTATTCATCCTCTTGACACTCGTAAGCCAATTCTGCCTTCTTATGACCTGAAGGCCTTTTGCCAGTTCCATAGAGTCCTTGGCCAGGACACAGAAAGATGCTTGCATTTGAATCACATTGTGCAAGACCTCATTGACCAAAATTTCATCCATGTCTCTAGTGCGAATGATAAAGGAAATAAATTAGTCACCCTAGCAAACCAATATTTGTAGATATGCGCCAATCCCATGCCATGTCATTCCTCTAACTTTGTTGATCTTGCTTCCCCCCTGTGGCGCTAGATTCAACTTTTGACATTCCCTCTTCTTCTTCTTCTTCTTATGTTGAGATGGTGGGCATGGTGGATGTTCACTCTCGTCCCACTTGAGAGCATCCCATTCTTGAGCCCACCATTTCTTTCTCTTCTTTTGACATTCCTACCAATATATATGAGGGTCCTCTCTACATTTCCACTGAGGTTAATGGGAAAACTGTAAAGGGTGTCCTAATTGACCCTGATTGCCTGTTAAATGTTGTGACAAAGGAGTTTCTATATATTCATTAATTGTATAAGGATGTTTATGAAAAATTAAATGTCTTTATACGATGTCATGATGAGGTGTCCCACCCTAGTATGGGTTTGATTACCCTAGATGTCCAAGTGGGAGCCAAAACCCTAGACGTTTCTTTCTCCATTATTTCCATCTTGGATCATTTTCATTTGAGGTGGGGCCAACCATGGTTCACTTCTATGAGAGCAGTCCCTTTAGTGGTTCATTGGTGCCTAACGTTTCCCCACAATGGTGTAGTGCATACGATTTGCCATAATGGATTCATGCCTCTCACCATGTGTGGAAACTTTTCCTTGGACTACTTCTGGCTGGCCTTGACTGAGCTTCTTAAACTACGTAATTGCATCTTGTTTCTTTCGGTGTCTTTGTCTCCGGAGGTTGCTCCTGTTCCTTCCACTACCCCCTCGGTAGTTCAAGGAAAGTAGCTTGTACAGAGTACACCTCCCCAATCTCATGATCCTAACTTGTACTCCATGGTTCCACCTCCAGCTTCCTATTTGACGCCTCGAGGTCCACCTATGGTACAACCTTGTACATCATGTGTTTCTAGGACCTCTTAGCCTTTAATGGTTACTTTTGTTCCTCCTGCTTCCTCGGCGACACGAGGAAAGCAACCAATGTTGAGTGCTCCTCGTCCTCTTCCCCTTGTGGTTCCCTAATCTTTGATGGTTGCTCATGTTCCTCTTGTGTCTTCGATGGCATGAGGAAAGCAACCCATGTTGTGAGATCCTTCCCCTTCCCCTATAGTTTCCTAACCTTTGGTGGTTCCGTCTATTCATCCTCTTATCCCTGAGGTAGGGAATGAAATGAAACCCATGTTGGAAGACCCCCTGGCTCCATCAATAGAGGCCTTGACCCACACTAGGTGAAATTACCTTGTGAGAGATCGCAAGCGTTGCTGCTGTGCTACGACCTGAGCACATGCTAGTGGTGAGCAACCTTCATCTGAGCATCCTTCTCATGTGCAACCACCCTCTAATCTTGTTCCTCCTAAGTCTCTTCCTTCTCCCACCCCAGCCTCCTCAATTGGAAATAGATGCACCCCACCCTACAAAGGTGTAAGTAATCTTAGCTCCATCCACTAAAGCTCCTATCCTTTTGTCCATCCCTGACATGCCACCTTTCCCTGAAACCTTGGATTATCCTAATGTTATTGTTATCCCTAACACCACCCTGATCGCTCTTGTGCCTTTCCAACGTATCTGTCATGCAATTTTTCTAGATATCCTCCGCCCCACTAACATTGATATACACATCCCTTGCCTGCCACCTATGCGTAAACCGGAGCATTACCCCACCCTTACATTTTGTAAGCCTAAGTGTATGTTGCCGTCTCTGCCACCTCTTAGCCCTTCTGCATCATTTCTTCTAGTTGTGGAGCATGTTCCTCCACTTGTGACTCTTAGTGCTCGCATTGTTGTCGATAACATTGATGTGTCATGGTTAGTGCA
Organism: Cunninghamia lanceolata; assembly: GCA_027924645.1. Lineage (NCBI taxonomy): Eukaryota > Viridiplantae > Streptophyta > Pinopsida > Cupressales > Cupressaceae > Cunninghamia > Cunninghamia lanceolata. The sequence goes on from BSBN01001560.1 coordinate 4,716,016, forward strand.
CTATTTAAATAGCGACTCTTCCAATTCCTCCCCTGTAGAGTGAATCATTGAGTTTGTCTCAGATATCCCCTCATTGTCCATGATCTTCACACAATCATTGATAATTGTTGCTCCTAGTGCTCCTAAGGATCCTACTTCTGCTAGTGATCCTCTACACTTGGTTCTAGAGGAGTTTGCATGTACTGCTCTTGATGTGGTCCCATTGTCAACTCTTCCTCCATCCCCCTATGCTTATCAAGATTGGGACCAAGACAATTTGATGACGCCCGACCCATGAGGGTTGTACCTTTGTCTCATGTGTTTTTGTGTGAATGCATGCTTGATTGTAATGTTTTCCCTATAAATGTGTATTTATGTTTGTTAGTTCTACCTAGAGGACCCCATGGTGCCCTTGTAGACATGTGGATATAGGAGGAACACACATGTTGTGACTTTCTTCTATTTATCACTACATTCTTTTATATGTTGTCTCTTTGTTTCTTGTGACATTTTGGGGACAATGCAAAGCATTGGAAGATTTAGCTTCCTTCCATGTTGACCCAATTTTTTTTTAAATTTTCTTTTGTTTTCTTGTGATATTCTTCCTTTGTGCTCATAGTTCTACAGGCTTGGGGGATGATGACGATTCTTTCAAATTTCCCTTGATGATTCCCCTCCCAACTACATATTGACCCCAAAGCACGTAGATCCCTTAGTGTGTTTGGTGTTGTTACTTGTTTTTATGTGACATGTGTCAGTGTTGCTCTTTGTCATACTATGCTTACACAAGCTTTTGTGTATCATGCCTGCAACACCGCTCTTGTTGCCTCTATTTTGGGGAATTTTTTTATTTCTCTTGATGTAGCTTTTGGAACATATCTCCCCATATAGATATGTCTCCTCTGTCTCTCTCTGTGTCTCCCTTTTCTACCTGAAAATCAATAAGCCTACTAAATTGGGGGCTAAATGTAGTGTTGAAAATTGCACACCACTGCAATTTCATGCGACACTTGGTGACCAGTTTGGTGTTTGCATCTCCTTTGTGCAATTTAGGCTCATGTTTACTTCATTTTAGCCTCTTTTTCTTAATTCCACCAAATTTTGTTCTAATGCTTTGTGATTCTCTTAGTTTGGAGACACTTCATAAAATTATGAGGTCGATTCACTTAGACGCTAGTGCTTAGCGCGGATGTCTGCATGTCACATTGGCATCCTGTGAACGTGAAACGGTTAGTGAGCTATTTCGAGTCTCACGTTGAAGTATCTCTTGTAACTAACAAGATTCTTATAATGCTTCTTTGACCTCAAACAAATATTTCCTCTTTGCATGTTGACTCATCTTTCCCTCTCAATCTCTCACATCTAATTTTTGAACAAGTTTGAAGTCTCTCCTTTGCTTCTCTTCTATATTTTTTGGTGAAAAATCTGGTGAACACCCTTTGGCATCCATCTCTACAACAACGATTAAGAATTCCTATGCTCTTTGGAATTGAGGCATTGTCTTTGTTAGTTCTATGAGATATTTTCTTGTAGCTTGATCATTTGTGAAGGTTCTTCTTTGGGGTTTGAAGTTGTTTGTAACTAGATTTTAGCCCTTAAGGAGCTGCAGCCTACTCCATTACCATCTAAGATGGTAATATTGTTTCATATTGGTGAATATTATTTTGTATTTGAATCTATTTACACATGTCTTAGTTTGTAAGTCTTTATGGTGTAGACCACCATTCATTTTCTTTTGTGCATGCTCTAGGGTATTCTTCCCTGTAGACCAGGGAAGGTGTTGCTAGCTTTTACTTCATTGTCACTGCTTTATTTCTTGGATACACTTAAGGATTAGAAGAACACACTATTCTTCTATCACTCCTTGCTACTCATGGAGGTCAAAAGATCAAAGCAGGGGCTTGACTTAGGCAAGCTCCTTAGTAGCCCAACAAATTTTCTTTGTTTCAGCAAAAAGTACTTTGGGAAGAGTTATTCGAACACACAGAGGTTTCATTGGTTCCCTTCCTCTTTTTCCTTCATTGGTATTTCATTTTGTTTCATTCCAAAAGAATATTTACATCATTTTCTTAATCTGTATCACCTTGATATCATTGAGTTGTTTTGTTTCCTAAAGTTGTGCTGTGCAAGTATATTATTTGAACTCTTTTTATTTTTTTGGCTTTGAGGATACCAACGCTTAGCATAGATGTCCCTGTGCCACGCTATCATCCAAGGCAATAAGCTTTAGTTTCTGGTTCTAGGTTTCTTTATCTCCCCCCTTTCATTTTTGTACTTCATTTTCCAAATTTTTGTCTATAGTTGCTTATTTTCAGCATTCTGCTAGTTCCTTCCTTTCCTTTAAATATTCAGTTTACTTTATTTTTCATTTATACTAGTACAAAAAGTGGTTCTGTTGACATAGATTTTATGTAGAACATTAGACAAGACAAACTAGATAGAACCCTAGTGTAATGATAGTGAAAGATTCCCTTGGTTAACACGTGTGACTAGGATTAGTTTTTCCTTCACTATAGTAATGATGCCCTAGTACTCAAAGTTTGGTGAGAAAAAGCACCAAAAACAAGAACACTACCATCAACTTCCAATCCTAAATCATCAAATTTCTTCATATCATTAGGACAGTCCTTCAAGATAACTTGTATTATGATTTATCTTTGAGCAATGACCTTTTCAACCATCCATGAATCCTCTCGGTACTATGGTCCAAGGTTGATAAAATCTAATATAAATGGTGATGGTCATTTATGATTATACTCTTGGTGATAGTTCCTAATGGAGGACATAACAACTATCTTTAGTTGTACAATCCTTGAGGATATCATGACATTCATACACTTATGCCAACACCTTCCATATTCAATGATGACAATTTTATGCCCTATACTAATACTAGCACTCTTTCTCTTTGTGACAATGTGACAATCCTCTTTATAGGTTTATTTGATAGATTTTTCCTAGATTGTGGTAACATACTAAAAAATCCTTATGGTAATCTTATGATTGCTCACAATCTCTTGAACAAATGACAATTTATCAAACAATTTTAGTGCTATTTATGACAATCAATGCCATGAAATTTGATGGATGCCCTTGGCAATCAAATTTGATGTTGAAGATATAGTTTCCCTTTGAGTTTCTCCTTATGTAATCCTTCTACAATACCAACTTAAGAGGAAAAAAATAGATCCACACAAAAAACAAATGCAAATCAATGAATAAACGTTCTTGCCAATGACTTCACCAAGAATCTTTCATACTTGTGATAATCTTGTAGGATTGTATTGACAAACCCTCCAATCTTCATCCATGCACTCATGACAACCTGTCATAACCGTCCATTCTAAAACATGGCTATCCTTTGGATGAGCTCTAGACTATTTAGGGTTTTGTTTCTCAAGAGATTCCTTAGACACAAGAATGGAAATATCCTTGGCATGACAACCCTAAGAAGCACTAAAAATGACAATCTTTCAATCATATCATTAACTCATCATGCCATGACAACCCTTCTTTTAGAAAATTATAGCATTATGCAATGGGACAATCCATTCTATAGTATGACAATCATCCTTGTATTAAACCTTCCTAGCATTCATAATGGATCTAATTATGGAAAAGGTTTGATAATAGTCTATACAAGATTCTTGGTGTCCATAGTGACTAGATAGGGTTTGATAACTAATGTGACAATCCATTTATGATAATCATGGTGGCCTATGATAACAATCTAATGTGTAATAGTCTTAAGGTTTCAAACCAAGGTGACAGTCCATCTAACCCTCATTACAAGCCTCACAAAGATATTATAAGAATCCGCTAGCCCATGACAGTGCTTTATTTTCAAGATATAATAATGTTATCACAACTATATAGCATAATAATAGCCTTCAACATTTATATGCTATCCCTTTGAGCAATAGTCCTCATAAATTGATAAGGATAACCTAGATTACATCCTAGGTCACATGATAGTCTTAACACCTATGCTATCCTTCATCTACGAGACAACCTCCCCAACCCCCTCACATGGTTATCCTTGTTGGAGTCGGGATCTACCGTATACAGTGAAAGTGCCAATGGAGCCGTGAATGTCAAGAAATTGTATGCTCTTGCAAAGTTTAAGGGAAACACAAAATAATGCAAACAAAATATTGAGATGAAAATGGAAATGCTTGATTGAATAAAACTATGAACAAGATGTGTGCATATATGGTGAGGTGATTAAGTCGAATCATAAGTCGACTTCGACACTCAAAGAGTGGCGGCCAGTTTGCTCCACCAAATGGCAAGAAAGAGGCGACACATACCTTGGACAAGTTTGATCAACTCTCCAAGTTGCCACATACCTACCTAAGGTGGCTTAATGCCATGTGTAGTTTACATGTATATTTACTTATTAAATAATAAGTAATAACTATAATATTCTACACTAATGTACCCCCCTTAAGCACAACTTAGGTGGACACAAAAGGATGGGTCCCAGCAACTAGGCATAATGAGGTACCCATATAAAAATAAATCTCTCATAAAGTAGAGAAAGAAAGGAAACCCAGTGGGAAAAAAATTTCCTCCAAAAAGAGAGAAGAAATATGAAATGTGCAAGTGATCTTCCCATTCTAGATAGGAATATGTAGGAAGAAGTATGAATGTCTAAATTCTGCACATGGTTCAAAGACCTAGATGATGCCCATGATTTTTTCAAAGGCTACTCAAGTATCTCCAAGCCAATGTTGTCAGTTGACAAGTGCTAATATGATGACTGAGTCGAAGATGTGGACTCATGAATATCTATAGAATCTATCACTATAGAAGCTGATATAGGCAAAGCAAGAACAATAATGTCTGAAGAACTGATGTGTGGAATTCCAATGCATGCCATGTGGCTTCAATCCAAATCCCACATGAAGTCCTACTATGAAGAATCTCTGGAAGCCCTCGATAAAGCAGCTCAGAACTCTAATGTAGCAACAAGTGATGATGGAGGAGATGTCAGGCTTGAAAGAGATGATGTGAGAAGTGATGACACATTTCATCCCTATTCTGATTACTCTCACCTTCCAATTTTTAGACATGATCTAATTATGAGGATATATCAAAAAGATTATGCGGAAGAAAAATGTTTGAAAATGTCAAAGGAGCAGCAGAAGTGTTCTAGACACAACTCAATGTACCCCCCGTAACTCAACATTTTTATCCTCCCTAAATTTGTGGGGCACTTTATAATTTCAATGTATAGGTTAACCCAACTTCGAATGAAAAACGACTTTATAATTTTAGTGTGATATCATTTCCAATGGATCGGACATAAAAAATTAAGCACTTTTAAAAAAATGGCACTCATTTTCGAGTTGCCAATCAAAAGTTACATTGATTTTCAATTTTGCCTATTTGCCTAATTTCGACACTAAAAAATTAAAAAAATCTAAATGTATTTCATATGGAAAGATACTTCGACCCTCCTTGGTGACACAGCTCGGTCTGGCATAAAATGTTTATCTGTGATGGTTTGTTAAATTGCTTGTGGTTACTGTACGCTCAAAATCGTGACTCCGGTTGCTTGGAGCTGTCGGGTCAGATTTCGGCACGCACATGGACCCTTTCCCTCCTTGCTACGGGGTGATCCGCCATGTCACTCTCGCTCATGTAGAATTAGCCAGTCGAGAGGAGGTGAGACACGGCGGGGGTCTGGTTTGTTGGAGAGTTGGACTTCGCGGAGAGGGGTCGACAAGTACTATGGACTTTGTTGTTGTGTGCTTAGTTGTATGCTTCGTTCGATTGTTGTTGTAGTTGAGATAACCCTATGACCCGAAGGGTCACTAGTTTCTCTTCTTCTGTTTGGATTTCTTAGATTCCACCTCTGTGTGGGTAAGCGATTGTTCTCGTTGATGTCCTCTTGTCTCTGTATGTGTTGAACAAGTTCTTGTTGTATTTGGCGTTGTCTAGCTTCTTCTAACAACAAAAGGACAAATGGGTCTCCTTGTGGTTGAACAAATGTTTCTTGTTGAGGTCTTGGATGGATCTCTTGGATCTTGTTGCGGATAGCCCTCATCCATTCTCCTCTCACTCCTAAGAACATTCATGAATCAGGATGGAGGTAGTTGTGTGATTACTAACCTTAACCAGATCTAGGGTTTTGACCTAGGGTTTAGTTGACCTAGGGTTTGACTTTGTTTTGACTTATTTTTACCTCGTGATGGGATCGAGGGTTTGATTGGATCGTTTAACCGTGGTTACCTCGTGATGGAATCGAGGGTTTGCTATTTTGTCTATTCTATGGTTTCTATATGCATGCAAACTATATGATATGCAAAACATTTTTTGGTATTTTTTAGAGTATTTTGGAAATAAAAGTGCTTTTAATCTATGAAAGGGAAATATGTATACAATTCTATATGACTTTTCCAATGCAATGTTAACCTATGTTTTTTGTGTTTTCGATGATTCTAAAGCGATATAATCTAATGAAAAGGGAAAATACTTTTTCCATCAATCTAGATCTATAAATATGAAAGCGACTAATATAACATGCAAGATCTAATTATCAAGGAAAAAATAATGTTTTACTGTTCCCAAGAGCAAATTTGATTATCTAATTACTACGAATTGAATGAAAACAATGAAGGAACTTGAGAGAAACAAAGATTTGTTGACTCCACTACCCTCAGCAATCATTGTGATAAGCAACCTCGAATCTAGCAAGTGATCCTCTTGACAACAAAATGACACGAAGAAGCAAAAATAAGCTTTGATGAAGCTTGTATGAGCTCAATGAGAGATTGGATTGAGCACAATGACATAGAATGAAGTAGCGTGGCGCTACTTGGTTGAACAAATAAAACAAAAGGCACCTTCGTCCTGTAAGAGCATTTGAATGCTAAGTTGGAGAGCAAATTTGGGAAGAGTTGTGTGTACAATGGATTTGCCTCCCTTTGTGCTTGAGGGAGAGGTGTATTTATAGGTTTAGAAGAAGGAATTGATTGAAGAGTTAACTCATTTTGATTGATGAGTTAACAAAGATGATTGGGGAGTTAACAAGGTTGATTACCCAGTGAACTCAACTGATTGGAGAGTGATGAAGCAAAGATAGCTTATCACTGGAGAGAAAATGGAGGTGAGGGAATGCATGAGATTGATTGAAGAGATAATTTGAGATCAAATAGAGCTAATTATGCATGTGTGGGTGCATGAAATAATTAACTCTATATTAAGGATCAAAAACCATGCAAACTGGAACAAAAACAGGCGAAAATGGAGCAAAAATGAGTGAGAAACTTGAGTTTTTCCACGGCTACAAAAACGACAGGGTCACCCCTTTCACCAGACAGGGTCGCCTGGGGGAGATCTGGGCTGGATAGGATCAGATGCAGAAAAACAGGTTGGGAGATGAAACAAGGGAAAAAAAGGAGGGGTTTTGCATTAAGAAATAGGTCAATCATGTGGAAGAATCCAAATCTCCACTTGCATCAGCAGGATCTCCTGGGGGGATCTGGAAATAATAGGGGGAGATTTGGATTGGTTTGACGAAACTGAAAACCGAAAGCGGAAAATGGATAAGGAGACCTCTAGAAGGCTTCTAGGAGGTGCGCTAGATGAAAAACATAGGGGAGAGGTGAAAACTCACCTACAAGACACTCAGAGGGCTTAGGAACAAGGTCGAAAGCTCAGAAAACGTAAGTCGACAAGTGTCGCAACAAGTGTCGAAAAACGTTGTAAATGGGGAAAGAGAGAAATCAATAAGGAAGAAATAACACAAGACAAGAAAGATGACACATCATCAAGAGGCTTGCTGTTTAAATGATATTATTTCACGCTTACATGTACGTGACAAGGATTTGAATCATCATAAGAATCCTCGTGGAGGCTGTGTGTGATTTTTGTGCTTACAGTTACAACAAATATCATTGTTACAAAGTTTATTACATTGAATGTTACAAGGAACGTAATGGTTACAAAACTATAACATTAACAATTTGTGTTACAAAAGATGTTAAGTGTCATAAGTGATGTAACATTAAATGTTTGCTATCTAAAACGGTAAATGTTAGAAGCATATCAAATGTAACAACACTAGTAAGCAAACAAACAGCAACCATATTGAAAAACAAAGCCTCAACTGAAGCCTTGAACGACTATGAAGGGATTTAATGGCTAGACCACGACCTGCATGTATTCAAGGTGTCAAGAATCTCCTGCTTGACGAAAAGATACTCGTGACCTGGATGTGAAACTGAAATGCAGTGACCTTGGGCGTGGAGAATACAAGGGTGAAACCTCAACCTGCAAACTATGACCTTGACCCAACTTCTTTGATGTTTGGCGATGGAGTCTATGGAAAACCATGACCAAGAAGAAGCAAATGAAAATTGCTATTGTGAGTTGTATGGCGACCTGTTTGTTGACGGATTCACCAAAAACAACAGTGACTTGCAAGCATTCAAGGGTTTTCATGCCCTCACACCCCACCGGGTAGAGATCTCAGACAAGGAAGAGTTCATTCCATCCCCTTGGCCTTCTCACATCAATACAGGGACAATGGATTCTGCTTCAAATCATGGGTGAAATGGACAGCCTTCTGTGCAGGCCGAATTAAATATTCAAATAGAGGATTTGATCAAACAAACAGTTTTTGGAGCCTTGCTCTGCAAACAAAGGTGCAAGATAAACCCTCAGCCAATGCACCCTCTGTACGCCTTCAATCAGCCTTAAAACGCCCTAGCCGTGACTTCAATAGGCTTTTATTGCCTTCTATGCGCCTGGTTTCCAGCCTTCAACACCTTCAAACACACAGATTTCACATATACAGAGAATCGATTTCGCATGCTCTGAGAATCGATTTAATCAAACAGTGTTTCAAATTTAAACAATGCAAGCGAACCAGTTTGGCTCTGATACCATGTTGGAGACAGGATCAACTGGACATAGTGAAAGCACCAATGGAGTCGTGAATGTCAAGCAATCGTATGCTCCTGCAAAGTTTAAAGGAAACACAGAATAATGCAAATAAAATATTGAGATGAAAATGGAAATGCTTGATTGATGAAAACTATGAACAAGATGTGTACATATATGGTGAGGCGATTGAGTCGAATCAGAAGTTGACTTCAACACTCAAAGAGTGGTGGTGAGTTTTCTCCACCAAGTGGCAAGAAAGAGACGACACATACCTTGGACGAGTTTGACCAACTCTCCAAGTTGCCACATACCTACCTAAGGTGGCTTAATGCCATGTGTAGTTTACATGTATAAATAATAAGTAATAACATTAATATTCTACACTAACAATCCTAATGACTAATGGGTTCCACATGAAATATAACAACCATATCATGATTGTTATAACAGTACCTACCCTTGAAACCCTCATTTGAATCATTTGTAAATTCTATTGGGGAGTAGACTAGGGTAGTTGTACAAAGAGAAAACTAAATCATTCAATCCATTAAATGCATCCAAAACTTGATCTCTATTGCCCTTGCATCAAAACAAAGCCAAGACATTAGACCTCCTCAAATACGTGCAAATTTAACAATCAAAATCAAACTTTTAGCTATACAAATGAAAAGAATTAAATCCATAGCTATTATAACCCTAGAAATTCCAAGGAAATGACTCCATATTGCTCTTTTCTCTTGTTTTCACCCAATGTCTATGATCTTTGAGTGAGAATGACAGAGTTTAAACATGGATAAAGTTCCATCATGTAATCCAAACGCAAAATCAAAAATATCTTTCATGTAAAATGAATTAAAAAAACATCCTCATTCTTCTTAAATGCACTTATACAGAAGAAGCCAAATATAATATTAGCAATAAGATTAAAGGAGGCAAGGACATACATCTACATGCATTAAAAAGGTAATTTGGCATTAAAAATAACATTTCAACAATTGTTTATGCTAAAAAACTACCTTATGTCATCTGTAGGATGGCTATGACAGCCATGTAAAGGTTTTTCAATAGGCAAAAACCATCAATTTTAAGACCAAAAGTAATTTAAAAATAGATTCAAATTGCCTTTTCCCTCCATCATTAATTCAAATCTTGACACCAAACTAGTTTTAAAGGGTTTTAGTGTATGGTTTGGATTTTTAAAGGATGACTAAGGGTTTGAATAGTTGAAAGGGGCTGATGCCACATAAGGAAGTTCATGATGGTCCAGTTAAATCAATAATAGACACATTTTAAGTCATCTATCCAAATAAATAACCACCATCATGATGTGATTCTTGGTTTCTTACCTTACTATTGTTATGTTGATATTTGATTGCATTTACATAATTGTAAGGGACCTTGTTTGATTACTTTGGGTGGATGGGCCATTATTTTTTAGCATCACTATTCTTCCTTCTGCTCTGTAAGTCTTTTGTCCACTATATATAGTAGCTTGATCTATCCTTAGGGAGCTTTCCAAGGTTTCTTCATATGACTTGTAGGGTAGATTTTGAACTTCTTCCCTAGTGTCCTTGTTAAGGGCATGCAAGAAGAGGTCACAAAGCTCCCTATGATCCATGTTTGGTGTGCTGGTTGAAGAGCAAAGGACTTGCCTTGGACACCTTGTTACAAAGTGAGCTACAGACTCATTATTGTCTTGTTTCATGTTTAGAAACTCTCTAATTCCAATTTTAACTAGTTTGTTCATGTTGAATGTTGCTACAAATTCCCCAATAAGTTGTCTAAAGGAATGAATGGATGCCTCAAGGAGGCGATAATACCAATCGAGGGATATTCCTTCAAGCATTTTTAGAAATATCCTTGTAACAAATCTGTCCCATGGGAGAAGTTCTCTTATCACCGTGGTGTATGCTTTTATGTGGGAGTTTGGGTTGCCTTCTCCTTTGAATTTAGGTAAGTCTAGGAGAGGATGAGGTAGGAGGACATTAAAAATATTACAATCCAAAGGCTCTTTGAGATATTCAAGGTACATTCAGGTGAATTAATTTTAAAATGTTGGGTTTGTACCTGCAAACATCAATCTCGTGGTAGCAGAGGTTTGATTTTGTTGATGTGTTGTTTGAAAGTTTGGTACCAGTATTGTTAAGTTTTATGTTTTATTGACACCACTTAATTGAATGTTCTAATTTTGAGGAAACATGAAAGCCTCATTTCCAATATTTTTCATGTAAAAGTTCAAGTATGGGGGAAGTTGACTTACCCCTTATCTTTGATCTATAAATGGATTTATTCAAACTTTGGGTCTTTCTAGTTGGGACTATTCAACAACTCCTACTTCTAGCATCTTGATTCTTTGAACCAATGTATCTATAATGTCAACATGAGTGAGTCTTTCTATTCTATGATTTTCATTACTCTATAAAGGCTCATCTTAAGTTCAATTTCAAGTGGCCCTATTTGTTTCATGATCTACTAACACTTGTCATGTCGTAGATCTTTCTACTTGATAGGCCATGCAAAGGGCTTCTTGTACCCCACATGATTCTTGCAAATTCTTCTCTTGATGACCAACTTCATCATCATTGAATAGTAGTTTCTCTATATGTTTAAATAGGATGGCCATATAGATGAACTTCTGATCTTAGTCGATGTGGTTGATTTTAATTAGAATATTCTTGATTCCAAGTTGGATTGTTAAAAGTTAAGGATCTTTGTGGCTCTTGATGAGGACCTTCAATGACTAAGTCCTTGTAGTTAAAATAGTTTGTCACTAATGCTAGAGGATCAATAGGCACACATCTTTCAAAGGAGGGAGTGATGAAGTCACTTGAGGGGACATTCCCCCATGGTCTATCCAAATCTATCATATTCAAGGGTGTTATGACACACCTCAAAATAAATGGAGTGGATGTGAAAGAGTGACAAGAAGGTGAGATGAAGTGAAAAGGTAGATGGGAAGAAGATGAAAAGTGAAAATTAAAAAGTTAAAATGAGATATGAGCAGTGAGGATGCAAACAACTCTAGTAGAATCTTTTGTTGTTCACATCAGGTTCACCAAAATATGTGACATTTATAACTAGACCCAAGCTTAACGTGGATGATTCAGGCTCTAAGGTGACATGAGGGATTGGGAACCCTTGCAGAGTGACACTATATCACTCCCGCTCTGACGGTAAGAGAAAGTGAAGTGGTGACATAATTGAGGGGCTATCCATATCCCTCAAGAGTGGGATTTCATGGGCCCTGATCATGGTGATCATGCCTGTTAGCAGTGTGTCCTCATTGCCCTCACCACAACCACTGTTGTCAGTTTCTTCTTCTCCAAGTCTTCTTGATGTTGTGCTTTTTGTTGTTGTTTTTGTTGTGTTTGTTGGACTCTTTACAAGATTGTTGTTGTTGTAATTACCATGTGTCCTAGAGTATAGCTGGCCCTAAGATGATCAAGTTCATTGGTAATGTAAAGTCAGAAAATCTCAAGTCTTCTTCATTCTAACTCAAGGATCTCCTCGAGAAGTCTACATTAAATATTTCTATGTTCTTCTAAATGTCTCCTTCTGTTTTCTTGGTGAATTCACCTAAGAATATTTTCTTATTCCTATATTTGTTGTTCAATTGATTCTTCTTGTTCTCTATTCTCTAGGTTTTGTATTTCAAGGAGATTTTCTCTTATCTCCTCTAATTCTTGTTCCACCTGATTATTTCTCACATTAGGGCACATTGGGTGCTTAGCAAAGACAACATGGTTGTTTGAAAGTTTGTGTTGTGCAATGTGGTTTCTCTATGCCTTGTGGTGAAAATGAGGGATTGAATGTCTATGTTTTATGTTGATTGCCTCGTGACAAAATTGAGGGCTTAGTACCTGAATGTGAAAGTCATGCCTAGTTTAGTTATGATGTTTCTAAATGCAATCTAACTATATGTGCATGCATGCAATTCTTTGTATTCCTTTTTTTTTTATAAATTTTCAATGTTGTCTAATTACTATGAAGAATAAGTTATGTATGCAAACTAAATTATTTCTTTCCTAAATGCAATATTTTACTACATTTTTTGTGTTTTAGTTTTTGATATCACAATAATAAAAAAAGAAAGAACAATGCAATTTAAATGAAAAAGGTAATCTTTCCCTATACTAAAGAAACTTTTCAATGAAATCTAAATCTACATCTTTAAATGCAAATTGATCTACAAATGCAAGAAGAAGAGGTAATCTTTTCTTTACACTAAAACTTTCTTTTTGAAGAAATGCAATTTAATTTTTTAAATGCCAAATGATCTACGAAGAAGAAATACAACTATCCTAAGAATGTAAAGAGGAAAGAGGAAATGCTCTTTTCTTTATACTAGGAACTTTTATTTTTGAAGATACAATTTACTTTTTCCACATGCAAAATATTTTCTAATTATTAATTTAAATATAAAATGAACTTGTACTCGGTCACGCCAATGCTAGGAAAATAGTCCTCAAAGGTCTAGCTCTTATTGGAGTGTCCTCTTTCACAATATTGGGGTACTTCACTTGATGATAGGAAGAAGAAACAAAATGTAAGAAATTAAAATAACAAGAAGCTTTGTGGCTTGTATGGAAAGAATATTTGTGGCTTGTGAGGTTGAAAAGAAAAAGAGGGTCAAGGCCTATATGAGAAGCTTGGTTGGGATAAGGCTTCTAGAGATATCTATTCTAAACTTAGATATCTAATCTAAGTAGAATAATACAAAGGCTCAAGGCCATTGTAGAAGCTTGCAAGAAGCTTGAAGAAACTAAGAAGCTTTATGAGAGCTCAATTGGAGAGATCCAGGCAAGTAAGAAATGCATTTCTAAGATAAAAACAATAAAGCAAAAGTCTCTATGCCCATAAGGAAGCTAAGAAGCTTAAAGAATAACTAAAACTAAATGCGAGAAAGAAAAAGGCTCAAGGCCTATGTAGAAACTTGCAAGAAACTCGTGATGTGAATTTTAAATGAGAAGAGGGTTCGAAGGGTTGAGCATGAAAAATAATGAAGAGAATAGAAGTATTTATAGATAAAAATGGGAGGGAATGGAAGAAGAAATAAGATAAAAAAGAAAGTGCAACTCAAGAAGAAAATGGAAACAATCCATGAATAGTCAAAAAGATAAATGAGAAAATTAAAGAGAAAATGCAAACAAATTAGAGATATAAAACACAAGCATAAGTTCATAATGGAAAAAAAAGTGAGACAAGGAGTGAGTTGGCACAAAAAATCATGAGTTAAAACAAATTAAAATCAAGTTGAAAAGCCAAAAAGATGAAATGATAAATGGATTTAAAAACAAGAGGGTCACCCCTTTTTCTAGTTAGGATTGCTCGAGAGACCTAGGAACACTAGTGGTGGCCCTAAGGGGTGACCTAGGAACACTAAGGGTGGTCTTGAAAACACAATGGGTGACCCTAAACATGTAGAAAGGGAGAATCAGCTAGGAAACATGAAAGGTGAAAAAGGTCAAAAGAAAGGAAAAAAAGGGGGACAAAAGATGATAAATCAAAAAAGAAAGTCATCAAGACATGAAACTATTGGGAGAGGTAAAATCATGCCTTTGAGGGTTGTGAGCTATGATTATCATCTCTTCATAGGACCACCATATTAGCCTGATGTGATTTTTGTACATATAGGACCATATAATTTCTAATGTGATGTTTCCTTGACCACTCCTTGAACTACCTAAGTTCAAAGAAGTGAGAGATCCCAACTCTCACATCAAGGCTTATAGCATAGTTCTTCTCATTTGGAAGAGAGATCAGGCTTCTTCAAGCTTCTTCACAGGCCTTTAAGCCTCTTAGTTTATTTCTTTAGTTTTAGTTTTTGCAAAGCTTTAAATCTTTCCCTTAGAGAACTGACTTGTGTTCCACTTTTTGGCCTAAGTGGGACACTCAAAATCAACATTTTTCAACTTCAAATTGTGTCAATTATAGGGAACAAATAGTCAAGAATTTAAGGATGATGCAAATTAATGAGCTATGGAATTTTTTATGTAAATTCAAGCTATGATTTTTTTAATATTTTTTAAATAATTATTTCTATCATTTTTAAATTTTAATTTTTTAATCAATTTTTAATTTTTCTATTATTTTTTATTGAGTGACATTATTCCATAATGCATAAATTTCACTATAAATAAAAAATTTGCATGATTGATTGGAATTAGACCGTTAACTCCATTGTCTAGTGCATGGATATTTTTTAGTATTTTTTTGTTAAATATTTTATTTATTATTAATTTTAAATTAGCGTTAACAAAAAATTCAGACTTGTATTATTCCATAATTCATTTCTCTTAGCATATATATCAAAATTATTATTATTTTATTGAAATAAGAACATCTATGTGGAGTGAAGATACGATTGCCAAAGCCATGAGGTTAAGCTAGGAAGGGAAACGATTGAAAAAATAGACTAAAGTCCAAGACCCGGAGAGCATGAGTAGGTTTTTCAAAGAAGGTGAGATGCCTGTTCGGATAAAGCCTAATCTACCCCTGGGATAAGGTATGCTTCCTTATCATGAAGTACATAACTTTGGAAGGCTAGTTTAGGTGCTTTTATCATTATCACTTTACCTTGCTGAACCACTTCCGCCATAAATTGCTCATAAATTTTCCTTTCTACTTGTTGACTTCCCTGGAATCCTCTGTGAAACTAGCCAAAACCGCTCATGATAACAACCCTAGCCTTGTGGCTGTGCCACTCCAAGGTTTAATCCTCTGATTGTTTCACTTTCATCTTGTCATGTGCCCTCCCAAGCCAATCAAAGCATGCCTTGTTGAGGAGGTCAATGATGATGAGTTTGATGATAATATCTCGCTGAGTGTCAAATATGGTAGCCTGACTAAAATCAAGGCCTTAAATCCCTCTGTTAAGGATTCCCCTGGCCCTACTAGGTCCCCCCGAACCCTAAGATCCCGACTGCTGAAACCCTAGCACCTCGACCCCATAAGAAGAAAGGTGTCAAAGCCCTTCATGGTACTTAGAAGAAGACCTCTTCTCCACTGAGCCCATTTGAATTGGCCACCCCTGTTGATGGCGTGTCTGGGTCCTCTGGTCAAGATCAAAAGGTGCCAGCCAAGGGTTTGTGTGACCTTAAAAACAACCCTACTCACTCCGGTGAGAAGAAGCAGAAAAGAGACATAAGTGTGCATTCAGAGACTTGGAAATAATCTACTAAAAAGAAGGGTAAGAAATATGTTGATGGTGATGAACCTATAAAGCTCCCCCCTGAAGGGGGTTACACTGATATTCAGGAGAAGGGGGAAGAGCAGGCTATGAAGGGTAAGAAGAAAGGTGTTAAGGGTAAGTCTGCGAGAAGGCCAAGCATCTGCGGCTCAAGTAGGTTGGCGGGAGTTAAGACCCCTGTGTTGAAAATTGTTGATTACTCTTCAGCTTCAGATCCTAAGGAGGAAGTGGAGATAAAGGAAGTTAAGTCTACCCCTGAGAAACCAGTGGTTTAGGAGGGAGCTAGTTTGTTTGAAGAGATGAATGATTATTTCTATGACATCAAGGAGGATGAGGTGGAGGTTATGGAGTCTTCGGCTAAGGTGGTGGCCAGTGTGGAAAAGTGTGAAAATTGCAGACTGTTTAAAAAAGATATGGATTCTTTGAAGGATAGGATGTCCTCCCTTGAAGATAAGATGTGGGTGATGGAAACCCTGTGCTCCAAAGTGTAATGTCCCCTTCTATGTTAGAAATGAAGGCAAACTACTTCAATGGAAATCCAATTCGAATAAATTTTAGCAATCTTTAACTGTGTGTTATTAATGGAGATTGTAACAAAACATAAACCCATAATACAAAAATATACCAGAAGCAGAATGAAGCACATAACACAAGTGTTTAACGTGGAGAAAACCTTTTCCAGTAAAAAACTCCACCAAGAAAAGAGGCCAAGTTGTATTATCTTCACAAAAGGAGATTACAAATACATTCACTTCCTCTGTCCTCCAACCTTCACTCCGGCAGAACCTGGGTACCTATAAACTGTTATATATCTCTCATCTACTATGCTATGGTTTTTTATAGAATTTACACAATGTCAAGACATTAAATGACTTCTTACAAGCCCATAACACTTGTCAAGAGTCAACAACACAACCTTGGGCGTCCATGACCAAGAATAGGCTCTTACGGGGTCATAAATGCTGTCATACATGCATCCTCCACTTGGGAAAAAGTGCCCATGCAAGCTTGAATGCCTTGGGGCCAAAAATAGCCACTTACAACATCTTATGACGTGTCATATGCTATTATTAGTGTCATAGATTCTTATGACAACTTACAGTTGTCATATAATCTCTTACACCTTCTTACAGCATCTATGACGTGTGTCATAACACTAAAAATAGATTATTCCTCCACATGTGCACCCCACTTTGACCAATTACCATTTGCCATAGTAAATAACATCCTGTAACTACTACCGGTAAGTCTGGGACTTACC
This sequence comes from Cunninghamia lanceolata, assembly GCA_027924645.1. NCBI lineage: Eukaryota > Viridiplantae > Streptophyta > Pinopsida > Cupressales > Cupressaceae > Cunninghamia > Cunninghamia lanceolata. The sequence goes on from BSBN01001560.1 coordinate 4,733,340, forward strand.
ATGCAGTAACTCCGTAATTACCAAGGACAGTAAATAATTTTTACCACTGCCAGTGAAACTTCTACATCCCTTATGGGTAATTACAAATAATAAATGGAATAATACAATAATGAGATTTACAAGGTGAATGGAACCTTATCCCAACATTCTAGCAAGCCAAAATTTTAGCAACCTTGCAAATAATTTCAACTTGTAAAAGAGCACATTAGTATACAAAAACATTTCATCATGTTTACATAAAGTACTAAACTTTATCTATTTCATCTCCTCACTAGTCATATATCCATGTTCATGATCTATCTTATATCATTAATCACACATGAGTCATGGACATACCTCGGGGAGGACGTTCATAATCCTACCCATTAATCAGACCACTCACCTAATATGAGAGGGTGGTTTAAGGATTCCAAGACCCACGGCCGTAGGCCCAAGGCTTCACCTCACACCCAGAGGTTCTTCACTCTTGGCTTGGAGGGGCTTATAGCCAGCTCGAGGTTCACCTACCGTTAGGCCATTAATATTATCTAGGTCCTACGCAACCATAGGGTCAAGAACTTCATGCTACACCTGGCAATACTTCATTCTTACCCTAGGTCTAAGAGCTTCATGCTACACCCGGCAATACTTCACTCTTAGCTCTGAGGGGCAATGACTTGCCAGCTCGAGTGCTAGACACTAGATTCCTTCTAACCACTAGTCTCATACTAATAAGGTGTGTAGGTGGATTAAGAGGAAGGCTACTAATCCTAGCCCGATACTCCATGGTCATAACCAATCTCTTTATAGAACATACTTATTATTCTAGGCATCATGCCTTCTATTTAAAAATTCACTTTCTTGGATATTCAATAATTACTAGTAAATTGATATTTCCCTTTGAATGCATATTTCATTAGATGTTTACTCTACTATTATTAGCTTTTCCTAATATGAGATTATTAGAGCTTCCTAACATTCAATGGATTATTCACAACATTTATAACCTTATCATTTATATCTTACAAGTTATAAATTGAACAAGTAAATATAAATTCTTACAAATCATAAATTGAATAAGTAAATATAATTACTTACTTACCTGTTGTAGCTTTACCTGGGATTTCTTACCTATGCCACCGTAATATAATATTTATTGTATTGGTGTTGCCGTTTATATATTTTATAATATATATTTCACACCCCTTCCTTTTTCTATTGATTTCCTCCTTTTGTTAGAGGGGCTGGTTAATATTTATAAGTTTGAAGGGATGCAATTTACCACCTGTCACCACCCTTAATAAATAAATATTATTAAACTTTGATGATACTCGATATTTGTTTGTATTAGTTAAGCACTCCTTATTATGAGATTGACATCTTCTCAAGAGGCCTGATTCCATTTATGAATGCCCTTATATTATGCAATGAATAAATATACATTTACTATTATACATTATTATTATTATTATTATTATTATTATTATATTTACTTGAATAATTCCTCCCTATATATATTTATGATATCTTTTCTACTTATGACTCAGAAATAAATAAATAAATAAATAAATATATATATATATAATGCGGATCTAAATATATTTATTTATCAGATATTCCTTTTTTTTATTTATTGCCCTTGCTCTTTTCTTTCTATCCCACAGCCTTTATTTATTTCCCTTTTCAAGGGATATTTATTATGCCTGGTGGTAAAAGACATACTTACCCTTTTATAATTTTATTATTTCATATTATTCCCTTTTATGAGCTGTGGTAAAACTAGTTCTAACCATACATAACTCCCTTAACATAGTTTATTTATATTATTTGTATTTATATTATATCATTTATATCATAATAAATGATATATGATTTTTTTTATATTATTTATATTTATATTATAATATAAGATAAATATAAGAATATTTGTATTTATATTATTAGATATATTTATAATATATTATTATTGTTTATATGTGTTATTTATAAATATAATAATAATATATCTTGTTAATTGTTTTAAATAAATATTATTTAAATATATTAAATATATTTAATTTATAATATCATTCATATCTTTGATTTGAATAAATAATACATAATGGAGGGACATGACACAAAGTGACCCATAGGGTAGCTACCTCTTTGGTTGTTCTACAGGATATTCAGGTTGGAAAGCATGATGAGGAGAAAAACTCTGCTAGTAAAGATGAACTTCTTGGATTCGTCATGGATGAATGGAACATGTTGCTTAAGTAGTTTCTGGTCTTGTCTTTGTTTTTGGTATTGGTTCTATACTTTCTCTAATATGTTTAGTAGCTGTTAGTTTGTTGTTGTTCTGTTGTTCGTAGCCTGTTGGCCTATTTTTCTGCCTTCATGGCCTTTTGTAATAGGGATCTGCACCCTGGTTTGTAGCTTACCAATATCAAAAACATCTATGTGGAGTGCAGTGCATTTTTTGATATTTTTCTAACAATGTTTGTTAATTTTCCTAGTGTCTTGAGTAAAAGTCATTATTTTTTTGAAATGGACCTATATTCATTATAATTTAAAAAAAAATAATATTAAAGAAAACATAATACATATTATAATTTTTGGAAAGGTAATACAAAGGGATACATACTTAAAAAATGACACTTCCAAATGACTTCATTTGATCCCCCAAAAGGTGAAGCAAAATTGCCTTTTATCAACATTTTGATAGGTGCAGAGGAGACTCCATTAGGAGTTTGATTTAATCCTGGGGGCTTATATTAAAGGGGGTTTGATCTAAGAGGGATTGATTTAACCCCCTTTAATCACACCCCCTTAGATGGAATCCGTATAGGCTTAAATCATTAATTTTTCTAACAAATATATGATTTTAAGAAAAAATCAAGATGTCTGACAAGTGGGACACACTATTTGTGATCATCTAGATCAACAAATGAACACACCCATCCAAGTGAAACTCATGCAACATGACACACTTATAGGGATCATGTTGGGAGGGATCCCTCCTTTCACACATGACCATTTTTTGGGACATATCTCAAGCACCTAAAGGAGCCTTTGGACCATATAATTTGTAATTTGATGTTTCCTTGACCACTCCCTAAACTACGTAAGTTCAAAGGAGTGGGAGATCCTAACTCTCACATCAATGCTTATAGAATAGTTGGTCAAGTACTCCTTCCCTAGGATGGAGTTGTTGTGACCAAATATATTCAAAGGGATTACCCTAGATTAAAACTACTGGCTTCCAAAAACATCCACCCATTCTTTCTGACAACTCATTAGTAAGTTTGTCGCCATATATGACATGAATAAATTGTTAAAATTGGGAATTCGAGAGTTCCTAAGTGTCAAACAAGAAGGTCTAATGAATCAATCATGTACTTCATAACACAATGGAGACAAGTTCTCTATTCATCAATAAGTGTGTCAAATATGGATCACATGGAACTTTTGTTAGGGTTAGCCGGCAGAAGATATCAATTAAATGTAAATAAAGATTAAACAAAAAAATGAAAAATACACAGAAATAATAATAGCGAGAGACAATTTTAACGTGGTTCATCCAAACTTGGGCTACATCCACTAACAGAGAGTCTAATATTATTATCTAGTAAATCAAACTGATTACAACCAGCAATCCCTGCAACTCAATACCGCTGCAAATGCTACAATACAACATCCACGAAAACCCTAACCCTTAGCCGCTTTTATCAAGCCTTATGTCGGTTACAAAAAATAGGGTTTTTTTATGTCGGCTAATAGAAATATAACTCCCAATGCCTTTATAAAATAATAAAAACTGTGTGAGGTTTCGAGGGCGTTGCCCCTGAGCCCCCACGAGGGCGCTGCCCCTTGACCCCACCATGTATCACAACAAGGAGTGCGCCAGGGGCACTGTCCCTAGACCCCACAAGGGGCGCTGCCCCCAAACCCCCACAAGGGGCACTACCCCTTGACCCCGTAGAAATTTGGGGGGGAAACTGCACCGATAAAAGTGAGGAAAATTTAACCTCCGAGTCTGATTAGGCTCCATATAACAACTTTGTTTTCTCTTCTTGCATTCCCTAAATAGGGACATGTAGGAAGAGGTCCAAAAACTCCCTTATATATCATATGAATAGGCTCTTGAGAGATCTCTTAGGATAGACCAATCCACAATTGATAGTGGTAGGAAAGAATATCATGCCAATGGAAAATTGGTCACTCAAACACAACAACAACAATAGCAACCCCTCAGTACCAAATTTTTTGAAGAACAATCAAAACACCATAACAAATGGGGTTACAGATTGCCCACCACCTAATAATGGAAACAACAACTATAATTACAATGAAAATAACTATAGTGGTGGGTACAACTATTCAAATTGTTAGAATCAAAACATCAACACTGTTGACTATCCCCAAGAAATAATTATGGTCAATGAAATAGGATACAAAATGAGCGTACCTATAATAACAACTAATATGATCCATATCACAGACCTCTATATTTTAAACTTGATAAATTCTGGTTATTCCATAAGAGAAGGGGGCATGACATAGGAACTCATCATGATTACAAAAGATTTATCTCAAAGCTTCCTTGGGAACAACAACATCTATTTATAGATACGTTCCTAGATACCCTCATGATAAATTTGGTCACACCATGGATGTAAACACTATTGACCATGTTTCCAACTAAGACAATATAATAGTACATACAAAGACAAAACAAAAATAGTAACTCACCATGTGGCTACACTCCTATGAGTCATTGTATGTTTCACTAGATTAGGGGGCACAATACTTCAATTTGTAGATAGAATAATGCAATTCTTCTCCAAGAGTCAACAGTGACCATTCATGAGAAAATTCCTCCACCCACATGACAAAGGACATAGGATCAAAAGTTATCAATAAAATCATTAGCACACCTCTGAAGAAAACATGTTAGGCCTTATAGAACTTGGTATGTATTAGGCTTAGTTTACATCCCATGCACACCTAGGCAACCTAACTCCACCCCTAATAAGCTTCATGACTTAACTTTCTCTCATGCATCATAGACCTTCTTAGAAACTTTCCCACTCATTATAGTTCTATCTTTGATTTCCTATGTTTAGGCCATGTGACATGAATCACTTCAACCCCTCACATCAATAATGTCACACATTACCCTCACCCACCTTGCTTTCCTCCTAAAGACACCACTTTCACATTTAATTCTAGAAAACTATCATTATATGATGACATAACTCGGTAGGATGGCCCCACTCTTTATCTACATGTCCAATTTTACAATAATTCTATTAAGTGTGTCATAATCAATGATGAGGTTGTAGTCAATGTGGTCAGTCATTCCCTCCTCCAAAGGCTAGTATATGATGAATTCCTCATTACTTAGACTAATCATGTTCTTAGAGTCTATGATAATCTTAATACCCCTATCATTAGAAAGGTTATATTAATCTCCCTATCACCATTAGTTCTAAAACCTTTCCTATAGAGTTCTTTATTTTAGATGAAGAAACTAGCTAAAACAAGATTCTTAGATGACCTTGGATTCATTGGATGAAAGCCACTTTCTACCCTATTTAAAGAGATCCACTTTCTCCACTTTAGTAAAGTCCACATCATCAAGGGAGATCTTTATCCTTTTAGTGTTTACAAAGTTAAAAAAGTTAGGAAGAAAGATTATTCAAAGTGAACCCATGAGCCCTCTATGAGAGAAAGTGGAGCCAGTATAAAACAACTTGGAGTTAATAATTGTGAAACTTTTCCTAAATCTAAGCCTAAATCTAAAACTAAAAAGAATGAGACCCATCAAAAAGGTCTTGACATAGTTGCTATTGTTCCCTCTAATATCACCACTTCTAAAACTATTAAATTGCTAAAGGAGGATTAGTCGGTCATATTTCCTTTTGATCTATATTTGATAGGGACCTATGCACCTATAGGCCTTACTTATATTCCTATCTAGGATACCGAAGTACTTGTATGGTTAGAAATTTAACATTTGGGAGCTCTCCCCATTAGAGGGATAATCATCTTGTTTCTACGATCCCAACCTTAGAAAAATGAGGTAAAATATCCTAATGACATGAAATCCACTATTCAAGAAGTTATTCATCAAGTTTTTAACCCATGGTGGCTTAACCCTACTCCTAGTTGGTTAGGCCTACATAAGCCAATAATACAACAAGAAAGTGTCTCCTTAATCCTTCAAGGTCAAAGAGCTTGTACTTAAGATAGATAATGTTAGAAACAAAAGAGTTGGTGAAGGCCAAAAACTTAGATCAAATTGGGTTGGTCCATATCTTGTGAAAGAAAATGTTTGAAATGGAGCCTACCTCTTGTACACCATGGAGGGAGAAGAGTTTGGTGATATTTTCAACACTTTTCACCTTAAGAAATATAACATATAAGAAACAAAAAAACATATATACATACACACAAAAAAGTAAAACATGCATTTCATTCTATTTTCTCCATCTTATCACCTATAACTAGTCTACTCTTCTTTGATTTTTGTCTTAATAGGAGTCTTGAGTTGCTAGTATAGGCCACCTTTACTAAGTCATAAATTCCCCAAAATCATCTATACCATTCACCCTTTACATTCCAAACAATTCAAAATGAGTCTACTCAAAGCTTTAAATTGATCTTACTCTTAACTATCATCAAGTTTATCTCAAAAACATGTCAAGTCTTTCAAGTCCACAATTCCCAATAGAAGCTAATAGTCAAGTCTCCATAATTCTCCTTAGTAAGGGGGAAGTCTTAAAAGATTATTGTACCCATTGGTTACATTTAGACCCTTATTCATCTTAACTAACCTTCAATGATGAACCCTCACTTCTAACTAGTAGCATGGGGTTAGGTTAAGGGCCCCAAATATCTAATTCTATAAAGCTAAAATAAAAAATAAATATTAAAAAAAGAAATAGAAAACAAAACAAAAAAAGAAAACATATTTCTCAATATCCATACTCTTAAGTGGAGACCCCAATCAAAGCTACAAGGGTGACATTCTTAAGGAAAAGAAATCAGTAAGTAAAGAACACATATGCACAAACTAGGTGAAACAACTAAGAGTCTAGTCTATCTTCAAAAGGCCATCCTTGCTAAGGATACTTTCATTTACCCAGGGCTTGACTTGTTGCCCATATTTTGATCTAAGTCTAGATGGTAATCATAAAAATTATTGATTGTCATTATCTAGCACAAGTCTAAATGGTGAGTGTATATCAAGATCCATCTTTAGCCTTTTGTAAAATTCATAACAAACTTATTTGCATTACCTTTCAAAGAATTGAACTTAAGAATTCAATGACCAAAATGAAATTTGAAGGATGATGTATTCCATTGGAAAAGCTTCACCATTATAACACACTTACTATTGAGACCAAGGGTCTCACTAGTTTTAGCTCAGTCTTAGAGAACCAAGGGGTATGTCCTAGACTAGCATCATTTTCCTCCTATAATTGGGCTTGAGTAGTCCACCTTGTGAATGAGAATCTTTGTGTGATGTGTTCTTAGTTGTGGTCATCTTGTGGGTGTTTGGTGTGTATACGATTGATCACCATAGCGAATATCTCTTAATATGGAGGGGTGGGCCTTAGGGTTTCACATGGCTGGTTGATATTGATCACCATTGGGATTCTGCAATGGATCTTGAAGGTGCATCTTAGAGTTCATATGGATCTTGTAGCTCTGCTTGCCTTTATATCGTCATACTTTGTTAAATTGTCATTTATGGTTATTAGAGACCTTTTGTAAAGGCGTAATTTTTTATAATTGAATAGTTGTCTCAAAATTTTATTTGAGTGTATTCCATCCATGTTTGGGATGCAAATACCACTTTGAAATTATTTAATAATTGCTATTGATTTGAAATCACACATTGATTTGTAATGGAATTATCATTATTTGTAAGCCTTGATTGTGCAACATTTAGGCCTAATGTGACCTCATGTTGGAAAGAGATTTATATCTTGTGGATTATGCTTTATTATGATGTTAGAAGGAATTTGTATGTATGAATGGTTTGTTGTCATAATTGGCTATTGTATTGGCACTGTTAAACTTATTTATATGTTTTCTTGTCGCATTGTGGATAATAGTTTATATGTGCATGTGAACTAAGGAAATTTACCTAAAATGAAATATTATATTTTATGAAGTTTAGGACCTTATATATGATTCTTAATCCATATATAATCTAGTATTTCAAACTATTCTTTGTTAGCTTGAAATTGAGTGAGTTAAGACATGTTTATGTTAGCTATTTTGGTGTCGCACTGGCTTAGCCATGCAACCATCTTTGGTTTTGAGTCTTGTTCATGTTTATTGGTGTCAAAACATGGTTTTAATGTCTTTTTAGTTTTTAGGCTTTTTGGAAAACCTTTTGGAAACCTCAGTGTCAATTTTGGTGTCTTCAAGAACCTCTCTATCAATTTGAGGCCTTACCTATTGTTTTGAATTGACCATTTTGAGTATGGGCAATTTCACTGGTAAATGGAGAAATATTAGAATGGCTAGGGTGATCCTAGGATGGCTAGGGCAATTTGGACTAGAAAAATGGGCAATTTACCTCTAAAAGAGGTGATCCTAAAATAGGGAGTTGTTGCCTATATTTGTTGGCAAAAAATTCATAGAACAATTGTACCTTATGGTATGCTATTCCTTTCGATATTCTTCATTTTGAATATTTGAATGTTCTTGAGATCCTTTAGATGAGATTTGAGCACTCTATCATTGGTTGTGAGGAGACTTTAGCTCCTCTATTATTCATCATGTCAGTGTTATCCGATGATGGTTGTCTAAGTCTTCTATTGATGTGATTATGTTTGATGTTGTTAACCTTGTGTTGTCTCGTACTTGGTAGTGTTGTTGTGTTCTTTGGTCATGATGAACTATTTAATTTTGACAACATTGTGTGTGCAAGAATGAGGTTGTGACATGTGTTTATCATAATAGTAATGTGAAAGATTTGTTGGTATCTATTTTGTCCATTGATGTCCTAATGTAGAAGTTGGGGCATTGCAAAATCTAGCATTAATTTGCTTGGGTAGTTTTAGTTTTAGAGTGGTTTTGCTTTGCATATGTTTAAAAAGGTGCATAAAGCATAGAGTAGTTTGTAGTTTAGATTAAATTTAGAATTCATTGTAGGGTAAATCCATTTTAAAAGTTACATTTTTTAGATTAACAAAATTTCATTAGCAGTGCTCTAGAGCTCATATAGCAAACTAAAGACTTCAAAGTTACTACACAAACATTACATTAAAACCTCATTAATATGTCAAATTTGAGGAAGATTTTTATTTCAGTTTGGCACTCACTATTTATCAAGGAATGAAAAGTACAAATTGTAGACACAAAGGATTGAGGGAAAATAGTGATTTACATTGTTGAGATTGAAAGAAATAATTTAGTTTTTTTTTAATTTATTTTTTCCCTTGTTTGTTAAAAGTATATTTGAAAAAGGAAAATATCTCTTTATTGTTCAATAGATTTAATTCACAAAGACTTTGATTTTTAGAATAATTTGATTTGTTAAATAGTTGCATTTGCTCATAAAAACAAAACCAAACACAAAAGGATTCATTTACTTAGTTTCAATATTCTTACTTGAATGAAACCACTTTATTTTTAATATCTTGCATTTAAAAACAACAATATCATCAAAAACATCAAGAAAACATAAAATCACAAAATAATTTACATTCAAGCATCATTCCAAACTTTTGCTAGTGATCAACACTTTGCACTCATAGAATCAAAGCATTAAACTCAAATCAATCAACTCTTTTGCAAGTGATCAAAATTTTTGTTGGAAACTCAAACAATTCACTCAAAACATTCAACATTTGAACATTCCAACTTAGAACAATCTACAACTTGAACGCTTTGTGAATATTAAAAAATAATTTCATTAAAACTCAAACAAAAAAACATTTAGTGAACCAAGTAAGACTTGGAACATGTTCCACTTTGACTTCTGAGGTCATATTTGACTTTTCATGCCTATGTGTCATGGGTTGAGGCTAGACTTAGTAAATGAAACCTTGAGAGATCTAAGTTAGATTTTGGCTACCCTTGTAGTTGTCATTGTTGAAGAACAAACAATTATTCTTGAGGAAATCTAGCAAGAGAATGCTTTCTTTGATGCAACTAAGATAACACATTTTACGGAGATCTTTAAACACGTGAGTGCTTTTTTAGAAGCTTTATTTCACATAAACCAACAAAGAATTGATGTAATCCATGAAAAAAAACACAACCATTCGATGTCAACGACATCCTTCATATACTTGTTCCATGTGAAGAGGATAGTCCACCTCATTCACTGCCACTAGACCAACTCTTGTGACACAAGCAATAGTAAACTTGCCCAATCACCTAATCAATGTGAACTATCCTATGTGAGCCGATTTCATATCTATAATGTCAAATATGTGTCTGCAAAAATACCCTGAGTCAATTTTGTAGATATGAATTTATTCTAGGGTGGTGAATAAGAGATCCAGGTATCGAGTTCAGTTTTTGAAAATAAGTAAGGATAAAATTTGATGCAAGAATACACCACTTATAACATGCAATATCTTGGTGGTCTCAAACCACATAGAATAATATGGTGGTCTTATCTCCTCTAATTCGTGTTCCACTTGATTCTTTCTCACACTAGGACACATCGAGTGGTTAGCAGAGACAACATGGTTGTTTGAAAGTTTGTGTTACATGCAATGTGGTTTTTCTATGCCTTGTGAAAATGAGGGATTGAATGTTTATGTTTTATGTTGATTGCCTTGTGACAAAAGTGAGGGCTTAGTACTTGAGGTTTATAAATGCAATCTAACTATATGTTAATGCATGCAATTCTTTGTGCCCCTTTTCTTTTTTTTTCTAAATTTTCAATGTTGTCTAATTACTATGAAGAAGAACTTATGTATGCAAACTAAATTATTTTTCCTAAATGCAATATTTTACTACATTTTTTGTGTTTTTAGTTTTTGATATCACAATAATAAAAAAAGAGAGAACAATGCAATTTAAATGAAAAAGGTAATTTTCCCTATACTAGATAAACTTTTTAATGAAATCCAAATCTACATCTTTAAATGCAAATTGATCTACAAATGCAAGAAGAGGTAATCTTTTATTTACACTAAAACTTTCTTTTTGAAGATTTTTGAAGAAATGCAATTTAATTTTTTAAATGTGAAATGATATATGAAGAAGAAATGCAACTATCCTAAGAATGTAAAGAGGAAAGAGGAAATAATCTTTTCTTTATACTAAGAAATTTTATTTTTGAAGATACAATTTACTTTTCCCACATGTAAAATATTTTCTAATTACTAATTTAAATATAAAATGAACTTGTACTTGATCACACCAATGCTAGGAAAATAGTCCTCAAAGGTCTAGCTCTTATTGGAGTGTCCTCTTCTTCAATATTGGGGTACTTGACTTGATGATAGGAATACGAAACAAAATGTAAGAAACTAAACTAACAAGAAGCTTTGTGGCTTGTATGGAAATAATATTTGTGGCTTGTGAGGTTGAAAAGCAAAAGAGAGTCAAGGCCTGTATGAGAAGCTTGGTTGGGATAAGGCTTCTAGAGATATCTATTCTAAACGATATCTAATCTAAGAACAATAATACAATGGCTCAAGACCTATATGGAAGCTTGCAAGAAGCTTGAAGAAACTGAGAAGCTTTGTGAGAGCTCAAGTGGAGAGATCCAAGCAAGTAAGAAATATATTTCTAAGATAAAAACAATAAAGAAAAAGTCTCAATGCCTATAAGGAAGCTAAGAAGCTTAAATAATAACTAAGACTAAATGCAAGGAAGAAAAAGGCTTAAGGCCTATGAAGAATCTTGCAAGAAACTCATGATGTGAATTTTAAATGAGAAAAGGGTTGGAAGGGTTGAGCATGAAAAATAATGAAGAGAATAGAAGTATTTATAGGTAAAAAAGGGAGGGAATGGAAGAAGAAATAAGATAAAAAATAAAATGCAACTCAAGAAGAAAATAGAAACAATCCATGAATAGTCAAAAAGATAAATGAGAAAATTAAAGAGATAATGCAAACAAATTAAAGATATAGAATTCAATCATAAGTTCATAATGGAAAAAAAGAGAGACAAGGAGCGAGTTGGCAAAAAAAATCATGAGTTAAAACAAATTAAAAATCAAGTTGAAAAGCCAAAAAGACGAAATGATGTATGGATTTAAAAATAAGAGGGTCACCCCTTTTTCCAGTTAGGATCACTCGAGCAACCTAGGAACACTAGGGGTGGCCCTAAGGGATGACCCTAAGGGGTGACCTAGGAACACCAAGGGAGACCTTGAAAACACCAAGGGTGACCCTAAACAAGTAGACAGGAAGGGTCAGCTAGGCAACATGAAAGGTGAAAAAGGTCAAAAGAAAAGCAAAAAAGGGGGACAAAAGATGATAAATCAAGAAAAAAAGTCATCAAGGCATGAAACTATTGGGAGAGGTAAAATCATGCCTTTGAGGGTTGTGAGCTATGACTGTAATCTCTTCATAGGACAGCCATATTAGCCTGATGTGATTTTTGTACATATAGGACCAAATAATTTGTAATGTGATGTTACTTTGACCACTCCTTGAACTACCTAAGTTCAAAGGAGTGGGAGATCCCAACTCTCACATCAAGGCTTATAGCATAGTTCTTCTCATTTGGAAGAGAGATCGGGCTTCTTCAAGCTTCTTCATAGGCCTTTGAGCCTCTTAGTTTCTTTCTTTAGTTTTAGTTTTTGCAAAGCTTTAAGTCTTTCCCTTAGAGAACCGACAATAGTGTGTTCCACTTTTTGGCTAAAGTGGGACACTCAAAATCAACATTTTTCAATTTGTGTCAATTATAGGGAACAAATAGTCAAGAATTTAAGGATGATGTTTATTAATGAGTTATGAAATTTTTTTATGTAGATTCAAGCTATGATTTTTTTTTATATTTTTTAAATAATTATTTCTATCATTTTTAATTTTAATTTTTCAATCAATTTTTAGTTTTTCTATTATTTTTTATTGAGTGACATTATTCGATAATGCATAAATTTCACTACAAATAAAAAATTTGTATGATTGATTGGAATTAGACCGTTAACTCCATTGTCTAGTGCATGGACATTTTTTAACTTATTTTTTTGTAAAATATTTTATTTATTATTAATTTTAAATTAGCATTAACAAAAAATTTAGACCTGTATTATTCCATAACGCATTTATTATAGCATATATATCAAAATAATTATTATTTATTGAAACAAGAACATCTATGTGGAGTGGAGTGCATTTTTTGATATTTTTCTAACAATGTTTGTTAATTTTCCTATTGTCTTGAGTGAAAGTCGTTATTTTTTGAAATGGACCTATATTCATTATAATTTTTTTAAAAAATATAATATTAAAGAAAACATAATACATATTATAATATTCAAAAAAATAGGAAATTTAGGTATATGCAAAAATAAGGGTAGGGTGAAATGTGTGAGGGAAGTCCTAGTGCTAAAAACCTGCGCAACGTTGGGGGTTTTGCGGTGGATGTTAGAGCGCATGGGAAGAATGTAAGGTCATAGAGACATGGAGTTAAGGAGCTTGGCGTGGCTACGTGTAAGTTACAAGCTGGTGCAGGAGCACCTAGAAAATCCTATTTTCTTTTGTAATAAGGTCTATTTGACCAATGCATTTTCATTTCTGTTAGTCTCTAGGTTCTTCAAGACCTAGAACCAATTTTGTATGTCCAAAGTGACTTAAAACACACTTTTGTTATATTGTAATCACATAGTGCCAAAACAGGGCAATAGGACAATTTGAGGCAGTTTGGACGATTGGTCTTCCAACTGTTTGAATCGGTTGGTTTTCCTCAGGGCGAGTTGATAAACCCAGAGGAATGAACCAAATAATCGTCGGAGAAGGTGGTGAATGTGAGTGTGCATTGTTGTTGAACTGCATGTTTGAGGTATTCTAAGAAGGAATAAAATCGTTCTATTCTATCAATCTAGTTTCTGTTCTCTGTAACTGTAAATTGTGTAAATGTAGATTTCTATTTGAAGTGTAGTTCTTTATGTGCTTTCCATTGTTGCAGTATGTCGTCATGAAGCATTCCACTGGTATGATTTTTTTTGAAATCAGTGGAATGGATTCATTGTACAAGTATTTATTTTTGCTTTCTATTTTGTTTTTGTGTTCTACGGTGCAGAGGATCCAAACAAAATGTTTTGCACAGTAGGGTGACCTAGCATCTCCATGTGCTAGGGTTCAGTTGAAGAGGGAGAAATCAAATTGTGCATCAGCGTATCGCTGGGACTTAGATCTGAGTTTCTGCCGAAGTCAAATGGAGTCAAGAGTATCGGCGCATCAGCCAGAGTTTGTAAGCGCTCGTTGATGAGAAGAGTCTCACTGAAGACAAAAGTCATCGGCGTACCGGTGAGGCAAATTCTAACGTGGCCGATAGTAATTGTCTTGCTGACAAGTGAAAGTCAAAGGTGACATTGGAGTGATCGGTGTATTGGCGAAATAGAATCTAAAGTAGCCGATAGCACTTTTCTTGCTGATAGGCAAGAAGCGTAGAGTCACCCATCAGGAAGAGTTGCGATATCAGGAGACAAGTTCAAAGTTTTGTTGATAGAAGTGAGTCATACCGACACAGTCACGGTTAAGACAAAAAGGGATGTCGGTTAAGGCATCGGGGCATCGGCTGAAGGATAGAAGACTTTGCTGATAGAAGTAAGTCTCGGTGAAAGGAGTTTCATGGTCACATGGGTGTAAGTTTGATCATGGAGAGACTTAAGAAAGTCATTCCAACCGACGGTTATCTAACCGATTGAGGTGTATCAATGGCCAGTAAGTGGAGTCTTGCCGATAGAAAACAAATTTGATTTTGTCTATGTTACCACTACACGCTCCTCATCATATTGGTATTAGAGCCATAAAAGGTTCTGTTGTTGATCTGGCATATGTCAGCAGAGGAGAGTGAAGGAGAGGCTAGCAATATGTCTCCAAAGGGGATGACCACCGAAGTGGTCAAGAAATTTAAGGAGATGGAAGAGAAGATCAAAACTGGATTTAGGGAAGCACTCCAAGAAGAATTGAAGGCACTGAAGATAGGAAAAAGGATAGAGGGAGGTTCAGATGAAGAGGAAGAGAACGAGAAACAAGAAGAGGAACAAGAAGAGGCAGAGATACCGGTTGATCAAAAGCATTTCCTAGAAGCCATTAAGGCTATTGGCAAGGACTCTTCCGAGGCTCGGATAGATATCCCCATGTTCAATGGAAAGATGAATGCTAATGAAGTCATGGAATGGATTGAGGCTCTAAACAACTACTTTGAATACAAGGAAGTTCCTAAAAGTAAGAGAGTTAAGTTTGCAAAAACTAAACTCAAAGGTGCTGCCCTTACATGGTGGAATTACACCCAAGGAGAAAGGGTAAAGAATGGGAAGAGTATGATCTCTTTGTGGAGCAGAATGCTGGAGAAGATCAAGTCCCAGTTCCTTCCATCTGACTACGAGGTGCAGATTTATAGGAAAATGCAGAACCTCAAGCAAAAAGATATGGATGTAGCTACTTACACTGAGGAGTTTCACAAATACACTCTTTGATGTGGGTACATGGAGGAGGAAAAAGCTAAGGTGGCAAGGTACCCAAATGGTCTGAGGTTCAATATTCAGGATGAGAAAAGTTTATTGACCCCTGAAACCGTGGAAAAATACTTTCAAGTAGCATTAAGAGCTGAAGAGAAGCTGAAGAGGAAAGGTGAGCGGCAAGGTAGAGGAAGAGGTGGCAGAAATTTTAGAGGCAGAGACAGTTTTGGAGGAAGAAGTCCTAACCAAAGGTCTAATGGTGAGTCTAGCCAAGAAAAGTAAGTTGGGGACTCAAGTAGCAGAGGAGGCTACTAAGGAAGAAGGCCTAATGGAAGAGGTGGGACAAATGGATTAGGTAGAGGATCCAAGTTCTCCAATATGAGATGTTAAAACTGCAATCAGATAGGGCACCCAGCCTACAAGTGTCCAGAGAATGCCTCAACTTCTCATGGTAATGAGAGAAGAACCACATTGACTCAAGAGGATGCAGGGAGTGTGATATCTCCTGAAGTGAATCTAACATCAAAGATGGGAGAAAATCTGATGATTAAGAGGACGTTGCTCAAAGAACTAGTGCAGACTGAACCGTCACAAAGAAGAGCTTTGTTTAGAGTCAACTGCAAGATCCAAGGTAATGTTTGTAAAGTTATTATTGACTCTGGTTCTACTGACAATATTATATCTTTGGAAGTAGTAGATAAATTGAAATTAGAAAAGATACCCCATAGCTGTCCATATAGGGTTAGTTGGTTAAACAAGGGACAACATATAGTCATCAATGAACAAGCATGGGTAGAATTCAGTATTGGGGGGTATAGAGACAAGATTTTGTGTGACATCCTTCCAATGGATGCTTGCCATCTTCTGTTGGGCAGACCATGGCAGTTTGACAGAAAGGCTCAGCATGATGGGGAAAAGAATGCTTAGTCATTCCAAAAGGATGGTGTAACTTATAGGATACAATCATTAGTAGAAGGGGATCCACAGCCTATAGGATCTAGTGTAATGCTGGTAGGAGAAAAACAATTCATGGATACACTAAAGGAAGGTGGTGGAGTAGGTTTTTCTTTGATTGTGAAGCCTAAGGGGGGAAAGAAAGAAAATGTGAGAGGAGTAGGGCCTAAGGAGGTCAGAGATTTGCTTGAGAGTTACAAAGGAGTGATTCCAAGAGATATACCTGATTCCCTACCACCTATTAGAGACATTAGCCATCAGATAGACCTTATACTAGGAGAAGTACTTCCTAATAAGGCAACATGTAAAATGACCCCTCAGCAGAATGAAGAGATAACAAATCAGGTTCAAGAAATCCTAAACAAAGGACTGATAAGAAAGAGCCTTAGCCCATGTGCAATCCCTACTATTTTAGCCCAAAAGAAGGATGGGAGGACTTTTGTGATGACACCATTGCAGGAGGATGCTGAAGCAAAGAAGGCAACCAAGGTCATTTTGGTGGGTAAGAAAGAGTTTGTGAAGATCAATGAAGAAGAGACAAGAAAAGTTGAGGATATCTCAGGGAGTGGGGTTGCCAAAGATCCAAGTTTGAAGGTGGTTTTAGTTTTGAATGATGGAGATCAAATGGTGATGGATCAGTAGAAGGTCAAAGAGCAAGTCTGCAAGCAGCCACAAGGTGGTTGGAAAGAAGGAGATGCTATCATAGTGGGGACCATTGTTTGTCCTCTAGAGCCAACAAGAGTTGAAAGACAATCATATTCTACCATAGCAGCAGTACAAGAAGCATCAACCAAGATTTTGAATGAAGGTGTTCAGGCAGAGATGACAACAAGGAAGAATGGCAAATAAAGTATAGGTCTGGTTGCAAGCACTCACTCATGGCAAGGTGTGAGTAAAGCCTACAATGCTAGGCATGAGTTTTTGATTCCATGGAAGAAGGTTGCAGTCCAGAGATCATGGAGAGGACATGGAGCAGAAGATTCTGCCCAGAACAATGAAAAGTGGGTGCTGCATTTACCACCTAAGGAACCACCAAAACTGGAGTGCATCTTGGATAGCAGGATAGCCAAGAAGACCATAAATCAGACCTATTTTGAGCACTTAGTCAAATGGTAAGGACTTCCAGACTCATAATCCACATGGATGTTGGAAGAAGACATCAAAAAGTAGGGTGGTGATTTGCAGCAGTTAGTCTCTAAGAGGACTTGAGACAACTTTCACCTAGGGAGTATGGTGCAAGAGCACCTAGAAAATCCTATTTTCTTTTGTAATAAGGTCCATTTGACCAATGCATTTTCATTTCTGTTAGTCTCTCGGTTCTTCAAGACCTAGAACCAATTTTGTAAGTCCAAAGTAAATTAAAGCACACTTTTGTTATATTGTAATCACATAGTGCCAAAACAGGGCAGTAGGACAGTTTGGATGGTTGGTCTTCCAACTGTTTGAATCAGTTGGTTTTCCTCAGGGCGAGTTGATAAACCCAGAGGAATGAACCGAATAATCATCAGAGAAGGTGGTGAATGTGAGTGTGCATTGTTGTTGAACTCCATGTTTGAGGTATTTTGAGAAGGAATAAAATTATTCTGTTTTGTCAATCTAGTTTCTGTTCTCTGTAATTGTAAATTGTGTAACTGTAGATTTCTGTTCGAAGTGTAGTTCTTTTTGTGCTTTCCATTGTTGCAGTATGTCGTCGTGAAGCATTCCACTTGTACGATTTCTGTCAGAATTAGTGGAATGGCTTCGTTGTACAAGTATTTGTTTTTGCTTTCTGTTTTATTTTTGTGTTTGACGATGCAGAGGATCTAGACAAAATGTTTTGCACAGTAGGGTGACCTAGCATCTCCATGTGCTAGGGTTCAGTTGAAGAGGGAGAAAGCAAACTGTGCATCAGCGTATTGCTGGGACTTAGAACCAAGTTTTCACCAAAGTCAAACGGAGTCAAGAGTATCAGTGCATCGGCCAGAGTTTGTAAGCGCTCACCGACGAGAAGAGTCTCACCGAAGACAAAAGTCATCGGCGTATCGATGAGGCAAATTCTAATGTGGCCAATAGTAATTGTCTTGCCGACAAGTGAAAGTCAAAGGTGACATTGGAGTGATCGGTGTATCGATGAAATGGAATCGAAAGTAGCCAATAGCATTTTTCTTGCAGATAGGCAAGAAGCATAGAGTCACCCATCGGGAAGAGTTGTGATATTGGGAGACAAGTTCAAAGTTTCCCTGATAGAAGTGAGTCATACTGACACAGTCACGGTTAAGACAAAAAGGGATGTCAGTTAAGGCATCAGGGCATCGACTGAAGGATAGAAGGCTTAGCCAATAGAAGTATGTCTCAGCGAAGGGAGTTTTGTGGTCACATTGGCGTAAGTTTGATCACAGAGAGACTTAAGAAAGTCATTTCGACCGATGTTTATCTGACCGATCGAGGTGTATCGGTGGCCAGTAAGTGGAGTCTTGCCGCTAGAAAACAAAATTTGATTTTGTCTACGTTACCACTGCGCGCTCCTCATCACAATGTGGATCCAAGAAAGGAGATTGTCGCATCGGGGGAGGAGAAGGGCGTAAGCACTACCAGATTCATTCTGGTTTGGCTTTGAGGTTGTAGGATGTGCCATCTCCCCTTCGCCTAATCTAACCTTTAATACTCTAGGCTTGGTTTAGAATATGACTCTAGCTGATGAGGTTGTGCCCTCCGATTTGGATTAGGAAACCCTTGCGGCATGCAAAAATAGGGCCAACCCTTTTCATGTGTGCATTGCTTACTATTTGGAGTAGATTCTTAGTGCTAAATCTGATCCTGTTGTACTCAATCAAATTTTTTGCTTCATTAAGGCATTTTGAACAAGTCTAGAAAATTTTTCATCAAAAAGTCAAAAAAGCAAAATTTCTAAAAATAGACGTCAGATTGGGTTTTATGGGTTTCTTGAGATATGGATGCTGGCAAAACTTTCTAAAAATAGAAAGTTTCTAAAAATAGAATCTCTGACTCATGTGTCGCGCTTGATTCTCATTGGTCGATTTTGCTTCACGATCGGTGCGTTCTAGACGAAATCTTCAAAAGATCAAGTTTTCTCTACTGGGTCATTTCTACTTTTTTAGAAGGTGAAGCATGAGCCCAGAAGTCATCAACAGAGAAAGTTCATCTGTTAGAGCTCGTCAACAAGTTTTCAACATTGTTCCAATGACGCAGAACTGACGAACAATCGTTGACTCGATAATGCATGCAAAACGATGCAAGATGGATCCAAGGTGGAATGAAAGATTGGAAAATCAAAAATTTGACTAAGTGTTGAGAATTAGGTGCCCCAGGTGACTTGGGGCGCCCAACCTTTCAAGTGTTAGATTCTTTTCCATTTTTCAAGAAACGTCAAAAATGCTTCCGTCAGCCTGTTTCCAATGCGTCAAACTTGGTCAAACTCAGTCAAAAGGACCATAAAAGCAAGAGATTCATCTTAGATATGCTCAGGCTATCCAGTCTACCCTCATCCTGATGCCTGTCCTTGGAATCCTGAAATTGACTAAGTCTGATGACCTGAAAAATTGACTAAGTCTGAAATCTGGTGGATCCTCAAAAATCTAGAATCTGCATGTCAAATCCCATGGATCTAAGACCTCTCTCAAACATCCTGAAAGTATATTTCAAAATATTTGAAGTATAGGAAATTCAATATCTAAACATATACTTAAATATATTTTGAAATATACGTCAGGCAGGACCTTCAAAATTTGGCGAAATTCAAGATTTGCGGCAGAAATTGAAAATTTTCAAAAAAATTTCTAAGGCATGGCAAACCAAGCGCCCCAAGTGACTTGGGGTGCCCAAACTCTCCAGAGTTAGTTTATTTTTGAATTTTTTCTCAAAAAACGTAAATCTCCTTTCTTCAGCCCGATCCGGTTCAGAGTTGATAAGTTTGGCACATTTCTCGAGGCAGATAGAAGGTATAGTCAGCTCAATTTTCATCAGGTCTACCCATTTGCCAGATCATCAGACTCAATTTCATCCCATTTGACAGAAATCAACAGTCGAACAGGGGTCCTCCGCTACCGGAATGCGCACACAAATCGAGAAATTGAAGAATTTGCAAAATTTGAAAAAATGGCTAATTCTGGTGAAACTAGGCACCCCAGGTGAATTGGGGCGCCCAACTTGCTCAGTGTTAGAAAATTTCCATGTCTACTATGTTTTTCGACAGCTTTGTTCCCAATCTTTGCCCATTGGTAGTTTTCAAGAGGTCAAACTTGGTCAAATAATGCCAGATCGTCAGTCGGAGGCCAGAAATAGAATCTCAGTTGATCAATCTCCAAAATGCTAGGATCAGTCAGGTTTTTCAGTCAATGATGACATTTTGCCATCTTGTTGAAGTCGGAGACAGGCCATATTTAAGTCAAAATGAGTGTTGAAGTGTCGAAAATGAAGAAAAATTGGCTAGCACTTCTTTCAACTCCTGTGTTCGATGACATCATCAAAAGAATATATTTTTTGTCATCTTACACATGAAGCCATAGGTAGCTACAAAATAGGGATTCTTTCTATTCGAAGACATCCACTTGGATGTGTGCTTTAAAAGTTGCTTTCTTCATGGATGAGAGTGAAGTTTTATTCTCACACAAATAAAGCTGCTTTTTCACCTTAAAGATCTATAAAGACAAGCATTTGACTTTTTTATTTCATTATCTTTTGCAGGTTGCATCTAGAGGAAGATTTTTTTTTTCTTTCAATGAAGATTTGAAGACCCAAACGAAGTACTTTTTCAGCGTTCTTCATAGTTTCAGGTTGAGGAAGCAGAGAAGCTCGCTTTTTCAGGGTCCTTGTTTCAAGGGGATCATTTTTTCAGAAATTCAACCAAAGCTTTTTTAGTTTTCGTCGAGATGGGTCCATCCAAAATATCATCCTCTTGAAGATTGGAGTTTTGCTTTTTTTCAGGAATCTACTTTTTTTTCCTGCTTTTTCGGGAAAATCTCCGCTTTTTCAAAATCTGACAATCTGGGTTGCTTCGAAACAGAATTGCCTACAAAACCCATGTGGTAGTTGTTTTTTGCTCAAAATCTGGTTTTTTAGAAGAAATCAACAAAGAATATCAACGGATGACATCACCAAAAAGCAAGAATGTTGATGAGGATGCATTTTCAAAGAAAGCAGCTTTAAAACAGATGCTTTTTGTTTTAAAGCATTTGTTTTCATCCTAAGCTCATCCATTCTATATTTAGAAAGAAATCACCTTGTGATAGTTGGAATCTTCTTTGCTTTAAAACAGATTGCTTTAAAGCATTTGTTTATTGTATCTTTGTCTTAGAATAGTAATAAAGCTTGTGAGTTGGCAAGTTAGGGTTAATCAAGGAGATTTTAGGGTTCCCTACTCCTTTGATTTTAGTATAAATAAGGGCATCCTTGCCCATTGTATGTAATGACTTTTGTGATAACAAATTTGCTATGCCTATTCTAGCCTACAAACCTTGTTATTCCAAGTGTTTGTTCACTCTGTGTTCATTGTAAGGGAATGGTAATTGTGATAGCAAATTTGCTGTGCCTACTCTAGCCTGCAAATCTTGATATTCCAAGTGTCTGTTCACTTTGTGTAATCTGTTCTCTGGTGTTTGATCCCTTGTTGTATGCCTACCTTTTGTTGTAGCATTGTTGTCTTGGAGTTGTGTAAACTTTATGATATTGACTAGAAGTCTCATGCCTATTTTGCTCTGATATTTTATCTTGATTCATCAAGTTTTTGTCGTCAGATGTGTAGCTTTTGTAGCTTTCATTTCAGCTTTCATCATTAAAGTACTTTTAGTCTTGTGGTGTAAACCTGGAAGAAAACTGCTTAAGTTTTTGTGTTAACAATCATTCTTTGTTCACTTTCAATTTCCTTTGCTCTGAATTTACTCAGAAGATTGAAAGCGTCGTTAGTCTATGCTTAGTTGTAGTAGAAGTTTAAAAAAAGGAAAAAACCGCTTCTGCAGTGTTTAGAGTTTTATAGCCTTGTGCTCGCAGCTAAGAATCAAAAAGAAGATAGGCGAAGTTTCATTTAATTATCTTTTCAGCGAACATCAGCAAAAAGGGAACTCCCCCTTCCAATAGGAGAGCAGTTTATCTGTGCATAGCTGTCCATTTCCAAATCGCATTCTAGAGGTACGAATTGAAACGCCAACAGATCCTAAGCTTCCCAAGCCATCGTTGCATCTGCCCCATTCCCCCATCGTGGTGCATGACCATTGTGATGGAAATTCCATCTTCTTTGTTGGGGATTTAGAGGTTATTTTTTCTTACGGACCAACAGATTTTTTTATTTCATATGACTGTGTCAAAGCGATTGAATCCGATATTGGGGAACGCTCGTTGATTCTTAGATGTCTGTGAAGGCAGTCATCTTTTTCTTCGATCATGGAGTGGGCCAAATCAACTTGGAGTATGTTGACTAATCCTGTGATCGAACCCCTAGATTTTGGTTTTTTTCTATTTTCTTTCAACTCTGTTGCAGATTGCACCTTCGGGTTCAGAATGGTCCATGGTTTTTGGGCATTCAGACATCTTTCTCTCTCCATGGACTTCCTTTTTTGATCCTTCCACTGCTAAGATTACAAATGTTCCCACTTGGATTCAGCTTTACAATCTGCCTTTGTTTATGTGGAATGTTGATCTCATTGGTAACCTAATCAATTAAGTGGGTTCCTTCATTAAGCTCGATTTAGAAGAGGTGGTTCCTGCGCATAGGTATATTAGGGATTATGCTTTGGTAGACATTTCAAAACCTCTTTCTCATTCTATTCAGATTCAATCTTCCTTAGGTTCTTGGATTAAGTTTTTAAATTATGAAGGGCTTTCTTTTAGATGCTTTCGTTGCAATAAATTGGGTCACAAAATTGAGGCTTGCACTGTCTAGCGTGCGTATGGCACTAGGGATGTCAGTCTTAAAAAATGGATTAAAAAGCTGGGCCCTTTGGGTTTGATTTCATTTGGAGAAACCATGGCAAGTTTATGGAGCCTCTTTGTGATTTGGGGCTTGCTTCAACACAGCTTCCTGAATCATCACCTCCTATGCGGCCTTTGATGCCTTCTCCTCCTCCCGTTTTTCCTATTCCTATTCTTGATAATAACTCTGATATTCCTTCAAAGGTGGAGGAGGAGGGCTTTGAGTTGGAAGGCACCTTTCCTTTTATGGAGACTTGGATAATTTGAATCCAGATTTCTTTGACCATGACTTTGTAGTAGCTCCTTCATAGAAATGTGGGATTTCTCAAATGGTGTGCAGTAAATCAAAACTAGATTGTGGTGCTTCTAAGAAGAAAAAAGGGAGGAAATTAGAGGCTGAAAAACTCTGCATCGAAGGAAAGGAAGCTGTTGAGGAGGGCTCCTAGTGGACTATGGATGCTCTCCTTTCTCGAAAGAATAGAGTTTAGTTTCCTTTTGTCTTTGAGCCTTTCTTTTTGCTTTTTGGATGGAACAATCCCTTCTTGTGGTTTGGTTTCCTTCTTTCTTCTTCTAGTAGCTCCACTAGGCTATTCCTCTTTCTCTTAGTTTTATCCTTCTCTTCCTCTCTCTTCTCCTTTGCTCCCTATGTGGAAGGTTTGTTGTAATTGGTTTTCTTTTATGTTTAATAAAGGGTGTGGGCCCTCTTCCCATAGCTTATTGATAAAAAAATACATATTATAATATTTGGAAAGGTAATACAAAGGGATACATACTTAAAAAATGACACTTCCAAATGACTTCATTTGATCCCCAAAAGGTGAAGCAAAATTGCCTTTTTGTTAGCTTGAAGAAACTGAGAAGCTTTGTGAGAGCTCAAGTGGAGAGATCCAAGCAAGTAAGAAATGTATTTCTAAGATAAAAACAATAAAGAAAAAGTCTCAATGCCTATAAGGAAGCTAAGAAGCTTAAAGAATAACTAAGACTAAATGCAAGAAAGAAAAAGGCTTAAGGCCTATGAAGAATCTTGCAAGAAACTCATGATGTGAATTTTAAATGAGAAAAGGGTTGGAAGGGTTGAGCATGAAAAATAATGAAGAGAATAGAAGTATTTATAGGTAAAAATGGGAGGGAATGGAAGAAGAAATAAGATAAAAAATAAAGTGCAACTAAAGAAGAAAATGGAAACAATCCATGAATAGTCAAAAAGATAAATGAGAAAATTAAAGAGATAATGCAAATAAATTAAAGATATAAAATTCAATCATAAGTTCATAATGGAAAAAAAGAGAGACAAGGAGTGAGTTGGCACAAAAAATCATGAGTTAAAACAAATTAAAAATCAAGTTGAAAAGCCAAAAAGATGAAATGATGTATGGATTTAAAAATAAGAGGGTCACCCTTTTTTCCAGTTAGGATCGCTCGAGAAACCTAGGAACACTAGGGGTGGCCCTAAGGGGTCACCTAGGAACACCAAGGGTGACCCTAAACAAGTAGAAAGGGAGGGTCAGCTAGGCAACATGAAAGGTGAAAAAGGTCAAAAGAAAAGTAAAAAGGGGGGACAAAAGATGATAAATCAAGAAAGAAAGTCATCAAGGCATGAAACTATTGAGAGAGGTAAAATCATGCCTTTGAGGGTTGTGAGCTATGACTGTCATCTCTTCAGAGGATCGCCATATTAACCTGATATGATTTTTGTACATATAGGACCATATAGTTTGTATTGTGATGTTGCCTTGACCACTCCTTGAACTACCTAAGTTCAAAGGAGTGGGAGATCCCAACTCTCACATCAAGGCTTATAGCATAGTTCTTCTCACTTGGAAGAGAGATCGGGCTTCTTCAAGCTTCTTCACAGGACTTTGAGCCTCTTAGTTTCTTTCTTTAGTTTTAGTTTTTGCAAAGCTTTAAGTCTTTCCCTTAGAGAACCGACAATAATGTGTTCCACTTTTTAACTAAAGTGGGACACTCAAAATCAACATTTTTCAACATTTTTCAACATTTTTCAATTTCTGTCAATTATAGGGAACAAATAGTCAAGAATTTAAGGATGATGTTTATTAATGAGTTATGGAATTTTTTTATGTAGATTCAAGCTATGATTTTTTTTTTTTTTTAAATAATTATTTCTATCATTTTTAATTTTAATTTTTCAATCAATTTTTAGTTTTTCTATTATTTTTTATTGAGTGGCATTATTCGATAATGCATAAATTTCACTACAAATAAAAAATTTGTATGATTGATTGGAATTAGACCGTTAACTCCATTGTCTAGTGCATGGATATTTTTTAACTTATTTTTTTGTTAAATATTTTATTTATTATTAATTTTAAATTAGCATTAACAAAATCATTTTAGACTTGTATTATTCCATAATGCATTTATCTTAGCATATATATCAAAATCATTTTTTTAATTGAAACAAGAACATCTATGTGGAGTGGAGTGCATTTTTTTGATATTTTTCTAACAATGTTTGTTAATTTTCCTAGTGTCTTGAGTAAAAGTTGTTATTTTTTGAAATGGACCTATATTCATTATAATTTTTTTAAAAAATATAATATTAAAGAAAACATAATACATATTATAATATTAAAAAAGATAGGAAACTTAGGTATATGCAAAAATAAGGGTAGGGCGAAATATGCGAGGGAAGTCCTAGTGCTAAAAACCTGCGCAACGTTGGGGGGTTTTGCGGTGGATGCTAGAGCACATGGGAAGAATGTAAGGTCGCAGAGACATGGAGTTAAGGAGCTTGGCATGGCTACGTGTAAGTTACAAGCTGGATCCAAGAAAGGAGATTGCTGCATCGAGGGAGGAGAAGGGCGTAATCACTATGAGCTTCATTCTAGTTTGGCTTTGAGGTTGCAGGATGCGCCAGCTCCCCCTTCTCCTGATCTAACCTTCAATCCTCTAGGCTTGGTTTAGAATATGACTCTAGCTAATGAGGTTGTGCCCTCTAATTTGGATTAGGAAACCCTTGCGGCATGCAAAAATAGGGCCAACCCTTTTCATGTGTGCATTTCTTACTGTTTGGAGTAAATTCGTAGCGCTAAATCTGATCGTAACCTTCCCAAGCCGTCATTGGATTTGCCCCATTCTCCCATTGCGGAGCATGCCCATTGTGATGGAAATTCCATCTTCTTTGTTGGGGATTCAGGGGTTGTTTTTTCTAACAGACCAACATATTTTTTCATTTCGGATGATTGTGTCAAAGCGATTGAAGCCAATATTGGGGAACGCTTGTTGATTCTCAGATGTCTGTGAAGGGAGTCATCTTTTGCTTGAATCATGGAGTGGGCAAATCAACTTGGAGTATGGTGACTACTCTTGTGATCGAACCCCTAGATTTTGGTTTTTTTCTATTTTCTTTCAACTCTGTTGCAGATTGCACCTTCGTGGTTCAGAACGGTCCATGGGTTTTGGGCATTCAGGCATCTTTCTCTCTCCATGGACTCCCTTTTTTGATCCTTCCACTGTTAAGATTACAAATGTTCCCACTTGGATTCATCTTTACAATATGCCTTTGTTTATGTGGAACATTGATCTCATCGGTAACCTGACCAATCAAGTGGGTTCCTTCATTAAGCTCGATTCAAAAGAGGTGGTTCTTGCACGTA
Organism: Cunninghamia lanceolata; assembly: GCA_027924645.1. Classification (NCBI taxonomy): domain Eukaryota; kingdom Viridiplantae; phylum Streptophyta; class Pinopsida; order Cupressales; family Cupressaceae; genus Cunninghamia; species Cunninghamia lanceolata. Next base: position 4,760,394 of record BSBN01001560.1, read on the forward strand.
GGTATATTAGGGCTTATGCTTTGGTAGACATTTCAAAACCTCTTTCTCATTCTATTCAGATTCAATCTTCCTTAGGTTCTTGGATTAAGTTTTTAAATTGTGAAGGGCTTTCTTTTAGATGCTTTCGTTGCAATAAATTGGGTCACAAAATTGAGGCTTGTACTCTCCAGTGTGCTATGGCACTAGGGATATCAGTCTTAAAAAATGGATTAAAAAGCCAGGCCCTATGGATGTTGATTTCATTTGGAGAAACCACAGCAAGTTTATGGAGCCTCTTTGTGATTCAGGGCCTACTTTTGCACAGCCTCCTGGATCATCACCTCCTGTGCGGCCTTTGATGCCTTCTCCTCCTCCTGTTTTTCCTATTCCTATTTTGGATAATAACTCTAATATTCCTTCAAAGGTGGAGGAGGAGGGCTTTGAGTTGGAAGGCACCTTTCCTTTTATGGAGGACTTGGATAATTTGAATCTAGATTTCTTTGACCATGACTTTGTAGTAGCTCCTTCACCGAAATGTGGGATTTCTCAAATGGTGTGCAGTAAATCAAAACTAGATTATGGTGCTTCTAAGAAGAAAAAATGGAGGAATTTAGAGGCTGAAAAACTCTGCATCGAAGGAAAGGAAGTTGTTGAGGAGGGCTCCCATTGGACTATGGATGCTCTCCTTTCTCAGAAGAATAGAGTTTAGTTTCTTTTTGGCTTTGAGCCTTTCTTTTTGCTTTCTGGATGTAACAATCCTTCCTTGTGGTTTGGTTTCCTTCTTTCTTCTTCTAGTAGCTCTACTAGGCTATTCCTCTTTCTCTTAGTTTTATCCTTCTCTTCCTCTCTCTTCTTCTCCTTTGCTCCCTATGTGGAAGGTTTGTTGTAACTGGTTTTCTTTTATGTTTAATAAAGGGTGTAGGCCCTCTTCCTATAGCTTACTGATAAAAAAATACATATTATAATATTTGGAAAGGTAATACAAAGGGATACATACTTAAAAAATGACACTTCCAAATGACTTCATTTGATCCCCAAAAGGTGAAGCAAAATTGCCTTTTTGTCAGCATTTTGATAGGTGCAAAGGAGACTCTGTTAGGAGTTTGATTTAATCCTGGGAGGTTATATTAAAGGGGGTTTGATCTAAGAGGGATTTATTTAACCCCCTTCAATCAAACCCCTTTAGATGGAATCCGTATAGGCTTAAATCATTAATTTTTCTAACAAATATATGATTTTAATAAAAATTCAAGATGTCTGACAAGTGTGACACACTATTATGTGATCATCTAGATTAACAAATGAACTTACCCATCCAAGTGAAACTCACGCAACAAGATACACTTATAGGGATCATGTTGGGAGGGATCCCTCCTTTCACACATGACCACTTTTTGGGAAATATCTCAAGCACCTAAAGGAGCCTTTGGACCATATAATTTGTAATTTGATGTTGCCTTGACCACTCCCTAAACTACTTAAGTTCAAAGGAGTGGGAGATCCCAATTCTCACATCAATGCTTATAGCATAATTGTTCAGGTACTCCTTCCCTAGGATGGAGTTGTGACCAAATATATTCAAAGGGATTACCCTAGATTGGTACTACAGGCTTCCAAAAACATCCATCCATTCTTTCTGACAACTCATCAGTGAGTTTGTCACCATATTTGACATGAATACATTGGTAAAAATTGGAATTCGAGAGTTCCTAAGTGTCAAACAAGAAGGTCTAATGAATCAATCATGCACTTCATAACACAATGGAGACAAGTTATATATTCATCAATAAGTGTGTCAAATATGGATCACATGGAACTTTGTGATCGCTTCTTGCATTCCCTAAATAGGGACACGTAGGAGGAGGTCCAAAAACTCCCTTATAGATCATATGAAGAGGCTCTTGAGAGATCACTTAGGATAGACCAATCCAAAATTGATAGTGGTAGGAAATAATATCATGCCAATGGAAAATTGGTCACTCAAACACAACAACAACAATAGTAACCTCTCAGTACCTAAATTTTTAAGAACAATCAAAACACCATAACTAATGGGGTTACAGATTCCCCACCACCCAATAATGGAAACAACTATAATTACAATGAAAATAACTATAGTGGTGGGTACAACTATTCAAATTCTTAGAATCAAAACATCAACACTATTGACTATCCCTAGGAAATAATTATGGTCAATGAAATAGGAAAAAAATGAGTGTACCTATAATAATAACTAATATGATCCATATTGAAAAGACCTCTATATTTTGAACCTGATAAATTCCACTTATTCCATAAGAGAAGGGGGAATGACATAGAAACTCATCATGATTACAAAAGATTTATCTCAAAGATTCCTTAGGAGCAACAACATCTATTTATAGATACATTCCTCTAGATCCTCATGATAAATTTGGTCACACCATGGATGTAAACACTAATGACCATTTCCAACTAAGACAATATAATAGTACATACAAAGACAAAACAAAAATAGTAACTCAACATGTGGCTACACTGCTATGAGTTATTATATGTTTCACTAGATTAGGGGGCACGATACTTCAATTTGTAGATAATATGACAAAATCATCCAATACTTCCCCAAGTGTCAACAATGACTATTCATGAGAACATTCCTCCACACACATGACAAAGGAAATATACTCAAAAGTTATCAATAAAATCATTAGCACACCTTTGAAGAAAACATGTTAGGCCTTATAGAACTTGATCTGGATTAGGTTGAGTTTACACCCCATGCAAACCTAGGCAACCTAAGTCCACCCCTAATGAGCTTCATGACTTAACTTTCTCTCACATCATAGACATTATTAGAAACTCTCCCACTTATAATAGTTCTATCCTTGATCTCCTATGTTTAGGCCATGTGACATGAAGTGCTTCAGCCCCTCACATCAATAATGTCACACATGACCCTCACCCATCCTACTTTCCTCTTAAAGATACCACTTTCACATTTAATTCTAGACAACTATCCTTAGATGATGACATAACTCGGTAGGATGACCCCACTCTTTATCTACATGTCCAATTTTACAATAATTGTATTAAGTGTGTCATGATCGACGATGAGGTTGTAGTCAATGTAGTCACTCGTTCCCTCCTCCAAAGGATGGTATATGACGAATCCCTCTTTACTTAGACTAATCATGTCCTTAGAGTCTATGATAATCTCCCTATCACCATTAGTTCTAAAACCCTTCCTATAGAGTTCTTTATCATAGATGAAGAAACTAGCTAAAACATGATTATTAGATGACCTTGGATTCATTGGATGAAAGCCACTCTCCACCCTATTTAAAGAGATCCACTTTCTCCACATTGGTCAAGTCCACATCATGAAGGGAGATCTTTATCCTTTTAGTGTTTACAAAGTTAAACAAGTTAAGAAGAAAGATGATTCAAATTGAACCCATGAGCTCTCTATGGGACAAAGTGGAGCTAGTATTAAACAACTTGGAGTTAATAATTGTGAAATTTTTCCTAAATCTAAGCCTAAAGCTAAAAATAAAAAGATTGAGACCCATCAAAAAGGTCTTGACAAAGTTTCTATTTTTCCCTCTAAGATCATCACTTCTAAAACTATTAAATTGCTAAAGGAGGATTAGTTAGTCATAATTCCTTTTGATCTACATTTGCTAGGCACCTGTGCTCCTATAGGCCTTACTTATATTCCTATCTAGGATACCTAAGTACTTGTATGGTTAGGAATTTAAAATTTGGGAGCTCTCCCCATTAGAGGGATAATGATCTTTTTTCTGCGATCCCAACCTTAGACTAGATGAGGGAAAAGATCCTAATGACATGGAATCCACTATTCAAGAAGTTATTCATCAAGTTTTTAACCCATAGTTGCTTAACCCTACTCCTAGTTGGTTAGGCCTACATAATCCAAAAATACAACAAGAAAGTGTCTCCTTAATCCTTCAAGGTCAGAGAGCTTGTACTTAAGATAGATAATCTTAGAAACAAAAGAGTTGGTGAAGGCCGCAAACTTAGATCAAATTGGGTCGGTCCATATCTTGTGAAAGAAGATGTTAGAAATGGAGCTTACCTCTTGTACACCATGGAGGAAGAAGAGTTTGGTGATATTTTCAACACTTTTGACCTTAATAAATATAACATATAAGAAAGAAAAAAACATATATACATACACACAAGAAAGTAAAACATCCATTTCATTCTATTTTCTCCATCCTATCACCTATAACTGGTCTACTCTTCTTTGATTTTTTTCTTAATAGGAGTCTTGAGTTGATAGTATATGCCACCTTTACTAAGTCAAAAATTCCCAAAAATCATCTATACCATTCACCCTTTACATTCCAAACAATTCAAAATGAGTCTACTCAAAGCTTTAAATTGATCTTACTCTCAACTATCATCAAGTTTATCTCATAAACATGTCAAATCTTTCAAGTCCACAATGCCCAATAGAAGCTAATAGTCAAGTCTCCCTAATTCTCCTTAGTAAGGGGGAAGTATTAGAAGCTTCTTGTACCCATTGGTTACATTTAGTCCCTTATTCATCTTAACTAACCTTCAATGATGAACCCTCACTTCTAACTAGTAATATGGGGTTAGGTTAAGGGGCCCCAAAAATCTAATGAACTGTAAAGCAAAAATAAAAATGAAATATTAGAAAAAAGAAATAGAAAACAAAACAAAAAAGAAAACATATTTCTCAATATCCATACCCTCAAGTGGAGACCCATATCAAAGCTACAAGGGTGATATTCTTAAGGAAAAGAAATCAGTAAGTAAAGAACACATATGCACAAACTAGGTGAAACAACCAAGAGTATAGTTTATCTTCAAAAGGCCATCATTGCTAAAGGTACTTTCATTTACCCAAGGCTTGACTTGGTACCCATTTTTTGATCTAATTCTAGATGGTAATCATAAAAATTATTGGTTGTCATTACCTAGCACTAGTCTAAATGGCAAGTCTATATCAAGATCCATCTTTAGCCTTTTGTAAAATTCACAACTTTAAATATTGCATTACATTTCAAAGAATTGAACTTAAGAATTCAATGGCCAAAAAGACATTTGAAAGATGATGTATTCCATTGGACAAGCGTGACCATTATAGCACACTTATTGTTGAGACTAAGGGTCTAACTAGTTTTAGCTCAGTCTTGGAGAACCAAGGGGTATGTCTTAGACTAGCCTCGTTTTCCTTCTGTAATTGGGCTTGGGTAGTCCACCTTGTGAATAAGAAATCTTTGTGTGATGTCTTCTTAGTTGTGGCCATCTTGTGGGTGTTTGGTGTGTATATGATTGATCACCATAGCGTTTATCTCTTTATATGGAGGTGTGGGCCTTAGGGTCTCACATAGTTGGTTTATATTGATCACCATTGGGATTGTGCAATGGATCTTGAAGGTGCATCTTAGAGTTCACATGGATCTTGTAGCTTTTCTTGCCTTTATATTGTCATACTTTGTTAAATTGTCATTTATGGTTATTGGAGACCTTTTGTAAAGGCATAATTTTTTTATAAGTGTATAATTGTCTCAAAATTTTATTTGAGTGTATTTCATCGATGTTTGAGATGCAAATACCACTATGAAATTATTTAATAATTGCTAATGATTTAAAATTACACATTGATTTGTAATGGAATTATCATTATTTGTAAGCCTTGATTGTGCAACATTTAGGCGTAATGTGACCTCATGTTGGAAAGAGATTTATATCTCGTGGATTAGGCTTTATTATAATGTTTGAAGGAATTTGGATGTATGAATGGTTTGTTTTCATAATTGGCTATTGTATTGACAGTGTTAAACTTATTTATATGTTGCCTTGTCACATTGTGGATAATAGTTTATATATGCATGTGAACTAAGGAAATTTACTTAAAATGAAATATTATATTTTATGAAGTTTAGGACCTTGGTTATGATTCTTAATCCATATAAAATCTAGTATTTCAAACTATTCTTTGTTAGCATGAAATTGAGTGAGTTAAGACATGTTTATGTTAGCCATTTTGGTATTGCATTGGCTTAGCCATGCAATTGTCTTTGGTTTTGAGTCTTGTTCATGTTTATTGGTGTCAAAACATGGTCTTGATGTCTTTTTTAATTTTTATGCTTATTGGAAAACCTTTTGGAAACCTGAGTGTCAATTTTGTTGTCTTCAAGAACCTCGCTATCAATTTGAGGCCTTGCCCATTGTTTTGAATTGACCATTTTGAGTAGGGGCAATTTCATTGGTAAATGGGTAAATATTAGAATGGCTAGGGTGATCCTAGGATGGCTAGGGCAATTAGGACTAGAAAAAGGGGCAATTTACCTCTAAAAGAGGTGATCCTAAAATAGGGATTTGTTGCCTATATTTTTTTGAAAAAAATTCATAGTAAAATTGTACCTTATGGTATGTTCCTCCTTCCCATCTTCTTCATTTGAATGTTTCAATGTTCTTGACATCCTTTTGATGAGATTTGAGCACTCTATCATTAGTTGTGAGCAGACTTTATCTCCTCTATTATTCATCATGTTAGTGTTATCCGATGATGGTTGTGTAAGTCTCCTATTGATGTGATTATGTTTGATGTTGTCAACCTTGTGCTGTCTCGTACTTGGTAGTGTTGTTGTGTTCTTTGGTCATGATGAACTATTCAATTTTGACAACATTGTGTGTGCAAGAATGAGTTTGTGACGTGTTTATCATAATAGTAATGTGAAAGATTTGTTGGTATCTATTTTGTCCACTAATGTCCTAATGTAGAATTTGGGGCATTGCAAAATTTCACATTAATTTGCTAGGGTAGTTTTAGTTTTAGAGTAGTTTTGCTTTGCATGTGTTGAAAAAGGTGCATAAAGCTTAGATTAGTTTGTAGTTTAGATTAAATTTAGAATTCATTGTAGGGTAAATCCATTTTAAAAGTTACAATGTTTAGATTAACAAAATCTCATTAGCATTGCTCTAAAGCTCATATAGCAAACTAAAGACTTCAATGTTACTATGCAAACATTAGATTAAAACCTCTTTAATCATCAAATTTGAGGAAGATTTTTATTTCAGTTTAACACTCACTAATTATCAAGGAGTAAAAAATACAAATTGTAGACACAAAGGATTGAGGGAAAATAGTGATTTACATTGTTGAGAATGAAAGTAATAATTTAGATTTGTTTGATTTCCTTTTTCCGTTGTTTGTTAAAAGTGTTGGCAAGAGACATTGCTTCGCATGACATGTGTTGTCATTGATGGCAACTAAGACTATTCCACTCATCCACGTAACATAATTTGTTCATACCGGAAGTCAGAATCAGAATTTATCTAAGTCTAGGTAGCCAGAAACAGAGCTTGTGATAGGGACTAGTATCTTGGTTTGGATCTCTCCAGTGGAAAATTAGAGTATGCTGCAAATCTAAAGGAGTCATAAGGATTGTTAGTGCAATCTAAATCCATATTTTTTTAATCTAGTGACAAAGAGAGTAAAAGTTATGAACATCTGAGTACCGGGTCATAACATGACAGAACAGTTCAGTAAAGAACAGGCTGACTCGTGTTAGATCTTTATGCAGATCTGATAGAAGTGTTTTGGTGAGTTGCGTATGGGATATAATGTTAGTGGCTGACATGAATGATGACCTTCAAGTGTTATTTCTGGTACGCATCATCATTGGCACATGGATTCAGCTGATAGAACAAAGTACTTGTATTGTTAGTTAAGTTCTTCATAAGGCCGACATAAAAGTGATTGAATTACTTGAAGTGGATATATATAGATTCAGCTGATAGAACAAAGTACTTGTATTGTTAGTTAAGTTCTTCATAAGGCCGACATAAAAGTGATTGAATTACTTGAAGTGGATATATATATATATATATATATATATATATATATATATATATATATATATATATATATATAGCCGATGGATTTGAGTGTTGAAGTTGTGTGTGTACGAATATGAAGGAAAAGTGAAAAGAACAGATAAAGGGTGTGAAAGAGAAAAGATCTAAGATCCGGATTATGGCAGAGCAGTAAACAGGGCAGAACAAGATGAAGTGTATCAAGTCGGTATTATGTGCTTAACCGGAACTGAATCTTTGTATTGGTAGATTCTAACTATCAGTTCAAACACATTGTAATCTTCTTCCTATAGGCAGTGAGCCCGAATGCATGTGCATTCTCCATTGTAATACTTTTAATAGAGTTTAATCTTTGTGGGTTAACCCCCACCATGGTTTTTCCCTTAACCGGGTTTCCACGTCAAAAATCTTGGTGTCAAATGTGTTATTTCCACTTCTGCTCATGTGTTATTGATTCTTGCTTTTCATGATAACATTATTAATCTATTAATAAAATAGTAAAGAGGAATTAACTACTGCAAGTTTTAAAGTTTTAAGACAACTGATTCATCCCCCCACCTCTCAGTTGTCACCTCTAATTCCAACAATTGGTATCAGAGCAAGGTTCCTTTGAAAAAGTTTAACAGCTTGAGGAAGATCTGTGAAGGCAGTAAAATAGATGAATATAACCTCCTAGGGCAACTTAATCTCACTCTAGAAGATCTTGAGCAGTCTATGGTAGAAGTCTAAGAGCTGCAAGAGAACCTCAAAAATGCTGAAGACTTCATTGAGATTTTAAAAGAAAAAGTGAGCAAATCCAATGATAAGAGGAAGGAACAACCTCTTCAACTGAGAAATCATTATGAGAACAACAAGGATGAGGCTCTAAAAGAGAAGACAAAGGAATGTGAGAAGTTAGCCAAAGAAGTTGTTGTCCTAAAACATGAGATGGAATCTGGGGTGATGAGGCTAACCAAAGAAATTGAAGATAGAAAGAAAACTGAAGAAGACTTGAATCAAAATCTAAAAGAAAGAATTGAAGAATGCTGCAGATTGGACGGAATCGATGGCCTCCTAGAATCTAATCTACAAGAAAGCAGAGACAATGAGAGAGAACTTTAAAGGCAAATTGTCATTCTCAAACATGACCTAGAAGTTGCAAATGAATACAAGGAGAAGTTCAAGATAAGCTCAGCTAAACTTGAAGCACTACTTGAAGGACAGAAAAAGGCTGATGACAAGCATGGTCTTGGATATGAGAAAGGTGAAAGCTTCGGATCCGGACAAAGAAATTTTCAACCAAGGAATGGGAGAAACAGACCTAGAAGACCTTCGGTAAGATAGCCTAATGCTCAAAGATATCCATCATTCAATGGAAATTGTTTTAATTGCAATAAATTTGGTCATAGAGCTACTCAGTACAGAAGCAGAGTAAATCAAAATGGTCCATCCTTCTCCAATCAATGCTTCAAGTGTAAGAGGTATGGTCATAGATCAAATGAATGCAGAAGTATGATAATGAATAACTTGAGAGAAAATGGCAACTCTTTCAATGGTTACTGCTTTACTTGCAATAGATATGGACACATGGCTAATCAGTGTAGATCAAGAGGAAATCAAGCATATAAGCAAAGAAATGTTGTTTGCTTTAATTACAATAGATCTGGTCATGTTGCAAGATTCTGCAGAAGTAGGAATAATGAAAGAAGAGGTCTGATAAACAGAAAATTGGATGAGAAGAGACAAGACAAAGGCAAAGGAAAAATTGATGTGAATGAGATCCAGAATGAAATGAGCAAGACATGGGTTAAGAAAACAATTGAGAACAACAGTAATGAGTCAGCACCATAATTTGGTGCTGATAATTCCTCCATGAATTGAATTTGGAGCTCTGGCTCAGGGGCAGCTGCATTGAAAATCAAATTTCCCCAGCTAGTAAGTGGGTGCCTGGATCTGGCACAATGAGAGAAGATATTTTGAATTCTTTCAAAACTTTTGGAAGGATTTCCAGAAGAAAAGATGTTGATATGGAAATTTGTGGAGTGATTCTTGAAGAACTGTTCAAGAAACTGAGTAACTGAATGAAGTTAGGGCAGAGCATTTATTACAAAGGAAAATTAGGTTTTGCAAAGCATAAAAAGTTGTTCACTTCTCATTTGAAAGACTTTGCACTCAAAGAAAGCAAGAAGAATAGTGTCTGAGCTAAGATTACAAGGAATTGAAGTGCGACCAGTGAATTTATCCGTCAACCCTAATCTCGTGAAAAAGGTATTTATCTATGAAGCTTTGAACTTATAGTATTTTTGCAATGGCTACACCTTTGGTCATTGACATTACTGAAAGGCCTTGACCCAAATTTAAGAAACATCCACACAAATCTATAGAAGTTGACCCATTAGGTGCATTTTCAAGTGTTCCGTACGGTGTGTTGCATATTGAAGATATTAGGGTTTATATTCATGCGAGCATAGATGAATTTGGGGACTCAAGGTTTGCAGATTTGTTTGAGAGTCAACTAATGGATGAAAATCATGATCTTGAACCTGAGTATAGGGCACTGCATGATAAACACTTTATTTAGATTATGGGGTTTCCAACATTTGATGAAGATGAATGGGTCCGGTATGTTTTGAGTTGGATGCATGATGAATTCATATGGCTGTTAAAACCATTCAAGATTACCAAGGATGTTAAATCAGAATTGTGACTGGGTTAAACTCAATCGGTGGATTACCCATGTTGAAATCTATGAAAAAACAAATTGTTACTGATGCAACTGGTGCAAAATTCGATAAGAGGGCTATGACCATAAATGACATTATAGAACTGGATGTAAAGTTTGCTTCCTTGGTGATTGGATACAAGATCTATCACTCTAGTAGAGAGAATTCAGTCTCCAGAACTGCTATATATGCAGCATATCAAATGTTGAAGGAAAATGCAAATTATGAATTATGTGAGCTGTTATAGAACCAACTAATTGAGAACTTGAACAAAATCAAGAAAGATAAGAAAAATAATTTTAAATATGGTACATTGGTTCTATGTTTGTTCTTCTACTATATGAATGAAGTACTTGGAGTAAAGGGTGTGCACTGAACTAATGATAAGCTAGTTGCTATTCAAATCAGAGATCACCTACGCAACATTGGTAACTATAAAGCACAAAAAATTGCAATCTGGGGATACTTCAAGAACTTTTAGAGTATGATGCATTTAAGGGAAAGAATCCCTACAATAATTGTTGAGAAGTACAAAAATGAAATATGTTTTATGGTTAACACTGATTAGTGCCTAATGGAAGCAGTGGAACCTAGAACCGTTTGGATCATGCCCATGGGGTATGAAGTAGATGGAAAAATCTTGAATATGTATGCTCAACATCTTCTAAGCAAACAAAAAGACACAACAGTTGAAAGATTTGGGACATATGAGGAGCTAAGTTTAAAACTGCATACTGAGCTCAGAAAACCTGAAACCAACAAAAAAGTAAGAAAATAAGTTGAGCAGTTGGCCGAAAATCTAGGTCTCACAAAGGAAGCTGTGAGACAATTCAGGGAGAGAACTGAAAAGGCCGAGAAGGAGAAGCAGGATAAGAAACAAGGAAGTGCTCTAGTAGGATCCTCCTCCACATCAAGGACTACTAGAAGCTCTGTTGTTGCCCCTGTTCCCTGCCAATCCTGAGATACCGGAAGGCAAATCATCTGGAAAAGAAGGAAAAAGAGTGAAAACAAAGGCCACAAGAACCTATAAGAGCACAAAAGTTGATGAAGAAAGAACAGATTCTAATGCTGAGGTAAAGGAGTTGAAAGCATCTGGAATAAAAGCTGCCAAAGTGACTAAGGAGAAGCCCTCCAAAAACAAAAAGACAACCAAAAGGCAGAAGACAGATACATATGTTGAGAAGCCCACAATCTTCGTGGAAGATGTAATAAAATGAGTCACTGTGGTTGGAAATTTGAAACCCATGACTGAATTCTACGATGAATACAGTGACAAAGATAAGAGGGTATTGGAGGAAGCAACTGTTAGATATATGAGTATCTATAATAAGGCCCTGATTGAAATAACTTCTAAGATCCCTCCAAGTCTTGCAAACATTTTGGAGTTGAGGAAAGAAAATGCAAAAAGCAAGGATATGGAGCTTAGAGAGCATGTATTGATAAAACTATGACCTCATATCACTCAAGTTCAAATGAGTATGATATTCAAAGAAGTGAAGAATGAATTCAGGAGCAAGAAGAGAATGAACAAACTAATGCTTGGAGAATTGGACCAAATATTTAAAGAAACACAGGAAATACTTCTAAGTGCATTGAAGAGACACAATCTTCCATTTGTTGAGGAGGAGACGGATGATGAGATTGATTCATCAATCCCAAATATTGAAAAGATGGAAACTGATGAACAACAAACCAAGGTTGATGACTCCTATGTTCCGGAAGAGGAACAAATAAACAAAGAAGATACAAAGCTGGTAGACCAAACTGATGATGCAGGAGATACTCTAACTTCTCCTGATCAATCCAGAAAAGAAGATAATGTTGAGAATATTGTTGCTACACAAGATCCTCAGGAACAGATTGCAAATAGTGTGGTCAAAGGAAAGAATTCAGTTGCAGATAACATAAAGAAAAGTGAAGCAGAAGAAGTCAAAGATAAGGAAGATAAAGCAGAAGAAGATGGTGCAAATGTTGATAGTCCTGATACTATGAAAACTCAAGGAAAGGAAAGTGGTCTGGAAATGGTAGCAAGAGACACTGCAAATGCAGTGAAAAGTTTTCTGAGTAAAGAGATGCCTAGAACTGATTCAAGGACCAATCAACTTGGATACTCTCTCTCTGGTCCAAATGATGAAGATATCATCCTTCACACAAGCCAAAGCAAGTGAAAAGATATTGAAATCTCACATATAGGGGACATTGAGCTATTGAGTCATGCATCCAGTGTATTGGAGAAGATAATTCCAACCTTCCAGAAGAATCCATCCGACTCTCCCTCCGGACATCTAAAAAATCTTGTAAATTCTGTAAGTACACATTTTGAGAAGTCTGCAGAGACTAAAATTAGAAATGAATTTTTGGATAAGAAATTTAATGAAATAAAGAGCCTAATAAGGAATGATAGGATGATACTCAGTATCAGTATAAAGAGTATTCAAAATGCTCTAAGTGATGGAGGTGATATATATAAATTTTGGCTATCCTGGCCCAAAGTCAGTAAGGATATTGAGAAGAAGATAAAGGAGCAAGAACAAGAATTGTCAAATCTATCTCAAAATTTTGATCCTCTAACAGTTTCTCCTACAAGTCAGGAATGTCAAGTAATCAGCTTGACCAATGAAATAAAGAAGCTTGTTAAAGAAAAAGGCAATATTGTGAAGAGAATGTGTGAGCTCCGAGGATTGATTGCCCCCAAGTTAGAAACAATGTTTAATGCATTATCAAAAGCTCAAACTGTAGTTCAGACAAGTGATCCTTCAGATCTGACAAAGGCAGAAGCATACGCATTTCTTTTGAGTGGACACATCTCAATTTTGAATGGCATGAAAAGAAGTTGGACCTCTGAACTTGAGCAATTGAAAAGTAGTTTTGCAGATATTCTCAAGTTCATGTAAATATAACTTAACGATTGGGTGTACATATGCGGCGCTATATACAAAATTTTTGCTTGCGGACCCCATCCTTTGCCATTGATGTCAAAGGGGGAGTCAAGAACAGTGAAAAATGAGGAATCCAGCAAAGGGGGAGCTCCGGAATCAATGGAGAGCATAAGAGTATAGAATAAGGGGAGTAACACTTAGTCATTTTTCACTAAGTGTTGCCATCAATGCCAAAGGGGGAGATTGTTGGCAAGAGACACTGCTTCGCATGACAGGTGTTGTCATTGATGGCAACTAAGACTATTCCACTCATCCACATAACATAATTTGTTCATACCGAAATTCAGAATCAGAATTTATCTAAGTTCGGGTAGCTAGAAATAGAGCATGTGATAGGGTCTGGTATCTTGGTTCGGATCTCTCCGGTGGAAAATCAGAGTATGCTTCAGATCTAAAGGAGTCATAAGGATTGTCAGGGCAATCTAAATCCATAATTTTATCCTCCGGTGACAAAGGGAGTAAAAGTTATGAGCATTTGAGTACCGAGTCATAACATGACAGAACAATTCAATAAAGAACATGCTGACTTGTGTTAGATCCTTATGTAGATCTGATAGAAGTGTTTTGGTGATTTGCCTATGGGATATAATGTTAGTGGTTGACATGAATGATGACCTTCAAGTGTTATTTCTGGTACGCATCATCATTGGCGCATGGATTCAGTCGACAAAACAGAGTACTTGTATTGTTAGTTAAGTTCTTCATAAGGCCGACAGAAAAGTGATTGAATTACTTGAAGTGGATATATATATAGCCGATGGATTTGAGTGTTGAAGGTGTGTGTGTGTACGAATATGAAGTAAATGCAAACAAAACAGATAAAGGGTGTGAAAGAGAAGAGATCTAAGATTTGGATTATGGCAGAGCAGTAAACAGGGCAGAACAAGATGAAGTGTATCAAGTCGGTATTCTGTGCTTAACCGGAACTGAATCTTTGCATTGGTAGATGCTAACTGTCAGTTCAAACACGTTGTAATCTTCTTCCTGTAGGCAGTGAGCCTTTCTTTGAGCAATGAGCTCTGGGCAGTGAGCTCGAATGCATGTGCATTCTCCATTGTAATACTTTTAACAGATTATAATCTTTGTGGGTTAACCCCCACTGTGGTTTTTCCCTTAACCGGCTTTCCACATCAAAAATCTTGGTGTCAAATGTGTTATTTCCACTTCTGCTCATGTGTTGTTGATTCTTGCTTTTCGTGATAACATTATTAATCTATTAATGAAATAGTAAAGATGAATTAACTACTGCAAGTTTTAAAGTTTTAAGACAATTGATTCAACCCCCCCCACCTCCCTCTCTGTTGTCACCTCTAATTCCAACAAAAAGTCTTTGAAAAAGGAAAATATTTGTTCATCGTTCAATAGATTTAATTCACAAAGAGCTTTGATTTTTAGAATAATTTGATTTGTTAATTAGTTTCATTCACTCATAAAAACAAAACCAAACACAAAAGGATTCATTTACTTAGTTTCAATATTCTTACTTAAATGAAACCATTTTAGTTTTATCTTGCATTTAAAAACAACAATATCATCAAAAACATTGAGAAAACATAAAATCACAAAATAATTTACATTCGAGCATCATTCCAAACTGTTGCAAGTGATCAACGCTTTGCACTCATAGAATCAAAGTATTAAACTCAAATCAATCAAGTCTTTTGCAAGTGATCAAAACTCTTGTTGGAAGCTCAAACAATTTACCTAGAACATTCAAAATTTGAACATTCCAACTTATGACAATCTACAACTTGAACACTTTGTGAACATTAAAAAATAATTCCATTAAAACTCAAACAAAAAAAAACATTTAGTGAACTAAGTATGACTTGGAACAAGTTCCACTTTGACTTCTTAGGTCATATTTGACTTTTCATGCTTATGTGTCATGGGTTGAGGCTAGACTTAGTAAATGAAACCTTGAGAGAGCTAAGTTAGATTTTGGCTACCCTAGTAGTTGTCATTGTTGAAGAATAAACAATTATTCTTGAGGAAATCTAGCGAGAGAATGCTTTCTTTGATGCAACTAAGATAACACATTTTATTGAGATCTTTAAACATGTGAGTGCTTGTTTAGAAGCTTTCTTTCACATAAACCAACCAAGAATTGATGTAATCCATGATAAAAAAACACAATCATTTGATGTCAATGACATCCTTGGCATACTTGTTCCATGTGAAGAGGATAGTCCACCTCACTCACTACCACTAGACCAACTCTTGTGACACAAGCAATAGTAAACTTGCCCAATCACTTAATCAATGTGAACTATCCTATGTCAGCCGATTTCATATAAATATAAGGTCAAATCTGTGACTGCAAAAATACCCTCGGTCAATTTTGTAGATATGAATTTGATATAGGGTGGTGAATAAGAGATCTAGGGATCAAGATCAATTTTTGAAAATAAGTAAGGATAAAATGAAGATAAAATTTTATGCAAGAATAGACCACTTATAAACTTATTATTACATAAGTACTCCAAAAACATGAGAGAAAAAGACATGAACATACAATTCTCATCATAACAATTAGAAAACATATCTTTTATATATATAAACAAACTAGTTCTATAAATCGTATGGGTAAAAAGGAGACTTCAGGGACAAGTATACCAGTAGTTTGACAGCTCTTTCTTGGCATAGTTTATTCAGTGAAGAGAAGGTTGCGGAGTTTGGGGGGCTCATCCTCACTTTGAACAAGAAAAAGATTTAACTGTGGAAGACTAAAACAACAAGGCTGGTAGTCCCATAAGCTATTTTTAGCCTCGTAGACTTTAAAAGCTATTCATTCATTTATATTAATTGATTAAATAAGAGGACACAAGATATGTACCAAGCATGAGAGAAACTGTAAGTGCTGTCAAGAGAAGAGTTCTGAGCCCTTCAATGCTAAACGAGAAACTATTATGATGTGGTATTGAATAAGCGGACTTAATTCTTTCTTCCTCATCCACTATTTCTTGTGGGTTGTCTGTTACATCATCATTCACCCAGGCATGCGGTCTTTCGCCCCCTTTGGTCCAAAGCAGTTCCTGAACCACCTCTTTCATTGAAGGTCTCTTCTCCCCTTCAATGCTAAGGCATTCCTTCGCTAGACTTGCCACTCTTCTCATGGACTCCATGTTTAAATCTTCATCCACATCAAGACGGAGATCAATGATTTCCCTCAGATCCCTTGTGTTTACAGTGGAGAGGAAAAACATAGCCAGGGTCATCTGGTTCTCCATCCTGTCATAGCAAACAGGTTTCAACCCCGTCAAAAGCTCCACCAAAACAACCCCAAAGCTGTAGACATCACTTTTCTCTGTAAGCCGAGCTGTTTGGAAGTATTCAGGATCCAAGTAACCCATTGTTCCCTGCACAACTGTAGTAATGTGTGTATACTCCGTCATCATCAGACGAGACACTCCAAAGTCTGCAACTTTTGGATTATAATCATTATCCAGCAGAATATTGGAAGATTTGACATCTCTGTGGACAATTAACGCTGCAGAGTGCAAGTGTGACAAAGCTTCTGCGGTTTGTGTGGCTATGCACAGGCGCTGCTCCCATGGAAAATGCTGCTGCTCTTGATTGTTACCGTGCAGATGATCGAACAATGTTCCATTTGAAATGTATTCATAAACCAACAGAGGAGCCGACGTTTGTATGCAGCAGCCGAGTAACTTCACCACGTTTCTGTGATTAACTTGGCTCAAAATAGAAGCTTCAGTGATAAACTGGTCTATTTGTTTGAAATCGACAACCTTGGCCTTCTTGACAGCTACAACACCTCCATTGGTGAGAGTGCCTTTGTAAACGGTGCCGTACCCACCAGATCCCAGGATCAAATTTTGAGAGAACTTATTTGTGGCTTTCTTGATCTCTTTCAAAGAGAAGACCTTCATGCCTTCCACTCCTCGCGATGAAATTATTTTTTCCCACTGATCCCTTCCATTCCTCTGGAACTTCATTTTCTTGTCGTGCTTGGATTTTCTTAACTTCAAAATCCACAAGAGACCGCCACCGCAGAATACCCCTGCAGTCCTCAAACAGAAAACTATTAATGCAGGAAATGTTATAGGTTATGGTGTTGCCGTTACACCAAAATCTGCAATTGTTAGTGAATTTTTCAAATCCGCATCTTCAGCTAGATCTAGAGTGGCGATTAGTCCATGAGATCAATTTCCGAGGTGTGACAGTTAGTCCAACAAATATGAGCCAGATAAAGTAATACAATACACTTGTTCAATACTGACAAATAGACAGGGGAGAGGACCCAGTAGTTGAGCACCCAACTTCATGTCTCTCAAAATCATATGTGGCAATTTCGAATCACCCCAAAAAATTTACAGTAGCTTACTTGGCAAGGCCCCTACTTATAACTAAGATTTCAGGGCCACATCATCAAATATGATGCCACATCAGCATGTTTTTGTTGACCAATAGATGTGCATTAAGTCATGTTTTGTTGGTGGGCTGATGTAGCATCACATGATTGATTGCTTCTTAAATCTAAAGGGCATATTTCATTCAATTATTAGGACTTATAGTAACACTAACAACCTTAAAGTCATAACTACTAGTACTAAACTTTAAAAAATATTGGACCTTAAATACACAAATACTATCTCAGCAATTGGAACTATCTCACCTATTGGGTCTTTTCCTTTTAACTGTGATTATTCATGAAGTATGACAGCAACTGGGTCTTTTCCTTTCACTGTGATTATTCATGAAGTATGAAAGCAACTGAAACTTGTATATTTTTTAATTTCTGGAGCTGTGGATACAGAGTATTAGAGTAGAATTTTTTTTTTGAATTGCTGGAAATATAAAAGCATCATTTGTACCTGTGCATCCTGTGCCATTGGCGTATCCATCTTCCGTATATCTACTCTCGCACTTGCGTAGATACACCCCGTCTTTATCTTCACATTCTGCGTTTTGAGCACACTGGCCGTATGAAGTTTTGGCTTTACAATTTTCTTCTAAACTGGAATTGTAGAATTGTGCAGTGAAGTTGATTTTGGTGTCAAACAAGGGGCTTTTCCTATTGAACAACTCTTTGGCCCACCTGGTTTTGCTACTACCTCCCATGCGCACGATCCCCTCAATTTTACCTACAGCCTCACCCATTCCAACAGGATGTTTGGCTGCATCTAATGGAACTCTTTTCATGGCTTTCAATACACAATTCACGACATTCTTCAACAACCTCCCCTCATCCCTAAACATTTGCAAAAGAAAAAATAAATCCCCAAAGGGAATAAACATTGCTCACTGAACTGTAATAATGATTGAAGGAATACAGAGGAAACAGAGCATTTAATACTTACCAGCTGTCATCTTTAATCGTATAACCCGAGAGAAATGAAACGTCGTGGAGCGCTTTCATCCACTCTTGAAGCTTCTCCGAGGTGTATCTACCCTTCTCTTGATGTTGAGAGAATGCATGAGCATAAATTCCTTTCTTTTGAGCAACCCTTCTGAGGTCGGAGGGATCGACATAATAGAAAATGGGAATGATTTTTTTCCCTGTTTTGATCATGAAGGATAGCTCAGCCAAACACCAGGGTGATTGGGCATAGTTAGGAGAAAAAATGGCGATATGAAGTGAAGCATGATCCATTGCTGCTCGTATCTCCACTGGTATGACATCGCCGGCCTCAAGCACTTCTATATCCAGAAACGCCCGCAATCCCAACAGATCAAGTGTATGATAGATTGTGCTGGCAAGTTTGTGTTTCACATCGACTCCACGATGGTTAATAAAAATCTCGCATTGAAGCGATGAATAAGATGAAGTTGAAGTTGCAGTTGCAGTTCCAGTTGCATAGCTTGGTGCAATTTGGTCAAAAGCATTTTCAATCTCCATCTGATTGAAATGAAATAAAAGATTTTAATAACGTCAACGAGGCTATAGCAGTTTATGGGATCTTGAACCGCACATAGTTGAATAGAAAACAGGGCAGCAAACTCATTAACGAATTTGTAATCTCTTTTCGAGATTGGATCTTCTGTAGTGAATTTTGATCAATAAGTTTGCAGCTTTGCCTAGTCTTACCTCCTCAAACAAAGTGTTTAAATTGTTGGTTTTCAAAATGTCTTCATGGCTGGTACTAATGTTACTGTATGCTGAACACTCCATAATGAAATGTCATTCCATCTCCACCACACCTTTGTTGCAAAAAAAGACATTCTCTTTAAAAATCAACCACCTACCAGTGGAATTGACTTTAAAGCCAAAGAAAAGAGGGGAGCAAACGCAGAGAAGAGAACAAGTCAAGATGTTCTGTAAAGATGAGTTCGCCAAAGGAATCTTAAATCGTGTGTAGGAAACCGCGTGAATGGGCAGATTAAAGAATAAAAATTGCAAAGCCGATTTCATGGAACTTTCTCCAAGAATAAAATTTGATTAAAAAACTCTGCCGACGTTCCAAGCGTGCTCAAGCAACCATCATACGCGCTTTCGTGACTTTCCCAGCAGGCTACATGGCGAGAAGTTCTACGCTATCTTTTCCAATATCGATGGATCTTAAATTCCCGGATCAAATATACTTACCCCCATGGTCCTCCTATGTGTTGTACAACTGAATTTTCTACTCATTTTTAATTAATAATTTAGAATCTTTCCTCATAATAGTAGAGCAACAATTGTATAATGGGAAAAATATAATTGGGAAAAAGCACTCTACTTAAATATCACCCTGAGTTAGTGAAAAACTTGCCCTCTTAAAAGAGAGGTCACAAGTTCAAATCCTACAGGGGGTAGGGTATGTATGCCTCATATTTGAAGCACAGTTAGTTGCCTCCTGCATTCTGGAGTATGAGGTAGTCCCATATGTTATAAGCCACTTGTAGAGCCAAAAACAGGCCGCTCGACATCGTGGACTATAAAAGGATCCATTTCCATTTCCATTTCCATCCATTTTAATTGTCAAACTAGAGTTTAAATTTGACAGTCAACCTTGCTTGTCAAGCAATTTTTTTATGACAGTTATCTATTCAAAAGTGCCTTTCAAATACTATGGCATGCCTTAGTATACGTAAATCATATAAAAATCAAATATATATATCATCATAATCCTATATAAATTTTGACAGTTTGTCCAAAATCTTTCCTTTCATATGATAGTCTTTCTAAAATTTTGATTGTATTTTACAGCTAAAATGCCTAAATACAGCTATACAACTGTCAAATTTAAGCCCTGGGTCAAACAATCAATGACAATGGTGATTTTACTTTTTTACACCTCATTCACAAAATAAAGTGGTACATATTTGTACTATTTTTATTGGTCAAATTGACCTTTGACTGTTAAAGACGACGATATTTAAGAATAGCCGGAAAAAGGGGGACTGAAAATATGCAACTACATAATGGGAAAAATGCCCCATGACTCCATAAATTTCTTTCCCTCCTTTTTTATGTTTCACTCTAATTTTTCCCTCCAAATTTTATCCGCACAATTTTTTTTATTAATACTATTTATGTAATTATCTTCTATACTCAATTTTTTTTAATTAATACAATATATGTAATTATCTTCTATATTCAAATTTTTATTTTCCTTTCTAATACTATTAATATATTAGTTGAATCTTCAACATCACACCAAACTTGCAATGCTATTTGGTTTATCACTGAAAGAAATGCTTATTGTTTGAAAGGTGGAGTTTTATTGTGGAAGTTGTTCAATATAGATAGGACAGTGGCAACAACTATTCTCTTTGCAAGCTAATGGATTGCTAAAGTGTGTTTGATTACATGAACACAAGCATAACCCAAAGAAAGAAAATTGTACATTGTCTGATGCAGAGCATCTCCCTTAACATTCTCCTCCCACATTCTGTCATTGAATTGTTGTTTAGTCATTTTAGTCCAATTTTGTTTACTAAAATAGTTGTTTGTTCAACAACTCTATTTTTGTCTAGTTACAATAGAATAGTTGTCACCTACTTACTATTTTTGGTTTTAAAGAATTAGATTAGGTTTAGAACTTTGGATTGTTGTAGGGTAGATAGGGGCTAGTGTGTCTTTTGGGAAAACTTAATTTTAGAGAAGTTTTTTTTGGGGCTAGTAAAACAAAGATTTGAGGAGATATCATAGAAGGAACTTGAATGACTTTGACTATTGTAAAAGTTTTTTTTTACCTGTGTTAGTTTGTTCTTTTGGTTAAATCATCAATTAATAGTGAACTTGTTGTAGATTTGTATATCATATTAATTGAATGTGTGATTATATTCTTTTAGTTTCTCCTGTTAAAAGAACTATTTAAAATCTAGGAGTTAAGAATTAAAAAACAAGGTACTTTTCTGGAGTTTAAATTGTAGGTTCATAGCAACAAAATTGCATAATTTTCATATCAGAGCAAAAATTAAATGGCCCAGAGGGGAACTCATGTGATTTGGGGAAGAAGAGGCTAGAGGAATCCAAGAGGGAGAGGTAATGTAGTTGATGAAGTACTGAGAAGGTTGCGAGCCCTTGAGGCTAGGTTGCCTCATGAGGATTTTGAGGAAGAACTCGAAGTTCAAAGGGGTCAAGGTGGAGCCACATATCCCATGAAAGGATTATTGAATCTATAACCAAATAGGCAATTTAGTTTTCTTTTAAAAAATATTTTATGCAATAGAAAGACCCACAAAATATTTTTTTTACACTTAGTGCATACTATTTTTTTTTTCATAAATTTGCTATTTGTTATATTAGAAGTTAAAAATAGTATTCAGTCTTTATCTTGGAGTTTTGGTGATGAAAGATTTAGTAAAAAATAAATAAATAAACATTTCTATTTAATACTATTTATAAAGAATTTCAATTATATACCAAATTTGCATTTAATTTTAATTTTTCTAAATGACATGTAATATTTTTGAGATATATTTTATGGAGCATTAGGAAGGAAATATATGTCATAAACTAACATCATGCCAATGAATAGTTAATAGTCAATACAACACAAAAATTAAATTGGAATTATTTGTACATTTAACTGTTTATAATGTATTATTAAAATGTATTAAGTCTTTGATTAAGTCAATTGGAAAAGAGGGTCCAAAACCCTTTACAAAATGGCCCCAAGGGTAGAACCAGGCCTTAAATAAGCCAAAAACAACACATTAACAGTTCATAGACAACAGATAAACAACACTAAAACACGAACAAACTGTAATAAAAAACAGCAACAAAAAGACCCAGAGACCAGCTAGGGGTTCTTAGTGATCCCGTACTTAGACAGGAACTTGAACATGTCTTTATAATCCAATCGACTCTAATTCCCTTGACCTTATCATCAAAGTCTTTGACAACAGAGAACACAGAGGTAGCGTCGTGAAGAGCTTTGGTAGCGAATTCTGACATAACCCGCCACTTCTTTTGAAGTTTTTCCATCTTGGCTTTGAGCTCCTCAACATCTTAGGTCATTTTGGTACATAGAGAGCAGCCTCCTTTATCACCTTTCTGTTCCTGGACTTACTCCACCTCATCATCCTCACCATCAGAGTACGGTAAATTTAGCTCAAGGAAATGGCTGGTTCCTTCCTCCTCATGATAAGAATTCAAAGGAGTCTCGTTCTCACCTTCACCCAAGGTATCCTCAACAAATTCAGAATCTCCCAACAACTCCAAACCCTACGGATTGGAAGAGGGGATGCTAGCAATCTGACTCAATCTTCTAACACCTTTCATAAGGTTACCAATAGCACCTAGATCTCCACCTTCCCCTTGTTCAGTACCCGTCTCCAAATCAATAAACTTCATCACTTCCACATCCTCCAGGGATTCCACCTTCCCAACTTTAGCCTTTTGTGGAGCTGATTTTCCTTCTCCTCCTCAATATCCAGACCCCTCTTCCCCACCACAGCAACATCCTTCTTAACATCTTGTCCCAGGGATTTATTCTTCTTGTTGATTTTTTGGATGTGGTTTTTGGCTTAGAACCTGACTCAGGGCCAGGGGTACCCACCGGAGAGGACTCATGAACTTCAATTCTGGGCCTCTCAATGGGTTCACTGGGGAAGGGGGTCATGATTTTAGGGGTCATGGCTGATTTTTTTCCCTTACCCTTAGCCTCGGGGTCAATAGTGGCCAGAATAAGAGGGGAAGCTTCAAGAAGGCTAACTTTAATTTGTTTGGGAGGAAATAAGGCTAAATGAAAGTGATAGAGCTTGAGAATGAGCCCCTAGTAGAGGGGAATAACTGGGTAGCTAGGGTTTTTGGAATGGATATTTTTGGAAGACCAGATAGAGCTTTCCAAGGATGACGACAGGAAGAAAGGTAGGCTTAACTCCATACTATGTCTAAAATGATTTAGTAATGCAAAATGATAGTGGTAGAAAACCCTAAAGCACCCCTCTAGGGTAAAGTATTTCATTAACATAAGACAAACTTGGTCCCACAGTGCTAGCAACTTCTCCCTTTCAAATCCTCCTTGGAGTTTGACAGTAGCTTCTCCTTCCTTTAAAAACAACCCCATGTTCTCTGAATCCGGCACTTTACTCCAACAATGATTCTTTCCTCTAGTAGGCCTACCAGTGGCTTGCCCAATCACTTCCTTTGACACCTCAAATCTAATGCCCCCCACGCAAACCTACCTATTATCCCAGGTTTACGTGAATTGTCTAGAGAGGTTCTCATCATACCCAACCAGAGCTTCCAGGAAAGAAGCCACCTCACCCTCTTGTATAATATGCAACACCATAGGATTGTGTTTAAATTCTTTAGGTGAGGATGGCTCAATTTTCACAATATCACCCCCATGTTATTTGTTTGTAACCAGTGCAACAATAGAAATAGGAAATGCTCGTTAATGGTTTTCTTATGCGAGGGAGGACAACCATAAAAAGCATGGAGATTAATTTAATGCCACCTGTGCATCTCCATCTCATCCACGACATGTGAGTCACAAAGTTAAATTCATTATTATCATTAATCCGACACGAAGGGTCCTTGCCACCTTGTTCCACCACCTGTGAAAAGACCTATGCCCGCCACCTCATGCGGGAGTTAATAACACAAAGAATGGAGATGGAAGCATAATTATAATAGATTTTCCAACCTGTCATCCATCCTTCGTCACATGGGACACTCCACCACTACAACATCTAGTCAGCAACCACCGGTTGAGTAAGCCCCTACCAGTCGATGTCATCACCTTTGCCCCAAGGATTTTGAAAAACAATGGTTCCTTCAAACTTTTGAATTTTGTCATCCTCTCGCATATTCAAACTAGCCATTTGGATCTTCCAAACAACGCAGAGGTAGAACAAGACACACCTCCATCTAAACCTCCTTCCCCACACAGGGTCAAGAACAAGAAACTGCTTTGTGCCCATCATTCTCAATAAGGTTTTGTATTTTGTGAGGCAAGTTAAAGGACTACCTCCAACATCTCCAACCATTACTGTTAATGCCCAAGTTGGCCATGACATCCACCATTACCCTCCCTATAAATGCAGGAAACTTTATACTTTTCAAAGGCATTGAGAAGCAATCTAATGTCCCCCACCACATCCATTAAGTGCCACCCCAAGTTGGCCAAGCCTAAGGAAACATTAACAAGTGGCTTGGAGTCTCCCTCAACATGCAATTTTTAATATTTATGGAATGATTAATCTTAATCCCCCAAAGCATAGCCAATGCTTCAGCCTCATTATTGCTCTTAACCCCTAATCCTCCAGTATAGGCAACCACAAATAATCCAGAATCAGTCCTGATCAATCCCCCACCACTAGCCGCTCTAGGGTTGCCTTTGGTGGCCCAATCAAAGTTCAACTTGTACCAATTCTTCTGTGGGGGAGCCCAGTAGGTCTTTGCCCTGGCAATCTTCTTAGAAGCATCAATGTTGCAGATACTCATATCAACAACCCATTGTTTCAACATATTCACTTCACCTTGTCCAAGGGGGTTATCCACCTCTTTGAACTTGCAAGTGTTGATATTTTCAGTAAGGAGCTTAGAAAAGGCCTAAAAAACCTCCAAGGGGGTTATGGATTTCTCCCTAAAAATTATATTGTTTCTCTCCTTCCATAGATTCCAAGTTAAATGTGAGGGAATTTGGTTCCATAATTCCTTTGTCACTGAGAATGAGGGTCATAAGGGTTATCTCCACTCCCTGACAAGATCAACCACACTAACATTGGGAACCCAAGACACATTCAGCCACTGTGAAGTAAGGCTCCACACTTCCCAAGAAAAGTTATAAAACAACAATAGATGTGGGACAATCTCTTCCTCTTCACCATAGAGAACACACCGATTGGGGATATGAAACCCTCTCTTCTTCAAATTATCCAAAGTGAGGATCTTATTGTGGATGAGGGTCCACCAAAAAAGTTTATTTTGAGAAGAAGCTTTGGAAGCCAAATCTTACCCCACAAGCCCTCTTCACCTGGGTCTAACAACAGATCATAAGCACTCTTCACAATGAACATGCCCTTGTTGTCCTTCTCCCAGACAATCTGATCTTGTTTAGGGAACAAGGTGAGCCTGAAATTATTCAAATCCCCCTGAAGCTGTTGGGCAATTCTATCGTCATTCTGAATCAAGACACAATCAATAAGATCTTTCCAGCTTCTGATAATCCCATTGCAGCTGATGTAATCCAAGACCATGTTGCCAAAGAAACCGCTAGCTTTGTCAGCAAGCCTACCATAGTTTAGTTCTCTAAGGGGTATGTATTTCAACCATCTGTCCTCCTAGAAGTTAATACTCCTGCCATTCCCAACCTTCCACCTGACACCCTTACGAAGGAGACCCATGGTTTTAAGGGTCCCATTTCAAGTGACCAGTCCTTTAGGGAGATTTTGCTCAGAAAGCATTTTGCACACCTAGTCCCCACTAAAGTATTTGGCGTACATGATGTCTCCCCAATCCTTGTTACCTTGGATCACGTTCCAGCCAATCTTAGCCATGATGGCTTTGTTCATGAGATGAATTCTTCTTAACCCCAACCCCCCTTGGGCTTTGGGTAAGCAGACCTTCTCCCAACTAACAAGGGCAATTCTCCTTTTCTGTTCTACCTCAGACCATAAAAACTTCTTCTAGATTTGCTCAATCCTATCACCTATCTTATTAACGTGAATTATCATGTGCGAGCTAATTTTGGATCATATAATCTCCAAACTTCTATTTGCCATCTTAGGTCATTGGAGAGGAAAGTATATGAAAGAATGACAAGTAGTGAGCCCCAACATCCCATAATTTGACCTCATATGTGTTGGCATACAAACTAAGACATGATAAAGATGTGAACTTCAATACCATTGGATGCGATACTAAGTGTGTGCACGTATACCACTAGTCCATGACCCAAGATGGCATTTGAAGGATAGCCACACTTAGTAAACTAACTATCCTATGGTGGAAAAATATTTTGAATGATAGAGATTGAGAACTATATTAGAGTGTAGTAGGTTAAGGGAAAGATAAATCGTAGAACATATAGACATTGCGATAAGAATTGTGACATACAAAGTTGTATATGCAATTTAATTCTATATAGGATCCAAGAGGTTGGATGTGTTGAGCCTAAGTTATCCACCTATTCTACCACTAAGCTAGCTAATTAACTAGTTGAAATGAACTAAGATGAAAAGTTACCAAGAATGGTCGTATACAAAAATATACATAAAGAATGGTGACGATTAGTTTGACATCTTCAAGACTATCTAGTACTCTACCAAAGTTTGGCTAGATTCCTCTGTGTTGCTATTACTTAGGAATGGCGTTGCAGATGCATGTTTAGAACACATCTGTTAAAATATATGATGCCATTCAATGATTGTGTGAATTACAGAGAGGAGTTAGACTACATGTTAACACCAAGTGTTCTACAAGTTGTGATGAGGTTATTAAAGAAGTTGCATAAGTCATGTGTAATGTTGATAGAGTTATGAGCTCTCGAGTGCTTAGATCCTCTCGGATAAACTTTAGGGAACTCATATTCGTTTAGAATGCACTTCTCCTTCATATCTTTAGTGCCTTGATTATATTTTGAAAACTTTTCTTCCTCAACCTTCTCCACCCTCTTTATTCCTTGTATATTAGGTTTACATTTCTTAACCTATTTGTATTGAATCACATATCTTTTTAGTTTTTAAAATCCATCTTTTACTTTTTCTATTTGGGGATACAACTTTTTTCTAGTCTTCCATTGGGAATTTTCTCACTACTAGGTTGTTCTCAAACATTTCTTACATTGAAAGGGGATACATTTGTAATCATGGATTGAATCCATTCAAGGTCAACCGCTTTGAAGTTGAGTTTTTTGCAAGGGTTGGTCAAATTCCAATTCAACACATATTCTTGCATATTTTGTAAATCACTTCCCTGAAGAGGTTTGACCGATGATAATGTATCCTCCCAAAATTTCTCTAATAATTTTGAAGCCATAATCAAATCATAATTGATGTGGAAGTGCATATACATGGATCCAAATTTGGGCTTTTCGTGGCACTTCTTCTATCATCTCAAAATTGATATGTCAATATTTCGGGAATAATCCTTCATTCTTGTAGATCCATGACCCTGCTTGAAAGGTCCCCTCAATTTGTTTCATTGATAAAGTGACAATGAAATAGCCTCGAGGGCACAATAAAATATATTATAATAGAATAGAAGGTTTTTAATATCCACGAGGCCAAAGACAAACTAAAAGACAACCGACCCAATCATTTTAACTTTCTACATTGCTAATCTTCTACTATATATTCATTAAAAACCTCACTTTAGAAAATCAATTTAAAGCAAACATATTTCAAAATTTAAAATTAGGACAACTAAATAGGCCAAAGCATTTGTTTTCATTTTCCCAATTCATATAAACATTAAAGAATAAGTCTTAACACAATATACATTAAATAATAAGTCTTAACATAATATACACTAGTATATTTATATTTAAAAATATATATCTAAAGTATGCTGAGAGATATCCTTCTAGAGGCAATGTAAATAGAGTTGAATGTGTGTCTTTTCATATGCCATTCCATGTGACATTTCTTTCTTTGATCTTAGTGATGTGGCTTCTTTGAAACTACCATCCACCTTCAGGGATTTTATTTTTTTATTTATTTTTAATTCCTTTCACCTTCTCTTTTTTTATATTTTTATTTTTATTAGAATCTTATAAAATTTCATAGAAACTGAATCTGTTTATGAATCTTTTAGCTCTTGTTCTCCATCTGTGAATGTAGGGATGCCTCTAGGCGTAATTAAAGTAAAGAAAATTTGTTATATTAATTTGTCTCCGTTTTAATGGATAAAGAGGGGATCTCCCTTGGCGCCCTTTTTTCTTTCAAATTTTGAGGGAAATTTCAAAACTTAAAAGAGATTGAAATCTGCAATTCATAATTCCCTCTGCTCTTCAAACCCTTCCTTTGCCTCCATTTTCGCAGTGATCTCTGTTATTCTCCAACAATGGCCGGATCTGCCAAGAAGCGAAAGGTGAATGACGACGGCAAAGCTAAGAAGATCTCCCCGTACTTCAAGTTCTGCACTCTCAACAGAGCTAAAGTTAAGGAATCCAATCCGCAAACCCCTGTCACCAAGGCGCTTTCTCTCCTCTGGAAATCCCTCTCAGCCAAAGAAAAGGCTGCTTACGGCCAGCCAAATCCTCCTCCACTTACAATACCAGCGGATCCCCCCAAAAAATGACGAAGAGCAGAGCGCTGATAATAATAACCTTGCTGACATTGACGATGGCGATGATAATAATGGTGAAATCGATGAAGCGGTGAATAATTCAAGTGCGCCATTGTTTCCTCTGGCTCGAGTGCTTCGCATCATGAAGCTGGACAGAGACATCGGCAAAGTGAACCGCGATGTGCGCCTCGCAGTTGCCATTGCTACCGAGAATTTTCTCCAACTCATGACCGAAGCTGCTTTCAGAGTCACCGTGGAAAAAAAGCACAAGACCATCAGATAAGATCATGTTGTTACTGCCGTTTCACGGCAGAGGAGAATGGCCGACTTTTTGGAGGATTCGATCGCCGATATTGGAAAAGGGGGTTCCGGCCACAGCGAGGAGGAGGAAGACGAGGAGGAAGAAGGAAGCTCACCTAAACCCTCGAAAAAATCCGGCAGACCGCCGGCGCCGCCTCCTCCCGGAACGCTCAGTATAACAGATTTCTTCGCTTCCAAAGGTGCTCCGCCACCGTCCGATTCCTGAGCCGACTGGAATTTTGTGTAAATCCTCATTGCATTTTTCATGATTTGAAATGTTTCAAGTTCTAATTTTCTAACCCTAAAGTTTAGGCTTCAGGTTGTAAGATTTCGTCATTTTTAATGAAAAAAAACTGGAGATCTACTCTCGGTGCCATTACCTAAAATTTGAGCTAAACTCTAGATGGAATTTGAAATGTATATTGTGGATTTACCAGTTTTTCTTCTGCTCTGTTGTTTTGAGTTAAATGCAAAGCAGATATTATAAATTTTACTTCTTCACCATAAATATGCTGTAAGCACTCCTGTTCTATAAGTGCTTCTTATTGAAAATGCGGAATGAGTTTAATTTTTTACAAGTACATGAAACCCTGATAATGTAATCTCAAGTTGTTTCTGAAATACAGTGGTTGTTTCAGCTGGGAACTAATGAGATATTGGTTTTTTGCCCACCCTGGTTAAATGCCCTGCCTCCAACAACCAATACAATCTATAAAATGGTGGATTAGTTAGGAGGAAAAATGCATTTCGTTTTTTCATATGTATACCAATTTAGCCTTTTAAGAATGATTCTCTCACTATTTTGCCTGGAGCATAGTTCAGTCTTTTGGCTTGTATGGGAGAGGATCCAATAGTTGAGCACCCTAATTTCACCCTTTCAAAATCATACGTGGCAATTTTGAATCACTCCAAAAATATTACAGCAGCTTATTTGACAAGGCCCCTACTTATAACTAAGGTTTCAGGTCCACATCATCAAACATGATGCCACATTAACATGCTTTTTGTTGAGGTGTCCAATAGTTCCAAAAAAAAGGTGGACCAATAGTTGTAACTTGTGCATTAAGTCATGTTTTGTTGGTGTGCTGATGTGGCATCTCATGATTGGTTGTTTTTTAGATCTAAAGGGCACATTTCATTCAATTATAGGTCCTTATAGTCAACACTAGCAACCTAAAAGTCACAACTACTAGTGCTAAACTTTTAAAAATGTTGGGCCTTAAATCCACAAATACTATCACAACTATTAGAACATGCTCAGCAATTGGGTCCTCTCCCCTATGTTGTGTTTAGAGTTACCAATACTATAAAGCACAAGCAGTTTTCTTTCTTTATTTTTCTAACTTTTAAGTGGCCATGCTCTTTCTCTGTTTTCCTATTTTCATTTACAAAATTATTTAAGATAAATGATATTAATGTTTATGAAAGATTAAAATAGTTTACAGACTGTAAAAATGTAATAAAAAATAAGGATTAGGGAGCACAAGTACAATTCCGACAAATATAAAAGAGAATAAAAATAAAAGGGTGTGAACTACAGGGAAAGTATATGAAAATAAATCATATCCTTCAATACTTTTAAGACCTTGTCATAGCTATAACCTTGTCATGAAGTTGCTTCCTATTCAATGTTGATGACAAAGTGAATTAAAGAAGTAATGCTACAAATGTAGAGCATTGTGGAAGCAAAGTCTTTGGCCATACATTGGGAAAGATCAAACGTCTATCAACAGAAAAGAGTCCAGCATCTTTGATCTTCATAACCTATGAAGGTATGGAGGGTTATACAAGTCGTTGAAAAGGCAAAATAATTGCCTCTTAATTTCATAGTAGGGAGAACATCTAAAACCAAAAAGATCCCAAGTTTTAGGCTCCATTGAATAAATTTTACAAATATGGTGATTAGCCTCCATGCAAAGGGGGCTTGAACAAACTCTAAATTATGTCCAAGTGACCCTCATATTGCAAAGAAATTAGAGTTTAGTGTAACCTAGAGGTTGGATGATCCCATCCTTAAAGTGAAATATATATGGTTTTGTAAAAAGTAAATGAAATATATGCTATTGTTAAGGGTTGGTTTGATTGTTTAGAGTTGGTTTAAGAGAGAAGATTGTTCCTCATAAAGGTATGAAGTATGCTAATGTTTACAAAATGGTGTCCACTAATCAACATATAATTGAAACAAACTAAATTTGCCATCTCTAGGATTTGAATGTTTATCTCTTTCTTTTCATCTATATCTCACATTACATGTACACATAGCACCCCTCTAACATCAATGTACAAGTATTCTTGAACAACCAAGTGATCTTGCATTTTAGGTGTCACAACTTTGAGTTGTTTCACTCATTTTCTTTTTCTTTTCCACTACCATGCAAGCTTGCATGCTACCCTTGGTCACTCACACTGTAGTATATAACCTTGCATGCAAATCCCTACATTCACGTGCCACCCATGTAGTGTCAAGAACTATGCCATGTAGATGTGTGCAATTCCTTGCACCATGCACTACCTCTGTAGTGTTAGGAATCATGTTGTGCTATTGTGTACAACTCCTTTCTTCATGGGCCACCCACGTAGTGCCAAGAATCATGTAAGACTAACATGTGCAACTCCTTGCTTCATGCATCACCTACACAATGCTATGAACCATGCTATGCAACTTGAAAGACAACCTACATTTCTTGCACAATCCTTTCATCACATGCCATCCGTGTAACACTAAGAATCATGTCACACAATGTTTAAATTTTGTGTTGCATCCATACCTATGTGCATTAGTACATACCAAGTGATCTTGCATTTTAGGTGTCACAACTTTGAGTTGTTTCACTCATTTTCTTTTTCTTTTCTATCGATTTGTGCACTACCATGTAGGCTTGCATGCTACCCTTGGTCACTCACACTGTAGTATATAACCTTGCATGCAACTCCCTACATTCACGTGCCACCCATGTAGTGTCAAGAACCATGCCATGTAGATGTGTGCAATTCCTTGCACCATGCACTACCTCTGTAGTGTTAGGAATCATGTTGTGCTATTGTGTACAACTCCTTTCTTCATGGGCCACCCACGTAGTGCCAAGAATCATGTAATGCTAACATGTGCAACTCCTTGCTTCATGCATCACCTACACAATGCTACAAACCATGCTATGCAACTTGAAAGACAACCTACATTTCTTGCACAACCCTTTCATCACATGCCATCTGTGTAACACTAAGAATCATGTCACACAATGTTTAGGTTTTGTGATGCATCCATACCTATGTGCATTAGTACATACAAGACACAATTTGATACTCAATGTAGAACCTTGCCCAACATCTCAAAACATGTGCAATACAAGATACAATTTGATACTCAATATAGAACCTTGCCCAACATCTCAAAACATTATGCAATCCAAGACATAATTTGATACTCAATGTAGAACCTTACCGAACATCTCAAAACATTGTGCAACATTTTAGTTCGCTCAAGCAACCATTGGGTGCAACTTATGGAGTTGTTGGAAGTTGAAGACATGTGTAGGTCAACCATCATAAATAACAATTCAACTTCCATAGTAAACCTTTTGCCTTCTTGGCCATTTAATTTATGAATACATACATGTAATAATAGTTAGTAGGCAAATCTATGATTGATAGCAGAAAATACACAACCATACATCTCTCTTGAGAGTATGCCATGTATAGAACAAACCTTAATAAATTTCCATTCCAATTCTAGTATTCTGTCTAAACTCTTGTCTCTTTATTGCAACTTTCACATGCATGCAACACATCTAGATCCTCATTTGAGTGTTGTCCCTTGGATTTGTAAATGCTTAAAAATGCACAAGCACACATGGCAAGTCCAAAACTTTCTTTTTGATTTCAAGTCACGAGTTTTCCCCTTTTATATCGATTCACCTTGGCATATTACTTGTATGCTTCGATGAAACCTATTCGCCTTGGTGAATGATTTAATGTCAAAAGGGACGAACACGTGATTTATCCATGTTTTTGTGAATTCTTTGCTTGCACTATTTTTGTCATCTTTCATGCTTTTAATAAATGAATTTACCCCAATCACTAGTATGTTATATTTAGTTAACTTGGTGTTATCATCTTTAATTGTGGTCTTTATCATATTAATAAATTTTTGAATGCTTTTGCATGGGTCTTTTCTTCTTTGAAATTTTGGTTTTCTTTGGCTTCTTACAATTTTGAGCGTATGAGCAAGTTTGATTTGGGAAGGAAAACACCACAATTTCAACCACTTACAACTTCTACAACTCTTATTACCATTTCTCAAACATCTACAACATCTAGGCTCCCATTTTCATGATTCACAATAGCTTCAAAGCTCAATTCATAGCCATAGAATATTTTCATCCTTTTAACATTTAGTTGTTTTTGTGTTTTCTATCTTCCTTCCACCAGCAAAAGAGAACCCATAGTTGAGAGAATAAGAGGAAGCAAAACAATTGGGTGACTGAGGACAAAACTGCCACTATTAGCACTCTTCACACTTTGGATTGCTCATATCCCAATTGTGGGAATTCTAGTTGATTTATTTTGTTTAGATTAGTTTTCTTTTAGTAGATTAAATTAGTTGTTAGTTTTAGCGTAGGTATATCCTTTCTCTATATTTGTAACACTCAATTTTAAATTTAGATTTACGATGATTTAAAGTAATTTTCTATTTGTTAGAATAGTTTCATTTCTTATTGTAAGCAAGAATTCAAAACTCAAACATAAAGCAAATTTAGATGAAATGCTTCATATTCTAAATTCATGCAAACCTTAGATAGAACAGATGATAGAGTGCAAACAACAAGATTCAAACAAGAACAAAGTTATCTAATGCAGACTCTATGATGTGTGGATTTGCTCTATTGATTCCGATTGTGGATGCTCATCGATTTGTGCAAGATTTCTGTAGCATGTACCTATGGATACAATAAAAAGATAATATGATAGATATTCAAAAACTTCAGAAGTTTAGGCATCCAAAGATTCAAGCATCCAGATTGAAGTTTGATTGATGAGAGGGATTTATATATATTCGATTGAGGAAGTGAACGGCCAATATTTGATAGTGGATGAACAATGGAGATTGAATGAGAGAGAGTGGAGGATCTTCTCTGACTAAGAATAGTCAGAAGGAGTGATGAGGGGTTATGATGCCATTTTAGTGGGCTCTAAAATAGGTGAGAGAAATTAGTTGTTTTTATTTTTTTATTTTTGACCAAATAGGCGTGCATGGGTTAAAAATAGAGAGGAATCTTGGAGTGAGTTATGATACGATGTGTGAGTGGATAATTAGATTTATTAATTTGTGGAAAATGGAAAATAAATTTATTCATCCATTTTGGATTAAATGGAATTGGTATTAGCCTAATTAACTAAATAATATGAATTATTTAATTAATTAGTGATGGTGATGACAAAGGGGAAATTAATAAGAAATGAAGAAATGTCGACATGGTATGGAAATTAGCTTAATTAAATAAATGTAATTTATTTAATTAATTTGGCGATGAGAGAAAAGTTAAAGGATAATCAGCGATTAGACGAACGTGGTTAGAATGCACTTAGGAAAGTGTTGAAAGTGATGTGTTAGACGCGATATAAGAATGTGTCGATTAGGATGTGTCAATTTCAAGTGTCTACACTTGCAAAAAATGAAATTAGAACAACATCATTTATTTTGAAACTCTTAGAACATTCATCACAAACAAACAAACAAACAAGAAACAAAAACAAAAAGCAACAAATGATTAACAACTTACAACTCAAAGAACATTTATAATTTAAATTTGGAATAATTGGTGGGAAAGTTAAATTTATTCAAACACTATTTGGGTAGATCCATCTTCTTTAGTTTTCATTCATTTGTGTTAAATTTACAAAAGGGAGAATGACTCTTGGTTGATTTCAAAGTTGGAATTTCATCTTTCAACATAGACTAATTTATTTTCATGCATGCATATATAAAATTCAAAAAACACACAAAAATAATTTATTTTAGCATTCATTTCAGCAAAGTAGCATAATCATAAGCATTTTAATTTAGTATTTAAATACATTTCAAAACACAAAAATAAAGAAGAATCCAAAACAAAACAAAAACACACATTAGGTAATTTATTCATTTGAGTTAAAATGCTCCAAACTTAGTTTCAAATTGCAACTCAATTCATCCAATCGAAAACAAGCATTTGAAAAGTGAATGCTCAAACATCCATTTCATAACACTTCCAAAAGTCAACCAAAAACAAGAACATTCAAACTAAGGCATCTAAGTGGCTTCATGCCATATTGTCCCTCTTGGTCATTTGTGGCATTTCAAGCCTATGTGTCTAGGAGTGAGAGAAGATTGAGTTGAGGTTAATTTGAGTGATTTGAGGGAGCTATTGCCACCTCCCTCAACCATTGAGGTTGTAAAAAAATTGAGGCTTTAGAGAGAATCCAAGAGGAACATGAACTTTTGCTAGCCACCAAGATCATCCACTTAAATGAAATTTTTGAGTAAGAGACCACTCATTTTGACACTCCTTGAATCTACCCAACAAAACCTCAACACTCTTTGTACAATAGTCAACACCCTTAATGGCACCACCACATATCAATCAAATATGCTCACCACCCATTTGGTTCTCCTTCCTCATGTAGAGGGTAGTGCTCCAAATTTCTACCACTACATTTACTCTTACCATACATTGAGCAAGAGTAATATGCCAATTGTTTGTTCAACACGAGAAATGAATGTGCCTACCATTCATGAGTCACACATAGTAGTAGTGAGTCACATTTGGTGAGTACATATTTTGGTGAACTGATGTGAAGAACAAATCCTTTTTGGATGAGTTCTTTACCTTTTATTTCATTGTTTCCTTCACCTCCCCCTCTCCATCCACTTATTCTATAGTACCTATGGTACTCCCAAATATGGTGGGATTATCGAGAGCTTGAGGGCAAGTCCCTTCTATTGAATTTGTAATACCCCAGCCAAAGAACCCCAAAGGGAAACACTAACTAGGTCAAATTAATAGAAGAATATTTTTTTAAAAAGAAAATAACAATAGAATGCATAGCATAACATAATAATCTAAACCTAGGTCCTCTAAGGTTCCTCAACTGCGCTACTCACAAATTAAGATTTCAAGAAACAAAGGTTACATAAAGTGATACAAACAGAGAATCATACCAATTTACAAATACATGATAAGAGATCTTTTCAAATACGAACAAGACATCTCTCATGCATTTACAAACAATTATAGTAAGAACCATAAGCTCATCCTTAGCATAGTGGAAAAAACATATTCTTTGCTCCAGTAATCTGCTCAGTTAACAGACATGTATCTGTGCATCTAAAAGTGAACATTAGTTCTAAAAAGATTATCAATAAACATAAAAGAGAGCTATATCCTAGCCTAAGGCCGTAAGGGGCTGACGTAATGCCTCAGGGGCTCATCTCAAATGGCCCTCCCTACGTACGCGTAGCGCAGAGGCATCGTAGTTTGGTACTTGATCATATAATCACAAGATGATATCATACAAAACCAAACCTCTAAGATGATATCGACATCTTCTATTTGTACATACACAATTGCACTTCAGTCCTTACTTGAGGATATAAGAATGTTAAGGTTTCCCTTACAGAAACATCACAAATATAAATGAATCTTTTCGAACTAAAATTCAAATTACTATAATGCTTAATTAATCATGCAAGCATAAAGCTAACATTAAATACTCCTATCATCTAATTAACATCATACTACTAAATTAATGATATGACATATAACTACCTTCGATACCCTATGAACGGTAGACAACACATCCTAGAACATCAACCATTCATTAATCAATCATTTGTAGACAAGAAATTTTTATTAGAGAAGAGCATTAACTGATGTGCTATAAGTAACATTACTACCTCTAAATCATCAACTAAGGCATATGCATGCTTACTTAATATACGCACAATCCTTGACACCCAGTAAGAAGTAGGGATTCTAACATATTTGAGAGCGAAAGAACACAATTAGTAGGAATAGGTCCTTAAGCTAAAGGAGAAATCCAGGCTTCTTGAGTAAACCCAAGATCACAAATTAAATCAAAGGTAATCACAATACAATATATAATTCCAACTAGTGAACACACCAAACCCAAACAATTAAGTCTATAAAGATTATGAACTTCCCTTAAATACCTTTACTCTTTGTCACGATAGCATTAAATTTTAAATTGAAATAAATACAATAGTAAATTGCAATCTAAAAGGTGAATTAGTTTTAATCTAAATTTAATCAATCCTTACCTAAATTAACATTAGCCTCGACTCCAAGCATCTAAAGTATTTCGAACCTTACAAGATATACAATTATATAGCCACTCTTATCATATAATTTGAATAGCACATAAAAAAAACACATTCTTCCAAAATCTAATTCTTAAGAGAACTATTTAACATTATGTATTATCTAACACTGGATAAACTCCAACATAACGGAGTAAGATTTAGTTTAATAGAACTAAGCCAAATAATATCAAATGACAAAATCATACCTCAATGCATATACAAACACACCACTAGATACCCAAGGAATTATTGAAACAACATCTATCTCATATAACAATACCAAATCAAGTAGCATAGAACCACGTCCAAACAAGACAAGTAAAAGAATAATAAATATAAACATCACTACTTTAACGAGGATGGAAAACATGACAAATCTACACTAGAATGCATCAAGGAAACATATTATACTGTTAGCATTATCATAAAATGATAACATTATCTCTGTTCTTCAATACTATGCACCACAATGTAAGAATTTGAAGATGGGTGACAATATGCAAAATAATTAATAACGATATGTAGATCATACTCAGCACAATAGGCTAATGGGATTCACCTTAGTTAACTCTATCATTAATATCTCATTGATTGCCCTTCACATTACTTGGCAACATCCAATATGCTTCCTTATAGGGATAACATTCTTCATATAAACATTCTTATGCCTTAAGCATCCTCATTCTATCATTGTTATAAGTATTTTCATATCATTAGGATTAGGAGAATTCGTATCTATAACCTTTCATTCTATATTAGTATGTTGTCCTACATATTCATTTTAAACGGTATTCTTATTTTCATTCTATACATATAACATTCTATATTAGTACTTTATTCTACATATTCTTCCTATAACAACATAATTATTGCATTTTACTCTATGATAATATTTATCCCATATTAGCATCTTCTTTTTGTTCATATTTATTCTTTCATGCTATTATGTTCATACATTTGTCCTAAGCATTCTATCATAGTTAGATGTATTCTATCTATATTATAAATATTCTCATTTCATCCTACTATATAACATTCTTATTTTATTATTACTGACTTAGAGAAATCCTTCATAAATGTATTATCATGAATATACTAGGTTAAGGTAAGTAACATACCTTGTAGTGATGAATATAGATTGCTTTCTGCTCAAATATATTAAAAATTCCTTACTGTTGCAGGAGGCATCAGACTGCTATGATGATTCGATGATAGCTGCTATTTTGTTCTATTTCTATTTGTTGTTCTTTGTTTGACGGTTTTTTTGTAGTGTTCTTCCAAATGTGTGATCCCCCCCTCCTTCCTCATAATGCCTACGATTCTTATATCTTTGAACAATTGCAATCTATGATAAGTCACATCCTTACGGTCTTTGCTACCTTTTAGTTAGTGTTTTATCATAGTCGATTAGTTATCTTCAACGTCGTAATCGTATTCAAAGTCATTGAAGATATCGCCATGCTCTTGGGCATCATATTTGCATAGGAAGGGTGACAGACTTAGCTAGGTCTGTGGGAAAGCTTCACTAGCACTGACCTAGAATACATCACAAACATCAGGGAGTTTGCATCAGTGTGGAACAAAACCTCCAATAGATACTACGGACATCATTGGCATTGAAATACACTAAAGTCAATGCATGATCGTTTGGAGCAACCATTCACATAAGGAGTCAGTGAGCATTCATCAATACCAAAATTGCACAAGCATCGATCTAAGTGACTATTGCCTAAAGATTTTGTTGTTTAAGATCATTGATCTCCGATTGTGAGGAAGACAATAAGCATCAAATCATAAGGAATTCTAGATACATTGTTGTGCACCAGATTCAAGACTTGGCATTTTGTAATGATCATGTTTCATAGATCCCTGATGCTGAAATTTGAAGAGAGCCATTCTTGAAGGAGTATAGATCCATATAGAGGGTGTTGATGCTGATTCATACATCATTGTGGTAGCGTCGATTGAGAAGTCTGCATATCTATCAAGGAGTTTATAATGATTAATGGAAGTGGAAGTATAATTGTGGACATTGATTTCAGAAGGACGTCACCGATGAAGATCATTGTTTGCATGAGCGTCGAATTCACCACTGAAGACAATGACTAATATAAGGAATATGTGCATTCGTGGAAGGTTTGCATCAATTGTTCCTTGGCACCGTTTGAAGATACAATCTACATTAGTAGCACCAGAGAACAACTCATTGTGACATTGCAATGTACTCAGCATAGAATTGGTATGTGCGTATTGCATATATTCCTGATCTTGTAATAGCTTTATAAGTTTGTTTAGATATTATATGTGCCATAAACTGTAATGTCAATTTGTCTATTTCATGATGAAAGAGACTCTTTGGTTTGACACTCCAAATAAAGGACACCATTAGAGAGAGGATCCATGTTGAAGTATATGCACACAATTATATATGAAACACAAAGCATCAATACACTTAATACATAAAACATACACAATCTTATACACTTAATACATGTTACACAATGTATACAAAGCATGAAGCATGTAATACATGAAACACATAGTCCATAAATTCATAATATACAACATCAATTGCTTAACATCATTAGCACATACCTTTAAATATCCCTATTATTTTACCTTCTTCTACAAGTTCCAAAGTCAATTACCTACACATCCACAGTGTGATTGGAGGAGCACTACAGAATTGTCCACTACTTTCAAATGAAGTAGTGTCTTTAAATGGTTAGTACTTCCTTTTGGTTTGAATAATGCTCTTGTAACTTTTATGAGATTGATGAATGATGTCAAGAGATTTCACGGATAATTTTGTGATAGTCTATCTAGATGATATTTTAATTTTTAGTACAACTTGGCAAAAACATCTTGTGTATGTTAAACAAGTCTTGAAAAAGGTTTAAAAAAGATAACTACTATGCAATCGAAGGAAATGTGAATTTGGAAAAAAATCATTGGTTTATTTAAGGCATGTTGTAGGAGAACTAAGAATAGACCCATAAAAAATTGAAGCAATTATAAATTGGCCTACACCAAAGAGTGCTACTAAGACAAGGAGTTACATAGGGGCTGCACAATTCATGAGAAAGTTTATTTCTTCTTTTTCCTACATAGCTACACTTTTACATCAAATTGCATCAAAGAGAAGGGACTTTCATTAGGGATAAAACATGATAATGCATTTGAAACATTTAAGTATATGATAGATCATGCTCCTATGCTTGTTCTTCATGATATACAAAAGCCATTTGAGGTAGAAATAAATGCGAGTGAATATGTTATAGGTGTCATCTTGTTGCAAGGTGGTAAGTTTGTATGTTATCTTTTAGAGGTTTTTACTTCAATTGATAGAGGATATCTGGTATTAGATAAGGAATTGTTTGGGCAATTAAAAAATGGAAGCATTGTTTGTTTGGAAGAGAAACTATTGTGCACATTGACCACCAACCTTTATAATATTTAAAGGCACAAAACAAATACAAGGCATTATAAAAAGATGGAATTTCTACAACAATTTTATTTGGTGATTAAATATAAAAAAGGGACTAACAATGTTGTAGTAGATGTGTTGTCTAGGCCACCTATTTCAACCATGGCTATGGTAACTCTCTTGGATCCTTTAAAAAAGGAGGCTTATATTGAAGAATATGCAAATGATAGACTTTGGTAAAATATATGAACTTCTTCTTAGGTGAACATAAAAAGTGAAGAAGACTTTCATCTTCAAGATGGGTTACTCTAAAAGGTAGGAAAATTGTGTGCCAAGAGCATAAATGCTATTATTAATGAGGGAGGTGCATACCTGCAAAGTGGTGGGTCACTTCAACATGGGTAAAATTGTTGCTCATTTGCTAAGGTATGTGTTTTGGCCTAAAATGTAGCAAACGTAGCAAGATTTCTTAGAAGTTGTAAGTTGTGTTGCACTGGTGTAACATGTCACTTGTTCTACCAAATAAATTTTACTACATTTAACCCAAAAGTAAATAATTCATGATACTAACAATAAGAGCAATAAAATTTTTCCTACCTTTAAAATGATATAATACACATTTGAAACATATTTCAAACTTCACCATTGCATAATCAAATCACTTTTCAACATTACAAGTATTGAATATTTCTTATTTACAAAATTCCATAAGATGGATACAAAGTTACAAACAAGCTTCAAAGAGCTAACTGAAAATAGAGATACAAATGGTTCCGATGTCCTTCATCAAATCCTGGTTGCCAACTACATGAGGAGAAGCATCACTCAAGCGCTTTTCCGCCAACCACGAACTAACTGTGGTCCCCTGCACATTTACCAAACTGGTAAACGACCCTACCCTTCGACAAAGGGATTGGTATGGTAACCTCAAAGAATAACCTATTCTGAGCATGATGTTGTGTCCTACATAACTAGTACTGTCATACTGTGGCTCCAACCTACAAGTATGATTATCCCTTCCTAGTATGTTGTTTAGGGTAAAATTTGATTCGTTTAATGTTTAGTGTCTTAGATGTTTGAATCCTCCTTTCACCCTATACATTCAAGGATCTAGGGTCGAGTGGCAATTCACTATCATACCCTAGATCATTGTGAGATGTAGGGAAGCTTGGATTAGGGTGTTTAATTGTCAATTTTCTTTCTCTTATGCTCAATTAACCATTAAAACCCTAATTGTATGAAAATGACAACAAACGGATGAATAACAAAAAATGCTGCTATAGGAAGATGTAAAATAACAAATCACTGCATACCTGTTTTTAGGGTTCAGAAACAAAAAAGTCAGGGACTAAGAAGCAGGCACCCAAGTCCAAGGTACCAATTTCTTTGTGAGATCCTAACATACTTCCGACACTAATCTGCACTGTAACTTCTGTTTCCAGAAATTCAACTATGGAGGACACTAGAGCGAGCACCCAAGTCTCGAAAAGGCTCCAGTGTCCTGCTTGTATTCAGATCCCCAATCCTTGATGTCTATTGATCCTTCCTGCAACTCCACTCCTTGCAGATGCAACACCTGTAACCTGCAATCACAAACTTTGGGAGGGGGTTGTGGTGTTTAGGAGCTTGCCTTAGTTAAGCCTCGGAGGACACTTAAGTCTCCGAACACCGTTGTCAGATAAAGAGTGCGTGCCCTTGTGAGGTAGAGGTAAAAACCAAAGCAAATGATGATAAAAACACAATATAATGTCACC
The DNA here is from genome assembly GCA_027924645.1 of Cunninghamia lanceolata. NCBI lineage: Eukaryota > Viridiplantae > Streptophyta > Pinopsida > Cupressales > Cupressaceae > Cunninghamia > Cunninghamia lanceolata. The sequence continues at coordinate 4,803,339 of BSBN01001560.1, forward strand.
TTGTAGTGAAGCTCTCATGGGAGGAAGATGCTCTTCATTCCATGAGGAAATGGATGCTCAAATCTGTAAATACAAACACACAAACCACACAAGTCTGCTCTTGCAACATAATGAAAGTTTTGAATCACCTTGAGAATGCCTAAAGTTCACAATTGCCATCTAGTTTACAAATGAATGCCAAAACATGATTTTATATGCAACTACAAACACTCCTGCCAAGATTTTCGTAATTCAAACTTACCATGTCGGCATAGGACCCAAATAATGGTCATAAACTGACACCCAAAAATTGGGACTGCCCCAAAATAGGGCAGGACTAGGGTGCAAGCACCCAAGTGCCCCCTATTTTGGGTAGGGTAAGGCTCAAGGGGTCCTCCTAGGTCCCATTTGTCATGTTACCTAGGGCTCATTCCATCAGGATGCCAAATTATGAAGTAAGATGTCCTAAATGCATGCAAAAGACCTGGGAGCTAAACCTTATGAGGGAAAAGCCCCCAAGGGGACATTTTCTGACATTACATATGTAAACCTGGATCTTAGTGAACTGACAGTGTAAACAGTGGCTACTTACACTACTTTGGCCAAAGTATTCATCACCCCTAATTTGGAATGGACATCACACACTCACCTATCATTCTAGCTCGATTTGGTATGACATCAATCTCTATACAAAGGTTATTCCCTTACCCATGGATCAACTAATCCCAGGATTAACCCACTTAACATTTCCAAGTTTACTACGCCACTCAACCAAAGTAATATAAGTTGTAATACATAGTTTTCCTAACTTGACCATTCATAAAGTAGCAACACTATTCATACTTGACTTAATATAATGCATAGTTCCAATATAGTTACTAATCTCTACTAAGGAGATTATTCAACATTCAATACATAATGTTTCCCATACTATATATATACTTCTCATTGAACAAGTAGGAGAATACCTAATTCGATAAAGAAAAGCAAAACAAACTCATTTCCAAACAATAATCAAAGACATAATCTTTCAAATAGAAAAAGACATAATGGTGAAGAAATCAACATGCCTGTAATGCTTTGCTCCAATAGATCAACTAGACTCCTTGCTCTCGATTCCTCAAACTGGCTAGATATCTCCTCCCAGAACAACTCAGATCTCCCTCTTAACTTCTTACTAGCTCCTCTCAAAATCAAAGACCAAAATGACAATGCATATTCAAATACTAACTCAGAAAATTACAGCAGAACAACAGAGCAACTTGGCTGGAAACATTGTGTGTAAAAGAATGGAAAAACTCCTCTATTTATACAAAATTCTGAGCTTGCCAAGGCTACAAACTAGCTGCCAGATTTGTCACCACTCACCCTCAAAATTTGACTCAGCAAATAGACTGCAAAGTGGCAGGCATAATTCATAGCAAAATGAACGCATATGAGGACAACAAAACCAAAATAAAAAATGCAAGGTAACTGATCAGTTTCCAGACTCCTATTGGGTTTGTACTACTCAATCAAGGTGCCACACAAGACACGATGCCCCTTATATTTTCTTCTAGTAGTTTACAAAGAACGGGTCAATGAATATGCACGTTGGAAATCAGTTTTTAGGTGCTATATGCCAGCGCTGCCTTTATTTTCATTGAAAAGCACTTTGTGTTTTTAAACCTCATACCACATAAATGTATATTCTTTATTCCAGCACTATAGTCTTAGTCTATTTGATGCACCCCAAATCATAGTAATATATGTTATGCATTAATATTTACATTGGTCTCATGGCAGCGCTCTTATAACAGCACTTAAGACTTTAATTTTTATGATATATATACATTAACCCACATAACCACCGATGACGTATAAATATGAAATGCACATACACACACATGCATATCGATTCCCTTGTCCAATCGATACTCTTATGCCTATGAACAATACGTTCATGAGCATGCGTAGATACATCTACCTACGTATACTCATGCACGTATTGTCTCATATGTGTAAGTTATCATGGACATGCATTTACATATGTGTATATATTCATTTCACGTTTAAACCTTGCCATATGCAATTCCAAACTTTATCAAAGAAGACTTTCAATCAACACTCAGACTAAATCACATTCCTCATTCTAAAATACTCATAAAATCATATCCAAATAAGCATTCTAGATCATTACCACATATTACTTACCTTACCCACACAAACTTGACATAACCTAAACCAAGTAGGATAGTGGTGTGTGCTTGCTCAGTTTAGGCTTTCTCTAACGTTTACTAGACCAAGTCCTTCTCTTGAGTGATACTTCTCCTCGTTTCCGGAGGAGCAACCTATTCCTGCATTTAGCTTACATCACCACAAATGTAGTTAGCTGATCACAATATAATCATATGTTTCATACATTTCATAACTAGAATCACTTATAATACATCACATTGCATCATTCAATCTTTCAATATATTCAATTCAAGATTCACAATACACATTAATGCAAAGATTCTTAAACCATTCATTTATCCAAGCAAATTAACCAGTCAAGGTAAATAGTAAATAGTTAGAACACACGGGGTGTAACATATTCCCCCCTTATGAATCGTTGTCCCTGATGAATTTTTTAAGTATCAAGTATGACCATAACATAAACAAGACATAAACAATATCATAACACAACACATTGTTCTCAAGAGTTTTCAAAATTCACAAAAACTTGCAGAAACTTCTGCTTCATCTCAACATAATCCGCCCAAGTGGCAGAATCTTTTGCATACTGATCCCATTGGACCTTGCATTGCAGAACCTCTCTATTGCGCAAGCGAAGCTTACGTGTTTTGAGCACCTTGAGAGGATCGATTGTTACCACTCTTGGGTCCTATACCTATAAAGTATTCCAATCAATAACATGGTTATCCCCTGGAACATACTTCTTAAGATACAAGACATGAAAGACATTATGCATCCTAGCAAGAGCTGGTGGTAGAGCAATTCTATATGCAACAGTATTGACTTCCTCAAGGACCTCAAACAGACCTACATAGCGTGGAGCTAGTTTGGATTACTTTCCAAACTTTATAGAACTCTTATGGGGTTTTACTCTCAACAAAACCTTATCCCCAAGAGAGAAATTCCTAGGAACCCGTTTGGCATCTGCATAGCTCTTCTGCCTATCATTAGCTTCTACTAGTCTCTGCTTGATAATCTTAACTTGCTCTTCCATATCTGATAACATTTCTGGCCCAAGACTTATCCTATCTTCTAGCTTATCCCAGCTTATAGGAGTCTGACATTTTCTGCCATACAATGCTTCAAACAGAGCCATCTTTATTGCAGAGTGATAGGAGTTATTGTATGCAAACTCAACCAAAGGTAGGTAATCCTCCCATTTGTATTGCTGATCCATGCAATACATCCTTAGAAGATCTTCTAACACTTGATTTACTCTTTCTGTTTGCCCATCTATTTCTGGATGGTAAGCTGAATTTATGTTTCGCTGAGTTCCAAGTGAAGAAAACAAGGTTTGCCAAAATCTAGAAGTTACATGAGCATCCCTGTCAGAAATAATCTTTTCAGGAATTCCATGTAATCTAAAAACCTCTTGAATAAATTTATGAGCTATTACAGGAATTCCATCCGTCAGATTACCTGGAATGAAATGCGCCACCTTTGTAAGCTTGTCCACAACTACTAGAATGGCATTATGCTTATTCCTTGACATTGGAAGACCTTACACAAAATCCACGCTAATAACCTACCACTTACTTTCTGGTACATCATGGGGATATAGTAAACCTACAGGATGATGATGTTCTGCCTTTACCCTTTGAATGTTCTAAACAACTTGCCACAAATGTTGCGGCATCCCCTTTCATTCCCCTCTAGAAATATAACAGCTTCACATCTGCTAACATCTTAGTAACACCAGGATATCCTAAGTATGCTGCATTATGTACTTCCTTCCATACCAAATTTCTTAACTCACCAGAGTCAGGTACATAAATTTTTCCTTTATACCTCAATAACCCATTGGGTTCAAAGTAAAAACCTTCATACCTTTTATCTTGCAAATTATCCAAGAGTGCTTGCTTGACTTGTTCATAGAACTCATCACCCTTGGATCTTTGCAATATTTGACTTTTGAAGTCGGTTTGGATAGATACCATTGAAGATATATGCTTTCTTCAACTTAAAGCATCGGCAACTCTATTCTCCCTTCCCTTGATATAGCTAATGTTGAAATCATAGTCTGATATCAGTTCTAACCACCTCCTTTGCCTTGCATTAAGATTGGGTTGAGTAAATAGATACTTCAAACCATGATGGTCTATTTTTAATTCAAAGGGTTTTCCCAACAAATAGTATCTCCACATCTATAATGCATGAACCACTGCTGCTAACTCCAAATCATGCGAAGCATAATTTTGTTCATAAGGTTTTAGCTTTCTTGATTCATAAGCTATGACTTGCCCTTCCAGCATTAACACTCCACCCAAACCTTCACCTAATGCATCTATGATAACAACAAAGTTACCCTCTGGATCTGGCACTTTCAAAATTGGAGCCATCATCAACTTCTCTTTCAGGAGATCAATTGCCTCTTGACATTTTTCAGTCCATTCAAACTTTTTCCCTTTCCTCTGCAAAGAAGTGATAGGAAAATCTATTCTAAAAAAGTTTTCTACAAACTTACAATAATACCCAGCCAAACCCATAAAACTTCTAACTTCAGGAACATTCTTTAGCACCGGCCACTAAAGCACTGCTTTTATCTTAGCTGGATCAACTGCAATTCCTTCTGCTGAAATCACGTGACCTACATACTATACTTCCTTCTGAAAGAAGGTACACTTGGAAAGTTTTCCATACAACTTATGCTCTCTTAACCGTTGAAGTACCATTTCTAAGTGTTGAAGATGCTCCTCTTCATTCTTGGAATAAATTAGAATATCATCCAAGAAGACCAACACAAATTTATCCAGGCAATCTCTAAACACGTTATTCATAAGGTTCATGAATGTTGTAGGTGCATTCGTTAACCCAAATGGTAAGACTGTGAACTCACAATGACCATACCTTGTTCTAAAAGCAGTTTTGGATATGTCTTCATCATTGATCCTTAACTAGTGATAACCCAACCTTAGATCAATCTCTGAGAACAGTGTTGCACCCCGCATCTGATCAAAGAGATCATCGATATGTGGCAATGAATACTTATTCTTTATTGTCGCTTTGTTGAGAAACTGATAATCTATACACAAACGTAGTGTCCCATCTTTCTTCTTTACGAAGATCACTGGTGCTCCCCAAGGTGAAACACTAGGTCTTATTAGTCCCTTGGATAACAATTCTTCAAGATGTGATTTTAACTCCATCAATTACGTTGTCATCCTATATGGTACTTTGGATATAAGTTCCGACCCTGGAATTATGTCAATGGAGAAGTCAAACACTCTCTTGGGAGGCAATCTAGGTAGTTCTTTTGGAAATACATCCGCAAAATCTCTTAGGATAGGGTATTTCTCCATATCCGTCCTTTCTGCATCCTCCATCTCTCCATCCTTAGCTTCTTGGAGATCTTGTGGTCTAAAATATGCTACATCATCTTGATTGATAAACTCTTTGTATTCCTCAAGTTTTTCTATTTTAATTGTAAAGAGTTGACAAACCTTCTTTGCTCTATGCATTTGCACAACTGATATTTTTCATAGCCTAACTTCTCTAGGTGATCCTTGCAAAGATACCCAGTTCCCAAGATCATCTAGGCATTCTATTGTTTTAGCATGATAGTCAACCTTAGCTCTATGTCTCCATAACCAATTTATCCCTAAGATGACATCATAAGATCCTAAAGGAGCTACGTACAAATTAACTTCCGTAGAGAAACTAGGAAGTTCAACCCTTTCTTCGAATAGACATTGGTCCACCTTTGCTCTTGTCTGGTTTGCATATTCAACAACCCAAGATTTTTCCATATAGCCAACCCTCTTAGACATTTTACTAGCTACTCTAGGGGAAATAATTTTTTTTGTGGCACCAGTATCTATTAAAACAAAGATGGGTATGCTAGATAAAGTACCTGTGACTTCCACCAGAGTGATCTGATATTCTGCTTGTCGGTTATTAACTGCAGTATGTATCCTTTGTTGAAAGACATCCTGTTGCGGTGGAAGAGGATTACCACAAGGTTGTGACCCTAATGGCTTATTGGGATATTGACTAGCAAAGTGATCTCCACCACAAGTGAAACATCCCTTAACCGGTCCCTTCCTTCCTGAAGTTCTTCTAGAGTTACCATTGTTTTTGGTGGCATTACGGAAGTTATTGTCGTTGTTTCCTCTTCGATCTCTCCTAGGCTCATTCTAGTTATTCTGAGAATCCTTTTTCCTCTTTCTTTGGAAACCCATGCACTTCATCAGACTTCCTAGAAGCTTGATTGGTTTGAGACCAATTAAACCTCTTTCTATTCTTCTCACGATGATTAGCGACAAACTTAAGCTTCTGCTCTTGCTTAAGAGCTTTTTCATATATAAGATCTATAGTGGTAGGACCATGCATATCCACCTCCCCACCTATCTGATTGTTCAATCCCATGATGAACTTCCTAATACGGAGCCGCTCATCATCTTGATACATGGGTACATATCTCAGAAGACGTGCAAACTTTTCCCAATATTCACTGATCGAAGAATCTCCTTGCTTGAGACTCTAAAAATCCAAGAGCTTCTGGTCATAGAAAAGTTGGGGTAACCAACGTTTTCAGAATATTTCAACAAATTCAATCTAGGTGAGCATAGTAGAACTAAGCCCTAGCTCCATTTTCTTACTCATCCACTAATTGGATGCTTCACCTGACAACTGGAAAGCTCCCCAAACTGCTTTGGTAACTTCAGAGTAATTTCTAATCTCGAAGTACTTTCCATTTCAGTGAGCCAAGCCTCAGCTACGTCCCCACTGGTACTTCCTTCAAACTTGGGAGGTGTAATCTTCCTAATGTCTCAGGATAACTCTTTAGCCATTCTCCTCCTCTTAGTTCCTTCAGATCATGATTGAGATTGTAACCCTTCACTCTCATGCCCACTAGTTTGAGTGTGGTCATGAGAATTCTCTCCTTCATTCTCACTATTAGGGACTTCTTTATTGTTAGGTACTTCTTTTTCCGCTCTATCTTTTCCTTTTTCTTTTTGTTCCAAGATTCCCACTCTCTCTCTCTTGTCTCGATCATCAATGCTAAAATTCGGTCCAAATTAGTATCCATATTTTCTGATCCTTGCCCTACTTTTTCACTTCCTCCTAGATTAGTTCTTGTACGAACCATTCTTTACAAGAAATTTTATACCTATAGGTTTCCACTAAGATTAGATTCTACGAATGTTTAACTTATGTTCTTAAAAAATTAAACATTTCATATAGAATCATTCATTCATATTCAAAACATTTGCCATAAAAGAGTACATATACAGAAGTTTTAATAAAAACACTTCCTTTTATTTAATATCAATAAGGATTTAAATATCCTTATATTTAGATAGAATGACTATTAAGATAGTCTAATGGAGAGTATCCATCGGATTCACTCTCAGATACATAACTGAGTGGAATGTATCCCTCAAATTCTGGTGCACTATTGTCATCGTATGGATAATAACCCTCAGACTTATCCTCAGACACATAATTTCAGGGAACATACTCCTCTGAATCATCACTTGAAGAAATTACAATTACTTCTGCCAAAGGAGGGACACGAGGATCTCTAAACAACATGATGGGACTCACACTATACTCTGAGGGCATATCCCTAGATAGTGGTAAGGATTCCAACTTGGTTGGAGAGACCGAAGGCAGATGGTAACGTCTCTCATCCTTCTTTTCTCTTGACTAATTTGGGTGAGGGCATGACTGAAAGTCTCCATGTCACTTAACCATATATCATTATCATGATTTGTTCCCTCAATGGTACGAACAATGGCTTCTCTCTACTTCTTGGCCTTTAGGTAGCGTTCATTTCCAATGACTGACTTCCTTGCAGTCATTCTGAGATGCACCATCCTGGCACAAGAATTTCCAAACATTAGACTCTCATAATGTCGAATGGGAAAGCATAGCAAGCACATAGGTTCTAGAGCTCAACCTGGTAGCTCTGATACCATGTGTAACATGCCACTTGTTCTACCAAATAAATTTTACATTTAACCCAAAAGTAAATAATTCATGATACTAATAATAAGAGCTATAAGATTTTTCCTACCTTTAAAATGATATGATGCACATTTGAAATATATTTCAAACTTTACCATTGCATAATCAAATCACTTTTCAACATTACAAGTATTGAATATTTCTCATTTACAAAATTCCATAAGATGGATACAAAGTTACAAACAAGCTTCAAAGAGCTAACTGAAAATAGAGATACAAATGGTTCCGATGTCCTTCATCAAATCCTGGTTGCCAACTACATGAGGAGAAGCATCACTCAAGCACTTTTCCGCCAACCATGAACTAACTGCGGTCCCCCGCACATTTACCAAATTGGTAAACGACCCTACCCTTCGATGAAGAGATTGGTATGGTAACCTCAAAGAATAGCTTATTTTGAGCATGATGTTATGTCTTACATAACTAGTACTTTCATACTGTGGCTCCAACCTACAAGTATGATTATTCCTTCCTAGTATGTAAACCTGGATCACAGTGAACTGATAGTGTAAACAGTGGCTACTTACACTACTTTGGCCAAAGTATTCATCACCCCTAATTCAGAATGGACGTCACACACTCACCCATCATTCTAGCTTGATTTGGTATGACATCAATCTCTACACAAAGGTTATTCCCTTACCCATGGATCAACTAATCCTAGGATTAACCCACTTAACATTTCCAAGTTTACTATGACACTCAACCAAAGTAATATAAGTTGTAATACATAGTTTTCCTAACTTGACCATTCATAAAGTAGCAATACTATTCATACTTGACTTAATATAATGCATAGCTCCAATATAGTTACTAATCTCTACTAAGGAGATTATTCAACATTCAATACATAATGTTTCCCATACTATATATATATACACTTCTCATTGAACACGTAGGAGAATACCTAATTCGATAAAGAAAAGAAAAACAAACTCATTTCCAAACAATAATCAAAGACATATAATCTTTCAAATAGAAAAGACATAATGGTGAAGAAACCAACATGCCTATAATGCTTTGCTCCAACAGATCAACTGGACTTCTTGCTCTTGATTCCTCCAACTGGTTGGATATCTCCTCCCAGAACAACTCAGATTTCCCTTTTAACTTCTTACTAGTTCCTCTCAAAATCAAAGACCAAAATGACAATGCATATTCAAATATTAACTCAGAAAATTATAGTAGAATAGCACAGCAACATGCAGGCTGGAAAAATTGTGTGTAAAGAATGGAAAAGCTCCTCTATTTATACAAAATTCTGAGCTTGCCAAGGCTACAAACTAGTTGCCAAATTCACTACCACTCACCCTCAAAATTTGACTCAGCAAATAGAGTACAAAGTGGCAGGAAAAATTCAGAGCAAAATGAATGCATATGAGGACATCAAAAGAAAAATCAGAAATGCAAGGTAACTTATCTATTTCCTGACTCCTATTGGGTTTGTACTACTCAATCAAGGTGCCACACAAGACACCATGCCCCCTATATTTTCTACTGGCAGTTTACAAAGAACGGGTCAATGAATATGCACGTTGGAAATCCGTTTTCAGGCGCTATATGCTAGTGCTGCCTTTATTTTCATTGAAAAACACTTTATGTGTTTTTAAACCTCATACCACATAAATGTATATGCTTTATTCCAGCGCTATAGTCTTAGTCTATTTGTTGCGCTCCAAAACATAGTAATATATGCTATGCATTAATATTTACATTGGTCTCATGGCAGCACTCTTATAACAATGCTTAAGACTTTATTTTTTATGATATATATATATATATATATATATATATATATATATATATATATATATATATATATATATAATTCCTTATAATCTCTATTTAAAATATCAATTGATAATAAAATTCACATAATCATATTTACATATTTCACCAATCACATAAGTATACCATATATTGTAACGAATATATATATCTATATGTATATATATGCAAAGAGCTATATATACATATTATATTATCGTTACTTGAAAACAACATAAAACTCATTAACCCACATAACCACCAATGACGTATAAATATGAAATGCACATATACACACATGCATATCGATTCCCTCGTCCAATCAATACTCTTATGCCTATGAGCAATATGTTTATGAGCATGCGTAGATATGTATACTTACGTAAACTCATGCACGTATTGTCTCATACGTATAAGTTATCGTGGACATGCATTTACATATGTGTATACATTCATTTCATGTTTAAACCTTGCCATATGCAATTCCAAACTTTATCAAAGAAGACTTTCAATCGACATTTAGACTAAATCACATTACTCATTCCAAAATACTCATAAAATCATATCCAAATAAGCATTCTAGATCATTACCACAGATTACTTACCTTGCCCACACAGACTCGACATAACCTAAACCAAGTAGGATAGTGGTGTGTGCTTGCTTAGTTTAGGCTTTCTCTAACGTTTACCAGACCAAGTCCTTCTCGTGAGTGATACTTCTCCTCGTTTCCGGAGGAGCAACCTATTCCTGCATTTAGCTTACATTACCACAATAGTAGTTAGCTGATCACAATATAATCATATGTTTCATACATTTCATAACTAGAATCACTTATAATACATCACATTGCATCATTCAATCTTTCAATATATTCAATTCAAGATTCACAATACACATTAATGCAAAGATTCATAAACCATTCATTTATTCAAGCAAATTAACCAGTCAATGTAAATAGTAAATAGTTAGAACACATGGGGTGTAACAACTAGCAAATCTAAAACAAGAGAAGGAATTTATACACCTTTACTATAATATACACCCTTGGTCTATTTTTTTCGATGTTGTTTGTTTCAATTTTAGAGTGTTTATAGAAATAGACAGAGATGTAGAAGTTGTATGTTTCACAATAGATATATTTGCAAATAAAATAGAACTAAAATAACTATTTGAAATTGATAATATTCAGAAATTCACAAGTTGAAATATTCTAGATTTATTTTCTGAACTGAATAAACATTTTTTCTCAAAAGTATGCACAACCCAGTTCATTAAATGACACTACAAATGTATTTCCAACATACCCACAAAATGCAGCAATGAAGAAGTCTGACTTGGCAAATAAAATGTAAACTGACACTATTGGAAATGGACGTCACTCCCAAGAAACCTCCCAATGGCTAAGGAAGAGTTAACTCTTTATGCAACAACCAAAATACCACCAAAATGCATCAAAAACCCCAATCACCCTCTTCATAAAACCTCATGCCATGCTATGAGGGTGTACGACCTGCTGCAAGGAAGTACGACTAGCAAACAAGGAGGTACAACCAGCCAAATAGAAGTAGGAACTAGAAGCAAACACCTCAAATACTCCTTCAAAAACCTCCCTAAATCAGATATGCAATGATACTCCAACAAAACTAAATAATAAAGTCACCACAAATTTATTATTTATCAAATCTCTAATAAATTTGTAAAATAGATATTCAGCACAAATATCATTACCAACCAACATTCAACACAAGTGTAGATTCTGAATAAATCTACCAGCAAAACTTTCTTGCACAAATTGTAACTCTAAATGAGTCACACAGTGTTAACTAGAGAGGATCTTTTACCACTGTGGCTAATCTTCTCCAAGAGGGTTTTTGTCCTCAAGAAGGCTGAGATGAACCAAGTTCAATCCCACAGAACCACAAGGGTTTCAAAAGAGGAAATAAAATAATCTGCATATCCAAATGAGCTCTCACAATCTCCTTTTATACTTTTCCGCCGAACTCTCTAGAAGCTTTTATTTTAAAATTCACTTTTTAATTTAAACTCCTTTTTAACTCTGAAAAAGACCTTTTTATTAAAATAATGATAATTTGACACACAAGGTCTCTGTTTTATGTATCCATGATTTAAAACATTTCATCCTAATTTCGACAAGCTATAACACTAAGGTGGTTTTAAAATATTTTAAATAATATTTAGCGACCTTAGTAAAATAATTAAAATAAAGCCATTAATACACCCATTTTGCGAAAATTGTCAGAATGCATCGGAATAAAAAACTAACTGCACTGGAGTGATCCCAATGAAGAATAATGATAAACGAAGCCAACCCGGCAACTTACTATAAATAGACACCCTCTCCAAGATTCTTGGAGAGCACACTCGAAGTTAGAAATCACCCCAGAAAGTGGCATATGAGTACTCTAGACCACCCGAGCTCAATGAAATCATCAAATAACTCCTCTAATAGCGTTGACACATATCCACAAGGTCAGTGCCAACTACAATGCAAGAGAACCTAAAAATGGGGACGTTACAGTCCTCCCTCCCCAAAGATTGCTTGTCCTCAAGGAATGCCAATATAACCCCACAATCATCAGACTGATCCAAACTGAAAACAAATAAGATCCTAGGGTCCCATGTCAATCTTAGGAAAGAACACCATGTTGACGTTGCACCGCTTTGATCATAACTGTAAAACCATCATGCCAAAACTGCACTCTCCTCACCTGGAACCCCAAAAAGTAACCATCATCAAAACCCAAACTGACATACCTTGAAAGGTTGAAACCTATACCATGAAACAACTCCTGTTGAAACATCACTATAAGGTCTACATCCGCATTCCAATTGCCTGAAACGATCCTGGGCAACAGGAAAGATAACCCGCACAACCATAAAACATAAACCTTAGCACATCTCCTCATGATGTTCCAAAAATGATACAGATTCATCCCTATCAAGTGGCTGATACAGAGGATAACATCAATGTTAAATCTAAAAATTTGATTCATATCTATCCTGGGAATGCTTTCACTATCATAAACTAATAACACCTCATTAACACTTAAACTCCAAGTGTCAAAAAATAGCCCCAAGCATACCAACTCTCACAACTAGCTGCAATCATCAATGTAACATCTGAATATATATAGACTAGCAACATGAATTGACTGTAATAACCATTACTCACCAATTTGGAAGTTAGAAGTAACTAAATCATGTCTGAAATTTCTCCCACAACCTACTGCCATAAGAACTGTAAGTACTTAAAATCACTCTGCTCATTAACTGTTGTTGCCAAAATCAGTGTTGTAATGCTGGGGCAACAACTACCATAAAGAAGGCCTCTTGAATACATAGGAGATGTGAGCATGGAATTGATTGGAGAGACCTCTCCAATGATGGAATCATTTTATCTGTTCACCACCCACCAAGAAAAAATCCTCTCATTGGCTGGAAATGTTTGCCAAACCACCTGTATGCAAGTAACCAAAATCATGTGTTGACTAATTGGAATGAAGACAACAACATCAAAACTAAATTTTTGTTCCATAATCCTCCATGGAACATGACTTCTATCATCACTAGTCTCCAACAACCCTTGTTGATGACCCCTTGTAATGAAACTCAACCATGAATCTTCTCCAATATGTTTGCACTGAGCCATTTTGATTTTCATGTGATCCTCATCAAGAGATCTCCTAATGCTTTCAAAAGCATTTTTTCCAAAATGAATCCCTCTCATGCAATGAATCCAAGTGATATCAACCAATTGAACATTCCAAGCACTAGGAGTTTTGAAGCTACCATAAGTCAAATCAGCCTCCAATCCAAGAGGGAGATTGCCCCATGAGAAGAAATCTTGCTTAGCCCCTTGTCTTACCAAATCTTCATGCAAGATAAGTTTTGAACTTGCTTTTTTTGATGCTGTTATGAAAATTCTAGTAATCTCAAAATCTCCTTTTGAAACCTTTTCAATGTTAGGAATGTTGTTGCCTCCATGCATCATCACACCCCAAGTGAAATCCTCGTCTTCCACCCAATTTACACATTCCTTATCAGGTGGTCTCCTTGGAGGATTACCAACCACAAGGCTTGGCACTTACTTGTGATATGTACCCAAATCTTCAACAAGTGGCGTGCTATAATCATCATGCAATACTTTATCCTTGCTGAATTCTCCTTCTTGAATCGGTGGACAATTTGGCTCCAAATGAGAATCCTTTTGGAGCTCATCAATGCCTTCAACCAGTTGCTTGATCTCCATGAATCTAGCATCTGCTACTTTCTTCTTGTTCATGGTTGCGATAGTTGACTGATTTTCAGCTTGGTAGAGAGACTAGTGAGCTAGGCTAAGGTCAAGGCGAAGCCTATCAACCTCATTCTCCTTCTCTTGGTATGGATCCAAGGTCTCTTCTGCAAACTTGATGGCATAATCCCTATCTGAGAGCAAATGCAAATAATCTATCTTCATTGATCCCACTACTTCTTTGATAGTTTGTAGATTAGAAAGAGTGACTCCATCCTTAACTCTCTTCTGTCTCTCTTCAATCTGAGCCTTCCAGTAGGGTTCCTTAATTAAACTATGTGTGCTATCAAATCTTGATAAAGATTTCACAATCTTCTCTTCTGGAGCCATTAATTTATCCTTCAAAACTTGCAGCTCTTTATGCCCTTGATCAAAATCAACAAAGAAACTTTGTTCAACAAACCTCAAATTTTCTAATTTGTCTTCATTGGCATGAATTTTAAAATCAGCTTCCTCTCCATTGCGAACCTTGCTAAATTCTTCAATTTATGAATAAGCTTCATTAGAATTATTTGAGTGTTCAAAGTTACTTGCTAATTTGGAATTTTTAGCCAACTCAATTTCATCATTAGTGACTTCAAGATTCTTATCATTTGTATACCTTCCAATGGTGTCATCATGGGAACCATAGATCCTGTAGTCTTCATGAGATTGATCTGAATTTGTAACCAAGGTTGTTGTTCTGAAATTTCCTTCAAGCTCAATCCCATCATTTGTAGTTGCATGTACTTCTATGATGTCATTCTGGTACTTGGTCATGCATGTATCATGAAGTAAGTCATTTTCTCCTTCATAGGAGAGTTCTTCAGCTCTTCTATCAACTTCAAGAATTTTCCTATCCTCATGTCTACTTGTAGATACATCATGTGATCCTACTTCCTCTATCCTATCAACTGATAAGTATGGCTTCAATTTCTACTCGCATAGTTTGAAAACACTTTTAACCAATTCATGTACAACTAAATAAGTAACTTGTTCTTGTATCAAAACATCTACTAGAGAAAATAAGAGTGATTGTGAATTTTGATCACTCTCATTGATAATCAAAGTCATGATGGTCTGCATAGACGATATAACATTTTTCATCTGATTATCACAAACAACAACCAAGAAATGTTGAGACATTTCAAGAATAAGATCTTCACAACCCAAATCCAACATAATAGCACAAGATCTGATTTTTGCAACACTTTCTAGAATTAAGATCCTTTTAGCCAAAGTTGGACTATTAAAATCATGCAAACCTTTGAAACTTTCTAAAATGAACTGAAAAATCTTCTTCATAATACTGTTGTTATAAGGTTCCTGTGGAGTTGTTAATTTCATAATTTCATTAACAAAAAAAGTAACTGCAAGTCTTACCTCCTCATCTAGATGTCTCATGAGATCTGACTTAACCAAAGAATTTACTGATGGAACCAAAGCATATTGCAGCCTCTTAGAATCTCGCTGATCTATCATGAATAAGCACATCTCCACTTCTTCCAAAATACAAAGTAGATCATTCCTAGACTGCGGCAAGTGTTCAAGTTTCTTACCTGCTCTATAAAGCTTCTTTCCCACATCTTCTTCACTGAATGATGCCATAATTCATACCCTAGAAGAATCAACCTTTGACAATCCTCTGAATGATAAATCACTGCTAAAACTGATATAGCAACTACCCAACAGGCTGGCAATATACACTACTTTGATACCACTATAATATATACCCTTGGTCTAATTTTTTTTATGTTATTTGTTTCAGTTTTAGAGTGTTTATAGAAATAGACAGAGATGCAGAAGTTGTATGTTTTTTATTATGATAAGTAGCTAACAAGGAGTTGAACCATTTACAAACGAGGCCACAAGGGTAGAAAAATAGGGGACAAAACAGAACAACCGCAGCCAAGCTGCAAGAACCAGATCCCAGTAGCAGAAGACTAAGAACAACAGAATGACAGCATAGGCAAAGCAGCCCATTTGAAGAACAAACAATAAGGATCTACACAACACTAGATCCTGACCTAGAATATCTAACACCCTTGCCACCAAAGAGCAAAGGACCTTTCTTCCTATACTGAACCATAGTCCAGGAATCAGAACCAGGAATAGTGGAACGAGGAGAGGGGGGAGCCTCCCTCGAAGCCACGAGCAATGAGGGCTCACGGTAAACCCCAACAGACACCAAAGAATCCACACGCAAGGACGCCGAGCCCGAAGAAGGCAAAACCGAAGAAGAAGAATCTGGAAAAGTAGAAGCAGGCCTGTTTGAAGGAGTAGCTGACAAATAAGTAGATAAGTGATCAGAAGAGTCTAGAGAGTACGAGGGATCCACAATAGTAGCCTTCACCACCCCCTCAGTAGCATCCCCAACAGGGAGCATAGCCTCCTCAAAGGAATCATCCCCCTAAGATGAATAGTCCTCATGTGAAGCACTGATAGTCAGGTGATCCAGAAGAGCATCCTTCCACCAAGTTGCAGCTCCCTTACGACGTGAGAGAGGACAACCAGAGGGTAAATGACCAGTAGCAAAACACCTTTTGCATCTAAAAGGAATACCCTCATAATCCAATAGTTGTTTCCAGGGCCTTTCCCCAACCATCAAGACAGCATCCCCATGAAGAGGTTTAGATATGTCAATATCCACAAGGATACGAGCTACCGTGGAATGTTCCATGAAAGAGGTTATAGAATCAACCTTAAGGAAATGGTCAATAGCATTGCCTATGCTCTCATAGCAAGAATCCTCCCAAAACTGGAGAGGGAGATTTGGGAGACGAACCCAAATAGGTTTGATGTTGAGTGGCTCAGTTAAGGGATTGAAGGAGAGAGTCCAGGGCTTGATGGAGAGTGAATGCTCCCCCACAACCAGACCTTACCATCAAGCACTAAGTCTCACTACTCTAAAGAAGCAAATGTCACAATAAAGAATCCTCTTGCACAGGGAAACAACTCAATCTTACCTTCAACCAGTGGCTTCCAAGACAACATGACCCAATTGTGGAGATTAGACAGAGATGGCCAAAATCCATTAAATCTGCATATCACTCCAATATTGCGATAAAATTCTTCATTTTCAATGACCTCAAATCTGCACACATGAGACTCTCGGGCACAAGGGATAGGCCGAGAACCGAGCCGGGGTGAGCGGGTCTGAGTGCCAGAACTAGTCACAGCTGTAGAGAAAGATTTCTTAGGGCCCCCAAGAGTCCAAAGCCCCTCAGCAGGCCTTCCAATAGCATCAACCCCAATTGAATGACCGTAGACACCCAATCCAGAGTCATTAATCAATTCCATGTGAGACGGAACCCCAGGACCAGCGTTCACGGGATCATGCCCCTGCCCAATCATATCAGCCACATTTCCTCCTTCAAGTAAACTAGGGAGGACCACACCTAGAAAGCCAAGGTCAGAGACAATACTCGTTCGACTCCCAACCGGTGTGGGCTCCTTGAGAATCGAAAGCATAGACTACCATCCATCGCATTTCAAACTTGTGTTTTCCCGCTCGCACAGTTTCCCATCCATCATTTTTTAAAAACTTACCAGGAGGTTTGAATCTGGGTTGTTGGCTCTACAGGCCGAAGCCCCACCATTTCACCACAGAGTTTCCCCTCTTGGAGGGTAAGCAACCTAAATTTTTGATGCGGTAGAGGGCGACCCCGTGGGGTTTGAACCTTGGTTGTTGGCACTATAGGCAAGAAGCCCCATCATTTCACCAAAGGGTCTCCCCGCAGAAGTTGTATGTTTCACAATAGATATATTTACAAATAAAATAGAACTAAAATAACTCTTTGAAAGTGATAATATTCAAAACTCCATAAGCTGAAATATTCCAGATTTATTTTCTGAACTGAATAAACATTTTTCCTCAAAAGTATGCACAACCCAATTCATTAAATGACACTACAAATGTATTTCCAACATACCCACAAAATGCAGCAATGAAGAAGTCTAATTTGGCAAATAATGTGCAAACTGACACTATTGGAAATGGACATCACTCCCAATAAACCTCCCAATGGCTAAGGAAGAGTTAACTCTTTATACAACAACCAAAATACGACCAAAATGCATCAAAAACCCCAATTGCCCTCTTTAGAAAACCTCACACCATGCTATTAGGGTGTACGACCTGCTGCAAGGAAGTACGACCAGCAAACAAGGAGGTATGACCAACCAAATAGAAGCATGAACTAGCAATGAACACCTCAAATACTCCAAAAACCTCCCTAAATTAGATATGCATCGATACTCCAACAAAATTGAATAATAAAGTCTCCACAAATCTATTATTTATCAAATCTCCAATAAATTTGTAAAATAGATATTCAACACAAATACCATTACCAACCAACATTCAACACAAGCATAGATTCTGAATAAATCTACTAGCAAACCTTTCCTACACAAACTGTAACTCTGAATGAGTCACACAGTATTAACTAGAGAGGATCTTTCACCACCGTGGCTAATCTTCTCCAAGAGGGTTTTCGTCCTCAAGAAGGTTGAGATGAACCAAGTTCAATCCCACAGAACTACAAGGGTTTCACAAAAGGAAATAAAATAATCTGCATATCTAAATGAGCTCTCACAATCTCCTTTTATACTTTTTCGCCGAACTCTCTAGAAGCTTTTATTTTTAAAATTCACTTTTTAATTTAAACTCCCTTTTAGCTCCGAAAAGGACCTTTTTATTAAAATAATGATAATTTGACACACAAGGTACCTATTTTATGTATCCATGATTTAAAACATTTCATCATGATTTCGATGAGCTATAACACTAAGGTGCTTTTAAAATATTTTAAATAATATTTAGCGACCTTAGTAAAATAATTAAAATAAAGCCATTAATACACTCATTTTGCAAAAATTATCAGAATCAAAAACTAACTACACTGGAGTGATCTTGATGGAGAATAATGATAAATGGAGCTAACTGGGCGACTTATTATAAATAGACACCCTCTCCAAGATTCTTGGAGAACACGCTCGAAGCTAAAAATCACTCTGGAAAGTGGCATACGAGTCCTCCAGACCACCTGAGCTCAATGGAAACATCAAATAACTCCTCTGATAACGTTGACACACATCCACAAGGTCAATGCCAACTCTAATGCAAGAGAACCCGCAAATGGGGACATTACATTTACCTATCCCCACAAGACCTTGGGAAAGTGTTTTCATGGATTTTGTAGGAGGTTTGTCTACGAGTAGACTTGAGTGTGATTATTTGCTTGTGGGCATGTGCAGGTTCATTAAGATGTGTATTTTAACTACTTGTAAAAACACTATCATAGCTAAAGAAGCAACTAAAATGTTCTATAATAATGTATAGGTGAATTTTCGCCTTTCTAATTCCATAATTTCAGATAGAGAAACAAGGTTTGTTGCTAGGCTTTGGTCTACATTGTAGAGCATTATGGACACAAAGCTAAAGAAAAGCACGACCTTTCACCCACAAACAAATAGTCAAACAAAAGTGGTCAACAAGACCTTGGTGCAAGTCATCAGAGGGTATAATAGTAAGTGTCCCAAGACATGGGAAGAATCACTCACTTAAATTCAACATTCTTATAATAGAGCATTGCATTCTTCTATTAATAAATCGATATTTGAAGCATGCTTGGGATATTTACCTTCAAGACTACTTGATGTAGCTTTTGATAAGCAAAATGAACAAGTCAAGATAATGAGGTGACTAAAGCATCAAAATTTGTTGAGATTATTGTACAAATCCAACTCAAGGTTAAGGAACAATTGGAAAGAACATAACAATTGTATAAACAAAGGCATGATCAACATAAGGAGCACAAACTTAAGGTAGGGGACAAAGTTTGGTTTTCCTTGGGCTAGAAATGCTATAGGGGCAAGCAAAGAAAATTAAGCCATTAAGATATGGATCCTTCACAATTTTGATGTCATAGGTGAAAATACATTCAAACTTGGTTTCTCTCCTTTCATGAAGATGCACTCAATTGTTAATTGTGAGTATTTGTAGCTTTATGAGACCTCCATGCTAGATGGAAAAAAATAGAATAGGTACTACCCTCCTTAGAATATTTGGATGTGGAAGTAAGAGCCTTACTCACAGAGGATGTGGTGCAAAAAACAAATAAAAGAAAATAAATATAGAGTTCAAGAAATATGTAGAATTGGACTCAAAGATCAAAATATTAGCCAAGCAAAATGGTATTCCAAGGAAAGAGTGGGAGAATTATTGCCCCACCTAATGTCTCATTAAGTGTTTGTGGGACCAAAGGCCTCCTAAGAATGGAGGTGTTATCCAAAATGAATTTGGAAAATGTATATAGGTACAAAAACTTGAGCAATAAAGTAAATTTAGACTTAGAAAGACTAACAAAACAAAAAACACAAAGTAGAATGTAAGTGGATGACGGCTACAATCATGAAAGAGACCTAGGTAGGATCCATGGCAATTACACAGTTAAAAAACAAAATGTGAACCATATAGTAATCATTTGGTCTTCTTGTGTGGGCAAGAAATCTTGTAGGGCTTGGGAGAACTCTATTGTCACATAAAACTATAAATAGGAGGTTGTAGTGGATTGTAAAGCATGCTTTTTTTGGATTGGAGAATAAGATGTAGAATTCAATTGTTCATAGGAAAAAGGAGATAATAGAAGTAGAGGATAGAAGCCATAGTCCCACTTGGTGTATTTACCTTCCAATGTAATAAAGCAAGGTAGCAAGGCCATTGCCACTACCATAAAATTAGTTTTTCCTCCACATTGGGTGTTTTCTAAATAAAAATCTAAGTTGTGTGAGGTGGTTACATGATTTATTTCTATTTTTTTAACACAATATTTTTTATATCTACAATTAACTCATTTATAGGACAAGTAGCAAGTAAATAGTTAGTTTAAATGCTAGATTAGCTTAAAAGTTTACACATCAATATGAGGTGACAAGGAGTAGTTCAGGTGGACACCTCCTGTCGCAAGGAGTTATGAGTTGTTCAAGGACAAGGTAACTAAGCAACTGGTGTTCACATTATTTAATTTTGATAAGGTGTTTTAGGTGGATTTGACACCAGTGATACAATAATTGGAGCCATGTTGAATCATGTAGGAAGACATGTTGTGTAATGTCCCCATTTCCAAAGTGATCACCAAACAAAGGATGGAGTTAGCCTATTCTCATCCCCATAGGTTAACTCGACAAAACAAGGGAATATTTTGGTTGATCTAAGGATTGGAAAAGATAACTTTGTTCAAGGCTTGGAAACTAGAACGTTGGCTCAACTAAGTTAGATGGACATGATGAGGAAATTTAATTAAGGAAACAATGAATTTTGATTGGGCACATCATTGGAGGATTGGTAGGATAAAATATTATTATTATTATTTTATAATTTCAATGCCCAACTTGGAAAGGTCAAAATTAAATAATAATGCATTATTATTATTTAATTATGAGCGGCCAATTTGAAGATAAATAATGATATCTTATCATGAGCGCTCATCTTGAATATTAATATTAATCTCTTGAAGTGGACGCTCACCTTGGACTTTGCATCAAATGAATAAAATATTGATATTAGAAGTGGCACTCACATTGGAGAAGTGTTAAATAATAAAATATTAATTCCTTGTTTGTGGCGCTCATACATTGGAGAAGGAAATTCAAATAAAATAATTAAAATATTGCATTGGATCAAGCGCCACCCTTGGAGATATCAATTTGGAGGGAAATTTAGTAATTCAAATCTTTAATTTGAATTGGTATAAAAGAAGGATTGGTGGCTCATTTTTGATATCAGGAATCTTTTGCATACTTTGGCATTTCATTTCTATGGTGGAATTGGATGAAAACCCAATTTGCATCTTTGTAGCGGATTCATACAGAGTTCATGGGTGTGTTTCATTGAAGATCTTGTTTGAGCTACATTGCTTCATCATTCAATTTTGGTCGAAGACCTTGGCAAAGGTATCGCCGAGTTCAAGAAGAAGAATTGTCACATGTTCTAGGGTGTCGATCTTGAAAGGAGATTCTCATCCCTTGCGTGAGGATTTAGTAAGTTTGTATGTTGGTCGTGTTGATGATGATTTTATTCAAAACAACAATAGATAAAATTCACAAAGAATCTTGTCTTACCTTGAAGAATATGGAGAACTATTAGAAATATTTCTCAATTCCAAGTCTACGGTAACCAGGTCATGGTTGTGTTAGACTCACTCAATGTTCGATGTGAAGCTGTTTGTTTAAGGGGCCTTACGTGATTTAAGGGATGTGTATTGGCTATATTTACTTACACTTTGCAAATAACTACAAATAACACTATAACTAGTGATCCTTTGCATGTATTTATCATTCTACTACAAATCTTTGCATGAATTTCAATGAAAACATACTTTGTATTTCAAATTTATATGAGAACTGTTAAAAATCTTTGCAATTCACAAGTCTTAATTTGAATCAATAACAATCTCCTTCAGATAACTGTGTGTATGCTAATTATTTAAAGATTTGATAAGAAAATTCAAAAGAAAAGGTTTAGAAAACATGATTCTGTAGGAATTATTTCTCTGCTACTCATGCGTACAAGTCTGATTAGCTGTAATACTTCAAAGGAGTTAAATTCATGTATGTTTCTTCAGAGAAATATCACAAATTAACATACAGAACTGTAATCATCAAAGGGAATATATCAAAGAACACCTGAATCTAATTATACTCTGGAATAGACGCAACAATTAGATGTTTGTATTCATTAACATATGAAAGCCATTTCAAATTTACAATGTACCTTGATTTCAAATTCTTTAAAAGTATTAGCAAACTAAATCAAAACTTACAGACATTTTACAGATACAGAGAGAGAACAGGACATTCCACATAATCTTCACTACAGACATAGGTAAAATGCTAATCTGACTCCTATGCTCAAAGTATTTTCACAAATCACTTCTATTGCAAATTCTCCAGTGTTTTTTCTATACCAGCCGTGTGTAAAGAAATATACATATCAAATCCCCTTATATAGGCTCAAAATCCCCTGCTACGGTCACAAAACTATCAATAGTTCAAATTTGTATTCACATGCCAGTTGTTACTTCAAAATATCTTAAAAGGATATTCTCTCAGGTGCAAGGATGCCTTTAGAATCTTTTAGAATCTTTGACTTTACCTTGACTATTTATCATTACAAAATCATAACAAAATATAACATGAAACAAATAATGAATCAAGTAGCCTAATCACTATCACTGCCGTCCTCTATCTACATATCCCTATTTTTATCACTCATGTATTGTGTGAGCTTTTTAGTTAGGGTGGATATGGAGGCATGATTGGTTCTCTAAGAAGCAACCCTGGTGTATTGATGCATTTCAATGCTTGTTTTCAATGACTATGCTTTGTTCTCCCTATCCTCTCTCCTCTTATGATATTTCCTAATCTTAGCACTCAGTTTCACCATATTTTCCATTTCTTCCTCATCTAATTGGTTTACAAGATCATCGATGCAGGGCTCAAAGATTCCTTTGAATTCTTTTATAGCTATATCTGCATTAAATACTTGAACTTGAGGGCATGGATGTTTGACCAAATCTTCAACTATCTTCATGTGCTTTTTCAATAAAACTTGAACATTCTTTTCAAATTCTTGTATATTGGCCAAGCAAGGCCTTAGTATCCCTTCTTCAAATTTCAACTCCATTTTCATCTTGGGGACTTGAAAGACAACTTGTGGGGTTATAAAACCCTCACTCACCAAGGACTGTGTATGTCCTTCCAAAGCCTTGAGTTTCTTCATCTCATCTCTATTCTACTTTATCCTTTCATGACACCTTTGTACAATATGAGCACAATTATTTCGCTCAGTTAGTGTAATACTCCAATTGCAAATAACAATTTTTATTACCTCTTCTCCTTTGTGAATAAATGACTTAACAAAATCTTCCAGCATACCAGCCTCATGTTTTTTATTCTCTATCTCTTCTATTTGTTCCTTAGAAATAATAGTTAAATCAGGGGCTAATTCAGGTACATTTTGTGTGGGATCAAATATCCCTTGAATGAATTGTTCGTATTGGGCAATTTGCCCCTTCAAATTCTTTATTTTTTGCTTATCTTTTCTCATTCTGCTTGCAGTGAATTCAATCATTTCCTGTAATTCTTCAATGTGTTACTCCCTATTGACATGACCGAGATCCACACTGATCACCTTGTATTCCTCTGCACTTATTTCTCCTTTCTCCTTATCAGCCCAGGGAATTTCTATTTGAATAGTCCTTCCACCAGAGGAATCACTCTTTATGGCCGACATAGTTCTAGCCTTCCGTCTGCCCCTCTTCACAGCCTCACTAGTTAACAAGCTCTTTATATCAATCGGCACCACTTGGACTGTTGTTTGTTGTCTCACTTCAGATTCTAACCATGCTGGCAACTCCTTATTTGTATCTGCGGCTTCCTCATTTAACACCTCCTCTTGAGCTCCTTCTATGAGCACTTCTTGCTTTTTCTCTTGCTGTTGTTGTTGTTTCTATTATTGTTGCTATTGTTGTGGCGGAACCTGTTGTTGCTGTGGAGGAACTTGTCGTTGCTATTGTTGTGGTCCCTGTTGGACATTCCCTACATTTTGTTGCTCCTCACCATGGGACACTTCAGGATCAGGAACCTCTTGTGGTGTATCTTGTCCTTTATCATCTCCTTGTTCCTCCATCCTATTTGGAGGCATCTTTTATTGATTGGCCTATCCTTGGACATCTTGTGCCTTTTCCTTGTTTACATTTTCTCTTTCTTCTGCTTGATTTTTTAGTATTTCCTTGGCAGCTTCCTTAACTTCCTCCATGATATCTTTTGGCACCAAGTCTTCAAAAGGATCAATTATTTTAATATTTGTAGTGATTGCTTAGAGATGAGATGATATTTTGGTGCTTGTCTGTCTTCTTCTTCCTCACTACTCGTCTCAAGGCTATCATCACTTCCTTCATCTTCACCTTCTTCTTCATCATCTTCTACATCCTCAATTTATCTACATCCACTACTACATTTTTTCATAGTGGATGCCTGAGCAGTAGATGTCTTCGCTATCATCTCCTCGGTCATCTCTTGTTTGACCTTGATAAACCCCTGTATTTTTTCCTGTTGGGTTTGTTATGTAACAGTGGGGGTTTGTTGTGATTCATGTGGTGTTTGATCAATTGTATCTTGCTACATATGGGCAGGTGATTGTTTAGGAGTTTGCCCTTCTGGCTCAACTGCACTTGATGTTTCTCCTTCAGTAGCTATGGCAACCTCTGAAGCAATGGCCACAGTCACCCTTAATGCATAGGGATCTAATAGTGTAGCCCCTGCATTTTCCTTTGCTATTTTGGCTTCCACTATTCTCCTTTTCTTTTTCAGGAAATCAACAAACTTATCATCAATTTCTAAACTCCTTTTCTTACATTTCTTTGAAATAGTAACTGTGATACCCTTGGCCTCTAATTCTGCAATTCTTTCTTTGATCCATGAGTTGGAGAGGACCAATACTGATTTTGAAATGTTATCAATGGAAGCCTCTTCAGGCTGAGTCCAGTCTGGTTCGGCAACGAATTCTTCAGCCACTTTATTTATGTCATAGCTATCATGCAACACATTTTCATCATCATTCCTTATTTCTTGGGGTACCTCCAATACTCCCAATGTCCTGATTTGATCTAATGTTTACCTTTGATAAGCTTTTTTCTTTACTTTTGCTTCACTATCACAATCAACCCAATAATCTTCAATACGAGACTGATGTTTAAATGTATTGTTCACAAATCTGTTTATCCTTCCAAAAGGATCAAAAGATCGAGCCAACTCAAAAGTCTGAAAAATTATAATATTGTAGCTCTGCTTCTGATGCTTTAGCTAATTCTTCATTGACACAGATGTAAGTACCGATGCTAAATGGGAATTTACCAATTCCTCTACCAAATTTATTTTTATACATCTGATGAATATTCAATACTTGTTTGGTAAACTCCAATAGTAGTATCTTATCTATTGGGAATCTAGGTAACCTGAATGGCTCACCCATGAATCCTTCAGTTCTTATATATTTAAAAGTGGAAAATTGAATATACCAGGCACCGTGGAAGTTTATGGCATTTTGTGCCTTTTCTGATAGTCTTTTCTCCTTATCCCCTGTTAGTATCCTTACTACATACATGGAGAAAACATCATTTACCCTTATCCAATTCCTCCCTACATTTTGTGCTTGTAGGTCCAGGTAATAATCATATATAAGAGTTTGTCTTGGCCCACTCCCTAATGTTCCAATTCTGGGTATTCCATTTATTTGCATGTTTGCTGCACATAAGTATATTACATATGAAGATATAAAGAACATCTTGTATTTGCCCCATCTCATAACCTGTTTAAGAATGGTGTTGCTGATGGCCCGAGCCCAATGAATTACCCCTGTCTCCTTGATAAATTGAATCACTGAGAATATCCATGTTTCAAACTTACTGGCATCTGCCAGTCCCATTACCCTACTCAACAAAGTGATCATGATGTGAATTTCCTCCTGAATATCTATTATGTATAGTGCCTTGGGCACTCTAACTGTTGCCTTTGGTTTCCTATCTAGCAGATACCACTCATAAAATATAGTGCTTTTACATGAAGTTTCATTGTTCTTAAAGTCTGTTGCATATTGATCTTGATCAATTTCTCTCATTTCATTAGTAAGAGGTAAACCAAAGGTTCTAGCAATACCATCAACTGATAGGTCTACATATACCACTCCATTATGTACTACCCTTCTTGTATTCATATCATACTTTTGAATGCATTCAATCACTAAATCTCTGGCCTCCATTGCTAATGAGAACCCGACAACTTTGTACAACCCAACATACACTATATTTCTCATTGCAAGGGATGCCCCAGGTGCTCTGATTTTCTGCAAAAGTGCAGTGGAATCAAAGTCCCCAATTTCTGTGTCAATCACCATCCCGCCGGTAGGGTAAATCTGTGAATTATATCCCCTATGTGGAAACATCTATTTAATCACTTCCTTCTTCCTCGTTTCGGTTTTTGTTTCCTTCCCGGCTGCCTTCGCGGTTGTCTTTCGTTTGGGTGCCATCCTATCAAATACAGTTTCTTTTAACAACCATGTTTTATGTTTCAGGTGCATTTCAAGGGTTTTACTACATATTTTTACTGTTTAACTTTTACCCTAAGCTTCTTTCCTTTCTTTTGAATTATGCATATGTATCTTACTGAGTTTACATTTACGATTTAATCATAACGATTACTTAATCCTAATACATTTCCGTTATTCAACTATAATCACTGTGAAATTTCCATAATTGTACTCCGTAAAATCACAAGAATCCTTCGGTACATACCTGAATTGCAACTATTGACTTTAAGAGTGTTGACAAGAAATTTACCATTCGAATTCAACCCAACTACCGTTCTCAAATTTCAATTCGCCCTTTGAATCGCCTTTCACCTCAGCTCTGTAAAATGCTCTACAATTTAACTCTAAATGCAATTGTGAGGATTAACATAATCAAATTTTCTTTTTACTTCTTCAAATTTACGTTTTTAGTGGTAGCTGTGCATTAAATGTCGTAGTTAATGCATACAATTCAATTTGTGTTTTACTTTTCCCGTTCAATTCACATTTTGAATCTTGTATACATTAGGTCCCCGCACTTTTGAATTTTGTATATCATATATATGCACAACAAGTCTTTATGCACCTTAGTAGTTTCTCTTTCTTACTTTTTTTTGTATATTCAGTTTTGTATATCCTTTTATATATCTTATACATTCATCAAAATATACAAACTCGGACTCCAGCGGGTTTATAAAACAAATTGGAATTAATTTCAAATCTGGCTTTGTATCTAAGTCTTTTGTATCATTTTTTTGTATATCGCCATCATGTATCCCAACCATATAGATTTGGACACCACCCGATGTATACCATGTTCAAACTTTTAATTACGTCAGGTCTTTTGTATATAATTCCTTTGTATATCCTCGTGTATATCATATACATGTCAAAATATACAAAGACTCACGATGTTACCTTATCTTTTTGTTATAAAGGAATGCACTTTATTTTCTTTTTAATCCTGGGTTTAAATCCACAAATGCATCTCACTTTTGTATTTCTAATACATGCATCCAAATATACAAACCTGGACTCCACTTACAATTCATTTCATTTGACTTTCCTAATCGCGTCCAGTTTTGTATTTGTATATAAGATACATGCAGTTATACATACAATAATACATATAAAAATGGGCATTCACTTTTGTTTTCAGCATTCGATTGAATTTAACTTTCGGGTCCGGCCTTGCATTTGTATAAAGAACATGTAACAAACAATGTATCTAACATACAAACGAGATGCCCCTGACTTTATACATCATTTTGAACTTATTTTGACATCCGCCCATGTATATTTTGCATTTGTATTTCTTATACATGAGTTGTAATATACAAATACAACTGCGGATGTATTGACATTTATACAATTCACCACAAAACGTTGTCGGGTCTGAAATTGTATATGTATTACGTATACCATATACATTCAATGATTTAGAACATGATGAATAAAGTAACCCAACAGACCAAAAGCATAACATATACATGCCAATAACAATGTATATCAAATACACGTTGACCACCCTTTGTCTAGCATTGACTTTTCACAAGAACAAGCATAACTCTCAAAATATGCAGAATTCTCAAATGATTCAAAAGGCAACCCTAGCTAATTTTTCATGCAGATTCTATTGGTAACAACCACTTATACCCAAATGTTGCATAATGCAAATTTCAAATGTCCAAGACATTTTACCTTTACCGCCAAGCAAGCAAAATCCACACAAGCCAAAAGCAAAAGCCACAATAGGAGTCCTCATTTTGCTAAAGGGTAAAATGAGGCATGTTGTGAGCATCACAACAACTAGCAACCAAATAAAACAATCAAATTCAACAAAATTTAGGGAACAAGATGAAATAAATCATAAATTTCCAACTTCTTTACATGCAAGATGTTGCTTAATCTTAGAAGGAATGAACTCACTAACACCAAAAGAATCTTTCAAAGGAATTTAAGTGTGTGCAATTGATTCATTCCCACTCTTTAGACTAGATTCAGAAAACAACAACTATTTGCATTAACCTACATAGATGGATTTAACCTTCTAAGCCAACTTGGATAGAGCCTTGCTGCCAGTTAGGCATCCATAGCCCTGGCAAGGTTATTACCTATAATCTCCCCAAATAAAGCCCCACTGTTAGCAAGCGTCCATAGCCCCGGTGGAGTTATCTGGTTGTCCTCATATGTTTACAAATGATTTCTTTTAATCATTATTTTTGTATTCATCATTAATACTTTTGATATTGCAATAAAGCTCATGTTTAACAGATAATAGAATCCCATTCTTGATATGCAGGGTGGAGATTATAGTGGTAGCAAAGGCAAACCTTTAGATTTTTCACTTAATGCAAGTGTCCACTATCCTCCAAACTTACCCTTAGAATTTTAAAGATGTGTATTTGTATGATTCCTTGAATATTCTAATTTGCTGATGGTGAATAAAATCCTTAAAAGACCAAACCAAGCAAACTACATTTATAAAAGTCACAACTTATGCCTAAATTTCAAATGGTTTTCTTAGTTCTATAAATTCCATTATTTTCTAAAGTTGTAGCCTAGTCTTGTTTATCCCAAAATCAAAATGAAGATCCCCAAAGCGACAAGAAACCAAACAAAACAAAACAAACAACAAACCAACTGAACAAAAAATAAACAAACACAAGACTATACAATATTCACAATATAATACACAATGAGACTCAACCCAACACCTTCAGGCTTGAAAGTAATGTTTAAGATATTGACCATTAAAAGGTAATGGAATATCTTCACCAGTTAAAGTCTTCAACCTAAAAGTGTTGTTTCCTATAATTTCAGCGACTTGGAGTGGACCCATCCACAACTTATCAAATTTCCCGTGGTTTCCCTTTTTCTCATATGCTTTATCCCAGCATAAAACCAAGTACGAGATTTTCAAAGTTTTGATGATAGCTCTTTTATCAAACCACCTTTTTACTACCACTTGATGTTTTGCAAGATTATCTATGGCATGATTCCTTTTCTCATCCAGTGTAGTAATTGAACTAACCTAGCTTCTCTTTGATCATCAAAACCTAAGTATTCATTAGCAAACTTCCAGGTTGGGATTCTCAAATTCACAGGCAAAATTGCATCTATGCCATATACTAAATGGTATGGTGAATTTCCCAACGCTTTCTTAACTTTTGTTCTATCAACCCATAAATCATATTTTAATAAAGTTTTCTATTCCCTAGGGTTCTTTGCAATCAATTTCTTAATGATATCTAACAAAAATTTGTTAGTGGATTCTGCTAAACCATTCCCCTGTGGATAATAGTTTGATGAAAATTTTAAAACAATACCATATTCAAATGCCCAGTTTGAAAATTTTAAAGAAGTAAATGCAGGGCTATTGTCACATACCAGCAAATAAGGTACTCTGAATTTGGTTACATATTTTCCTCCAGAAATTTGATGACAACCTCAGTGGTAGAAAACTTACAACAAGTTGCCTTTGTCCACCTGGTGCAATAGTTTGTCACTATAAGAATGAACTTATGTCCAACAAAAGAGGGAGGGTTAATGACTCTAATGAAATCTAGTCCCCATTGTGCAAACGGTCAAGTATCTATCACAGGTTGCAATGGATGAGTCATATTTCTTCCCCTATCAGCAGTGGTTTGACATATGTGACATCATCTAATGTGCTCTTCAATATCTTTAAACATGGTAGGCCAATAGTACCCTTCCCTCAAAATCTTATGTGTGGTAGCCAAATGAGACCCATGGGTTGTCCCATATTTATCATGTAATTCTAACATCACTTTATCTGCTTGTTCTCTGTTCAAACATCTCAGGTATATTCCCTCATGATTCTTTTTGAATAATATACCTCCCTGGATCATGTATTTCTAGGCTCTCAACCCTAATGCTCTTCTTTGTGAAGATTTCATGTGACTAGGATATTTTCCTGATATCAAGAATGAATTAAGATCATCATACCATCCCTTCGTGGTATTTGTATGCACAACATATTGTTGATGAACAATCTTAGGATCTCTATTCGCTATAGTTTGAACTAGAGCTTGACCTCAGACCAATTTCATTGGAATAATTTCCAAACCAAACTCTTGTAACACAGCGATCTATTTTGCTCTTTTGTCTCCTAGCTCGTTTTGCATTAGTAACATCTTTACTGTAGCATCAGGCACAATAGCTTTAACTTGACTCCTTAGGATATAATGCCTGAACTTCTTTATTGCCTTCACTAAGGCAAAGGATTGCCTTTCAGTATTTAGGTATTTCAACTCTGCACCTTTAAGGGGAGCACTCATAGACGCTATTGGTTTTTCCTCATTTTCCTCACCCTTTTGTGTTAAAGCTACTGCACATGAGTGTTCAAATGCAAAAGAATATATAAAGAATGGATTAGTATAATCTGGACTTGTTAATATAGGAACATTGGCAATAGCTTCCTTTATATCTTTGAATGCTTCCCTGGCCACTAGTGTCCATTCTATCTGAGTGTCCTTGAGCATACCATTCAAAGACTATACTATTTCCGCAAAACCAGTGATAAATTTCCTCACAAAGTTTATCTTACCAAAAAATGACTTCAGTTCTTTCTTACTAGTAGGCAACTGTAATTTGTTAATCCCTTCTACTCTATCTGGATCAGTGGAAATACCATTCTCAGAAATAATATGCCCTAAGAGTTTACCTTTTGTTACCCCAAAAACACATTTCTTTGGGTTTAGAGATATGCCACACTTTTCGCATCTCTACAATACTTTTCTCAAATCATCTGCATGGTTAGACCTGTCCTTAGAAAAAATTGTTAAATCGTCCATATAAATCACTATGCATTTTCCTGTTAATCCATGAAAAGCAATATCCATAGCTCTTTGGAATGTAGCACCTGCATTGATTAAACCAAATGGCATTCTTCTATAGGCATAATTACCCCATTTACATGTGAATGTGGTCTTCAATCTATCTTCTTTATCTACCAAAACTTGATTATAACCAGAAAATCCATTAAGGAAGGACACCATCTTAGCACCATTAACTACCTATAAAACTTCATCTAAAGGAGGCAATTGATAATTATCTTTCTCTGATGCCTTATTAAGATTCCCAAAGTCAACACAGAGTCTGATGTCCCCATTCTTCTTTCTCACATGTACTAAGTTAGCTACCCACGTTGAATGTCTTACAGGAAAAATTATCCTGGCGGATAGCAATTTCTTGACCTCTTCAAAGATCAAGGGTTCCAAAATGGCATTTACTGGCCTTTGTTTCTACCTGAATGGCTTTACTCCTGGTCTTAATGGAACCACATGAGTTATGATAGATGTATCATACGTTTTAAGGTCCTCATATGTCCACACAATCACATGTTTATAATCTTTCAACACAACAATTATATCATCCCTTAACTCAGGGGAGCAAGTCTTACCAATGAACACATTTTGAGGATCCTTGTCAGTACCTAAGTTAAAAGGGTCATACTTACCTCCCTCTATTTTAGGAAGGTTTCTTTTTCTAATAACTCCATTGAAGTCAAAGATTTTCTCTATCTCAATAACTCCTTTTGGCAAAGAATTACTTTTCAAGTCAACCATGTCTTCCTGATCTCAAGATACTTCTGGTCTATCCTATTCATCTATGATTTGTGCTTCAAAAACATCATGACTTGTTATAAAATCAAGAATCTATTGGTCTCCTTCAAACACTTGAAAATTTGTCACATTGTCAGGTATATTTGGAATAGACACTAGTTCTACTGTAAATTTCTTCAATCTTGACAAAGTTAATGGTTCAAGAGTACTAGCTGCAACTGC
The DNA here is from genome assembly GCA_027924645.1 of Cunninghamia lanceolata. Classification (NCBI taxonomy): domain Eukaryota; kingdom Viridiplantae; phylum Streptophyta; class Pinopsida; order Cupressales; family Cupressaceae; genus Cunninghamia; species Cunninghamia lanceolata. The sequence goes on from BSBN01001560.1 coordinate 4,836,506, forward strand.
TAAGGCATCTGAATGTTGATTTAACTCTATGGGAATATGTATGATATTAAAAGCATCAAAAGTATCAATATGATGCAGGAGCATCCAATGGTGTAAGGGCAATCTTGCATCACCTAAAAAGAAGTTAATTCAAAATCATTGCAGTTGTTTTCATTTCTTTCCATAATTAGTGTTTATGGTTCCATAGTAGAGTTAAGGGGAAAGTATAGAGTCAAGAATAGGTGGGAAAACAAAAACTCTAGCTGATTTGGGGTTACAGAAGGCAAAAGATTCTAGAGCTTGGTGATGTGTAGTTGTAGTGTGTTGCAGCCTATGGAGGATTGATTCCTTTTATTGTAATTGAGCTGCTATAATGTAATAAGTTGTCAAAATCAATAAAGAAATATTCTATTTTCTATGTGCCATTTCTGTTGTCGTGTGTTTTATTATTTACCCCCTTCATCAAGTGGTATCAGAGCAAGGGTTCTTGAGTGTGTAGACAGATCGCCGACCGTGAGGCAGTTTGCACCAGGACCTAAGATTGTGGGTTTGCTATGGAGATCAAGATGCCTCCACGAAGAAATTGTATTGGGAGGAATACTTTGACAGAAGAGGGTTTTAGAGCCTTGCAAAGGCAAATTGATGCATTGCAAGAGGAGCTACGAAGAGGGTTTGAGTCAAGAACAAGAGAAGAAAGTGAAGATTAAGTTGAAGAAGAGCTATCTAAGGAAGAACAAGAAGCTGCAGGAGATCCTGCAGAAGTTAGGTTGTTGAAGGCCATTTCTAAGATTGGAAAGAGGCCCAGGATCAAAGTTTCTACATATTCTAGAGATTTGAATCCAGAATAGCTTATTGATTGGATCAATGACATGGAGGAGTATTTCGAGTATGAAGACGTGGAGGACCTAGATCGGCTCAAGTTTGCAAAAACAAAGTTGAAGGGCCATGCAAATATTTGGTGGAAGGAGGTCCAGTTAGAGAAGAATAGAAGGGGAAAAAGAAAGATCGCTAGATGGAATTGGATGGTGGAGAAACTGAAGAAGCAGTTCATTCCTGTGGACTATGAGATGGAGTTGTTGAAGAAGCTGCAAGGACTGAAGCAAGGTAACAAGTCTGTTAAGGAGTATACATAAGAGTTTTATAAGATTACTATTAGGATAGGCCATGCAGAGGCCAACAAGGAGAAGGTAGCCCATTACATTAATGGGTTGAGGCCAAGTATTCAAGAGGAGTTGAGCCTGGTCAGAATGACCACCATAGAAGATGCGTACCAGTATTCCCTGAAGGTGGAAGAGAAGCTAAATAAAAGATTCAATAGCAAGGAAAGGGGAAGAGGTCAAGGCGGAAAGACTGACAGAAGACCCTATGGAGGCCATAATGAAGATCAAAAGAAAAGTGAAGAAGCTGGCACTAGTCGAAATTAGAGAGGGGATACTACCTACCGCTCTCGTGACCAGAACAATGGTAAGCAAAGAGGAAGAGGAAGGGGCCGACCTGGGCAAGGACTCGGAAGAGGAGGTTTCAGAGGAACCTATTTCCAATGTGGAGAAGAAGGGCATTGAGCATATGAGTGTCTGAAACATCAAGGAAGGACAAATAGAAGACCTGAAGGTAATGCACAAGTTGCACATGTAGATGAAGATGCGCAGTCTGAGTGTTCTAAAGATGCTGAAAGGGGAGAAATCCTCGTTGTCAGAAGAACTTTGTTGAATGAGGAGAAAGAACCCAATAAGAGGAAGAGTTTATTCCGCACAAGGTGCAAATGTGAAGTTAAGTGTTGTGATATTATTATTGACAGTGGAAGTACTGACAATCTTGTTTCAGAGGAGATGGTTGACAAGTTGAAGTTGACAAGAAGAAAGCATCCACATCCATATCAGATTGCATGGTTGCAGAAGGACCACAGAGCTTTGGTCAATGAGCAGTTTTTAGTGAAGTTCAAGATTGGGGACTACCATGAAGAGGTGCTGTGTGATATCATACCGATGGATGCATGTCATATGTTGTTCGGAAGGCCATGGCAGTATGATAGGAGCGCTATCCATGATGGCCATGCAAACACATATTCCCTAACAAAGGATGGAGTTCGTCATAAGTTGAAGCCCTTGAAGGAGGTGGAAGAAAAGGTATGTAGTACTGCTAGAATTTGCTTGGTAGATGGTAGGAAATTTTTGGAGGGTATGAAGCATGAGCATCATTGCTTTGCATTGATTCCTAAGATTAGTCAAGAGAAATGTGAAGATGTACCAGCAGAAGTTTCAGATATGTTGGAAGAATTTTAAGACATTATCTCTGATAATGTTCCAGAAGGTTTACGACCAGTGAGGAAGATAAGTCATCAAATGGATTTGATACCAAGAGCCAGTTTGCCAAATAAGGCAGCCCACAGAATCACTCCAGCAGAGAATGAAGAGTTGAACAGACAAGTTCAAGAGTTGTTAATGGACTGATAAGGGAGAGCTCGAGTCCATGTACGGTACTTGCAGTACAAGAACCAAAGAAAGATGGAGAGTGGAGAATGTGTACAGATTCTTAAGCCATAAATAAGACCACGATCAAGTACAGGTTTCCATTGCCAAGAATGGACGACATAATGGATTGTTTGAGTGGAGCCAAGTACTTCACGAAGAATGACCTGAAGAGTGGGTATCACTAGATCTGAATTAGAGAAGGAGATGAATGGAAGACAGCCTTCAAGACAAAGGAGGGTTTGTATGAGTGGTTAGTCATGCCGTTTGGGCTAACCAACGCACCGAGCACATTCATGCAGCTCATGAACGAGGTACTAAAAAATTTTTTGGGAAGTTTTGTTATTGTTTATTTGGATGATATTTTGATTTTCAGTAAGACTTGGGATGAGTATCTGATACATATCAGAAGAGTTCTAGAGAAGTTGAAGGAGGAGAAGTTGTTGATTAATTTGAAGAAATGTAGTTTTGCAAAGGAGTTGGTATACCTGGGATTTGTTGTCTTAAAGGAAGGTCTTAAGATGGACCCAGAAAAAATAAGGGCTATCATTGAATGGTCTACACCGAGGAGTGCTACAGAGGTAAGATCTTTTCATAGTTTGACAAGTTTTTACAAAAAGTTTATCAGGAATTTTAGTAGCATTTGTGCACCCCTAACTAAGACAATGAGAGGGGATAGAAAAGTGTTAGATGGACTAAAGGAGAAGACAAAAGCTTTGATACATTGAAGCAAAAAGTCACAGAGCAACCTGTTTTGGCACTTCCAGATTGCAATAAGGTATTTTAGGTAGATTGTGATGCTAGTGGTAGTGCTATAGGAGTTGTTTTGAGTCAAAAAGGTAAGCCCATTGCCTATTTTAGTGAGAAGCTTAATGATGCCAAGAAAAAGTATTTTGTTTATGATAAGGAATTTTATGCAATAGTTCAAGCTTTGAAGAAATGGAGACATTATTTGTTGCCAAAAGAGTTTGTTTTATATACTGATCATCAGGCTTTGCAGTATCTTAATAGTCAAGGAAAGTTGAATCAGAGGCACTTAAAATGGGTTGAGTTTTTGCAGAGTTATACTTTTGTTTTGAAGCACAGGAGTGGGAAGTCCAACAGAGTTGCAGATGCCTTGATTTGTTGACAGAAATGAAGATAGAGGTTGTTGGGTTCAATGAGCTCAAAAGTTTGTATCCTAAAAATTTAGATTTTGCAGAGGCTTGGAAAGCTTGTCTAGAACCTGTTACTTTGGACAGGACAAAATGGTTGGATTTCATAATCCAAGATGGCATGTTTAAAGGAAGCTAGTTGTGCATTCTGAGGAGTTCCATGAGAGAGAACTTGATTAAGGAGAAGCATAGTGGAGGATTGGCCAGACACTTTGGTCGAGATAAGACCATTGCTATTGTTGGTGAAAATTATTATTGGCCACAGTTGTAGCAGGATGTGAGAAAATTTGTGCAGAGTTGCAGAGTATGTCAGATGGCGAAAGGAGCAAGTCATAATACATGTCTATATCAGCCACTACCTATACCAGAGAAGCCATGGGATGATATTAGTATGGATTTTGATCTTGGTTTACCAAGGACATAGAGAGGACATGATTCCATTTTTGTGGTGGTGGATAGATTCTCGAAGATGGCACATTTCATTCCTTGCAAGAAGACTAATGATGTTGTTCATATTGCTGAATTATTTTTCAAAGAGGTGGTGAGATTACACGGTCTACCAAAGAGCATAGTTTCAAATCGAGATACCAAGTTTGTTGGTTATTTCTGGAGGACATTGTGGAAGAAGTTGAAGACAGATTTGAAGTTCAATTCTGCACACCATCCATAGATTGATGGACAGACAGAAGTGGTGAATAGGAGTTTAGGTAACCTGCTACGATGCTTAGTAGGAGATAAGCCCAAGGGATGGGATTTGATTTTACCACAGGTAGAATTTGCTTACAATAATTCTGTCAATAGGAGTACTAGTAAATCACCATTCCAGATTGTATATGGCAATAGCCCAAGAAATGCTTCTGAGTTAAGGAAGCTGGACAAATAAGAAAAGACAAGTGCTAAAGCTATAGACTTTGCAGAACATCTGAAGAATTTACATGAAGAGGTGAGAAAGCACATTAATAAGATGAATATTCAGTACAAGGCTAAGGCAGATCAGAAGAGGAGATATAAGGAGTTCCAGGTAGGAGATGAAGTCATGGTTCACTTGAGAAAAGAAAGGTTCCCAATTGGAACATACAATAAGTTGAAAATGAAGAAATTTGGACCGTGCAGAATCTTGAAGAAGCATGATTCAGGAAATGCATATGAGGTAGAGCTACCGAGTGGGATCAATATTTCCCCTGTGTTTAACATTGTTGATTTAACATAATATCATGAAGGTGGCACAGAGGAAGGATCGGCACAAGAACAATGGAGTATTCCAGCATCTACTTCAATGGAGGCGATATAAGAGATCTTGGATTGCCATGTGGGAAGAAGTACTCGGAATAGGCAATATGAAGAATATCTAGTGAAATGGAAAGGAAGTCCTGTTGAAGATTCTTCTTGGTTGTCTAAGGCAGAGGTTGACCATTTGGGTTTTCCTCACACAAACACCTGAGACGTGACAGGGTCACTTCTCAATTTACCCTGGGTGTCTGATGCAGGAGCATCCAGTGGTGTAAGGGCAATCTTGCATCACCCAAAAAGAAGTTAATTCAAAATCATTGCAGTTGTTTTCATTTCTTTCCATAATTAGTGTTTCTGGTTCCATAATCTCCTAAATAATGTAGGACTTTCAGTTTTTCCAAACTGCTAAAAATAGCAAACTACCAGTTTTGGAAAGTTTAAATGTCATTTCAGGAAAGTTTGCATTTGGGCATGGATTGAAGCGAAAAGTTACAGAAAGCTTCATAACTAAAATATAAGACCTTTGGCGAAGGAATCAGGCAAAGATCATTTGTGAGTTGAAAGATATTAAAGTTTCTGTTTTCTAAAAACCCCTAAAATTTTTTGAAAAGAGAGATGAGGCACTAAAACATCCCATAACATCCCAAAAAGTTGATGGAAATCCATTTACGTATTTCCAGCATGATAGTTGACATCACAAGCTTTCCAGTGCTTAAAACGGTTCGTCAATCGGACACTCAGATAAAAAGTTATGCTTCTCAGAAGTTGACCTACTTTTGGAGGGAGTTGCAAATTTTGAAATTTAGCTGGAGGCTACCAAAAAGTGCTATTTATGACTATTTGGGGAACCCTGAGCAGTAGTAGAGTTAAGGGGGAAAGTTTAGAGTCAAGAATAGGTGGGAAAACAAAAACCCTAGCTGATTTGGGGTTACAGAACATAAAAGATTCCAGAGCCTGGTGATGTGTAGATGTAGTGTGTTGCAGCCTATGGAGGATGGATGCCTCTGATTGTAATTGAGCTTCTGTAATGTAATAAGTTGTCCAAATCAATAAAGAAATATTCTATTTTCTGTGTGCCATTTCTGTTGTTGTGTGTTTTATGATTTACCCCCTTCATCACAATCAAATCCCAGACCCTATGCTTATAACTTACCATTTTCCTAAAATTACAGGCATACAATTTTCTAACTTGCCTGACTACCAACTTGGAATTAGATTGAACTTGAAGGACTTTCACCTTCTTCTTTATGGCCATCACTAATCCATGCACTAATGCTTCATACTCAGCTACATTGTTAGTACAAGAAAACTGTAATCTGTAAGCTGCCAAAAATGACTTACCATCAGGATCAATAAGCTCTATCCTTGCACCTGCTCCCTGTTTGGATTTTGATCCATCACATTTTAAAATCCACATGTTATTCCTGCTCTTTACTGGATTTCTTGTTCTTGCAGGAAGCACTTCTTTTACTTGAAGTTTTGCAGGAGCATACATGTTCTTATACATTTTTGTTTGACTTATAGGTATTGCAACATTTTCTATAGGTTTATGTGTGATCAGATGTTTACCAATTGTTGATCTTACTGAATCATTTGAATCCTTTGGTATGATACCAACATTCTTATGTATCAACAACTTATGACTATCAACAATAGGTCTACTTTCCTGGTTTTAACTTTGTGTCATGCATTTTCTATGTTGATACTCAATTATGTCTCTACATATCCCATAATTTTCCTCAGAATGTGTAGTTTTGTGAACTCTACACCATCCCTTGCATAAAACATCCCAAATACAAGTCCCTTGCTGAATGCATTTTCAAATTTTTTCATTCATGATTCGATTGAACATACTAATAGTGTTCTCTTCTTCATCAAAAGAATCCCAATCAGACTCAACAAGCACATTGGTATCCTTGCTAACAGGTTTCTCTTCAAAATTGAAGGCTAAAATTTCCTCTATAGGAAACTCAATACACACCTGGTTCTACTACAGCATACAATACTTCATTTGTCCTATTGTACTCAGTTATCATATGCTTCTTCTTTGGTTCTGCTTCAATCCTAATCTGGTTAGGAATGCCTCTCCAAGGCAACCACATATGTCAAAAGTCAGTCACCATATATCCATTTAGAGTTTTGGACCAATCTCTACTCAATAACATACCATAGTTCATAGGAATGTCTACAACCTAAATGTCAATATATTTGTTTACCCTAGGATCTGAGGTTAATTACATTTGAATATGCATCAATTCTCCTACCACATTTACCTCAGATTTATCTAGTTGAGTTACAACCTTAGCTGACTTGTAGGTGTAAGCTCTAAAGTTTTACAAATTCCTAATAGCATGACATTAGCAGAAGCTCCAGAGTCTACCATGCAATTATGTAAGTTTTTTTCAAAACTTCTCAAAGTCAACAAGGAAGGAGGAGATTCCTTCTTTTCTATATACAGCACTACATTGGTACTTGCAAGTTGTTCAACACTCTTGCTCTTATCCTTAGTTTGTATGTCTTTGCTATGGTTATCTAGGCCTACTGAATTTTCTCTAGGACTTGATTCATCTAAGGATTTCATAAATGCAGTTCTCACTCCTGGACTCTTCAATAATTCATACAAAGGCATGTTAAGTTTTATCTTCCTAATTTCTTCAGATAGATAATTCATCAACTTAGAAGCTTCATTAGGTTCTGATTTACCTACCTGAACTTTCTATGAGGCTGAAGTACCAATACCCTGCTGATTTACTTTAGGAGGCACCAGATTATTGCTTGAATGCAAACCGGGTGCTGTATTGAAGTTATTTGGAGGTGTGGAAGTAGTGAAAGGACCTCCAAGTTTGCTATTGTTTCTCAAGTTGTAGGTATGATTCCTTTGGGATTGTTGGAACGCTTGAACTTCATCTGGTTCACTCTGTACTTCATTCTTAGTTTCAAAGGGAAACTGGAAAGTTTCTAACACTAGAACCGATTCAGGATGTAAACTTTCACAGTAATATGGCTCATCCTCTTCTATTTGATCTTCTTCTTCTTTTGATGAGAATGTAAAACTTTCTAAAACCATGGCTGGCTCATATCCTGAAGGCACTATCTCATTCCTTTAGGAATCAAGAATTCAAATGTAGGGGTTTGTACCTCTACATTGAAGATGCTTGCTGCCAAGTGAAACTATGGACAATCAAGCTCGACATGAGCACTAGTATTATGGCTTCTGCACCAATTCTTAAGGGCTACATTTGCTACTTGTACCCTAGCAGGTTGTTTAGTCTCTTGATTGTCTGGATTCTCAAAATCAAGAAACCAGAGTACCATTATTTGGTCTGGTGTTCCATACTCTAGGGAGTTTAGGCTGATTAAAATTTCTATTGTCATTTCCATATGGTTTATTGTCTCCATTATGGCCTCTATTATGTGATCCTTGTCCTTGGTTTTGGTTTTGGTTTTGGTTCGGGTTATGATTATGATTTTGAGGATTTCTGCCATAAAAACCATCATTCCTCAACTGAGTCACTTCAGTAGTCAACCTTCTCAAGTGATCAGTAATTTCTCTTAACTCATTTTTATCCTCTTGGAGTTTTAGCTACAAGTGTACCCTGGGGAGCTTGGAAAAATGATTGACCATTAAACTAGTTATCATTAGCTACATGGCCTGTGTATGGAACTATAGCACGAGTAGGGACAGGATTGTACACTGGTGTAGGAGTAGGTACTAAATTGTACATTGGAGTGTGATGTATCAAAGCACCATTTACTTGTTGCATTTGATTGGGAACTGTAGCATTTCCTAAACTCACTAAAGGACCATAAGTTGTTTGTCTCATCTCCTGATTGATTTTCACTGCTTCCTTATAAGCTGACATGTTAGTTACGGCAGGTAGTTGTCTCTTGACAAACATTGTCGTTAAGGGATCTAAAGCAGCATAATACATCGCTAATATTGCATCCTCAGTTACAGTATAAGGAACAACTAACCTTGAATAAGCTTTTTGGAAATGATCATTAAATGTGGTTATAAACTCCCCCTTACCACTCTTCATCTCTGCTAACTTATGATACACATATGTTGGCTCTACTATACCCCTAAACCTAGACATGAAGCTTTCTTCCATAACTGCCCAGCTTGTAATGTGATTGTTAGGCAAATTGGCATACCAGTTGTAAGCTTGTTCATTGAAAGTGAATGGAAATAACCTACATACCACATCTTCATGTGCTAACCTTGCCCTAAAGCAAGTTTCTTTGAAGATCCTGATGTGATCTTCTGCATCCTGATCCAATTGGTACTTAGGACATATTTTGTCCGGATTCTTTGGCATCTCATGATATGTACCAAAGAATATAGGTGAATCCACATTAAAGAATGCCATGGTAGGACCTCTAGGTGGGATTGAACGGTTGATTATGAGGATTTAGACCAAAATTCAACAGTCTGAATGCAGAAACGTTAGGACTTACAATGTTAGGTATAACCAGAGCTAATCTTGGATTTGGAGGAGTATTTGATGAACCTCCTACCTGAAATATTCTAAAACTTGAGATTAAGGGATTATTTATACCTTTTTGTCGTTTGTCAAACAATTGTAAGAAAATATCCCCTGGATTTGACCTAGACCTGGTCGTCCGACCAGTATTGTTAGCCAATTCGCTCAAAGCTCAATTTAAATCTTATCAGGCCCTCCTTCTAGTGCCAAAAAATTGTTGATGATGATTTTATTCAAAACAACAGTAGATAAAATTCACAAAGAATCTTGTCTTACCTTGAAGAATATGGAGAACTATTAGAAATATTTCTCAATTCCAAGTCTATGGTAACCAGGTCGTGGTTGTGTTGGACTCACTCAATGTTCGATGTGAAGCTGTTTGTTCAAGGGGCCTTACGTGATTTAAGGGATGTGTACTAGTTGTATTTACTTACACTTGACAAATAACTACAAATAACACTATAACTGGTGACCCTTTACATGTATTTACCATTCTACTACAAAGATTTACATGAATTTCAATGAAAACATACTTTGTATTTCAAATTTATATGAAAACTGTTAAAGATCTTTGCAATTCACAAGTCTTTATTTGAATCAATAACAATGTCCTTTAGATAACTGCGTGCATGCTAATTATTTAAAGATTCGATAAGAAAAGTCAAAAGATAAGGTTTAGAAAACTTGATTCTGTAGGAATTATTTCTCTGCTACTCATGCGTACAAGTTTGATTAGCTGTAATACTTCAAAGGAGTTAAATTCATGTATGTTTCTTAAGAGAAATATCATAAATTAACATACAAAATTGCAATCAGTAAAGGGAATATATCAAAGAACACCTGAATCTAATTATACTCTGGAATAGACACAGCAATTAGATATTTGTATTCATTAACATATGAAAGCCATTTCAAATTTACAATGTACCTTGACTTCAAAGTCTTTAAAAGTATCAGCAAACTAAATCAAAACTTACAGACATTTTATAGATACAGAGAGAGAACATGACATTCCACATAATCTCCACTATAGACACAGGAAAAATGCTAATCTGACTCCTATGCTCAAAGTATTTTCACAAATCACTTCTATTGCAAATTCTCCAGTGTTTTTTCTATACCAGCCATGTGTAAAGAAATATACATATCAAAGCCCCTTATATAAGCTCAAAATCCCCTGCTACGGTCACAAAACTATCAATAGTTCAAATTTGAATTCCCATGCCAGTTGTTACTTCAAAATATCTTAAAAGGATATTCTCTCAGGCACAAGGATGCCTTTAGAATCTTTTAGAATCTTTGACTTTACCTTGACTATTTATCATTACAAAATCATAACAAAGTATAACATGAAACAAATAATGAATCAAGCAGCCTAATCACTATCACTATCATCCTATATCTGCATATCCCTATTTTTATCACTCATGTATTGTGTGAACTTTTCAGTTAGGGTGGATATGGAGGCATGACTGGTTCTCTGAGAAGCATCCTAGGTGTATTGCTGCATTTCAATGCTTGTTTTCAATGACTGTGCTTTGTTCTCCCTATCCTCTCTCCTCTTATGATATTTCCTAATCTTAGCACCGAGTTTCACCGTATTTTCCATTTCTTCCTCATCTAATTGGTTTACAGGATCATCGATGCAGGGCTCAAAGATTCCTTTGAATTCTTTTATAGCTATATCTGCATCAAATACTTGAACTTGAGGGCATGGATGTTTGACCAAATCTTCAACTATCTTCATGTGCTTTTTCAATAGAACTTGAACATTCTTTTCCAATTCTTGTATATTGGCCAAGCAAGGCCTTAGTATCCCTTCTTCAAATTCAACTCCATTTTCATCTTCGGGACTTGAAAGACAACTTGTGGGGTTATAAAACCCTCACTCACCAAGGACTGTGTATGTCCTTCCAAAGCCTTGAGCTTCTTCATATCATCTTTGTTCTTCTTTATCCTTTCATGACACCTTTGTACAATATGAGCACAATTATTTCTCTCAGTTAGTGTAATGCTCCAAATGCAAATAGCAATTTTTATTACCTCTTCTCCTTTGTGAATAAATGACTTAACAATATCTTCCAGTATACTAGCCTCATGCTTTTTATTCTCTATCTCTTCTATTTGTTCCTTAGAAAGAATAGTTAAATCAGGGGCTAATTCAGGTACATTTTGTGTGGGATCAAATATCCCTTGAATGAATTGTTCGTATTGGGCAATTTGCCCCTTCAAATTCTTTTTATTTTTTGCTTATCTTTTCTCATTCTACTTGCAGTGAATTCAATAATTTCATGCAATTCTTCAATGTGTTGCTCCCTATTGACATGACCGAGATCCACATTGGTCACCTTGTATTCCTCTACACTTATTTCTCCTTTCTCCTTATCAACCTGGGGAATTGCTATTTGCACAGTCTTTCCACTAGAGGAATCCCTCTTTATGGCCGACATAGTTCTAGCCTTCCTTCTGCCCCTCTTCACAGCCTCACTAGTTAACAAGCTCTTTATATCAATCGGAACCACTTGGATTGTTGTTTCTTGTCTCACTTCAGATTCTAACCAAGTTGGCACCTCCTTATTTGTATCTGCGGCTTCCTCATTTAACACCTCTTCTTGAGCTCCTTCTATGAGCACTTCTTCTTGCTCTTGCTCTTGTTGTTGCTATTGTTGTTGTTGTGGCAGAACCTATTGCTGCTGTGGAGGAACTTGTTGTTGTTATTGTTGTGCTCCTTGTTGGACATTCCCTACATTTTGTTGCTCCTCACCATGGGACACTTCAGGATTAGGAACCTCTTGTGGTGTATCTTGTCCTTTATCATCTCCTTATTCCTCCATCCTATCTGTAGGCATCTTTTCTTGATTGGCCTCTCCTTGGGCATCTTGTGCCTTTTCCTTGTTTACATTTTCTCTTTCTTCTGCTTGATTTTTCAGTATTTCCTTGGCAACTTCCTTAACTTCCACCATGATATCTTTTGGCACCAAGTCTTCAAAAGGATCAATTATTTTAATATTTTGTAGTGACTGCTTGGAGATGAGATGATACTTTGGTGCTTGTCTGTCTTCTTCTTCCTCACTGCTCATCTCAAGGCTATCATCACTTCCTTCATCTTCACCTTCTTCTTCATCATCTTCTACATCCTCAATTTTATCTACATCCACTACTTCTACATTTTCCGTAGTGGATGCCTGAGGAGTAGATGTCTTCGCTATCATCTCCTCGGTCATCTCTTGTTTGAACTTTATAAACCCCTATATTTTTTCCTATTGGGTTTGTTCTGTAACAGTGGGGGTTTGTTGTGATACCTGCAGTGTTTGATCGATAGTATCTTGTTGCATATGGGCAGGTGATTGTTTAGGAGTTTGCCCTTCAGGCTCAACTACACTTGATGTTTCTCCTTCAGTAGCTATGGCAACCTCTGAAGCAATGGCCACGGTCACCCCTAATGCATAACGATCTAATAGTGTAGCCCTGCATTTTCCTTTGCTATTTTGGCTTCCACTATTCTCCTTTTCTTTTTCAAGAAATCATCAAACTTATCATCAATTTCTAAACTCCTTTTCTTACATTTCTTTGAAATAGTAACTGTGATACCCTTGGCCTCTAATTCTGCAATTCTTTCTTTGATCCATGAGTTGGAGAGGGCCAATACTAATTTTGAGATGTTATCAATGGAAGCCTCTTCAAGCTGAGTCCAGTCTAGTTCGGCAATGAATTCTTTAGCCACTTTATTTATGTCATAGCTATCATGCAGCACATTTTCATCATCATTCCTTATTTCTTGGGGTACCTCCAGTACTCCCAATGTCCTGATTTGATCCAGTGTTACCCTTTGATAAGCTTTTTTCTTTACTTCTGCTTCACTATCAGAATCAACCCAATAATCTTCAATATGAGGCTGATGTTTAAATTTCTTGTTCACAAATATGTTTATCCTTCCAAAAGGATCAAAAGACCGAGCCAACTCAAAAGTCTAAAAATTATAATACTGTAGCTCTGCTTCTGATGTTTTAGTTGATTCTTCATTGACACAGATGTAACTACCGATGCTAAATGGGAATTTAACAATTTCTCTACCAAATTTATTTTTATACATCAGATGAATATTCAATACTTGTCTAGTAAACTCCAATAGTATTATTTTATCTGTTGGGAATCTAGGTAACATGAATGGCTCACCCATGAATCCTTCAGTTCTTATATATGTAAAAGTGGAAAATTGAATATACCAGGCACTGTGGAAGTTTATGGCATTTCATGCCTTTTCTGATAGTCTTTTCTCCTTATCCCCTGTCAGTATCCTTACTAGATACATGGAGAAAACATCATTTACCCTTATCCAATTCCTCCCTACATTTTGTGCTTGTAGGTCCGGGTAATAATCATATACAAGAGTGTGTCTTGGCCCACTCCCTAATGTTCCAATTCTGGGTATTACATTTATTTGCATGTTCGCTGCACAGGAGTATATTACATATGAAGACATAAAAAACATCTTGTGTTTGCCCCATCTCATAACCTGTTTAAAAATGGTGTTGCTAATGGCTCGGGCCCAATGAATTACCCCTGTCTCCTTGATAAACTGAATCACCGAGAACATCCATGTTTGAAACTTACTGGCATCTGCCAATCCCATTACCCTGCTCAACAAAGTGATCATGGTGTGAATTTCCTCTTGAAAATCTATTCTGTATAGTAGCTTGGGCACTCTAACCGCTGCCTTTGGTTTCCTATCTGGCAGATACCAGTCATAAAATATAATGCTTTTACACGAAGCTTCATTATTCTTAAAGTCCATTGCATATTGATCTTGATCAATTTCTCTCATTTCATTAGTAAGAGGTAAACCAAAGGTTCTAGCAATACCATCAACTGATAGGTCTGCATATACCACTCCATTATGTACTACCCTTCTTGTATTCATATCATACTTTTGAATGCATTCAATCACTAAATCTCTGGCCTCCATTGCCAATGGGAACCTAGCAGCTTTGTACAACCCAACATCCACTATATTTCTCATTGCAAGGGATGCCCCAGGTGCTCTGATTTTCTGCAAAAGTGCGGCAGAATCAAAGTCCCCAATTTCTGTGTCAATCACCATCCCACCGGTAGGGTAAATCTGTGAATTATATCCCCTATGTGGAAACATCTCTTTAACCACTTCCTTCTTCCTCGTTTCAGTTTTCATTTCCTTCCCGGCTGGCTTCGCGGTTGTCTTTTGTTTGGGTGCCATCCTGTCAAATACAGTTTCTTTTAACAACCACGTTTTACATTTCAGGTGCATTTCTAGGGTTGTACTGCATATTTTTACCGTTTAACTTTTACCCTAAGCTTCTTTCCTTTCGTTTGAATTATGCATATGTATCTTACTGAGTTTACATTTACGATTTAATCATAACGATTACTTAATCCTAACACATTTCCGTTATTCAACTGTAATCACTATAAAATTTCCATAATCGTACTCCGTAAAATCACAAGAGTCCTTCGATACATACCTGAACTGCAACTGCTGACTTTAAGAGCATTGACAAGAAATTTACGGATCGAATTCAACCCAGCTACCGTTCTCAAATTTCAATTCGCCCTTTGAATCGCCTTTCACCTCAACTCTGTAAAATGCTCTGCAATTTAACTCTAAATGCAATTGTGAGGATTAATATAATCGAGTTTCCTTTTTACTTCTTTGAATTTACGTTTTCAGTGGTAGCTGTGCATTAAATGTCATAGTTAATGCATACAATTCAATTTGTGTTTTACTTTTCCTGTTCAATTCACATTTTGAATCTTGTATACGTTAGTTCCCTGCACTTTGGAATTTTGTATATCATATACATGCACGACTAGTCTTTATCCACCTTAGTAGTTTCTCTTTCTTACTTTTTTTGTATTTTCAGTTTTGTATATCCTTTTGTATATCTTATATATTCATCGAAATATACATACTCGGACTCTAGCAGGTTTATAGAACAAATTGGAATTAATTTCAAATCCAGCTTTGTATCTAAGTCTTTTGTATCATTTTTTTGTATATCGCATTCATGTATCCCAACCATATAGATGTGGACCCGACCCGATGTATACCATGTTCAAACTTTTAATTACGTCGAGTCCTTTGTATATAATTCCTTTGTATATCCTTGTGTATATCATATACATGTCGAAATATACAAAGATTCACGATGTTACCTTATCTTTTTGTAATAAGAAATGCACTTTATTTTCTTTTTAATCCTGGGTTTAAATCCGCAAATGCATCTCACTTTTGTATTTCTAATACATGCATCCGAATATACAAACGCAGACTCCACTTACAATTCATTTCATTTGACTTTCCTAATCGCGTCCGGTTTTGTATTTGTATATAAGATACATGCAGTTATACATACAACAATACATATAAAAATGGGCATTCACTTTTGTTTTCAGCATTCAATTGAATTTAACTTTCGGGTCCAGCCTTGCATTTGTATAAAGAACATGCAACAAACAATGTATCTAACATACAAACGAGATGTCCCCGACTTTATACATCATTTTGAACTTATTTTGACATCCGCCCATGTATATTTTGCATTTGCATTTCTAATACATGAGTTGTAATATACAAATACAACTGCGGATGTATTGACATTTATATAGTTCACCACAAAATGTCGTCAGGTCCGGAATTGTATATGTATTACGTATACCATATACATTCAATGATTTAGAACATGATGAATAAAGTAACCCGACAAACCAAAAGCATAACATATACATGCCAATAACAATGTATATCAGATATACGTTGACCACCCTTTGTCTAGCGTTGACTTTTCACAAGAACAAGCACTCTCAAAATATGCAGAATTCTCAAATGATTCAAAAGGCAACCCTAGCTGATTTTTCATGCAGATTCTATTGGTAACAACCACTTATACCCGAATGCTGCGTAACTCAAATTTCAAACGTCCAAGACATTTTACCTTTACCGCCAAGCAAGCAAAACCCACACAAGCCAAAAACAAAAGCCACAGCAGGGGTCCTCATTTTGCTAAAGGGTAAAATGGGGCATGTTGTGAGTATCACAACAGGTCGTAGGTCTGATACAGACCCTAGCAGTCGTCACCTAGTTTTACTTGAGCACCATTTCACATTTTATCACCTTGCAAAGAAGGACGACCTAAAATTTGATAGAGCGCACCGCCTCTAGGAATATTCGGCATCATCTGCTTGCAAATATTCCAGATAATCTAACATCAGCTGGAGGTATTGTTCCATATCAGATATGAGGACAGGAATTTGACACCTTTGCATTATAGTCTTGGCAACTAATTGGTATGTATTACCTCTGATTTTGTATCAGCAGTCTATGCTTTGTAATTGGCTGTCAAAGAGCCAAGTTTTGGTATTGTAATCGAAGAATTGATAGTCTGATTTGTCACAATGATATCTGATTTCATTTCTCAGTCATTGTTTATTGTAATTTGCACATTCATGTTGAACGCTGCCAATATCTATTCTGTTATAGATTTGCAATTTTGATAGTTCATAAATTTTGTGTCAGAGACAAATTTGTAAGTTGCAAAGATATATCCAATTTCAGTCATAAATATTCATTGTGTAATTGCAAAGTTCCAAAATTATTGCTTCAAACCTAGAACGGGACATTACATGTTTCATACTTCAATGAGAAGTTAAATGATTCCAAGCACAAATACGCAATGTATGATCAAGTGTTCTATGTCAATTGTGTAGGCATTGAAGAATTGGAGGCACTACTTGATGCCCATGGAGTTTGTCTTCTATATTCACCAAGCACTACAATTTAACAATACTCAAGGTAAATTGAATTAGATGTATGTGAAATGAGTTGAATCCTTGTAGACCTACCCATTTGTGTTGAAGCATAGGAGCAATAAATTCAATCATGTAGCTAATGTGTTAAGCAAGATTGCATTGCTCACAAAGATGAGAGTGGAAGTTGCATCATTTGAAGAGATGGACTTGTATCCAACAGATGCAAGTTTCAACGAGACATGGAGCACATGTCAAAATCCAATTGGCAAAGATGGAAAGTAGTAGTTTCACAACTACATCCAGGATGATTTATTCTTCAAGAAACAATTGGGTATATCACATGGGTCAATACAAGTTAATTCGATCAAAGAGAAGCATATTGATGGAATGGTTGGACACTTTGAAGTAGATAAGATGTTAAGAACTCTTCAATGAAGGATATTTTTAACCTATAATGGAAGTGGAGGTACAAAATTTTATGTAAAAATGACAAGTGTGTTGGTTTACTAAGGGGAATAGTCAAAACATGACTTATCAACCCTTACGAATACCACAAAAGCTTTGGGAGGACATAGTATGGATGCTTTTCTAGGATCACCCAATACCCAATATGGTAATGACTCAATATTATGGTGATTGACAAGTTGTCCAAGATGACACATTTCATACAATGCCAAAAGACAAGTGATGATTCACATGTCATAAGCCTATTTTTTTAGAGTTGTGAGGTCACATGGATTGTCTAGGAGCATTATGTCAAACCATGACAACAAATTCTTTGGTAATTTTTGGAGGACAATATGGAAGATGGGCACGAAGTTGAACTTATCATCCATAGGCGAATGAGCAAACAAAAGTTGTGAACAAAAGCTTGGAGAATTTCAAGCGATGTTTGGTAGGAGATAAGCCCAAACAATGGAATCTTGTGTTGACGTAGGTAGAGTTTTGCCTACAATAATTTAATCAACAAGAGCATTGGAAAGACACATTTCCAAGTAGTGTACGAATGTAGCCCCAAAGGTCTATTAGAGTTGAGAGATACAAGTAATGCTCTAGTACAAAGTGTTGCAATAGTAGAGTTTCACACACAAATTAGAAGTATAAAGTGTATGCAAATTAGAAATATAGAGCAAAGGAATTCATAGAGATTTGGTATTGGCATGTCTTTGAACAGAAATATTCCCAAGAGGGACATAAAAATTGTGTTCGAAGAAGATAGGACTGTGTAGAGTATTGAAGAAGATATTAGCCAAGGCCTATAAGATAGAACTGTTGATCTAAATCCTAGGATGAATAGATCATCTCGACCATCAAGGTCATGTAATTCTAACTTGTGGAGCATCACCAAGAAGCCTAATTAAGGAGTTTGTCATTAAATTTGTGTAACAGGGATGTTTCTAGATAGTGGCCTTCTTCTTTGATGCTTATAAGGGTTTAGGGATGGTATGGGACATCTTGGAATCTTTGTTGGTGGATAATACATCTTCTGGGTTTGATTATGCTCATCATGGGCCTCATAAATGCAATTATGTTGCTGAGACAAAATCAATGTGAAGACAAAATCAAAAGTTGAATATGATTACATATTTAGATTCCTTTAAAAAAAATGTGATTTAAAAAATAACTCCTTGTTTCGAGTTTGTATGCAAAAGTTATGGTTTCTGAAAGAAGTAGGTCATCATGCACTAGTAAAGTGGCGAACTTGCATTTGCCCCAACAAAATTGTCATGGGAAGTGGTGAACTCTTCATGGAAGTGTCGAACTCGTCATTTTAACTAGTGAATTTATTCATAAAGCAACAAACTTTTCTCTAGTAAAGTGGTGAATTCATCACTATGCAAGCAAAGAGTTGGAAATTGGAATGCCAAGCATTTTCTCTTCTAGTTTGGTGATTGATCTTCCAAATTCTCGTCTTGGGGAAGGTGTGGGGAGATGTTTGGACCCTTCTCTACATTTAGAAAGGGTTGGTCACTCTTCCTGGTGGCATGTAGAGCTATTGTTGAGTGTGTAAGTTTACAAATCTATTTGTAACAAGCGAGCATGAGAGTGAGTAGTTTAAAGTTCTTAAGTGATACTAGAGCTTGTTAAGCTTGAGTTGGCCATTGCATACTCATTGTACTTCCTTATTACATAGTGGGATGAGAAGAAATTGCTTCTTAGGCTAGATTTTTTTGACCCGAAGTGCGTTTTCTCCAAATAAATATGTTTTTTTTCTAAATTTAAACTATTTGTTGAGTTATTTCTGCATTGTGTTCATGTTTAGATCATTGTTGTGTTGTTCATGCCTTTTGATAGTGGTAAGCTATTGTAGATGGTAAACATAATTATCAAGGTGTGTTAAGAGATCTTAGCATCCAGAATTTTGTTTGTTGATGATTTTGTGTGTGGCATGGCCACCCTAATTTATGGATCAATTGTCACAAATTTTGGATATCTCACTAATTTCCAATGTAGTCAATCCATTTAGTTCTCTTACTTGGGGTGTCTATTGCAAGAGCATCCATGGTCAACACGGAATCTTGTATCAACCAAAAGAGTTGTTTTTTATTTTCTCTATTTCTTTGTGTTGCATGTTCTTTTTCTACATCTAGAGTTAGAGTTTGTTATTTTTTCTATATGTTGTAGGTTTCGAGATGCTATTGAGATAACATGAAAGGATTGGGTTGTGGCATTCTTGTCACACTTATTCACAAAGGGTTCTAACACATTGTCTACACCCTACTGAACAATTTGAGTTGTGTAAAAACAACCTGACCATGTTCTTATCTCAAAACTTATATAGGACTTTGTCTGCCATGGATCTACATATTTTATCTTTTAAAGTCAATTCTCATAAGGATTCCTTAAATATTTTAAGTTCTCATCCAAGGAAGGAATACTTATTTTTGCCCAACTTTTGAATTCAAATTCTAAATATTTCATATTATGGATTTGCATCATTGGATCATGTGTCAAGGAGCCCTAGATAGTTGGATTCAAACTTCGTTGACACACATTTGGATTCCAAAATCTACTCAAGTCTATTTGAACCAATCAAAAGATAGTGTGAGGTCAACACTAAAGGAAAACATATCACCTGGTATGAAACATGGCACATGATAGTGTGTCTCAAAGATTCAACTTGAATATTATTCCACATTGAGTAAATAAGTTGGAATTTAACAAGGCACCAAATTTGGAAGGTCATTCCTCTTCATGGAAGATTGTAATAGGTTTTCTTGAGGACCCAAATGTGTATAAATACGCATTCCTTGTATTGTAAAACATCTCTCAATCAAGAAAGGTTTGCAAGTTCATAATTTTTGTTAGAGATCAATTTTGTTTCTATAATTGTTTGGCTTTCCACCTTGTGTAATGAAGTGAATTTTTTAATTCAATATTAGATCTTGTGTTCCATCCATATCCATGTGTTGTTTTCACCATTGTGTAGATGTTTGTTGTAGTGCAGCTCAATTTGATAGTCCTTAATTAGATTCTCAAACCCTAACTAGCATCACCTTGTAGTCATTATTCATTGTTGTAAGGTGTGAGATTCTATTCAATATTTGAACTAACTTATGTTATGCCACTAACCGATTAACTCTACAAGCTTTACACTATTTGAATTCTAACAGTTGCAAGACTTAAACATTTATCTTAAAATCTTAATGTGATAAAAGGGAATTTCAAGTAGTATAACATGAATGTTTAAGAGTGCGTACATTATTATGATTATTGGTTGTGAGTTTGTATTAATGAATGGGGTTACTAGACAAAGTTAGTCAAAGTTAGTTAAAGTGTTGTAAGTAGTGGAAGAAAAAGAAAAGAAAAATAATTCTAGTGGCCCAACTAGTGGGGAGTGTAGAGGGTGGTGGTTATTATAAAATTTCACTACCTAAGACACTTGTACAAGACCAAGAGACGATGATTACCAACTTGTTTTAGCCATTATTTATGTTTTTCATAGGTGATTAGCATACCATGCACTCTAAAGAGTGAACTTTTTTAAAATGTCATTTTGTTTAATTTGGCATTTGGTTATTGACTTGCATGCTACTATTGTGATTATTGGCCTTTTGTGCTATTATAACTTTGATTATCATACTTTATGTCCTTAGATATTGTGCATCGTCAATCAAAGGTTGATTTTCAATCCTTTTTAGAAAGAAAATGTTCATATAATAGAGGCCTCTATATTCTAAACAACCAACAATTAGTTTAGTTACTAAATTTATTGGTCTTGTCCCTCCTTTACATAAACATATTGCTCATATGCTAGAGGTGTCCTTGTCCAAAGAATCCAAGCATCAATCAATATGTTTCTCTTCACCCCATGTCTAGAGTATATAACGACATTTCGAGATAATTAGATTTCGGTTTTAAAAATCAAATTTTGCACTTGTTAGTGCTTTACTAGGTTTGATATCAATTTTAAAAGACAGCCATTTATTTATAAATAGACATTTAAATGCAATTAAATATTTAGAAGTTGGGATTAGATATTGTGCTTCTTGGTGCTTGTATCCAGCTTGATGTCAATTACACAAAGACATAAAACCTTTAACTTGTGGTAAGGATTATTGAACTTGTCTAAGCTACTCGAAATTAATTAAGTAAATTTAATGAAAACTTCACAAAAACATAAATAATTTTTAAAAGATTTTCTGCAATAAATGTTAATATATAAAAAACATGTTAAAAAGGAAAAATCATATATTGATAATATAAAATCTTTCAAAGCAAAAGATTGAATGAAAAAAATGCACACTTCTGTCTGACTTTGAGCATCGAAGGCATTGAAATTTGTTCTTAAAATTACTTTTGGTAGTATATACATTCACAATTGTAATTAATCTTCCAAACTGAGCAAAAATTTAGATGGGATATGTAATTTTAAAGATTATGACAACTTTCAAAAGAAGTCCATATATAGGACAGCTTCATTTGGAAAATTTTGAATGGTGCAACATGGCTCCAGCTATAACCCTTACCATTATGCAGTACCCAAGCAAATAACGTTCTTGCCTTGATTCAAGACAGTCAAACACTAATTATGAAAGAAAAACTATTTACAACCAACATTTATTTTTTAAATATAAAAAAATTACAATTTTCATATATATATTAATATCTACAAATGAAACTACTAAAAAGTTAACTTATAAGTATATAATATTTACTACACTTTTCAAAGTAAAAACGAAACAAAAAAAATTACCTAAATAATGAATGGTGGATTTTCCAAAAGTAAAATTAAAAGTTACATACAAAAGTAAAACAAGTGTCCATAAAATAGCTCTTGGTAAACAATAGAGATAAAATAAAATAATTCTTAAATAAAAATTAAAATTTCTGTTTCTTTTTTTCATCTATTTACATGTTGAGACTGATATCTGTGATATCTGTGGGTGTATTTTAGATAGATATATTTAAGATATCTTTATTAGTTTAAGTAAAAATCTTGCTTGTAATGATAAGGGGTATCAAAAACCAAAACCCATAATATATTCCTTTTGTGGGAATAGAATGGCAAAATATAAACTATATTATTTTTATAAATAAACTAGTATGTTTTCTTTTTTCAGTTTGTTAATACACAAATTCCTCTAGAAACTCCGAAGGGATCCATCAGATTAAAATTCATAACATATTCCATCAATTTACATGTGTTCTTAAGGAAGGAATAAGTGAATTCCAGCACCAAGGAGACATACACTGAATTAGACCAGTCAGGAATATGTAAGGCCAAATACGCTGAGCTTTGAATCTGGTACTTGTCTATAATGTACTCCACAAGCTCTCGTCGTAGGCCAAAAGATTTACTTTGTACTGAGATTGATGCCTTCAAGTTGGAGACTCCTTACATAATGGGTATTCAAGAAAGACAGTTGAGAGAATGGGAGCTTAAGTCTAAAATGGAAGATGGTCAGATTTTCTTAACATGTAGAAAATGGCCAACTATTAATAAAAATAGGAGTCAATACAGAACGTGGGCAAAGGAAGTTAAAAGAATGGGAAAGGGTAGTTTGTGAGGACGAATTTCTAAATCGGAGATTAGGCCTCATTTCCTTCTTGTCTATTTATAATTGGTGATTGTTACAATTAATCAGCTTTCGTGGCATTAAGGAGCTGAGATGTACACGTCAGTTTGGTTGGGTTATCCTTGGTTGGAAATGCTTGCTTGTTTTGATTGTAGGAAGTTTTTACAAAATGATTGTGCAGCCAAGCTTTTTAGATCTGGCCCATATAATCTTTTTTTGGACGTCTGGTTCTTTTCTCAGTGATTTTGTGTTCCTGACTTAGACATGAATGTAAATATAACACTACTCTTTCAAGCAAAAAAATAGACATCGGCAAACCATTGCCCGCTTTACTGTTCCCATATCCTTTTTTGAGCAAAATAAGTGTGTTTCATGTAATGTTCTTACCCCCAAGTGGCAGTTTTCCATTCTGCAAAATATCAACAGTGGGAAACCAGTCTAGAATCGTTCCTCGTAAATTATATACAAAAGCCAGGAGAATTATCTGATTCAATGTATAAAACATAGCGATTGAACCAATTCTTGAGTCTAGATTTCAAAACAACATTCCTATCAATGTCTAAATTTTTTTTAATGATGGGCCTTTGCAGGGAACCTCTTCAATGTCTTCACTTTCAATTCATGATGTGATAGAGAAGAAATGTTCACTATCAATGAAATTCAATTCAAATGAGGAAAGGAAAAAAAGGTGCAATTCTAAAAGCTCAGAGGTGTAACCCAAAATAAAATTACGAAATCCTGATCCTCATTTGGCAAAATCCAAGCAGATATAAGGAATCTTTTCCACATATTTGATTATGTAATGTACTTCTCTACTCCAGTCCTTGAATAGTTTTTTGTCTCTCCAACATTTCATCTCTATCTATGAATCGGTCAAGCACTTCATTGTCTGGTACGATGCACTCCATAGATTTACCAAACCAATCATAACGGTGCTTTGCAACATAGTCATAAACAGCATCTCTTAATGGAGTTGGAATAATATGGAAAGAGCTAAGAATGGAATATGGTAATGGCAAATATGACAAGACTTTCAATGCCGCTGCAGAAGTTCAATAAAATGAAAGTGAGTGCTCTCTTGTTGGCAGTAAAGGCACATTGTTAGACAAAAAAACCATAGCACCACGAAAACATGCATGCTTCTCCCTTTCAGGTACAGCTTAATGAAACACTAAAATGTGAGTGATGTACAAATCTCTTGCAATGAAAACAACATGAATGAAAATTAAGTTACCATATTTTCCTAGCTTTTCCTTAAGCCTATGTAAACAATATTGTAACACAAGTAGACAACAAAATCAGAACACATTCACAATTAAAAAGCAGGCTTTAAACAAAATATATTCAAAAAAATACTAAATCTAAACATCCAATAAAAGGCTCGCTCCAAATAAAGACTATTGTCAGTCGATTTGCACAGACTTTTGATTCAATTTCATACCTAAAATGCAGACATACATTATTATGAAATCGCACGATTTGAAGGAAAGACGATGGTATTTTTCATGTAAAGACTAATGCACACCAAACCACTCGATGGCACTAACTATATAGCAGATATTAAGTCTGGACTTTTTTAAGTGAACTGTACTACCCCATTGTTCCCCGCTTTTGTAAAGGACAAGATTTGGATAAATGTGATGTCTAATGTTAAGACATTGTTTAAATTAAAGATTTAAACATCATGATAAACGGTGAAGTTGCTTTCTTCAAATGTGTTGTTTGTCCTGTCCTTTCCATGGTCAATTTGGATGATAATTGTGTATATAATAATATTTAATAAATATATATATATAATATTATTAATATATAATATATTTATTAACAAGAATATATTATTATATTTATAAATGACAAATATAAACATAATATATAATATATAAATATAAAATAATATATAAACGTATATTATATTGATAAAGACATTATATATATAAGTTATAATAACATATGCTATTATGAAATACGGTGGATTCAATTTAGTATATGTAGCAACATATAAGAGGAACAGTGACTAATATAAGGAGTGATTCTTATCAGTAAAGATAGCAGCGAACATATAATAAGACAAAACCTTATATCCACGAATATCCTATGAATGAATGAATGAAAGATTTTAATAACGTCCACGAGGCCAAGCAGCCTAAGGGACCAGGGAAACAACGCCTCAAGATATTTTCAGTCTCCTTTCGAGATCCGATCTTATGCTATGAATCTTGACCAATAAACTAGCCGTATCAAGAAGCCGAGACTTCTCAAATAACTCACTGAGGCTGCCCACATTCCAGCTGTTATCAAACTGAGTACGAATATCCGCATACGCATCACACTCAGTGACGAAATGCCATTCAATTTCAACCACCCCTTTGTCGCAAAAAAAACATTTTCTTTCATCCCACTCTTCTTTGGGAATCGTCCATCTACCCGTCTCACATCTAAGACGATGGGACCCAGTCCTTAGCTGAGCCACTAAGATCCTCGCCTTGCCCTTGAGAGCAGCTCACGTATATTCTTTTTCACCATGCTCCCTCGAAGGATTAAACTCTCTAACATAAAGTTCTTTTTTTCGGCCAATCTGATTTGACCACATGGCAGTCCTGAATTTTTCTAACACAAACTTTTTTATTTCTTCCTTAATGATAGGACAATCATGTAATCTAATGTCCCACTTATCCATCCACTTCTTGTTTTGCTTCATCCACATCTTTTTCCTGCGGTCAAGCCTCTCCCCCACTACCATTTTGGGCCAGCAGTACTTATCCATATTCTCCACTTTTTTAAGTAGCTTAAAAGCCTTATTATATAGAGGACACCTCCAATGGGAAAGAACCCGCTTCAGCTAAAAGGATCTCGTAAGGAACCGCAGATTTGACTTTGAAATTGCTGGTAATAAGGTGTTTTTGAATTCTTTCAAGTTGTTTCCACTTGTGGTTTGTCATGCTGCTCCCCCAAATCTCACACCCATAAAGGACAACCGGCGTGACCAGCAGCCCGAAAAGGGTTTTCTTGGTTTTCCAATCCCAAAGTTCAGCTTTCCTACATCTGTTCTGGAGCAAATAAGATGCTCTCCACCCACCTAAAATCCTGCTCGTCCTATAGGACTCCCAATTGAGCCTATGGTGAAAAATAATTCCCAGGTACCTGTATTCTTCCACTATCTCCAGTGTATTATCTTCAAAAATGAAATTAACCTATTGCTTCTTCCTTTTCAATGAAAAAATCATAATCTTCGTTTTGCTGGTATTCACCTGCATCCCGACGTCTTGACAGAAGAGCTCAAGAGCCTTCAAATGATCCATCAAACCTTTGGCAGATTTTGCCATAAGAATAAGATCATCAGTGTACAAAAGCAGCTTGACCACATAACAAGACAGCTGGATGCCTTCTCCGTTGGTTTTGTTTAACCACTCTTCCAGTTTATCAATATATAAGCCAAATAAGGTGGGGGATAAAGGACACCCTTGCTTGACCCCAATGTCACTGCCAAAGCATTCAAACATACCTTCTCTAGTTCTGATTTTAGCCCTGACTTGCTCATAAAGCTTATGCACTGCCGCCCGATACTCCTCCGAAACCCCCAATTTCTCCTGCACCAAAGTTTGTCCCTAGGCACCGTATCAAAGGCTTTTTTAAAATCAACAAAGCAACAGAAAGCTTCCCCCCCTTGGGTGTCCCAAACTTTCTCGATGAAGTGTCTAAGAGTCATGCAGTGATCGATGGTAGAGTGTTTAGGCCTAAAACCAGCCTGCCCTTTTGCTCTTTTTCCCTCTCTTTCAGCCCAACTACTGATTCTGCGCTCTAACATGCTCCCGAACAATTTTCCTAGAAGAGGGTTGATCATAACAGTGCAGTAATTAGAGGGGTTATTGATGTCACCACTCTTAAAAAGAGGAACAACAACACTAGTTGTCCACTCCTTTGAAAAGCCCACTTGCGTGACGTTGTTAAAGATACGCTTGATGTGAGGTGCAAGGAGATCAGCCTCCCAATTTAGAAACTCAACCTGCAGCCCATCAATGTCTTGAGCTTTGCCACTCGCCAATTTCTTTATCCCCTGCTTGATATCTTCCACCGAGAAGAGCTTAGCCGAAGTGATAATAATGGGCGGCTTATCTCTCAACTGAGACCGCTCATACAAGATCTTCGCATAATCTAACCATTGGTCCCCTGTGATATCGTTTTCCGCTTGTTTTATCTTTTGTTGCAGCTCTCTCCAAAATCCTTTCGGGTTATGTTTTCCCAAAGAGATTAACTCTTTCCTTCTAGATATCAGATATCTCTCTTTTTTGACTCTTACCAGCTGCTCAAACTTTCTCTTGCTGCCTTCATTAGCCTTTTCCTCTTTGAGGGAACGTTTAGCAGCCTTGCACTCTTTGTCATACCAAGGATTAGCCGGGAAAGTGTTTGAGACCCCCTTTTTAGGCTGAGATCTCTTGCAAACTTTTAATGCTTTGTGGATTATAGGAATGAACATGCTGCTGTCAATAAAATCACTAGTTTCGTTGTTTTCTTTCCCCACTATGTTGTTTTTCGTCATCTACAGGTGTTTTTCAAGGGCAGCAGCGAATAGTTCTTGATTGTCTTGGCTCACTATGATTTTACCTTGTACGTGGGCCTCCCTTTGTATGTTTTGGCTCTGCCCTCTTTGCTGGTTGTTTTCAAGAAAGCCAAATTTAACATATAGAGGCATATGATCAGACTTTAGCTCCACGGGGCAGCTCCCAATTTTGAAGTCCAACAACCTGGACAGAGAACTTTGAGAGCAGATAAAATAGTCCACCACACTCTGCCCGTTGTACGTTTTACAAGTGACACCTCCCGATCCTGGCCAAGCCCGCATACCATTGCAGATAACCAAGTTATATAAGCTACAAAGACCAAGAAGCTCAGCCCCAAAATGAGTCACACTCTCATTACCATTGCTAGAGGTTCTGACCCAACTCATGTCCCCATTCTCCTCAAGCCACACAGGGTTGTTGTCCTCTCCATCTTTGCTGCCTAGCTGCAGGCATTGATTGTTTGTTGTCCTAGCATTGAAGTCCCCAACTAAAATTATGTCCCCTGAAGTGCTGAAAACAGAAATGCCCTTCATTAATGCCGCAAAAGGGTCTTCGCTATCAAGATTTCTCTTCTTATAGAACTTCAAATTCTTCAGGGCAAAGTAACATGCAGCCACTCTCAACATGGTTTCTCTATCTGTTATTTTCAGCCATATGAACTGTTTATTTGGGTCTTCTTTTTCCACTTTTACAATACTATTCTAGGTTTCCCAGGCTAGCACCGTAACCCCTCCATGCCCTTTGCCCATTTCTGTCCCTTTGTTCCAAACTGAAAATTTGCTGTATCCTTCAAAATCAGGGACTCTGCACCCATCGTGTTCATGAGTTTCCGTAATAATAACGATGTCCTTCCCCTCTGCAATGGGCCCCAACCCCGGACCTCTCCTCCAAGGGAAGTCTCTACAATTCCAACTTACCAATTGTAGATGCTCATTTGGGGCCTCAAATCCCTATTTCTTGCGTGGAAACCGCTCGCTGATTTGAGCTTTCCCATTTTCAACCACGCCCACTTTCCTGCCTCTCTAGCTGTTTTTACTTTCTCCCATTCCTTCGTTGGCTTTCCTTGTTGGGCTAGTGTCAAGTCTTCATATAAGAAGATATGAGTTCCCCTAAGCATCCCTCTGTTTTTAAGGATTGAGTGCTTGTCTTCCAAATTCCTCAAGACAATTCTAACATGCCTATCCCTTCCTTCTATTTTCCATCCAATCCTACTTGCTTGATGGATATCACCTAACCATTGCAGCGTGTCCTTAAAGAAATCCCTTGCTAGGATGTTCGTTCTCTCTTTCTCCCCGAAGTCTTTCAAACCTTTAATGATGAGGTTAGCAGCCCTGTCATGCTTGTCTTTTTTTTCTTTCATCTGCCTCTTTATCTGTTTTTCTATGATTTCTTCGCTTGCTGTCCCATTTACAACGTGTGCCCAAGATTTGGTTTTTTCTAATTGTTCTCTCAGTTGGTTTTCTCGGATCTCCAAAGTTGATTGAATTTCTTCCAGCTGAGTTGACTCCTTTAAACACCTTGTCTCTGAGATCTTTATGTCTGCTGATTTTATTTGTTTTAGCTCCTGTTTTAAAGTGAACAGCTCCTGCTGTCCTCTTTCCAAGCTGTCTTGAAGGTTTAAAACTTGTACTTTGAGCCACCTGTTTTCCTTCTCTAAGTTCCAACCGGCTTCTAACACTTCATTTAGCTTAATCTCTTTCTACTGCTCATTTGATTCGATATTTTCCATTCTCCTTTTCAAGTTCATGAGCTTGGTTACGTATAACTCCAAAGACCACAACAATGGTGTGGTCGTGGGAATGTATTGGTCTTTGCTGTTGGGGATCCTACCAGTACCCCCAACTTGCTCCTCCAAATTTGTTTGTTTGCTTTCTGAGATAGTTTCGGGTTTGCTTTGCTTTGCAGCACTTTCCTCTTGGGTCGAAGAAGACCCCTTCTCTTTACCTTTAACATCCTCTATCTCTGCCTGTTCGCCTACTAGACATTGTGTTCTAGCTGGTGACTGGAGCACAGTTTCTTGCAGATTTCGGCAGGATCGTGATAAGTTTCTTGTGTTTCACCCTCTGAAACTGCCTGCGTCTTAAGATCCCCCTATACTGCTTCGGGTTTACAAAGACCAGCCTTTCAACTGCTACCTCCAGCCCCTCTTGGCAAAGCCCTGGCAAGAGCGGACCATGATCCCCCTCAATGTCCTCAGCCTGCCGGTTAAGACCCCGCCTTGCAGGTGTAAGTGGAAGCTGGAGGGGCTGATCCCGGGGGATGCCCTTCTCCTTAAGACAGGCCCTTACCAAAGGCTTAGAGTCCTGTGACCCGGGCACAACTGTTGCCCCAAGAACAACTGAGTTTAGCTACCCTGGACCTAGGGTTAACAAGTGCTTGTGCATTTTTGGGACATGTTCCCTACCAGTTTCAAACCCTTGAGATCCCGTGTCCCGAACGTGCCTATTTCTAGCTCTTTGTTTAAACGAGGGTTTTGAGTCCCCACCCCGTTTTACCATTTTGGAGACCCCTGACTGCTGCCTGCGATGATTGTTTTTGTTTTGACTTGCTTTGATTTGGTGTGTTTTTGCAACTTGCAGGTTAAAAAAGCAACACAACGACAAAAAGAACAGAGCAAAAGATAAATAGTCAGGGACCACAGTTCAAACCTGGCTGCTGGCCCCACATAAAAATGAAGCACCGACTCCTGAAAACGCCGTTTAGTTTATAGAGACAAAGGATGCCCATTACTTTGAGACCAAAGCCGGCCCACGAAACCGCTTCCCAACACCCTGAAACGCTGAAAAAAACCTGAAAAAGAGCGCAGCAAAACTCGTTCCAACGCAGCAACCCTGTTCCAGTTAGCTGCAATTCATACTAAGCAGCGATCATCATATGGCAGCGATTTATTATTCTTTGTGAGGTGCAATTAGCATATGTAATGAAATGTTGTGATTAAGAATAAGACAAAACAGTTTGTTAGAGTTATGATTAAGTAATGAAGAGAAGTGATCAGTAATAGGTGTGTCTTTCCATTGTGAAAGGTTGTGTCCATATATTTTGAGGAATCTATAAATGCATAGTGAAGGTATGTTTTGAAGAGGAGCGTGAAAAATAAATATAGGATCTTACACCCGCAGACCTGCAGATTAGAATTGAATAGAAGATCATTTATGGCAGATGTGTAAAGAGAAATAAATGCAGATTTAAAAGATGAGTATACTGCAGATTTGATAGAGAAACATACTTTCTGAAATTAAGAGGAGATATATATTCAAAAGGAAATATATATATCTGATCTGAATTTATACTACAGTATATAAAACTGCAGTCAACACTAAAGGAAGGAATACAATCTTTAAATCTCTAATGAATACAAATAAGAATTATCTAATTTATATACAGATTAAGAAAATATTTCTGAGATAGCTGTCTAAGTATAAACAGCAATGCACGAATACATTTCTGAATATAAGAATGATATATATATATATATATATATATATTTCTGAGTATAGAAAGGAATCATATCTGAATCTATGGCAGATGAAATGGAATATATATTTCTAAGTATAATAGCAAAGCAAGTAATAATATATTCTTGAAGTGATCAACAATGGATATATAAGGCAAAGATAGATCTGCAAGGAATATATCAGCAGTACCATACATATGAATTCCAATTGGTTTAAATCTTAAAGATCATGTATAATATATATTCACAACACATAGAATAGAGGTATGTTCAAGCTTAATACTTAGATATTTCTATTGCCTCCAACCTTAGGATAGGCAAGGTTTTGTTAGGGAGAGGCGGAGTAATTCCATCCCAATGAGACGAGCTCCAAGGGTGAAGGACAGATGTTCTGGAATCTGGGCACACCATTATGGAGATGGTTTCAGCGCGCCCTAGACAAGTAATTCCCCATCCAAGGTTGAGGATTAGAAAGGAAGCAAGGATTGAGACTTAAACATAGCCAATACCGAATGTGTTATGAATAAACATGATCAATTAGTTCAATTTATTACTTTAAGGTAGGATAATATTAGAGTAATAAATAATGATTAATGAAAATGGATTACCTACAAATAGGGGACATTACAATAAACCTGGCAAAGCTTTATGTGGTTATGTCTATGATGTACTGAAGATTATGTTC
The DNA here is from genome assembly GCA_027924645.1 of Cunninghamia lanceolata. NCBI lineage: Eukaryota > Viridiplantae > Streptophyta > Pinopsida > Cupressales > Cupressaceae > Cunninghamia > Cunninghamia lanceolata. The sequence goes on from BSBN01001560.1 coordinate 4,868,321, forward strand.
TTTTGTTTTGAAAACTGATAAATGCTGATGAACAAAAATTATAAATGTTTAAACCTATGTAGCTGGCATGAATATAGCTTTGCCTTATAAAGAGCAGGATAATAGAAATTTTCTAATTAAATTATGATTCTTGCCAATCTAGATTCTGTATACTGACAATGGCTTCCAAATCAGCGCCCCATGGATTGTTGGCAAGACTGACGAAATCGTGATGTTTGCGGAAGTTGGGCAAAGGCAGCAGCAAAATTAAAACAGATTTACTATATGATGAAGTGCTTTAGATTCTGATTAAAATGATAATAATTCCTTGAAACATCCGTGATGAGCATGCCTTGACAGGTAATCTGATTGTGCAGGCAACGAGTGATCTGGACAGGTCACACCAATGTCGAAGGGTGGGTCACGTTGCCTCAAAAAATTCCGCAGGTGTCACTTGACGATGTCTAGACAGGGATGGAGAACTGAGAAGGGGCCAGATGTTAGGTGTACCATGCAAAGATGCCAAGCGTTACAAGAAACGCTGAGGAAAGGCCAAGTGTTTGCTAGCATTGCCAGTCAAGGAAACCTGATTGCATGACTAAACGGTAAAAGGAAAACCAAGAATAATGCAAAGAGTAAATAAACCCAGAGAATTAAGGAATGTTGGTGTCTAGGAAAACTTAAGAGCCTTAACCAAAGTGCACCGCTGAGCATGCGGCCAATCAGATGAGGCCAGGAAATTGCATGGCCAGAGAGTCCAAGGAAAGGAATGATTCAGAGAAAATCGAGGAAGCTGCCCGATTGACCAATGAAATCTGGAGGAGTAGAGTCCCTGAGACTTTATAAAAGCGCAGAGATGTCAAGAGCGAAGGCTGCTAAAGCAGAGAGAACAGTTGTATATGAAATCACTGTGTAAGAAAAGGCAATTCAAAGGAAAAGATTGATGAAGGAATTCTGGAAGTGCAGGTCATGCCTTGAGTTCATTGTGTCCATCCTTGGGTTAGTCTTGTGTGTATGTTGTGGTAAACCATGTTGTCAAGATTGTGAAATGATCTGTGTGTGTGCTGAGTTGTGATAACGTCTTGTGTGTTGGCCAATGTCATGATGAGTTGAGTATGTGATATGATCTAAATGTGTGAATTGAGGAAGCCCATGACAAGGAAGACTTTGTAGTGAAATGTACTGATCAGTCAAGAGGCCTCAGTGGGAATGGTGTAGCCAACCATGGTGGAGAGCGGAGCTCCATGACTACTTACGATGTAGGTAGGTGAAGTCATCTACAGTTTAGCCCGACAAGACCACTTATGGTGTAGCTAGGTGGGGTGCCTTGCTGTGAGCAGCAAGAAGCTTCCTTGGTCATGAGAGCTTGGGCTCGTTAGTGAGCGAAGCCTCCCGGATTGTATGAGTGCACTTGAGTCTGGATGTGTGTCTTGTATGTGTATGTGTATGTGATTGTCATGTGCGTATTTGGTGAAGTCTCGACCTGTACTGGAGTGAACTACACCATGGCCTTTGGCCACACAATAAGATCCTTGACCTTGGATCGCACGATGAGCTCCTTGACCTTGTGATTGATAATTCATGCCCTTAAGAATTCCCTGCTTGTATTTCCTTGGTTGTGAGGTTGCTACCAGTAAGAAGAGCCTTGACCATTGATCTCATTGATTTGACAGTTTGTGCATCCGCTTGAAGCCCTTATAATTCTATCAGAATAGTGTTGTGTTATTGGCTATGAGAATCTAGGTAAGCTATGGTGAGCCCTCCACCCATTATTTGACAGTAAACTAGGTAACTAATGATGTCACTAAGTGACATGTCGAGTTTCTGCAATCCTCGAAGGATGTAAGAACTAATGTGTTCTTGTTGACGTGCCAACCATTAGATCCAATCTAACAGCTTGTGCAACCTCATGGAGGCACTCTAGGAAATGTCAAAGATTTGTAGCACCATTGGTCAATTCAGGCCATGTCACCAATGGTGGGCCCCTACCTTATGTGATCATGTTTGCTTAGTGTCATCCATAGATGTTTCCATTGGTGTCAAGGAGGGTGGTGGGACCCCTTGAGCACTATGCATGAACATGTTACCAGAATTGGAGACTGAGTTCCAGTGATGAGCTAGACAATCCAAGGGTCCCTGCATCCTGAAGGGGTAATAGCTTAACATATTAGAGTGGAGTTGCGTTGATCGTTCATCCTAATCAGATGAATGACCCTCAGACCTCCTGAGAGTCCTTTCATTCTATGGAATCAACGAGCTTAGTGTTTCTTGGCTTGAGCACCTAATCCAGAGATAGTATCACTTGCTCAATGCAACCCACACTCTGAGTAACCAAGAATGGTACTCCATGAGAAGCTCAAAATGACTTACAAAAGGAAACTATTGCAGTTTTCTAATTGCAAACAATATGAATGATAGCTTTAATTCAGTTTGAAAAAAAAAAAAAAAAAAACTAATTTTCCTATTAGCCCATAATAGGGTGTTATATTTTGGTATCAAAGTGCTATGGTTCAAAAGCTGAGGGCCTAATGGGTCAATTGAATAAATTATGAGTTCTTTTCCTTGGTTACCATGGTGTATATAAGGCTAATTGCATGATTGTTCCATGAATGCAGATTTACAAAGTGCCAAGCAAGGATCTGTCAAGTAGAGGAGGGGAGGAATGGCCAGGTAAAGACTAGGGTGGATAACAAAGGACTTACTAGGCCTTGGAATTGATGATGGTACCCCTGTGCATTCGAAGTGAGCTGAACAGGAACCTGAAGCAAAAGAATCACCAAAAACCATAGCTGAAGAGATACTTTGTATCTTGCAAGAATTGATAGACTGGTTGCTGCCCAAACAGGAACAAGGACTGGAGCAGACCCCAAGGGTGGTTGAGAATGCACTTGCAACCCACAACCCAACTGACGAAACACTAGAAAGATCTGAATAATTTGCACATGAGCTCATGAAAATCACACCACCAAAGTTTAAGGACTAGAACTATGGGACTAAGGCCGAAGCCTAGCTGATAGGCATGAGGGGGTGTTTTAATATCTAAAAGAGAACAAGCAATGGAAGGGCTCAACTTGCAGTTTATCACCTCACAGATAAAGCTCCATTGGTGTCAAGGAGGGTGGTGGGACCCCTTGAGCACTATGCATGAACATGTTACCAGAATTGGAGACTGAGTTCCAGTGATGAGCTAGACAATCCAAGGGTCCCTGCATCCTGAAGGGGTAATAGCTTAACATATTAGAGTGGAGTTGCGTTGATCGTTCATCCTAATCAGATGAATGACCCTCAGACCTCCTGAGAGTCCTTTCATTCTATGGAATCAACGAGCTTAGTGTTTCTTGGCTTGAGCACCTAATCCAGAGATAGTATCACTTGCTCAATGCAACCCACACTCTGAGTAACCAAGAATGGTACTCCATGAGAAGCTCAAAATGACTTACAAAAGGAAACTATTGCAGTTTTCTAATTGCAAACAATATGAATGATAGCTTTAATTCAGTTTGAAAAAAAAAAAAAAAAAAAACTAATTTTCCTATTAGCCCATAATAGGGTGTTATATTTTGGTATCAAAGTGCTATGGTTCAAAAGCTGAGGGCCTAATGGGTCAATTGAATAAATTATGAGTTCTTTTCCTTGGTTACCATGGTGTATATAAGGCTAATTGCATGATTGTTCCATGAATGCAGATTTACAAAGTGCCAAGCAAGGATCTGTCAAGTAGAGGAGGGGAGGAATGGCCAGGTAAAGACTAGGGTGGATAACAAAGGACTTACTAGGCCTTGGAATTGATGATGGTACCCCTGTGCATTCGAAGTGAGCTGAACAGGAACCTGAAGCAAAAGAATCACCAAAAACCATAGCTGAAGAGATACTTTGTATCTTGCAAGAATTGATAGACTGGTTGCTGCCCAAACAGGAACAAGGACTGGAGCAGACCCCAAGGGTGGTTGAGAATGCACTTGCAACCCACAACCCAACTGACGAAACACTAGAAAGATCTGAATAATTTGCACATGAGCTCATGAAAATCACACCACCAAAGTTTAAGGACTAGAACTATGGGACTAAGGCCGAAGCCTAGCTGATAGGCATGAGGGGGTGTTTTAATATCTAAAAGAGAACAAGCAATGGAAGGGCTCAACTTGCAGTTTATCACCTCACAGATAAAGCTACCTTATGTTGGGAACTTGGGACCATCAAGAAAACATGCTAGTTATTGACAGTGAAACCATGACCTAGGAATTGTTGCAAAAGTAATTCTAAAAGTACCACCTGACTAATGCTTACTATACAGCTCGAACAAATGAGTTCCACTCCTTGAAACAACAAGGCATAACCATGATGTAAATATAACTCCAAGTTTTTGAGCCTACTGAAATACATGGGATATATCCAGCATGAGCAGACCAAGGTGAATTGATATGTCAGTGGATTGTCCCAAGAAATCAAAGGGAAGACATAGACCATAGAACCTTTGTTCAATGCCACCCATATGGCTCAATTAGTTGAGGAAGAAGAAATGGGGAAATCTTGCTTTCAAAGAAGGAAAAAGAAACAGCTAGATTCCTCTCAAGAAGCCCAAGGAGATCGGGAGGAAGAAGAAATGGGGAAATCTTCCTTTGAAAGAAGGCAAAAGAAACAGCTAGATTCCTCTCAAGAAGCCCAAGGAGATTGGGCAATATCAGGGTAGCCTAAAAATTCAAATTTTGAGTCACATCCATATGGGCAAAGGAAAGGTTGAGAGTCATAACACAGGTTTGGCAAATCTCAAAGAAGAGGGCACCAAAATTCCAAAAGGGAATCGTCCCAAATGAATCAAACTTCTGAGTATCCAAGTAATCAAACTTAAGCAGAAAATGCAAATGGACCAAGCGGCCAATGAAATTTCACCCCCATCACCTGTTATAATTGTGGAGGACCCCACCATGCACGAGATTGTCCTAGAGGGGAAAATGGACTGGGGAACAAACAAGGATTTGTAGATGGAAACACTTGGCCAAATCATAGAATCCATGCATGCAATAGTGGAACAACGATCGGCTAAGCAGCAAGCCACACTGATTGAAGTATCCGGTAAGGTCAAAACAAACCCTATAAATGTTTTAATTGACCCTAGAGCTACTAGTAGTTTCATTTCCCCCACTTGTGCTAGAAAGTGTGAGTTAAACAAATTAGTATTCTCTAATTTGGATATGGTAGAGCTGGCCTCAAGTGCTAGGCCACTGATTGATAGCCAAATAGAGAATTGTTCCCTTAAGATAAGGTCTATAGAAACTTGAATTTCCCCTCTTGCCACCCAACTAGGTCCATATGATTTCATATTAGGAATGGACTAGCTTGAAGGTCATGAAGCTACCATAGATTGCCAATAGAAGCTAGTAAAGTGTCGAGATAATCATGGAAATTCAATAGTAATTCAAGGAATATATTGACCCATACCTTTAGGAATTGTCTATAGCGAGGATTGGGAAGGAGGCATGGCATGGTTGCCAAATATATGTAGTCACCACAGTGATTTCTAATTAGGAACCAGCCTTGACAGAGAACCCCCTCTTACAAGAATATGCAGATGCATTTCCAAAGGAATTAACAGGCCTGCCGCCTCATAGGGAGGTCAAGTTCACCATTGAACTCAAACCAAGGACTGAACTAGTGTCTATGGTGCCATATAGAATGACAGTGCTTGAATTGAATGAGTTAAAAATATATTCTCCAAGATAGACCTGAGATCCAGATATCATCAGATAAGGATAAAAGAGGATCTTTAAAACTACTTTCTGAACGGATAAGGCCACTATGAGTTCATGGTTGTTCCCTTCAAGTTAACCAATGTCCCTGTAGCATTCATGAACCTCATTAACCATATTTTCCGAGATTACTTGGACCAATTTGTCCTTGTAGTTATAGATGATATTTTGATTTATTCTCAAAATCGAAAGAAACATGAAGAACATCTTTGGATTGTATTGTAGTGTCTTAGAGAGAACAAATTGTATAGCTACAATTATTTGTTCTTCCAGAAGGAAATTCAATACCTTGGCCACATTATATTTAGTGAACGTATATCTATAGACCCCACAAAAATCCAAGTGATAATAGATTAGTGTTGCATAAGTATGAAGTTTTATGGGAATAGTTGAGTATTACAAGAGATTTGCAAAACCCTTCTCCTAGGTAGCCACACCAAATGTTGGAAAATGAGCCACACCGAACCAAAAATAGATCAGTCACCAAGAGGGACGCTAGCTCAGTGGTAGAGCACCCAAGCAACAAATGGGAGGTCCTAAGTTCAACTCCTAGTTGGTCCATGAAAAAGTTTAACATGGTATCAAAGCCCAAGTTAGCAAAAGCTAGACCAAGCTAGGATCCTTGAGCACCTACAGTGTGGCTCAAGGGGGGCTGTTGGAAAATGAGCCACACCCGAAGCAAAGATGGACCGGTCACCAAGAGGGTCGGTAGCTTAGTGGTAGAGCACCCCAGTAGCAAATGGGAGGTCCTAGGTTCAACTCCTAGTTGGTCCATGAAAAAACACCTATCACTTCATTACAAAGGAAAAATAAGGCATTCATTTGGATAGAAAAGTGTGACCAGGCATTCATAGAATTAAAGCAAAAGCTAACATATGCACCCATGCTTGTCGTGCCCGACATGGAAATGACTTTGTGGTATGTACTAATGCATCTTGAGAAAGGCTTGGTGGAGTACTCATATAGGATGGGTGGGTCATTGAATACAAATCTAGAAAGTTGAAGGATCGTGCGCAAAATTACTTGACCCACAATTTCGAACTTGCAACTATTGTCCATGCCTTGAAATTATGGAGGCATTATCAGATTGGGCACCAATTTGAGCTTAAAACTAACCATCAGAGCTTGAAATATCTATTTATTTGGCCCATGTTAAATGCATGGCAGCGAAGGTGGATGGAGTTCCTCAGTGAATATGACTTTGGGATTTCATATATTCAAGGAAAAGAAAAAAGGGTAGCAAACGCCTTGAGTAGAAGGCCGCGGGTAAGTACCTTGGTAACATCCAAAACAACCTTAGTGAATGGATGCAAACCAAAGAAGAGATGGATGCACACCTTAGGAAGATTGCAGTAGAATTAGATAATGCGGAGCTTAGAGAGCTGGTCCAAGACGGGGACTTACTCGTAAGGATGACATCCTATATTATAGACAATGGATTGTAGTCTCAAATGAGGCCAAAATCAAAAAATAATTTTGTAGGAAGGGCATAAGACCCTTTATACAGCCCATCCCGAAGTAGAAAAGATGTATGTAGACTTAAAAAGGAGTTACTATTCGCCAAAAATGAGGAGAGATTGCAGATTTCATGGCAAGGTGCCTGAAATGCCAATGTGTGAAGGCAAAACATGGTCATCCAAGAGGCTTGTTGTATCATCATGACATCCCAAAGTGGAAATTTGATGTGATCTACATGGATTTTATAATAGGGTTACTGTGGACTCGACATAAGCAAAATGTGATTCTGGTAGTGGTGGACCACCATACTAAGGTTGCACGTTTTGTATTAGGATTGCCAAGAACACAAAAAAGGTTATGATTCAATGATTGTTGTAGATGATAGATTTTCAAAGATAGAAAATTTCTTAACATGCAAGAAAACTAAGAATGCATTACGTATAACTAATTTATTTTTCAATGAGATTGTTCAATTACATGGATTGCCAAGAAGTATACTTTCTAACAAGGATACCAAATTTGTTGGATATTTTTGGAAGTCATTGTGAAAGAAGATAAAGACAATTGAAATTCAACTCAACATATCACCCATTGACTGATGGACAAATAGTAGTAAACAAGAGCTTAGGTAACTTGTTGAGGTGTTCAGTAGGAGAAAGGATAGATAGTTGGGATATAGTGTTAGTCCAAACAGATTTTGCATCCAATAATTCCGTAAATAGTAGTACATGGAGAACATCATTTGAGGAATTAGGAAGGAGAGAGCTGCTGCTAGGGAAGGCAAAAACTCACCATCCATAGCCATCGCTTTCTTCTTCCTAGATGAGTTTGTTCCTTGGTATTTGTCGTCTATGTTGTTTGTTTTCTTTTCTTTAAATTTTTCTAAGTTTTATGTGTTTGTAGATTGTATAATGTCCCCTTTTCCTCAGTGATCAAAAAATGAATATATGTTAGCCTTTTGTCATTTCCCAAAGGCTAACTTTTCATTAAGGGAAATAGGACTTTTAAAAGGTTAATATAAACTAGAATGTTTATTAAAAACTCATATCCTTTTAAAAGTAGTTGGGATTATTGCCTGTTGTGGGTGATTGGTTAAGGTGGGCCCTGTTGTGACCAAATCACAACATCGCCCCATTGCAAATGGGGACCCCCCTTTTTTGAGCTCCGATGTTTTGCATGAGATCTTAGATGATGCCTTAGGTTCATTTCCTCTGCCAATCCAATAATGAGTTCCTCTTCTAGAAGATTTTGCTTTATAACTGGAGGTCTTATTTGGAGGATGAACTTGCAGTGGTGAAGACTCTTGATTGAATTCTATCCAAGTAATGAATAATGAGACCCTTCTTGATGTATGTTTGGGATCCTGAAAGACTGAGTCTGGAGCCTGAAACCCTGAAATCCTGAAAAATTGACTAAGTCTGAAATCTGGTGAATCCTCCAAATTCTATATTTTGCATGTTAAATCCGGTGGATTCGAGACCTATCTCAAACATCCTGAAAGGTATATTGAAAAATATTTAAAGTATCTCAACTTATACTTAAATATATTTTTCAATATACCTTTACCTCACGAACCCTGAAAAACGCCTAAGTTTCCAGAGGATTCAAAAAGCTGATCCAATGCGACGGGATATCAAAGTGGCGCAAAATCTTAGTGCAAAATCTTCATAAATCACGCCGCTTTCAAGATGATTTCAAGTTGATGATCCCTTGCGCTTGAACAAATGCGCCCAAGGATAGAGGATAGAAGAGGATTCCGAACCCTCCAACCAATGCGCTCAATACAAGAGGATTCCGAATACTTGAAGTGATGCGCCCAAAGTGGAAATTGCTTATGTTCAAGAGACTTTCAAGAGGAAATCACATTGTTGATCCAATGCGCCAACATCAAGGATGATTTCGAAACCTCTATCCAATGCGCCAAAGGTAGCATAGATGATGATTCCGACTTCCCCATCTAATCCGCCAACTTGAAGAGGATTTTTAAGGTGCTATTCATTGCGCAAGTTTCAAGAGGATTGTGACACACCTATCTAATGCGAAAATTTTAGAGGATCTCAATCCCTTGGTCCAATGCGCCAAAGAAGGAGGTGATTCTTTCAAGTTTTAAGGCAAAATCAAGAGGATTTTCAAATCTTTATCCAATGCAAATTCCTAGAGGATCTTCTATACCCTATCTAATGCGCCAAACACAAGGAAGAAATCGAAGGTGTAAACCAATGCGAAAATCTTAGACCTCCAACCACTACGATCACTTCAAAATCCAAGGTCAAGTCTTAGAGTCAATTTTAGAGGAAATCAAAGCTCTCATCCAAAGCACCTAGAGGAAGAGGATTCGAAAGGTGTGAACTAGTGCGACTACTTCAAGAAGAAACAAAAATCAAGTCTTAAAGTGAAAAAGCTGGAGGAAACTCAATTGTTAAACCAAAGCGCTTAAGGAAGGGAGATCTCCAAAACATGATCTAATGCGCCAGCTCTATGAGGATGAAAAGGAGTTGAATCAAAACAACTTTCAAGGGGATTTTGAAACCCTTATCTAATGCGAAATTCTAGAGGAAATCAAATTGTTAGTCTAACGCACCATTTTAAGGTAATTGGAAGAGAGATTTGAAGGTGCTAGTCCTAGAGGATCTTGAATACCTCAACCAATGCGCCACTAGTGATAAGGTGGTCTAGATCAAAGTTTAAAGGCTTATCAAGTTGGAATTTCTAGAGGATCCTTCACTCTTGAACCACTGCGCCAATGTTAGGGGATTTCAAAGGTATCATCTAATGCGCAATCTTAAGAGATTTTGGCATCTTCAACCATTGCAACCTATCCAAGAGGAACTTAAAGTGTTTATCCACCGCGCTTAAAGCGAAATTCTAGAGGAAATCACACCCTTGATCTAATGCCCACTCACATAATGAGACTAAATTTCAGTTTCAAGGCAAATTTCAAAGCGAACAACCAAATCTTGATCAAGTTTCAACACCTTTGTCAGAGGATTTTAAACCTTTGAACTAATGCGCCACTAGTGGAGGGTGGTCTAGTTTAAGATTTTTGAGGCCAAACAGGAAGAATTCATAACCCTCAACCGATGCGCTAGCCTTTGAGGATGTGAAAATTTGATCTAAGGTATATGTATTTCATTTTTAGGAAGATCGTGAACACCTCATCCAATGCGCCTAGAATAAGAAGTAAGAAATAGTGGTTTAAAGTGAAATTTTAAGTAAAGATCTAATGGGGCATCTAATGCGCTTGGCTTGCAAATGCATGAAGTGATTCTTATATGTTATAAATCAGGTATTATCATGTTTATCAAGAAGATTGATGTTGCTTCTTTGTTTGTTTGCAAGAGCTAGGAAATCATCCTAGGAGCTAAAGAGTTATCTCCAAGCGAGGGATGAAGCTAAGGAAAGGAGCTAAAGGCTGGAATCACTTTCATGTAGGAGGGAAAGTCAGGAAGCAGTTCACAAGAGGAAGGCATCATAAGCTGCATAAGCTGCTCAAAGTGATCACTTCAGGCATCATGTAGCTGTTTCAAAGAGGCTTAAGATGGAAGTAATCACTCCCGAGGAAACATCACTTCGAGAGGTAGCTGCTCCAAGACATCACAGCAAGATATACCTCAAGTCTCTACATCAATGATATCATGTTAGATCACATCAAGTTCAAGTATACTTCATCAATGGCATCATCAAGCAATGCACTTCATCCATCTAAACTTCAAGACTTTACAATTTCAAGTCCAAGAGAGATCTCTACATCATACATGAAGGTAGCATCGTCATCATCTCCTACTACGCTACTTCACTCTTCAAAAAAGAGTATCATCAAAGAAGATCATCAACTTACCTACAAGAAGAAGAAAGAATCATGAAGTTAATCAAGTGAAGCAACAAGTATCATACATCCAGTCTACAAGAAGAACGAACAAGGCAAGATCTACAAGATGTATTCCTAAACATACAAGTTCAAACAATTACATTGAATACATCACACAAAAATGATACAGTTTTCAAGATATGCTGAGTTGGCACTTATGTGGCAAGTACACATCATTCAAGTTTGATTAGCCGCATTATTAAATGCATTAAATGTATCATTTAATGAAAGAAGTCAAAGGGATTCCTATGTGGAGGAATATTTTAAATGCTTTCGCCTTACCTTATCACATTGGAAAATGTGCCTTCATTGCCTCTCTCTTTTGTACTAAAAATAGAAAGTTGTTGTAACTACTTGTGAGGTGGCATAATCTGAGCCCTTGGCTATCAAATTGATCTAAGCCATTAATTGTATTCTGGAGCACTATATAAAAGCCTTGTTGCCTCATTTGTAATATATAGATTTAGTTGTAGGCAAGTAGGAGTAGAATAGGAGAGACTCTCAAAATTCTCTGAGAGGATTTGAAGCTGTTGTAAATATTTTCAAGATTAATGCAAAAGACATTGGAGCTACTTGTTTGGTGTTAAGTATTATCTTGTGGAATAACATGGTTTCCTGAATCTTGATGGAATTAAGAGATGTTTCAAGTAGATTAGAAATAGATTAGAAGTTCTTTGTTGTAATGCATGTTGTATTGAATATTTGATCAACTCCTAGCTCATGCTTTTAACATTCATTGCCGGTGAAGTGTTGTGTAAAGCTAGTTCGAGCCTTATCATTTGCTTGAAGTTTGATTGTGGATGCTTGTTTGAGCTGCGCCGTCTAATGGGTGTTCATGTGAGCCTTCATGATTGAAAACCATTCGCAAACCTTAGGAGATTGCACCAACTTCATGTAGTTGTAGGCATCCTTGGCGAAGTGAAGTTAGGTTTACTTAGGAGTTTGTCTATTCAATACCTCATCATTACTTTATTGACCTTAGATTAGCTTTCTGAACCCTTAACCCTTTTCATTTTCTTTATCATTAAGACCCATGTATATAAATCATCCACATTGAAAGAGGAATAAGCTAAACAAGTATGAGGAAGAATCCGCGTAAGTCCCTTTGTGATTATCAGCAAGATCACATGTAATCACTGAGTTAACCCATCATGCATTATAAAAGGAACCTTGGAGTTACTTCACTAGATCACATAGTTCAGCCTTTGAAGAGCTTTATTCAAGAGGGAGTGGGATACTCTAGTGTTTTACTCTATTGTTGACTTGTCCAAAAACAAACATCAACATTTTTGGCACTAGAAGGAGGGCATGAGCCTAGATATTCTTCGTTTCAAGTAGAGCTCTACATACCCCAAAGTTGTGGATTGATATTCCAGAAAAATACAAAAAAAAAATAGAAAAGTTCAAAAATAAAAAAAATAAAAAGCAAAAAATCAAAAACACAAAAAAAAAAGATGGATTTCTCAACCATGGATGCTAGTTTGAATATGCGGCAAGTTGTTGGGTATGATCCTGCAAATTCAACTCCAATTGTTCTTCAACTATGGTGGTCATTGAGTAAGCGTCTTGGTGGCAAGAGTTTGAAAGACTTTGAGTGCAAGCATGGATGTCGTATTCATAATACAAATGAACATAGAGAAGTAGATTGTATAACATTCTTATCAAGGATGGACTTAGCAGTGCAGAAGAAAATTTCATTCTTACAAGTACATGAGCCAATGATATTTTCAAGGATAGATCCTAAAGCTCCTGTTGATGGTGTGGCATTCAGGAATCTGAAAGAGAAAATCAAGGAAGAATTGAAGAATGACAAGGATTTAACTGTAGACGACATATTGCTTTCTAGAAATTGGTGTAGGGTGCATGATACAGATCATTTGGAATATACTTGTGAGAAATGTTGGGAAGCAATTCATCAAGCCATGCAGGAAGTAGAAGCGGGTGTACCTGTTGAGGAAGAAGTCTTTGCTACAACGTACCTTGATAAGCAGTGTACCAGTGAGAAGGAATATGAATACGAGTTTATCAATCCTGAAGAGATGGAAGCATTTAGACAGAAGTTATCAAGAGCATTAGAGGATTGTAACCAAGGTTTGACAGATGTTAGAGCACTTGAAGTGGTAATTGACGAAGAAAGAAACTCGAGCTTGTGGCAGCAACCTGAATTTGATGAAGATAAGTTTCTTAAGGAATATGCATCTACATTACATCATGAGATCTTTGGGAATGAGCTACAAGAAGTACAGAAGACATTGTTAGAAGATTATCAGTTAGAAGTATTGCAAAGGAATTTAGAAGCTATTATTCAAGAGTATGCCGATGAAGAGCCTATGAATAGACGAGCAATTCGGGTCGATGCTTGACGCTTCCATCATTATACAAGAAGATATCAAGCCGAAGAAGAGACAGACAATTGAAGAGCATGCTGCTGCTTTGGATGCTGAGATCAAGAAGTTACTGACACCTTTACTAGAGATCACGAAGGAGCTAGATAGTGCGATCATGCACTACGAAGACGACGAGAAGTTCATCTACCATCAGTGGCGACCTCCTGACGAATGCTCAGAGCATGATCAAATGATTGGTAGGCCATGTCTCATTGAAAACGACGAACATCAGGTTGTATCTTTCCCTTCTATTGATTGGAGAAATTTTGAATTTGAACATCATGAACTTCTAATTGATAGCATTGATAGCATTGATGGCACTGATAGTAATGATGATAATCTTGAGCACATTGCACATGTTGAATATGAATTTGATTATGGAGAATTGGGTACAACAACTTGCATTTGGATAGATCATGGTCCCGATGAAAATCCTCAGTTGATCATAATACCTCCAGAAATTTTTCCTATATTTGAGGTTTGTCACTGGAAGAGTCAAAGGTCTGAGTTCAAAGATGAATTTGCCCGGTTGAGAACTATCACTGCTGCATTGCTTCTGTTGTACATACTGAATAATCATGCCAGGGCTTGTATATACTCTATGTCCTGGATTGCATCTCTATTGCTTGTACATAGCCGGGTTAGAGTAGGGTTTTCTTCCATGTTGTGTCTTAGAATAGATTTGCTCCTTGATGTCATTTGACTCAAGTCTTGGTTTGTCCTTAGCTTAGTTTTGTTTTCGAGTCACTTGTTTGTTGTTGTTTTTGTTTAGTTTGTTTGTCGTGTCAGGTTTCCTATTTGTAAGAAGGGTGATGTTATCCTAAACACACACTCTAGTTTCAATTCAGGATAACGTGTTAGTTCATTTCTTAGACATCCATTCATGAAGGTCTTAAGAGTCTGAAGATGTTTTTCTTTCCGTTTATCACCTTGTTAGACGTTGAATTTGACTCGGAAGTTAATCATCTATTGTGTCTTGACACCGTTATCTTCTGATCATAATGTTTTAAAATGCCAAATCTAAATTTTATGAATTCTTATTTGTTCCTTTGAGAAACTTAAGTCATGGTTGATGGATTTCCCGTGGATTCCATCACTAGTGTCAGATAGCATGACCGCTTGCTCTTGGGAGATGAGTCAGTTGTTCGGTATTGACTGAAGTATTTTGAGGTTATACTTTACACATCTTAATGATCCCGAAGTTTCTAGGAAAGTCTTTGTGGGCCTGAATCAAGTGAACATCTCAAGGTAATTCATGTTTCCGCTTCTGTTCCATCACAAGCATCTCTGTGTACTTCCATCCATCATTTCGCTCTCCATCCATTTCACTTGAAAGCAATAAAGCCTCCATCCATGTTGCATTCTCCATTCAATAATGAATTCGAGTCTGATGTTTGAATCATTCATATGGTCCTGTTGTTCGTTGTATACTCCAAAAGGGTAAAAGTTGAAGTCTGAATCAAGCACTTGGAGTTTTTCATGTCAATCTCCTTTTCAAATGACCTTATCCACTGCATATAAGACAAGGTCAAGATGTTGGTCTGAAATCTATTATCTCCATTATCCACCCATTATATGTGTTCACTGCGTCTTAGTTACTATGCAAAGTCTCAAAGCAGGTAACTATCTATATTTTTCATCATCCATTTCACCTCCACTTATCCAAATTCCCTCACCATATCCTTTATCTCTTTCACCCATTTCCTTATCATGGTCAGCGAATGTGAGTGTCGTATAGACAAGAAGCTTGCAAATCCTCCGCCCGTTCCCCATTGTTCTGAGTAATAAATATTTGGATGCTTTTACCCATCAAACAAAGCAATTCTTGAAAATCCTATAAGTCTTTATGTCTTAAAGCACAAAGGCTAAAATCCTAAGTAAGGCATGTTCAAACCTACTTCATTCTGTACTTCCAAATAAAGAGATGCTTAAAAAATGAAGCCTTGGGTACTTATAGCCGAATCCAAAGAGGCTATCGCATCCAATTCATCCATTCATTTCCTTCCATTTTCATTCCGTCTAAAATACCAAATTACTTCATCCCAAGAAATCAAATCAAAACAAGAAAATTCCAAAGTTCTTGTCAGACATAAAGTTACTATTCCACCCATTCACTAATTGTCGTTCCCGTTCCCTGTTATATATCCCCTTCCACTTGCAAGCTTCAGGGTTTAGATGATACGAACAGACGTTGATTATGATTCCCTTCCGTTTCATTCACTTGTTCATCACCCGTTTACCTTTCCACTGTTCAGCATATCTCGCCATTCATCTAGTTTGTGACTGAATATACTTTCATCTATCTGTTTTCTATAATCCACATCATAGTCCACTGCTTCTGCTTACCATTTCCATCCACCCTATCATTCCTGCCAACATCAGTAGGTGCGTATCATAACTTGACATGCTTGTGTTTGGACCACTGTGCTGTCTACAGAATCAAACCTCTGCGTTCTTCCCATTCGTTACCTCGGTGAAAACCTGGCAAACAAGCACCGTGTGTAATGGTTATTCAAAAAAATATAAAAAATAAAAAAAATAAAAAAATGAAAAATAGTGAAGAGAAAAATTTCATCCACTGGTGAAAACCACCTTTGGTGGCGCCCTGGATAAGTACCATGATGAAAACATTTAAAATCCTCTAGGCCCCTCTTTTATGCACACCTATTCTAGGCCAAGTTTGTAGTGGGAGCGCTCCTTTGTGAGCATTAAATGAATTTTTCTGCATGAGCGTTGGAGGGGTGGTAGTGGAGATGATATATAGTTTTATTCGCCCATTGTGAAGTCTTCTTCATGCAATTTGGAATTGGAGTTGTCTTTTGGAGAGCCTGTGCTGCTAAGTGAGGGTTTGGAGATTTTCATCTCAACTTCACCCAGTTTCGACTGTGAGAGACCAGTACTAGCTGAGATTGACGTATTCTGAGTTTTCTTTGGCTTGCAAGTTTTTGATTTGTTGTGTGGATTTGAATGAGAAGATTTTGGTTTGATTGTGAGTGTTATTTCTGGGAGTTTCCTTTGTAATTGCTGCTGCAGGCCGTACTGTGTCGGGGCCGTACAGCAGGGATTACATGAGGTCACACTGATTTGGAGACCTTAGTTTGTGCCAAAATGCAGAAGACCCATTTGAAGTTACCTAGAGGCGACCCTTTCTGAGCATATCCTATTAGTTGATCTGTGGTGAATTAATTTCTGTAGCCTGCCGTACCATTGACAGGGCCGTACTTTCATGACTGCTGGGTATGAGTTTTCAAGGTCAGTTCGTTGGTGATTGGAGGTTGCAAAGTCTTTGTTAGTGGTTCCTACTGAGGCACAATACAGTGAAGTCAACTTTGGTAGGGGGTGAGAAGCATGTTCAAGCAAGTTTTCTGATTTTCCTTGCATTCAGGGAGCTACCGTA
The DNA here is from genome assembly GCA_027924645.1 of Cunninghamia lanceolata. Lineage (NCBI taxonomy): Eukaryota > Viridiplantae > Streptophyta > Pinopsida > Cupressales > Cupressaceae > Cunninghamia > Cunninghamia lanceolata. Next base: position 4,885,157 of record BSBN01001560.1, read on the forward strand.
CAGCAGCAAAGGAAGGATTTCTGTAGCACTGTGACTTGACAGCAGAGACATCATGGTATAACTCAGTTTATATTCATTTCCTTCTTCCTTGTTTGTTTGAATGTACAACAACAATATTGATAGTATCAACTCATATTAGGAGATTGGATTATATGAGCTAATTATCTATAACTCAGCTTGTGGTTTTCAAAAGAATAATATCAGGGGTAGAACATTATAGATTGTCCACAAGGTTTTGGGTTTTACCGGTCAATTCCTTCTTTTCATTTTTCACTCAGTTTATTGACCACCCAGTTATCATTTAGATTCAGTTTTGTTTCCCCATAAGGGAAGGCTAGGTATGAAGACGGTGGTACCTACCTGCTAGGCTGCTACAATGTCTATTCATGTTGGTTCGTTGGGGTCTGGTGTAGATAATAGTGGTAAAGATGGTCATGGTAAATCTTATAGGAATGCTTTGGTTTCAAAAGAGAGTTGTTATCCCGGAGAGTGTTGCTTTTGTCAAAGATGGAAGGGGCCGGCAAGGAGACTCTACCCAAGGTAACCACTTTGCTAGTTCATTGAAAATCATGCCAAATGATAAAATGGTGAATGCTATTGAGGTGGAAGAACAAAGACTTAAGAATGTTGACATTTTCTTTGTTTGTCTCAATAAGAATTTTATGCCCTCCAGAAAAAAATTTAATGATTGGATTATGTCTGTTTGGGGCAAAAAATTAGAGCTTTATGTGAATATGTATAGAATGATAAAGAAAGGATTGTTGTTTATTTGATTTAGAAGTAATGGCATGCAAAAGAGGGCCGTTGCTAAAAATTTCTAGAATGTGGGCAAATCCATTTTTTGAGCCATTGCTTGGGATCCCATTGTTCAACCTGATGAAGTTATTTTTTATTCCTCTCCAAGATGGATTGAGGCTTGTGATATTCCTCCTAATGTCTAGTTCTTTACCCATCTGTTAGAAGAGGTGATTAAAATTGAGGATACTAAGTCTTCTTTGCCTCATATGAATGCTAGGGTTCTCATTGCTTTGGATATTTCTAAGGAGTGCCTAGATAATAGTGTATTTCCATTGCATGGTAAAAAAGTTTGTTGTAAAATTTATCATCTATTGAAGCTATGAGCTCGCTGCCGAAAGGCTCCGAAGCTAGGGTTTCTAATTCTTTTGAATGCCTGGAGGAGAAACAATGCGCCATGGAAAGGAAAGGTGAATGTTGCGCTAATAGGGGCTTCGAGTCTGGTTTTAAATGCCCAAATCGCACTGGGAAATCTTCGGCTCTGGTTTCGTCTGCCAAGGAGCCTGTGTGGCGCCCTGATCCTCGCAGATATGGCGATCAAGATGCTGGGAATACACAAATTTCGGCCACAACAAGATCACATCTGGGTATGGATAGTAATCGTTCAGAAAGTAAGGATTTTTATCGTAGGCTCCGACTGCTGCTCAAGGGTTTCCTTATCCGTGGAGGCGACGCTATGGGCAAAATCAACCCCGGATGGATGGAAAGAATGTTGTGGCAAATCTGGAGAAGTATCCCAATCCTCCAATGACAGATCTTGGTTTCTCAATGAAGGTTAGGGTTCCCGTCAAGCAAATTGAAAAACCCCCGTCGGAATATGGATACCATCGCCCATGGAACGGGCGGAATTGGGAGAAGGGAGGGATATCTCAACATTCTCTCAACACTGGCAACGCAACATGTGGTTTTGCCCAGGAATGCTGGAAGGATTCACTCTTCCCTAACTCTGCAAATGCCAAAGACCCAGTCTCTCTTTCGTTGGTCAAACCACTACAAAATGCAGCGAACAATCCAATCGTCGAGTTTGGCAATGTGCTTGGAAGGGAAGTCAAAGAAAATGAAAAATTCTTTGCTAAAAAGGGCTTAATTGGGCAATTTGTCAAGTTCTGGCCTAGCCTAGTTGTTCTGCACAAGTGGATCATCGATACCTGGGGTCCAATTCTGAAAGCGGATCTCCAAAATTTACCCTTGCAGCCGAGGTTTTTTCATTGTTGTCTTTGATAATATCCAAGACAGGAAGACTGTACTTTGTGATTATAAGTGGAGCTGCAACGAACATCTACTTATGCTCAAACCCTAGCACCACGAATTTAATCCAAATTCTGAATTATTTGCGGTTACTCCTACTTGGATCCGACTTCTGAACCTCCCACTTCAGTTTTGGTTTGAAGAATGTTTTGAAGCTATAGGCAACAAGCTAGGGAAATTTCTACTTGTGGACAAAAGCTCCTCTAATTTCTACCACACTACCTTCGCTCGCATTCTGGTGGATATTGATACCAGCAAAGACCTTCCGGCTGAGATTTCTTTAAAAACAATGAATTACAATTGGAGCCAGATTTTGGATTATGAGGGCCTTCCTTTTAGATGCCGCAGATGCTTCAACACTGGCCACGTAGCAGCAAAGTGCCTCAAACCTAAGTTTGATAGTCATGCAACTTGGTGGAAAGACTCCTCAATTCATCACTACTCTGTGGAAAAAAAGGCTTCATCACAGCCCCATGATTGCAAAGAAAATTCATCTACAGAGGTAAAGAAATCTCCTTCATTCCCCCCTCTTGAGGCAAGAAGTGCTCACATTTCAGATAGGGAAGGCACTAAATCAAGAAACAAACTTCCTTCCCCATTGGAGACTACAAAATCACCACGTATTATTGCCTCAGGTAACAAGGAGTTTACTTCACCTTCAAGAGTGAAGGATTCAGATGAAACATCAATTCCCAAAGAGGATTTTGGGGAGGATAATAGCTGGACAGAGGTAAAACAATAAAAGAAAATTACTGGAAGTGAGAAATGCAACATGACTCAGCACTCTTATGCAAAAATGATTAAGCAAGATTGTAGTTCTTAGGAAGCTTGGGTTTGCAAATCGGGTGTCTAGAATGCAAAAGTTTCAAAATCATAATTTGTGTGTGTGCCCATGCTTTAATGGGCTGTCAGAGTTTGTTAATGATTGTCTTTGGATTGACGCAAGCATTGCCGCTTGCTTATTGCACCCCTATTCTTAGGGCATGCATTTGGTTTAATTTTATTTTATTTTTTTTATGGGGTACGGCTCCCTTATGCCTATATTACGAATCAAAAAAATAAAAAGTTTGTTGTAAAATAAATGGTCTGGGAGGTTTGAGCTCCTGCTTCTTTTGTAAAAAAGACGGTCATGGTAGGATGAACAACTCCAATCTAAAAATAGTAGTAATTATGTGAATGAAGAAATGAATGTTCCTATTAATAAATGTGTGAACAAAGAAGATATTAGTGGGACTTTAGTCCCTTTTGAGCCAAGCAATGATCTTGAGATAATCATTGTATTTCTAGCCCTAGTTCTGTGGTTGTTGATGATTCTTGAAAAGGAAGATTTCTCCTATGCCTTCCTTAATGGAGGCTTGTCAAAATGTCCCTAAATTGATTGATAAAGTGGCCAAGCAGCCTTCTGCTAAAAGGACCAAGCATTTTGTTGATGACTAAGGTGGGAATGGACCTAATCCTATGGTTTATGATGATGAGAATACTAATGATTCATCAGCTCTAATTTGTATTAGTGACAGACTCAAAAGGGGGTTAAGTTTCCCCCTAGTTTTAAAAATTTATGTAGAGGGAAGGGAGGCCCTTCCAACCTTTAATATTCTTTTTTTTAAAGTGATCAGTTGGAATGTTACAGGGGTGTAGGCTTATGAGAGAAGATATGCCATTAGATCTTTTAGTAAATCTATTAAGGATTTGGACGTATTATGTCTGCAAGAAGTTAAATCTATTGGCTTTTCACTAGACTGTGCATTGAAATTCATTTGGCCTGAATCAGTCTTTTTTGCTTCTGATCACTCTAAAGATAGAGATGGTGCTGTTATTTTGTTAAACAAGAATTTGGCTGATTGTGTGATTGATAAAGGGCTTTCCACTTGCTCTAGAGTTGCTCAGTTAAGGTTGTCTATGAATGGAAAAGATTCTGGAATCTACTTTTTTTACGCCCCTAATAACTATAAGGCTAGGGCTGATTTGAGGATGTGGTTGTGTTTAGATTTACATAAAGTTCCCTGGATTTTTGGAGGTGACTTTAATGTAATGGAAAGCAAAGAAGATAAATTTGGTGGTATCAATTTTGTATGGAAAGGAAATGAATTATTTTTCTAGTCTAACTTTGCGAGGAAATTTAATTTGGTTGATCCTTTGAAAGGCTGTAAAAAGGACAGTAAAGGTGTTTGGTTTATGCGGTTTAATATGCAAAAAGGAAATAAGAGAGTTTTCTCAAGGTTGGATAGATTTTACTTTGATAGGAATTTTTTAAATTCCCTATCTACAATGATAGAAATGTGGTTATTGTTACTCATGTTTCCTTATCTGATCACCATTCTATTGAATGTTCCTTTGCTTTTGGAAGTTCTGTGCTGCAAGCTAAATAAACTTTTCAAGGTCTTTTTAAGCTCAATCATTCTCTTTTAAAAAACAAATCTTGTCTTAGTGGTATTCAAAGTTTGTGGAACATATGTTTAGCTGATGGTAAAGTAAATCTTGTGTCTCCAACTGGTCTATGGTTGTTGAGTCTGTTCAGAAATTTTTAAGAATTATGGGTAGAGATCTTGCTAGAAAACTCTTCTCTTGTTGAGATTCTACATTTTTACCTATCTAATGTAGAAGAGGAGTTGCAAGCTACTCCTTGTGATCCCTCTTTTGCAAGAGAAGGTCGTTGTTCTCATGCACAGAGTCAGATATGATAAAGTTCTTAAAGCCAAAGGTGCTAAAATTAGGTCTAGATTAAATTGGTTGAAGCTGGGAGATAAGGGCTCTGAATTTTTTTTTCAGTTTTCTGAAGGGCAAATTTGCTAAGGAATGAGTCTCTAGATTGAATATTGATGGGGAGTTGATTGAAGATGGGGTGAAGGTTAGAAATGCATTTATGGATTTCTATAAAGATCTTTTCTCTTTGGGCAGTGAGGACTCTATGGTCCTTAATTGCAGGGAGGTCATTAAGAAAATCGTCCCAAAGAAAGTTAATGCATTAGATGCTCTGAAGTTGGATCTGCCATTCTCTTTGGAGTTTAAGAAGGTCATTGAGTCTTTGCACAATGATAAAGCTCCTGGTTTTGGTGGCTTTTCTATAGAATTTTATAAATATAACAAGGATTGGATTTCTCCAATCCTGTTGAAGCTATATAATGAGGCCATTAATGTAGGCACTCTTGGAAGGGATATTAATAAGAGGATCATTAAATTGATTCCAAAAGATGGTGATACTTCTTTAGTTAAAAACTAGAGGCCTATAACTTTACTGAATGTGTCTTATAAAATATTTGCTAAGATGGTTGCTTTCAGACTCAAAGACCTTCCCTCTATTATTTCCCCTACCCAGACTGGATTTGTTAAAAGAAGACTCATCCTGGAAAATCCTATAATAAGGTGCTGGGGAAAAGATTCTGGACAGAATGTTTGTATGGCATTAATTGATTTTGAAAAAGCTTAGGACAAAACTGAGTAGGGGTTTATCTTGATGGTTATGAAGTCTTTGGGATTTGGTGATAAATTTTGTAGGTTTCTGAGCAATTTGTTTAAAGATGCTAATGCTCATATTAGTGTTAATGGGGAATTGTTTGGCTCTTTTGATCTCCACAGATCTATCAGGCAAGGTTGCCTTTTATCTCCTTCCCTTTATGTAATTGCTACTAAGGCTATTCATTGTGTCAAGACATTCTTGTTTGGGGCTTTTTGTCAAGGGACTCTCTTCCTAATAATGATTCTTTGATTGAGTGTCAGTTTGCAGATGATACAACCTTATTTCTTGTTCTAGATGAGAAGAACTTTGAGAATTTGCAAAGCAGGCTAGATTGTTATTGTGTTGCTTCTAGATCCAAATTTGTTTTTCACGAATCAAATATTTTATTTTGGAAGGATAAGCCTCCTGATTAGGTGGCTGGTAAAGGTTGAGAGTGGGGTGGGCCTTTTAAATAGATTAGGTACCTTGGGATTCCTTTTGCTCTTTCTTCTTCCTTGAAAGGCATGTGGGCATGGGTGGTGGAAAAATTTGTTACGAAGATTTCTAAGTGGCAAGTTAATTTGTTGTCTACTGTGGGAAGGTTCCAAGTCTACTAGAAATTATTTTCTTCATTTTCCTTGTACTTTTCATCTTCCTGGTTAGTGTGCTCTTCTCATATGAATCAGCTAGAGAAATTGCTTAGATCTTATCTTTGGTATAATGGTAAAGGTGGTAAGAAAAGGCATGTATGGGGCTTACGAATTTGTTTTTGCAAGGTGTCTCTCTTGTAGTCAAGTGGGTTATTAAGGCTCTTGATGGTTGTGAGCCTTGGAAGGTCCTCGTACAAAACAATATTGAGGGTGGTTTTCCTAAAGTAAAACCATTGTGGAAGGGTATTGATCTGATGGACTTACTGTTTGGCAATTTTAGCAACATGTTAAGGGTTCAGTGATTTTCGGCTCCATTTGGTAAGCTTGAGAGAAAGCCATGAAATTTGTAGAATGTTAAGGATATTGAAAATGATCCTTTTTGTCCATTTGTTAAGGCTCTTGATGGTTGTGAGCCTTGGAAGGTCCTCGTACAAAACAATATTGAGGGTGGTTTTCCTAAAGTAAAACCATTGTGGAAAGGTATTGGTCTAGTGGACTTACTGTTTGGCAATTTTAGCAACATGTTAAGGGTTCAGTGATATTCGGCTCCATTTGGTAAGCTTGAGAGAAAGCCATGAAATTTGTAGAATGTTAAGGATATCAAAAATGATCCTTTGTCCATTTAGATCTATATGGTGATCTATAGAAATTGATGGTAAACCCCTTGCTCTGCACAGGAGATGTTCTGCCCTTAAATGGTTTAATAAAGGTATTAAAGTCTTTGGTCACATTATCAATGAGAATGGGTTTGTCCCATAGGATGCACTCAAGAGTTTGTTTGATCTACATGATACTCAAAAAAGAACTTACTCCTTAGTTACTTCTGCTATTGGTGTTGATCATCCAATGCTGGAAAGGGATTATAATTTGAGACTATGGAATAGTTTCTCTTGGAGCTGTGATGATAAATTGTAAGATGCTATAGTTAAGAATGTTTATGGAATGCTCTCTAATGCTGATAACTTTCATGTTCACTTCAACTCCCTTTGGGGGATGGATGATTCTGAGACTAGATGGATAACCAGGCTTGGCATTATTTGGTCTAGTGTCATTGAGCCAAAAAAGTCCTTTAGATGGTTTTTAATTAGGAAGAGGTTGGTTGTGGGTGATATTCTTGGGTCTGGTAAAAATTTGTGACTTGTTTGTGAGTCTTGTGAATCCTTCGAGCACCTTTTCTTTGAGCGTCCTTTTACAAAAGCTGTTTGGAACAGTTTTTCGCCTCAATGGGCCAAATGGGCTAGGGTTCAATCTATATCTTGGTGGGATATTTTATTTGGTTGTTTTGAGAAATCTGTTATTAAGCTGAGTAATTTGTTCAAGAAGATCTGGTTGGTTTTGTCTACTGAAATCTTATGGTTTATGTGGTCTAATAGGAACATGCATCTATTTCAAGGAAAGAGCAGAGTGGTTGTTGACTTATCTCCAAAAGTCTCAGTTTTTTTTATTTACTTGCAGGTCTGTGAGCAGGTGGATTTCTCTGAGGGTGAGATCAAGCATGCCATCATTAGTCACTTGGTCAACAAAGGTAAATTTTAAAGGGGTGGTGCAATTGCAGCAGATTCTGATGATGTGATTGACATTGATGATCTTGTTAATTTTGAAAACGTCCTTGTGTCTACCTTTCTGAATGGTGGCTCAGGAAATGCCTCAAGTACACTGTGGTTGGCCTTGCCAAGAAGATCCGTTGAATCATTGAAGCTAAGGAGTTCGCCGAGAAAGATAAGAAGGATGTTGCTATTTAGTTTTTTATATTGGTTATGCTTTTGAAGACTGTCTGAGCTTTGCTAGTCTTGTCGTTATAGTTTATGAATATGTAACTGTTTTGGATACTTCTTATAGGTTGGTACTATGATGGCTTATAGCCTAGATACTGTTTTGGTATAATTTTGGACATAAGATTTTGTATCCTTGGTATTACAGCTGCTCTTTGAACCATATTTGTGAACTATTTTCCAACACACACACACACACATATATATAATATATTTTGGATACTTCTTATAGGTTGGTACTATGATGGCTTATAGCCTAGATACTGTTTTGGTATAATTTTGGACATAAGATTTTGTATCCTTGGTATTACAGCTGCTCTTTGAACCATATTTGTGAACTATTTTCCAACATATATATATAAACATCATTTGAGGTAGTTTATGGAAATAACCCAAAGAATGTATCAAAATTGAGAGATATCATAAATGAAGACAAGAGTGCTAAAAGGGAGAAGAATTTGCAAATCATATAAGGAATTACATGGGGAGGTGAAAATCGGTTGGAGAAGATGAATATTAATTATAAAAGAAGGAGCATATTAAAAGGAGACAAAAGGAGTATGAAATTGGAGATGAGGTAATGGTATATATAGGGAAAAAAAAGATAAGATACATACAATAAATTGACGATGAAGAAGTTTGACCCATGCAAGATCATCAAGAAGTTTAATTGCAATAATGCATATGAAATAGAGTTGCCTAAAGGTTTTGGATATTACTAATTTTTAACATTGAAAATTTGCATGAATATCATGAAGGTGAAATAGAAGAAGGAAGCATAGAAATGAGTTGGAGAAAGCAACTGATAGAATAGCAAGTTCAAGATATTGAAGAAATATCCGACAGTAGAATTGGTAAGAGCACAAGGAGTAGGAAGCATGAAAAATATTTGGTGAAATGGAAGAGAAGACCGATTGAAGACTCAACATGGACATCCACAACTAAGGTGAACCATTATGGTTATCCTTTAGCTGTCTCAAACTGAGATACTCATTTTTCAGTTACCCGAAGAGTTGATGTAGGAGCATCTAGGGTGTAAAAACAATCTTGCATCAACCAAAAATATTTTTCACATTTGTTTTGTTTTGCAAGTGCCTACGAGTGTTACAGACATTTTGTTCTTACCACAAAGGTTAATTCATACCGCAATGGTTTATCTTTGCTACAATCAACATTCCAACACAACAAAGTTCCATTTAGTAATATCATTGTGCAGTAATGCATTTGTATCAGGGAACCTTCAAATTGATAGGAATGCTTCATCATGTCATATTCTATCATGCCACATCATTAATAAGTGTTTTCTTATTGGCTAATGAGAGGTGACTTGTCAAATTCACTAAAAGTAGGTCTAATTCTACCATGCACCACACATATGAATCTCATCCCAATTGATAACATCATACATGAGATTATTGGTCTTAGAGAGGTTCATTATTAGGAGTGTATTGTATTCTAATGCATATATCTTACCGCACTTATCTTAAGGGGAATCATCTACACATATCCTTATAAGATCAAAGGTGAGATCATTCAAAGATTAGACCCGAGATTCCCATTACATGTGCATAAGGCAGTTTACCACATTTCTGGTCGATGACAAGACATTTCATCCTTGCTTGATATAAAAGATCACTCATTCCATACTGTAGGAGGGAGGACAAAGGAGTTAGCTTACAACAAGCTCAAGGAAGTTCTGTAGTAAATCGAGAGTTAGAAGATCAAAGAGCATCATATATAGTATATCAGCTCAGTACACAACGTATTGAGGAACCACACATTGATTGTGCTTGTATTTCATCACAAACAAAGACTGAGGTCTTAATCTGATCATAAGCCCTTGTGGCGAAAACTAATATAATTTAGATTGTGAATCAACAAAAACATTGTTCTACATATCTCTTGTGTATTTTCATTAAGTTTTGTGTTTGATTGTTGTGTTGGCCACATGGTTGATAGTTCTTAGCTGAACCCTTTGTCCATGACTACATCACATGTGATGTGTTAAGATGGCATGTAATGTGTTAGATTGCAAATATCTTGTGCAAATTTGAACTTCTAACTCAAGTGAATTGAAGGATGCAGTCTTGTGCAATGTCTTGATCAAATGTAAATGGTTTCACCCTTTGTTGTACACTTAAATTTTCAAACTTGACTCTCACCTTATCAATTATGCATCCCCAAGTACACAAGCTTGCTCTTTACAACATCACATTTTGATTCCTTGACAAATAGGAATTTACCTACAAGAGTTGTAAAACAATTCTCTAGTAGTTCAAATAATCATCCTATGTTTTGCTTTAAACATGGGCATCATCAAAGAAAACCACAATAAAATTCCTCAAATAAGGCTTGAAAATTTGATTGTGTACCTTGAAAGGCAGCCAAAGCATTAGTTGACACCAAAGGCATTTACTCAAAATTCATAATCATCATGATTGTTAGCACAGTTGCAAAGAAGTTAGATGAGAGAAATTTGCAAATAAGGCTTGCTTCACAAAGAGTGAAAGCAGCATTTTATAAAGTTATAAAAGTTACTATTATAGCTACCATATTTAATGGTACATCACCTATTGCAACTACCTGCATTAAAGACTACACCTAACTACTAGCTAATTAAATACACTTTATTACATTATTATACTAATACCCCCCCTTAATGACTAAACCAGAAACAACACCAAGCTTGTCTCGAAATTTGACAAACTAACCAGGACCAAGTGGTTTAGTCATTAAATCAGCAGTCTGCTCCTGAGAAGAACAAAAGTGGAGGGAGATGTCTTCAGAGTCCACCAGTTGCCGAATATAGTGATGTTGAATCTCGATATGTTTGGTTCGAGCATGATACACTAGATTCTTCACCAATTTCAATACCACCTGATTATCACAAAATAGCAATGTAGGAGTATGCTGAGGAAGCTGAAGATCTGTCAAGATTCTACGTAACCAAATTGCTTCACAACTAGCACTCATAGCTGCTTTGTATTCAGCTTCAGTGAAGGATAGAGATACTATCTACTTAAGCTTACTCTACCAAAAAATCACTCCCGAACCCGGTATCCACAGATCCTACCCAATCAAAGTCTATATACCCAATTAATCCAAAATCTTTTGTCCTTTGATTGAGTATGCCAAAGTCAAGAGTACCTTTGACATATCGCAAAACTCGCTTTGCGACTATCCAATGAGAGAGCTTCGATTTCAACAAAAACTGAGAGAGATAGCTAACAACAAAGTAGAGATCCGGTCTAGTGGTTGTACGATATATCAAGCTGCCCACCAACTGTTTGTAATGTGACTCATCAACCGGGGGTGAATCATCGAAGGCTGACAACTTCAGCCTGACCTCCATAGGTGTAGAACATGAGTTACAATCTGCCATCCCAAAACGCTCCAAAAGACTTTTGGCATATTTGATTTGAACCATGAAGATGCTATGACCGGCTTGCCAAAACTCAACCCCTAGGCAATAATGTAGGAGGCCCAGATCTGACATGTCAAAAGCTGCACACAATTCCAATTTTACTTGCTATTAAACTGGAGTGTCTGTGCTACTTGTGATGGCAAGATCAACATATACAATAACAATTAAAATATCATTGCCATCGCTTTTGACATAAAGATTTGGATCAAAAAGACTCCTTCTAAATCCAATATCTTTTAGATGCTTATCAATTTTAAGATACTAGGCTCGAGGAGCCTGCTTAAGTCTGTACAAGAACTTAATTAACCTACAAACAAGATGTTTCAGGTCCATGAACCTGAAAACCCTCAGGCTGCACCATATAGACTTCCTCATCCAAGTCCTCATTCAAGAAGGCAATTTTGACATCCATTTGATATACCTTCCAACCTAATTGAGCAACAATGGAGAGAAGTAACTAGAATGTGACCATCTTTGTAGTAGGAGAAAATGTCTCTTCAAAATCTATACCTTCTTGTTGCGAATATCCCTTAGCAAAAAGATGTGCCTTGTATTTGTCCACTAAACCATCAACTTTGCATTTGACCTTATAGACCCATTTGCAGCCAATGGGTTTTTTACCTGGAGGCAATTCAACCAACTCCCAAGTCTGATTTTTCATCAATGCATCATATTCCACCTTCATAGCAGCTTCCCATTCTGGTTTCCCTTGTGCCTCAAAAAACTTGTGGTTTAGAAACCTAAAAAAGATCAGAAGATAGGGCAAAATGACTATGCTCAATTGTTGAACCAGTTATCATTTGTTCTTTTCTCCGAGGATGTTCATTTGATTTAGAAGTTCATCCACGCATACACCTTCCATAGTGGAATAATACCATTTAGGTTTCTGGTGTGTCTCTGGTGAATGTTGTGAAGGCAAGTTCTCAACTAGAGTCTTACTTGGACTAGAAACATTTTTAGTTTTGCATCTTTGATAGACAAGCGATGTAGAACCAACTACAAATTGACTTACACGCTGACCTGATGAACTAGAGGGTTCCTACTTCAAAGGTGTCATAATACTAGATGCAAGGTCTTCACTAACTTCCTATTGAACATTTGAAAAATATGGCTCTATTTCTTTTACATCAACATCCTGACTAACAATGACCTTGTTAATGGAAATATCAATAAGCCAGTATGTCTTACTGTTCACTATAACCAGCAAAAAATACTCGATGCTTTTGGAATCTAGTTTATGCCTAATCTATTCTCGAACTAAAGTGTATGTCATTGAACCAAAAATACAAAAAGAAGTTACCTCAGGTTTGTGACTGGTCCAAGCTTCCTCTAGTGTGATTTTCTGCAAAGCTTTGCATGGACATCTATTCAAAATGTAAACCGTTGTTTTCACTACTTCTCCCCAATACTGGTAGGGAACATTCCCATTGTGCATCATGCACCGTGCCATTTCCATGATGGTCCTATTACACCTTTCAACCACTCCATTTTGTTGCGGAGTGTATGGTGTTGTTAATTGGCGCTAAATACCTTCTTTTTCACAAAATTCCTTGAATTAAGTGGAGGTGAATCCCCCCCCCATTATCGAACCGTAGAGCCTTGATTCGACACCCTATGAATGTTTCTACCAACGCCTTGAATTCGATGAAGGCACCATAGCATTCAACCTTCTTCTTTAAGAAGTATACCCACATCTTTCTAGTTAAATCATCCACTAATAACAAGAAGAACCTTGATCCATTAACAGTGCGAGATTTCCAGAAAGGCTCACAAAGATCTGCATGAATGAGATCCAAAAGACCCTTAGCACACCATGCACCTTTTGTAGGAAACGACTTCCTCTTCTGCGCTCTAGCCAAACACCTAGCACACAAATCTTGTTTTTCCTATAAAGAGGGCAGCCCGTGAACCATATGGGATCTACTGAGTTTGGCCAAACACTGAAGATTCAGGTGACCAAACCTTTCATGCCAAAGGAGACTGGTGTTATCTTCGATAGCTAAGGTGCAAATTAGCTATAGAAGGATCAACGAGCTTATACAAGCCTCCTTGTCCAATGCCTATGGCAACAGCCTTATCCTATTTCACATCTAATACAATACATTTCCTTCCACAAAACCTGACTTGAATGTTTTCTCAGTAAGGTGACTAATAGATAATAAATTCTTGTTCATGGCAGGAACATATCAGACATTGCGTACCAAAAATTTTAGAGAATCATTTAATACAGCCCTAACATCTTCGATCCCTTCAACATGTGATCTACCATCACCAAGTGAAACTGTATCTTTGTGAGTAGAATCAACAGTAAACTTTACATACCAGTCTTTGTGACATGTGAAATGTCGGGATGCTCCTAAATCAAAAAACCAGTATTTGTTGTCAGTACTATCTAAAAGAGATGCCATGAGTGCAAACTTGTCATCTGAACCATGGTCTTCCTTGACAACACCCAAATTAACTTCATCATGCTTCTTTCGAGATAGATTGTATAACCTTTCTCTGCATTCCTTTTTAACATGTCCGAATTTATTGCAATAAAAGCATTTCACCTTTTTCTTGAATGGAGTGGAAGAAGTGTTGCCAGAAGAATCCTGAGGTTTGTTTCCGAATGTGTTCTGAGGTTTGCTCTTAAACCAAGCAGCAAAAGCACTTTTTGCAGTCCCATATGTAGATTCCCCTGTCTGCTCTTGTCTTCGCTCCTTTTGCAAGAGTCAAAAGTCAAAGTTTGACTAGAGTAGATTTAGTGATTCCACAAAGGTCTCATAAGAGGGCGGCAGGTTGTCAATGGCTAGAGCAACCATGTCTTCATCGTCCACTGGTTTATTGACAGCGGTAAGTTGATCACTAAGGTCCTTGATTTTTAGGAGATGTTCTGACAATGACCCACCCTCATGCAGTTTTGTAAAAAATAACAAATTCTTCAAGTACAAAACTCGACTTTTCTCAAAAGACTTGATACTTGTTTTTGAGGTGATTCTACGGTGTAGATGCAGATGTGGCGTTCCAGACTTTAGGGATTAAGTCATCGGACACTGACAACTTCAGTAGCAATAGGGTTTCCCTGTGACACTTGTCAAAGTCATCTGGGTTGGTTGCAAGCCTGGTTTCAGTCTCTAGGGTAATAACATCACACATCCTATACTCAACAATCGTGAGTATTTTGACTAGATATTATAATTCTTCCCGATGAGTTTTTGTGCCTCCGATAATACCAAATTTTGAATATTTGCCATTATCCCAGAAAAATAATTAATTCCCGAAACTTGAACAACCTCTTTAAATTTGACCCGGATATTTTTAAAATCGATCATGCAAATTTTTCAAACCCTTGAAATTTTGGCACCCTAGATATTAAAAAAAACCCCTTCAAACTAAAATTTCCAAAACCTAGAAAAAATAACTAAGGGAAAATTTTTAAAAATGGATATCCGAAAATTTTTGTTGAATGTCGTGCCCTAGCAGCTGCTGAAATGAGGGTTAAAAATCCTAGCCGCCACAGGTTTGCAAAAAAGTTCGAAAAAAACAACCCTAAAAAACCCTAGCCGTAACTGATAAATGGCAAATTTGGTCATTGCAAACCCTCAAATAGGCGAAAAATCCATTTTTGCACAAAAAAACACCACAAACATGTGAAAAACTCGCCGCAATTTCAGCAAACAAAAAATGTGATTTTATGGGTTAAAAATCCACCATTTTTGCAGAAATCGCAGCACGATTTGGAGCAAAAGGGCAGTGTGACCTTTTTTCAAAAAAAAATGGTGCATTTTTGCACAAAATAGGGCTCAATTTTTAGCAAAAGGGAGCCGTGATTTTTAGCAAAAAATATGCCGTGTTTTTCCTCTCGAAATAGCACTTTTTTTGTCAAAAAAGAGGCGCAACCCTGCCTTGAAATAATGGGCACGAAATTGTCTTGAAAAAATGCACACGATTTTTGCTGAAATTCTCTTGATTTTCAGTGAAAAAAGGTGGATGCGATTTTACCCGTGTGACTATGCCCTAGGCAGCCCTTCACAATCTTTGATGATTTGCTCGCATTTTTCAACAATTCTGTGATCTCGATCCGCGACCATGACCTCTTCCCGACCTCCTTTGCATGATTAAACCCTACCCCTAACTTGTTGGCTTTGATACCAATGTTAGCAAAGCTGCGAAGAAGAGAGATGAGAAAAAATTGCAAATAAAGCTTGTTTCACAAAGAATAAAAACAACATTTTATGAAGTTATAAAAATTACTATTACAGCTAACATATTTAATGGTACATCACCTATTGCAACTACCTGCATTAAAGACCACCTAACTACCAGCTAATTAAATAGACTTTATTACATTATTATACTAATAATGATGAGTTTCAAAAGTCATCCTGTATTGATCTTTTCCCTTCATCCTTATCTTACAATAACTAAATTGCAATTCAATCTTTGTGAATATTGTTGCATTGTACAATTAAACAAGTATTTCATCTATTTGTGGAATGGGATACCTATGGCTATAATTAATGGTCCTTTTATTCAATTCTTTGTGGTCACTGCACGTGCAAAAGAAATCATCCTTCCTCCTCACCAACATCGCAGTAGATATAAAAGGACTCATACTAGGTAGTAAGGTACTATAGGCCTTGTATCTGATAATTCATATTCTTTTTCCAATTTCTCCTTCTATATCTTAGGATACACATCAAGAGAACACTTACTAGTTTGGACCCTAGTTCCAACTTGAAGATGTGTTTTTGCCCCTATCTAGCAGCAGCCTATGCAGCAGGTACTCATCAACAAGTCGCTGTACCGCTAAATTCAAATTATTTGCTCCTGCTTGTAGCTCTTTAAGTGTAATTAGTTGCTGTCCTTCCTCAAATTTCAAATTCAGTTTATCAAGATTCCTCTGAAGATTTCCCAACATCTTCAATCATTGTGCCCCCATGACCACATCCAACCATAATAGAGCTACAATATAAAAATCAAAACTCAATTTGTGGTTGTCCAACTACATTTTCAGCCCTGCAATCATCTCCTTACAAATTCCACCATAGTCATTGGCCATTGATACCTAAAAAATTTCTAACAAAGCAACTCTTTTTTATTTTTTTTATTGAACAACAAAATAACTCTTAGGCTCATGGATGTCACCAAGTTTTAGTCTATAAGGTATATGTAATGTGGAATTGATAACTCTCACTTTGCTCCTTTACCCTCAGGATCTGATATTAAGTGAATCTCAAACATGGAAGCAAGGGAGATAATTCAGATTTCTTGTGATTCTTAGTCAATCCACATAAATGTTTTCCTCCCCATTTGTGTTGCTTCTTCATGATCACATTTGCCCATCTCCTTATAATCTTCTTCTACTGACTCAATCATGTGGATCCTTCCAAGGACCTTACACTTGTGCCCCTTACGCAAAACTTGGAGATGATATCAATCCCTTTTATGCATGAGTTAGCACAAGGAGCAGAATTTACTAGTCCTTTTGACCGTCCAACAATAGAAGTAAGCAACAAGTTATTGACTCAACCTATAGAAGTAAGCAACAAGTTATTGACTCAACCTCTTAATATACCTCTGTTTTCTAAACAGTAGCCTCAAGAATAGTAGGCTGCAAGGCCTTGGCATTCAACCCATCAATATACACAAAAATCACATGCCAAGGGGAGATTGTTTCTATCAACAAGCTAGCTTGCTCGAATTTCATTGAATAACATGCAATGGTGCCCTGTTGTTTCGTGTTCTCGAGGCCACAAAGTATCTTCCTATATGTAAGCCTCAATGATATAGTAGAATGCAGTCACAAATTGGTTCCAAGTGGTTATATCTCACTTAATGGCTTCGGCATTGCCCCCTTACCATCTATGTTTAGTCATTTGCCAATTTTCAAATGCTCACCCTTCAAGATGCAAAGTAGCGAACTGAATTGGTTTTGGTAATCCTCCGTAGAGTTTAATCAGAAGAAAAGGGCAGTTTGCCCATTTGATTCCTCAAGTTAATAACTTTTCTACAAACATCAAAATAAAAAATGAATCTTCTTAATTAGTCTTGTATTTATGCATTTAGTATGTATTTCTCATGCATTTATTATACCTTAGGTTAAGCTTGCTTATTTAGTGTTTACTTGTCTTATTGGGAGTGCGAGGTGTTACCCTTTTCCGTATGAGCTACACTTCTCTATATGGGTATTGAGGTGTCGCCTCATTCCTTGGGAGTTACAATTCTTGCAGGGTGAGTTGTCATCCTCCTCCCTCCATTGCATTTTCTATAAATGCAACCTTCTTGCTTGTATTCGGACACTTGATTATTGAATGGAATAGATTTGCGATATATTCGAATCTTTGGTTTTGTTTGAACAAGTAGGTTATGTGATTATTTTTAAGGCATTTTGGTCTTGGGTGGATTTAGCTGAAGCAAATCCGACATGGTATTAGAGCCTTGATGCTACTAGGCTAGTTTATTTTCATTTTGTTAGGGGATTTAGCGTTTTGAAGCAATTATTTGCAGGCTGTTTTGGGTGAATGGTGGAGCGATTATGAGCTTACCATTGTGTCCAAAGGGTTTTAAATAGTTAGGTTAGGCATTTGTTTCATCCAAATTGAACACCTAGAAGCCAACTAACTAGAGTTTCAAGTAAGTTGTTGCTTGTGTCCATCTTGTAGGTAACTTCATTTCAGAGTAGAAGGGCAAAAATTTGAGCATGCCATTGTGTCCAGAGCAGCCGAGAACATAAGGATTGTTTGCCAAATCATTAAAACGGAGCACTTTGCCTGAAGTCTCAAATTTTTCCTTCCTTGGTTGTACGGCTGTGTTACATTTTGGAATAATATGAATATATTATATTGAATGAGATTATTACAATGAAGAGTGAATGCTCTATATAAAGAGATTATAGAGTCTAAGAATAGGCAAAAGCAGAAAAGCTAAGAAAGCAGAAGAGATAAGGATTAACTAAAAGCTATCTAATAGGAAAAACTAAAAAGAAGCTATCTAATAGGAAAAAACTAAGGAGGGTGACCATTAATCTAAATATTATCTTAATGGTCAATCCACTAACTAAACCAAGATGCCTCCTAAAACAGACTGCCTTCCGAGACAGATGGAAACATAGAACAGAACTCGAGTACGGGTGTCGAAACACAAATCCCAAGAAGCAGAATGGCCGCCTACCAAACACAAACGCTGACCGCTGATCCAGTTGGTGACAAGAAGGGGCTAAGCGTTGTAAGCGCAGATCAAGGAAGCCCTCAAAGCTGCGAACCACAGCGAAAAGGTAGAAAACACTCCAGAAACAGCGACTAGGCAAAAACATTTGCCAAACAAGGAAGCCGCCGAAAACAGAAAACAGAGCCCCATTCACAGGGCTACGGAACAGGAACCCAACTCTGAGGAGATCCTGTAGAAAACACCGACGATGAAAAAGTTTGCTGCCGTTTGAACTTCTAACTGCTTTCCAAAAAGATGCCATACTTCACGTTTGTCGAAGCACGAGAAAACGGATTATAAGCTAATGGCACGAATATCGAAGCATATAGACGGTAGAGGCAGAGATCAGAACCCTTGCACGGGTTACGAGATACAGATTCCGAAAGCACGGAGTAAATCTGAAACACAAATATTGAGGCACATATCTCAAGATAAATCTGAACACGGATTTCAAAACACGGATCTCGAGAGTACAGAATGCAAGAGCTCAGAACATTTGAACACGGATTTCAAGGAAAATATTCTGCAAGTTTGTTGAGCGCTGATACCGAGACAAAGAATCACTAGAGTGATTTGAGCGCTAGGCATTTCAACCACAAGAGGCAAATAAAACCAAAATAATGACCACCGAAGGAAATTTTGAAAAGTTTGGTCTGCTTGGGGTCAACCAAAGGAGACCCACAAACGCTGCCCCAAACACATCTTCATAGGCCAAAATCAAAGCCGTTTGGAGAGAAAAAAAGGTCAGTCAATGTAAAGATAGCAACCGAAATCTTGAAAAACACCACCGTTTTCAGAAGACACGACCCTGAAGGTTGACGGCAAGAAAAAACCGTTGATGAAGGTCTTCGACTTTGCAGTGGCCTTCGATGGAAAACTAGTACCAGAAAAATCATGATTATGAAAAAAGAAACCCACAACACGCAGGTTTGAAGCCACAGAGATTAGAATAGATGGCGATTCAGAACAAATCGTGAGCTTCCTCACAAAACATCACCGCAGAAGATCACAACTGCAATCTTTCGCACGACCCAGAATCATGAACCAAAAGAAAACTACTATTGAAAAACTAAAGTCGCGACAGAAGAAATCGTGATCAGAAGAAATGAAACCCAACGTTCATGAAAAAAACGTCCAAAACGCGAAACCAGGAAATCACGTCCAACAGAGGATGTAGACTGCCGCGGAAATCTTCAGGTCGACCCATGCGATCAGGAAGAAATCTTCAATACCTGGTCCAAGAAACACGGCGCCTAAACAACAAAGGAGGAGCTCGTGACCAGGGAAAAAAAAAAACCCTCCAGCAGAAATCACGATTTTGCAAAACGCGAGTTTAGGCGACACCTGCGCCAATGGGAAAACCGCCTTTTTCCAGTTTCCAGGAACCATGACTTCGATCAAGGAAACTCGATCAGAGACAAAACAGACCCACATTTTTGAAAAAAAATGGGATTAAAACTCCACCCAGAAACTAAATGAAGATAAAAACGAAAACAAACACACTGAAACTCAGAATCGCGATTTTCAGAACAAAAGTCATGAAACCCTAGCGACCACCAGGTAAAAGCACGACGTTCAAGAAATAGATGCAAGCTCCAAATCCTTCCGTAATACGAAGAGCCCAGGAAAACTTTTCCCGCTCTGATACCATGTTACATTTTGGAATAATATGAATATATTATATTGAATGAGATTATTACAATGAAGAGCGAATGCTCTATATAAAGAGATTACAGAGTCTAAGAATAGACAAAAGCAGAAAAGCTAACAAAGCAGAAGAGATAAGGATTAACTAAAAGCTATCTAATAGGAAAAACTAAAAAGAAGCTATCTAATAGGAAAAAACTAAGGAGGGTGACCATTAATCTAGATATTATCTTAATAGCTTGCACGCAAAACAAGGCAAACACAATTGCAGTTTCTACAGTTTTCAATGAGGGTGAAAAATATAATTATTAAAAAAGGTGTTTTTTAATAAGCACTTTTATGAAAAGTGTTTTTCTTCAAGAGCTTTTATTAAAAGTGCTTGAAAGCACTTTGAAAAGTGCATGAGGTACTACGTGCAGGAATTGCACTCATTGCATAGACATCCCATACATGTGCCAATCCATTCTTGCAAGGTGACCAGTCACCCTTGACCGTTGATAGCTTAGATTTGACTGATCCAGCTAGTGCTAATTGGTCTAGTCAACACTAAGTAGTGCCACATCAACGTTCCTCACCACCTCAACAGTACATTGCTCGGTCCCCTACATAGTGTCACACAAGCAAATGCCACATCAATAATGACACTCAACACCTATTCAATGCCACGCAGGCATCCAGTCAGCACTGCCTATCCCCTGTGCCACGTCAATGTCACCCAAGCGCCACCTCAACACAACCCCACCGGACTGTGCCCTGTCCACTTGCCAAGAGGGTTAAAACTTTAGAGGAGCAAAACTTTTGATCCATAGCTCATATTTGCAAGCCTTTTTCTTAAATTGCATAAAATTTCAAATAAATCCTACTATGTAATCCAACTTTTGTTATTCTCAACTTGTTTTCTTGAAATTGTGTAAAACCACTGCAGTCTTATAAGCAAGTGGTTAGGGCATTTGTAAACGCACTAAGCAAGTCTTTATCTTTCTTGGAGGGTCTTCCACTCAGTAATTTTGAGGTGGCGCTCTCTTAAATCGTTGGTTGTATCTGTGCATCTTTTGCTTCCTTGCATCTAATTCTTTGTGTACTTAAAATGAATCAACAACAAATTTTGATACTAACATCCTAACACTACTTCACTTGGAAAAGTAACATAACAATTATGTTGTGGGCTAAGGGTTTGTTTTGAATAACTCAATGAACTGAAAAAAAAACAACTATAGATGTCGCCAATAAGGGTAAGTGGATCAACAACTGTGATGAAGCATATGGGTTCTTGGGTTTAGTTGTTTGACCTAATTTTCTATTTCATCTTAATGGCATTGAGATGCCTAAGGAGATTTGGGACAAACTAAAAGATTTGTTTGGTAAAATAGATGAATTACGAGGTCATCAACTTGAAAATGACCTAATTAGTCTAACTCTCAACAACTTTAACAACATTCACGATTTCATCACATAGGTTAAAACAGTAAGGATGCAACTTGAGGACTGTAACATTGAAAAGGACTCAAAACTATTTCTGAGTGTGTTGTTTAAGCTAGGTCTTGATTTTTTGTCTTTGTTTCTACATTTCATGCTACTAAAAATGTCTTAAGAATTGAATTCACTGTGCCTTCCTTTGATTCTTTTGTTGAAAGTCTCACTAGGGAGCAGGATTAGTTAATTCAAATGGGTTCAATCAAATATTCAAAATCTCATGCATTGGTTGCAAGTCATAGCCTTTTGGTAACTTTGAAAAGTAACAAAAGTCTAAGTCACAAGTCTCTTCTAAGAAGAAAAAATCATAGTCCTCTTTTGCTCCAAAAGAAGATTCTCAAACCCCATCTTCTTAAAAAAGGGAAACACAAAAGAAAGAGAAGGTCAAATGTGGGTATTGTAAGAAGGCAAGCATGATGAAACCAAATGTATGAAAGAACATATTGGGTGGTTATCTAGTTTTCTCAAAAAGAACGTCAATCTTCTTGATTCTCTCTCATAGGGTTCCTCCCCTACTTCCAAATTAGATAAAGGCAAAGGGAAGGCACTTGTTGTTGATTCTTGAGTCTAGTGCATCATTACATAGCCTCTTCCAGGTATGCATTGGAGCCATGTTCTATACCACAAATTCTCATGGGTGATGATTCTCCAATAGATGTTTGTGGGACATGATTAGTTGATATGGATGAAGGAACATTTAATGATGTTCTTTGTGTGCCCTCTTTATCCACCAATCTCTTTTCATTCTATCAGATCACAGACATTGGTATATGCAAGAGAGTTGAGTTCACTCCAGATTCAGTTGTGATTCAAGAACTAGAAGGTGACACTCTAGTTGTAGTTGGGAAGGTAGATTATCAGTCCAGATTGTATGGCTTTTCTCACTTTGGGCCAGATTCCAATTGCACTACATTTCTTACTCACTCAACAATGTGTAAACTTTGGCACGAGTGGTTTGGTCATCTCAACTACCACTATCTTAAACAGCTGAGTCAAAAAGATATGGTCACGGGGCTTCCTATAATCCATTTTTCTGATGGGGTGTATCAAGGTTGTGTCATGGACAATCATCTATAAAGGAAAGCCTTTTGGTTCAAAATGACCTATCAAGGCCCTTTCCATCTTTGTCTTTCAACAAAGCCCAATATCTTCTTACTTTTATTGATAATTTTTTTAGATTCACTTTGGCCTACATTTTTCAGTAGAAAAGTGAGGTGTTTGATCACTTTCAAAGACCTCAAGGCTCTTGCAAAGAAACAATCTGAAAAGGGCATTAAGGTTCTTCAAACAAATAATGGAGGTGAATATGTGAACCACTGCTTTGAGCAGTTCTATTCTAGCAAGGGTGTTGATTTTCAACACACAATTCCATATAGTCCACAACAAAATAGGGTTACTAAGCGGAAGAACGTATCCTTGAAAGAAATGGCTAGTTGGATGATTCATTCGAGGTCACTTGCTCCACAATATTGGGCCAAAGCCACTAACAGTGCTAAGTACATCCAGAACCTCATTCCTCACAAAGCATTGAAAGGGATCACTCCTTTTAAAGCTTGGTGTGGTAGGAAACCCATGGTTAAGCACTTTAAAGTTTTTAGATCCCCTGCATGGTCCCACATTTCTACAGAAAAATGCAAGGCTTTGGAATCTCAAAGCAAGTCTTGCATATTTGTGGGATATCTAGAAGGTGTCAAGGGGTATCGACTACTGCATCCAAATACTCAAGTTTTTCTTTGAGAGGAGTGTTCAAATTGAGGAAAGCTCTCTTGGCTTAACACTTCTTTTTCCTTCACATAGGATTCCTTGATTGTTGGCGATACTTCAAAGGACTCACCTCCTTCTTTCACACACAAGTCTGTTTTAGAGGATTCTCCTCCAACTTCACTAACTCACAAGGCTGATTCAAAGGATTCTCCTCCATCTCTGAGTCATAATTCAGAAGTTGAGGACTCTCCTACTTTTGTGCCACGGGCCTGCCAAACTCTACAAGCTACAGGTACACTGGTAGGGGACCCTTTGAACACTCAGAGGACACGGTCACAACATCAGGATCATCCACATGTCTTCATTGTCTTTGCTTCAAATCCATCGTCTTTTTGGGAAATATCTGGTATTGTTGAGAAGGATTCAAAAATGGAAGAAAAGCATCATTCCTTGATGAGGAATCACACTTGGGAGTCCCACTTCCTAAGGGAAGGAAACTAGTTCTATGCAAGTGGATTTATTTGATCAAAAATGTTGCGAATAGTGATGTTGATAAGTCCAAAGCAAGACTTGTGGCAAAAGGTTTCACTTAGGTTCCAAGAATTGATTGCACCAAGACCCTTGCCCCTTGTTGCCAAAATGAACTCCATCGTTTTCACACATGCAATTTCCACTAATCGTCACTACGTTGTACATCGAATGGACATGACAAGGGCCTTTCTTCATTGGGATCTTCAAGATGAGGTATATATGGAGCAACCACAAGGATTCATCCAAGATTTTTCTTTAGTATGTAGACTTAGGAAATCTCTATATGGCCTCAAACATATGCCAAGATGGTTTCCTTCCTTCTTTCGGCAAGATTCTCCAAACGTCACTCTAATTCTAAATTTTTGAATGCTCACAAATTATCTTTTCTACATAAAACTATCTTTCAAGGTATGCGGGTACCCAGGGACGTACTTGTTAGGTCCCAGATTTTCCGGTCCTAAATTGCCCAAAGTCCATCAAGAAATCCCCAAATTCGCCCTTGTGTCATGCCTTGTCCCCAATGCCTTTGTTATGCCTTTGAAAAATTTTGAAAAAACCAAACTCAAATAGTCCTCGGGTCTGTGAGGCTTTTATATGGTTGCAAGAGCCCTTGCAAGGTGCGGAATTAGGTCGGGAGTAGGATGGCATCTCCAAAGAAATCGGGTTGAAAATCGCATGGTGGCAGCTTTCTTTCGGCCTTGTATCGCGCCTCCTTCGAAGATGAGACGGGCCGTCAATTTTGTGCTTGGAGGAACCACATGGAGGCTTCTTGCATCTCTGAAAGTGTGTCAATTCTGACACACTTCCCTTCATGCCATTCGCCAAGAGCATCCACATCAGATGAGGTGGGATCCATGATTCAATACCTCAATGAAGGCAAGCCACGGGACCAAAGATTCGTCATGGAGTCGCTGCCAGGTGTCATCACCGGCGCCCCTTCTATGTAACGGATGGCGCAACTGTGCACCATTTGAATGTGTCAATTCTGACACCAGTTTTCCTGTGCGCCTTTGAGACGCATGGCGCGAGTCACCATGAGGTGGGCTCGCGACAATCAAATGCAAGGCAGATTCACAAGACCCTCCCCGAGATTCATGGCTATAGCACGCTCATCTTGAGGTTTCGGCGTTGACACTTTCTACTTGTTGTGCCATTGGTTGGTAGTGGTGACTCAGCAAACTATGGCGAGGCCTAGACCATTTTTAAGATGCAATGAAGGAGACTTTCAGAGGAATCCACGTGGCGGCATCGTGCTTTTCCTTTTGGGTGTCAATCTGAACACAGGAAAGTGGTGTGCCATTGGCGGATACTTGCCAAGTCACGGTTGGTGGGGTCCGTTCATTTTGAACCCGATGAAACAAAGGAAGCGTCGAGTCTCATTTTAGGGACTCCACATGTCACAACCTTGCTACTCTTCAGTAGGGCGAGCCCGATACTCCAAAGCATTGCACCTTTCTTCCACGTGGCAACAGGGATTCCGTGAGGCATCATAAGGGCTCCAAGCCATTAGATCTGAGCCTAAAGCGATCCGACAACCGGATTCATTCAAAGGGACGAACCGAAGGAAGAACAGAGGGAAGCAAGAAATTAAGACACTTGGCACAACCATGCACCTAAGGGAAGCCGGGTCTAACACACTCAAGACACTGTGTCATGTTGCCGCGTGGCAACGGGACCCACTATGAGACTGAGGCATCAAGGAGACTCATCATAAAGCGAATGGCTTTCCAACTATCCGATCATGAGCCCAAGGCATCCAAGGGTCCGCGCATTATGAAGGACCTTTCAAAGCCAACAAGAGAAGTGATGCACCGGAACTGAGGAAAATGAATCAGCTAGCCTCTAGGCCTTACAAAGTGGACACAAAAGCATCCCGAGAGAGACGTGACAGTATAGTTATACGACAGTGCATCTTGGGTTGTTGTGCCTCGTGTGCGAGATCTCAATGCAATTCAATGCAGCAGCTGCACCCAAGACTCTGCTATTAAGGCGAATTAATGTTTCAAGCCTATAGAAGCGGTTGAGTGGATGCGAATCAATGCGGAAGCACATAGAGGTAGATGGGGTAGGAATTTCCCGCCCAGGTGCAGCTTTGCAATTCAATGCCGAAGTTACTAAGGTGGTTGTGGTGGCTGATTCTTGCCCAAATGCCATGGCAAGAAGTGCTTTATATACATGTTTTGAAGATGTTTCAGAGGTTGGTTGTTGAGTCAACTAGTTGGTCTTTGAACCAATTGCCTAGTCTACAAGTGCCTCAGGTGATTTTAGGGCATCAAACAAAGCAATAGTCTTGTCTGCAAGCAAAGGAATGTATTCAGCACAGCGTAGGAGGGATTTGTAAAGCAGGTTTGCATGTAATGGTATGTCTCCATGGGAGTTTGTAATGATTCAGGGGAATAGATAATCACAGTAATGTATTTTCCCTTGCCACATTTGTTGGTATGATTATAACCAAGGTTTGGTAATGTGTGACAACATTTAAATTAATACAAGACTTTGTATTAGTCATTCCTTTGTTGCAAATGGATCATTGCAGTTCTTTTCTAAATTATTAAGTATGTCCATCATATGGGAGTCTATTTGTGATATATAAGTGAATATATATCTGGTTTTGTTGATCCTCTGTTGCATATTTGCTTTTTTCTGTGTTGTTCATGACTTTGTTGCCCAATGGAGTAGGCACCGATGCATATTGGGGAAGGATCACTCACCTTTCATTTATCAAACCCTTGTCCTGTTAGGAGTAGGAGTAGGAGTAGGTTTAGATTAGGTTCCACATGTTGTTCATGATTCAGTATCATAACCAGGGAGTCATTCTAAGCAATCCAAAACAGTTCGAATCATTTGTGAATCATGTCCATGCATGCCTGCACCTTGTATTTGTGTATGTAATGTTAAGTGGATTCATCTCAAGGGATATCATGCTATTATCATTTGTTGGTGCATCTACAGGGTGTAGCAATCAGCTATATTGAGGTATTTGGGTGGCTAGTTCTTGGTTTAGTGACAATATTTGGGACCAAGTCAATGGGTTTGGGTTTAGCCCAGTGTTCCACGGAGTTTCCTGACGGGGACGCATCCCCTCTCGGGGACGGGGGGACAAAGGGTCTAAGTTTGGGGACGGCGGGGGGGCGGCGGCGGGGGGACAGCGCTGATATACATATGGTACTTGAATAACTAGTTATAAAAAGATGTTTAAGAATAACATTTCAAATTAAACTTTGGCAAATTAGTAAAATAGCAAAACTACAAATACTAACATTTTAAATACTTGAATACTATTACTAAAAGACTAATGAAATTGTCGAATTTGACAAATGAAATTGTCGAATTTGAGATTTCTATTATATCGAAAAAGGAAAATATAACATGTCACATCATAATATCATATCATAAAGTCTTAAAGATGGTTACAATGAGTAGCATATAATGATATCAAAATAAATACAAAATGCAAAAATCAAAATGTAGTGAAAGGAGGCCTCTAATCGTCCCCAAACTCCTCATCACTCGAACTACTGGAATCCTCGCGGTCAAGCTCTGCCAAACTAACACCAACTAGCCCTGCATCTGAAGCCGAAACTAAAGCATCCTCATGAATTTGTGCTGGCTCCTCTGGCTCTACATCCCATCGTGCTGCTGGACTCTCTTTGTACACAAGTGTTTTGCGGTCAATGAGATGCAAAGCACTATGTACAGCCACAAGCTTCTCTGCTCTCCTAGAGGTAAGTCTGTTCCTCTTAAGAGAGTGGATGAAGCTATATGTAGACCAGTTCCTCTCAGTAGCTGAAGAACTAGAAACTTGAGATAACAATCGGATGGCTAGAGTGGTAGTCAAAGATCCCGATTCATGGCAAGTCCACCACAAAATTGGGTCATCCTGCGCCATAGTTACCATATCCATCTTGGCTGCATTTGAATAACCCCTAAGAGTGGCAAATTTGGTCCACTCAGTGCGAATCGTGCTGGCATCTACATCATCATACATCCTCTCAATGCACCTGAAGAACCCCGCCTTCACCTCCGGATCCTCTATCGGTGTCACTCTACTAGGCCTAGTCAAGTACCACTTAGGATTCAGTGCATAGGCTGCCATGTGCAAGGGAGTGTTGAGCTTCTCCATCTCCTGTGAATGATTGGCTGAATGTGCTCGTGGTAGAATGCTAATGTGGGGTCCCTCTGTCGCACAACAGCCCTCATCTGATCAAGCATAGAATCGATGCACTCATACACCTCTCCAAGTTTAGATCCATCCGCATCCCCATACCCGATTACCTGGAAAACTGGTTTAATGATGGAGATAATATATTTTGCATCAGCCTAGAACACATCATTCTTCACTGTATCCTTCACCCTCATCCCCTGCCCTGTCTTAGACTCGGCCCACCTACTCCATTCTGCTGTCATAATCATGAGTTGCAGTGCCTCTTGCAACTCAATCATTCTCTCCAAGAGAATGACATAGGAAGCATATCTCGTATCAGTCTAGGTTGTTGGTTCTGGTGCGGGTGTGGGTTCGGGTTCGCAAGTTCGGCCAAAATTTTTTTTTGGGGGTTGGGTTCGTTTTTTTATACATATATATAAATATATGTATATGCAAAAAAAATTAAGCATAGAAGCAAGAATTAAGTGTAGAAATGCAAGAATAAAGTGTAGAACACCACATAGCATCATATAATCAACAAAACCACCATCAACTTGAATATCATAAAACATAAAACTCGAACTTCAAGTTCAATAACAAGATTCAAAATAATAATATCATGTTCAACAATCAATTTTCATTGTTTCAATGTCAAATGACAAGTGTCAATCATCATATGGATTTGCTAAATCCTCCACATCATCATCATCATCTTGGATTTGGACATTAGCAGGATCATTTGAAGAACCATGACCAACACCACTGCCACTCGCTGAAAAAGTGTGCTCGCTCTCTGATCCCTCAAGTGCAACATGTTGGGATTGGGAAGTAGAAGCATCCATGTCAATTTGCTCTAGCTCCACATCCCACAACTTTGATTCCCCCTCCTTATAGTCTTGCTTTTTGTGCGAAAGGAGGTGCAAGTTGGAATGCACATACACTAAATTCTCCGCCTTTTTGGAGTGCAATCCATTGCACTTTATCGAGTGGATAAAAGAGTACGTGCTCTAATTCCTCTCAGATGCAGAGGAACTAGCAACCTATGATGACAAAGTAGAGAGAAAGAGTTAAAAATAAAAAGTTAAAAAGTTAAAACTTACAAAGTTACAAGTTATAAAATTTATAATAATTAAAAATTATGAAACTTCAAACTTTAAATTTTTAAAAGTCTTTAAGATAAAATTATAAATCATAAAAAACATAGAAATTTAGTAAACTTACTTGTGATAAAACTGACTGCAAGAGGCTGGAGGCACCGGAATTGTTGGCCATGAAAGTACCACCAATTGTGAGCATCTTTCTTGAATCTATCACGAAGAGCCTCAATGCTTAGACCATTGGAGTGTACAAAATCAGTGAACTCATCAGTGACCATATCATGCAAATCTGGATCAGGGAAGAGTCTACGAAATGCTGCCTTGTACCCATCAGACACTTCTAAATCTCTCCATGGGGGAATCCTATTTGTCACCGAAAGAATCTCACTGCTGTAATATTTTGGAGTCAATGCAAATGCAAGAAGATGCAGCGGGGTTGTCATTGTGTTCCATCTAGCCTCAATAATTTCATGCACTTGCTTGAAGAGAATTTCTTGAGTATCTTTCTCCTTCTCATTTATGATGTTCTTTATCTTCTCTATCATTGAATCAATGCCATCATATATCTCCCCCATGCAAGGCTTGTCCATGTCCGTATAACGAATCATGCTCAAAATGGGCTTGGTGAAACAAAGGAGATACTCCACACGATCCCACCAATAGTCATTTAGGATCATCCCCTTAACATTTGCTGCCCTCTCAGTGTTGCTTTGCCTCCATACGGACCAAGTAGTGCTTGTTACCATGTTGATAAGAGCCTGTTTGACCTTCACAAGTCGTCTCAAGGCAACTGTGTTTGAGGCAAAACGGGTCTCGGCAACCTATTGAAATATCAAAAATAAAAAGTACAATAAATAAAATTTAATTTAAACATTTAAAAAATTAAAAACAAACTTTAACTTTTAAGAAGAAATAGAATATGTGAAATTAAAAATTTAAAGCACTATGAAAAATTTAAATTTAAAAATATATTGCTTCACTTACCTTCAACAACTCCAATGTAGAAAATGATCTAAATATGCTTTGGGACATGTGGTGGTTGGTGACGAACATTCGTATCTCCTCGGCCTCTGCATACAACTCTCTAATCCAATCAATTTTTTTCCCAATCTTTTGTAGCATTAGATTGAGAGAGTGGACAGCACAAGGTGTCCAAAAGATATGTGAATATCATTCCTCAACCAACAACCCAGGAGCTCTACAATTTTTTGAGTTGTCCATTATCACTTGAACCACATTACAAGGTCCCACATCCTCAATGGCTGCAATGAGGATCTTAGCAATAAATTCACCATCCTTCACCTATCCCTCACAATCCACAGCTCTCAAAAACATTGCCCCTTTAGGGGACACTGCAATGACATTGATCAAAGGCCGATTTCTTGCATCTTTCCATCCATCAAAGACAATCGACACCCCTGTCTCACTCCATGAATCCCTTAAGGGCTTCAATGCATCTTCTACACTCTTGACCTCATTCTCCAATAAGGTGCCACGCACCTTCTCATAACCTGGGCTCTTATACCCTTTTGGAGCCTCATTAATTTTTCTCACCATCTCTTGCCAATATGGTGAGCGAACAACATTGAATGACATACCATTTGCATAAATGCATCTGGCTATATGTTGGTCAGCAATATCTTGAGCCTCATTTTGAAATGATGTTTCCAAAGGTCCCTTTGGTCTCTTGTTTGTAGTGCTTGTGGGTTGCTCTTGAGGAGTGACCAAAAATGGGTGGCTCTCTATCACAACATTGGAACTAGGAATAGATGGAGGCTCCATTCTTTGATTTCTGCCTCTTTTCCTTGACATGTTTGCTACTGATTTACGGCCTGCTGCTTCTTGCTCCATGATATATGCCAACACTTGCTCTCGTGGTATAGGTTTATTGTTCTTTCCTAGGCAAGCTTTGATCCCCATCCCAGGGATGTTACACAAATGAGCTTTCACCTGACTATATGAACTATTATATTGCACATCACAGCCATTGCATTTCCAAAGGTGACCCCCACCACCTGGTTGTTGTTGAATCATTTCAACATGCCTCCAAAGAGGTGAGTGTGGATCGATTTTGAATTTTGATTGTGATACTGAGCTAGAACTAGCTGCCATTGTGATTCCTGTCACCTGTGGGTGTGGCAATAAGTTTTGTAAACAAAATGGAAACAATGAAAACTTTCAAGAATCAAAACAAAAACAAAAGCATGGTGATACATTCATGATTCATATAAATAGTTTAAAAGAAAAAAACAAGTTGAAAAGAATTTGTTTGTTGTTCAAAAATGCAAAACAAAAAAGAATAGAAAACCTACCTCTTTGCAAAAATCTCCTCCTTTGATCTTCTTGGCAGCCTCTAAACCGTTGGAAATGAGTAGGAATGGTGGAGCAATGGGTTTCCAACCTTCAAGATTCAATCTTCAAGCTTCTTTCTTCAACCACAAAAAGTTTTTTTAGTTCAGCCACAATGGAGAGCTTTTGTGTTTTGGAATGAAAGAAATAAGTTGAAATGGCAAAGTTGTGTTTATAATGTCTTTTTAGGGTTTCATTTTCTTTTTAGAATGATTAAAAAATTATAAAAATGAGTTTTAAGTTTTAAAAAAATAAAAAAATAAAAAAACTATGGGCGTGGGTGCATTCCAGGTGCGCCACGGGTATTGCTTTTTCAGACCGGGTGCGAACCCGGACAACCCGAGTGCGTCCAGAATGCACCCACCCCACTTTGCACGCGCCCTACCCGCACCCACAGGCGCACCGCATCCACACCCGCACCCGGGACAAATCGCACTCACACCCAGGGGGCAGGCAGGCGAACCCTGCAACATAGGTATCAGTAGGTTTCAGGAACTCCTTAGCGAAGGTCCTAAAGAGTGCATGTGACGTGTGGTGGTTGCAGATAAACATTTGCACATCTCTCGCATCATTTACCACTGCTCTAATCCAACCAATCTTCCCCATGTCCTTGAGTGCATTGTTCATGGCATGCACACAACATGGAGTCCACCAAATATGCCTATAAGCTGCCTCAACAAGTCTCCCCGCAGCTTTGCACACATGTGCTGCATCTGTCACTACTTGGACCACATTTTGTTGCCCAACCTCCTCAATAGCCTCCTTGAGGACCTCAAACTGAAAATGAGCATCTTTGCGATGCCTTGAACAATCAACTGCCTTAAAAAAATATGGGCCCTCAATACATGTAACCATGATATTAATGAGTGGACGATGGCTAATGTCCATCCACCCATCCATGACTATGCTGCATCCTATCTTAACCCAACACTCCATCTTCTCCATCAACAAATTGATCTTGGAATAGTTCTTATCCAAGATCGTGGTCCTCAATTTCGTCTCACTTGGTGGCACATATGATGGTCCTACCTGTTGTGACCTAATCACACATCGCCCCATTGCAAATAGGGACCCCCTTTTTTGAGCTCCGATGCTTTGCTTGAGTTTTGGATGATGTCTTAGCACTTTTTCATGATGAAGTCAGTAGTGTTTGAGTCTATAGCTTTGTGGTGGATACAATAGTCTCCTGATGTCTTGATATCCTGATGTTCTGAGATCCTGAAAATGACTAAGTCTGATATCCTGAAAATCTTGAAAATTGGCTACGTCTGAAATCTGGTGGATCCCTCAAAATCTAGAATCTGCATGTTAAATCCGATGGATCCGAGACCTATCTCAAACATCCTGAAAGGTATATTGAAAAATATTTAAAGTACAAACTTATACTTAAATATATTTTTCAATATACCTAACCCTGGAGACTTCATTCCCTAGGTGCAAATTTGTTCCAGAAAGTTAGGCGCATTTTCCCACTTGCGGAGACCCAAATGTGCGCCTAAGGTGGAGACTTAAATGTGTGCCTAGAGGAGAACAAGCTTTGAACCACTCCAAACTATGGCGCCTTGATTGAAATTGATGTCGAAAGGACTTAAACATTGAAAATTTGACAAGGAAATGACCCTAAAGTCTAGGCGCCAATTCACTCATCTAAGATCTAGGCACATTTTTGCATGTGTAGTATCCATTTTTAGCGCCTTGATGTAAAGTGAAGTCTAAATCAATGATAGATGGTGCCTAAGAGAGAATGACCTTCCTTGAAGTTCCTAAGATTAATCATGAGTTGAGGCGCAATTTCATGCTTTACCCATCACAAAGTGCGCCTAGGTAAGAGGTTGGAGACTATCATTAAGTTGGGTGCACTTTTCCTCTTATTCATACCAATTTTGGCACCTAGAGAGAAATCAGGTTTGAATCGATAAACGTTGAAGCTATTGAAGTTGGACAAGTTTGTAAGGGTCTACACAAGTGATGAAGATCATGAAAATTGGAAGTTAACATCACATTAAGGTGAGGCGCCATGTCATACCTTAAACATTATCAAAGTGCGCCTTGGGCACTAGTGCACACCTTGTCTATACTAGGCACCATTTCTTGCTGTTTTTGTCATTTTGAGCGCCTAAGTGTGTGATTGATTGAAGAGGTCATTTGGAGCGCCTAACATCAAAAAGACATTCATCAAGCAGCTTGAAGGAGTTTGAGCCCTATGACACTTCTAGTGAACCTCAAAAGAGTCTGAATTTATGAGAAATGAAGTACTCTTCAAATTAAAGGCGCATATTTCAATTTGTTTTTACTCAAATCAGCGCCTAAGTTGAGGAAGTAAATCAACTAATGTCAAAGATAAGCTCAGTGATGAAGAGTTTCCTTAGCATTTAACAGTGAAATTGAAGTCATTGGAGGTTATAACAAGCCAAGAAGGATAGGCGCACTTTGTCATCAAAACAACCTCATTTCAGCACCTAAGATTACAAACATTGAAGAACACATCAATGCTAGGCGCAATGCCTTGCTGCCATAGTCATCTGGAGCGCCTAGTTTTGGAAAGCATAAAGATATATAACAAGTTAATAGTGAAACCTTGAAAGGCGCAAAGTTGAGATTATTGAAGATGGAGTGACAAACATGAAGAAGTGAGGCGTATTTCCTAGTTCATTTTCACCCTAAAGAGCGCCTTAAATGTAAAAGCATAAAAGTCATCTAAGGTAGGCGCACCTTCATGATCCAAGAGACCAATTTCAGCGCCTAACCAAGAGAGGCATACTTCGTTGGCATTCAAATCAGCATATTGATAAGGAACATCAGATTTGACACAAGGTGCGCCTAAGCCATTAAGAAGTTTCGTGGACACACATATCAGCCCCTCATCTGCATGATCATTGAGTCAGACATAACCAAGTCTGACTGCAAGATAATGAATTTATTAGATGCATAAGCATGAGTTAGGAATCATTGAAGGTTAAACAGCAAACTAAGCATATAAGGCGCCATTTTCAACTCTTTTTTACCTCAAATCAGCGCCTAGACTTGAAGAGCACTAATTTCATCAAGGTGCTGATTTATATCAGCATCACTCTCAACATACACCTAAGGATATAAAGACTTTTGTGGTTTGAAAACATGTTTAGAATCATTGATAAATTTGCTCCAAGAAGTTAGGCGCACTTTCCTACTCCTAGCAACTCCAAATGGCGCCTTAGGAAGAGTACTTAAATTCACATCTAGGACTGAGCGCCTTGAAAAGGAGAAGTATTCTATGACTTCCCAATGGTTAGAAATCATAGTGGTAGTAAGTATAAGGCTAATTTGACTAAGGTGTATTTTGGCTAAAGGCATGTCTAATGTGTTAGAAGGTATACAAGATGATTTCTATGTGTTTATGAGATTCAATATTTGACAATAGTTTAATATGTGGTTTTCTCTTGTGTTGCAAGAGCATCGATGGAGTTGAGAAGTCATTCAAGGAACGAAGCACCTAGAGCCACCAATAAGTGAGGAATGAGGTTAGAAGGCCATTTCTAAGGAGAAGACATCATGTAGCTGTTCCAAGAGGTCACTTTAAGTCTAACATGCCGGCACTCTTCATCAATGGCATCAACGAAGACATTCATCCATTCAAGCTTCAAGTTCCTCCTGAATCTTCAAGTCTTTGAGAAGAGTCTCCTACTCCATGTTATTAATGAAGCATCATCATCTGCTCTACTATCTATGAAGGAAGCATCATCATCTACATTACTCTCTACAAAGATGCATCCAAAGAAGATCAATATACATCCTGCAAGAAGAAGAATAACAAAGTTAGTCAAATGAGCAATAAGCATCATACACATTCAACTTACAATGAACAAGGCAAAGTTAACAGAGATACATTCCCAAACATACAAGTTCAAAGCAATCATGTTCGAAGACATCACATGGATGATGCAATTTGGGAATATGCCCAAAAGCAAATTGAATAAACTGTTGGAATCCATAGGAGTTGCTGAGGTGGCACTTACGTGGCATGCACATCATCAAGCCAATCAAATGTTGCCACATCGCCTGACTACATTCAATGTATCTACAACAAGCAAGAAGCCAGAGAAGACGCCCATGTGGAAGATGCTCTAAAGATTCCATTTCATCCTTATCTTCTTGGAAAACGTGCCTTTATTGCCTCTCTTATGTACTAAAAATAGCAAGTTGTTGTAACTAATTGCTGAGATGGCATGATCCTGGCCCTTGGCTACTTGAATTGATCCAGGCCATTCATTGTAATTCTGGAGCTCTATATACATGCCTTGTTGCCTCATTTGTAAATATATAGCTAGTGCAGTAGAGTAGAGTAGAGTAGGAAGAGACTCTCAAAATTATCTGAGAGTACTGGAGATTGTTGTAAATATTTCTCAAGATCAATGCAAAGACATTGGAGCTTGTTTGGTGTTCAATGTTATCTTGTGGAATGACATGGTTTCTTGTATCTTGATGAAATGAAGAGATGTTTCTAAGTAGATTAGAAGTAGATTAGAGCTCATTAATGTAATGCATATATGTATTGAATATTTGATCAACTCTTAGCTCATGCTTTTGACATTCATCGTTGGTGAAGTGTTGTGTAAAGCTAGTCTGAGCTTCATTTGCTTAAGTTCGATTGTGGATGCTTGTTTGAGCTGCGTCGTCCCATAGGTGCTTATATGAGCTTTCATGATTTGAAAATCTTTCGCTATCCTTAGGAGATTTGTAATGTTCCATTTTTGGCGCATTGAATATTGTGAGTTTTGTGCTTGTTCCTAGTCTCTTGGAGGCTATCCGACATGTTTGGAAAGAACTCCAATGTTTTTGGAGTGGACTTGATTTAGTCTGCAGAACAATTTTTTGGGTTTCCCTTGTGTAGATGGATTATTTCTCATGGCTTTGAGCTCAGTTGATGTTCCGGGTAACAGTGTTGGTTTCTGAAGTTTGATCGGGATTCTAATTTGCTCTCCAAGATTCTTGGAGGAATTTTCTATTTTTGGAAAGTCATCCAGAAGGCATCGTTGCTCATCCCAAACCTTACAGAGCATATTGGTTTAGTTTATTTGGCATTCGGAGGCCGTTTGGGATTTCCCGCAAAATTTAATATTTAATGAGCTATTTTAATTATTTTTTTCACTTAAGTTCCTAAAGGTGAAAAATAATTAAAATATTATGAAGTGTTATAGCTCATTTGAAAGGGGAAAACATATTCTTTTATGTAGGCACATAAAAGTGAGCACTTAAATGGAGGAAAAAAGAAATAAATCAAGTTAGAAGGAAAATGTTATTATTTTCAAGAAATAATTCATTTCCTTTGTAACTCCTCCAGTGCCTTATAAAAGAGAATGAGCTCTCTTTTGGAAGGGTTATGCTATGCTTGGACTTTGTATTGTTACTCTGTTGGAATTGAACCTGCGTGTTCTTCCCTTTCCTTCCTTCTTGTGGACGGAAACCCACTCGAAGAAGATCAGTTTCGGTAGTGAGATATCTACCCTAGCTGGTAATGGTGGTTTTCATCCAGGAAACCACATGGAGCTGATTTAGAGTTGCGTGTTTTTGTGAAGTTTGGGTTGTGATTCAGAAAGATTGGTTTGTCATATGAATTAGATGCAATTTTGGTGTTGATATTGAGAACATCTTCTATGTTTGATGGTGTGCTGGGGCTGGCCGTACAGTAAAAATCTCATTTTTCTGAGAATTTAAATATAAATAAAGTTTGTATGCATTTTGGCTTTAATAATGTCTTTGTAGGAGGGAATTTAATCATTCTAAATCAATTTGATAAGTTTTAAAGCAAAGATTGAATTTTAATTGCTATCCGTACATGTGAATGACCGTACATTGCTGAAGCAAGTCGATGAGCATGGAAATTTGATGTTAGTGTCTTTGAATCCTTTGTTGATTGCATAGTTATTATCCATTGTAGATGACCTCATTACAAGTGATTTGAAGTGAATTGAAGCTGTTTGGTAATTTCTGGAGTTGTCCGTACATTTTCTTGCCGTACAATGCAGATGTGAATCGATGCTCATAAGGAAAAAATGTGGAGATGTTTGGAATGTCTATTGTTTGTATGTTTTTTGCATGCTTGAGACAACCATTTTGGAAGTAATTTGGAGTTGATTAAGGCAGAGATGAATTTTTAATGATAGCCGTACCATTTCTGGGCCGTACGGTTCAGTCAGGAAGTATTAAGTATGCAGATCTGATTTTATTGATATGAAACTTGTTTGACTGCTCAGAATTACCTTATATGGTCAGTTTATCAGTTTGGAATGGTTGTTATGGTCAGTTGTTGTATGGATCAGTTTATGTGTTTTTCCATGCTCATTCATGGCAGCCGTACCAGCAGGGGACAGACAGCAAATAAGTGCTAACTCAGATTTCAGTTAGTTGTTAGTATTATCCTTTAATGCATCCCATATCCATGTTTTGGGAACTGAAATTTATGTAATATCAGTGTTCTTGGAATGGGCAGATAATAATAGAGTTGTTGCAGTCCATATCAATCATATGTGAGCCGTACCAGCCTGAGTCTTGCATCTTTCTCATTGCTTTCCTGTTCTCTGTCAGTGTCCTGATCAATGATCTCAGGATAAGCCTTGTTAAGTGTCTCTGTAGTTAATAGAAAGCCAAGTGATATGTGTTAGAGTACATTGGTCTCTCCATTCAAGTTACTAGACTATGCAGGGCAGTCTAATACGTCATTTTCTGAGTTGCAGCAGAGATGATCAGCAATCAATTCCAGTGATGTCATCAAATCCTTCAAGTCATCTATGCAGGGGATGATATTCTTGCCTCAGGAAGATCATTAGCAAGTCTAAATCTAGCATCACTGAACTTCAATGTTTTGATTCTTGTTGACAATCTTTTATTATGCAACAACATTAATTAACCCCTGGATGGTTTACCGCCAGTGTGGAGAAAGAACTCTTTCTTTATTGTTCTCACCCACTGCATAAGTGGAGAATACCCACTGAATAAGTGGATGATTTGTATCTTTCCTATTGCATCATACCCACTGGAAAGTGGTGAATTTCCACGAACGTGGATGCCCGCCGCAGCGGATGAATTGTAGCTCTTGATTTCATAGTGCTCATTGTAAGCCAAAGCACCGTATGCTCTCACCTTGCCCAAATTGGGATCTTGGTGATCAGAAGTGCGGAGGAGTTTAGTTGTGCTAACACTGTTTATCATTGTTCAATATTTTGGAAAAATTTTGGGGTTGTTTATTACAAGATTGCACCAACTCCATGTAGTTGTAGGCATCCTTGGCGAAGTGGAGTTAGGTTGATTAAGGAGTTTGTCTATTCATGCATCATCATTGTTTCATTGACCTTAGATTAGTTTCTCAAAACCTTTATCTTTTTCCTTTTCTTTATCATTGAAGCATTGTACATATATCATCCACACTAAAAGGAGAAATAAGTTGAATGAAGTAAGAAGTCTGCATAAGTCCCTTTGTGATTACCAGCAAGATCACATCAAATCACTGAGTCTATCCATTGCAAATCATAAATAAGGAACCTTGAAGTTACTTCATTGGATCACATAGCTTAGCCTTTGAAGAACTTTATTCAAGAGAGAGTGGGATACTTAGTGTTTTACTCTATTGTCGAGTTGTCTAAAAACAATCATCAACACTACCCTTGCCACCATCGATATCATCTCCTTATAATAAGGAGATCAGGCAACATGAAATGGGATGCCATTGGCAAAGAAGAACTTGCCAATGGCATCATCTATGTCATCCTTGAGCTACACTTTAAACAAATCTGGTATGGGGTTACTTTGCAATTTTCGTTTCCCCCTCCCCTCTCCTGCATAGGCACTGGTAGAACCTGGTGTCCCTCCTACTTGTTGTGACCAAATCACACATCGCCCCATTGCAAATGGGGACCCCTTTTTTTTGAATTCCAGTGCTTTGCTAAGTCCAGAATAATGTCCTTTGCATGATGAAGTCAGTGGTGTTTGAGTCTTAGAGCCCCTTGATGACTTGATCCTGATGTTTAAGACCCTGAAAATGACTAAGTCTGGTATCCTGATCCTGAAGATCCTGAAAATTGGCTAAGTCTGAAATCTGGTGGATCCTCAAAAATCTAGAATCTGCATGTTAAATCTGGTGGATCTAGGACCTATCTCAAACATCCTGAAAGGTATATTGAAAAATATTTAAAGTATAAGAAATTCAATCTCTAAACTTATACTTTAATATATTTTTCAATAGACCTTACCTTGGGTACTGTCAATTCTGGGCGCGAAATTGTTCCAGGTTCACCTCAAAACTCCGCCTAGCATTTAGGGCGCCTTCCATCATCTAGACAACCTCAAGATTGCGCCTAGAGTTGAAGTAGAGGACTTAGGCACCATTCCTTGTTGCTCCTGCCAGAGATGGGCGCCTTGTTGTGAGGAGAGGTTTGAAATCCTAAGTTTAAGCACCCATGATGAGGAGTTTAGAACTTTAGCGCCCTAAGTTAGGAGGATCACATTGAGCGCCTAGAGCTAGATTCCTTGGCGGGGTGAATTTGGCGCCCTAGATCAAAGAGCGCCCACATATAGAAGAGATGAATTTGCGCCAAGGTAGAGATGTGCGCCTAAGGGGTTCTTGAGATGAAATTATCAAAACATTCACATTGGCGCCTAGCATCAAGGAGTTTAGAACTTTGGCACCATTTCTTTAAACTTAGGCGCCCTTTTGATCCCAAATTAGCATTCAAAGGCGCCTGAAGTTGAGATCCATGAGCCTGAGGCGCATTTTCTTGGCGTCTAGAAGAGGATATACTCCAAAACATCCTAACTTGAGCGCCTGGATGTCAAAGGAGGTAGATCAATCACATAGGGAGCATAAAACCATGTAAATTAATGTTGTTGGAGTCTATAATGATCAGGGCGCCTTGAAGAGAAGTGAGCGCCCTGTAGTGAATTGAGTGCCTTGAACTTAATTGGCGCCTTGATGAGGACTATAGCGCCTTAGGAGAGGTTTTAGCACTGGTCAAACATGAAAAGATCTTCTAGGCGCCAATTCCCTCCTGAGTGACTTCACATTGGCGCCTAGGTTGAAGAGAATTTTTATCCATGTCTAAGCGCTAGTAAAGGCTTGTATAACCTCCAGTCTGTGCTTATCAATCATGAATTGCTAATGATTCCTCAATGAGCGCCTTAGGAAGAAAGAGTATGAAATCCTTGATCCTGATGTTTGAGAAGATCCTGAAAATGACTAAGTCTGATAGCCTGATATCCTGAAACACTGAAAAATTGACTAAGTCTGAAATTTGGTGGATCCTCCAAATTCTATAATCTACATGTTAAATCCAGTGGATCTGAGACCTATCTCAAACATCCTAAAAGGTATATTGAAAAATATTTATAGTAATACTTAAATATATTTTTCAATATACCTTACTCACTTGGACTTCCAAATTTAGGCGTGAATTCACTCAAAGAAGTTTGGGCGCATTCTCTCATTTGCAGATACTTGAATTGGCGCCTAGTAGACATAACAAGTGTTTTAGCGCCTTGAAGGAGAATTTGCGCCTTGGGGTGAATTTGCGCCTCAGAGCGGTTGGAGCGCCCTAGATACATCTGGCGCCTTGGTCAAAGTAAGTTGGAGCGCCTTAGAGTGAGATAGCGCCTAGGATAAGAGTAGTAGGTAGAGTCTCAATCAAATTGCGCCTTGAAGGAGGTTCTGGCGCCTTGAAGTGTTTTTAGCGCCTTTAAGGAGGGAGGTTATTTTGACTTCCAAAGATTGATCCAATATGATAAACTAAGCCCAATAAGATTAGGCGCTCTTTACCTTCAAAGTAGTTTGATTTTGGCGCCCTGGAAAGAATCACTTCAATTGACCTCTGAGAGTAGGCGCCTTAAGGAAATTTGCATAAGATGACCTTTTTGGAGTGAGCGCTTGATGGATAAAGTCATCTTAAGATATGATTGGTTACTTAGAAGTGTACAAATGTCAAAATTGAAGCCATTTGTGTTGGGCGCCCATTTCTACCTCTGCCACCTAGGTTGGCGCCTTGGAAAAGAACAACTAAATTTGCATGATAAAGTGGGCGCCTAGAGAGAAAGGATCACCTTAAAGCTTAGAGCCTTGAAAGTAGCACATAGAACCCACATTGCTCAAGGCGCCAATTGCCCTCTATACAACCTCAAAATTGCGCCTTTGAAGAATACATGAGGCTATGTCATTAAAAATAGCGCCCTGAGAAGGAGCTCATTTTATAAGTCATCTCCCATTGTTGAAATGGCAAATTTGAGGCCAAGGTACCTAGGCGCCTTTGTTTATCACTCCTACATCAAATGAGCACCTAGGTTAAAATTGCACCAAAGACCCTTTTAGATGAACCTTATAGAGGTTGTCTTCTTTAAAAGCATTACAATTGCTAGAAATCATTTAAAGTTATGAATGTGGGACTAAATTGATGTTAGGCGCACTTTGTTCCTATTTTTACCTATATTTGCGCCTAAGCTTGAAAAGGATTATTACATGTTTAAGGTTATTCCTATCTTATGAAGTGATCGATATACTGTTTATCTTGTCTTGTAGGATCATCAATCAAGGCTAAGGAGTTATACAAGGAGTCACCTTCAAGCGAGAAGTCCAGAGTTACCTTCATCCAAGGAGTGAAGTCAAGAAATTGTTATTGCAAGAAAGAAGCATCATCATCATGTACTCTTCAAGATCATCATTTAGTTGCATCATTGAGAGGAGTGTTGATGAAGTCAAGGAGTCATCAAGGACAAGTAACTAAGTAACCTTCAAGTTGCAGAGGAAACACATTTCTAAAAGGTCACATCAAGTCCAACATGTTGATACTCTTCATCACTGACATCATGTTGGATTACATTAAGTTCAAGGCATCTATCCATTCAAGCTTTCCGAGGAATATCTTGCAAGTACACTTCATCTCCATCCTATCATCAAGTAAGGCACTTCTTCCAAGCTTCAAGTCAAGATCTCTCAATCTTCAAGCTTCAAAGTCTACGTCCAAAGAAGGTGTTATTGTCTACATTCCAAAGGGGGCTACTCCAAAGATCATTATGAAGGATTACTTCATCTTCAAGTTGCCTCATGATTGAAGGACATTCATCCATCATACTTCAAGCTCCATTCAACCTTCAAGTCCAGGAGATTCTCCTACTCTTCATGAATGAAGATTATCATACATTCTACTTCAAGTCATCACCTACTCTATTACTCACTCTTCAAGAAGGAGCATCATCAAAGAAGATTCATATCAACTTACCTACAAGAAGGAGAAAGAATCATGAAGTTAGTCAAGTGAAGCAACAAGTATCATACATCCAGTCTACAAGAAGAATAAACAAGGCAAAGATCTACAAGTTGTATTCCTAAACATACAAGTTCAAACAATCACATTGAATACATCACATAAAGATGATACAATTTTCAAAGTATGATGAGTTGGCATCTATGTGGCGAGTACACATCATTCAATTTTGATTAGCCGCATTATTTAATGCATTAAATGTATCATTTAATGAAAGAAGCCAAAGGGATTCCTATGTGGAGGAATATTTTAAATGCTTTCGCCTTACCTTATCACATTGGAAAATGTGCCTT
Organism: Cunninghamia lanceolata; assembly: GCA_027924645.1. Lineage (NCBI taxonomy): Eukaryota > Viridiplantae > Streptophyta > Pinopsida > Cupressales > Cupressaceae > Cunninghamia > Cunninghamia lanceolata. Next base: position 4,928,193 of record BSBN01001560.1, read on the forward strand.
CATTGCCTCTCTCTTTTATGCTAAAAATAGCAAATTGTTGTAACTACCTGCGAGGTGGCACGATCTAGACCCTTGGCTATCAAATTGATCTCAGCCATTCCTTGTAAAACTAGACACTATATAAAGGCCTTGTTGCCTCATTTGTAATATATAGAAATTAGATTGTAGGCAAGTAGGAGTAGAATAGGAGACTCTCGAAATTTTCTGAGAGGACTTGGAATTGTTGTAAATATTTCTCAAGAGTAATGCAAAACATTGGAAGTTTATTTGGTGTTAAGTGTTATCTTGTGGAATCGCATGGTTTCTTGTACTTAATGAAATGGAGAGATGTTTCAAGTAAAAAGTAAAATAGACTAAAAGCTCTTTGATGTAATGTTTGTTGTACTGAATATCGATCAACTCCTAGCTCATGCTTTTAACATTCATCGCCGGTGAAATGTTGTGTAAAGCTAGTCTGAGCCTTATTTGTTTAAGTTCGATTATGGATGCTTGTTTGAGCTGCGCCATTTGATGGGTGCTTGCATAAGTCTTCATGATTTGAAAACCATTCGCATAACCTTAGGAGATTGCACCAACTTCATGTAGTTGTAGGCACCCTTGGCGAAGTGAAGTTAGGTTTGATTCAGGAGTTTGTCTGTTCAATACATCATCGTTGCCTCATTGACCTTAGATAGTTTCCTAAACCCTTGCCCTTTTTACTTTTCTTCATTATTGAAACCTTGTATATACATCATCCACACCGAAGGAGAGGTGAGCTGAATGAAAGGAGAAGAATCTGCGTAAGTCCCTTTGTGTTTTAACAGCAAAATCATACTTAGTCACCGAGCTATCTCTTACCAAATCATCAAAAAGGAACCTTGGAGTCATCTTGTTTGATCACTTCGTTCAGCATTCGAGAGGCTTTGCTCAAGAGAGAGTTAGATACTCTGTATTTTACTCTATTGTTGACTTGTCCAAAAACAATCATCAACACTACTCTCGTCTGCAAAGTATGGCTGGAACTCTGTGGCTGGCTATGCTGAAGACGTGCCCTATGGTGCAAAGTAGTAGGCACAGGTGCAGCTGGAGTATCATCAGGAACACCCCATAACTTATTTATTTCAACTTTGTATTTGATGTTTTCCGGTTCTACCAAAAAAAAACATATGTCCACACCTTTTCCTCTAATGAAAAGGTGTGCATTAACTCTAGTGATGCTCCCAAACCACTCTAGAGCACAAAAGTTGCACTTCCACCTCCTTGTGCCACCAGATGGTACCCCTTCCCTGTTTAGTAATTTTGTTGCAAAGTGTTTGAGAGGGGATTTGCGATCAAAAGGACCCTTAGCATACGGTGACAATAGCGCAGAAGGGCACTCTAAACTACTTGCTTCACTTGCCATGGAACTAGTATTGACTTCAAGCTCAACCCCATGGTCACTCCCCTCAGCCTCAGGAGCATATTCACTTCCACTATCAGGATCACTATGAACCTCATGCCCACTCATGTCATGAGAGCTCATTATGACACTGCAATAATGAATTAACAAATAAATTCTATAAGTGCCTAGTTTCAGCCTAGTTTAACAAATTTGAAAATAAAATTTTGAAATTTGATGTTAAAACTTAAATCTTGATGGAAAGATGAAAAAAAACAATGGGCCTGCAAATGCATATTCATGTTTTCATTTCAATGCCCATTGTAAGATTCAACATGAAAAACTAAGGAAAAAAAAAAAAGAAAAAACTTCAAAAAACAGTCATAAAAACCTACCTTGTGCTTGAAAAATCCTTCACAGTTGGTGTAGAATGCTCCTCCTCTTCTTCTTCTTCTTTCTCCTTCTCACCCCTCTTGCACTTGGCTGCAAATGCATATTCATGTTTTCATTTCAATGCCCATTGTAAGATTCAACATGAAAAACTTAGAAAAAAAAACAAAAAAAAAAAACTTCAAAAAACAGTCATAAAAACCTACCTTGTGCTTGAAAAATCCTTCACAGTTGGTGTAGAATGCTCCTCCTCTTCTTCTTCTTCTTTCTCCTTCTCACCCCTCTTGCATTTGCAACACCTCAAACTCACTCTTTCACCCACTCTTCTCACTGGTTTTCCTCCTCTTCACCTAGCTGTTGCAAAACATCAAATGGCATATTAAGCAAATAAAATGAAGAATGAGAGTTTTATGAGTCTTTAGCTTTTAAAATGGTCAAACATCTCCTTAGGGTTCGGACCTAGGCTCTAAGTCCAAGGGAAAGCAATTAAATTTTAAAAAAAACACTTTTTCACTGTTCCAACGCGGAAGACTCCCAGGCGTCCCCGAGACGCTCGAGGGACGTCTAGAAGTCCCCGAGATGTCTTAGGGACGTCTCGGCGTCCCCGACGTTTCCGCAGAGAACCCAGTGTACCGACGGCGGTGGGGACGACGGGGGGACGTCTCGCAGGCATCCCCAAGACTCAGAAACGTCCCGTACTAGGGGACAGGTGGTTTTAGGGGGGGGACGGGTCCCCGTGGAACACTAGTTTAGCCACCAGGTTTTAGTTGTTCATCTGGTTATCAAACCTCAGGAAACACCTTCCCGAGTTTAAGTTGAGCTCAAAGAGCGGGAGAGAAAGCCCACTCTTGTTAATTGGCCTTAAAACATCCTTAATTTGTGGATGACCCCCTTTCTCACCTTTCTAACGACACCCCTGGCTTTGAAGGAGGAGAAATACTCTAGGATTTTGGACCTGCGTTTTTGGGAACCAATAGTAGCCATCCTGAACTCAAATTGAAATTCGATGGTGTTGTTAGTGCTCAAACATGCAGGTACACATCCTAAAAAATTACACCAATACCTAAGGCCAGGGATGTGTCTACAGAGGCAATGGACAATACTTATGTTTAGACGATGGCATGAATGGACTAATTGTTGTGAGTAAACTCACCGTCTTTAGGCTCTGCAAGACCAAGGGGGGTGTTCCCTGAGGTCTCAAACACAGGACAATTAAAGAGAAATAAAACATTAAACCCAAGGCCCTTAAGTAGCCATACCCAATGTGCTATGAACTCCAATATTTATCACTAAGTTCATGTTAGCACTGGCTATATACTGACCCAAAAGACCTCCACCACTAAGCAGATGAAATTTCACTCTTACCCTACACCCAAAATGACAGTTGTATTGTATTTTCCCCAACAGATGAATCCACTTAACCATGCATACACAGGGGCAAGAGGAAAAGGCACACAAGCAGGATTCTCTAGTGATATTCAGTTTCAGTTCGCATAAGATATGGCACAATTTATAAAATTGAATCATACATGAATGGTGGAACCTAAACCTACTCTAATCTATTTCTACAACTAACAAGGACAAAGGATTGATTGAAAAGGATGTTGGCCCTTTACCAATTTGGATTGGTGCCTACTCCATTGGGCAACAAAGTCGTGAGTAGCAAGGAGGAAGGAAATACATGCAACAGAGGATAAAATATAAACACAACCAAATATATATTCACATACACATCACAAATTGAATCTCATATGATGGACATGCTTAATAATCCAGAAAAGAACTGCAATGATCCATATGTAACAAGGAATGACTAATACAAAAGACTTTGTATTAATTTAAATGTTGGCACACATTATCTGACACCTCGGTTACAATCATACCAGCAAATGTGGCAAGAGGGGATGAGTAACTAGGTTCAAACATCCCCCTGAATAATTACAATCTCCCATGGAGACATACCATTACATGCAGATACCCTTTACAACTTCTTCCTACACTGTGTTGAATACATTCCTTCACTTGTAGCCCAAACCAACAATGTTTGATGCCCTAAAATCACCTTGAGGCACTTGCAGACCAAAAAAATTCGTTCAACGACCAACCACTTATACATTTTTTTCATAAATATATAATAATACATTCCATATACTTGTGCCCTAATCCATGTGTAGAAATCCCATGACCGGGAATGAATCCTGCTCAAAATGAATGGTCTAATTTTGTGGAAGTACAAATGGTAGTTGGGGGATCATCTACCCCATTCATGGCATCCTCGAAGATTTATTGCAGTGTACTGGGGTAGCTGGGACGTTGGAATGTATGCGTGCAACATCCTGATCGCACGTTTTCATTTTCGTGACCTTTTTCTTCATTATTTTCTCAATCTTCTCTTTTGTCGACGATATGGGCCTTCATTGAACCACTTTGGCGAATCAGCGAGTTCAAACCTTTGAACTTGTCGACAAGCCACTTATCTTTTCTCTCTTTCTTCCTTTGTTCAATCTTTCGAAGGCTCGACAAAATTTTGAACCTCGTTGGGGTTTTGGCGAGTTCAATGGTTTTTTCTTCTCCATCTTCCTTGCTTTCTTTTCTTCCCTCGCCAACTTCGTTCCTTTCTTTTTTGTCAAAGAATTGGCGTCATCTTGATCCACATCATAGGTTCAAGAGGTTCTTGAACCTCCGAAAGTTCCAACACCTCCTTATCTTTTCCATGTTGGCACTTCGACGTCTGTGGAACCGTTGAACCCTTGTTGGAGAAAAGGCGCCTTGTTGAAGCAAAGAACCCTGTCGGCATTTTGGAACGTCGTTGAACTATTGAACCTTGTCGGCAAGTTCAAAGGTTCATGAACCTTGCGGATCGCCAACACTTCCTTTCCTTGCCTTTGTCGCAACTTCAATGACCCGATGAACTTTTGAACCATGTCACAATTTCGGCGAGTTCAAGAACTTTTCAACTCGCCAACAACATTCTCCTTTTCTTTCCTCTCTGTCGGCATTTCGATGTTTTGGTGAACCAAGGAACCAATGAACTTTGTCAACATTTCGACAAGTTCAAGAACCATTGAACTCGCCGACAAGGCTCAAGAAGCCCAAAAAGGCCGACAAAGGCTTATACTTGGAATTTTTTTAGGGTTTTTTGAGTTTTTTGCAAGCGCATGAATCCAAGGCACAAGGGGAACCAAGCAAAGCATCAAGGGAATATTTTAGCTCAAAGGGGGCCAACATTGAGATATTTCTTACAAGTTTGGGGACCAAAAAATCTGGGTCCCAACAGGTGCTTCTAGGGGTAATTCGAGCCCATCAAGGGTTGGCTGTGTGATAAGGGATTCACAGGGGAATTTGGTAAAAGTGACCTCCAAGAAACTCCAACCAAGTACTAACAATGATGCAGAGGCGGAAGCATTTCTCCTTGGCCTCATGTTAGTAAACACATGCAATATAAGAATAGAAGGTGATTCGCAGGTTATAATCATATGTATCTATAAGAGGCATTCTTCTAATTGGAAAATAAATAACATTCTCCAAAGAGCTTGCGGCATTTTGGATTCTCTATCCTCATTCACAATCTCCCATTGCTACTAAGAAGGTAATAGGGTAGGGGATTACTCGTCTAATCAAGGTATTACCAACACTAATGATCTCATCATTAGTGATAACATTAAAAGTTGGCCTCTCCGTGAAGAGATTTGGGACAAGGGTGGAGCTAGCCTCATCATTGAGCATCAAGCAGATCTCCCCTCGACTACTCCTCACTCAATGTTGAGGACCCCTCACACGTGTGGTCATTTAGTGAGGTCTGGAGAAATTATGTTATATGTTGGTTAACTTCATCTCATCGTTCATCACCTGCCTTTTCCGTGAGCAAGGTACTAACTGGTTTGGGTGACAGTGGAAACGTATATCAACTTTGGCGGTGACCTCACAAGCGATAAAGAACTCGCAAAGGCGTTAGGCCGCCACTATATTTGGGAGAAGTTGCAACAAGGCATGCAGGACCCAGTGGACATGGCCCACCAAGTTAAATCAGAGTCCCTATTCATCTGCTTTGAGTTTAGGGGGTTGGTCTCGATCGAAACAGTGCGAGGGTTAGAGTCAAGGTTGACGGAACTGGTCTGGGAGGTGGCCAATATTCAGAGTTTCTTGTTTCTTGAAGGGGCTCAAGGGCCCTTACAAACCCCAACTGGAGGTGATAGCTCCGGTCAAGGTTTTATCTCGTCAAGAATGGTTCAATGTTGTCAAGGCAGCAAAGGCAATAAAATTTCTACAATGCAAAGCGAGGCTGGTGATGAAGCAGGAGAACAGGTCTTATGGTTCATCCTTCATCAATATTGATCTTATCTAGCTATTCTAGTTTTCCTCTAGTCTACAGGTCTAATGTAATGCTTTCCTTTTAGCCTCAGGTTTTTGACTTCTTGGTCTCTTGGGCTCGTCTGTAACTAGTTAGTATTCATAGACATTTTGTTATCTATTGTTTGTCATGCTTAAAGTCGCCATGTAAGTTGTGTCATTTTAGGGCATGTCATCTATCACTACTCTTGGTCCCAGTCATATGAAGTGGACTGTAGTAGATGGTAATGTTGTTGGTCTGCCTAACAATAATATCTTTTTTGAATATAATATAATGGGAGAGGGCCCTTACCCCTCACTTGAATTATCAAAAATAAAAAATAAATAAATAACTCAAGACTCAGATCTCTCGGCGATTTTTAGATAGATGTATTTAAGATATCTATACTAGTATTTATATATTACATTTATTGTTAATATCTTATTTATATTTATATTTATTTATTTTTAATATATTTATATTGTTATTATGATTATTTTTATACCCAAGGAAAAAAAATTGGCAAACCACTGAATCTGAACCCCAAACACAAACCTGATCCCAAACTGACAACATAGGCTTAAACTCTAGAAGGAACAGAATTTCTATGAACAACCTAATTGTTCAAAAATGGAAAGGAACAAAATCATAGCACTACTAAAATATCAGTTCCAGGCAATATAAAGAGAAGAGAACTTTCCTTAGGAGATGTGAGAGCCAACTCAGGCCAAGAATGCACAGTATGTCCATTGCACTTGGCCAAGACAAAGCTTCAATAGAGACATGCAAACCACTTCCCAAAACATACCCTAATCTAATACCTAAGAACCTATTTATTGCTAATTGTAATGTCCCTTACCTGACTTGCCCTAGAATTCGCTTGTGAATTAGGTTTAGGGTTTCTTCTCTTTTAAAGGGGTAACCTTGGGTTGAATAGATCACACATTATTTTGAATTAGTACCTGTAGCATCATGTATATTCAAGTCCATATTGCTGCATGTTAGTTTTAATATCTAGTATTCATCAGTCCAACATAAACACACTTGCAATTTGAAACACATAGGTAAAAGAAAAACATTCATGCTGCCGGGGGAGGTAAACACATAAGCCCTTAGTAGCCAAAGGCCTACCACAATCCTATTGCCCAATCCCTTGACTCGGGCCTATGGTGGCTGGTCCTTTTGCCGAATCCCTCGTCTCGGGCCAAAGGGGCATGTTACAATGTGGGACCCCCATCCCTCCATGATCCAATCCCTTGACTCAGGCCAAAGGGGCATAACGCCCAATCATGGTCTCGGGCCTATGGGGACGAAACCTAGATGGGGTTTTTAGGCAATCTACGAAAGTCTATGCATTCCCTCTCCTGGTTGAATTCATAAAATGCAATACATGCAGTTTCCACACACATTTCAAAACATACAATTTGCCTTTATTATTATAGTGTCCCTTTTTGTCTGTTGTGACTCTTCTTGAGTCAGTCTCATGCCTATTCTTTAATATTTATATATTATAGTATTTGTTATAATATTAATAATATTTCTATATTATATTATTACATATGTTATTAATAGTATTTTATATATATATATATATATATATATTTGATTGCTCGCCAGCACTTGAATTTTATTGTTATTTTATTATTAACATAACTATTTAATATATTACTTATTCATTATCATTATAATATTACAATTATATATATATATATATTATTGTTATTATGGTAGCATTATTATTATATTTTTATCATGAATATAATTTTTAATAATGTTTAATCGTGCCGATCTCTATCAGGCCATCACATCCTTTATCTACTATATATATTATATTTATTTATTTATTTTTACTAGAATCATTCTTCTCATTTGCTACTGATGTAGATATCTCTATATATTAATTTATGTTGTCTTTCCTTTTATATTTTCTTCCCATGATATTTTCCTTCTATCCCACAACCTTTATTTATTTCCCTTTCGAAATATGTTCGAAGAGGCACGTCTCTTATTTAAAAGATGTTTATTTATTTTATTTATATTTATATTATATCATTTATATTATAATAAATGATATATTATATATTTTATATTATTTATACTATATCATTTATATCATAATAAATGATATATGATTTATATTATATTATTTGTTTTTATATTATAAAGTAAGATAATTATAAGTATATTTGTATTTATATTATTATAATGTATGTAATTATTTCTATCATCCAAAATAATATTTTAGAAACCATCTTTATTATGTTCAAATCTGTACTTTAACAGTGTCTGGATATGGGGACATGACACTAATTCTCTCTTTACCTCTTTTGTGTTTCACATTTGGGAAAAATATTTTTTAATTAAAATTCCCGTAACTAACAAAACGACACCTGACTGACATGAACAAAACATATAGGACTAAAAAAATTCGTCTTGGAATCACAAAACTTGTTTTAATCGACAAATAAGATACAATAACTAGTATTGAATTTTATTAGCCTCAATCATAGTAATAGATAGTTCTTCAGTGGCAGCACACGTGAAAAACACAAAAAATCAGAAGATGAACCTAGAAAAGTAGAATTCAGCTTGATATAATGACACTGCCATCAGCTTTGGTCTCTGTTGCAACTTCATTAGAGTTCATCAAATTCATTTTCGACATAGATGTTTTCATTACTAAATTTTATAAGTTATTCTGACTTGGGGACAAGGAAATTATATAATTTTAAACTTGGCAATATAATTCAATGCCAAGTGGCAAGAAGAGGAGGACTGGAAATCATGAGTCAAACATCTAAATATTTGCATGTACATTTGTTCAGGGCAAAGGCACCTATACCATATTTAATAAAGACTGGGATCAAAGAATGTTTCATTGCATCAAAGTGTATGTGCACACTTGTGAAGGTAAATAGATAGATAGAATAAGGGCCACATATAACAATATTTCAAGAGCCTTGGAGTTACAATCATTAGAATTACACGAAATGTATAAACAGCAAAACGCATGTGATTGTCTTAACATTTTTATGATGATAATTAATAGATCTGTCACTCAAACAAATATCGCAAGATAAATATCCCTGTTGAATTAGAGGATGCAAGTTAAGTGCAGGAGTGTATCCAAGAGACTGTGTTTGTCATTGGCAATATCTATCAGCATTATAACCACGGTGACTTAACTAATAAGATCTCTGGTAATGGAGTGATGTAAACAAAATAACCATAACTGAAGATCCAAAAAAATGTCTCAAAATCTTAAGAAAGTTTAGGTGAGATAATGTGTTAGATTGCTCGCATGTAAGGAAGTAAAGACTCTCTGGCATTTAATACTTGTTTTTTTTCTATGAGTTAGTGCTTTTGATTAAAAAGAGGAAAGCACCTTGGCTGAGATGTCATGACTGGGGGTAATGTTATGTAAAATGCACCTAAGACTCACACCTGGTCTCCTGCTTTGTCAATACCGTTAGATATTTCCTTACGGCTGAACAACATCAGGCTCCCACCCTAATAGACCTACGAAAGTATGGGAACGTTCAAATACCAGAGTCCACCTGTTTGGAACTTAGTTGGGCTGTGGGCAATAATTAGCTATTTAGTAAGATTTCTGCGGAAAAACTTACACAATTTTTTTAAAGTGGACATGTTAAGGTAGTGAATGCTTGTTCTGAACTATGATGTTGGTTAATATACACCAAAGATTGAATTTATCTACAGCATGCAAGACGGTTAAAAATCAAGAATCACTGTACCTTTTTGACCAGTATTTGGAAAAGAGGCTATACAATTATGTAACAAATCCTAGATATTTTTAAAATGAAGGCAGTTATCAACAAACTCATTCCTCCAATTGGTAAAAAAAATTCTACAAGATAAACAACATAGCTTCAAACAACTTGAGAGTCTCTTCCATTTTGATTCACACTCTAGTATTTCAGTTCATAGCAGAAAACAAAAAGCTGAAATTCTAGGAAGTAAATGATATTATAATATGCTTCTGAAACCCTAAACTGAAGTCATGGGAATATCACTATGAATAGAACTTGTCTAAGCACTGGAACATTTTTCATGAATCATGTACTTAACACTTTAGTCCTTACTAATTGAAATGCCTTAGAGCATTGATATTATAGCATCCCTAATCTTTCCTTTCTTTCTATGAACCCTTGGAAGCACTAGACCTAATGCAAACAATCCTTTGAATAGCCCCTTCAATTTTTTGCATTTTGTTTCATTTCTCATAAGCTCTTATATTAGCAAAACAACTAATCTTTTCAAACTGAACTTATGTAGTGAAAAACCTCTTATCAGAAAATTATTGGGAAGAGACATACATATGTAAGTGAATAAATGAAACAGCACTGCACTGCTATCAATTTGGACCAAATAAACAATGATGAAGATTGTTTAAACTTTAACCAATGCATATACCTGTTGATGCTTGATGGCATAAACCAGATCCCTCTACAAACAAAAAGCGCCGCAAAACATCTTTCTGGTCCAGTCCACAAGCTATCAAGTATGGCTCTGCAGCCTTGGATTGAACAGCACAGAACCTAATCTTCTTGTTCTTGTCTGCTTTAATCACCCACTGCAGCCCTATTTACACCAACCAAAATGCAGTTCAACAAGCATTAGAAGCTTTAATTGTATATGAGCCTCCCCCTTCGCATCCCACTTCCCTTCCCTATCATTAGCTTGACACTTGAACAAGGTGACATTATCTTGAACAGCCTCTTCCTCCTCCCAACCCAAAACCAAAAATCAGATACCAAAACGAAAAAACAACCAAATTGTCCATGAGTATAAACAATTTGTTTCATTAATTGTCTTCCTCGTACTTTTTAACAATATTAAAACAGGTTATTTATTAATAGACGTTAGATTTCCACAGTCCATGATATTATTCTTGAGTGCTTCAGGTTATTTATTGAAAGTTTTAGATTTCGATACTGCAACTGAAATTACAGAGAATACAGGCTGTAAAACTAAAAATGTTTGTTCCTTTGTTTTCTAAAGTTTTTCTTTAAATATTATTTGAACTGGTGGATGCAATACAAAATGTAAACATGGAGTGCAAATGAATCAAGATGGATTTAACAAGAAAATAATGTTACCTCTGTTGCAAAGATGGCAAACCCCATCATAAACCACCACGCGAGGTTGCAACACAAAGGGAGCCGATGCTGTAGTGGGCGTCCCAAATTTAACATTGTATACAGAAAATCCTCGACTACTTGAACAGGTGCTTAAAATACCATCATAACCTACAAACTCAATACACAAAAACGTAAATGAACTGTGAGTGAGGCTTGATGCTATGAGTAAAGAGCAGCATTTTAGATTGAATTTTAGAATGAATGAATGATTGAATTTTAGAATGAATGAATGAATGAATACCTTGGTGCTTATTCATATAGAATCTCCCCCCATTGATTAACACTTGCTTTAAAGCCCCCTTCATCCTCATTAACTGCATTTGGTTTTTTGGAACGAATAATTTACTGTATTAGATGTGGAACTTTTAGCCATATGTTCGTTTCAAAAATCATTCATATAATTTCATTACAAAACACTCTCCACCGAGCTCGTTCAGCCTTTCTAACTTCCCATATAGAATTTCAGGAAACCCTGTTTTGCTTATGATGGAACTAAAACATATTTAGGTGTTGATTTGTGTGATTTAATACATTGTTCTCAGTTTTCAGCATTTTATTTTATGAAAAATATGGAAGTATTTTATTTTTGTAAACTTTTGTATTGATTTTTAAGAGTGATTTTATTCCACTCTTCTTTTTATGTAAATTAATATATTATATTTTTATATAAAAATACACTATTAATTATAAAAAAGATTGAATAAATGTTGGCTAGTAAATATGTTTTGCATCAAAATATTATAAACATAGTTTTTTATGATAATTTAATATATTTTATTTAGCTATTTGTTCAATGGAATCTTGTTGATTACTAACATACTTTCAAGGGTGAATATTGCATTGTTTAAATCATTGGAAGCATTTCAACGCTGGATTAGAAGGGTTTTGAGGCTAGTTTGACTTTAGTGTGGGTTATTCGATGCAACTTTGGATTTTTTTAGGCGTCTAGTAGGGTTTTCAAGGTAGGAGCAATGATTAGAAAGCAACAACAATGGTCAGAGCGTGTCAAGTATATTCAAGCAAGTGGACTTGCAACCTTTTCATTCGAACCTAGGGTTGCAAGCAGTCGACCACTCTTTTTTCTCATGGGGACCTCCAAGCACGTGCAATATCCTATTATACATTTTTTGTGTGTTTTATTCCTTTTATTGGCAATAGGTGACACAACACCTCCAAATGAGCAACCTAAAAATTAAAACGAAAATGACAAAACAAGTAGCAACCTAGAAGAGCAGTAGGTTATCGAGTTACAGGGGTTAATGATAGGAATATTAGCTCAAGGGGGTTTATTAATCCCATTGAACCACACTTTTCAACTCCCACAAATGAAAGAAATTGCATAATCCAACTAAAAACTAGTACGAGAGAATAACCTACTCAAGGAATGAGTGTTAAACTTACACATTGTGGCAAAGGGGTAGCAAGAGTTGATCTTGATAAAATGAGAATTGACCCAATTGAAAACAACTTAAACCAAAAATGTTGAAAGAAAGAGACATGGCCCAAATAGAAGAGATTCAATCAACAATCGGAAACATGGAGATAAAATAAAATCATTTAATGGACCAAATTGAAGAGGCCAAGTCTACAACACAAGTAGTAAAAGGATCGTTAAGCAAGCAAAGATAACTCGTAGATAAGTAGGCTAGCGTGCAAATAAGAGAGGAGAAAGATAGACAAGATAAGGCTATAAATATCATTATTAAAGGATTGAGAGATTATGGCAAGAAGGAAGAAACCAATAATTTAGCAAGAGACTTCCTTCAAAACCAATTACAATGAACAAGGTATATCCACCAAGAAAACAAGATTGGAAAAAGGATAGGGGGAGAGACAAGCATATAAGAGTTATCTTGAGAAGCATAGAAGACAACAACATGATTGTAAGGAATACAAGAGGGTCTTAGAGGCACATAAATATACCTAGACAAAGTCTTGACCATATCCAACAAGAAGAAAGAAAGAAAGATTGGGACAAAGTGAAAACAACAAGAGATGCATGAAAATGGGCGTGGTTGTAGAATGGAAAAACACAAGTCAATGAATAAATGACACACAAGAAATAGGGATGTAGGGCACCTTGTGAGTACTTGAGGATGGTAAGTTGGAATTGCAAAGGTTACCCTTAGAGAAGATGACCTAGGTTGGTGCCCATGGTAGAAGGAAAGGACATTATCATTATCATAGAAACACATGAACATGATGGTTGCGAAGTTTTTTATTTTGAAAGTTATAAGAAAACTTTAGTTTGGAATGAAAGGACTAAAATTGGTAAGAGGCATGGGGTGTAATGGTGCTAATTAGTAAAGCATGGTGTGGAATGGTAAAAGTGGAGAAATAAGATCTAAATAAACAATATATATGGTTAAAAAAATGGAAAATGAATTAACAATTAGACTATCTACTTTGCATTGAAAGGTTCGAAGATGTACAAGAAAGAAACATAGATTGTGAAGACCCTTCTGCATTGCTAAAAGGGACATTTTTATTTTTCAACACTTTAGGGGAAGTCGTAATTATAGGAGACTTCAATGTGAGGACAACAATCAGGCCCTCTGGTTGGGCAGTGAGAATGGAGGGAAAAGCAACCCGTTATGGCTAGAGGAAGAAGAAGGTCAACTTTGGGAAAGAACATCACAAGATGGAAATGTGGATGTTTCACACTATGGTGCAAAATTTCTTGGGCTACATAGTTTGTATGGCATGGTTATATGCAATGGCATAAGGGCATGGTTATATGCAATGGCATGAGTGCATGGCCAAATTTAGGCAACATAACTTGCAAAACTTATAATGGTCAAAGTGTGGTAGAGTATGTTATTTGCTCATAGGACTTTATTTCAAGGGTGATAGAATTAGTCATTGGTAGCTATCCTATAGAGTTGAAATCATATCAGAATCCTATATTTGTAAAGCTTAGCATTTACACAAATAATCAATAGGGTGTTCAAGCCCATCACAATAAAAAGAAGGCTCCTGTTCAAGGTAAAATTCTCATGAGTCAAGAGAATCGAGAACTCTTCAAAATAGCCCTTAAACAACACTTTCAAGAAGAAGATTGTAATACAGTGAGAAGTACAACATGTACGATAGGTGACCCAATAAATAGAAGTATGTTGATTCCCTTAATTCCCAAGGCATTAAGAGCATGAATAAAATCTAGACCTAAAAGGGTGGTGCAGGAGCACCAACAAAACTAAGGTCTTGTTTTGATGATCATCTTGTTTTGTTGTTTCAATAAGGTCATGAAGACCATTTTCTTGTGTTGTAATAAGAGCCATGGTGCCATGTTGTAATAGGCAATCTTGTAAGTCCTAAGGGACAGTCATGTATGTAAGCCTTTCTAAGGCATGTAAAAGGCAGTCATAAACACATAGGGCAGTCATGTAAAATCTCATATTGTAAGCCTTGTAAAGGCATGTCAAATTGTTAGGAAGGTATGTTAAAGTCTTAATACAATTGCCAAATGTTTGAAGGCACTTGTTAAGGCCTAAATAGTCCTAAATAGGTAAGGACAAAACTGACAAACAGTTGTAAGTAGTTTAAGTGACCAAACTACCAAGGACGGTCGAATTGGTTGTAACCTCCCTCATCGACCAAACTGTCTTCTATGAACATGTCAAGGTGTATACAATGATATATACCCTTGAGCAAGTGAAAATGTGAGAAGAAGAAAGAAGTTCTATGCAATACAAATCAGTTATCTGCTGTCTTTTTGTTGTTTTTTGTATTTTCCATAGCAACAGTCTGTACTATTCAGTTGTATGGCACTGTCATGAATCCTAAGTGATTTGGAAATAAAGTGTGGTGAAGTACCTCTTATTTAAGACTAGTTTGAGACTATGACATTGAAGAGGATGCAAACTACAAGTGTTTGATCTGAGACTACTCTTTGTGAAATTATATTTTTCCTAAAGAAAACGCCATTGCAGGCCATACAGTGTAAAGGTACAGGACTGTCCTTACTCCTTCATGTTTTGATTGGATAGTATAAAGAGTTATCTTGCATTCAAAATCAGTTTGGTGTCTTGAAGTTACATTATAGGGGACATATAAGGTTTTGTTTAAAAACAGTCCATTTCAAACCTAAACAAGGATTTTGGTTGCAATCCATGATTTCTCTTCCATTCCACTAATGTAAGACCTCATAGATCAGTGGAATGGATTGTTGTAGTGTTGTTTCAATGCATTTCATAAAGTGTTTGGGCAGAGAAGGTGATTTGTTGTTGTTCTTGTGAAAGACCTAACTAAACCATGTGTTAGGTGATGTTTTAAGGCACATTAAAGGAACCATAGATGCATTTTTGGGAACAGCAGAGAGTGGAAGTCTAAAACCCACAAAATCTTTTGTTTTGGCATGTATCCTAAATGTTCAAACCCTTGGTTGAGTTCTGGGCTTGCATTCTATAGTAGTCTCTTTGTAATTTTGGCCTAATTGGGGCTCTAGGTCATTAACAGGGGTTATTGGTTGAGGTATTCCGTCCAAAACAATCCATGCTAAGTTTGGGATATGTGATAGAGGGCCATAATGGGTATCTACTGATTCTCTAATATTTGCATTTGGAGGTCTGAGTCAAAAGTTATTAGGACCGTTGCCATTTTGAAGGGCTACAAGCCATTTTGGGGGTTTGTGAAGGAAGTACCAATCTTCAGTTTAATCTTCCTTAGCCAATGGATGGAATGGGTCCCCTAACATCCCAAACCAACCTTTTCATGATGATCCAACCTTTCCATGATGATCCATGAGTTTCTTTCTGTTGTTCCCACTTTTGTGTAAAGACCTTTGATTTTGGGCTTTTGAGTGAAAGAGAACCTTGTCTAGTTTTCTATCCTTCTCCTATCAAAGTGTCTCTACATCATAGTGGTATCAGAGCCATAAAAGGTTTTGTTGTTGGCCTGGTATATGTCAGCAGAGGAGAGTGAAGGAGAGGCTAGCAATATGCCTCCAAAGGGGATGACCACCGAAGTGGTCAAGAAGTTCAAGGAGATGGAAGAGAAGATCAAAAGTGGAGTCAAGGAAGCACTCCAAGAAGAGTTGAAGGCATTGAGGATAGGGAAG
Organism: Cunninghamia lanceolata; assembly: GCA_027924645.1. Taxonomy (NCBI): domain Eukaryota; kingdom Viridiplantae; phylum Streptophyta; class Pinopsida; order Cupressales; family Cupressaceae; genus Cunninghamia; species Cunninghamia lanceolata. Next base: position 4,944,491 of record BSBN01001560.1, read on the forward strand.
AGGGTAGATGAAGGTTCAGATGAAGAGGAAGAGAAAGAGGAATAAGAAAAAGAGTAAGAAGAGGTAGAGGTACCGGCTGATCAAAAGCATTTCCTTGAAGCCATCAAGGCAATTGGCAAGGATTCTTTGGAGGCTCAGATGGAGATTCCCATGTTTAGTGGGAAGATGAATGCTGATGAAGTTATGGAGTGGATTGAGGCTCTAAACAACTACTTTGAATACAAAAAAGTTCCTAAAAGTAAGAGGGTTAAGTTTGCAAAAACTAAACTCAAGGGTGCTACCCTTACATGGTGGAATTACACCCAAGGTGAGAGGGTAAAGAATGGGAAGAGTATGATCTCTTCATGGAACAGAATGTTGGAGAGGACCAAGTCCCAATTCCTTCCATCAGACTATGAGGTGCAGATCTACAAGAAGATGCAAAATCTCAAGCAAAGAGATTTGGATGTGGCTACTTACACCGAGGAGTTTCACAAATACACTCTTCGTTGTGGGTACATGGAGGATGAAAAAGTCAAAGTGGCAAGGTATCTAAATGGTTTGAGGTTTAATATCCAAGATGAAATTAGTTTATTGACCCCTGAAACTGTAGAGAAATGCTTTCAAGTGGCATTAAGGGCTGAAGAGAAGTTGAAGAGGAAAGGTGAGCAGCAAAATAGAGGAAGAGGTGGTAGAAATTTCAGAGGTAGGGGTAGTTTTGGGGGCAGAAATCAGTCCCAAAGAAGCCAAGGGGAATCTAGTTCCCAAGAGCAAAGTGGAGAATCTAGTTCTAGAGGAGGCTTTAGAGGAAGAAGGCCTAATGGAAGAGGTAGATTTGGTGGACTAGGGAGAGGTCCTAATGTCTTCATGGGAAGGTGCTACAATTACAACCAAGTGGGACATCCAGCCTTCAAGTGTTCTGAAAAGCAAGCCTCAAGCTCTCATGGAGGAGAGAGAAGGAACCAATTGATCCAAGAAGAAGATTGCCAAAGTGTCAACTCTCCAATTGGAAGTGCGGCCCCGGTCCATTAAGGGGAAAGTTTGATGATGAGAAGAACCATGTTGAAGGTGCCTCAAACACAAGAACCCCCTCAAAAAAAGATATTGTTCAAGACAACATGCAAGGCCTATGGTAAGATTTGCAAGGTAATTGTTGATTCAGGCTCAACTGAAAATTTGGTTTCCATTGAAATGGTAGACAAATTGAAATTGAAAAGGCTTCCTCATGTTAGTCCTTATAAAGTATCATGGTTGAATAAAGGGCAACAAGTTTTGGTAGATGAACAATCATGGGTTGAATTTGAGATAGGAGAATATAAGGACAAAATTTTGTGTGATATAATTCCTATGGATGCTTGTCATTTGTTGTTAGGACGTCCATGGCAATATGATGTTCAATCACAACATGATGGTAAAACTAATTCTTTCATCATAACTAAGAATGGTAGAAAGTATAGAATGGATCCATTCCCTGATGAGCATATAGAGAAGAATGTTGGGTCAAGTGTCATGATTGTGAATGGTAAAGAGTTTCTAGATGCCCTTAAGGAGGAAGGAACCCGAGGGTATGCTCTAATTTTGAAGCCTAAACATAGTCCTAGTTTGCATGATCCTAGTAAGGAAGAGGTTCCTAATGAGGTGCAACAATTGCTAGAGAAGTATAAGGGGATTATGGTAGAAGAAATGCCTAATGATTTGCCACCTATTAGAGACATAAGCCATCAAATTGACTTCATACCGGGATCTACTTTGCCAAACAAAGTAGCCTACAAGATGACACCTTCACAAAATGAGGAGATTGCCAAGCAAGTGCAAGAATTGTTAGATAAGGGATTGGTGAGAAAGAGCCTTAGCCCATGTGCTGTCCCAATAGTCCTAGCCTCTAAAAAGGATGGTAAATGGAGGTTGTGCATGGATTCTAGAGCCATTAACAAGATTACCATAAGATATAGGTTCCCTATGCCAAGGATTGAGGACCTAATGGACTGTTTGGGAGGGGCTAGATACTTTTCTAAGATTGACCTTAAGAGTGGGTATCATCAAATTAGAATCAAACAAGGGGATGAATGGAAGATAGCATTCAAAACAAATGAGGGTCTCTATGAGTGGTTGGTGATGACATTTGGTCTATCTAATGCTCCAAGTACTTTTATGCGTCTCATGAATGAAGTGTTGAAGGATTTCATTGGCAAATTTGTTGTGGTATATTTGGATGACATTCTTGTTTTTAGCAGAACTAAGGAGGAGCATTTGCAACATTTAGATTAGGTTTTGAAGAAGTTCCATGATGAACAATTGATGATCAACATGTAAAAGAGTGTCTTCACGAAGGAAGAACTCACCTATCTTGGTTTTGTGATTTCACAAGGTAGTTTGAAGATGGATCCAACAAAGGTAGAAGCCATTTTGTCTTGGCCAACTCCAAAAACAGCAGGTGATGTGAAAAGTTTTCATGGTTTGGCAACATTTTATAGGAAATTCATAAGGGGTTTTAGTCATATTTGTACACCAATTTTGGATACCATCAAAGGGGGGAAGAAATGTAAGTTTTTATGGACAAAGGCAACCAATGATTCTTTTGAAATTCTGAAATAAAAGGTAGCACAACAACCCATACTTGTTTTGCCCGACTTTAACAAGTTGTTTGTAGTGGAATGTGATGCTAGTAACCTTGCTATAGGGGCTGTCCTAAGTCAAGAAGGTAGGCCTATTGCTTTCTTTAGTGAAAAATTGAATGATGCTAAGAGAAAGTACTCTACTTTTGACTTGGAATTGTATGCAATGGTACAAGCTTTGAAAAAATGGAGGCACTATCTTTTGCCAAAAGAATTTATTGTTTATACTGACAACCATGCACTTAGTTTTCTAAATTCACAGGAGAAACTAAATCATAGGCATATGAAATGGGTTGAGCAACTCCAAGCCTATACTTTTTCATTTAAACACAAGAAGGGGCAGGCTAACAAAGTGGCAGATGCATTGAGTAGAAGGGTGTGTACGGTTCAAGAAATTCAGTTGCAAAGTGTAGGGGTTGATGCTCTCAAACACATGTATCAGGATGATGAAGATTTCAAGGAGGTATATGAAGTTTGTTCACAATTTTCAGACTCTTATCATTCTGATTTTCTAAGTTTTTGTTGCAACAGGGGTTGTTGTTCAAAGGCAGCCAACTATGTGTTCCTAGGTGTTCCATGAGGGAGAACATCATCAAGGAAAAACATTGTGGTGGACTAGGAGGTCATTTTGGATTGGATAAAACATTGGATCAGGTGAAGAGGTTTTATTTTTGGCCTAAAATGCAATCAGATATCAGAAATTTTGTTGAATGTTGTAGCATTTGTCAAAGGGCAAAGGGTACTTCATCTAATGCTGGTCTATATCAGCCACTTCCTATTCCTAATAGGCCATGGGAAAGTATTAGCATGGATTTGGTTTTGGGTCTTCCTAGAACTCAAAGAGGCTTTGATAGTATATTTGTTGTGGTGGATAGATTCAGTAAGATGGCTCATTTCTTACCACGTAAATGCACTAATGATGCTTCTCACATTGCTGGTTTGTTCTTCAAAGAAATTGTTAGAATCCATGGTTTGCCTCTTAACATTGTGACTGACAGGGATCCAAAGTTTGTAGGCCATTTTTGGCGCACTTTGTGGAAGAAGTTGGGCACTCAATTGTCCTTTACTTTAGCTTATCACCCTCAGACTAATGGTCAAACTGAGGTGGTGAATAGGTCCTTGGGAAATCTTCTCAAGTGTCTTACCAAACAACATGGAGAGGCATGGGATATGATCATCCCTTAAGCAGAGTTTGCCTATAATGATTCCACCAATAGGAGCATAGGAAGGAGTCCATTTGAGATTGTTTATGGCATTCATCCAAGAGGTATTCTTGAATTGAGAGATCTCCATGGATTGGAAAGGAAAAGTGCTCAAGGTGAAGACTTTGCATTGGTCGTGAAGGACATCCATGATAATGTCAAAGAAACTCTTCAAAAGAACAATGACAAGTACAAGGAGAAAGCCAATGAGAGAAGGAGAGATGTACAATACAAGGTTGGGGATTTGGTCATGGCACATTTGAAGAAGGAAAGACTTCCTAAGGGGCAGCCAACCAAACTCCTCATGAAAAAGATAGGACCATGCAAGATTGTGCACAAGTTTGGGCCCAATGCTTATGAGATTGAACTTCCTCAAGGCTTGGCCATATCTCCTATCTTCAATGTTTCAGATTTGTTCCCTTTCAAAGGTGATTCTAATGCATATTCAGAGGCAGATATGACGGCAACAGGAGATGAAGATTGGGTGAAGGGTCTTCCACCCAATCAGCCATTGAAGTTGGAATGCATTCTTGACACCAAGGTCTTGAAGAAGACTAGGAAGAAGACATACAAACAGTTTCTTGTCAAATGGAGTGGTTTGCCTATTGAAGATGCCACTTGGATGAGTGAAGAAGACTAGGAAGAAGACATACAAACAGTTTCTTGTCAAATGGAGTGGTTTGCCTATTGAAGATTCCACTTGGATGAGTGAAGAAGACATCTTGAAGTATGGTGTCACAATTGCTGATCTACTTCCTCAAGAGACTTGAGTTCTCTTTCCACTCGGGGAGTATGGTGCAGGAGCACCAAGAAAACTAAGTTCTTGTTTTGCTGATCATCTTGTTTTGTTGTTTCAATAAGGTCATGAAGACCATTTTCTTGTGTTGTAATAAGAGCCATGGTGCCATGTTGTAATAGGCAATCTTGTAAGTCCTAAGGGATAGTCATGTATGTAAGCCTTTCTAAGGCATGTAAAAGGCAGTCATAAACACATAGGGCAGTCATGTAAAATCTCATATTGTAAGCCTTGTAAAGTCATGTCAAATTGTTAGGAAGGCATGTCAAAGTCTTAATACAATTGCCAAATGTTTGAAGGCACTTGTTAAGGCCTAAACAGTCCTAAACAGGTAAGGACAAAACTGACAAACAGTTGTAAGTAGTTTAAGTGACCAAACTGCCAAGGAAGGTCGAATTGGTTGTAACCTCCCTCATCGAACAAACTGTCTTCTATGAACATGTCAAGGTGTATACAATGATATATACCCTTGAGCAAGTGAAAATGTGAGAAGAAGAAAGAAGTTCTATGCAATACAAATCAGTTATCTACTGTCTTTTTGTTGTTTTATGTATTTTCCATAGCAACAGTCCGTACTATTCAATTGTACGACATTGTCATGAATCCTAAGTGATTTGGAAATAAAGTGCGGTGAAGTGCCTTTCATTTAAGACTAGTTTGAGACTATGACATTGAAGAGGATGCAAACTACAAGTGTTTGATATGAGACTGCTCTTTGTGAAATTATATTTTTCCTGAAGAAAACGCCATTGCAGGCCGTACAGTGTAAAGGTATAGGACTGTCCTTACTCCTTCATGTTTTGATTGGATAGTATAAAGAGTTATCTTGTATTCAAAAGAAGTTTGGTGTCTTGAAGTTACATTATAGGGGACATATAGGGTTTTGTTTAAAAATAGTCCATTTCAAACCTAAACAAGGATTTTGGTTGCAATCCATGATTTCTCTTCCATTCCACTGATGTAAGACCTCATAGATCAGTGGAATGGATTGTTGTAGTGTTGTTTCAATGCATTTCATAAAGTGTTTGGGAAGAGAAGGTGATTTGCTGTTGTTCTTGTGAAAGACCTAACAAAACCATGTGTTAGGTGATGTTTTAAGGCACATTGAAGGAACCATAGATGCATTTTTGGGAACAACAGAGAGTAGAAGTATAAAACCCACAAAATCTTTTGTTTTGGCATGTATCCTAAATGTTCAAACCCTTGGTAGAGTTCAGTCTCTTTGTAATTTTGGCCTAATTGGAGCTCTAGGTCATTGACAGGGGTTATTGGTTGAGGTATTCCGTCCAAAACAACCCATGCTAAGTTTTGGATATGTGATAGAGGGCCATAATGGGTATCTAATGATTGTCTAAGATTTGCATTTGGAGGTCTGAGTCAAAATTTATTAGGACCGTTGCCATTTTGAAGGGCTACAAGCCATTTTGGGGGTTTGTGAAGGAAGTACCAATCCTGAGTCTAATCTTCCTTGGCCAATGGATGGAATGGGTCCCCTAACATCCCAAACCAACCTTTCCACGATGATCCATGAGTTTCTTTCTGCTGTTACCACTTTTGTGTAAAGACTTTTGATTTTGGGCTTTTGAGTGAAAGAGAACCTTGTCTAGTTTTCTATCCTTCTCCTATCAAAGTGCCTCTACATCAAAGGGGAACTACAAATACTTTCCCATCAAATCCATGGTATGATAAAGAGTGCAAGGCTACAAAGAGAACTTTGAGAGAACTTAGGATGAGCAAAGAAATAAGAAAGCTTATGGAAAATTAATATGTTCCAAAAAAGAAAGTTATGTGAATGCAAGAAGGAAAGAGCTAATTTCTCTTGGGAAAAAAAACCTCGGATGCTTCTAGAGGGAACTGCAACAAAAAAGAAAATAAAAAAATATCACTGATACTTAGTGGATAGAATATGCAAAGCCTCTCTATGAGCGAGCTCGGGATAAAAATGTTCTCTCACTATTAACACAATAACAAATCTTTTAACTATAGAGGATATTCATCAAGGCATAAAGAATCTAGTAGAAGGTAAATTGTAGGATATGGATTGGCTACAAGTAGACTATTTAAAGGGGGGGATAAAGGTTTTAGCACCACACATCAAAAACATTTCCAATGGTGTCATCCAAGATGGCTTCCCTATGGAGTGGATGACTAGTGCCATTATTCCTCTCTTTAAAAGTGGAGCTGCTGTCAATAATCCATCAAACTACCACATATTTATGGTCAATCCTCTTCTAGGAAACTTTTCGAGAGCATGATAGAGCACATAATTAGCAACTGGGTGGAAAAAGAAGGAAAAGGGGCAAAAGGGAAAGCAAGTTTTAGGCCAAGGCACTCCACTATTGACCATTATGTCACCCTTAAATACTTGATTGAAAAAATATGCAACACCTAGGGAGAAGAGGCTTTAAATTGCTTTGTTGATTTTAAGAAAGCATTTGACACAGTGCCTAGAGGCAAACTTTGGAATAGGATGAAATTGAGGTCCTAGAGAAGTGCAGAGTGGCAATTCATAGACTTATGAGCAAATTGGGGCCAAAATCAAAACAAGAGGAGGAATGTTAAAATGCTTTGGAAGTGACATTGGTGTCAAGTAGAGATGCTCTTATATGTAGATGATCTCATCCTAATTGTAAAAATAACTCATAGTTTGAGAGAAACCTAAGGGCATTAGAGCTATTTTCTCAAGAGGTTAAAATACAATGTCACATCCCGTTTGCTTTGCCTAGATAATTATTGATTAATAGAATGATTAGAAAGGATAATTGAGTATGTTAATTATATTTTGAATTTAATTGAAATGATTTCTAGTAATGTTTAATCATTTACGAAATTATATTGATGTCAATTTGATGATGACTAATTATGCGTTCTATTCCGTAGAAGCGATGGGAAATACTAATACTCTCTCTATAGTTGGAGAGAGAGTATCATCAGGGAGAGGGAATTAGTCATTTGTTGGTGTCATGATGTGATGGGGTTTGTTCACACACTCACTTAGAAGCATGTAGTTAGAATTGTTGAGAGTTTAATTATTATGTGCGTAGAAAGTGTCTAGTGAGTAGTTCCTAACTAGGTTAGTTCCTGGTTGCCTCTTGTGTCATTAGCTTGACAACTTTGTCATGTTATGTTAAGTCCAGTTGTGGGATTAAGATTCAAGTCAGTGAAAGACTTGATAAAAAATTTGCACCCTTTTATCAAATCCTTCTTGGCTCTTGTTAAGAACTAGTCACTACAGATCTAGTGATTGTGGCAGCATGAGAATTAGAACCAATGGTTGTTTGATATTCATTCTAAATGGATGGAATTGATTCCTCTAGATTCTTTTGTAGATCCTTGGAGGCTCTGTTACATTTACTGCCATGGCCTTGTTTCGTAAATTAGAATGTTGAACTCTAACCCTTGCAAAGGACTGGGTAGAATAGTTGAGGAATGTCGGTTGTTGACGTGGTTATTGTCTCATCTAAGTTCATGCATATTGGCATGTGATGAAATCCAATATGCATTTAATATATATATATATATATATATATATATATATATATATATATATATATACACTCTTTTAGTCACCAAAGTTCTGCACAAAATCTAATTCTTTTTTTTTAATGTGCACTCCTAGTGAGGCTCATGTCAAGCAAGGTAATTTTTGTGAATGCATTACCTAGAGCCACTTGAAGTTTCAATTTCAAGGACATAATGCATGGAAATGTTTTTTATTTATTTATTTCAGAGATACATATATTTATATTGTGGGACCTACCTACTTTAAATAAACCAAGATCTTTTGAGGCTCTAGAAAAATTAACTCTTAGCTTTATTACAAAATTGTTCATGTATTTCTCAAAATCATTGCATTCGATGAGTTGACACCTCTTTGAGGTTCTCTGCAAAATAGACCACATGCCTTGACATGGCTTCCTCTTTCTGTATGCATGTCTAGAAAAGCTTTGAGTCACATGCCGAGGGTTTTTTGGGAGGATGTTGGCAAAAGGTGGGGGAAAGTCAAGGTGAGCATCATACATCAAGATAACTTGTTAAACTAACCTTTGCAAACATGATCACATTACACTCACAATGAAATCACAGATCAACAGATCGATCCTTAAGAAGATAAATACAACTATTCAAAACAATTATAAATTGTATACTACGTGAGTGTGTGTAGTTCTCAAATATCATGGTTCCATTAGAATCTTGTCTTGATCTACAATTCTCTCCCTGGTGATACTCTCCCTCAACATCAGGAGGGTACCTTATACTCCTACATACACCTCACATCAGATAAAGGTAGTTAGTCTAAATCTTTTTAATCCTGTTAGAAATTAATCTTTACTTAGTGACGATTATATTTTATTTGTAATTTATTATTTGGTGTATTATCCCCATACATGTCGGATAATCCGCCTCTTTAATTCCTTATGCAGGAATAATCTATTTTCTATAGATTCCTCCTTAAGAGGAAACATGTGGCACATATCTTATGCAAGGTGGCATATGGGAGTTACGCATAACTCCATTTTTCACCTCTATTTAAGAGGTGTCTCCTCCTCTCTTTGTAGTATTTCTCTTCATGGATATCTTCCTCTATTCTTCTTCTTCATCTCTTCTCATTTCTCTCATTGAGAAGCTTCTTTAATCTCTCTGTAATCTTTTTCAGGCTTCTTGCCACTTGCATAACACAAGGGGTTTTTCTTTGCTTTCCCCCCTTCACAATCTTAGTCTCCATTGGTGCAATCTAGTATATCTCTTTTATTTTTGTTTTATTTACTTTACATGATTGATTAGTATTATTGATCCTTTAAATATCCTTTACATGGTATCAGATCCATGCACTACTAATCTTTCTGTGTGAAGTTGAAGATTCTGTTGTTTGTTGTCTGGTGCTACACCTTGGAGACCTGTTGCAGAGAACAAAGAGAAGAGAAGAATCTCTCCTTGAAAAAAAAAGATATTTACATTTGTTATCTTTTTCCTAATCTAGGGTTTATTAAAAAAATCCATGTTCAAAAATTTTTACAGTTCTTATCTGTAGCTTTCCTAATTTTCTTTACAAAAATTTGACATAGTTTAAAATTTTTTAGATCTTTGTGTAAAAAAAATTCATTCTCTTAAAAAAAATTTATGTTACATTCTTTTAAAAATTTCTATATTTTTTTCTTTCTCAATTTTTTTTTAATTTTTTTTTGCAAAGTTTAGATTAATAAATCAAATTTTAAAAATATTTTGCAAAGTTTAAACAAAAAATATAAATAAGAGAACGAGACATAATTTTTCATGGACAAATTAATATTCAAATCTCTATGACATTTATTATACGCATGCATTATCATGTGAACAAAACATGGCATCATAAACTTTAGTCAAATTCTAATAATGAAAACATTATTAATCCATTTCCTTTGTAGTCTTGCATCATTAAACTGGAAAAATAATTTAAACAATAACATGTTTTAATTGTCCACAAAAAATGGGGTATGACAATATTATTCACTAGAAGCAAACCCACTCAGTAAAATGATAAAGAAAAGTGCATGTGACTACGACCTCCAACAATCAATGCAACAACTAAGAAGATTTCCACTTGCACAAATAATGAAGCTCTTGAGAAACTAAGTCATCATTGAAACAAATACAATCTTGTACTCAATGGAAATACAAATACAAATATTAAGAAGACTTTATGCCTTGCATACTACCATCTAATTTGAAATTAACATTAACCATTCATGTCAAGTTTGTAAACAATAAATAATAAAATAGTTGATATTGAAAGGAAACACTACTTATGTGATTCAATTCTTCAGTCTCCTTAGCATGTAACATGCCCTCATCAACACCCTCATAGATAGCATTGGTGTGTCCAACCTACAAAATAGAAAAAAAATGTTTTTGATATTAATAAGCTACAAACACGGGTGCAAATCCTGATAACAAAAACCCAAGGGGCAGCAAAACAAGCCCAAGGCCACGAATAACACAGAAATAACTAATTAGCAGCAAAAGTTCATAACAGTATCAAAGAGAAACCAAGTCTAGATAACATAACATAAGAAAAAACTAATTAAATAAATCTTTCCAATCATCTTTAAGAAACTTAATTGGCTCCTCCTTGTTCTCATTCTTCGCATCATTACCAACAATGCGATCTCCCTGCAAAGTAGAGAAAGTAGTAGCCGCTTTGTGGATGACCTTCAGGTAAACTGTTGCCAAAACCTTGATTTTACTTTCCATAGTTGAGAGTCGGGACATAACCTCCTCAAGATCCTGAACAAGCTTCCTGTTAGAATCATCCTCTCTGGCACTCTCCACCTCCTTGTCAAGAGTCTCTAGAATCTCAACCTCATTTTGTTCTGTATCATAAAATGAATTGTTCATAGAGTCAAAGTGGCTCGCTCCTTCTCGGTCCTGCACAGGGGTAGTCTTAACTTCCTTAATTTCCATTTCATTCTCAGGGTCATCATGATCAAAAGCAGAGGAATAATCAACAATTTTTAAAACTTGGGGCTTCCCCCCTGCCAGCCTAATCGACCTGCAAATGCTAGGTCTTCTCACTGTGTTCTCCTTACCCACAACCTTCTTCTTGACATCAACAATATCCTCCTATTTCTGCTATTGGGGATTGTCCAAGCCTTTCTCAGTCTCCAGATTCACATTCCTCATACCCATTTCATCTTTTTTTGTTTTTCTTCTTCCCCCCTCTACCAGAACTGGGGTGGATTTGCCTACTTATACGCTTCTTACCACCAAAGGGTGTAGGGCAATTTCTCAGCGCGCAAAGGCCTTTAGTAGCTTCTTTACGGGTTTGGCCTTGGGACCCATCCGCACCCCCAGAATCAGATATCACAGGGGCTTGGCCAGATTGATGAGCCTTAGGGGAAGGGGTGTCCTTCAACTTGAGGGGACTCGAGTCAGGAATAGCAGGAGAGGAAGGGGGCTCAACAGGGTTATTAGGGTCAACAACAACAAGAGACGGGGCTTTAATTTTGGTAGGGCTGCCAAACTTGACACTGAGCAGGATATTATCAATGAAAAAGCAAAATTACTAAAGACATGATATTTCCATAGTCCATGACATGAGATTGTAGAGCTTCTAGAAAACAACTATGTATATGCATTTGAAACATCGATGCAAAAAAGCTATACACAATTGTTTTCCATAAGCTCTACAATCTCAAACAAAATTACATTAAAAATTTTATTACGTATATTATAAAACAAATATATTATTAGATGATGTGTCACACAATGGTTGGAAGGAGCCCAAAGCAACAATCTCAACACCCATAGATAGAGTACTAGTTTCCTTAGAGCAAATTGTTGTGTCAACATTCTACAAACAAGAGCAAACAAAGAACATTTTATGTACTATTATGTTTTTTAGTGACATTTAATTGCGCAAAAGAGAAAGTAAGCAATATTTTGATAGTAAGAATTACCTCATGTGGAGTGTCCAAATGCAATGATTATATGTTAGGGAAAGGATAGCAATAGGAGTTTCAATCTCACTCCTCGAGGCACCCACATTTACAATTATCGACACAAAAGAAGAGGGTGCACAATTAATTTAAGATATCATAATTAAGAAATAAATTCAAACTGATGATAGATAAATTCAAACCTATGTCTATACGTAGAATGCATTATGCTCCTACCCTTGTTGATACTTTCCATTGTGCTCCCACCCTCCATATTATTTATATCGAATGGATGAATATTGTTTAGTTATGTGTCCTATGACAAAATAGAAAACATATTTAACTAATTGTCCATATATTTCATAAATATTAATTTACAAGAGTAAAGCAACTTACAATGTGTGAGGCCTTGACTCATATCTCATGGATCCAAGAGTGATCATCACCTGTATCGTCCATCTGGTATCCTTTCTAAATAATACCCCTAAAAGGAAAAGATGAATATATCAAACCCATAGCCTAAAGATGTGCACAGTTCAAACAAATTACTTGAAAGATATTAAAAGTATTAGCCTAAAAACAAGAATTGTGTTAGAAAATAAGAAATCTTACACCCATACATAATTATAAATATTTTAACATACCAAGCATGTCATTAGTATGGACTCAAATCTCATGTACTTTAGTCAATTGGATAAAGCATCTACCATAACCTATGTGGTTACCTAAACTATGTATTCTATACAAATGAAATTGGTAATAGATTTGAGACTTTCAAGGTGAAAGGTATAATTGCACATGTAGTCACTCAATCAAGGTGAAAGGTATAATTGCAAGCACAAAATGTAGTTTAAAGTTCATAACTTGCTCAAGACTAACACTAACTCTGACTTCATAATGCATACAATTATATGCAACGTGACTATCTTTAGTTTTCATGTTTACAATTCTATACAAGTTGTTTATAGGGTCAACTAAAGTAGATTTTTGTATTTTCCCTGATTACAATGTTGGAGTGATCAAATACAATTCACAAACATCTCACAATTTTGAATATGTATACACACTGCCACTAAGTGACTTGCATATGTTGGTACAAGGATTTGCAACAAACATTTAAGTATATGCCTGGAAGAATTTGTAAGCTCGGTTTTTAAGTAACTATTGAATGAGAATTCTAAGGAATATATTTTTCAATACCTGAAAATTTGAGTCAAAATTTTATGAGCTTTGCAACACTAACTTTTCTAACATTCATCTTCAAACCAATCATTCAAACTAGATTTATTCATAGTAGGGTTGTATTTATGAATGTTAGGTATGGAAAACAATTGGCACTCTATAGTCACGTTGAGGTGTGTTCATTTACAGATTCATCCATGGAAGAAAAAATTCAATTTTCAATCAAGCTTGCTTCACATAAGGTAATGACATATAGTTATTCATCTACATAACAATCTAATTTGTCTACATCGTTGAGTCATGTCTACTAGAGCATTTCCAACTATAATATTTGACAAATTGGTTGGAAAAGTGTGCATAAGAAGTGTGTGTAATGTTACCCCTCGTTATAAGGAAAAGCATGGGTGATGGTAAGATGGACTATACCATTAGAATCATGTTACAATTGCAGTAAGATGAACATGTCATGTATAATGAACTAGCATGTAAGGATGATATAAACATAGTGGTGTAAGGTAATAGCATGGAAATACCATAAGAGATACGCCATAAGTAGTGATATATCAACATGTACTATCGCAATGCCAAATATACAATGTAGAATGTAAGCATGTAAAATCATGGTATAATCATAAGGTATAGTAATCTATATGTGTTCTTTAATGATGGTTAAATCTATGTGGCCACAAGTTTAAAGAAATTTTCCAACTCTAATGTAGAATCTATAACTTGGTGATGGTTTGCATCCTCCATATCTAAGGAATACTTTCAAAAGAAAATTTATTAGTGCGTGCAATGTGAAGTCTATGTTGTGAAAATCGGCTTTACACCTATCAATTGCATTTGCTAGAAAGTTGGTAAAGCCTTTTCAACAAAAGCTTCCTATGCACATATCTTGATGTATGGATAGAAGTTTCCAACTCTAATGTAAACTATATAAATTGATGATGGTTTGCATCCTTCGTATCTATGGAATGCTTTCAAATAAAAATTGATTAGTATATGCAATATGAAGTCTATGTTGTGAAAATTGGATTTACACCTGCCAATTACATTTTCTTGAAAGTTTGTAAAGTATTTTCAACAAAAGCTTCCTATGTGCATATCCTGCAATCATTGCATTCCATGAAATAACATTTCTTTGAGGCATTTTGTCAAATAGTATATGTGCCTTGTATATGCTTCCACATTTTGCATGCATGTTTACTAGGACAGTTGCAACTACAACATTTGACGAAATTCCTCTATCCTTTATGCTTTGATGGATGACAAAAAAAATCAAGTAATGGCATATTAAAATTTTCAATGAGCATTGTTGCTTCAAATAATGTAAATTTGAACCCTAGGTTCATGAGCTAATACAGTTTGGGTGAGGAACTAAGGGCCTCTATTCAAAATTCTAATTTACATACATGTCTACTAGGGCAGTTGCAACTACAACATTTGACTAAATTCCTCTATCCTCTATGCTTTGATGGATGACAAAAAACTAATCAGGTAATGACATTAAAATTTTCAATGAACATTTCTTCAAATAAGGTAATTTCAAACTCTAGGTAGAGTCCTTGTTCAAAATAATCGGGTTAGACATCTAACATACTAGAGTTTGAAGATGGTTCCCCAGTCTAGCAGTGAAGGGCAAAAATAACTAGGGAAGGGCAAAACAGGTCACAACCATGTAAGTTATATCGTTGTCAAGGTGTTCTATCATTGTCAGGGTGCTTCTTTCGTAGTCAACAACATTTGCAATAATATTTAAACATTCAAAGTCAGTAGGTTTAAAGTGTGGTGTTTGCCATGAGCTTCAAGCAGTCACAATAAATTTTAACATCTCTTCAAAGCAGAAACCACAATATCCCACTAACCTCACACTTCTTAAAAAGTTAAAACATTAATATTTATGGGGAAACACTCAAAAAAAGTCATAATATAACAAACAACGCTTAAGGAGTTGTCTAAGGGGACCACCAGCCACATGAGGAAGAGCTTCCTATATGTTGCTTAAGAATCACCTATCAGTTGTGGTGGAACTTAAAAAAATTAATTACTAATTAGATAGTCATATTAAATGCTCATACCATGTTAGGTCTAGCAGCTTAGTTGCAAGTAGAGGGACCCTATTCTCCTGATTGAATTTATGGTCTTGATTTAGTAATTTTCTGTTGTGGATATTGGTAGCTGATCTGTAATGCTGATCATATAGTTCTAGTGCCTTGTTCGAGAACCCCATTTTTGGTACTTTTCAGTGTATTGGTTTTTGTAAAATTTCAATCTTTTTATATATATAATATAATCTTAGAATTTTATCACAAAAAGAGACAGTTTACAAACCTTTTTGGCCATAAGTGAATAATCCTTCATTCTTTGGTTTGGTGATTGGCACTGAATACAAAGTATCGGCCAGATTGACATGTACAATTGCTACATGAAATTACAGTGATTGACATAAACGCGGATGAAATCATTCAGGTCTTTGTTGAGGTTTATTTCCTTACAAGCACACACTGGTTAGAGCTTGTATTGTTCATAACAACCTAATTGTTCCAAGGGATTGACTATTTGGTCCATGAAAGCCTAATCTAGGAATTCTACCTGGAACTATAATGGTACATACTCAGAGGCTACAGAATCTCTAGACCCGTGAGATTCATGATGGCTTGACTTTGGCAGGTTTTTGCAAATGAGACCATAAAAAATCTTTTGGGTCACATTCCTAACCTTCTTGAGCATAATGCCATACAACTGTCGGTGGTTTTGCAAACATTGTGTGAGTTTGGACTAGGAACAAAATAACCTGTCAATGTACATTGGTCATGCCACTGACAGATAAAATTGACTCATAAGTAGAAGGACATCCCCACTTCCATAACTTGTGATAGACTGTCTGAACAAATTTCTGTGACTTCTTTAGTGCCGTTGATTGTGTTATCTCAGGATGCAACAGTAGTTGCAGATTCCTGTGTTTTGACTATTAATATGGGCAAACCTTGTAGCAATTAATGTACGGAGGCAATAGCTAGCCAGCGCAAATCAAGGGGTGGCTCATTGAAGCTTAGATCTATCTAGAGCTACACTGATCAGTATGGGTGCTTACATTAAGGGGTGTTCTTCCTTCTGGTCAGGGCTCTGCCTGTTCTCAGTCAATTCTTATTAAAAATTAAAATTAAAATGACATATAGAAGTAAAATAGTTTTTCAGATAAAAATTAAGTAACCAATGTAGGTAAAATAAAAGAATTCTTAACTATAGTAGGACAGAAAGAGACATTAAATAAAGATGACTTTAGAATATATTAAAGTGACAGTACAAAGAAAGACATTAAACAAAGGTGACTTAATCTAATGAAGTGACACTATAATAGAAAGAGACATAAAACTAATGTGACTTAATCTAATGAAGTGACACTATAATAGAAAGAGACATAAAACTAATGTGACTTAATCTAATGAAGTGACACTACGATAGAAAGAGACATTAAACTAAGATAACTTAATCTAATGAAGTGACACTACTACACAAAGAGACATTAAACAAAGGTGACTTTAACCTAACATAAGACTCAAATAAATATTACAAGCAAACATTCTCCCTCAATACTTATTATCACCATTATACATCAAACTAATTGAATACATTAAGTTTCTCACAAACTATAAAAATTGGGAAGTTGCCATTACTGCCATAATTGTAAACAAGATGAGTTAAAGATTAAAGGAGACACATACTATTAATATAGGACTTTGCGGGATTTCACATGGCTTACATCCTTCTTTAAAATAAAATTTTCTTTATCTAAATCTAGTGGTTAGACACAATTTTTTTTTTGTTTGGAAAATCTTGTTACAAACTCATTTAATTAGAATCACAACTAACTTTTTTCCACTTTTGTGAATGTGATTGAAATTGGTAATTGTCCATTAGTAGAAGCTAGTATGTAAATGGTAAGGTTAGTTAAAGTTAGCTTAATTGAAGCATAACTAACTCTTTTTTCACTTTTGTTAATGTGATTGAAATTGACAATAGTCCATTAGTAGAAGCTAGTATGTAAATGGTAAGGTTAGTTAAAGTTAGCTTATTTATGAGAATTTATGAGAGGGCGATGTGCTTTCCTTAATTTGATTATGTCAATTTAGTTGTTCTATTAGTGTCATTTTTTAAGAATTAGTGCTTCTTACTCATTTAACATCATTTTTATTGTGAATGAGTAAATTTAAAATTTTGGCAGGTTATGTTAGTTGTGCCCCTAGATTTTGTATTTTTCATGCTTCTTTACTTGCTTCTTACTCTCTATGTGCACATTAATAATTACTTCTATGAGATTTAGTTTAATGGGCCCCATCAAATTGTTTGGTCAATCTCCTTTGTCTCCATCCCCACCCTATTATAACTTTGTGTTCTCCACATGTGACCTTGTGCTTATCAAGCTTCATGTTGCAGTCATGGTGGCCTATGTATGATCTTAAGATCTTATCAACCTTTGAAGAAGTGATTCAATGATGATTTTAGTTGCAAGAGGTAGAGCTTTGATTCATTGACACCATGTCCTTTAGCAAGGATGCAAAGCTTTGATCTTGTATGTTTTGTGCTTGGTGGCTATAACAACACTCGTTGACAACATTTATAAGCTTAGTTAAGGGGTTTCATATTGAGTGATATAAATTAATTCATCTTCACTTGCATGCACAGTCTTATTTTAATTTTCTTGATTCAAGGTCTTAAGGGTCTATTCATGACTACTATTAAGCATGGTTAGTCAAGGCCTAAGTATAATTTTTCATATATTTTTAATTGTCTTGTTGAGACCTCAAGGAAGTACCCTACCAAGTTTAGTAGATCTTGAGAAGAAGAGGTGCCCTCTCTTATGTATTAGTTTCAAATTGTCTATTCTTTGTGGATGCATTTTGCCTCTTTATCTAGGATAGTCATGTTCACCAATATTGGTTTTGAGTGTTAGCTCTAGGAGAGTGGAGCCACTATTTTAAACACCAATATGTTAATCCATTTATAACATTGTATTTTGTGTTAGGAAATTCATTATCTTGTTGTAAAATGAAATAAGTTGATACTTCAAATTATGTATTTTAGTTTTCAATTACTTCCAACTACAAGATAAGATTAGAAACAAATGATACTACTATTTTTATGATAGAAACAATGTTTTAATTGATCTTATCCAAAATATATTCTCTCTTATCTAACCTATGTTACCTAAGCAAGAATATAGAGATGGGAAATAGAAATTTGAGATAACTGGAAATAGACAGAAAATAAATAGAAAAGAGTTTTAGACTAGTAGATGCTAAGACAATAGGGACCTTATAAAGTAAGTTCAGAAGCTCTAAAGTGTGGATGTGGTGCACCCACACTATCATCCTATATTCACACAATCACCCAACTTCAACAATGTCATTCCTGAATGAAAGAAAGAATAAAAGTGTAGGTCTAGAACCTATTTAGTTTGCACACTAGAAGGTGAGGAGACTGATAGAAAACATAGAAAATGTATAGGAAAGCACAAAATCACATAAAAGTAGTTTAATCAATTAGATTAAAATGAAACGATGCAATAACAAATGAAAGGAAAGGGATGCAAACCTCCTCTATGAGTTGTTCCTTTGAAATCGCCTATTTCTAGGACAAAGAAAAAGGTTTGTGACTGCTTGTGAGCTTGCCAAAAGTGGTCAAGCCCCTATTCTGGTCTTTCAATCTATACAAGTAGTCAATGGAATGAGGAAAAATGGATTTTATGTGTGTGCTCTTAGTCCTAAGTGCATCTAGGATAAGAATATAAAAATGACCAATCTATATGCATTAAATCTTAGGATTACAAAGATCTAACACCCTAGTGTGTGTATCGTATGATAATGGGAGGTCATGGTCACCAATAAATTTTGCCAAACGATAAGAAGAATGATGAGAGAGAGAGAGAGAGAGAGAGAGAGAGAGAGAGAGAGAGAGAGAGAGAGAGAGAGAGAGAGAGAGAGAGAGAGAGAGAGAGAGAGAGAGAGAGAGAGAGAGAGAGAGAGAGGAGAGAGGAGAGAGAGAGAGAGAGAGAGAGAGAGAGAGAGAGAGAGAGAGAGAGAAGAGAGAGAGAGAGAGAGGAGAGAGAGAGAGAGAGAGATCTTTTTCATGATAGGTAAAGCATTATAAAAGGTCTTAGTAGCCATCTAGGTGGGCAACCAACATTTAAAATACCTGCCTGGTTGGGTGGGGATAAAGTCTGCCTGCCCAAATTGCAAGGGGGATTGGGAATCAGAAAAATCCAGGTGATGAATAAAGCCTTACTTGCCAAGATTGGGTGCAAATTATGAAAGCCAAATACCTGCAAAATGGGGATAAATTAGGGGTTATTGATAGAGCGAGCCTTCCCAAAGGCTTTATTATCTGGAATTAAAATGATCAAAACCAGAAGCACTCTGTCCAAGGCATCAAATGGAAGCTGGGTAAGGGAGACAAAATTAGGTTCTAGGAGGACAATTGGCTCGGGGAGGGACCCCTGTCTAACAGGAAGAACAACACCACCAAGGAAGAGTTGTTAACCATTTTGGGAGCTTAGTCAACAATTTCATTACTTGCCAATTCCACAGTTAAAGGCGGTGGAAGAACCTCTTTGAATGTTGGAACAATATCCTGGAGCTTGAGAATCAGGAGTGTCAGGCTCTGCAAGTGGAGTTGAACAAGTACATAATTTTGATATTTCCTAGGGAAGATGAAATGCTCTGGGGGTAGGATCAAAAGGGGATCTTCTCGGTTAAACCAGATTACAACCTGTTGACCAACAACGGACAGGGGAGTTGGTTTTGGAAGAGTGTTTGGAACAACAAGTTGATCCTGAAAATAAACTTCTTTTGGTGGTCTGTAGCACATAATAAAATCCTTACTACCGATAACCTCAATAAAAGGGGTTTTCAATTGGTCAATAGATGTGTTCTTTTCCTAAAAGAAGAAGAGTCCATTCAGCACCTTCTTTTCCATTGTGATTTTTCTACAGAGATATGGGGAAAAACTAAAGAGAAACTTAACCTGGAGTGGGTCTTCCTAGAAAACTTAATGGATTTCGCCCAAAGTTGGCTTACTCCTTTCTCTCACCCCCGGGATTAGAGAGATTTGGAGACAAATTCCCCCACACTTGGGGTGGAGTGTGTGGAAGGAAAGGAACAATAGAATATTCAGAGAAAAAGCTAGAATGACTAATGAGGTCTTTTACTCCTTTAGCAGGTTGGTCTCTGAGAACACATCCTCCAACACTCTTCATGCGGCCGAGAAACCCCCTACTCTGGTGGAAGTGCTGATTTCCAAGAATTGGGACTAATTGCGGACATGACCAAGATTGACAATTCCAAAAAGATGGCCAGACAAAACACCCTCTGGAGACCCCCTCCCATGGATTGGATCAAACTTAACTTTGACAGAGCTGAAAAAAAGAACACTGGGCTAGCCCAATGGTGGGAGGGATTTTCAGAGACAGTCAGGGTTTGTTCATTGCTGCATATGCGGGGTACATCGGTATCCAGTCTAATAATGTGGTGGAGGGATTGGTCCTGCTGTGGGGGCTCAAAATTGCTCATTCTATGGGGAATGGACAAGTTACAAGTGGAAGGAGATTCAAAAATTATTATTGAGGCAGCTCTGGTAGGTCCAACAATGGCTGGAAGCTGAAGGATATTACAGATGACATCTTCTGCTTACTGTCTAGGTTCAAGTAGATAGAAATTGGGCATGTGTACCATGAAGGTAATAAAATGGCGGATGGGTTGGCTAACCTGGGATAGAGCTTGGACACATGGAGATGTTGGAAAAGAAAGAATAATTTACCTGTTCAGATTCAAAACCTTCTGGGAAAGGAGCAAAGTCCTGCTCTAGGTCTCTCATGTTTAAATTTATAAACCCCTCTATCTCCTGGCCTAGGGAGTACATTAGGTGCCATATCTAGATTTGAGGAATAGTGATTTGGGTGGTGTGACGTCTGCAATCTAGCTTAGACTTGTCAGAGATTGGGTCTGCCACCGTACAAAGGATTTCCCTCACATCAGTTTGGATGTGGAGGCCTAAGGAGGGTTTCACATGTCCAGGCACGTGAGCAATCGGGATATCATCTCAACGACTCATCGCAGAGCTCTAATTATGACCACTTAATGAATATTAATCATGAAAGGAAAGGGAATGCTCATTCACATATTGTGAATTTAAGAAAGTACATCACCCTCGGTGGCCGAAGAGACACTATACTCATTAGCTCAAGTATGAATATTGGTATGCAAGATTTTTTCTGCAAATTGAAAGTTTCTAAGTTAACTGTTGTTTATTTCATCTCTAGCTTGTCTGTGAGATATTGGTGCAAACTAAGAATGGGGGGTGATAGGTCTCATACTGAGCATGAATCTTGTGAAGAGTTCAAATGCAATGAGACCCTATGGCACATTTGTCAGGAGGGCAGGGTGGCTTCCTATCTGGAATTCCTGTAAGGTCATGATGAAAACCTCTCTATGTAGTTCCTGCATTCGTTGGAGAGCAGATAGGTCAAGGTGGGCGGTGTGGGGTTTGAAATCTCGAAGGAAGTGATCAGGATGGCGACGGGGATGTCTACTAATGGAATCAAACACAAGAAATGAGCAAAGTCTCTGACCCAGAAGGTATGGCCTTATTTCTGAAGAAAGGAGAGGTATTACACAGTTTGCAGGGGATTTGATAGACAAATGTTGCCGAAACCATGGGATGAGGTGTGCCACATGATTATAAAATACTTCACTCTCAAAGGTAGATTCAGACGCTTTTTCCACTATCATTTTTCTCATCTAAATCATTTTCGTCGTAGCAAGTTGATTAATTTTCCATTTAACTTGTTGTCATCTCTGGAAGCCTCGATTGTGGTCTACCATTGAACAACATGCTATTGACCCTAACAAGCCCCTCATCCTACTCCATCAGGGGCTCACCTTTAGACTTTATAAATTCCATTTAGCCCTCTGCCCCCCTAAAGCCCTCACGACTACTAGGGTTGACCCTCCTCCTTGCTCTGACCTTGATAAGATTAGCCCGATGATAATTACTGAAATCACCCCGAAGAAGTATGCCAAATCCCTCAAGTCTGGAAAGAAAACAATTACCGCTAGTAAAAGCCCTGGGCCCAAGACTTGTGACCAAACTCCCAAGACCTCTGCTAAGACTTCTATCAAAAGAAATATTTTACCAGGTGATTCCTCCCATGTGAACATGTAGAAGAATAATAGGGGGTGTTTGGAGGGGGGAAGTGTATGGACAACGGGAATAAGGCTAAAAATGTTTCCGTGATGGTGGAGGAGGTTAGCTTTGAGGAAGGTGTTGGAGGGAGTGACAGCACTGGTGATAGAGGAGTTTTCCATGCCTCGAAAGTAAACCTCGGGTGTCGTCGACCAAAAGGGTCAATGAGGCTTGCTGCTAAGCCTAGTCTTGTTCCCCAAAAGAAGGTGGTCACTAAGATGGAGGATGCTGTAGACCTGGAGGGTGTTGGTACATTTGATGACAGAAACAACAAAGTGGATACGATGGTGGCTGAGATTGAACAGATGGATGGGGAAATTTCTGCCAACAAGGAGAACAAAAATGAGACGGTGGAGGTTGAAGCCAATGACGACCCTAGTAATTTTCCTGAGCTCAATGTCCAGGGGTCTGACTCTGTGAGCTCAAACAAAGTGGTGAAGGAAGCTGGCAAGAAGAAAAGGGGAGGCAAGAAAATCGTCAAAGACAAGGAGATAGAAGCCCCCTCTGCTAGACTCACCGAGCTGGAGAGGAAAGTTCAAGATTCTGGCCAAGTTCTCTGTGAAAGTCATGCACCAGTCGGCCACCACTCTTGCGGTCCTCCAGGATGTCGAGCTTACCAGCTAGGGTATGAAAGATAAAGAACTCAAGGAGTACCAAGATCTCTACCAATTCCTGGCCAAAGATTGGGACTAGTTGTTCAATTAGCCATTGGGGGCTTTTTTCTGTTCTTTGGGTTTCGGTCTGCTGTTGGTCTACTGTCAGTCCGCTGTGTCCTTGTCTGGGTTTTTTGGCTGTTTCTTTTTTGTTTGGTCTGTTTCTCTTTTATGAAAATTTGATGGAACTTTTGTGTGCCTTTTTGGTTTGATGTGTAATGGATCGACACCCTTTTTCGCCGCTTACTATATCAAAGACATTTTAAAAATTCAAAAACTCATAGGAAACAAGCACACTCTTGTAAAAAATTGTGCACCCACATTGTTGTCCTAGAGAAAATGCTAGAAATGAAGTCAAACAACTCAGTATCAGTAAGATAATACAATATGATAAGAATTTCAACAAATCTAATGAAGGGGAGAAGGTTGATTTCATTGACTTAGTGTACCCTAAAACATGCTAAGGGCATGAATACTAAAGTGAGGACAACTTGCATTGCAAAAATTGCAAGGTATGCAATTTTTAACCTTCACCTGTAACAATTAATTCTCACCTTAAAGAAATTATATACCTTGTCTTTTTTGTTTGTATATTTTTCTTTTCACCATAGAACTTATGTGATCATTTTTCACTATTAGTTTGCATCACTACTTATGTAATGTAGGAAAATTGAATGATTTTATAATGGTTATGCATTTACTAATTTTCAAATTATAATTTTTCTCATTGATCAGGAACAATTTTCTAGGAGAATTTTTCATTTTTGAGTTGTAAAAATTAAAAGGAAAATTTATTAAGGTTTTAAGAAAATTGTTAGAACATTGGCTCATATCACAATGCATGTCCATACAATGTGTCCATTTCAAACCTATTTTTAAGATAGGTATTAGGTATCTATTTTCATCTATAACGTGTTATTAATATCTTGGCATCTTAGGGCTTATCCAATTATTTCATAAAAAATCAAACTAGGTAAGTCATTCTAAAGCAACAAGTTGAGAAATGTAGTGCTACTTTTTTTTGCTTACACGCCAATTTGAATTCCCATTCAAACAACCTACCTAAACCATGTATTCATCTACTATGTATAATGGTGAGAGTTAGAACCCACAACAATGAAGTATGGTCCAATCTCTTTTTTTTTCTCTATTATATTGATTGTGTTCATTTCTAGTTTTCATTTCATTGAGGATGTGTAAGTGTAAGAGGAGTGGTTGTGTTGTCATTTTTTCCTATTTGTGTGTCCCTCTCCTAGGAATGCACCATTACAAGTTCAAGTTACTTTTAACATCTATTAGGCTACAAAAATATACTTTTTATGAATTGATTCATATCTTACAATCTTAATTATTTGCATCCATAGGTGAGATGATTTTTATTAAGGTAAAGAGGTTCGGTTTTTTCCTATTTGTGCCTCCCTTTTCCAAGCATGCACCACTATAGGTTCATGTTACTTTTAACATTTGTTAGGCTATAAAAATATACTTTTTTATGAATTTATTCATAGCTTGCAACAGCTTGCAATCTTAACTTTTTGCATCTATAGGTGAGATGTTTAGTTTAGGGTTAGATAATTAGTTTTTGTTATATGTAGCGTATATGGCATAAGATATGAAAGTTGGGTTAAGTAGAGTAATCTAGACAACATACATATGTTGTGTGCCAAAAGCCAATCCCAACATGTGTTGTAGATGTTGCACAGTCCCCATTCAAATAGAATCATAGACTTTTAATCCTTGAAATCATCTTCATTTGCAACCATATATTCGTTGTTGCTTCTTTTATTTTCTATCACCACTCATCAGTACTTATATAAACTAGTAAAAGCACCTAAAGGTGTTATGGATGGCCAATAGGTACATTTAGAAAAGTTTAATGCCATCAAGAATATTCCATAGTTTTGTTGTAGGAAAGAAAAGGATTAACAACTAATGTGATAGCTAGTCACAAAACAAAAGAATACAATTTACAACATGTATTATTATAATGGTAAAATTTATTCTATGTCATTTTTATTTATTTTGGGGTTTATTTTGATAGAATATTTTAATATAATTGTATATCAATAAATGGTACATTTTTGTGTAAATTTGGATTTATTTTTTGGTTCTTTATTTATATTTTTATACATTTAACTTTGTCCTATCTGTATTTCACTTATTCCTATACATTTGTTATCATCAAACTTTTTATTACATCCATGTTTCCACACACTTCCATGCATTCATTTACCACAAAGATTTAGTCATGGATAGAGAGTCTGATGAAAGATGGTCTATTTGTGTATCCCAAATATAGATAAGTAAAACTCTCATTAAAACACATAGAAAAAATAAATAGAAGACAAATGAGATGTTGCAACTCAGATATTTTAATATCAATTGATAGACTTGTTCAACTACTGATAATTCTTTCAACATTACAACCATGCTTGACATGAGTGTGGTGACCTAAATTAAGAGGCAATTTCATTGAAGATCCAATCCATAGTAAGGGTGAAATACAACAAATAGAGATGCATTGACAATGCTTTAGGACAAGAACAATACTACTGCACACTAACATGACTGTCCTACTTTTATGATAGTCCTCCATTCAGACCAAGGTTACTTTAGTAATGAATGAGAAAATTATTGACTTTGTTACAAAATAAAGATTTCTCAAACAGGATTAAGGCTTTCAAAGACCTAGGAATCAATCAAAAACCCCTTCATGATGCAAATCCTTGAAAATATGTGAGAAATAATCATGAAAACTTCATTTTTATTGTTGTACCATGAAAAATCAAAGTTGTACCATGATAGACTAGAGATATTCCATACAATCATGGATGAAATGGATGTCTACAAGTGAAAATCATAGATATGCAAAAATAAATATAATGCAAAAGGTCTTCCTTGCGCTTCAACACCTTATAAAATGAGAAAAAATCCAATCCTAAGTGCTTAATATAGATAACACCAACTTATTGACTATACATTGACATGTGCAAAGTTCTTATGAGGTATTAGGCATGAAAAATGGGGTATACCAATTGTCTACAAGTTGTTACGAATTTAACAAGTTGTTGTGCCAACCTCCATCATGCTCAAACCTTTGATAAAAACTCATTTGCACTAAAGATCACACGAAACACTAATGAAGGAGCATCCGGGCTCACTGGCAATCCTGCATCACCAAAAATATATTTTATTTTCTAAGTTGGTTTTGTCTTTGTTTTCTTGTAGTTTTGTTTCTGGAGAAAATGCAGATTTATTTTGGCCAATTAAAAGCATCATCTTGTAGAAGACTAATGGGTATCCCCAGTTCAAATTTGGTGAAATTTGGATGAAAAATGACGAAGTTATGGCCAATCAGACAAATCTCCAGTTTGCAAACTTTTTAGTTCATTGGTTCGGTAGTTTGCCGATTTCTCAGTTTGTTGACAGGTGACTTTCCTGATTGAAGCCTTCAAGGAAAATTTGAAATTTTTCTAAGTCTTTCTTCTTCCACTAGCTATTTGGAATTTGGATGAAGTTCCTTTTTTGTCGGCGAAGTTGCAGGATTTCAAACTTTGTCGGTAAAATGACTCGTTCGAGAACCCGTAGGTTCTCCAACACATCACTTCGCCAATAAGAGCTTTTAAAGGTTGGCGCCAAGGCTTCTATATTTTTTGGGTTCTAAATATTGTCGGTTTACCGACAAGCAGATGAATGAAGCTTGTAAGAAGAAAAGCAAAGGGTTCGTTAAAGGCTAGTTTCGCTAATATAAAGAGTTGTTGGCTTAACACGTGGTATCAATAAACTTTTTATTTTGGGAACTAGTTCGTCATTCCTAGAATTCATCGATATGCTAATAATGGTTCAGGAAGAACATGTTTTGCCGTTAAGAGGAAATGATTAAGTCTCTATCAGCTCAAGGGCAGGAGAATTTTCTGATAGAAGACCAAGGCCAAGGTTTGGCAAAATCAATTTTTGCCAATAAAGTGGACAAAGAGCAAGTTTAAAAATTTAGCAAATCACCGATTGAAACAAATGCATTGGTAACGAAGTCCAAGTTTCAAAAAGTTGATTTTTTCTGACAAGCACTTGTAGCGAAGGTTAGAAAAACCAAAGTTTCGTTGATAAGCACTGTGATTGAGGTTCAAAAAATGCAACATTTATCGATAGTGTTTGGTAGGTTTTGAATAAAAAAAATTTGCCGATAGAGGCGACACAAGCGACAAGACATATGGTTTGTAATATAAACATTTTGCCAATAGAGATTGCCTTAGTTTAGAAATGTGTGATTTCACCGATAAAGGGTGATAAGGCAAGTTTTCAAAAGACAACATTTGCCGATAAAAGTGACATAGGCCAAAGTTTGTAATAAGCATTTATTTTCACAACCAAGAGGATTGTTCTAGACCTAACACATGTCAAGTTCTGTGACGATTCCATTCTTTAACTAATGAACTATTTGGAGACCGTTCAACTACTTGGCAATGGTTTGACCACTTAGTGACTGTTATGCAATTGCTAACTTTTTAGTTTCTGGTATAAATGGAAACCATTGCATATGCAAGGGGTCCTGGAAGGAATGTGGGTTGTTTTGCTTAACACAGAGGGTGTTAATAGTTGTAGAACAGAAGTGGAGTGATAATAGATTGGGGGTGATCTCTGTATCCTTTGGAGAGCAATTTGGTGTTGTAAGCACATGGTCGATTATATTGCAGTGTAATGCTGAAATGCCAATAAATTTGTAATGCTGATGTTTTTGAAATCAATAAAACTATTTTAGATTTGTGAATGAATTTGTTCTTCCATTGTGTATTATTGGCTCCATGACTGGGTAGTTTGATAAAACCCCCTGGTCGTGATTGCATCAAACACTCAACCATGAAGGACTTTTTTAAGCAAAACCATTATATCTCTATGAAATATATGCCATTATAACTTTCAAACAAAGTCCATAGAACTCAATGACATATATGTCATTAGACCCTTCATGCAAAAGTCATGCAATCATCATTTATAAGAGTCAATGTCACTCAACCATAGTGCATGATTCAACCTTCAAATAAAATCCATATAACTTGATGACATAATCATCATTAGACTCTTCATGCAAAAGCCATAAAATCATCATACATGAGAATCAATGTCACTTAACCATAATGCAACAACAAGCACCCTAGGCACACTATAATCTATTTGAATCAACCTTAAAAAAAACACATACAACAAAATGACATATATGCCATCAAAACCTTCAAACAAAACCCATATAGTGCAATGACATATATTTCATTATAACCTTCATATAAAAGTCATGATCATGTGCACAAGATTGAATGCCAGTAACCACGATGTATGAATACGAAGACTATGCACATAGTCATAGGAGTTTGAACTTTGATGCACACTAGCCATGATGCATGCATGACACTTTTACGATATTATGCCATATATGCCATTCAACCCTTATGCACACCATGTACATATGAGAGAGATAGTGATAGAGAGAGGGAGACAGAGGGAAAGATAGAGAGATAGAATATGTACAAACCATTAAAACCATTTAATCTATGAATATGCATAAAATATTTATATATATTAGTCTCGATAAGGCCATGAAGGCATACAAAATGTCATACAATGCCATGACCCCAACATTGTCTCTAAAACTACAAAATGTCATCAATATATGTAGCCATACAAATTACATTATGAATGTGACATGTAAAGGCATACAAAGTGTCTTTGTCTATGTAGCAAAAACTAAATTATTCAAACATTCGGCCTCTCTTTGCCTAATTAGAATTTGAACCTCGATCCCCTGAATTAGTTGTTGTCTTGTGTCATTCTAATCTCCTAGGTCCCTCGCTATTTTGGAACTCAACACGTATATACAAATTATAAAATTAGATACTATGCCAAACTCTATAACTAAAAAACATTATTTTAAAAACATATAAAAATAATAAACACACTTACAATATATTGGTAGTCTAGTTGTTCTTTGTTATGACACTCGCCATCAAGAGAGGTTTGTCCTCGGATAGGAGTGTTTACATCAATCTATAGCATAACAAAAATGTATTTATCAATTATTTTCAAATACCTAATGATGTCAATTAAGACAAAATAACCATAATTAAATGTATATGTTCATACGCATACTTGTGTTAGAGACATTGACGATGAAATTGCTGCAGAAAAACTGACATCCAAATTTTCTCATATACTAGGAGGTGTGATAGTTGAAGTCATCAACTAAACATGTACAATAACAAATTTAACTTAGAAACTCAAATACACATAAACAATAAAATTAAATTTTGCAAAATAAAAATTTAAAATGGGCTATAGCGTGCCTCAGTGAATCCAATGTCACAACTAATCATATGAACATGCATGTTAGATGGTAATGTAATGCCCACCTATTCAAAAAAAAATTGCATTTTTAAATATTCAACATTATTCTGAATATAAAATACTAATTTATTTTGATATATTAGAATCTTACCTCTAAAACAGATGTAATTTTACAACTCGTTGGTGGGATGGTCGATGTCATACCATCAGGCTGTGACATTACACCCTGATATGTATAATATATGCATAATTTTAATTCAATTCTATAATTAAAAATCAATTTACATTTAAAAATTTTAAGTACATAAGATATAAAATCTTATAAATTCATATAAAAATACTTGTGTGTGATCAACAAACAAATCATTTAATAGCTCATCATTCATCACCACATTATCTGATTGACCACCTCGTACTGTTGGATCACCCTCTATGTTCCCAAAACATCTAAAATGATAATGAGTGCACTTGTGGGAGATGGCACCCTCTACAACCTCTAGATCATAGTCTCTTCCAGAGCATAAATTATAACAATTAAAGCACAGGTTAGAGCTAGGAGCACTAGAACTAGATGATTGTGTTGCCTGATCATTTGCTAAAGCACAAGACTAAGATATCTATGTGTCATGTTCTATAAGTGTGTTTGTGAGGCTAGCAATAGCACAGAGAGTCTACACCTCCATAGTCTCCTTGATGAATAATGGAATCATCACATGATTGTTGATTTTTTGTGCTAGCAGACGGTTTGCATACCGACGAGCTCCTAGTCTATCCTAGGCAAAGCCTCCACCTCTACCCTAAAACTACCTCATATCAAAATAATTGGGAATTTCATGAAGAACAAACTCACAATAAATTTTTCTTAGAAAATATAGTAGCACCTCATAGTTATTACATGTAGGTTGGTCAAAGACTATCCACCACCTATCCCAAAAATTATTTCTTATTTCATTATGATTACACCAATGTATTGGAAATCTCTTCACAATCGTAGGAAGGGGTGCATTGGTCTTAAGATCAATAAAAAGAGCACAAATTTGTCCTTTTGTCATCTCTTTTTTTCACTTCATTGTAGGATAATTTCGTTGCATAGAATTGACGACATGATTCTTTATATCTTTTCCATTGATCTATTTGACTCGTCACTGAGTCAACATTCTTCATCATTGCTTCCAATGATGATGCAAGTGATGTATGATGGGGGCTTGATATTGATGCCTTAAGTTTTGAAATTATTTTGTAAGTTGAATTTTATTTTCTTCTAAATGCCCTAACAAATCCTTTTGGCTTTGTACAGGGTTTCTCAGAAGTGTTGGAGGAGATTGGGGTGTTGCAAGGTTCTATTTGGGCATTTCCTCATCCAAATTTGGTTCCAAGTTATGGTCTATAGGATCTAACATAAATAAAATTTTAAAAATAATAAATTTATCAAAACTAGTCAAATTTATTGAAATGCAAACACAATTTACTTACAAAACACAAAAATCTTGGACTTACCTCTTCTATGGTATGGCATAATGACAAATTTGATTGCAAAAAGGTGAAATTTCTAAAACATGAGTGAGCCTATTTGTGAGTCGCAGCTATGGTAAATGGCAGAGCTATATTTTTTTCTTTATAACTTTACAAAACGCGCTCACATTTTGTAAGCCACAAAACATGAGCACCACAAAATGCAAGTGTGTTTTATGATTTTAAATATAACGCGATCGCATTATGGACAAAATTGGCCATTTAGCCTCTTTTTCAAGTGTCCATTTCCATGCACTCACCCTTTGCACTTATCATTTCATGCAGTGTTTGGCCAACATGACTATTTATATGTGCCTATTAGCCATCTAATAACACCTTTATGAGCTTTTACTACTTTATATCACACTCATTTAAAAAATTACAACATCGTGTGTATAATACAAACATGTTTCAAACTGATAATCATTTTGTGTAGTGCTTGACCAACATAACTATTTATATATGTGCCTATCGGTAATCCAATAGAACCTTTAGGTACTTTTACTAGTTTACATCATACTCATACAAGATTGTAATATCTTTTGTATAATACAACATATGTTACAAAAGCTTCACCAAGACATTCAAAAAACAAACAAAATGTGTATTGTAATAGCTTGAAAATATATAAATGACATTATTATACTTTATAGGAAATCATATTAGTAAATCATATTATGTAGTCAAATCTGTAAACATATCTTATTAATAAAATGTTTGACATGGCTATGATTAAATGTACACAATTGAAAGAATAATTTCAATTTAAGTATCAAGACAATTAAATTACTTCAATAACACAATCTTGATTGATCACAACTCATCATATACAAAGCATAATACATATTGGATATTTAACCAAGGGTTAACTTAGAGATAAGGACTACAATTGATGCTTTGCATTTTACTTATTGCTAACATAACTAGCATTTTGCATTTTAGAATATCAATCAAATGAGAATGGTTCTGATATTCTCAGTGAGTTGAGAGATTTAACTCAAGAGATTGTAGTGAAATCCAAAGCCACCCTCTCTATATCACCAAACATCTATTGTGGCCCTTTCCAATGTTGTCCCTAGTGATTTGTGTATGATTAAAGCCCATGCCATTTGAGGAGATGATTAGAGATGAATTTGTTGATATTTTAATCTATCCTGCTATCCTTCACTATTTCTAGAAAAATGGACTCAAGAGGTCTTGTAAGTGGTTTCTACTTAACCATTAACTTAAGAGTAGTAAGGAGAGGATAAACAATGTTTGATAGGAAATTCAATACAAATTTTTAACAAATCATTGTGCTTGTAATTGACATCTTTATCAACAATAGTAACCTTAAGGATGCTAAATCCATGACATCAATGTTAAAAATAATAAGTTGTTAACCCCTTGAGGTAGGACCCATATTACATGTCTATTTTAGAAATTAAGCTTGGGAACTCCTAAGAAAGTGAATCCCCTTTACCATTAAACCTCTATCACATGACATTGCATATTGAGATTTAATATACAAAAAATAATTCAATCACCAAACAAAATTATGCCATTTATCTCCATCTTATTATAGTTTGTGGACCCACTCAACTCTGTGGTCTAAAAAAGTACTAAAGATCAACAAACCAATGATTACGTGTATTAAGTTAAAATTTCAAGAGCAACATCATGAATTTAAATATTCCCATTTAAGAAGAGAATTGCAAGCCCAAGGATGCAAGTGTGAGTTTAAGTAAAGACAATTTCAAGGCCAAAATAAGGAACAGGTACTTATGAACAAGAACCTCATTACTTTTGATGGAATTTTGAGAGAATTTATAGTTTAGTTCTATTTTGGTATTTTAAGGGCCTTTTAATGCTATTTAATTTCTAAAAAGGCAATGCTTAAGAACCTTCAAATTCTATAAACCAATTCTCTAAAACTAGTTTTACAAAATCCTAATAACAATTTTTGTTGTAGAAATTATTAAGCAAAGAAAGAATGCTTATGTCAACCTAATGTTGAACCTTGAGATAGAGTCATTTTCTCTAATAGTAAAAAAAAAGCACAAATAGTAAACATTGAATTATGATGGCATTTACATGTCCCTAATTTAATACATGACTAATAAAATTTAAAATCATAAACAATTTTGCCTAAGTGCTACCATAATAAATGATTCGCATGAATTCAAGCTTCTTTACAAATAGTCTAACAAGTAGATGAATAAAATAAAGAGGACATCATTTTATGGAGAACCAAAAATATGTTAATTAAATATTACATCTAGTATTCAAACAAGGCAGGCCATCTGAGTAGCAAATATTATAAAGTCATTGTACCTTCCCTGCTTTAGTGAGATCCACATCAGATCTTTCATCATCAAGAATGAACTTTCCCCGGGTTCATCTATTCAATTAGTACACCATTGGTCTCTAACATGAAAATGTAGATAAAACTAGTCATGATGTGGTAGAGCATGGATAAAAAGACTTGTGAAATGTCGAAGCTTCAAAGAGGTGGTTGATAAAAACATTGATACTCTACCTTGTTGATTAGATTTCTAGGAGAAAATTTTCATCAAGAACTAGGATCTCTTGACCAAATGCATAAATTAAGATCACCACCAATATGGCTATTCCGTTGACTAGGCTTCCCTATGCAGAGGATCCAAATTCCTTTCCAAAAATCACTACATAAAGAATTTACGTTCCCACTTCATTCTCTATAATTCTAATTAAAGAATTCTTCCCCCAACTAAAGAATTTGTCCCAATCCAAACCTTAATTGATAATTATGTAGCTTTTATAGTTTACACCAAATTTATTTGGCAAACCCAATGATATGATCATAGGAACTATTGCCAGAGCTAAAGATACTTGCCAGCCCTATCCGGCATGGATCTTCTATGTGTTGTAATTTATTAGATTGGTTGCCAATATATCAATTGTGATTAACAACACTTCTCTCGGTTCGGGAGGTGCCATTTAAGAGAAAGAGATACAAGGGAAATGACTACATTTACAATTTTATAGAAACCACAAGAGATTAATCATATTGGTGAAAATAGAGAATAAAAAACATCAATAAAAACAATAAAATGGAAGGGCTGGTATTCATGCAATCCTACATTATTAAAGTGTGATAGTTAATGTTATAGTGATTTTTGTCCATACATTCTTCTTAAACACAGTTTCTATAAATATTAGAAATAACCAAACACATCTATGTATCATGACCCAATAGATTACATCTAACTAATAGATGTGACATAAAGAACAAGAAAGCCATAACCATGAGAACGAAGGAAGACAACACCATGAGAACGAAAGAAGACAACACATCTATGGTGGTTTAAGGCACAAATTGCATGAGATCAATCAAATTAATAGAATGGTCTTCAACATAATTTTACCCATTTTTCTTGTTTACAGTCATAACATCGATAAGTTAGATCAATATAATGGTATTATGTACAATTGTATTGTTTTTAATTATTTACAGTCCAATGAAAATTTGATCAACCAAGTCATTCCAAAGTAAAAATCTTAAATTAATAGAATCAAATAGATACACAACCTACTGAAACTCTCTTGAACTCAAATATAGATTGTAACGATGATTTATGAGGAGGCTATAACCACCATTTGTATCTAATATGATGTTGCCAATGTTGTCATTATTATATGCACATTCCTAATATAATTTGTAATATTATCTCTACAATCATATGATTCTAGATGTATTATTTGTGTTGGCAAATTTGTGAATTGGAGAATAATAACTCATCTTAAAATAGAATTTTTAGTTGGGGGACTCAAATTATTTTTGATGACTAAAATTTTGGATGACCAAACTTTTGAACTATCAAAATTGGGGAGTTGCAAAGAAAATTCACATAATAATGGCCTATAAGCCAAATAAAACATATGTTGTTATGGTCTGAGTTGGAACCCTTGATTTAGGGGGATCATAAATAATTGTCTTATTGTTATTCAGTCATTTGGATTTTTTCTTCATTCGGTTCGATTAGTGTACTTGGTTAAATGAATTGATAAATAATTTATATTGTTTGTATTGAGCGGCAATCAATGCAAATAGATTTGTTAGTTGTTGCCTATAGGAGACTATGTATAGGACAATATACATGCACTCCAAGCTCTCTGGAATGCACTCCAAACTTCTTGTAATGAATCTACTCATTACACATCCAAGAATTTGAGTTCCTCTAATGAATGCCTTTGTGAAACTTAATTAGTTTATATTGATACTTATGCAAGGGATAATATTACATAGATTTATGATGATTGCAAATTTATTAATTTTGACGTTTGTGTTTTCTACTTTTTACCATTGGTCAGAAGCTATTTTCTATGAGAATTTTCTATTTTTTAATTTGTAAAATCAAAGGAGAAAACTACTGTTATTTGAAATTTTCTAGATGAGTCAAAACACTAGAAGTGAAGCAACCACATTATTGTTTTAAATCAAGACCTAGGTGCATGTAATTAGTTCTTTTGTATCCTATTACCTAATTTATTTATATCTGTATCTCCTAGTAGCACCATTGTTTCCCCTCTACAATCTACAAATTGTTTTTAGAATTTCTTTTGAAAAGTTTAGTACTAATTTATTCTATTATTATTGGTAGTTTAGTGACCAATCTCCACATCATTTTTAAAACAAGTACTTCTATTGTTCTAAATAAATGAATCATATAATTATTTGTATTGTTCATCTTAACATGAATTTATGGCATTCCTCCCTAATTACAATCAAAGGACAACTTCATCCTCATGCCTCTAAGCTAGGCCAAGTGCATTATGATTATTAAATTTATTCATTGAATAGGTAAAAAAAATGCAAGGATGTTAACACATTTATCTCAACATATTTCTTTTGTTTTCATTTTTTGCTTGAATTTTTTTTTTTCTAGAGTTCTTATAATTTATTTATGAAAGATCAAAAGTATAAGTAATAATTTGTAATTTATTTTTGATTTCTTTTTGGTTGCATGAAGCCAAAATAATAGTCTTCTAACTTAAAGATGGATAAGAAACATAACTTCTAACTTAAACATGGATAAGAAAAATAACTTCTGACTAGATTTATTTCTTTATGCTTCAAACAATATGGACTTAGTGGTTTGCTACTTTCCTATTACAAATTCACATTTTTGTACTTTTATTCAACCTTCTAATATAATTCATAGTTGAAAATATTTAAGAATATTCTTCGTTGTTTTAACTTTACCAATAATTTTTAGTGTTTGTTTTCCACACCTACCTTTGGGTATAATTTGAAAAAATAGAACTAGTTCCTTTGAGATACAAAGATTGTTTTCTATATAGATCTTAGACTTTAATAAAGCCCAAGGCATTAATATTTTTCTAATTTCTTTCAAATAGGGCAAGGTTTTATGAATCACATTAAATAAGTCTATGCATTGATCAACAATGGCTTAGAACTTTTCAATGGCACATGCTTGGAAACCAACAAAAGATGTATCTTGTGTACAACTATATTTGTATGAGTGAAATTGTAAAATACAATAGTAAATATTTGGTTGTCCATGGTTTGGAGTTAGAGTTAAGTCAATGAGTACATATTTAGAACAACCTTAACAAAGGAGTGATACAATTTTTTAAATCTATTTGTCATAGGAAGAGGTGTGTTGATACAAAAACCATTGAATTTTCCCTCCACAAATGGCACATATTAAGGTCGATCAAGCACACTTCTCCAGGCCTTACTTTCTTCACTTGCATATCTAGATGTCCATTTCTCACAACCTACTAACCATTTCTACCAATCATTTTTGTAGCCTTTGGTAGGGACTTGAGTTGCAATGCAACCCTTGTTAACTTAATGTTAATGATAGTTAGTAGCCATGTCATTTTCCCTTTAGGTACTTTGCTACATCTAAACTTGAAAGTTTGGTTTTACATTTCAATTTTTTAAAAATTTACTTCTAACTTTTTAAATTTAAGAAAGTGTCCTTGTTTATATTGAATGGATTTGGTATTTTTCCATATATTAGGAGGAAACTAAATTTCCATTCTTGTGTTTTATGTTTGAAACTCAAAAGCTTGTGGTAGCAATAGATTTTGAAAACACCCATTGATGAGTTACAAATAGGCAAATTCTAATTGCACCAACACAAGATCGCATTGTTTGGGCTTATCTCCTACCAAACATCTCATCAAACTTCCCAAGTTGTGGTTTATCACCTCTATCTTTCCATTAATTTGTGGATGATAGGTTGAGCTAAAATACAACTTGGTATCCATATTTCTCCGTAGTATCTTTCAAAATTAACCAATGAATTTGGTGTCACGACATGACAGAATGCTCTTAAGAAAACCACACAAACTTACAACTTCTTTAAAAAACTAGCTTGTAATATGTGAAGCATCAATTATCTTGTGACATGGTATAAAATGTGCTATCTCAAATACTTTTTACACCATCACAAACATTGGGTCACTACTACATTAGAATCTATGGAATCCCAAGACAAAATCCGTGCTAATGTCCTCTCAATGCTTCTATGGTATTAGTAAGGGATAATATAGTCCTATTCTTTTACTATTTACCTTAGAAAAGTGACACACTTGGAATTTCTACTAAAACATCTAAATCTCTACTCCCATCAACTATTAAAATTACCCTTCACTTAAGAGTGCTAATGTCTTATCTACTCTAAATTATTCTACCATTCCACCACTATGCTTCTCTCTAAACAAATTCTCTTGCATTGAACTGTGTGGTATGCACGACTATTGCTTCTTGAACAACAAAAAATTCTAAAACAAGTAATCAAGCCAGTGTGTTATATCCTTGCCAACTAGATTTTGACATGCACTATATGCCTTTCTAAAATTTGCATCTATTGGATGCAACTCTTTCATCTCTTTAAATATTTTAGCTTCAATTCTCATTTCTATGAGCAATACAATTCTCTTTCTTCACACATCTACCACATGGTTAGATTTACTAATACTATGCTTTGACACAAATAGTTAAATTTGTAATAATTCAACCCACTTCACATGCATTTGATTCAATTAACCTTGACTATTAAAAAAATGAAGCACCTGGTGACCATCATACAAAATAAATTCCTTTGGCAACAAATGTTATCACTTCTTCAATACATTTACAATGGTATAAAACCCATGATCATGCACTAAATACTTGCACTTAGCATAATTTAGTTTCTCATTGAAGTATACTATAGGTATTCCTTCTTGACTCAACACTACTCCAATTGTTGTATTGCTATAATCATAATCTACTTGAAATACCTTATCAAAATCAGGTGATATGAACATTGGTTGTTCCATCACCTTGCACTTGAGAAACTAAAAAATAATTGTAGCAATAGGTGTCCACATGAAATCCCTACTATCACCTTTTATAGTCTCTATTATTGGCACACAAAAATTGATGAAGTTCTTGATGAGATTCTGATAGAAATTTTCCAATCAATGGAAGATTTTGGCTAAAAACAAACTTTGTGTTGTTAACCTTTCCATAATTACCTTCACCTTCTCAATATCCATATTTATTCCATCCTTAGAAATCACAAACCCCAAATACACTAGCTCCTCATTCATGATGATGCACTTCCTTAGGTTGATAACCAACCTCTCCTTCAACATCTGCAAAAAATTGTGTGAATTCCTCATATGATCCCATTTAGTCTTATTGAATATGAGTATATCATCTAGATATACAGTCACAAAATTTCTAATGAAAGAATTCTACACCTTATTCACAAGTCTCATGAATGTATTTTGTGTGTTAATCAACCTAAATGGCATACCCAACTACTCATATAGTCCTTCCTTTTTCTTAAATGTTATTTTCCACTCACCATCTTCTCTAATGTGGATATGATGATTCATTCCCTTCAAATAGATATTTGTGAAGTACTATGATCCACTCAAATAATCCATCAAATCATCCTGTTGGTACCCAAAATAACGGCAACACAAAACTTTAAAACATTCCTAAATCACCTAGGTTAGGGATTGTCATCAGGGTGATAGGAAGAGGTTTATCAACAAGTTTTTGGGGATTTTGGCCAAGTAACAAGAGTGGGTATACTCCACTACACTTCAGGCTTAGCCAAACCTAGGAGGGATATTCCTAGAATCATGAAATAAAATACCAAGAACAAATACAACAATACCCAATGTACACTTGACCCCAATAGCTATCACTAAATCAAGACAAACTGGCTGCACAGGCCTCTAATTAAGCTAATTCAACTGTGCGAATGTACATGCATAGGAAAGATGGTTTTTATCCCTAAACCACAGGTGAAATATTTGTGTGTTTTTAAAAGATTGTTTGGTCCCTCTCCAATATGGATCGATGCCTATTCCATTGGGCAATAGAGTCATAGAATGCAAAGAGGGAAAAAAATACACAACAAAGGATCAACAAAACTAGACATACATTTACATATATGACTTTATAATAGATCTTCATACAATGGACATACTTGATAATCTAAAAGAGAACTACAATGATTCCTATGCAACAAATGAATGGCAAATACAAAGCCTTGTATTGACTTCGATGTTGTTACACATCTCCAAACATCTGTTACAATCATAGTAGCAAATGTAGCAAAGGGAAATACATAACTACAATTATATATTTACCAAAATCATTATAAATTCCTATGGAGACATACCATTACATTCAAATCTACTTTACATAACCTTCCTACTCTATACTGAACATATCCCTCACTAACAGATTGGACAAATCGTGTGTTGATGCCAGAGAAATTTCTTAGGCTCTCTCAGACCAGATAATTGGTTCAATGACCAACCCCTTTTTACATCTTTCTAATATGCATATATAACATTTCATCTTTATTGTAGCAGCCATGGATATGGAATGAGAAGCCAACAAGAAGGAACCATTGCCCATGCTGTGATAACTTTGTTTCAGTGTCTTTGGAGTGCACCCACATGGCTTTGCTTGAGAAATCTGCTGAAACATGAGGTTCGCCCATGCCATGGGTACAATAAATTTAATGCAAATGAGGGACAATGGCATGGGAAATGAGAAATTCATTTCCCAAACGAAATTAGGCTCTGAAAATGTATTAATGGCGAACAAGAGGGTCGCTGAGCAGTCCCGTCATGTTTTGCATGGTGAAAAATGGCCCTGGAAGGCAAAAGGGGTGAGCTCCAACATATCAGACTTCAAAGCTCAAGCCTTCTGCCTTATCACCTACCGAATCTAGAAGAGGAAGGAGAGAATCCCAGACCTCACCCTATAAAACCTTGAACACTGAAAATCATTGGAGTTTAGAGTTCGAGCCTTTGGCCTTCCTCCTTCTAAAGAAAGGAAGAGGGAAGACAAAAACCCTGAAGTCTGAAACTATGAAACACTTAGAAACATTTCGAATAACAAGGAACAGGACAAGAGCCCCGAACCCTCCCCTCTGGATGATGTCACTACCACATGGCAACTTTCTGCAGTTCCTTTGCCTTAATAAAATACCCTCCGTGGAATGGCAGAAAGCAATCAGAACACACCACGTGGCCTGTTGGGAGTTGGTCGTCGAGCCTTCCACCTTATGCATTCCAAAAGAGAACATGGAAGAGAGAAATCCTGAAGTCTAGCGCTCGAACATCTAATTGCTTTGCAAAGGGAAAAGGTCAAAGTTCAGACTTCAGGTCTTCCACCTTCTAACCGCAACATAGAAGAAGACAGAAGACCAGAACTTTGACCTCCAACACTCCACCAAACACCAACACTTAGAATATTTTTCATGTAAGCCTCTCGGACTTCGGCCCTCGGGCCTTCCACTTGATAGCTGCCTTGCAGAAGACTGAAGACAAGAAGACCGAACTCCAAAACTCTAACAAGGTGAAAAAATACAAGGGAACACACATAATTTTTGACTTAGTCATTTTTGGGATTCTTTCCTTGTATTTAGAAGGCACAAACACATGGAAACCCATGGAAGTTATATTTGATTGGTTACAACTGATGGGTTCAACAAAAAGGGCACAAAGTGGGATTTTAGATGAATTTTGGGGAAAAATAGGGCGCTTAAGGAACTGGTTTTTTTGGGCACCAACAATGGCTCTAGTTGGGGATTAAACAAGCAATGTCACAATGAGAATCCAAAATATCTCCGGGTAGACCAACACACAAAACACACGAAGGGACACACACAAAACACATATTTACAAAGAAACACATTATCAAAAAATGACTACAACCAAAATTTTGGGACACTATAGGCCACCCCTATAGAAAACTGAATGAAGCTATTTGCCTCTGTCAAAGACAAGCCTATTGAAGGAGTTGATTTCCCTCAATCCTTTACTGCAGTGATCACCCAACATCAATAATAAAAACATTTTGCATGCATACACATACAAAATATAAACATTCATATTACCATGTTGAAGCTGGAAATGATTAGTACCAGGACAAGGTAGCCATAGATAATATGATTCATCATCATGTTGACTCACATATAAGCACTCGCCTTCAAGTCCCATGTCAACATGATACATTTCTAGGCCTGCATAAATATCAGCATGGAGGAACTGATCAAACTAAAAATCATCCAGCCCAGTTACACTGATGCTAATGTGCTCCTCAATGACTGAATCAAAGGCATGATTCATATTTAAATCTCCCCCACTAGCATATAATTCAAAAATTTGAGGCACTTCAAGTGAAGACTCACAATCTTCAATCTGCCTCTCTATTTTGTATTCCTTGGCACACACTGTTGTGTAAAATTTGCTGCTAAGAAAATTAGAAATGATTTTCTCCTCATCACCCTGTAGGTCAACAACTTGACCCACACTACAACACCCAGCCTCATCGTTAACAGGCCCAGCGAATGAGCTCAAAAATACACCCTTAATATGATCCACAACAATGAGAGGTAACTGCCCCAAACAAAGCTCTAGAAAATCATCTGTTACATGGTCTTCAAAGTGGGAGACAATTACCTCAGAATCACCTGTAGCTGTAGCATCACCCTCATGATGTACGGTTGAAGCATAACTCATATCATCCTCACGCAAACAAGTGTCAATGACCTCATTGTCATTATCAGGGATAAATGAGGGTAACACACCAAACAAGAGACCTGTCTCTTGTTCAACCTCAACATTATTTTGTACCTCCTCTCTTTCCACTTGTCCACAAGCAATCATGCCACATTGCATATGACTTTCCAACTTCAAAGCTGACAGCTCAAATTCATTAAGCCCAAAGTCATCTTCAAAAAGAGGACTATCCATGCACTAATCATAATCATAAATAGTGCTCTCATCTGACAGACTTGCATGCTCCTCATAAAGGGAATTATCCCTTATGCTCATCTCTTCATCATCATTTGCTTCATCAGTATATGTATGCTCTATATAATCAATCACCTAAGCTGATTCATTCGATGCCTCACTTGCATACATACCTTCCAGGCGGTCTACAATACAACAACAAGCAACAAGGTCAAAAATCTCTTCATCGGAATGGATGCCATCACTGATTTGTTCATTTTCATCATCTACTGATGATTGATCCAATCAAAGGTAAGTGCAGTCACTGTTGTTTTCATCTGAATTGCTCTCATACACTACACTAGCACCTTCTTCTACCCTTCTATATGCACAATCATCACTTGATATTGTGTTTGGATCATATGAAATATCCACATCCCTATTGTCTACAATAGACTATTCATTATCAACTAACTCTGCATCTAATGATATAGATTTTGCAATCATATCTTTCTTAACTTTGTCAACATAATCAATGAACACATAGGCCTGTTGCAAACCCACTATATTGAATTCTTCCCTAATAGAAGTAGAGCTTAAAGTAACATCATAAGCTCTCAAATACATATCAATGCAAATAGGGAGATTAGGTCTAAATTTTTCTGGGATGTGAGATAGGGTCACCGCAAATCTATGGCTAGACTCTCCTTATTGCCTTATGATATTTTCTAGTTTTTGGATAGGAAAAATAGGGTCTATACTATTTGCATAATCTTCAAAGGCAGCCACCAACTGATCCCAAGAAGCAAAATGCTGGTCAGGGAATCTAACCAGTCACTTCCATGCTACTCCACATAGAGATCTCACAAAAAAATTCATCCACATATCCTCATCCCCAAATTGAAATTTATCCATGAAGTCTAAAAATGCATCAATGTGCGCCTTCCCATTGAAAACCTCACACCCATCAAATAAAGGCATCTGATTGTAAATCTTCTTGGGCATGGATTGCTGCTCATAATTGAATCACGAGAGGTCCAGTTGTCTATAGGTGTTTTCATTAGCAATAGGGGGAGGATGAGGAAAAGAACCACTAGGAACAACAAGAGGGGAATCAAACTGTGGCATGGACTGATGCAGCCTAATTCAGTCTGCTAGTTCTTTTCTTGCTGCAACAAAGACTCTAACAACTGCTTTTCTTTTCAAATTTTCTTTTAC
The DNA here is from genome assembly GCA_027924645.1 of Cunninghamia lanceolata. Classification (NCBI taxonomy): domain Eukaryota; kingdom Viridiplantae; phylum Streptophyta; class Pinopsida; order Cupressales; family Cupressaceae; genus Cunninghamia; species Cunninghamia lanceolata. The sequence goes on from BSBN01001560.1 coordinate 4,987,886, forward strand.
AACCAAGACTTTTTATTTCTATTATGAAAGGGCTTAAAAGATTCTGGGTTTGTAAAATTGGTAGGGCTATGATCAGAAAATGCATTACCAGGATGGTCAAAGGCCATATAATTCCTAGGGTCTTCTATATAAGAAGATGCAAGACAAGAATCCTCCCTACGATATCCATATTCATAACAATTGGCCATGACCAACTACAAACCATTTGTACAGGACAAAGGAAAGCAAACAACATGTTCCTTTACTGAGAAAGAAACCATGGTCAAGGAAGAAAGAAAACTTGTACCTTAACCAGCTACAACCTCCTTGAAATGTGCACACAACAACAACACTTTGTTTTCTTTTGACAACAGAGTCGCCACTTCAATGAATGAGGAAAACCCTTGAAGAGTGACAAGTCTTCAAGGCAATGAAATTGATTTTGGGTTGCTCACGCTAGCAAAGTCTTCAATTTTTTAAACCCAGTAGTACATTGGTGCCAATCTGTTGGCGTAAGTTGAAAAGGCTACCAATTTTATACCCACAACAACAAATTGCACCACTACAAACTTCCTTCAATGACTGTGTTGCCAATGTCTTCAAAATCTAAACCAAGATAACACATCCCCAGCAGTGGTGCCATTCTATTGGTACCCAAAATAACGAAAACACAAAACTCTAAAACATTCCTGAATCACCTAGGCTAGTGACTATCGTCAGGGTGACAGGAAGAGGTTTATCAACAAATTTTAGGGGATTTTGGCCAACTAACAGGAGTGGGTATACTCCTCTGCACTTCAGGGTCAGCTAGACCTAGGAGGGATATTCCTAGAGGCATGAAATAAAATACCAAGAACAAATACAACAATACCCAAGGTACCCTTGACCCCAAGAGCTGTCACTAAATCAAGACAAATTGGCTACACATGCCTCTAATTAAGATGATTCAACTGTGCGAATGTACATGCACAAGAAAGATGGTTTCTATCCTTGAACCACAGGTGAAAGATTTGTGTGTTTTTAAAAGATTGTTTGGTCCCTCTCCAATATGGAATGGTGCCTATTCCATTGGGCAACAATGTCACAGAATGCAAGGAGGAAAAGAAATACATAGCAAAGGATCAACAGAACTAGACATACATTTACATATATGAATTTCTAATAGATCTTCATACAATGGACATACTTAATAATCCAAAAGAGAACTGCAATGATTCCTATGCAACAAAAGGATGGCAAATACAAAACCTTGTATTAACTTAGATGTTGTCACACATCTCCAAACATCTATTACAATCATACTAGTAAATGTAGCAAAGGGAAATACATAACTGCGATTATATATTTACCAAAATCATTACAAACTCCCATGGAGACATACCATTATATTCAAATTTGCTTTACATAACCTTCCTACTCTATATTGAACATATCCCTTCACTAATAGACTAGACAAATCATGTGTTGATGCTAGGGAAATTCCTTAGGCTCTCCCAGACTAGACAATTGGTTCAACAACCAACCCCTTTTACATCTTTCTAACATGCATATATAACATTTCATCTTTACTGTAGTAGCCATGGATGTGGAATGAGGAGCCAACAAGAAGGAACCATTGCCCATGCTGCGATAACTTTGTTTTAGTGTCCTTGGAGCGCACCCACATGGCTCTGCCTAAGAAATCTGTTAAAAAGGAGGTTTGCCCATGCCATGGGTACAAGAAATTTAATGCAAATGAGGGACAGTGGCATGGGGAAACAAGAAATTCATTTCCCACATGAAATCGGGCTCTGAAAATGTATTAATAGCGACCAAGAGGGTCGTTGAGCGGTCTCGTCACATTTTGCATGGTAAAAAATGGCACTGGAAGGCAAAAGGGGTGAGCTCCAACATATTAGACTTTGGACCTTGGGCCTTCCACCTTATCACCTACCGTATCCGGAAGAGGAAGGAGAGAAGCTCGGACCCTGCCCTATAAAACCTTGAACACTAAAAATCATCAGAGTTTGGAGTTCGGGCCTTTGGCCTTCCTCCTTCCAAAGAAAGGAAGAGGGAAGATGAAAACCTTAAAGTCTGAAACTCTAAAACACTTAGAAACATTTTGAATAACAAGGAACGGGACATGGGCCCCGAACCCTACCCTCTGGATGACATCACTGCCACTTGGCAACTTTCCACAGTTCTGCAGCTACCTTTTTCCTTAATAATTTATTCCCTCCGCAGAATGGCAGAAAGCAACTAGAACACACCACGTGACCTATCGGGAGTCAGTCGTCAGGCGTTCTACCTTACACCTTCCAAAAGAGAATGTGGAAGAGAGAAACCCTGAAGTCCAATGCTTGAACACTTAATTGCTTTGCAAAGGGAAAAGATCAAAGTTCAGCCTTTGGGTCTTCTACCTTCTAACCGCAACCCAGAAGAAGACGGAAGACTAGAACTCCAACCTCCAACACTCCACTAAACACCAACACAGAATATTTTTCATGTAAACCTATCAAACTTCGGTCTTCGGGCCTTCCACCTGACACCTGCCTTGCAAAAGACTGAAGACAAGAAGACCGAACTTTGAAACTTTGAGAAGGTGAAAAAATACGAGGGAACACACATAATTTTTGACTTAGTCATTTTTGGGATTCTTTCCGTATATTTAGAAGGCACAAACAAATGGAAACCCATGGAAGATATCTCTGATCGGTTATAACTGATGGGTTCAACAAAGAGGGCACAAAGTGGGATTTCAGATGGATTTTGGGGCAAAATGGGGTGCTTAAGGAACTAGTTTTTCTGGGCACCAACACATCCATTCATGGTAATGGAAAATTGTTCTTGATTGTGATCTTATTAAGGGCCCTTGAGTTAGTGTACATCCTTCATTCACCTCCCTTCTTTGGCACCAACATTGTTGATACCATACACAAATTTAGACTCTCCCTTTTTAACGCCTTTATAGAAGCTCCTGTACTTGGTAGTTCATCTCAATGTTAATAAGTATGTAATATTATTTGGTAATTTGGATCCAATTATTAGGTTCATGTGATGATTAATACTACTTTGCCACAATATCCCTTTTGTCATCTCACTTGTGACTATATCTTCATACTCCCTTAGTATATCTTTCACTTCTAGCAGTAAGCCTTCTTATGTTACAACTTCTCAGTTGGGCTTGGAAACCAATGCATACCTCACTTCCTGATGTAAGAGCATCTGGACTCACAGGCAATCCTACATCACCAAAAAAATATTTTATTTTTATGTTTAGATTTCAACATTTTGGTGTAGGTTTGAGCTTCAGGAGCAACTTGTGAAGCATTGGGAGGATAAAAATCTTCATTTGTGAGGACTTGGCTTTTATTTCAAATATCAAAGGCAACCAATATATTCAATGCGATTTTTAAAATTATTATATTTCACAAATTCAAGTTCCTAGGCGTTGAAGGGGTTCATTTACCATGATAGAAGGGGCTTGTGAAGAAAAAATAAAATAAATTTTGTTGGCAATATGTGTTGTCATTGATGTCAACATAGTGTATGGAAATATAAGGACAAACTTGTATAAAGGTTGTGTATAGAAGAAGGAGAAGTTGATGGACAATGGAAGATTTGAGAGAGATGGTTTGACTTAGTTAAAGTCAAGGGGTTAGCATGTCTAAGGCAAGCTAGTCCGAAAGAAGAAGGAAATTATCTAAGTATGATGCAATGATCAGTCTTGTGTCTAAGCATGATGCAAAGGTAAACACTTATGTCCTAACATGTTTCTTGTATTCCTACATGTATATCTCATCATCTTGGAGTACCGCACTTAGTAATAAGTAGCATAAATTTGACTAAGGCATTCACAGTGCATATCCTAAGGCAGAGTCATAATGTTTTGGTCCGCATTTCTCCGCAGAGCAAGATTAAGTCTTGCGGTTCAGAAGATAAGTTCATCCTGATATTAACATGATTTATTCAAGATTTCAAGTCATCACACCTTCAGTAGAAAATGTTACAAGTGATAGAGTACCAGTTACTACTTAGACATGGTAAAGCAATGGTGGAGACCTATTGGAATGCTCTGCATTCCTTTGGAAGAAATTGTTTGGTCATGTAGTTTTTAGGATAGTCTTAGGGATGTATAAGGTATGCCATATTGAAGCTTCAAGTGGTCTATGTTAGAAATGAAAGAAACACTACTTCAATGGAAATATGATTCGAATAAATTTTAGCGATCTTTTAAGTGTACATTAATAATGGAGATTGTAACAAAACATAAACCCACAATACATAAATATACTAGAAGCAGAATGAAGCACATAACACAAGTGTTTAACGTGGAGAAAACCCTTTCGGGTAAAAAACTCCACCAAGAAAAGAGGCCAAGTTGTATTATCTTCACAAAAGGAGATTACAAATACATTCACTTCCTCTGTCCTCCAACCTTCACTCCAGCAGAACCTGGGTACCTGTAAACTGTTATATTCCTCTCATCTCCTATGCTATGGTTTATATAGAATTTACACAACCTCAAGACATTAAATGACTTTTTACAAGCCCATAACACTTGTCAAGAGTCAACAACACAACCTTGGGCATCCATGGCCAAGAATAGGCTCTTACAGGGTCATAAATGCTGTCATACATGCACCCTACACTTGGGAAAAAGTGCCCATGCAAGCTTGAATACCTTGGGGCTAAAAATAGCCACTTACAACATCTTATGATGCGCCATATGCTATTATTAGTGTCATAGATTCTTATGACAACTTACAGTTGTCATAGAATCTCTTACACCTTCTTACAGCATCTATGACGTGCGCCATAACACTAAAAATAGACTATTCCTCCACATGTGCACCCCACTTTGACCAATTACCATTTACCATAGTAAATGACATCCCATAACTATCGCCGGTAACTCTGAGACTTACCGTGCAGTAACTCCGTAATTACCGTGGATAGTAAATAATTTTTACCACTGCCGGTGAAACTTGTACATTCCTTATGGGTAATTACAAATTACAAATAATAAATGGAATAAATACAATATTGGGATTTACAAGGTTAATGGCACCTTATCCCAATAGTTTGGTGGTCCACAAGATCAACATTCATGTAACAGGGGTAATACAGACTATTCCGAAAGCCTCAGAACACATGTTTGAGTATTTTTCAAACATGAGATACATACATATCAGCCATAAAAGTTTGTGCGGAGTTTCTACATGCTCCAATATACCTCAAGTTTGAACCACATGCAAATATCTCCTATTTCTGGTAACACACAAGATATGTAAGTCAATTAACGAATAATTATATATCCTTGTTCCCCGGACTCTAGTATATCTAAGTATAGATTTTGTTTTCTCTTTGGAAATGATAGATGAGGATGTTCAGATCTAGGATTATGCATGTAATTATGTTTAAGTTTATCTCTAAAGGTTTCAGGGTTTTTGATGTACCACAATGCCATATCCTGAATAGTGGAGTATCACTGTTAGTCCGGAATACTCTGTTTCCACTAGTTCATCATATCTCATCTTATACTTCAATAGAAAGGTGGTTGAATGATATTGAGGTGGTACAATGTTGAAGTCTTGGTCTACATGATGTTTTTGGCTTCTCCTCAGTCGTATGAAGATAAATAATTAGCAGTGTTTGTACAGTCTGGGCCGACATACTAGTTTCTGTTATATGAGGTGGATCCTGATCAATTGTTTTGACTTTGAAAGATATGAAGTGATGTTCCTTGAATCCTATCATGAAGTCTTGAGGTCTGCAACAAGTTTCCTTAACATATTGTATGTATTAAAGCTGACCTTTGAAGAGTTACACGTTTAATCTAATGGTGCTTATGATGCTGACCTAGTCAATGTTTTGAAGTGTTGTGGAGGATATTTATAGAAGATCAAATTCATTGTGATGTGTAGAAGTGTGTGTGTGTGTGTGTGTGTGTGTGTGTGAATATGACAGAGCAAAATAAGAAATATGAATTGTGCATAATCAGTATGATAGAGTAATTGTGTAGAAAAGAGGACTGCAATTTTAGCACGAGCTAGATGCCTTCTTCATAGCAGTTCATAGTCTTTTTACCATTATAATTCCTTGTAGCAGTGAGCTAATTTCAGGGAGTAGTATCTTCCTTGGGTTATAGCCCTAAAACAAAGTCAATAGGGAGTTGTATCTTCCTGCGGTTGTAGCCCTAAAACAATGTTATAAACATTTATATAGCAGTGAGCATTATATTGTGAGTTAACACTCAACATGGATTTTCCCTATTTTGGGTTTTCCATGTAAAACTCCTAGTGTTCTTATGTTGATTCTTGTGTTGCACATTTACTTTCTATTCTCTAAGTTATTCAATTTTTATCTGCAAATATCTGTTTAAGTTTTAGTGTGTGATGATTCATGCCCCTCTCTCAGCACTTCATTGTGTTCAACAAGTTTATTTTATTTACTCAACTTTTTTTTTAAATGCGCCTGGTAAACTTTTTAACGTAACCGGCGACGCTGGTGCAACACGCCCTTCGGATCCATGCTATTTACTCAACTTAAACTCCTTGGGAAGTGTGAAAATAATATTTTATTGTTAGTATTCCATCATTTGTAATTTAATATTGCATTTATTCATTTGGGTGGCTAAAATGGAGGAAAAAGCTAGTGATTTTTGGACAAACAATGAGGGTCTCTTCAATTTCCAATTTTGGGTGGATGAGGATGGATTTATTTCTTATTTTTCAAATGCATCTACAATAGCAAGATGTTGAAGAGGGAGCAACAACTTTGAATGGCACATTTGGAAGCAATAAATTAAGATTTCTTCATTTTTCTATAGGGATTTCAAAAGACAATTTGGGGGAAAGGAAAGAACAAATTTGGGTGCCATATTTTGGTGCTACATGAGGTTTTTTAATTCAATAAAATGTAGCCATTAATGGTGTTAAGAGGAAGCAATCAACAACAGCAAGGTTGAAGAAATAAAATTGCAGTTTGCTCAAGACAATGGCATGAAGAGATGCACAAATTAGCTTATTGAAAAAGAGGAAGGAAAAAAGAAGAGAAGAAGAGATTTGTAGGTGTTCATGGTAGCCAAGAGAGCTATAGGATGAAGGGAAAAATCATATTTGAAAAGAGGAGTAAAGCTAAGAAAGTGTGAAGGAATGAGGGTTTGAAGGTTTGAAGGCATGAAGTGCCTGAAAAACCCTTGAAATTTTTGAATTTTATTTTTTATTTAAATCTTGAATGCATGCAATTGATTCCTGAAGGATTTGTTAAATACATATGAGGGTTTGAAATAAGATGTGTTTTCAAATTTTTACTATCAAAAGTTTTGTTGATTTATGTACAAAAGTGTGGGTCATGATTGTTTGGCTACAAGATTGGGCAGTTTGATAAAACCCCTTGATCTTGTTTGCATCAAATGGTATCAGAGTTGGAGTTCCTGAGAGCGTATGCAGAGTGCCGAATGTGAGGCAGCCTACACCAGGACCTATGGCAGAGTGAGGCAGTAGAGGAGAAGCTCATGTGAGGGTTGTTGCAGGTAGGAGAAGTCCTGACTAGTGAGAGAGCTTGAAGCTGCTAAAGAATTTGTTTTGCAGATTGAGAGTGTGATGGAAGATTGAAGAGCATGAGGTGAGAATTGTGGAATATTGTAACAACAGATGAGATGGGGATGTTGGTGAGGAAGAATCCCGTGATATGGGAGGGCTAGATGCATTATGAGAAGTGGAATATTTTGGCGATGATGATCGACATTAATGCAAGAGTGGATAGATTGGAAGCATGATAAATTGGTCAAGCATGATGAGGAAAATGAAAAATTGTGTGTAGCAGTGGTTGAAAATGAAGAGGATGAAGAGGTTGCAGTAGTAGATTTCGATGATGAAGATGATTTTTTATTGAAGATGTTGGTGATTGAAGAAGAGTGGATGTTGAAGCTCATTGTTGTAGCGAAGGGAGAAGAATGAAAATTTGTAGTTGATGAGGATGTGGAAGACGTTGTAGCCGAAGATGATGTTACAACCATGAAGAAGGATGAGGTAAATCTTAGTATTTTGTGATGATATTAATTTACCTTTGTTTTCTATTGAAGAGTATGGAGAAGAGAACATGGAAATCTTTAACTTCCATGGAGTAGTAGATGTAGATTTTGGTGAATATGTTGTAGATGGTAATGTGGATGGTGAGGAATTTTGGTGGAGGAGGTCGGGCAATGGTGGGATGGATCCCATGAAGGAGGAGAGGATAGTAGAGACTATTTGGCGGAGGAGGATGGTACATGGTGGATATGAATCCGTGAGAGGAGAAAAGAGTGGTGAGTGGAGTTGTGGGAGGAGGATGACACTTGTGCCAGTGAAGTGTTGGAAAAAGAGGAAGAAGAAATAACCCCGTGAACATTTCATAGCGATGGAGTTCGCTGCAGGTTGTTTGCAACTTGAAAGGGTAGTTTGACTACTCAAATCCACATTTGTGAACCTATGTTCACAAAATTTCTACCTGGTGTGTCTGATGCAGGAGCATCTGGGCTCACAGACAATCCTACATCACCAAAAAAAGATTTTATTTTTATGTTCAGATTCCAACATTTTTGGTGTAGGTTTGAACTTTAGAAGCAACTTGTGAAGTGTTGGGAGGATAAAAATATTCATTTGTGAGGACTTGGATTTGATTTCAAATATCAAAGGCAACCAATATATTCAATGTGATTTTTAAAATTATTATATTTCACAAATTCAAGGTCCTAGGCTTTGAAGGGGTTGATTTACCATGATAGAAGGGGCTTGTGAAGAAAAAAATAAAATAAATTTATTTTATTTACTCAACTTGAACTCCTTGGGAAGTGTGAAAATAATATTTTATTGTTAGTATCCTATCATTCTCAATTTAATATTGCATTTATTCATTTGGGTGGATAAAATGGAGGAAAAAGCTAGTGATTTTTGGGCAAACAATGAGGGACTCTTCAATTTTTAATTTTGGGTGCATGAGGATGGATTTATTTATTATGTTATTTATTTTTAAAAGGAATCTATAGAAGCAAGACGTTGAAGAGGGAGTAGCAACTTTGAATGGCACATTTGGAAGCAATAAATTAAGATTTCTTCATTTTTCTACAGGAATTTCAAAGGACAATTTGGGTAAAATGAAAGAAAATATTTGGGCGCCACATTTTGGTGCTTCATGAGGGTTTTGAATTCAATAAAATGTAGCCATTAATGGTGTTAAGAGGCAGAAATCAATAGAAACAAGGTTGAAGAAAGAAAATTGCAGGTTGCTCAAGACAATGGCATGAAGAGATGCACAAATTAGCTTGCTAAAAAAGAGGAAGGAAAAAAGAAGAGAAGATGAGATTTGTAGGTGTTCAAGGTAGCCAAGAGAGCTGTAGTATGAAGGAAAAAATCAGATTTGAAAAGAGGATTAAAGCTAAGAAAGTGTGAAGGAATGAGGGTTTGAAGGTTTAAAGGCATGAAGTGCCTAAAAACCCTTGAAATTTTTGAATTTTATTTTATTTTTAAATCTTGGATGCTTGTAATTGATTCCTGAAGGATTCATTAAATACATATGAGGGTTTCAAATAAGATGTGTTTTAAGATTTTTATTATCAAGAGTTTTGCTGATTTGTCTGCAAAAGTGTGGGTCATGTTTCTTTGGCTGCAAGATTGGGTAGTCTAATAAAACCCCCTGATCTTGTTTGCATCACTTCCTCTATCATTTGAACTCCTTTCTTGAGATCAACATATATCAACATTAGTTTGGAATCAACTTCATTTGGATTCTTCAAATAATTCAAGAATACCACTTTCCATCAATTATAATAATATGAGTGTTGGCTCTCCTATCATGCATGTACTTTCTACCAAATTGCCAAGGTATACCCAATATAGCATGGCATATATCCATTAGCATGATGTCACACAACACTTCATATCTATATGATCTTATATGAAAGATCACAAGGAACCAATCCTTCACAACCACTTGATTTCCTTTCTACAACCAAGACACCTTGTAGGGGTTGGGGTGAACCATTCTCTTTAATCCTAAATTCTGCACCATTTCTACCAACACAAGATTGTTAGTGTTGCCAATATCAATAATCACTTTGCAAAAATTTCCCTTTGAACTACACACAATGCATAACGTGCTTCTATGTGTACCAATTCTTTTGTCTCTTGAAGTGGCTTTAACAACACTCTCCTCATTGTGATCATCTCTCCATACTTTGGGTCCTCACCATTGTCTAGTGATCCAAATAATTATTCATTTTCTTGCACAACATGTGAGACTAAATCCTTCTTCTTGTAACCCTTAGATTTATATTGATGATACTCAATGGCTCATTAATTTGGTTGGCCACATTGGAAAGAGGTTCCACAAAATTCTCTTCCACAATTTTTAGATCCTCTTTGGCCTTTTCTTGGACTTGCATTGCCATGACTATTTGCTATTAATTGAGATGTACTTACCTCCCTTCCTCCTTATACTAAGCTCTTCTAACACTTGTCCCACCTTATCCTCTAGTATTTTTTTATTTCCTTATGTTGAACTTATCTTCAACATTTAGGGCAGGTTGTTAATCTTCTCTAATGGTGCAAATCTTTAGCATTTATTTGTGTGTAGGAACACAAATATTAGCTAGTCACTTTCACTCAATTCATATCAACTTACATGGCACTCAATGCATCTATGATACTTCACACACCACATGGAAAAGCTTGTGCAACTCAAAAAAAACAATTGTGTAGTCTTCATTTATGCACATGTGTCACTTGCACACAACCTTGTCTATAAAATGCGTATCTAGAATGGTCAACCTTTAAGATCCCAACAATCAATAGTTAGAATGTCAATTGACAATAATTATAGAATTGGAATCATTCTTGTAACTACCTTCTTGTAATATCTCTTAAATGTATTGCACATAGACAAGGTTTGCTATTTGACTCTCAATAAACCACATAGATATATAAAAGTCTAAGAAAAATATTTTAATTTGTTCACCCCTTTCTAGGCATGAGAATCCTCATTCTTAGCCTTAATATTTGTATGCATCTATTTGTACCCTATTCATTCTTTCATTGAATAGGATTAGCATGGATTTTTAAATTCTTCCACTTTTGAATGTGTATTAGTAAATTCTATAATTTTTCCATTATGCTAGAACCCAACTTTGATTTCATTTGCAAAAATCCTAAGTCATGTGCTCCGTTGTTTTTTTTCCCCTTCCCCATGTTGTGGCCATGTCCTATTGTTGTCAAAAATCCCAAGAGTCTTGTAAGTCTGGGTCTTAGCCATTTTTGGCCTTTTCGGGTTTTTAGGTTTTGTCGGGACATTTAGATGTTCTAGGCCCGAGGATTTCCCCCCAGCCTATTGGCCTTTTAGTCCCTAGTTCCTCCCAAACCTTGGACCCTGTGATGTTTTCTTTCAATGGTCTTTTCTCATGATGATGACATCAACATTTAATGGTGTAAAAATCTTTAAGTGTGTGGTGTTTATTGGTTGTTTCCTCGCCTTTGTGGGTTTTTAGATTTTTGAGGGTCTTTGGAACCTTGGAACCTTGTCTGTAGGTTCCAAAGTTCCTTGGAACCCTGAAACCATATGCTTTCCTCTTGGTCCCATATTTCCAAGTTTCCTAGGAACTCCACGTTCCCCACTTTCTCCTTTTCCCTTTTCAGGATTTTCTAGGACCTTGGAACTTTGTCCCTATGTCCCTGGGTTTCCTAGTTTTCTAAAACCCCACCCTTGTCCTTTAGTGTTAGAGTTTCCCTCTTTCCCAAAACCCCACATTCCCCGGGGTTCCAAGTCCTCAGTTCCCCCTAGACCTTGAACCCTAAAAGTTTGGATTCCTTGCCTTTTTTTCATTCCCGTGTTTGTCTTTTTTCCACACCTCGTTGCCTTGTCTTTTATTCCCCTTCCATGCCTTTCAAGTTTTTGGGTCCTTGGGGGTCCTCGATACTTTTTCCCCTCATTCCAATGTTTCTATGTTCTTTGATTCCCTAAAACCTCAGCTTCCTACTCCCTTCACTCCTTGGTTTCGAGGTTCCAAGTTTCCCCAGAACCCAAATCCCTAGTCCCTCATCCTTCCCAGACCCTAGATCCTAGTCTTCTCATTCCTTTTGTTTCAAAGTTCCTAGGTCCCCCATAACCCCACTCTCTTGGCCTCCCACATCTCTCCCAAACCTCTGATATTGGCTTTCCCTGTGCCCTCTGTTCTTGAGTTCTCCATTCCTCTCAACTCCCAGTTCCTGATCCTATTTTATTCCCCCTTTCACCTCATGAGCTTCCAGACTTCCTTGGGACCTTTGCACCTGGTCCCTACATCCCTCTTTTCCTTAGTTCCCTAGAAACTTGAAACCCCATGACTTTCTTTGGAAAGCACTTACTATTCCAGTGGCTCCCTTGCATGACATAAGATGCCATGAATGATTCAGAATTGACCCGATTGAATGATTGAAGAGCTCCATACATTCAAGAACTCCTGTGGACCCCTCAAGGATGGATTTTCACCACTCTGCCATGAGAAAAATGTCCAAATGCATAATTTTCAAGTGCATGGCCATGTGAAGATGATGCGACTGGTATGGGCGGGTTGGGATCTTGTTGACAATGCCAAATTTATGCTGGCAGAAAAGAATGTATTGAGTAAGAAAAGGGATTGCAAACAGAGCCAAGGAAAAATGGAAACTTGTGTGAAACCTAGGGTTTATTCCAGTGACAGGCTATTGAATAATTTTATTGTAATATTTTGTAGGTTTTCTATCAAGGGATATGATAGGACATTGTAATACTCAAAGAATGAATTAAAGTGTAGACTATTCATCCTTTAAACTATCTCCATAGGTATTATGTGAGTTTTTGGTATCCAAGCAAGTTCCCTAATCACATTTGTTGATTTGAATATTGTCCATGATTAGTTGATTGTTGTAATTGTAAAACACCTTGGTAATTATTTGCAAGATACCTTTTCGTGACAATGTATAAAACTTATGTCTATTTATGGAACATCAAAGAATGCTTGAATTGATGTCCTACAAATTTTCTATCTACTAGTTTGTTTGTGTAGAGCCTAGTTTATGTAGTAAACTGGTTAGTTACAATCTTTGTTGATATATTTATTAGATATCAATCTTGGTTACAATAGTGTCCCCTTTGATTGAATATCTAGACTTTGTTGCCCAAATTGGATATATGTACTAGTCTTCCTTTTACTTAACCTTTCTTTTCTTGCAACACATTCAAACATAACAAAATTACAGTCCCTTATCTTTTTGTGTTGTTTTTTTCAACTTACAACCACATCTAAAAGAATGAATGAGAATGAGGGGTTATTACAACATCATTTTAGACTCCCTATTTGGTTGTACATCTACTTAATGAAGGTGTTATAACCTTGTGTTCTCTTCAAACTAGCTTCTCAGGTACTTAGTGACAAAATTTGGAGTATCCTGGGCATTGGGTATGGTTTGTAACAAGGTATGATTTCATAATATTATATGTCCTAACCTTGACACCTCAGGGAATACCCCCCTTGGTTTAGTAGAGCCAAAAGGAGAAGAAGGTCTTACCCACCTTATCTATGTTGGCCTTAGTTGCCTCATCCTGAACATAAGTTGTAGCTTTTTGCTCTGAGTTTGACACCCTCGGCACTCAAAAATTGCTTAGCTTTAGGGATTTGAGGAGTCTCAACTTTGAGCACCAACACATTACATGTTCTATAATTCTATATTTTATTATCTAAAGATAGGATTATTGTCTAGATCTCCAAGGATTTGCATATTTGGTATTAGAGAATGTTTTTGCACATGTCTATTTATATGGATGCACAACAATACAATAAAGGTTGTGTTGGCACCTACCCCAATGTTGAAAATTTTTAAAGTCTTGCGACATCTTTGTTGCCTTAGTTTTCCTATCAGACCTTGTTGACCCTGTTGGTTCCCAAATCTGCACACATCAAACTCTAAAGATTTGCCACTTCTTATGCTCAAGTTCAATGGAAGACTTAGCCAACAGAGTGGGAGATTGTTTTTAACCTATCTCCCCTGCACTTTAGGTTCTGCCGCACCTAAGGGGTATTCCCTTATTATGCTATAGATTTGTCTTTCACTGTATTAGATAAAATGTTCTTGTATATGCACCAAGATATGTAAGATTAACCCTAGACTGACAATATTCTTGAATTATCCTCACTGTTTAGACCTAAGAACATGCATCACCTAAACTAAAACAAAACATAAAATAAAATGGTTCAAATGATTTATATTTAAATTATTAGGTTTCCTAGACCTTTGGGCAAATTCTCTCTAGATTGGTGCTTTATTAGGGCAACAAAGTCAAACCCAACAATGTAAATGCTTCCTTATGACAACAAAAACTTCATATCCAGAGGACCCCAAAATAATAGTATTACTGCCTTATAGTAATATGTCCAAGAAAATGTATTACCTGTGACTCTTCTTCACTAATCCTTCGATACAACACATTTCCCCTTATACTTGATCCAAAGAAATTTAATCCATTCCTTGAATAGAGGCAACAAACCAGACATACAATATAGCAAATGTATATTGATGAGATTAGAAACCCTTAGCAACTTCACTCAAAATAAAAATGCTCATACCCAAGGAGACAATCATAGATAACACACACAACAAGTGTTTCTCATATAACTCAATTTGGAAAGAACAATGTCATTCAGAAATTTATTCATCTATAAAGAAAATTATGTCTCTGCAACCCAAAGTCTAGTCACCTCCTCCCGCAGAAAGCAATTTTCCAAAAATGTGGATATCTTGTATCCAAAGCCCAGAATCCCCTTACTACAACTTTTGGAAGCCATATATAAAGAAAAATAAATTATGTCGGCCAATACTTCTTGCTACAAGAATTTAATTACATTTATTTAATATTTGTAGTTTGGGAATTTGTATTTTTGATCTTGATTGGCTCCTGTTGGTAATACATTTTTTACAGTTGATTTGGACTGTTTAAATGATCGATGCTCCTTTGAAATTTGTTTTCCTCCTTGAAGATTGTGAAATCCTATTCATTTGATTTATTCAATTCCTTCCCCGGGACTCCAAAATCAAGTTGTAAAGCTCCAATTGCTAGTATTCCCGTGCATAATTTTACCTTGAGTGTGAAAAATGCTCTAGGAAACATTGTGGACATGAGAGCAACACTATTTTGCACTTTAAAACAATAAAATCCTTTCTAGACCCTCCTCCACATGGCTGCATCTAATGAAGAAACTTTTGGAGAGACTGCATGATGTACTATGATGAAAAGTTTTATTTTTAAATTTTAATGCCTTTGGACCATTGGTCCATCACACCATCGCAGTTTGGTAAGAATGGTCTTTTGAAGTGGCTGCGCCTGTGCGCTTGGAAACCTTTTCAAATGATTTTTATTTCTTTTTCTTGTGCTTTCTCATTCCCTTCCAATATTCTCTTCCACCAATAAGAGCAAAATATTTGCAATCAATACATGTACAGTCCTTTTGCCAAGATTGGCCAATAAGAGGCCTTAGCGCACCATCGCAGGCTTGGGAAAGAAAGATGAGGTGGGTTGTACGCTGGTGCACTCAGCCCCCAAAATGCCTCTATTTTGTTGATAAGGCATAAATATTATAATAATAATGTTTATATTATAATATTTGCCACCAAAATGCTATATTTTATTTGCCAATTAATTTCTTCTCACTATTGGGTCATTTTTTGATGATGCTAGGCATTTTTTGCAATTTCGGCATTCAAAATTCATCCCAGACATGATTAAAATTAGTTCCTAAGCATTAGGAATGATCAGTGGATGAATTTAGACCATGGATTAGCAATTTTGAGCTAAAACAAAACCCCAAAATCTTGTAAAATAAAAAACGTGAATGATCTTCATTCTGCAAAAAATCTCTGCTCAAATCTCACCAAGAAAGCTCCAGAAACACCTCCAAAGATGATAGCAGACCAAATTCACCTGTCCATGAATGATCTGGACCAAAAATCTGCCCAGGAAAATGCCCAACGCACTAGCACAATTGTTTGGAAGAAAGGCAGAGTGGGCTGTGCACTCCTGCACTCAGCCCATTTTTGCCTTTATTTTTCTATTTGCAAAGTATAAACATTATAATATAATATTTATTTTATAACATTTATTCATTTAAAACATTATATTGCCAATAAATATTAAAAAATGCATTTTCCAACTTTAAGAAAATACACAAATAATTAATTTCTCCTTCCGAGCAAATGATGCATCTTCACTGCGGGCACATTGGATATCTAGGGGCTGTGAAAATTTGCATAGGGCCATAATCAATTATTTAAAACATACCGATTTCCTTAAAATTCACATCACCAAAATATTTTTGGGTCCTCCTTTGTAAACTGGCCCCCTTGAGAGTCCAGTTTTTAAATATTTTCTGTTTTCACACAAGAACACCTTAGATCACCACGAAAATGGATCTGGAAACATTTGAAAGCAAATAAACAACTAGGTCATCATCAGAACTGGGAAATTTGAACTTTCTTACGGGACCCTCCGGACCTGACCTGAAGTGGCGACAGATTAAAAAACCTATTAAAACACATCTTGGGATAACACAAACTGGCACACACACTCTTGGTAACCCATAAACACTTTGCACCAAAGGATTTCTCTTGATGAATCACAGATTCAGAAATTTTAATCCTAGAAGTTAGGGGCATGCTAAGTGTAGACACCCTAAAATGACCAAGTCGCCGCACCACTTGCTTTTTTTGTAATCTGTCAAATTACCTGCATTTCAATGTTAATTAAATAATTTAATTATTTAATTAATTTCACCAAATTCTTCTAAATCACATACTTGCGACATTAATTAATTAAATAAATCCTCTTTATTTAATTAATTAAATTAAATTCCTCTGTTATTCTTCCACAATTAAATAATTTTAATTATTTAATTAGATCATTATCCTCTTTCCAAAATATAAATCCACATTAATTAAATAAATCCAATTATTTAATTAATTCAACAAATTTCCTCTTATCTACAATTAAATAATTCTTAAATTATTTAATTAAATCAAAATCATTCTTCCAAAATCATGCACAACAATTAAATAAATTTATTTATTTAATTTGCTTTCAAATCTTCTAAATTAAATAATTCCAATTATTTAATTATTTCTTCCAAAATATCTTCTCTAAATTTAAATAAATCAATTATTTATTTAAATTGTTTTTTCTTCTAAATTTGAGTTATCTCTAATATAACTCAAGCTTTCTATATTTAATAAAGCAAAATATCTTCTTATTCTCATGCAAATCTCTTCTTCTTGTTTTAAATCACTTAACTGATCATTACATTCTGTTAATTGCTTTAACTCATTCTTCTATTTTTGATAACTCCTCTCATGCAAAAGAAAGCAAGACACATGTCTTCTTCTTATTCGTTGTACGTTCCTCAACTTATCTCCTCCATTAATTCTTCTGAATTATCTAGACCATTGATCGATCTTCCTTGAAATCTATATAAACCCTCCTCATCTCCTTCATTGAGTCTCTCTCTTCGATCGTATTCTCAAGCATACTTAACAGAGCTTTGAGCATACAAAACGCGTCGATTGAGCACCCTTACGATCTTTTGACATTGATCTCTTGAGCGCACTACATGCTTGTTGCAACTATGGTTTCGCAACTTCATTGAGCAATCCACATTCAATCCAAAGGAAACAATACAGATTTCGGTAAAAGTCTTTATTTCATTGATTATTTGTCATGGCTTTTATTTAAATCCGTTTTCTTTATGTTATTGGGTTCTTTGATTTAATTAGTTTGATTTAATCAATTTTTTCTCATACACATTCTGGCACGCCCGGTGGGACCCACTAATCCCTTTGTTTCTTTGAGAAATTGTTTTTTTTGAAGTAACAGTACGGCACAGCGCAAACGATATTGCACAGCGCTTCTGGCAGTATCTCTGAGCGCTCTTGGTGGCACAGTTTAGCGCCCTCGGGAGCACTACCGCGCTTCTGGCAGCACAGAGCGGTGCTTTTGGCATCACAGAACAGCGTGACTGGTAGCATCGTTCGACGCTTTTGGCTAAATTAGGTTTTGACTGCATTCGAGTTTTTTCTCCAGGGTTTTCTCATTACATATCTATGGATTTGTTTGACAAGCTGTTGTATTTGTCTTTCCAAACCTACTTTTGATACATCCTAAGCTGATTTATTTAGGGGTATCTTCGGTGGTTGTGTTAATCTATTGTCTTGTTACATTTTCTGAGTTTTCTGGATTTCACTATTCAGATCTATCTGATATTATTGCTCAGAACAGTAGATCAACCATGAAATCCCATTTTGATCTGATTCTGTTGACAAAAAGCTAATCTTTTTATGATCTGAGACTATGCGGCGCATTTGGTATAACAGTATTGCGCTTCCGGATATAAAGTACAGCGCTTCCGGTTATTTTTTCAGCGCTTTTGGTAGTATCTTGCAGCGCTTCTGGTATACACGACATCGCTTTTGTCATAACAGTATTGCGCTTCTGGATGCACAGTACAGCGCTTATGGTTATTTGGCCACGCTTCTAGTAATATTCTCTGACGTTTCTGGTATGTGTTACAGCGCTTTTGAAATACAGTAAGTCGCTTCTGGTAAGATTGTGCAGCACTTTTTGGTCAAAGTTGATTTGTTTTTGCTAACTTGTGAATCTTTGGTGGAACTAACTCACTTGTTGCAGCTTCTTATTACTCACACAGAGCCAATAGGGGTTTTTAACATGTTCATGCAGGACGAGTGTTGAAGAACTTTTGATTTATTTCACTAAGTCGTAGAAACACATTGCATGCTTAAAGGGATAATTGAACAAATCTTTTTTGCAAATCTAAGTCTTAGGAACATACTGCTTTTCTTAAGGGACAATGGACATGTATAAACAAACACCTCAATTTTTTTAAGGGACAATGGACATGTATGAACAAACACCTCAATTTTCTAAGGGACAATGGACATGAATGCCAAACACTTCAATTTCATAAGGGACAATTTACAACTACAAACGTGTGTGTGCCTAGTTTAGTTGCACCTTATTTTTCTTATAACGGGACAATTGAATCTTTGTTTGACGTGCTTGCTCTTACTTTTCTGTACTTCCTTTAGAAGGGCCTGCTTTTGGATTGCGCTTCATCCAAAAGGGATGACCCTAAGTGGAGTTTTCCTTTGAACCGCTATATAAGAGGGATAAGGCGAAAGCCAAGTCCTAACTGATGTCAGCCTTACCTTGTGGTGCCAAACTGAAAAGAGGTGTACTAGCTCTTTGTGGAAATGATTTTCACATTGAGCGAAGTGTTCGAAACTCTTAGTAGGATTGGTTAAAGCTTTTAGTAGCTTGTTGCATTGCTCCTACGGCGTTGGTCCCTCAAAGTCACTAAGAACCATTTTAGATAGAGACTACCCGACCTACCTCTGAACATTGCGGTAATCATCAGTGCAAGGGAAATTGATTTAAACCCTTAAGATACTCACCATTGGCTCCCTTGAGAAGAGATAGTATTCCCTTGGACATAAAGCTCTTGTGACCTACTTGAGCTTTCCAAGGGGAGGGTGAGATATCCCTACCTATCGTCTCTCGCAAAGATACTAAATATCTGAAACCTTTATGGAATGATATTTTTATCGACGGAGTATTAAGCTGTGAGTTGATCTACTGCAATAAAACCTTGTCTTTAGGGATAAAAAGTGCTTGTTATTGATTGCAATTGTCTTATACCTGTGGAAACATTGGGCTTGTTTGGAGCCTTGAACATACACTATCTGTTGTGTCAGTCCCTTATTTTTTTGACCACTTGTTTGCTGTGTTTTCTCTTGCCAAACCAATCCAATCAGAAACAGAAACACTCTATCAAAAATTTTGCCTTTTAGAAACATCAGACACTACTTCAGCACCCCTGGTATTACAGTAGCTCGCCGTTGGTACTACAGTAGATCACCTTTGCTATAGCAGTACCTCGCCTCTGGCAAAACTCTACTTCAGCACCCTTGGTATAATAGTAGCTCGCTTTTGGTCACTGTAGCTCACCTTTGGCATAGCAGTAACTCGCTTTTGGTAGCTCAGTCCATTGCCTCTGGTCCACAGTAGCACGCTTTTGGTAGCACAGTCCTGCGTCTTTGGTCAAACAGTATAGCACCTTTGGTTTAGTACTTTGTGCATCAGAGTTTGTCCGTTTCTCAAAGCATCTCACAGAAACCCAGCATTACCTTTCTTGTCCTAGTGTATTCCATGGTAACCACTAGGCTCCAGCAAACTATGAAGTCCAAGCAAGTTGTCCCTAAGAAGCGCAAGTCACCTCCTCGCACACCACAGTCAGGTCGTCTCAACATTACTCCCAAGGTTACTCCTAGTACACCCGCGGCAAAACCAATCAGCACTCCGAACATGCCGCACATCGAACAACAAGCAATCCTCAGGAGGATAGGATCCCTTTGATAAATACACCTCAGTATACCACATGTTTGCCTCCAGATTTTGTCCCTCAAGGTTATACTTTAGATTTAATCCCATCTCAAGAAGAGCGACACTTTGAAATAGGTCAATCCTCTCAAGTAGATGGGCAAGATCTTGATGAAATCATACAAGAGCCTAGAGTCATGGCCGCCTTTGACAAAATCCTTAGTGAGAACCAGGATCATTTCTTTCGCTTGCTTGCAGAGCAAGGTGCCAAACTACCTCAAGATTTTGATTTATCCACTCTCAAGGAGAGCAACAACGCCTTAGATACCATACAAGTGGTCCAAACCATGTCCACAGTGACTACGCCCTTACCTACACAAGGCTCGCAGTATAGGAATCCCCTTTTTCAAAACCCAACAGGGGAGAGGCCCATATCACTGCTTTTGACTCCTATGGAGATCTATCAAAACCAACAAGAAACTCTCCAACGTCAAGTAGAGTTAGCTAAGCAAGCCACCTTAGCTCAATCGAATATGCAACCACCTCCTAAAGTGTCCACACCGGTTGCAAGTGGAATCTTGGTTACCCCATCACGCAAAGGTTTCCCACCAAACTACAATCTGGGGAACAATTATGTAGCCATGCAACAAGGGTCTCAACAAATGCCACCTCCTATATCATCACACCTTCATGTCTCTCAACCAATTAGAGTCATGCAACTCCAACCACAACATTCTTCTACTCTCGTCCTTAAGCAACCCCAACCACAACATTCTTCTACTCTCATCCTCAATCAACCCCAACCTTCGCAAATCACGTCTACCTATGTCCCTCCTCCACAACGTTCATCCTCGCTCAACTTCTTTCACACATTGCCTAGCCACTTTCAACATTCCCAGCATCAGGTTTCCCAAAGCTATGTGCCGCCATCACAACCTAATCAAACGCACTTTAGCTTTCCTCCACCCAACTCTTTTCTTCAACCATCACAAAGCCAACACTCTTACCTAGCGCCACCTCCGCCTCTTCCAAATCAAAGCCTCCACTTCCAACCCAATCTGAACCAAACGTACAACCCGTATGATCCCAATCAATGTTATGACCCTTAAATACCAGTGCGCATGGCTTACATTATAATCTCCCGTATGGGCAACACTAACCACTGTTTGGACAATAGGAGATGTTACCAACCCCTCCCACGACTATGGAGCTAAAGATCGCAGAAGTTCAACAGCAGCTATCTGATCTTACGTTTGGCCACACCAAAAAGACCTCTTTAGAAGAAGTGTGTCCTTATCCTTTTGATCGGTCACTACCAATGATCCCTTTTCCTCAAAATTTCACTATTCCCAAGTTCGATAAATACAAAGGAAAAGGTGACCCAAAAGACCATCTTAGGGAATTCTATCTTTCTTGCTTCGAGGTCTCTCATAATGACACATATCTTATGCATCTCTTTCCTCGCAGTCTTGGAGGTCAAGCAATAGAATGTTTCTCACAATTACCCACGGGTATCAAGTCTTTCAACGAGCTAGCAGAGAAGTTTGCCACCCATTTTTCTTACAACGCAGAGCATGAGATTTCCATGACTGATCTATGCAACAATAAACAAAAAAATGGTGAGACTTTCATTTCTTTCCTTCAACGATGGAGACAAATGGCTAGCAAATTCCCTTTCAAGATTCTGGAGAAACAGCTTGTTAGCATATTCGTGCAGAACCTCAACCAAGAGTTAGGTTTCCATTTGCAAATTCTTAGTGCTACAACCTTTGATGAAATCACATACAAGGGAATCAATATTGAGAAGGCCCTCATTGCTAAGGGCGTGGTCAAAATCTTTAAAGAAATGAAAGATAGTGCTCCTCATCAACAATCGAACGATAAACCCAAATATTGGAACAAAAACAAAAACGTGGTCAACGATGGGGTGGTCGATACTAAACATGTCCAAACATTGCAAACACCGCTGCAGCTCTCCAAACCAAGTCAAGCTCCACCTCAACAACAACAGCAACAAAGGCAGCCTTACAAAACCAACAGCAACGACAACAAGAGCGGCCTCAACAAGATTACCCTCCGCGACGTCAATTCACTCCCTTGGGAGTGCCCATCGAATCGGTCTTACAGCAAGCCTTACAGAAAGGGCTCATCACCTTACCTGATGCTCCCCCATATGGAGAACCTATCTAGAAAACTGCACGTTACAGAGACAATGAATATTGTGAGTTCCACAGGAGCAAAGGTCATAGAACTGCGTCGTGCATGAAGCTTAAGCACCTCATCCAAAACCTCATCGACGGTAATCAAATCACTTTTGAGGACGAACAAGCGGCTCAACACATGAACAAGGATCTAGATATGTACAAAGAACCATTCCCTCATCATGGTCCACCTCCTCCTCAGGATAGAGGTAAAGGTATCAATCATGCGTCCACTTCCTTTGACTCCATTGTAGGTTGTTTTGAAGAAAGTCGAGTGTCTACCCTCACAATCAAAGGCAAATCTACGGATTGTGCTGTTACTACTCGTCGTGGTCATGTCACCATTCGTGCTCCTACACCTAGGCTTCCGGTTCAGTTTGATTATAATCTTGTCGAACATCTAGGGAGAACACCAGCACAGATCTCTATTTTGGACCTTCTACGGTCATCACCTGCACATAGAGTTGTGTTAGATAAAAGCCCTCCAAGAGTCTTCCGTTCCTAACAACATAGCGGTCATAGATTTCCAAGCTATAGTAGGTAATATTGCTTCACCCTACAATGTGGTCTTCTCTGAGAAAGATCTCCCATCCCATGATCCTTGTCACAATGATGCCCTTCATATTGAAGTTCTCATCCATAAGCGCAAAATCAAACGCATCCTCATAGATGGTGGTGCTGGTCTCAACATCTGTTCTTTAAAGTTACTTAAGCAATTGGGATATTCTGAGGATCACGTCAACACTGATCATAGTATTACAATCAAGGGGTATGATGATGCAGAACGCCGTTCAGAAGGTGTTATTCACTTGCCTATACAACTGGGCCCTGTCTTGCTTGAAACTCAGTGTCAAGTTCTTGATATTGAGCTGCCTTACAACATTATCCTAGGCCGCCCATGGATCCATGCAATGAAAGCTGTTCCCTCCACGTACCATCAGTCTCTAAAGTTCCCATACAATGGTACCGAGATAACTATCCCAGGAGACCCCAATCCTTTTGAATTCTGTCGTGTCTTACAAGGAAGCTATAAGAATTGCAACCAAGTGCCTAAAAATGACAAAGCCCTTGAATCCCCACTATATGTTGATCCTGAAACTCTGATGCAAGCCTCTACAAGTGAATCTACACCCCTCCCCAAAATCACAGCTCACATCCGGGATATAGGCTTTGGCACTTACGATATCTTAGAATCTTGTTGTGTAGGGTGGATGCCTCTATCTCCAAAATCTTATGGCCAACCACCCATTGCCAAAGTAACCAAAAAAGCAGCTATTCCTCCCCCAACATTCCTAACCCAATTCCAACATGGATGGTTATTGGAAGAGGAAACTATTGAGGACATCTCTTCTTGGCTCTATAAGGAGAAAGAACCAGTCATAATACCAGTCAAGCAATACGGCAATGGCTTAAGAATAGTAAAAAACATGGGCTATAAAGGCAAAGGTGGCCTTGGGAAACAGAATCAAGGAACTATGGAACCCATTGTTGTAACAAAGAAGCTAGACAAAAAGGGATTAGGATTTGGTAAGAAGGTACCACATGCCTTGGACATCGAGTCTATCCTCGACAAGGTGGGCAAAACTTTTCCCGCCGATTCGACGTCTATAGAGGATATCATCGATGACTCTTCCCTCCATATGACCAATCTATTTGCAGAATCCTCCATTTTTACATTGTCCTCCGTATCCTTAACCTCCACCACAAACACCCAGAATGTCACACTTGTCTACCCTGAACTTATCGATTGGGACCAACAAGGGTCCCCCGTTATAGATGTATTTCAGAATGACGAAGCTTTAGCTGAGTTCTTGGGACTTTGGAAAGGTATCCCTCTTGGTGACCATAAAGCAGGTTTTGTAATGGAACTAGAGCCAACGACTTATTTTGGTGAGAATGCCAAATCCTCCAGTCGCAAAAGTACAAATAAAGAAAGATATCTAGGTGAAAACCACACTGTGGCACCTCTTGATCACAAAATAGTAAAAACAAAGGACATATCCAAAGGTGAAAACCCAACTGTGGCACCTAAGGATGGAGGATTTGACCTTCCCCTACCATCTAAGTATCAAGAGAAATTAGCTCTCCTAGTGGAAGATTCTACAGAGATAAACCTGGGCACAGAACAAAATCCAAAGACAACATTCCTAGCAGCATCATTATCTGAAAAAGAGCACAGAAATCTTAACAACTTCTTCTTGCAATGAACCATCAACTTTGCATGGAACTATGTTGATATGCCAGGGCTAGACCCTAAGCTAGTAGTTCATTATCTCACAGTTGATCCCAAAGTGAAACCAATCAAGCAAAAGTTGAGAAAGATGCACCCGCAGATTGCTCTCTTGGTAAAGGTGGAAATACAGAAGCTGTTAGATGCAAAGTTCATACGACCTATTGACTATTCAGATTGGGTCTCAAACATTGTACCGGTGTCTAAACCTAATGGGCGCATCCGCATGTGTAATGACTTTAGAGATCTGAACAAAGCATGTCCTAAAGATGACTTTCCACTACCAAACATTGACATTATAGTGGATTTGACAGCAGGTCACGAGATGCTTTCTCTCATGGACGGATTTTCAGGCTACAATCAGATAAGGAAAGCAGAGGAAGATCAACATAAAACAACCTTTACTTGTCCTTGGGGCAATTATTATTGGTGTGTCATGCCGTTTGGTCTGAAGAATGTAGGAGCAACCTATCAGAGAGCAATGACAGTGATCTTCCATAATCTCTTTCATCACATCATGGAAGACTATGTTGACGATATATTGGCTAAATCTTCTAGGGCGGATCACATACAGGTTTTAGGATGGATCTTCGACAGGCTTGAAAAATACCAAGTAAGACTTAATCCAAAGAAGTGTGTATTCGGTGTAACATCAGGGAAGCTGTTGGGATATCTCGTAGAGGCATCGAAGTAGATCCAATGAAAGTAAAGGCTATAGTGGAGATGCCTCCACCCAAGAACCTTAAAGCACTAAGGAGCCTTCAAGGAAGGTTGCAGTCCATTCGGCGTTTCATATCACAGCTAGCAGATAAATGTAAACCCTTTCAACACTTGCTCCGAAAGGATGTCTCATTTCGATGGAACAACAAGTGTCAAGCAGCGTTTGATCAACTTAAAGAGTATCTAGCTATGCCTCCTGTATTGGTTCCACCAGTTGCGGACAGACCATTGATATTATATATCTCCACTACAAATTCAGCCCTGGGGGCCCTTCTAGCACAAAATGATGAAACAGGAAAAGAGCATGTAATTTATTACATTAGTAGAACCTTGGTGGGATATGAGCTCAATTATTCACCGATGGAAAGGGCTTGTTTAGCAGTAGTGTTCACCTCCCAAAAGTTGCGGCATTACATGCTGAACCAACACACAAATCTGATAGCCAAGATTGATCCCTTGAAGTATCTACTAGCAAAAGCAGCTCTCACAGGCAGACTAGCTAAGTGGGTCATGATCCTTAGTGAGTTCGACATTGAGTACACGGATCGTAAAGCAATCAAAGGACAAGCCCTCGGGGATCAACTAGCAGAAGCACCTATGAAAGATACACATCCTATGGTAGTAGACTTCCCTGATGAAAATCTCTTCACTCTCGCTACCTCCATAATGTGGAAGTTGTATTTTGATGGTTCTCACACACAACATGGATCAGGAGCTGGCATCTTATTTGTTACACCTCAGAATGACTACATTCCAAAGTCATATCAACTTGCATTCCCTTGCACCAACAACATAGCCGAGTATGAAGCACTTCTCATAGGTCTCAATACAGCAGTTCAATGGGACATCACAGAATTACAAGTATATGGAGACTCACAGCTAGTCATTCGCCAAGTCACAGATGAGTACCAAACAAAAGATGAAAAGTTGGTCCCCTACAAGCAACTAGTGGATGCCTACAAACCACATTTTTCTAGCATCACATTTGAGCAAATTCCAAGAGAGCATAACAAAGCTGTGGATTCTATGGCTTCTGTAGGGTCACTGATTGACATGCCTGCAAATACACAGAAGTGTGAATTCTTGATCGAGCAATTGTTGATACCAGCCGTCGATGTTCCTGTTACTGAAATCATCTGCGAACTTGTTGGTCCCAATTCCCCATGGTACAAAGATATCTATGAATACCTCAAGAACAAAACCTTTCCCCCTGACCTATCATCTACCCAACGCAAAACCTTTATCCGTCGATCCTCCCGTTACATCATTCTGGGTGATACACTATATCGCCGGAGTCTCGATGGTATCCTCTTACGATGTCTTAACGCGGAAGAAGCTGAAGCTACCTTACGGGACATACACGAAGGTGTTTGTGGCGCACATTCTACCGGTTCTAATCTTGTTAAGAAGATACTCAGAACAGGTTATTACTAGCCTACAATAGAGCAAGATGTTGCACAGTTTGCTAAGAAGTGTCTACAATGTCAGCAGCATGGAGATTTGATTCACGCACCAGCTCATGAATTACAACCTATGACAACTCCATGGCCTTTTTCTCAATGGGGTCTCGACCTCGTAGGACAAATCCACCCTTCCTCCTCCAATGGTCACAAGTTTATCATTACCGCCACTGAGTATTTCACGAAGTCGGTGGAAGCCATTCCTATGACCTATATCACCGGTAAGCAAATAGCCAAGTTTATCCTAAACTACCTCATATGCCGGTATGGTATTCCCCAAGCCATTGTCACTGATAATGGGAGACCATTCAAGAACCAAGATGTCTGTGCCTTGTGCACACAATACAATATCCAACATCGCTTTTCAACTCCCTACTATCCGCAAAGTAATGGCCAAGCTGAGGCTTCCAATAAAACTATTCTCAAAATCCTTAAGAAAACAGTCAATGAAGCTGGTCGTGATTGACACTTGCAACTTAATCCCGCCCTATGGGCCTACCGCACTAGTATCAGAACACCAACTGGTGCCACACCATATGCCTTGGTCTTTGGCTCTGAAGCCATCCTACCTATAGAGGTCGAGATCCCATCCCTCAGAGTATCCATGTAGGACCTGATCGATGGAGAGGAGTATCGCACTTCCAGATTGGCTGAGCTTGAACTACTGGATGAGAGGCACCTTACAGCACTTAATCATCTCCATGTCTATCAAAACCGCCTCCGGCGTAATTACAACAAAAAGATCAAAGAAAGACGGTTTCAAGTTGGTGATCTTGTACTTAAGGAGAATCAGAGAAATCAAGCAGATCGAGAAAAGAAGGGCAAGTTTGAGCCTAACTGGTTAGGTCCCTTCATTGTCACCGCAGCATATGGATTAGGAGCTTATACTTTAGCTACACCTGATGGCATTCCTCTGGATGAGCCACTTAACAGTGTCCATCTCAAGAAGTTTTATGCCTGATCCTCAGAGTATTCCAAAAAAAAAAACAAAAAAAAAAACAACAAAATCCGTCCTCTGGTGAAAACCTGGCAAACAGGTGCCTTGGATAAGTACCATAGTGAAAACCTGGCAAACAGGCGCTATGTGTAGAGTCAGCATCCATCGTCTATCGAGTCCTGTCCACTCCTTGTCCAGTTTGCAGCGCACTTTCCATCCATCCATAATAAAACCATTGACTTTGTTTGCATTTCCATCTCCCTATCTAGTATAGCTTGGAAATTTGTCAATGTCCATCATCTCCCCATGTCTTGATCGGTGTCAACAGTTAACACTATCTTGTCCTAGGTCAAATCTTTCGGTGTCTTCTTCGGTAGTCACCCGTACAGTTTCCTCTACCAGAATGGGGGCAACTCTTTCCTTAACTTAGGTCTAGGGGAGGTTCCTTGTTCGTGGTTCATAGCGCATACTTCAATCTTTTCTCATTTCCACAGGTAACACCCTTTAATGAACACATCGCTCCTACGATAAGGATGTTATCTTCTCAACACTTTTCCCACATCATCACACCAACCAGAACTACATATTATCTCTTCTCAATCTTAAGGTACCTTGATCCCATGGATATGGGTATGTAGGCAGTCTGGCATACGAAGGAAGTATCCAGTACTCAGGTACATAAGATCCCCTCCTTTCCACCTCGATCCATCTCATCACTCTATCCAGAACTACATATTTATCATTTTCATTTTCATCGTTGTGTGCCTTGATCCTGTGGATACAGGGTATGTAGGCAGTCTGGAATACGAAGGATGTATCCAGTACTTAGGCACACACGATCCATCATTCTCCGCCCGTCTCAATCCAGTTGCACGTCATCCTTCTAGTCTTCCGTTATCAAAATCCATTCACCTTGACTTGACTAACTCAAGCAACCAGCTAGCACATCCTTTCAAAGCAAAAGTCCTTAACAAACCTGAAGCAAAGTAGCTTCCTTCCAGAGTCATCTACTGTCCTGCATACCGATTGCCAACATCAACTAAGTATCGCTTAACCAAAGCCCTAGATCAACAAGCTTGTCTTCTGCAAAGTGTTCCATGATCGAGACCAACACACGTGTCTCTTGCGACATGTGGCATTTCCTATAGCGAGAGATTGTCTTTTTAGGTAGATAGCCCCCTTTAATGGACACAGATTTCCTACGATAAGGCTGTTATCTTCCCTATCCAATCTATCCTGAGCAACCTCTTTGGCAAGAGAATATGTTGGTTGTATGTTTACTTTGTAAGTCAGTCAATTTGTGTTATGGTTTATCTTTTGTTCCTTTGTCCATTACTTATTCAAGGCTACCTTGATTTATCTATAATCTTGGTATGTTGCAATGCAGTACGGATTGGGGGCATAGTCATTGCTTTTGTGTGCTGTGTTTGAGGAATGATCTTTAGTATCTTTCTTGGCATTCTATTTATCTTGTGTGTGTTACAACCTAGCATCTTACATATTAATAATTCTTCTTGCATTTACATGTATTGAAGTTTATTTTATGTTCAAGACTATGGCTTATTCACATGTTCCAACAAGGTCATATTATGTCTAAAGGATCTAAGTTCAAACCGCTTGCTTGCAGAGTCAACGTCCACGCACTCGGATATTACAGCACCTAGGTCTTTTATACCTTGGTGGCGAACTATCCATGTGCTATATCAAAAATAAGGATTGCTCTTTATAAACAAATGTGAAACCATTGCAACAAGCTCATCCATTTACACCATCCATTTTTCCATGGCCTTATATAGTTTTCCAGCAAAGATCAATCAACAGTCTTTCTCTTATGTTCTTTTCTATCTCCACTTTCTTCTATTCAACCTCACCTATCTCCAACAAATCTTCTAGTCGAGCGTCAACACAGTTCTTCTGTCGCTTCCCTATCTTTCCTCTCGAGGGGGCACCCTATGCCAGCATGCGCTGGGGCAACTACCTACACTGGGGCATCAATAAATTGTATCACATCTTCAACAATTGTTTTCTTTGACGCAACGCTATAAACTGCATTGCATCAAAGAGGGGCAAAATGTAGACACCCTAAAATGACCAAGTCGCCGCACCACTTGCTTTTTCGTAATCTGTCAAATTACTTGCATTTCAACGTTAATTAAATAATCTAATTATTTAATTAATTTCACCAAATTCTTCTAAATCACATACTTGCGACATTAATTAATTAAATAAATCCTCTTTATTTAATTAATTAAATTAAATTCCTCTGTTATTCTTCCACAATTAAATAATTTTAATTATTTAATTATATCATTATCCTCTTTCCAAAAATTAAATCCACATTAATTAAATAAATCCAATTATTTAATTAATTCAACAAATTTCCTCTTATCTACAATTAAATAATTCTTAAATTATTTAATTAAATCAAAATCATTCTTCCAAAATCATGCACAAATTTGCTTTCAAATCTTCTAAATTAAATAATTCCAATTATTTAATTATTTCTTCCAAAATATCTTCTCTAAATTTAAATAAATCAATTATTTATTTAAATTGCTTTTTCTTCTAAATTTGAGTTATCTCTAATATAACTCAAGCTTTCTATATTTAATAAAGTAAAATATCTTCTTATTCTCATTTAAATCTCTTCTTCTTGTTTTAAATCACTTAACTGATCATTACATTCTGTTAATTGCTTTAACTCATTCTTCTATTTTTAATAACTCCTCTCATGCAAAAGAAAGCAAGACACATGTCTTCTTCTTATTCGTTGCACGTTCCTCAACTTATCTCCTCCATTGATTCTTCT
Organism: Cunninghamia lanceolata; assembly: GCA_027924645.1. Classification (NCBI taxonomy): domain Eukaryota; kingdom Viridiplantae; phylum Streptophyta; class Pinopsida; order Cupressales; family Cupressaceae; genus Cunninghamia; species Cunninghamia lanceolata. The sequence goes on from BSBN01001560.1 coordinate 5,018,631, forward strand.
GAATTATCTGGACAATTGATCGATCTTCCTTGAAATCTATATAAACCCTCCTCATCTCCTTCATTGAGTCTCTCTCTTCGATCGTATTCTCAGGCATACTTAACAGAGCTTTGAGCATACAAAACGCGTCGATTGAGCACCCTTACGATCTTTTGACATTGATCTCTTGAGCGCACTACATGCTTGTTGCAACTATGGTTTTGCAACTTCATTGAGCAATCCACATTTAATCCAAAGGAAACAATACAGATTTCGGTAAAAGTCTTTATTTCATTGATTATTTGTCATGGCTTTTATTTAAATCCGTTTTCTTTATGTTATTGGGTTCTTTGATTTAATTAGTTTGATTTAATCGATTTTTCCTCATACACACTAAGTGCCATGGAGCCTGAAACTCAACTGAAACCCAACTGAAACCATCAAATAAAATCCTGTCAAGCACTGAGAATTTGCCAAAATTATAGGTGCTAACAAACCCTTGACTCCAAATCGTAAACCTTAAATTTTTTTTTTCTTATTCTGGGTTTTTTAGGTTTTCTTGGATCTTTCTAGGTATTTCTAGGTTTCTTGGATCTTTCTAAGTTTTTCTAAAAATTTTTATGCTAAACCCTTACTCTTCTCATCACTAAAAACTAACCTAAGAATTCTTAAATGGCATCCTTGGTCTCTCCAGGCTTTTCCTTCCTTCATTGTTTTTTCACAAGTCTAAACTTCAAAAAATTCTATATGAATTTTTTTAGTTCATTTTCCAAGGCCCATGCAAAATTTTAGGATTTTAGACTTTCTCACCATCACATACCATTTCAAAGTTTCCCTTCTCGACATGCCTTTCCTTCCAAGTCCTCTTTTCCCATTTCCCTCTAAGTCTCCAAGTCCCCTTTTCCCTCCATTCAAGATTTAAAACTTTCTCATCCTGGCATGCCTTTCCCTCCAAGTCCCCTCCATTTTGAGATTTCAGACTTTCAGATCCTATCATGCCATTTTAGACTTTCCCTTCCTAGCATGCCTTTCCTTCCAAGTGCCCTTTTCCCATTTTCGTCTAAGTCCTTGTTATGTCAGAAATTATCCTCCTATATGGAATGGTACAATTTCCCATGGTTTAGCTCCTCTCCTTTAGTGACCTTCAACCTAGTTTCTTTCAGACCTTCTCGAACCCTGATTGACCTAGGTCTAACTAGAAGAATGTCATATTTTGGAGTAACTGAAGATTGAGGGTGAAAAGTAAACTTGGATTTGGGATCCCCTAACCTCCTTGAGGTAGTCCTGAGCGGGAAATCAGGGCTTGGACTTGGGCGTTAGCACCCTTGTCCTACCCTATATCCTGGGGTCCTAAATTTTGGAGGGATGTCAACTCTTGTTGCACATTCCAGGATTCCATTTTCAATTTTTTGTTTTTCACGTGATGTTGACATCTTATTTCAAAATTTGAAATTCCTAAGGTTAGATATTTAAAGAATTTGAAAATCATTTTATTACACACAATCTATATGCAAGCTTTATGCCAAAACTCTGCCAAAATTGCCATTGAAGTTCAGTGATTTGTTAAAGCTCTTTGAAGTTATTTGAATTTTCTATCATGGAGACAATGGATGGAGATTAGGAATCAAGATCTTGAGACTATCTTGCTCTTCCTAGGGTTTGTACATCCTTTGCATGATTGGGAGAAGGGTTGAAGCCTCCAACATCAAGCTTAGAGATCCTCCATGAACATTGTTGATTCATCTTCTTGTTCATGCAAGTCTTCATTGTTTTCATCTCCTTGAGTTGAAGTTGTGTTTGTTCATTGAGTGAAGCAAATTTTTGATCCTTCCTTGATGCTTGAGTCATCTAGGGTTTTATGTTTATGCATACACATTTGTTAGATGAGCACACACATCTGTACATCTTTATCTTGGGCTATTGTTGAGGTAGGAATACAAAAAATAGGGCTTGACTGAGGCAAGCTCCTATATAGCCACAACCATCTTTCTCCTCCTTTTGTATGTGCAAGTTGCATTTTTTGAGATCTGGTGGAAATGAGCGATAGGAAGACAAATATTGCAGACATAGTCGTCATGGAATTTGGATTTCAAGTTTTCGAGACTTTTGGGACACTACCACTATTGCCCTAGTCCAACTGGGTGATTTTTCTAGGACCTGGAAGCCTCTGGAGATTGTAGAGTAGCTGTTGTAGAAAATCCTGATATTCAGAAACTTATGGGACATTGCCACTAGCACCCTAGTCCAACTACTCCTTAGTTTTTGGGTACACTATCTCTAATCTGTTTACTCTGTATTTTTGTAATAACTTCATTCGTATCTGTGTCAGAAATTAAGTTATTATAGTCTAATTTGCAAATTAAGGTTTCATAGTTAGAGAAAGATACTAGCTTGTAAAACTTGATTCAAACAGTCACACAAACATAATTAACAGGAAAAGGGAACATTGGAAATTGGTAGAACTTTTATCCGTAAACTTATCCCTTGCTTCCCTAATGTTTTAGTACATGAAAGTGTGGGACTTGAAGCCTTCTATCTTGCTTCCACATTTTCACCACTAAACATTTGGGTGAACCCGCCCTCTAAAGAATTAGCATCCTTTTAAACATCAGATCTGGATTAGTTTGTTGTCCTAAAACATATTTAGATTGCAAACCCTCTTTTATGAAAGTGTATGCATTGAAACTTGAGTGATTTCATTTATCCTTTCATTAGAAGAGTTTTGAAGTTACAACTTTGTGTTTTGCTTAGTGTTGTTCTATTTCATTTTCACAAAGTTCATGTTATAGCATTTTACATTTAAGTCTTGGGTTAATTTGAGCATGTGTTATAATGTCAGATTACTTTTTACAAGACTTTCATGTATATGATTAGTCGTTTAGTTGTGATGACTTCAATATGTTAGATGAAGCCCTTGAGGACTTTATCTCGATTGAACATTCCACTACGATTCCTAAATCGTCATTATTTCAAAGATGAGTAAATGCAATTTATGTTTCTAAACCTCAAGAAGAATCTGTGAAACCAAAAATAGTGGTCACTTTGTGTTCAGATGCGGTTCAACCTCCTCCTAAAGCAGTGCTCACTGTTAGAGGTCTCCCGCCTTCTTCTCAACCTTCTGATTACATTTATGACTACGCTAAATAGATAACACGTAAAAATTTATAACAACCTAGTCATACTGTGGTTGCTCATACATATAACAATTAGAATAACAAACAAAGAAAATAATTGAGCATTATGATATCTTTACTAGCTTCTCAACCTATGCTTCCTCAAGCACCTCGTTTAACGCATAAGGTTGGTCAAGATTATGATCTTGTTGAGAAATTTCGTGCTACTCCTGCTAAGATATCTCTTTCAGAACTTATATAAACTTCGCCTACATACCATGGAATGCTCCAAGAAGACTTACAAAAGGTGATTGTACCACCTGCTGTAAAACCTAATTATTTAGCAACTCTTCTAGATTGTATGCATGTGACAGAAACAAATATTCTATTTCAACAACACGAGTTGCCATCCCTTGAAGTTGAAAATTAGTATGATCCTTTGATTATATTCATTACAATAAATAAGGAACTGATTAAACAAGTTATGATTGATAATGGATCGGCTCTTAATGTTTGTGGCATCAATCTATTACATAAGATTAAAGTTGATACATCTTTGGTTAAACCTGATAAGATAAGTATCCATGGCTTTGATAATGTTGGTAGACAATTTGTAGGCACTATAACCTTACCTCTACAAGTTGGGCCTGTAATATTACCTACCTTGATTCATGTCATGCCTTGTTCTTTATCTTACAACATGATTCTTGGTAGACCGTAGATTCATGCACTAGGGGCAGTTGCTTCTGCTCTTCATCGTTCAATCAAGTTTGTTCATAAAGATAAACTCTAGACTATTCATGTTGATCCTGAACTAGATGTTTGTTTACAAATTGAACTACAAAAGCAAGTTGCTCAACATAAGATCTTAAACAATCTAAAAGTTGACTTGTCAACCCCTCTTGCTACAGATAATTTTGTGCAAGAGTCAAAACAATCAAATGCATTTCTTGGTGACGATTGGGGTTTGTTAGATTTTACATCTCCCTCTACAGGTGAATATAAAATTAACAACTCCGCCCTTGAGACATCAAGTGTTGCATCGATCTCATCTCATTGCTCAAATACTAAAATCTCTTTGCTAACAAATACATATAATACTCTTACTTACACTATAGATTATGAGACTTATGAAGCCCCACCTTCTTCTAAAGAAATGGCTTCTCTCTATGGTTGAGGATTTCAGATCCTTTATAAGAATTGTGATTATGTAGCTAATGGTTGCAGTATTAATCAACAAGGAATTCATGTACCTATAGAATCCGCTTCATGACATTACTCAAGTGGCATTGGATATAACCCTTTCAGGGAATCTAAAGCCCGTAGACATCCTACTCTTAATGTGAATACAATATCCATGCTTAGCTTGATTTTCCCTGAGATGATTGACACTAATTGTCCTCCAGGAGAGATCCCCTTAGACGTCTTTTCAATAGATGAAGCGATAATTGAATTCTTGGGTGCTTACGACAATATTCCCCGTTACCATCATAAATGCAGATTGCCTTATTGTTTGAATAGTGCTGCATATTTTGGAAAATCTGTTAGCATGATAAATACTACTCTAAAATCTGCAGAAGAATCTAGAGAGTTACCACAATCACCTGATCTCCTCGACCACAGTACTCTACTTAATGGAAAAACTGTTGATGTTATCATGGAGAAGGATAACACTGAAAAAGTTATCCCTATAGGTGATTGCTTAAGTGTAGAAGAAAAATAACACATGACAAAATTGTTACAAGAATTTTCTGAATTGTTTGCTTGGAACTATTTGGATATGCCTGGTATTGATCCTCGGATTGTAACACATAATATTGTATTGAAACCAGATACTAAGCCATTCAAACAAAACATTCGTAAGATTAATCCTAAAATCACGTTACTTGTCAAGGCTGAGATAGAAAAGCTTTTACAAGTTGGTTTTATTTGCCCTATTGACTATTCACCTTGGATTTTGAATATAGTGGCTGTCGCTAAACTTGATGGTTGTATTTGCATGTGTACCAATTTTAGAGACTTGAATCTTGCATCTCTAAAAGATGATTTCCCACTTCCTAACATTGATATGATTTTTAATTCAATAGCCGACCATGAACTACTTTCCTTCATGGATGGATTTTCAGGATATAATCAAATTTTCATAAACCCTCATGATCAATATAAAACAACTTTTATAACACCATGGGGAACATTTTCTTGGGTAGTCATGCCGTTTGGACTTAAGAATGCTAGAGCAACTTACCAACATGCCATGACTCTTATCTTTCATGATTACATGCATAATATCTTAGAGGACTATGTTGATGACATCTTGGTGAAGTCTATTCATCGCCAAGATCACGCCATGATTCTTCAATAGATTTTTGAGCGAATAAAGAAATATAACATGCGATTAAATCCCCATAAGTGCGTATTTGGTGTTGACAGTGGGAAACTATTGGGATTCATAGTTTCAAACCGTGTTATTGAAGTAGATACGAAAAAGATTGATGCGATTGTTAACATGTTGCCACCTAAAAACATATCTCAACTTCGTAGTTTACAAGAGAAGATACAGGCCATTCACCAATTTGTCTCACAACTCGTGGATAGGACTCACCCTTTTACTCAATTATTGAAGAAGGATTCAAAATTTTAATGGAATTCAAAATGTCAAAAGGCTTTTGAGGACTTAAAAAGTTACCTCGCTAAACCTCCTGTTTTACAACCTGCCGTTTCTGATAAACCTTTTATACTTTACACCTCAGCATCTAAAAATGCTCTTGCAACCTTATTAGCACAACATGACACTGAAGGCAAGGAACGTGTTATGTATTACATCAGCCGAACATTGCTCAATTATGAAGTGCAATATACTGTCATCGAGAAACAATGCTTAGCTCTTATCTTCACAACACAAAAGCTTAGGCATTATCTCCTAAATGCTGAGATACATGTCATGGTAGAATTTGATCCTTTGAAACATCTATTAGCTATTAATAAAGAAGATAAATGGGAATTGTATTTTGACGGATCAAGATGTCGAACCGGCTCTGGTGCTGGTGTAATACTGATACCCCCTATAGGTAAGTCGATTCCTATGTTTTACCAACTAAATTTCTCATGCACAAACAACGTTGCTGAGTACGAAGCTCTTATTGCAAGACTTCGTGCCGCTTTGGCTTTAAACATCAAAAACCTCACTATATATGGTGATTCACAACTAATTGTAAGACAAATAAATGGATCATATCAAGCTAAACAAGACAAATTATCTCAATATCGTGATTTTGTTTTATCTTTATTAAAGTGATTTACATCCTTTTCAATTGATACTATTCCAAGGAAAGATAATCGACATGCAGATGCAATGGCAAGTGCAGCTTCCCTTATATCCCCTAACAATTCTCCTGACGAATTTATCTTTATTATTCACAATCTCAAAACACCAATAATAGAACATCCTGTAGTTGCAAGTCTCAATCTCTATTGTGATATAAAATCTGATGAATGGTTCTCCCATATATTAGCGCAGTCATGGTAGGAGGGTTCACATAGTGAATTGTCCAGGCTATGCAGCAAGAGTAAACACAACAGAAACAACTCAGAAATATGAAACAAATACAGATTCAATCATTCAGTATATCATGAAATTCAAGTACAAACTGGCTAGCATCATGCGAGCTTACAATTAAGGCTCACAAGCCTGATTCAAAATATCATAATATGCACAAAATATAGCTTTGAAGCTCCTTCGCAAAGAATTCAAACTATCAACTATCTCTATTATGATGAACTTGATAACTCCTTTCCTAGAGATCTAATACATCAATATATATCATCTCTAGAACAATAGATTCCTCCGTGTCAGCCAAGGAAGATCACAAACTCCAATGAAGAGCTATAACATGCGTACATAGATAGGTCAAACCTAATCATGTAGAACTCCTCCACAAATGCATGGAATGATGTGTGGATCTCAGGGAAGGTCGGCCATGAATCGAGGATCAATGAATGATGTGTCATTAGGCTCCGCAGATTGGGAAATGCTCCACAAGTCTTCTCCTTCAGCTGATTGTCTAAGACTGTCAGGATGCTTTGTTCTAAGAAAATAGTTAATCTTCTAATAGTGATAACTTTCCGGTACTTAATCCAAATGCTCTAAATTCTAGATATGATGTAGATGAATGAATCAAGATGCTAAGTCTAGCTCCGCAAGATCTAAAATGCAACTACGGTAGAATACAGACCAAAATATAGAAACTAATACTCACTGAACTGAACTAGAAAATGAAAAAAGATAAACTAAACTGCAAACAAACTGAAATGCAAATGTTTTTGGTTGATGCAAGATTGCTCTTAAACCAGGGATGGTCCTGCATTAGAAATCTAGGGTTATTGAAAAAGTGAGTCCCTCACTTTGCTGGGGCTAGAGGAAAACCAAGGTGGTCCACCTCAGCCTGAGAAATCCATGATGAATATTATTTTGGTCTACCTTTCCACTTCACAAGGTATTCTTTGTATTGTCTTCCTCTGGTGCTGTGTCCAATTCTGTTGTCCAAAATGTCTTCAATCTTCTCTGGTGCTTGTTGTGGTAACTACTTCTTCAAGTCTTCTTCAAAGCTGTCACTGAACTCTGCTTCATGATACTCGTATAGGTCTACAATGTTGAAAATAGGTGATATGCCCAATGTCTCCGGTAGCTCCACTTCATATGCATTTCTTGAATCAAATTTTTTGAGTATCCTACAAGGTCCAAACTTCTTCATCTTCAACTTGTTATATGTCCCAACTAGAAATCTTTCTTTTCTCAAGTATACCATCACTTCATCTCCCACTACAAATTCCTTATGTCTTCTCTTCTCATCTGCTTGCTCCTTATATTTTCTATTCATATCTTCCAAATGCTTCTTAACCTAATTGTGCATTGTCTCCATGTGTCATGCAAATTCGTCTGCTTCTGCACTCCTCTTTTCTATCATTCCCATGTCTCTCAATTCTGTAACTCCTCTAGGGTTTACTTCGGTAACAATCTCAAAAAGTGTTCTTCTGGTCTCCTATTTACTGAATTATTGTATGCAAACTCTACTTGTGAAAGAATCAAATCCCAACTTCCTGTCTTCTCTCCGACCAAGCATCTCAACAAGTTTTCCAAACTCCTATTCACTACCTCTGTCTGTCCATAAGTGTGTGGATGAAATGTTGAACTAAACTTCAAATCTGTCTTCATCTTCCTCCAAAGTGTCTTCCAAATATATCCAAGAAATCTAGTGTCTCTATCTGAAATTATGCTCTTAGGTAATCCATGCAATCTCACAATCTCCTTGAAAAATAGGTCAGCTACATGCACTGCATCAGTTGTCTTCTTACAAGGTATGAAATGTGCCATCTTTGAAAATCTGTCTACCACTACAAATATAGAATCATGTCCTCTCCATGTCTTAGGTAATCCCATCACAAAATCCATACTTATGTCTTCCCAAGGTTTCTCCGATACTGTCAAAGGTGCAACTTGACAAACTCTACAACTCTACACAAAATTCCTATCATCCTTATGTATCTGAGGCCAATAGTAGTTTTCACTCACCAAAGCCACTATTTTATCAATTCCAAAATGTCCTGCCAATCCACCACTATGTTTCTCCTTCATCAAATTATCTCTCATTGAACTTCTAGGTATGTACAACTGATTTCCTCTGAACAACGTATCTTCTTGAATAAAATAGTCCAACCATTTACTCTTATCTGTCACAACAAGTTCCTTACATGCTTTCCAAGGTTCTACAAAATCAGTGTCTCCCTCATACATGTTCTTCAATTCACCAAATCCCAACACTTCAACTCTCATTTACATCAACAAGTTTCTTCTCCTACTCAATGCATCTACAACTTTGTTTGATTTTCCACTCCTATGCTTCAACACAAAAGTATAACTCTACATGAACTCTACCCATCTCATATGCCTCTGATTCAACTTTCCTTGACTGTTCAAATATTGCAAAGCTTGATGATCTGTATACAACACAAACTCCTTAGGCAACAAGTAATGTCTCCACTTCTTCAAGGCTTGAATTATAGCATAGAACTCTTGATCATAAACTGAATATCTTCTCCTCTCATCATTCAACTTTTCACTAAAATATGCTACAGGTCTCCCTTCTTGACTTAACACTTCTCCAATTGCACTCCCAATTGCATCACAATCTACTTGAAATACCTTATTGAAATCCAGTAATGCTAAAACATGTTGCTCTGTCACCTTCTGCTTCAATAGCTCAAAACTTTTATCTTCTCCTAATGTCCACTTAAAGTCTTTCCTGTCACCTCTCATTGTCTCTATTATAGGGTTACATATTGAACTAAAATTTCTAATGAACTTTTGGTAGAAACTAGCCAATCCATGAAATGATCTAACTTCTCCAATGCTCTCCAGTGTAGGCCATTCAACAATTGCTCTTATTTTCTCAGGGTCCATCTTCAATCCTTCTACAGAAATCACAAATCCTAAGTAAACTAGTTCTTCCTTCATGAAACTATATTTCTTTATGTTGATCAGAAATTTCTCTTCTCTCAACCTCTATAATACTTGTCTAATATGCCACAAATGTTCCTCTTTTGTCTTACTGAAAATTAGAATATCATCCAAGTATACAATCACAAACTTACCCAAGAATTTCTTCAAGACGTCATTCATCAATCTCATGAAAGTACTCGGTGCATTTGTCAATCCAAAAGGCATCACTAACCACTCATACAATCCTTTATTTGTCTTAAAAGCAGTCTTCCATTCATCTCCTTGTTTGATTTTTATCTGATGGTACCCACTCTTGAAATCTATCTTTGTGAAATATTTTTCTCAACTCAAACAATCCATGATATTGTCCATCCTAGGTAAAGGAAATCTATACTTAACTATGATCTTGTTTATTTCTCTAGAGTCTGTACACATTCTCCACTCTCCATCTTTCTTAGGTGCTAGCACTGCAGGTACTGCACAAGGACTCAAACTTTCTTTGATCAAGCCTTTCTTCAACAATTCTTGTATCTTCCTATTCAATTCTTCATTCTCTACCAGTGTCATTCTATGTGTTGCTTTATTAGGCAAACTAGCTCTCGGTATAAGGTCCATGTGATGACTGATACTCCTGATTAGTGGCAATCCTTCAGGTACATTGTCTGATATGATGTATTCATACTCTATCAGCAACTCTGTTATCTCCTCCGGTTGTGATTCTTCAGTCTCCCTCTTCAATGTTTCAGGCTTCTTAGGAATCAAAGCATAACACATATTCTCATGTCTCAAACCATCCAGGAATTTCCTTCCATCTACCAAACAGATTCTAGCATTTCCACATACTTCACTCTTAGGATCATCTTCCAAAGGAATCAAGGTAATTCTCTTCCCATTAGATGTTATAGTGTATGTATTCTTTCTCCCATCATGTATAGCGTTTCTATCATACTGCCAAGGTCTACCCAACAAAATATGACATACATCCATAGGCATAATATCACACAAGATTTCATCGTGATAAGATCTAATATAAAATTTCACCAAACATTGTTCACTCACCAGTACCTTATGATCATCCTGAATCCATGCTATCTGATAGGGCTTAGGGTGTTTCAATCTTTCCAACTTCAACTTAGTCACCATCTCCTCTGAAACTAGGTTATCTGAACTACCACTATCAATTATAACTTTACAACATTTACCTCCTGATCTGCATCTGGTTCAGAACAAACTCTTCCTCTGCAGTGGTTCTTTAGTTGTCTCTACTTGAAATAGTGGTCTCCTCATCACAAGTGATTCTCCTTTCTCTAGTTTACCAACTGAAGTAGGTGATCCAACAGGTTCTTCTTCAACATAGGTTGCTCTTCCACTGTTCTTTGTTCTCTTGCTTGTACTCCCTTGATTATAGTCAAATGCTCTATGTCCTTCACCTCCCCACTTGAAATAAGTGCCTCCGAATGTTTTCTTATCAAATCCTCTTCCTTCTCTTCTATATCCTTCATTCTGGTATGAATTGTAATTACCTCTGTGATGAAAATTTATGTCATTGCTATCTCGGTCATCCTTCTCAGATGGGTTGTCAAACTTGTTCTGCTCTGGATGTGATTTGTCTCCTCCAGAAAATGTTCTACCTCTTTAAAATTTACCTCCTCTGCCTTTCTACCTCTGATCATGCCTCTTATTCAATTTTTCTTCAACTTTCAGGGCAAATTGATATGCTTCCTCCAAAGATGACATCCTTACCAAACTTAGTTCTTCTTGAATGTTCAATCTCAGTCCATTGATGTATCTGGCCACTTTCTCCTTGCTTGCTTCACTATGTCATGTCCTTATAATCATCTTATGAAATTCTTCAGTATACTCCTTCACAGATTTCTCCTTTTGTCTCAGGTTCTACAATCTTTTCAACAACTCCAACTCATAGTCAGCAGGTATAAACTGATTCTTCAATTTTGTCACTATCCTATCCCACTTTGTAATCTTTTCTTTTCCTCTTCTGTTCCTATCCAACTGAACTTCCTTCCACCATATAGTAGCATGTCCTTTCAACTTTGTCTTTGCATATTTCACCTTCTCCAGATCTTCAACTTCTTCATACTCAAAGTATTCTTCCATGTCATTTATCCAGTCAATCAATTCTTTAGGGTTCAAGTCACCAATGTAATTTGGTACATCAACTTTAGGTCTCTTTCCAATCTTTGAAATAGCTCTCAACATCTTGACTTGATATGATTCTTCTTCTTCATTACCTCCTAGGGTTTCGTCAATTTGTTCAACAGATTGAAATTCTTCTTCATCGTCACTTTCAATATTAGGTCTAGGTGTCAATCCTCTTCGCCTATCTTCTTCGATACCATCCAATCAAATTCTCATTGTTTTCATCATTTCCATCATCTCATCCATCCTACAAGCTATTGTTCTAACAACAGGGATTTTCCTCGGTGGCATTCTTCCTAGGATCAAGTGCAAACTGCCTCAAGTTCGGTGATCAGGTTATAAGATGACAACTGCCTCACAATCGATGATCGGTTGCGACACAAGTAACCTGCCTCAATTTGATGATCTATCCACAAAAAGACCTTATGGAACTCCTTCTCCAACTTTGCTCAATTCTCTCCCAAAGATTTGAACTTTTGCTCTGATACCAATTGTTGTAGTCATGGTAGGGGGGTTCACAGAGTGAACTGTCTAGGCCGTGCAATAAGAGTAAACACAATGGAAACAACTTAGAAATATGAAACAAACACAGATTCAGTCATTCAATATATCATGGAATTCAAGTACAAACTGGCCGGCAACATGCGGCTTACAATTAATGCTCATAGGCCTGATTCAAAATATCAGAATATGCACAAGATATAGCTTTGAAGCTCCTTCGCAAAGAATCCAAACTATCAACTATCTCTATTATGATGAACTTGATAACTCCTTTCCTAGAGATCTAATACATCAATATATATGATCTCCAAAACAATAGATTCCTCTGTGTCGACCAAGGAAGATCAAAAACTCCAATGAAGAGCTGTAACGTGTGTACACAGATAGGTTAGACCTAATCATGTAGAACTCCTCCACAAATGTATGGAATGATGTACGGATCTCAGGGAAGGTTAGCCACGAACCAAGGATCAATGAATGATGTGTTGTTAGGCTCCACAGATTGGGAAATTCTCTGCAAGTCTTCTCCTTCAACTGATTGTCTAAGACTATTTGGATACTTTGTTATGAGAAAACAGTCGATCTTCTGATAGTGATAACTTTTCGGTACTTAAACCAAATGCTCTGAATTATGGATATGATGTATGAATGAATTGAGATGCTAAGTCCAACTCTGCAAGATCTAAAATGCAAATGCGGTAGAATGTGGACCAAAATACAAAAACTACTACTGACTGAACTTCCTGAACTGAATTGGAAAATGAAAAGAGACAAACTAAACTGCAAACAAACTGAAATGCAAATATTTTTGGTTGATGCAAGATTGCTCTTAAACCAGGGATGCTCTTGCATCATATATTCAACTATTTGCATGATGGAATCATCCCCAATTCGACATCTAAAAACGCTCGAGTTCGCCTACGTAAACTTGTAGCGCGATATATCATCCTACCTAATGTTCTATACAGACGAAGTTATAATGGTGTTCTTCTTAGATGCCTTAGTAATTCAGAGATTCTGATAGCTTTAGAAGAAGCTCACTCTAGCGCTTGTGGAGGACATTTTGGAGGAAAATCATTGGTACAGAAATTAATACGTATGGGATATTATTGGCAATGCATGGAACAAGATTCCTTTGCTTACATCAAGAAGTGTCCGTAATGTCAACAACATCAACACTTAATCCGAGCACCTGCAAAGGAACTTCATGCCCAAGTGTCACCTTGGTCATTTTCTATTTGGGGCTTGGATCTAATTGGTAAAATCTATCCACCTTCCTCTCAAGGACATACATTTATTATTACTGCTACTAAGTACTTTACAAAGTGGGTCGAAGCGGTCCCTTTACGATCCATGACTGCTGATGTAATTTGTCGTTTTATACAAGATAACATAATCTCTCGATTTGGTATACCTTCCTCCTTGGTCTGTGACAATGACACGACATTCAAGAACAAGGATGTGAAGAAATTTCTAAAAAAGTATCACATTCAACATTGCTTCTCTACGCCTTATTATCCTCAGTTGAATAGCCAAGAAGAAGCTTCAAACATGTGGCGAATATCTCATATGCACCCATTGCTCGGCCACATCGACTGGAACTATCTCTATGATGATGCGGATCACCAAGTCGTGCCATGCGTCTGTCCCAACTACAAAAAGGAAACAAAATAGATATCAATACCTCATCTAGACATCATAAATAAATAATCACAAATAATTGCATCTATACACAAAAAGTATCCTACTTGGATCTCCATCTCACCAAGATGGATCTTGAATAGCTGATGGTGTGACTAACTCTGCAGCTGACTCTGTATCTGGGGGCACATGACTGCTGGTCCCCCCTCACTCATGTTGGCTTGATCTCCTCACATCTGTAGGAGCTGGACCACGAGCTCTCGCCTGTGACTGGGACTCAGCCTCCTTGTCGCTGTCTACCTCCTACAGGTCTCGCCGTGGTCTCGCTCTAAAGACATACCATGATGCAATCTCATCCTCATCATCATCTAAATCATATTATCCTGTGAAGTCACTAATGTCATCCTCTATCCCTGTGTCACTCGTGTGACCGGCCCAAGGTCGAGGATCGCCTATGGGGTGACTAGGTGGATAGATAGGAGCAGGTCGCGCTATCTGCCACCATATCTGATATGTTTAGGTAACTTTGACATCATCTGTGTCAGATATCAGCTCCACATCCTCTGGACCATCATCATCACTAACTACCACATCTACTAATGTCAGTCGTTGGGCTCTGTTCGCCCTAACTGCACTGCATACAGAGTGTGTGTAGCTCAGACACATCATAGCTACATCCTGTCGGCATCTGAACTATCGTGCTACCTGATCAAAGTAAAACTAGACAACAATGTGATTGACGTGACTGACCATCAGTTGATCCCTCTGCATCCTCGCTAACTATCTTTGTTGACTTGGACATGTTATATAGCTGTGATATGGTCTCCAAATGATATCGCTGGGCTACAATCTATCAAACACAATCCTCCAATACAGTAGATCACCGTGTCTCCAACATCTGATAAGAGGATAGGCGTGGACTCGTAGATAGGTAAATGTTGGCTCTATGGGAAAATCTGTAGGCCGCGTGCATCTAATATGCTCAAAGGCCCAGACCTGTAGTAATGTGTAACACATCAATCCATGTGCCTCATAATGGACATACCATCCCAAATCGCGGTAGAGGTGCGCAAGCATATTGCGCCCCTATGCGTAGACTGTCCCTTGCTCCTCCATCGCATTGATAGTGTGAACAAGGCCCTCGTGAAGGTGAGTGCCTCGTCCATCCGGTGCGACTGCTAATGCTACTGTAACAATCATAATCTTCTGAAATAGAGGGATGTCAGTGCATCCCTGCTCTAGTAACCAAAGCTGAATATGCCCATGCTCTGCCCGAGCGACTATGTGACCTAGACAATACTTCTAACTCTCCTATGTATACTCCATTGAGCAACAATCTACGACCATCACTGTCTCCCCATGTATAGGTAGGCACAAGATCTGATAGACATCCTCTAGCATGACAGTCATCTCCCCTATAGGCAGATGGAACGTAGAAGTATCTACATTCCACCTCTCCATCAGTGCCATTAGCATGCTAGAGGGAAATCTAATTATGGGCATATCAAACACCCACCAGAGCCCTACTAACTGTAAGTGGCCTCTCTCTGCATTGGTCATGGTTCTGATGTGATCTGGAAGCAGTAACATTAGGCGACTGCCTGTATGTTCTTGCATCCCCAGAACAAATTGCATGATACAAACAACGAGAAGTTCAATCAATCTACAAGCATAAAATCATCACCTAATGCATACAATAGCAATCAGTGCCTTGTCCCTGGGGCCCTTGTTCTTTCTAGACTTGGGTGCCCCAGGAGGACCTGGGAGCCCAACTCAGACATGGGTGCCCCAGGTGGACTAGGGCGCACCAGGAGGACCTGGGCGCCCTAAGTGGACTTGGGTGCCCCTGATAGGGACCCTTGTCCAGAATGTCCTAATTGGCATAGAAAATAAAAAAATCTAAAAAGAACAGAATGAATGATAGTACAAGCAAGGATTAGGAATCTACCTCGGCCTCAAAACGTCTCTCTGCTACTCAGGCTCGAAGCATCTCCAGTCGCAAAAGTTGGTATGGATGTCAGGTTGGCATCATCGATCTCTTCCTCCTTCTCCTTCTCCTTCTATCCTCTACACAATGACAAGTAAAAATGAATAGTGAAATGTGACAACTCCCATTACATAAAGTAAGTGGATGAGAATTCTTATCACTATCTAGGTGCAAAATTGAACAACTTTACTCTTAAGCCTCTATCTTGAGCTGTCAAACTTGGATCTCCATGCCATTTTTGTGTTGGAATCCTGGTTCTGATCTCTATCCTACCCAATGTGTTGTGCTTGGGTGTTGTTTCTCCAAACAACTCTGACAATGCATTTCTCATCAAGTTTCCTCGAAATCAACACATGTAGATATCTCCTTATTTCTACTTTTCAGACTAAGCAAGTAGAAACAAGGGGGGCATATATCTCCCTCAATTTCCTCCCTCATCATGTCTCATCACTCAACCCCCTTAGTGTTGCTGGACTGACTTATTGGTGGTGGTTGCAGGTTGATTTGATTTTTGATTTTTTTGACAAGTGTTCCTTTGCAAGTTGTGGTTCTTAACTTTGTGGTCTTGCAAGATTACAGACTTGGGGGCTTCTTCCTCTCTTGCGACAACGCTTCAGCATCCCCTACAGTATACTTTTGGGTATCCTTTTCATGATTAATGTATTTACTTTCCTTTAGTTGTATATGCATTACGTAGTGTCATATGGCCACTAAAGTGGGGGCTAAATGTTATGTCAGAAATTGTCCTCTTGTATGGAATGGTACAATTTACCATGGTTTAGCTCCTCTCCTTTGGTAACCTTTCAACCTAGTTTCTTTCAGACCTTCCCGAACCCTAACTGACCTAGGTCTAACTCGAAGAATGTCATATTTTGGAGTAACTGAAGACTGGGAGCTAAAAGTAAACTTGAATTTGGGATCTACTAACCTCCTTGAGGCAGTCCTGAGCAGGAAATTATGGCTTGGACTTGAGTGCTAGCGCCCTTGTCCTACCCTATTTGTTGAGGTACTAAATTTTGGAGGGATTTCAACTCTTGCCACACATTCCAGGATTCGATTTTCAAATTTTTATTTTTCACGCGATGTCGACATCTTATTTCAAAATTTGAAATTCCTAAGGTTAGATATTTAAAGACATTTGAAAATCATTTTATTACACACAATCTATATGCAAGCTTTATGCCAAAAATCTGCCAAAATTGCCATTGAAGTTCAGTGATTTGTTAAAGCTCTTTGAAGTTATTTGAATTTTCTATCATGGAGACAATGGATGGAGATTAGGAATCAAGATCTTGAGACTATCTTTCTCTTCCTAGGGTTTGTACACATTTTGCATGATTGGGAGAAGGGTTGAAGCCTCCAACATCAAGCTTGGAGATCCTCCGTGGACATTACTGATTTGCCTTCTTGTTCATGCAAGTCTTCATTGTTTTCATCTCCTTGAGGTGAAGTTGTGTTTGTTCATTGAGTGAAGCAAATTGTTGATCCTTCCTTGATGCTTGAGTCATCTAGGGTTTTATGTTTATGCATATACATTTGTTAGATGAACACACACATCTGTAGATCTTTATCTTGGGCTACTGTTGAGGTAGGAATACCGAAAACGAAGCTTGACTGAGGCAAGCTCCTATATAGCCACAACTATCTTTCTCCTCCTTTTGTATGTGCAGGTTGCATTTGTCAAGATCTGGAGGAAAGGAGCTACAGGAAGATTGATATTGCAGACACAGTCATCATGGAATTTGGATTTTGAGATTCTGAGACTTTCGAGACACTACCACTAGCGCCCTAGTCCAACTGGGTTTTTTTTGGGATCAGGAAGCCTTTGGAGATTGTAGAGCAGTTGTTACAGAAAATCCTGACATTCAAAAACTTACGGGACATTGCCACTAGCGCCCTAGTCCAACCACTCCTTAGTTTCGAGGTACACTGTCTCTGATCTGTTTACTCTATATTTCTATAATCACTTCATTCGTATCTATGTCAGAAATTAAGTTATTACAGTCTGATTTGCAAATTAGGGTTTCATAGTTAGAGAAAGATACTAGCTTGTAAAACCTGATTCAAACAGTCACATAGACATAATTAACAGGAAAAGGGAACATTGGAAATCAATAGTTTATCCTTAAACTTATCCCTTACTTCCCTAATGTTTTAGTGCATGAAAGTGTGGGACTTGAAGTCTTCTATCTTGATTCCACATTTCACCACTAAACAGTTCGTAAGTCCCCTTTCCCTCCAATTCGGGATTTCAAACTTTCTCATCTTGACATCTCAACATGACTTTCCCTCCAAGTCCCCTCCATTTTAGAATTTTGAACTTTCCCATCCTAACATCCCAACATGGATTTCCCTCCAAGTCCCCTGCATTTCAAAATTTTGGACTTTCCCATCCCAGCATACCATTTCATAGTTTCCCTTCCCGACATGCCTTTCCCTCCAAGTCCCCTCCATTTCAAGATTTCAAAGTTTTCTATCTTGATATGCCTTTTTAGAGTTTCCCTTTCAGACATGACTTTCCTTCCAAGTCCCCTTTTCCCATTTCCCTCTAAGTCCCTTTTATCCATTTCCTTCAATTTTAGGATTTTGGACTTTCCCATTCTGGCATACCATTTCAAAGTTTCCTTTCCTAGGATGCCATTCCTTCAAAGTCCCTTGTTCCCTCCATTTTAAGATTTTGGACTTTCCCATCTTAGCATACCATTTTGGAGTTTCTCTTCCTAGCATGCCTTTCCTTTCAATTCCCCTTTTCCCTCCATTTTAGAATTTTGGACTTTCCCATCCCAACATGCCATTTCAAAATGTTTTTTTACTTTCTTCCCCCTTTGTCATGCAAAGTCTTAGAACTTCGTCATTTGAACAAAAAACCCTACCTACTTTCTTGCACAATCTAGGACACCATTAATGGTCTCAAATAGATGCGATTGGATAGAGGATGAGTTTCAAATGCCTCTTGGTATCTATGGACCCCTCAGAGACATGATTGTGTACACAGGTATATGGTTTCTGATGCAAGGGGCATGGTTTTAAGTGCATGACCATGTGAAGGTGATGCAACAAGTATGGGTGACTTGTAAATTTGTTGACCACTCTTGTATTCTCTCCATAACAACAAGATTGGATGTAATGATATATATACATGTTTGTAAGATGTAAAAGAGGTTGGTCACGGAGCTGATTTTTATTATAAGTGCCTCAATCAAGTTTTGAGGCATCAAATGATGAATGTACAACTCTGTAAGTGATGAAGCATGTTTATTGATGAGGGTGTACTCCATCCAACACATTCACAATAGAAAATTATAAACCTCAAACTGCTAAGAACATGAACTCATGGGAAAAAACATAGTGATTTACATTAGGAAAACCCTTTCGGGAGAAAAAACCCCACTCCAAAAGCAACTCAATATATTAATCACAAATCTCAACAAGATTACAATAAACTTGAAGAGCAAAATTTCAAAAGAGTATCACCAACTAGAGATCTAGAGGAAACTCAACATCTATCATACTCCCTCACACAACCTCCATCTCAAGCACATGATATATAGGAGATACAATACATGAAACCATCAAATGGTAATTACAAAACCATGAGCTAAAACTACCCAAAAGTGGTGCCCAAATTATCTCCAATTAAAGATATTATGATGTGTCAAAAAACACCTCAACACATGTAACTCCCCCTTACATCTCTTTTCTATGTCCAACACATTTTTGCATTTTCCAATACGAGAGACCCAACTTTCAAAGACCATAACTTTTGGTTTGGGAGGCTGATTGATGTACCGCTTGATGTATTGGAAAGCTCATGAAGGGATCTATGCAACCATAACCTTATATGTTAATTATGGTCATTCTAGATATTTTTCAAGGCCAAAAACAGCCCCTAGGTGCCTCAAGATTGACTTTGAAACTTTTTCAGGGATTTCAAAAACTAGAAACTTTAATATCATGACATCCAGACATGACCTTGGGTTGAAACTCACCCAAAATATTCATGTGGCAATTTTGTAGCTTTGGGGAAAATTTTGGGCCCATACGTGCTCAAATGCAAACTTACTAAAAATAGAAACCCTACTATTTTTTGCCTTATTGGAAACTTTGGATGTTCTCAATCATTCTCCAAGACATTTTACAGGAAATAAGCTTCACAAGTATTTTCCAAAACCAAAATTGAAAAGGAAATAAAACAAAATCATTTTTTGTGGTGATGCAAGTTTGCTCTTACACCTCTGGATGCTTCTGCGTCATTTATAAATCAAGGGAAGGAGTAGCCTGGTAAGGTATTGTCTATAAATTTTTGTCTCCACGACATGCTGTAGTATCTCAAGAGGGGCTTTGGACCTAGTTGATGTCTCAATCATCCACTTCATATTCTAATTCTCCTTCGTTATTTGTTATGATTTCCTCCATGTTGACCTCTTTACCATTGCTACAAACTAGTTATGTACATGGTCAATGGTTGTCTTGTCTTTGATTTCATCCTTGGTTCCTACTATGCATGGGTTTAGTGTGGGAGAGAAACGATTAGTGGAGCCTTCCTTTGCTAGCTCCTTAAAGAAATCCTCCCCAACTTGCCTAAGGATATCCTCTACCAATAACTTTAGTGTTTTGTCATCAATATTCTCTTCATCTCCTTTATCTTCTAGATATTTATTATAGGGAATATCTTTGGAGCTCATATCAATGTTGCTTTCCATCCAAGCCATGATACCAATAACCACCTCTTCCCCATTTTCATATTTATTTTGAACCTTCAGTTAGCCATTTGTGGCTTTTCCTCATTCTAGGTTTACTCCCCATGGACTTTCCCTTCTTGTTCTTATCTTCTATAATCTCTACTAATTTACATTCTTTGGCATCATGTCCATATTTTAAGCATCGTTTGCATGCTATATATGGAGCTTCCAATTCAACTTGTTGAGTCCATGATCCCATTGTGGATTTCAATTCAATCCTTGTTAGAGTTTGCTTGGAAAGGTCAATTAGTAAACAAAATTTGGCATAAATTCCTACATCACCATCCAATGCATTTTCATCTGCTTGATAAAAGTGCTCATTGAATTTTTGATTATTGCCTCACCATCCAATGCATTTTCATTTGCTTGATACAAGTGCCCATTGAATTTTTGATTATTGCCAATATTTAAGGATCTCAATATTCCAAGGGAAGATTATATAAGTGTGACCACATTGTGGTAGTTGATATTGTGTGTTTGGTTGGACCAAAATTTGTCTCCCAATCCTTTATCTAAAATCTAACACCATCCATCAAGAGACCACCCATCATAATCTCTCTTTTTAGGTTTGGGTTAAAAAATTCAATCATGAAAAATCCCTGAGAAGAGTTTTACACAAACCTCCTTTCCTTGTGTTCTTTGAATCCATATGTGAACTCTCTCATCTGAAGGCCTATGGTTATCTAATTTTAGATAGAAGGCAATTTTGTTCAATTTGTGGATAGATCCATGGAGGGTTTCCTCATCTAAAACCACAGTGGGGGAAGTTTGATGTTCTTTGTTTACCTAATGGGTTGGCAGAAGCCAGAATGGTCCACGCCATGATCTCTACTTTGGATCTGAATTCCTCCTGTTTTCTCGGTAGGGCAGAGCACGTGGTGGGAACCAATTTTTTTTGTTGTCTTTTCTTGATTCTAATTAAATTTTAGACAGTCTGAAAAGCTAGCCGGCCTTACATTTCACTAGCCGAAAAGACTATTCTACCCATTGATTTTTGTAAACAAATTGAAAAAAAATAATTGGATCCAGGATCACTGAATTCTGATTTTGCTGATACCTTTTGCATTTCCAGTTACTATTCAAAGGCATCTTAGATCGATTTATTGAGGCATTGTATTAAATTCCATGTTCAACCTTTCGTCCATGAAATCTGCCCTCCTTGACGAGTCGCCACCAAACTTACCTGCATGTTGTTGTCTCCTATCATGTGAGATTTATCATGCTTCCTCCTGCAATAAAGAAAAGACAATAATATGATTTATCATGCTTCCTCTTGCAATGAAGAAAAGACAGTAATATGATTTATTTATTTTACTTATCTTATTCTTTTCATATTAATAAGTTCAGTTTTTTTTAATAAGTTTACTTCCTATAGAAGTATTATATATTTTATATTATATGAATGAGATTTTAATAAGTTTACTTCCTATAGAAGTATTATATATTTTATATTATATGAATGAGATTTTAGATGATCTTTTGGATCAATTAACAAGTTATAAAATATATATAATTCTTGACATTATATTCTATAATTGATATATATGTGTATTATATATGTTTTATAACTTGTTAATTAACCTAAAAGATCATCTAAAATCTCATTTGTATATATATACTTGTATAAGAGCAAAACATTATATAAGATCTAAACTTATTTAAAAAAAATGAACTTATTAATATGAAAAGAATAAGATAAGTGAAATAAATCATATTATTGTTTTTTCTTCATTGAATTGACAAGTTATAAAATATATACATAAATACACATATATTACAGTTTGTGATTCGATAAGGTTAATTTTTAGTAATACAATTTGTCCGACCTTTCCATTATAAAATAATTGGGAACTAAAATGTTTGTATATTATTATTGTACCGGGTATCCAATTGCATTATAATTATTAATGATTTAAAATAAGTGCCATATCATGTAAATAAAGGTGGACACATCATTTTAATTGTAGAAAACACAAAATGAGTATTAAATAAATCTTACTACCATGAAGATTATATTGTAGGTTTAATAATTCAATCACATTTCCTCCTAATAAAATAATAAATTATAAATGGAAATTATGCTAAAATGGTATAGGAACTTCTAACATTTGTCTCTCTTGCTTACATTGAGTGAAAATGTATCCTTCTCCCCTTTATTAATATGAGATTGCATGATGGAAATAAATGTCATTTTATTGACATCACAACTATTTGTTTTTAAATATTTTGTAGGTACGGTTTGATCAAGGTTGATTTTTAAAAATAAGGAGAAACAAAGACAACATCAAAGAGAATATCAAAGGGAATATCAAAGATGACAACATCAATAAATGATAGATACAAAAAGAGAGGAAGAAAGAAAACATCAAAATGATAATGATAGAGAAAAATTGTTAGATGTAGGGTTGAATTAATAGTTGAAGAATTAGAATTACAAAATCAAGAACATGTAGATATGATGAGAAGAAGTTGCACACAAATATCTTAAGATGATCAACATGTATTAAAAAAAAGAATACATTTAGACAAATGTGTTCAAATCAACTCACTGAATCTGAAAGACAAGAAAAACAAGAATGTCATCATGGAGCATCTCAAAGGTATTATTGTCAATCAAATCCTAATGCTAATGTTACTTCTGAAAAGGTAAATTAAATATCGATAGATCATGTATAATTGAAACACTAAAGAATGCACCTTAAGATGCAATGAATGTAGTTGGAAGCAATGTACAAAATATACCTAATCCCAATGGAAAGTTTGAGAGAGATTTCAATATTTTTGAAATGCCTTTTCGACATGGTCTAGATAATTTTACTTCACTAAGCATGTGTTATATTTGTCAAGAATGTTACCTTGGAATAAAAGTTTCTTGGATACCTAAAGACCATGTATACATTAGATGTCAACAAGAGAAAGACAATAATCAATTTTCAACATCAAATAATATGGATCTTGGGCCACAACCACATGAACTTTCAAACTTGACACAAGTTGAGGAAATGCTAATAGCACATGTCAACTCAATCCTACAAGTAACACATGCAACTAGGGTTTAATATAAACATAAAGGACACACAATAATTTTTCCACAAGATGTAAAAGAAATTCCTAAGGTTTTGCAACATTAAATAAAATATTTATTGATGATTATTGTTTGGAGGAGGGATCAATGCAGAACATATTACAATTTTACAGTCAATGTATATAAGCCAATAAAATACAAAATACAACATGACAAGTTCTGTTCAGATGTTCATAATGATGAAGATGCTCTTACTAAACTTCCACCAAACTTTGATAAAATATATTCATCCAACTAAACTCTGTTCATATGGAGTTTGATTCTGATGTGAATGAAAATATATTTGTAGATCCATTAATGGAGATAAATGAAGGAAATATCATTGATCACACGACATCAGTGGCCTCCAAACCACCCAATACCCCAAGAGAGATGAAATTAAGCCATTCATGAGTAAATAAACCTGGTGCAAATCTTAGAACATTAATTGATTAGTTAGGTACTGGGACATCTCCTATCAATGAGTATGTCACATTAGGCTTACTTCATATGATATTTACTACATTATTTTCTGATGGAAGATGTGATTGGATAGAATCATGATTGAGACGAGTGCATCTACATGAACTTGTTAAGCATCTATTTTGATATAGGGATCACCATTTTAGTCGACACCCACGATTTAGAGATTGCATGATGAACATGATCACAAGACATCATGCACAATATTTATCTATAGTGTTTGTGAAAAAGATATGCCAACCACTGTCAAGAAGTTTTGTGAGCATATGGACAATATGCTGCACTCTCATCTAGTTGATCCTTTCATGCACTTTGGAACCACCTTGAGGGGTGTAGAAAGATATATCGGATTGATAATTATGCAACAAAATCAAATTGGGTGTCATTCAATTGTAATCCTTAGCATGTCAATCCAACGACTATTCCAAAAAATGTTAAAAATATCGTGATTCTAAAAATGAAGGTAATCAACCCATTCAATAAAATACAACAAAACATAAGTGGGAAATCATATCTAAGCTACAACATGGCCAAATTATGGAAATGACTAAAATAGACATGTTGGGAAGAAGATATATTGATAGAAACGCACCATGGACTAACAGATTTCAAGGTGAATAATATATAAATAAAACAATAAAAGTCATAAGCACCATGAAAGATAATGGATTTCTCATAAATGATGATATATCACCAAATATAAATTATGGAACCTTGGGTACTAAAAAAATTTGAGCAATTGATATGATTAATATGACATATTATCATCAAGGTCAAAATACTTTGTCATTATGTATGATAATTCAAGGAACAATAAGAACATGTAATCATATCTAATTGGTGTCATTTGTCAAGCTCTTGAAGATGCAACATTCCCAAGGCACTCTCCACTTCTATTAATTGTACCAACTAGACTTGCAATATTTAATAGAGGAGCCTCAACCATCCATTCACAACTTTTAATCTCAATCACAAATTTTTCTCAATTAGAAGGAACAAGACTTTCCAAGAAGAGATCCGCCACATAAAATTTGCTACAAAACATAGACTCTTAACTTTGTCAAGCATTTCAAGAAAATGTAAATGTGAGTTTTGGAGGTATATCTATGACTTTGGTTGGAGTCTTCCCCTATTAGTGATAGACCACCATATAATAATAATAGATGTACTAAAATACTATGGGAAGAATTTAAAATAGATGTTACTTTGAGTAATAAATTTAGACAAGAAGGATAAATCAAGGACCAACAAAGATTTCATTAACTTCTTACAAATCTCAGAGATGTCAATCCCATGATTGATGATTGGAAGTTAAATGATGACAAGAACCACTAGCTTGAGTTGATGCCATTACTCGGCGTGGTAAGGTTCAAGGCTAGCACTTCTAGATTGAAAAAAAATATTAAATATATGAATCATTAGTGCCACAATTTATTTGTGTTCTAGAACTATAAAATATTAATTGGTGATATGTGTTGTAAACTTGTGTGAACTATGGATTCTCCGATTCTCTGAAAGAGATATGTAGGCATGGCCATTTTGAATGAACCTTGAAGGACATGTCTAGGTCAGGGGATTTCTTGAGATATAGAGAGCTTCTCCTATATAGTTCATGATTGCAAGTAGTGGTAGAGAGTTGTTGCCATTGTTGGACTTGGTAACATTCTAGGCTAACACTTCTAAATTGAATAAAATTATTAAATATATGAATCAGTGGTGCCACAATTTATTTGTGTTGAACCATAACTAAAACATATTAATTGGTGATATGTGTTATAAACCTATGTGCAAACTATGAAGCCTTCAATGAGTCCTTGAAAGGGATATGTAGGTAGGGACATTTCAAATGAGCCCATGAGGAATAGGTTTGGGTCTAGTGGTTTCTCAAGATATATCATCAATTTCATAGGTATGACACATTTTGATGAGTATTAAATGATTCTTTATTTTTATTTTATCTTATGTAAAGTTATTACTCTGTTATTAGTGAAACAAAATGATCAATTCATTAAAGTAATGTTGGGCGCTAAATTAATATCTTACATGTTACAACTTTGGATGCTACTAGCATACCTATCTTAGATAAATCTATGAAAAAGATATTGAGAGATATCATTCTCAAGATGCCTATTTCTGACTAGATTTGTTGGTGAAGTATAATATATTTATGTTTTTTACATAGTGTATTACGTCGAGAGGCATAAACTATAGTGATAGCAGGGGGAGAAACATTTGATGCCATGACTATGAAAGAAAAACTATTTAAAGACAACAGTTTTTTTTTAAATATAAAGGCATCAAAATTTTTAAATATATATTAATATGAAACTATTAAAAAGTAAAATCTAAGTATATAATATCAAAATAAAAACAAAACAAAAGAATTACAAAAATAATGAATGGTAGCTTTTCCAAAAGTAAAATTAAAAATTATATACAAAAGTAGAACAATTGTATTACCAAAAAATAGCTTTAAAATAAAATAGCTCAAGGCTGATATCTACCAGCATTTTTTAAATAGATGTATTTAAGATATTTATACTAGTTAGTATATATATATAAACTAACTAGTATATATATAAAAACTAAAGTTGCTAGTGTTAGCTTGCATCCCCCTGATGTCACATTGCTTCAAACTTAAGCAAGATTTGGTATTGTTTCCCTACATTTATTGCAACACCTTCTAGGCTACCATGCCTTCAGACATTTTTTCCCCTTTAAATGGCCTCAACCTTCTATAACTCTATAGTTTCTATTGGAATTAAAGGTTTGATGGTGTACACCAATGGCTCCCCCACTCAAGAATCCCAGAAAGTTTGTTCCCAAGGTGTTCCATGAGGTATGTCCACTAAAACAACCCTGGATGTGGTTATTCCTATCCAGAGTTTGATATAAGTGCATGCCACTAGTTAGAAATTTTTACTTTGATAGGATATTTTGTGGGCACAAGATTTGGGACTACCCTTTGGCTTCTCCCATTCCAAGCCTACCACTCAACCCGCTATTGAGACTCCACCTCCTACAAAAAAATAAGATTGTTGGTCCACTATGGTTAGCTGCAAAGCCAAGACTACTAGTAGTGGTGGAACTACACATAAGCCCTCCCTTGACACTAGTGGTTTGTCCTTAAAAAATCAAGGTTTGGTTTCAAAACCTCAGGAAATGGGGGAATATGTTGTTTCCGCCCATCAGGAAATGTCTAGTGAGGTGAATAAGCCAAAATTCACTTGAGTGTCGCTAGTGGCATTGGTTTTTTCATCTCAAGAGGCCATTATTTCCCACTACACTTCCCCACCCCCAGTGGTGCAATAGAGATCTTGTAGCCCACTTGGGCAATTGGAAGAAGGGGAATATGCACCAAAGAAATGGTGGCCTATCTCGCCTTTCATTTGGATAGGTAGTTTCAATTCAAAGGAATTTTTACAAAATAGTTATCTAGCTTTGGATGAGATTAATAGTGAGGATATGACCTCGACATTCACTCATGAATTTTATCTCCTAGAATGCTCAAGATTTGACAAACCTCCCAAGGAAGTATTATGTGCATGACACTTGACAAAGATTTCTAGGTCTGGACATTCTTTGTTTGCAAGAGGTTAAAATTTCTAGTTTTTTTCTTTCTACTACATGTTATGTTATCTGACTTGCTAGTCATTTCTTTTGTAGCAACCATGAAGTAGGTTGAGGTGGTGTTGTCACCTTTCTCTCTCCTATGTGGCATAAATACTTAGTTGACTAGGGATGTGACCCCACCAACTGAGCATTGTGAGCTCTTTTCAACATTAGTAATAATTCCTTTGGAGTTATTATTGTTTGTGCCTCGAATGATGTTGTTGAGTGATCTACCCTCTGGAGATGGATTGCAAATTCAATGCTTGTCACCACTTGGGTCTTGTGCAGTGATTTCAATGTGATTGAGATGGCCTATGATAATGTGGGGCTTTGCCTATGCATTGGATAGTTGGCAAAAGAGGGGTCTGGTACTATATGCATAATAGATTGGGACTTTTTGATCCCAATCTTGGCTATTGTCATGATAATACGATGTGGTACATGTAGAATAACCTTAGAGTGGGTCCTAACAAGGTCCTTAAGTGACTTGATAGAGCCATGCTATCAACATAGTCCTTTTCCTTTGCCAGTTATTTTTCCTTGCTAGTTGAACCTTCGTCAGATTTTGTCCTTTCAAACCACTACTTGGTATGGTTTTGCATTGAGTGGCAACTTGCGAAACCCAAGGCCATGAAGACTCAATTTTTCTAAACATGTAATTACTGTCCCATAAGGCCATGCCAAATCACATTCAACGTGTTTGGAATCTAGATCGACATCCCAAGCAAGATAGGTTGGATAGCTTGGTGGAATGACACTATTAAATGCACTTCCCACTTCCTTTGCATTTATGGGTGCCATCTCACCTCTTTCTACTACCATTCATACGAGGCCACCATTTTGGAGCTCCACCAAGCCACTTCTACTTTGGAAGTGCAACCTTTTGATTTGGACGCTTAGTTGTGCATGGCCAAGCTTTGCCACTAGAAGCAAGTTGTGGATGCCCATTCTGTTCATGGTGCCCAAATCAAAGCTCAACTTCACTGGCTTAAGATTGGAGACAAGATCTCTAAGGAATTCTTCTAGGATTTGTGAGCTTGTCATACATCTCAAGCCATAAAGAAAATTAAGGAGGGTCAAAAACTTTTAATAGAGCTTCTCGACATTCCCCAAGTTTTTTTATACCATTATGAGAAGGTTTTCACTACTCAATAATACACTCCTGATCATAACATTTCTCTGCAACAATGCGTGAATGTAGTTCTTTGTCAGTTTCTACATCTCAATGCATTCTTTGTGATTAACTTCTCACAAAGGAGGACCTGTGTGAGGGCGTGTTCTCCATGCCAAATTATAAAGATCTTGGCTTGGATGGATTCCCATGCAAGTTTTATAAAAGTTTCTGGGATAATTGTGGGTGATGACCTACATAATTTTTTTTACCTAGAAGCTTTTCATGGACATTCCTTAGGGAACTTAATCAACAAAGGAAATATTAAGTTCATACATAAAGTTGGCACCTCAAAGGATATCTGCAATTGGTGGCCCATCACCTTGTTAAATGTCTCTTACAAGATCCTTGCCAAAGCCTATGCTCTCAAGCTAAGGCCTCTCCTTCCCTAGCTGGTTTGTTCTGAGCAAACTGGTTTATTAAGTCACGATACATTCTTGACAACATTATTCTTGTTTGGGAAGGGATGGAATGGGTTTGATGCTCCCAACAACCTGCAATGTTTCTCAAAATTGATTTTGCTAAGGCTTATGATTGTATTGAATTACCTTTCATTCTTGAAATGCTTCAAGTGTTGGGTTTTGGGCCCTATTTTGTGCATTTTGTTAAGATGTTTTTCATAGATGCCTCTACTTGCATCACCATTAATGGCCAACAATCCAATTCTTTTGGGCTCTTCTAGTCTATCTGCTAGGGCTTCCCCTTAGCCCTTGCACTTTATGTTCTTATTAGTGAAGACTCTGTCTATCTCTTGACCCATTCAGTTTCCCAAAAGCTTGTGAAGGGCATCATCTTGCCCAATTTGCCTAACCAGCTAGTTAATGACCACTTTGTAGACAACTCATTTCTTATTTTAATTGAAGAAGAGGACAATGTCAAATAGGTTTTTCTTTACCTTGACATATTTTGCAAAGATTTTGGTTTGAGTATTCATTAGCAAAAGACTCAATGCTACAGACACTATTTTCTTCCTAAGCCTAGCTAGTTAGACTCTTTCAGATGGAAATGGATTGATCATTGGGAGGATTTTAGATTTCTTCGTATCCCCTTTGCTTTTGAGGCCTCTCCTACTTCCTTGTAATAAGTTATTATTTACAAAATTGAGAAAAGAAAGGGTTATTAGATTACTTAGACTCTCTCTCTAGCCAGCAAATTCCATGTGTGCTCTAAAATTTTGGTTGCTACTCATGTTTATTATTCCTCTTGTTGGGTACATTCTAAGGCTTCCTATTTGAAAATCAAGAAGCTGCTCAAGAACTTTCTTTGGGCCTCTTCTAATGGGAACAAAGGCTTTCACCATGTGGCTTAGGAATTTTGCTATCTCCCTCATGATGTTGGGGGTTTACCATCGTCAACGCATTGCTCTCTGTGATAAGTGGATCATTAGGGCCTTTGAAGGGGATGATGCCTAGAAAATTCTCACATGGCATTATATTTCGATGGCAGTGCCCTCTGGGCACTCAACTTGGAAAGGCCTTTAGCTTCATACTCTCCTCACTATGAAGGAGCCTATTTAGATTCAAGGTGTTTTTATTATCAAGCGCATTTGGAAGGCTGGGGAGTCTATCAAGCCCTAGCTTCTTTAGGTTCGAAATGACTTCCACAATGGCCTTTCCATTAATCAATAGTCTATTTGGTGGTCTCTGGCTCTTTCATATCAAGACTGTCCTCTAGCCAAAGCCCCTTGGGTTCGTGCTCTGAAATTTTATAACAGAGGAGTCAAAACCTTGCCAGATCTTTTCAATAGAGCTACCAAGATTTTTTTATCTTGGCCTAAAGCTAAGTTATAATTCTGGTTATCCAACTAGGATCACGAGACCTACTAGATAGTTATTGATGCCATTCCTCCCCATATGGTTCATAAAATTGGGGTTAAGACTTTCAAGCCCTAGTGGAAAGATTGGAAA
Organism: Cunninghamia lanceolata; assembly: GCA_027924645.1. Classification (NCBI taxonomy): domain Eukaryota; kingdom Viridiplantae; phylum Streptophyta; class Pinopsida; order Cupressales; family Cupressaceae; genus Cunninghamia; species Cunninghamia lanceolata. The sequence goes on from BSBN01001560.1 coordinate 5,049,484, forward strand.
TGCATCCTTATACACCATTTTCTAACTACAAACCCTGCAAGGAGTATTTGTGGATTACGCCTAACCTCCGCATGGTGGCCCAGTTAAACCACTGTTGGAACCTCTAGTCCTCTCTAGGCACTTGGCACTGTATATTTTAGACTATTTGGGTGGCTATTCTTGAATCCAAGCTAGCTCATTTTCTTGGTGCATTCTTTATCAAGGTCTTCCACTTGGCTCTTGCCTGTCTCATCTAGGAGTTCTTAACCCTCATTGTTCATTTTGTGAACAACCTGAGATCCTCAAGCATCTTTTTTTATTATGCACCAGAGATCAAGAGGCCTGGGCTTGGATTCAAGATTTCTTTAAGCCTTTTAGGCCTAACGCCTTTTCATGGCATATGATTTTGCTGGGAGATTGACCCTACCTGCCATTTAAATTTACCTAGATTTGGCATGCTTTCAAGGTGAAGATTCTCTTTAGCAATTGGAAAGATAGAAATTGTACTACTTATGTTCATTCTTCATTGTACACTAAAGCTATGTTTTTCTTTAATATGCTTATGTAGATTTAGGTATAAACGAACAAAGTTGCACTTGAAGTTGCTCATTTGTAGGTGCTTTTAGATCACTAGGGTGACGCCCCTTACATAGTTGCCAGAGTGCAATCTCCGTTTACTTCCCACCAGAGTCATTCCCTGTCACATGGACGTAGTCAACATGTCAAAAGGGATCATGGCTCCCAGTTGCATGGCTCTTAGCCTAAAAGAACTAGGATCGTACCACTTGCAATTAGTCTTAGCCCTCTTGGTTGCCATCCACCTCTTCTTATGGACGCGGTGCTCTTGGTTGGCCAGATTCTGACAAGTTTCCTCACTTGGATCTAACTATTTCTCTTGTTCGTGTTCAACAACCTACAAATGAAGACCAAGAGGAAGAAGGTGCTCTCATTGGTTGGGAACCGATTGATGATGGTTCCATCCTCACTAGTGTATGGGGTAAATCAGATGACCATGATCACTTTCCAGATGGTTTTACTCTCGCCGCTTAGTGGCTTTGTTGTTTCTTAATATTTGAGCTTGGACCCGCTTAGACTTTTCTCATCTTTTGTTTTGGACTTAGTCCCACTTAGACTTTGAGAGTATGTCATCTAACACCCACCCTTTTTTGTGAATAATATATTATTCTCTTTTTAGTTTTAAAAAAGTAATATATAGATAAAAACAATAATATATTACTATTTTTAGGAATATATTTAGCAAGAGGTAAGAACACCCCTTAATTTAAGCACCCATACTGATCATTGTAGCTCTAGATAGATCGAAGCTTCAATGAGCCAACCCGTGATTTGCGCTGGCCATGTATTGCTTCTATGCATTAATATCTAGAAGGCTTGCCCATATTAATGGTCAAAGCACAGGAATCTGCAACTAATGTTGCAGGAGATGACACAATCAACGGCATTAAAGAGGTCACATAAATTTGTTCAGAAAGTCTATCACAAGTTATGGAAGTGGGCCTTTTACTTATGAGTCAATTCTATCTATCAATGGCATGAGCAATATACGCTGACAGGTTATCTTGTTGGTTCTTTTAGTTCCAAAACAACTGACAGTTGTATGGCATTATGCTCACGAAGGTAAGGAATGTGACCCAAAGGATTTTTTATGTTCTCATTTGCAAAAACCAGCTCATGTTCTCATAGGCCTTGGTTTTACAAAAGCTTCATGCTAGTTATGTCTCACGGGACTAGAGATTATGTAGCCTCTGAGTATGTACCACTAAGATTTCAGGTGTGGTAGAATTTCCAGATTAGGCTTTCATAGACCAAATAGTCAATCCCTGAGGACAGTTAGGTTGGTATGAGCAATTGTGCATATCAATTTGCCCAGTACTTGTATTCGATGCCAAATACCAAACCACAGAATGAAGGATTATCCACTTATGGCCAAAAGGGTTTGTAAACTGTCTCCTTTTCTGATAAGATTCAAGATTATATTATATATAAAAGAAATGACAATTTAAAAAAAAACCAATACACTGAAAAGTACCAAAAACAGGGTTCTAAGATAGACCTAGAACTATATGATCAGCATTACAGATCAGCTGCCAATATCCTTAGTACAACAGAAAATTACTAAATCAAGACCATAAATTCAATTAGAAGAATAGGGTCCCTCTCCTTTGCAACTAAGCTGTTAGACCCAACATGGTATGAGCATTTAATATGACTAATTATTAATTATTCTTTTAAAGTTCCACCACAAGTGATAGGTGCTTCTTATCCAGCACATAGGAAGCTCTTCTTGATGTGGCTAGTGGACCCTCAGACAACTCCTTAAGTGTTGTTTGTTATATTATGACTTTTTCATTGAGCACTTCTATATAAACATTAATATTTTAGCTTTTTAAAAAGCTTCACATTAGTTGGATATTGTGGTTTTTGCTTTGAAGAGATGTTAAGATTTATTGTGATTGCTTGAAACTCATGACAAACATGACACTTTTAAATCTATTGACTTCGAATGCTTAAACATTACTGTAAATATTGTTGATTGCGAGAGAAGTGCCTTGACAATGATAGAATGCACTGACAATGATAGAACTCATGTGGTTGTGACCTATTTTTCCCTTCTTTGGTTATGTTTTCTCCAGTTAGTTTTTCCCTTCGATACTAGACCAAGGAACCATCTTCAAACTCTAGTATGTTCTATCTAACTCAATTATTTTGAACACGGGCTCTACCTAGGGTTTGAAATTACCTTATTTGAAGCAATGCTCATTGAAAATTTGATGTCATTACCTAATTAGTTTTTTGTCACCCATCAAAGCATAAAGGATAGAGGAATTTAGTTAGATGTCGTTGTTGGAATTGCCCTAGTAGACATGTATGCAAATTGGAATTTTGAATAGAGGCCCTTAGTTCCTCACCTAAACTACAATAGCTCGTGAACCTAGGGTTCAAAATTATATTATTTGAAGCAATGCTCATTGATATTTTAATATGACATTACTTGATTGGTTTTTTTTCATCCATCAAAGCATAAGGATAGAGGAATTTTGTTAGATGTTGTAGTTGCACTTACCATAGTAAACATGTATGCAAAATGTGGAAGCATATACAAGGCAGTATACTATTTGACAGAATACCTCAAAGAGATGTTATCTCATGGAATGCCATGATTGCAGGATATGCAGATAGGAATCTTTTGTTGCAAATGATTTACAAACTTTCAAGCAAATGCAATTAGTAGAGGTAAAGCCAATTTTCACAACATAGACTTCACATTGCACACATTAATCAAATTTCCTTTGAAAGCATTTCATAGATACAGAGGATACAAACCATCATCAAGTTATAGAGTCTACATTATAGTTGGAAACTTCTATCCATACATTAGGATATGCATATAAGAAGCTTTTGTTGAAAAGGCTTTACAAACTTTCTAGCAAATGCAATTGGTAGGTGTAAAGCCAATTTTCACAACATAGACTTCACATTGCACACACTAATCATTTTTCCTTTGAAAGCATTCCATAGATATGGAGGATGCAAACTATCATCGAGTTATAGAGTCTACATCAAAGTTGGAAATTTTTTCTATCCTTGTGGCCACATAGTTATGACCATCATTGAAGAACACATATACAAATTACAATACCTTATGAGTATACTATGATTTTACTTGCTTACATCCTACATTGTATATTTGGCATTGCTATAGTACATGTTGATATATCACTACTTATGAAATCACTCTTGTGGTATTTCCATGCTATTACCTTACACCACTATGTTTATGTCATCCTTACATGCACATTATACATGACATGTTTATCTTATTGCAATTGTAACATGATTCTACTTGGTATGAGTCCATCTCACTATCACCCATCCTTTTCCTCACATTGACGGGTAACATTACACACACTCCTTGTACACGCTTTGCTAACCAATTTGTCAAATATTATAGTTAGAAATGCTCTAGTCGACATGACTCAACCATAGGACTAGGACCATCCTTGTCAAACATGTAGACAAATTAGATTGTCATGTAGATGAATAATTATATTCCATTACCTTATGTGAAGCAAACTTGATTGGAAATTTTAATTTTTTTTCCATGGGTGAAACTATAAATGAACACACCTCGACATGACTATAGAGTGCCAATTGTTTTCCATAACTAGGTTTCATAATTACAATCCTATTGTGTATAAAGCTAGTTTGAATGATTAGTTTAAAGATGAATGTTATAAAAGTTAGTGTTGTAGAGCTCATAAAAAGATTAACTCAAATTTTTAAGTAATGAAAAAACTATATTCCATAGAATTCCCATTTGACAGTTACTTAAAACTCTTCAAAATTTTCTAGTCATATACTTAAAAGTCTATTACAAATCCTTGTACTCAACATATGCAAGTCATTTAGTGGTAGTGTATACATATTGAAAATGTTGAGATGATTGTGAATTGTATTTGATTACTCCAACATTGTAATCAATGAAAATAAAGAAATCTACCTTAGTGGATCCTATAAACAACTTGTGTAGAATTGTATACATGAAAAATAAAGATAGTCCTATTGCATAGAATTGTATGCATTGCAAACTCAATGTTAGTGTTAGTATTCGGCAAGTTATGAACATTTAACTAAATTTTGTGCTTGCAATTATACCTTCCACCTTAATTCAATGATTGTGTGTGCAATTATACTTTTATTCTTGAAAGTCTCACATCTATTGCCAATTTTAGTATATACAATACATAGTTTAGGTAACCACATGGCTTATGGTAGATGCTTTATCCAATCGACAAAAGTATGTGAGATTTGAGTCCACATTAATTACATGCATTGTAAGTTAAAATGTTTATAATTATGCATAGGTGTAAGATTTCTTAGTTTCTTACACAGTTCTTGTTTTTAGGCTAATGCTTTTAATAACTTTCAATTATATGGTTTGAGCTATGCATGCCTTTAGGCTATAGGTTTGATATATTCATCTTTTCCTTTTATGGATACTATGTAGAAAGGATACACGATGGATGATGCAAATGATGATTGCTCTTGGATCCTTGAGATATGTGACAAGGCCTCACACATTGCATGTATTTATGTTAAGTTGCTATACTATTGTAAATTAACATCTTATAAAATATATGGACAATTAGTTGAATACACTTTCCATTTTGTCACATGAAACACAACTAAATAGTACTCAACCATTTGATACATTTATAATATGGAGGGTACGAGCACAATGACAAGTATCAATGAGTGTAGAAACATGATGCATTCTACATATAGACATAGGTTGTGTACTTCGTTAAACTTGTTTAGAAGTGGCATACTTGCTGCTTTAGAAACATAAGAGTCACACATATCTATCATCAATTTGAATTTATTTCTTAATTATAATATCTTAAATTAATAATGAACCCTCTTCTTTTATGTGGATAAGCATAAGTGTGGTTTGCTCGGGGAGTGAGATTGAAATGCCTATTGTTGGAGGCAAGTCAATTCCTTTCCTCGACTTGTCATCATTGCATTTGGATATTCCACTTGAGGTACATCTTACTAGCAAAATATTGGCTTGTTTTCTCTTTTATGTAATTAAATGTCACTAAAAACGTAAAGGTACTTAACATGTTCTTTGTTTTCTCTTATTTGTAGGATGTTGACTCAACAATTTGCTTTGAGGTGACTAGTAGTCTAGCTATGGGTGTTGATTTTGTTGATTTGAGATCCTTCTGACCATTGTGTGGCACATTATCTGATAATATATATTTGCTTTATAATATATATACTGACTTTTTAAATGTAATTTTATTTTTCATTATTGGCAATTATTTTTTTATTTTGTAGGTTGGACCCTCCAATGTTGTCTACAAGAGTGTTGATGAGTGCATGTTGCATGTTGAGGAGACTAAACAAGTGAACCACAAAAGTAATGTTTCCTTTCAATATCAATTATTTTATTGTTTATTGTTTATGAGCTTGACATGAATGGCTAATTTTAATTTTATTTTAGATGGTAGTATGTAAGGCCTAAAGTCTTCTTAAAATTTGTATTTGTATTTCCATTGAGTATAGGATTACATTTGTTTCAATGACGACTTATTTTCTCAAGAGCATCATTATTTTTGCAAGTGGGAATATTCTCATTTGTTGCATTGATTGTTGGAATTAGTAGTCACATGCACTTTTCTTTATCATTTTATTGAGTGGGTTCACTTCTATTGAATATTGTCTTTGAACTAACATGTTATGATGGTTGGCTTCCTATTTATGTATGGGCTTTGGAATCATTGAAATCATTTCCTAGTCATTACATAGTTTGTGTTGTCATAGATATAAAACTAAGAGGGAAATTGCAACATAGCAAGGGCTTCTTCCATTGTGTGCTTCAAAGCAAGTAAGTTTTGAAGAGACTTAATGTCTCAAATTACTGCTTGGAACCTATTTTCTTTCATGTTTCTTGTTCATCGTTCAATTAGCAAAAGTTGAACTGTCGGTGAACTCTTGAACTTGGTTCATCGGGTTCAATGGTTCAATCGCTATCCATTGGTTACTTCGTTGAAGGCTTGAACTATTCATTGGGTTCAAGGTTCAATGTCGAAACTTAGGTTCAATGGTTCATTGAATTGTTCGGTGGTTCCACAAGTTCAATGGTTCAGTGAACTGTTCATTGTTTCCACAGGTTCAATGGTTCAACCATTGGTTTGAGGTTCAATGGTTCAACCGATGGTTCGATGGTTCCACAGGTTCAATGGTTTAACCAATGGAGATTGAATGTTTGGACATCGGTAAGAAAATAATCATCGACGAAGTTTAGAGATATCTCTCCGACTGCCAGTGTCTTTTCGATGGACGGTGAATGGTAAACCCGTTGGTTTTGTCGACATATGTGTCGACAATCTATATTCTTTTGGGCGTGTATATATATTACTGTTACGCCCGATGTCTGATGCATGTGGGATTAATCATCTCACTGGAATGTGAACTGTCAGAAGGCAGTTACGCGACGGTTGTGACAGCGATGCTGAGTCAGTTGAAACGAGCAGTTAGGGCAGAAGTGAAAACGGTTCTTGCTCTTGAAGAGTGTGGTTTATATACAGATTTGGTGAGCTCGTCATAGATGATGAAGAGATTCGATTATACAGTTTTATTCTGTAAATATACAGATGAAATAAAACGGTTTGGTGTAATTGTCCAAGGATCGATACCTGAGAAAAAGAGCTGGGATCTTTATTGTAACTATTCTGTTTACTGTAATAAAGATAGTCTCTCTTGTGGTGGTGGGTTTTTTACCCGAAAGGGTTTTCCCACATAAATCTGTTGTCATTCTTTGTTGTTTGAAATGTTTATTCTATTTTTCTGGTGTGTTTATCTGTAGTTTTTTGAATTGAAATTTACCTGTCTGCATTATCCCCTTTGAATTAACATTAGGGAAGCTGTATTCCGCACTTGTGCTTTCCTTACAAGTGGTATCAGAGCCTGGCCAGTTGTGTTATCCTTGTTGGTAGGTTGGGTTTTTTGTGTTAGTTCAGTGAGTGGGAGTTCTGTAGAGGTCTATTCTGTTAAATAAGATGGCAAGTACATCAGGAAAAATAGACATTGAAAAATTCAATGGCACAAACTTTGAGTTGTGGAAGATTAAGGCTGAAGATTTGCTGGTCGACAAAGATCTTTGGATTGCTGTGTCTGGGGTTAAACCTACAAGCATGAAACAAGAAGATTGGGACCTAGCTGACAGAAAAGCTAGAGGACTGATAAGATTAAGTCTTGCAGATTCTGTTCTATTGAACGTCCATGAAGAGAAGTCAGCCAAAGATTTGTGGAAGAAGTTGGGAGATATTTACCAGGGCAAGTCCTTGGTGAATAAACTGTTCCTCAGAAAGAAGTTGTATTCTCTGAAGATGGATGAAGGTGCATCTGTAGCAGACCATCTGAACACATTTAATTTGATTGTTGTACAGTTGACGTCTGTAGGTGTAAAAATAGAAGAGGAAGAACGCTGTATACTTCTATTGTGTTCCTTACCTGACTCTTGGGATCATCTTGTGATGGCTATTGGAAGTACAACAACCACACAACTGAAGCAGTTGTTACCTCGTTGTTATCTGAAGAGATGTGAAGGAAATCTTCTGAGACAGCCAAAGAGGCTCTATCTATTCGAGGTAGATCAAAGGAAAGAGGCAAGAAGAAGGACAACAAGTCTAAGTCCAAATCAGAGGGGAAATCAAAATCTCTTGGCACAAAGTCCAAGGTGAAGTGCTGGAATTGTGGGCAGAAAGGACACATCAGAAGAGACTGTAAAGAGCAGAAAAAGAAGAAGAAGAACTCTTCTGACAATGATTCTTCTCAGAGTGATGTTGATGCCTTCATTGCTGCCTTGGCAATGCCTACATCTGAAGATGTGTGGCTGGTGGATTTGGGAGCATCTTTTCATATGACATCTCACAGAGAATGGTTCACAAAGTATGAACCGTATGCTGGTGGGAAGGTGTTCCTGGCAAGTGATTCAACACTGGAAATTGTTGGCCGAGGACGAGTCAAAATCCAATTCCCGGATGGCAGGATAAAGGGAATGAATGGAGTATTACACATCTTAGGTCTGGCTCGAAATTTACTTTCTGTTAGTAAGCTTAATGATGTTGGTGTGCAAGTTACTTTTGTGAATGGTGGCTGTAAGATGACTAGAGGTTCTATTGTACTGGCAAAGGGTGAACGCATTGGAACTCTGTATAGGTTAGATGCTAAACCAGTATGCTGTAATATTGTTTTTGTAAAATCTAAAAAAGCTACTATTGTAACACATGATGCAAACTCTATGGAAGTTAAACTTCCTATAGAGAAAACAATGCTCTGACATCATAGACTTGGTCACATAGGTGAAAAAGGTTTAAAAACCTTGAAAAAAAACTTGGTAGATGGGCTGATTGATTGTAATCTGGAGTTCGATTTCTGTGAACATTGTATATATGGAAAACAGAACCGTGTTTCTTTTTACTCTAGTTCTCATAAATCTTCTGGTGTTTTAGACTATGTACATTCTGATGTCTTCGGTCTAGTTGATGTTCCTTCTTTAGCTAAATCAAGATACTATGTATCGTTTATTGATGATTATTTAAGGAGGGCATTTGTATATTTTTTGAAAAATAAATCAGAAGTGTTCAGTCGGTTTAAAGAATTTAAAACTCTTGTGGAAAATCAGACTGGTAGAAAAAATAGTGGTGAATATTGCAATGCGGATTTTGATAAATATTGTGTAGATCATGGTATAAAAAGGCATAAGACTACACCTTATACTCCACAACAAAATGGAGTTGCTGAAAGGTTGAATAGATCATTGATGGAGAAAGCAAGAAGTATGTTGAGTTATGCTAGTCTTGAACAAAGGTTCTGGGCTGAGGCAGTTGCTACAGCTTGTTACTTGCTGAACTGTTCTCTTACTTCAGCATTGGTTGATAAGACACTTATGGAAGTGTGGTCTAGAAAGAAGCCCTCTTTGAGACATCTTCATGTCTTTGGCTGTGAGGCATATGCTCATATTCCTAAGGTAAAAAGGTCTAAGTTGGATTACAAGGCAGTCAAATGTATCTTTATTGGCTATGGAGTCGGTGTTAAAGGGTACAAGCTTTGGAATCCTGAAACTGAAAAAGTAATTTACAACATGAATGTAATTTTCAGAGAGCTGAAACCTTTGGTTATTGATCCTCAGCTGGAGAAGACAGAAAAGAAGAAAGAAAAGAGTGTTGTTAATATTCCTTTGACCCCTATATAAGAGGAACAACAAACACCAAGTGTAGATGATTCAGAAGCGAGTTCAAGTAGCTCCAAAGATTCGAATCTAGAGCAAGAACCTAAACCTGCACCTCAACCATTGAGGTGGTCTACATGTGAAAGAAGACAACTAGATAGGTATGGATTTTTAGTACTTGATTCAAGTTGTGCCTATGCTTTACTTACTGATATTGATGAACCTAGGACTGTGAAAGAAGCTATTAGTTTATCTGATTCAGATTCTTGGTTGGAAGCCATGGATAATGAAATGTCATCATTGGAGAAGAATGGAACCTGGGATCTGGTGCCCTTGCCTGAAGGTAGAAAACTTGTGGGCTGTGAGTGGGTATTTAAAAAGAAATATGGTCCAGATGGTAGTGTTGATAAGTACAAGGCAAGATTGGTTGCTAAGGGGTATTCCCAAAAGGAAGGTATAGATTATGGAGAAATCTTTTCTCCTGTAGCTAAGCTGACATCCATTAGATTTCTGTTGTCACTTGCAGCAGCATATGATTTTGAAATTGAGCAGATGGATGTGACAATAGCATTTCTTCATGGGGACCTTGAAGAAGAAATTTATATATCCCAGCCAGAGCATTTTGTGGTAAAAGGTAAAGAACATCTGGTATGTAAACTTAAGAAGTCTCTTTATGGTTTGAAGCAATCTCCTAGAATGTGGTATCAAAAATTTGATACGTATGTTCTATCTTTAGGATATGTGAGATCTAAATCTGATCACTGTGTTTATTATAAAACTGATGGTGATCAAATTCTTATAATTGCACTGTATGAGGATGACTTGTTATTCATTGGCAATGGTAAGGAGATGATCTCAGATTTAAAAGCTCGGTTGTCCTTGAAATTTGAAATGAAGAATCTGGGGGCAGCAAAGTACATTCTGGGAATGGAAATCAAAAGGGACAGATCTAAGAGAAAGCTTTGGCTCAGCCAGAGCAAATATATTACCAATGTTCTTGATAAATTTAATATGTCTGATTCCAAACAACTAGTTGTTCCAGATTTGCAGGGAATGAAACTATCTGTTGAAGATTGTCCAGAATCTTCGAATGAAATTGACGACATTAAAAAAGTGCCTTATGCAAGTGTTGTTGGCAGTTTAATGTATGCAATGGTCTATACCAGACTAGACATTGCCCAAGCAGTGGGAGTTTTGAGCCGATTTATGGCGAATCAAGGCAGATCACATTGGGATGCTGTGAAAAGAGTTATGAGGTATTTGAAGGGAACTTCTGATTATACTATTTGCTATCATGGAAACTCAGTTGGATCTCAGAGGTCTATAAGCATTCAGGGTTATGTTGATTTTGATTGGGCAGGGGACATTGACAGTAGAAGATCTACCAGTGGATATGTGTTCACGTTAAATGGTGGTGCTATTAGTTGGATGAGCAAGTGGCAGGCTATAGTCGCTTTGTCCACAACAGAGGCAAAGTACATGGTAGCTACTCGTGCATGCCAAGAAGCCGTTTGGCTGAAGAGGTTATGTTCTGATGTTGGTTTTAATGTAGGGCAAATACAAATACACTGTGACAGTCAAAGTGCTATATGTTTGGCGAAGAATCCTACATTTCATGCTAGGACAAAACATATTGATGTCCAATATCACTTTGTTCGTGATATGGTGGAAGATAGGAAGGTGAAGCTTGAAAAGATTGACACTTTGGAAAATGCCGCTGATGCCTTAACTAAACCAGTGAGCACAGCCAAGTTCAAATGGTGTTTAGATGAAATGGGTCTTTGGGCCCATAATTTTCAGTAATCGAATGAGGATTACGAGGTAGCAGTAATCTCTTCGACAAGTGGGAGATTGAAGAGACTTAATGTCTCAAATTACTGCATGGAACCTATTTTCTTTCATGTTTCTTGTTCATCGTTCAATCAACAAAAGTTGAACTATTGGTGAACTCTTGAACTTGGTTCATCGGGTTCAATGGTTCAATCGCTATCCATTGGTTACTTCGTTGAAGGCTTGAACTGTTCATCAGGTTCAATGGTTCATTGAACTGTTCATCGGGTTCAATGGTTCATTGAACTGTTCGGTAGTTCCACAAGTTCAATGGTTCAGTGAATTGTTCGTTGTTTCCACAGGTTCAATGGTTCAACCATTGGTTTGAGGTTCAATGGTTCAACCGATGGTTCAATGGTTCCACAGGTTCAATGGTTTAATCGATGGAGATTGAATGTTTGGACATCGGTAAGAAAATTATCATCGGCGAAGTTTAGAGATATCTCTCCGACTGCCAGTATCTTTTCAATGGACGGTGAATGGTAAACCCATTGGTTTTGTCGACATTTGTGTCGACAGTCTATATTCTTTTGGGCGTGTATATATATTACTGTTACGCCCGATGTCTGATGCATGTGGGATTAATCATCTCACTGGAATGCGAACTGTTAGAAGGCAGTTACGCGACGGTTGTGACAGTGATGCTGAGTCAGTTGAAACGAGCAGTTAGGGCAGAAGTGAAAATGGTTCTTGCTCTTGAAGAGTGTGGTTTATATACAGATTTGGTGAGCTTGTCATAGATGATGAAGAGATTTGATTATACAGTTTTATTCTGTAAATATATAGATGAAATAAAACGGTTTGGTGTAGTTGTCCAAGGATCGATACCTAAGCAAAAGAGCTAGGATCTTTATTGTAACTATTCTGTTTACTGTAATAAAGATAGTCTCTCTTGTGGTGGTGGGTTTTTTACCCAAAAAGGTTTTCCCACGTAAATCTGTTGTCGCTCTTTGTTGTCTGAAATGTTTATTCTATTTTTCTGGTGTGTTTATCTGTAGTTTTTTGAATTGAAATTTACCTGTCTACATTATCCCCTTTGAATTAACATTAGGGAAGTTGTATTCCGCACCTGTGCTTTCCTTACAAGTTTTTCATTTAGCCCTTTTCTTGTTGTGTTCTCTACTATAATGTTTGTCTTGTAGGTTTTTCATCCATCTTTGTTTTTTGTGGCTATTGTGTGGCTATTTTTTGTGAATAATAATGTTATTCATAGGATTACTAAGGTAGGATAACAATATAGATAGTTGTGTCATATGTATTTGGTAGAAATATGGATTCAAAAGTTGTCCAAGTAGATTAATATACATAGTCGGGTGAAAATAGTAGTTGAGTATGTAGCGTAAAATCAACCATAGATTAAAAAATGTTTACATTCATCTGAGTCATCTTTAGGTCCCTCTTAACCAAGTCTAGCTATTTTCATATAGATGTCTCGAATGCCATGATGCCCATAATTTTACATTCTATAATAGCACAATGATATCAATTTAATTTATGCATAATGACATATATGAATATAATTTAACTTATATAGATATCAATAATTGATGTCTTGAATGTTATTATGCAAATAATAAGTATTAGCCTCATTCCTAGAAAGGTAGACTAAGTTGTCATATCATTATACCTTGAATAATATATTATTCTGAATAACATAGTATGTCATGTGCTTAAGTACTATATTGAGTTGTGAAGATGAAGAGCTTTTGACTGACATCAAAAAGTGTCATTTGTAAGGTAACTTAAAGTGGAAGATACCATTTAGGGTATGAGGGCATGTTATCAGTAATTAGGTTGTGATATTATGACTATAGAAACATGATATCATGATGCCAATTTCTTAAACCCTTCTCATGATGCTACATACCTTTGTTTTGTGTATGTGTATACACACACACACATAAACATTTGAACTTCTAACATTCATTAAATCATTAAATTGATATTCATAGTTAAAAGAGAACTAAGTGGCAATGGGATTGTAGCCTAGTTAGATGAACTATACATACATATCTTTCAGTGGTAGTGGCATTTTGTATATATCTCTTTTAGGAGTCATTAAATCTAATGTTCCTCTCTTTTGATTCTTAAAAAAAATTCTTTTATGTGAACATTATGTACAAGATAAATGCACCTCTCTTGATATTACCATTGTGTACTTGAAAATAAAATGATAGTATTATGAATTAGTACATCTATACTATACTAACTATTAAGCATATTTTTAATGGATATCTTGAATAAGCTACTAGACTTATGAATCCATATATAATATATATTAGGCATATACTTTTAATAAATATCTTGAATAAGCTACTAGACTTATGAATCGATATATCTTTAATCCTTTCTGGTTATAAATAAACAGGACATTTCCAAAATAGAGTCTAATGGTATAAAATCAAAGAGGAGGAAGACATGCAAGAAAATAAAAGAAATACTAAATTGTTCTTTGAATGAACCAGTAATCGATTCTTCCCACCATATGACCTCAGTGACCAATACAAATGACACTGGTGGAATGAGGGATATCTCTCCAATGCAAGTGTTGTGCATCGTTGCAAATATCAATTAGCTATAGATCTTGCTGAACTTCGATTCTGCTATTTTTAAGAGTTAGAGATGTTTCTCAGATTGTATAATAATGCAGCTGCAAAATCAAAGGCGTCTTCTCTATTGAATCAATTAACATGGAAACAATCTAAGATATGTAGGAACTTGGTCTGTTGGGAAATCTTCGTTCCCCCATGCCATGAAAGTGGAATGAGATTATAAGGCAACAATACTGTCTAAAGCAAAACTGAACAGTGAGACCAAGAGAGAAGCAGAAACTGGAATAAGAAAATGAATTTATACTTGAGAGAGGAGTTGACATTAATGTCCTTATAGAATTATGGCTTTCAATACAAGAATTAGATCTTGGCATCAGATTCCATGATAAATTCCAACTTATTTTGTTAATTTGTCTTGACTCCCCAAAAAAGATGGTCAAGTCATTCAATACGCTGAAGTTATTATGTGTCGAGGTACATACAAATAGTGATATATCTATATGATCCCCTCACTTAAACCCAAAATTTCATTGGACAAAAAAACAATCTAATTAATTAAATTTTGCTAATTTTTAAAATGTTTACTATTCATCATTACAATTATTATCTCTTACAAGTGTTGTTTATTGAAAAATCAATATTTTTTTGATTAAAGAATAAAACATGTTTTGAAAGAACCTGAAACCTTAATACAACAAAAAAGGCATCAACAACACAACAGTCAACCAACAATTAAATTGTAAGAAAGCTACCAACAATAACATGCACAAACTATAGCTTATAAAACCAACAAGCTATTAATCAACACAACCCAAATCAAGGTGGCTTGAAGCCAAAACACTCCAAAGAGCTTTGAATGCATCCACCAGGCCTAACCACAAAATCAATGCTTGATTTCTCCTTAACCACCTTCCCCTTTTTTATCACTCTTGAATCAAGAGACCTCTCATCCAAAGGCGACATCCTTTTTTCCTTGCATTTGGAGGGTGAAACCAACGGGTGCCAACCATGTCCACATCCAACGAAATTTGCTCTTGATTAGCCAACTTAGCACCCCTCCCAATAGAGTCATCTGTAACACTAATCATAATAGATACCACCTCCGAAGGTTGAGCTGGATCCAACTTTTCTTTTTTCTTCCAATAGTAAACCACCTTCCTAAAGTTCAGACAACTAACACTAGAATGGCCAACCTTCTAGCATTTTTGGTACAATATAGAAGAATCTTGATAGATAATTTCTTGTTTTCACTCCCCAAATTTTGAAGACAAATTTATAGCAAATGAGAGTACTAGTTCCACCTTACAATTTACACAGAATTTGGCAAACATTAGTCATTTCCAAGATTTGGTCACCTCATCAATGAAAATGAGTTGACTAAAAATGCTAGCAATACCTGCCAACATTTCCTCCTCCTAATACTCCATTGATAAGCTTAGGGGCCTAACCCAAATAGGGGCCCATTTGATGCTCTCCTTCTTAGGACTGAAATAGGGTTCCCATTTTTTAGGAAGAGATTTGATCTTCCCAGAAACCATGAACCTTGCAAGATTTAGGCACAATCATCATAGGTCCAGAAAGAGATAAAGAAATTTTTTTTTCTCATGGCTGCTATTTTGAAATGGCCACATAAATTCCACTTTCTCTTGGCCCAATCCCTAAAGATGTTGATATTTGGCCTAGCTCCAAGAAATTTATTGATGAGGGATACTTTAGCTTAGAGGAAGCCCTATCCACCATAGAGTTAGGTATTTGCATCACAACCCCCTCATTTAGAGAGGGAAAAATAGACGGACCTTGCCCATCCAAAATTGATTCTACCTGCAAAGGCTTAGCTGGTAGAAAATTTAGACCTTCCACACCATTAGAAGCAAGATCCCTGAAGCATCCACTCCAAGACCAACCCAGGCCACTAGCAGAATGGATGCCAAGCTAGACCTCGACACAACTAGCATCATACACTCATCCTTCTCCCTAAGGGAGCGAGCATGGACATTTGAAGTTGTGACCTCCACAAGATTTTTGAGGGGAGCATCCACCTTAGTGCCACCAACTACATCCCCAACACCACTTCGAATCCATGATGCAACAACAAGGGATACCTTGATTTGGTCCTTACACACAGGGGTTGGGAGAAGAAACCCCCATTTCATATCCTTCTGCTCCATAGGAGAGTGAAGATCTACAACTGACCACTCACTTTGCATGACATAGGAAATGTTTTTTCTCACATCTATAGATTTGGCCACTGAAGCCTGCAAACGAGCCTCATACCAAAGGTCCAATAATAGCTCTTCATCCTCATTGATGTAAGATCCACTCCATTCATCCTCTTCCTCATCATCTTAGTTTTCATCCTCCATTGCCTCTCCTATGTCTGTTACTGTATCATTTAGAATGTGACCCAGATAATTTGTGAGTGAGTCACACTCCAACATGACACATGAATTGTCTTCCTTTCTATGGGCGACCTCAATCACTCTTGCTCACATGGCAAGAGCCAACCAAGTGGTAGAACTAGGGGGTTGTTCTGCTCTCTTTCTTGAGGGAGCAGAACGTTGCATATGGCAGTTGGGTTTTGTGCTATGTGCATGTTTTGATGATTGTTCCTATGGAGACGTTTGATTGTTGTTTTTGTTGTTGTGATAATTGTATGACCCAAAGGGTCACAAGTCCTGAGCTTCCTAAGCCTAGCATGAAGGCTATTTTGTTTGTTGGTAAGTTAGATACGTTCTTGTCTCCTTTCTTTGTCTCATAAGACTTGGTGTATGGTTGCTGGTCTCTAATGTGCTGATGATGTTCTTGTTCTTTCATTGCTTGTTCTATGTTTTGTTGGTGAATTGGATGGGAGAAATTCTCCCCAATCTCATCAAGGATGGATTGTATCCAATCTTCCCTAATGCTTGGGCACATTGAATGCTTGTAAATAGGGGAGAAGTATTGTGCTTCACGTTGAATGTGTTAAGAATGTTTGAGTTGATGTTTACCTTGTGATGAGATCAAGGGTTTCTCCTTTCAAATTGTTTAATTTGAATTATGTTTACCTTGTGATGAGATAGATGGTTTTGTTCTCTAAGTCTTCCTAATGTTTTTGTAATTTTCTTATAATGCAAATTAAATGTATGCAAAATGATTTTGGTTCCTTTTCTCCAAATTAAAATATTGTCTAATTACCTAAGAATTGAAATATGTATGTGCAAGCTATATGTGTTTTTCAATATGCAAACTAATCGTATGTTTTTGTAGTTTTTGTGGAACAAATTTGAATCTAATCTAACAATTTGAAATTGCAAATCAAAATAAATGTAATATAATGAACAAAATAAGGCTAATCAAATTGAATCAAAAGCAATGCTAATCTATGAAAACAAAGAAGCAACCTATCAAGGAAAGAGCAAAGTAATGATTACTTTTCCAAGAGCCATAATGTGAGCTAATTACTAATCTAATACATAAATAACCTGGAATGAATAAGTTGACAACGCATGTCTTGAGCCCTCAAAAGTCCTTGTGGCAACCCTCTCTTCCTCTGTAGCAGTGGGGTCCTCCTCTTGGTGATAGAAATGATGATGGGAGCAAATGGAATAAAATAGAAGTTTTGAAGCTTTGAAAATAATTGGGCACTAGAATGCCTAAGGAGCACTATGGTTTGGAGATATGGAAGATTTGAAAATAATTGGGCATTAGGATGCCTATGAAGCACTGTGGCTTGGAGCTATGGAAGATAAATGGAAAAATGAAAAGGCTCACAAGGTCTTGCACAAGCATAAAAATGCTATGGAGACAATTAGCAAAGAAAATAAAGAGCAAGAGCAACAATACTGAGTTTGCCTTCCCAAATGAATATAGGAGGGGGTATTTATAGGAAAAAAACCAACACCAAAGGTGGTGGTGATTGGGGAGTTAACATAAATAGATTGGGGAGTGATTTGACTCTAATTGAGAGTGAACACTGGTTGTAGAGGAAATCATAGGAGAAAAAATGAAGTTAACACTTGATTGATTGTAAGATAACTAAGAATTATTTGGAGATGAGATTTGGCTAATTGGGAGTGTTGAATTAGTTTGGAGGAGTTGACAATCAGTTAGAGAAGAAGACTCACACGGTCAGGGCTTAATTTGGAGAAAATTTGGGACAAAATTGGAAGAAAACATGCATGTTAAAAGATGATAGGGTTGCCCCTTTCAGGAAGTGGGTTTCCCCTTTCACTAGGGAAAGTTGCTCCTGGAGATCCTGCTTAAGTTCTTGGGTTGCCTAGGGAGATCTTGAAGTCATAGTGGGTGACCCACAAAAGATATTTTGCACAAGTGGTTTCCAAGGCGGAGAATGATCTAGGAGGTGTAAGAATGGTTTTGGAATCACCCCTTTCACTAGGGCAAGTCACCCCTGGAGATCCTATTTTAGCTGCAGGGTCACCTAGGGAGATCCTAAAGTGACAGGGGGCAACCCATAAAGGAAAGACACAACATGAAAATTGAAGCCAGGGATGGAATAGGGAGGTTAATTATATGATTCTAAAGGGATGAAATGATGCAAATGTTGAAATGCACAAGACAACTAAGAGGGGGGTGAGTTAGTTGACTCTAAAACTTTAATCACTTATGAATCATCAACACATCAAATGCTCAGTAACTGTTATTAAGATTTAATGATGAAGACATGAAACAAGAAGCTCAACACAATAACACATCCAACACATAAGACACCCAATTTTTTATGTGGAAAACCCTATAAGGGAAAAACCATGGTGGGTGTTAGCCCACAGAAATAAATATGTTATAGTGATATTGGAAAATAGAGGTTCACTGCCTTAGGGCTCACTGCGCATAATGCTCATTGCAAATATTAGGGCTCACTGCCAAGGGGTGGCTCATTGCCAAGGATTAGTTAGCTGATTTAATAGCATCTACTCCATGCCTGGGTTCAGTTCCATTGAAGCACAGTATAACTCCTCTACTATGCTCTTCTTACACCTTTGCACTTATCTTTTCATTTTTACACTAGGACATCTTTTTCACGACTACAAATGTTACATGCTTTTATACAATTCATCAACCTTGGAATGTACATTCAGGTCGACATTACATTCATCAACCATTGGAACAATCTGCAAGGTCGGCATTACAAACATACATAGAAATAGGTCTAGACCTAAACAAAATTTGCTAAGGTAAAGATGTATGCGAATCATGTTATGCCTTAGCTGGGACTCAAATGCAATCTTCCATGTCACGACACGCTTCCACAATCTTCAATGTATCTCTGCAAGTAATGAAAACAACCAAGTCAGCCAAGACTATTGTAATCATTAAGTCTTCTAAGAGAAGTCTTCATCCACAATCCAAATTTCTCTTTGCGAACCAATCCAAAGGTAGGAACACGATCAAGAGACATCCACAAGCACATTGTAATTACCAGGAACAACTGCACAATCTCTAACCACTCTGTCAAGAAGATTCTTCAAACCAAAGCATATAAACAACACTACTAGCTACTGTCATAGAGAAAAGATAGCTTGCGGACCACCAAATCATGAACCATTGGAGTTGAAGGTACTTATCATCATTTTAGACTTAACTCCTGAACCGTAGATCATAATACTTCAATGCGGAGGAATGCAGAGCAAAATAAATTCTCCCTGTCACCAGTGAATATATAGAAAAAACAATTTTTACTCTGGTGAACATTACTCACTCAAATCTTCATACCAGAGGCTCAAACTTGGAACATAGCATCTTCAGACATGCCTTTAAATAAATTTCAATCCACATACAAAGATATGCAATTTACAAGAAATGCAGAGCAACATACTGGACTGTTTTGCTATAAACAAAGATACTCTTTTATACACTGTTTCCACCGGAGGAACAAATTTTCTCAAAAGCACTTGGAAACTCAATATCAGGATCACTTACTCATTATCTCCAACACTTATATAAGACAATGCAAAGCATCTAACTCATTACAAGCAAGCATCAAATCAAGAGTATAGTTGACACCAATGATAACACAGATATGTTGACATCAATGACAACACCGGTTAGGCACATACTTGCAACAATCTCCCCCTTTGTCATTGATGGCAACATATGATGTGAAAAACTATAATGACCATCAGGACAAGATACTCCCCCTTTCTTTTTACACATCTGCACTCTTTCTCCCCCTGAGTTTTTCACATGATTTCTATCCCCCTTTGACATCAATGGAAAAGGGCATATGCTTGCACTCTGCTACTTTGATCAAATTGCTCTTTCATGAATATTGTAACACTTACTGCTCTTTGTCAGGAACACATATTAGGAACACTTGCTACTCCCCCTAAGAGGTAGCTCTCAAAACATCAATCCAGGTCAAAGAATAAGGCTTTGGACACCATTGGACTGATGCATTCTTATGCATCTTAGTTCAGAGTAGGAGGGGTAATAACCCTTAACTTTTCTCTAAGATACTCAAAGGTATCCTTAGGCAAAGGCTTAGTGAAAATATCTATAATCTGATCCTTTATGGACACATATTCCATCTTTACTTCATTTTCTATCACCTTCTCTCTCAAAAAGTGATACCTTATTGATATATGCTTTGTTCTTGAGTGCATCACTGGATTCTTTGAAATGTTTATGGCACTTGTATTGTCACAAAAGATTGCAATTGAATCTTCATACACAACTCTTATATCCTTCAAAGCCTGCTTCATTCACAACACTTGAGTGCAACAACATGCTGTTGCAATATACTCTGTTTCTGCAGTAGACAAGGAGATCGAATTTTGTTTCTTACTCAGCCATGAAACCAATCTATTACCCAAGAAGAAAGCACCTCCACTTGTACTCTTTCTGTCATCAACATCTTCGGCCCAATCTGCATCTGTCTAAGCACTGAGTGTGAAATCATTATCCTTTGGATACCATAAGCCATGATCTGATGTGCCTTTCAAATACCTCAAGATTCTCTTGACTTCCATCACATGTGATTCTCTAGGATCTTCTTGAAATCTTGCCACAAGACATACTGCATGCATTATATCAGGTCTACTTTGAGTTAGATAAAGTAATCCTCCAATCATCGATCTGTACCTTTTCTGATCAGTCTTAGGTGATTCATCAGTTTTGTTTAATTTGTAGCCAATCACCATGGGAGTACATACTGGTTTGGAGTCCTCCATTCCAAATTTCTTCAACAACTCTTTCACATACTTAGACTGAGAAATGAAGATTCCTTTATCTGATTGAGTAATTTGTAGACTTAGAAAGAAATTCATTTCACCAAACATAGACATCTCAAATTCATTTTGCATTTCTCCTACAAACTTCATGCACATACCTTCATTTCTTCCAAAGATAATGTCATCAACAAAGACTTCAACAATCAGGATTTGATTATCATTGATTTTTAAATAGAGGTTGCTATCAGTAGTGCCTTTATTAAACCCTAATTGCAGCAGATACTTGTCTAACCTTGCATACCATGCTCTGGGGGCTTGCTTTAGTCCATACAATGCCTTTTTCAATCTGCACACCATATCACCTTGGTTTGATAACTAAAATCCTTCCGATTGCTCAATGTAAACTTCTTCCAATTCACCATTCAAGAATGCAGACTTCACATTCAACTGATACACTTTGAAATCTGTGTGCTGCAAATGCCAGAAATATTCTGATTGCTTCAATCCTAGCCACTAGAGTAAAATTCTCTTCAAAATATGTTCCTTCAATTTGAGAATGTCCTTTGCACACAAGCCTTGCTTTGTTTCTTACAACTTCTCCATTTTCATTCAGCTTGTTCATGAAAACCCATTTAGTTCTAATGACATTTTTGTCAACAGGTCTAGGAACCAATTCCCAAGTTTGATTCTTCTCTATCTACATCGGTTCCTCTTCCATGGCTTTTACCCAATTTTTATCATTGCAAGCTTCATTCACAGTTTTTGGTTCAACCTTTGAAAGCAAATAGTAATTCACTTGTTCTTCTGCAACTCTCTTCCTTGTCAGCACACCTTTGTTTTTGTCACCTATAATCTAATCTTCAGAATGATTAATCCTTACATACCTGGGAGTCTTAACAACACTTTCTGAAGCCTCTTCTTCATCCTGAATGTCTTCTTGTTCAACTTTTTCTTCATTTACTATGGTCACAGGTTCATTTGATTCATAGCAACTTAGATATGATATTCTTTCCTTGCCTTCATCCACCTTCACATTGGCACTCTCAACAATCTTTTTCAGTCTCTTATTGTAGCACCAATAGGCCTTACTCTTGGTAGAGTAACCAAGAAAAATTCCTTCATCACATCTAGCATCAAACTTGCCTAGTTCTTCATCTCTTCTGATATAACATTTGCTACCAAAAACATTGAATTTCATCACTATAGGAACTCTTCCATACCATAATTCAAAAGGAGTTTTAGAACTGTTACCTTTGACTTAAACTCTATTTAGGATGTACACAATAGTATGTATGGCTTCTCTCCAATATACTTCCAGTAGGTTAGCTTCCTTTAGCATAGTCCTAGCAACCTCTTGAACTGTCTTGTTCATTCTTTCAACAACTCCATTCTACTGAGGAGTGTTAGGTGTAGACAACTGTCTCTTTATCCCTTGTTCTTCACAGAAAATATTGAATTCATTTGATGCGAACTCGCCTCCTCTATTAGACCTTAAGCATTTGATTCTCAATTCTAACTCATTCTCAACCATTGCCTTGAAAACTTTGAACTTGTCTAGGGCTTCAAATTTTTATTTTAGAAAAGTGACCCAAGTCATTCTAGAATAGTCATCAATAAGCAACATAAAATACTTGTCACCTTACAGACTTCTTGTTCTTGTGGGACCACACAAATCTGCATGTACTAGCTCCAACAATCTAGTAGAGAATTTTTCTTTGTTTTTGATACTTGTTTTTGTTTGTTTCTCAAATTGACACTCCTTACAAATGGTGTTGGCTAGCTTCACAAGTTTAGACAGATCTCTCATAGCTTGTGCAAAACTTATCTTCACCAAATTGTCAAAATTGATATGACACATCCTTCTATGCCACAACCAACTCTCATCTATCTGAGCCAATAAATAATAATCATTAGTCCTCTTAATTGGTAAATGTTACCTTTGGTCTTCTTACCGGTAGCAATCACTGTTTCAGAGCTTTTCATGATCTTGCACCCATTGTCTTTGAATCTCAGATCATAACCTTTGTCACACATCTGACCAACACTCAAAAGATTATGCTTCAAACCCTTCACATATAGGACATTATTAGTGTTGTGCTTTCCATCAAAAGAAATAGATCCTTTTTCACAAATCTTACCAGCTGCATTATCTCCAAACCTAACTCGAGTCCTCCATCATACTTTTCCAAACTCACAAACTTACTTTTGTCACCGGTCATGTGATGTGAGCATCCACTATCAATAATCCATTCGTCCTTATCTTTCTCAACCTGAACAGCCAAAGCACTTTCTTCCACTGGTTTTTCTTTCTTCACACAGCTAGCAGGATTAGTAGACACTGGTTCTTCTTTAATTGCAATAAACAAGAACTCATTTACACTAGTACTAGCATCATCAGATTTATCATCTGTCACACCTTCATCATCAAGATCTCTAACATAGTAGCATTTCTTTGGAACCCTAGGTTTATTCTCAAATATTTTTCTATTCCTTTCAATTCTCTCAGGACATCTAGAAGCATAGTGACCAACCTTACCACATGTAAAACATTTGAAGGGTAATTTGCCTTTGAACTTACCAGAACCTTTTGCAGTCTATCGATAAAGTTTGCTTCAATTTCATCAAGCTCATCATCAGGTTCCACCTTGTACTTTTCAGCTCTGGAGATCTTCTCTGAAGTACTAGCTTTGAAAGCAGTCTCAATCTTTGGCAGAGCATCACCAAGTTCTCTCATCTCAAAAGCTGTAAGCTTTCCTTGCAACTTATCCTTGGTGACATCTTTCATAGTCATTACTTCTTCAATTGCAGCTACCTTGTGACTGTAGGATTTAGGTAATGACCTAAAAATTTTCATCACAACTTCCTTCTCCTCAATAGTTCCTCCCATACCTTTTATTCCATTGACAATTTCATCAACTTTTTGCATGTAGGCTATTGTGTTTTCATCTTCACTCATCTTTAAACCCTCATATTTCGCTTTCAGACCTTGCAGTTTGGTGCTTTTAATAAACTCATCTCCTTCATACAGATTTTTCAGCTTTTCCTAGACTTCATGAGTAGTTTCTAGATCCATGACCTTTATCAACTCAATATCTGACAAGGCACTTAACAGCACATCTCTAGCTTTTATATTTAACTCATATTCTTTGATTTCATCTTTAGTTATTAAACCATTTTGAGGCATGGTATACTTTGTCTCTGTCACTTTCCATATTCTATAACCAAGACAAAGGAGATGGCTTTTCATTCGTACCTTCCATAAAGCATAATTCATCCCATCGAATTGAGGAGCTTCTCTCTTATAAGACATCCTGGATCGACCTCAAGCTGTTAGGCTTACTTCTGAGGAACCTTGCTCTGATCCCAATTGTTGAAATACAAAAGACAACTGAGAGGGGGGGTGAATCAGTTGTCTCTAAAACTTTAATCACTTATGAATCATCAACACATCAAATGCTTAGTAATTGTTATTAAGATTTAACCATGAAGACATGAAACAAGAAGCTCAACACAATAACACATCCAACACATAAGACACCAAATTTTTTATGTGGAAAACCCTATAAGGGAAAAACCATAGTGGGTGTTAGCCCACAGAACACTCGTAGAATTTTGGTAAATAAATGACTAAGTGACTAAAACTTTTAGTCACAACAACTAAAAATGACTAAATTCTACTTTTTTTTGCAACTTAGCTGTAAATGAGTAAATAAATGACTAATTTGGTCGTTGACTAAAATATTATTTAGTCACAGAAAAAAAAATGACTAAATAGTTAGTCACCAAATACAAATTAGACAAAATTTTTAAAAAAAATTTGGGGAAAATATTGGCGGGATGTATTGGTGTGATTCATTATTTGTGTTCATTGCAGAATTCCTCCTTCATTAGTCGGGAAGAAGAACATCCCTGATATCGGAGCTCACAATTACGAGGCAATGGACGTGTACCATCTAGATGCCCACAAACCCACCATAGATATGGCCCATCACAATCACACTCTTCACTTACAGACACGCTAACATGCTCTTCACGCACTCAGCTTGGAATATCTCTGACCGTTCAGAGATAGTTGTGGTGGAATTGCTGAAAAATAAAAGGTTAGGAATGTAGAGATCAAAGTACTTTCCCAGAGCTACTTCGCACTGAGGCATTTTGAGTTATAGTAGCTACTTACATGGGCGATAAAGAGGAGAGGACCTGGAGATTTTTGAAAAGGCAGGCAAGGAATTCATAGTTTGTTGCAATGAATTTGAAGTTGGTGAGGCCCTTTGCAGCGAATTCAGGGGTAATTCAAAAGCCTCATTACATTTATAAACAAAAAATCTATAGCTTTATGATTGGAAACTTACAATAGTTACAATCTACTACTCTTAATAATGTTCTTTTACAATCTTGCCACTATTCTGCTTCATAATGTGTTCGAGCTAAATATAATAAAATTTAGGTGTCAGTGCCAAAATAGAATTCCTCAAATAATTTTGATACATTTTCACTGCAAGTGTAAACTATCCTTGTGCAAAGTAAACATGTGCTAGATTTACCCACAGATCAGGCATCTGAACAAAGATGTTTCCTACTGCAGCTTCTTGTACATGTGTAAAAATTTCCTTTGCAATATTAAATTGACCCCTTTCAACTAGCACAATGGCTACCCCATTTGTAGCATAAACATTTCCTGGCCTTTGTGCCAACACTTTACAATACAGTTCTCTAGCCTTCTCAAGATGTTGTGCCTCCACCTTTGGATCCCTCCTCTCATTGTGAAAAGCTGCAAAATAACTCCAATTTCCAAGTGAAATGTCAACATAAGAATTCTTTGCATTTGATTCACTTTGTGCATCTTTAATTGTTTCTTTTGCTTTAAGTCAATCATCTATTTTCAGTTCCATTTTTCCAAGCATAAATAAAGCATTTGATGAGTTTTTATCCACCTTAAGTGCACCCCTAATCAATTCTAGGCTTAGTTGGATCTCATTCCAAGCCTGAGCCATGACTGCAAGATGTAGATATGCATCCACATATTCAGGAAACTTGAACAATATTAGCCTATATAACAGATTTTCTTTTTCAGTATCATGTAGCTATTCAAAAAACCTAGCAAGATTAAATAGTTTTGTGACTTTATCCCAGGGTAGCTCAAGTGAAACACCACCTTCTTATAGTCAATGGAATAATTCCATATCCTTAAAGAGCATAGGAAAAACTGCAGAATTGGCACTAGGGCTTTTATTTATGAATTCAATCCAAATGCCATTTCCCAATGCCTCCATAAAAGTTTATTGAGCCAACTCTAGTTCATCATGCTCAAAATGAAGAACCCCAATGTTGTTTAACAATTGAATGGGTACTTCTTCTCTGCTCTTCTTCAGAAGAGACTTTGTTGTCTTAAGAGAATCTAAGGCTGCACTGGGGTCTGATGATATTAATAACTCACCCATCTTGATAAATGCATGGGCATCATGTGGATCTATGTGAGTTGCCTTTCTTAAACTTTCCAAAGCCTTCTCTACCTACCCTTGCTGAGCATATATATGGCCTACAACTTTTAAGCTCTCACAGTTCTCAGGGTGGACCTCCAGAACCTTTTCAAAATTTGAGAGAGAACTCTTAAGATCTCCCAGCTTCAATTGAACTTGTCCACAAAATCCTGTGGCCTCTGGCTTTCCTTAACTGATGCCATGTAGTAGTGGCCAGTGGTGTCATAATCACCTTTACTATGATAAGATCATGCAATATTATAATATGAATGAGATTTCATAAGAGGGTGGTCAGTTGAAACAAGAGCTATCTCAGTCAACTGTTGCACAAGAAAATGCTACCCTGTGAAGAAAAAATGGTTTGATAAATGATTCAATGCCATTGCACAGTACATGTATAATTCAAAGGCTCTACGCATCTTTTCCATTCCTTCATGAACACTACCTTTTTCACTAATTGTGAGAATCCTACAAGTAAAAAGTGCACAAAACTGACCACATAGATTTATGTAGAGGTAGAACATGATGTAGAGGAAGGACTCACACACAATAACCTTGACACATCCCAAACAAAGTTTCAATACACTTGATGCAAATCTATACCCTTGTTGATTCTTGACAATTTGCTCCTAAGCCTAAAACATGGAAACAACACCCTAGTGACACTGAATCATTGAAGACAACATGGAATATGGGCAACTTGATTTATTTAGACCTATTACAACATCTTCTAGGGGTTTTCAAATGTACATGACATAACTAAGTGATTAACACAATGATTTATGCAATTTAGGTCTTGCTGCCACTAGGTGCAATCAAGGTGATGACTCCAAACGAAGGTAAGGACACTTGTCATATGAATTCCTAGGCTTGTGTAGGCCCTAACAACATGCCACTATGATTCTTCACCCCTCCATTGACATACAGTGCATAGATTATTCAAAGCAACAAAGAACCTAGGGTTTTAGGACTATCTCACAACAAATCTGCACACACAGTCAATCATATCTTCTTCACATGTGCCATTCATGAGTTGTCCTCTTGCAGGGATGTGGATAGGCATGGGATAGAGCTTTCCACCAATTTTCAAGATTTTTGGATGGTGGAAACTCTACCCATGATCAAATTTTGCTCCCTGGAAAACCTAGGTAGGGTTTAGACCTGCACTCACCAAAAATGTAATATCTCGCACAAAACTTGATGAAATTCTACCAAACTAAGTGCATTTGAAAGCTAGATTTTTGTTGCTATGTGTAAAACATTACGGATGGATCAATGTCGAAGGTTGACTATGGATCAATACCATGCATTTGATGAGAGAGTATCCAATGAGAGGGACATGGACAAATATCCATGTCCATGTAAAGACTGTCATGGTGGAAAGGTGAGAAAAAGAAACCTAATTCTTTGACATATGATAAGATATGGGCATAGTGGTATAAGCCCTTGGGATTACAATTATTATGAAGATATGATAGAATTGCAGAGTGTGAGAGATGAAGAGGCAACAAACATAGATGAAGTGGCACCAAACATAGATGAAGTGGCACTAAACATAGATGAAGAGGTAGCAATGTTAGACGAAGGGTTTGAAGTTGATAGAATGTTGAATGAGGGTCTAGATGATGATTGGGCCAAGTCGATGGAGGATGCTTTAAATCCTGTGTATGCTAATTGCAAGTTAAGTCATTTGACAACAATCCTTCAAATTCTTAACTTGCAAGTGGTGCATGGTTGGACAAATGAGAGTGTAGATCAATTATTGGCATTATTAAGTTTGTTGTTGCCACCTGACTCCACATTGCCAACAAAACAAAGTCAATGTAAAAAGCAAATCACTAAGCTAGGCTTAGGGTATGAAAACATCCACACATGTGTGAATGGTTGTGTATTATTTTGCAATAATCTTGCAAGTGAGAGTGAATGTCTGAAATGTCATGAAGTGAGGTAGAGATAAGGGTTGACATCAGTTGTGGTTCCTAGAAAGGTTCTTCGCCACTTTCGAATAATCACATGATTACTCTGAATGTATAGGTGCAGAGACATTGCTGAACTTATGCAATGGCATGCCCAAAATAAGAGCACCGATGGAAAATAATGACATGTGCTTGATTCTAAGACGTGGATGGAATTTGATAACAGATGGCCTATTTTTTCTCAAGATCCTTGTAATATAAGGTTGGGTTTGGCTCTAGATAGGGTAAACCCATTCTCAGATCAAAGTACTAAATGGTCAACTTGGCCAGTGTTTTTAATAAATTATAACTTGCCTCCATGGTTAGCAACTAAACCATTTTTCTTACTGCTATCATTTATTATACCATGAAAGAAAAGTGTGACTTCAGATACAATTGATTCTTATCTAGAGCCATTATATGATGAGCTAATGGAATTGTGGAAAGGAATTGAAGCAATTCAATCTTTAAAGGATGGTCATTCAATCAAATTCACTTTAAGAGCTTCCTTATTGTTTACGATTCATGATCTTCCTGCATATGGTACATTGTCTGGTCTTAGTGTTCATGGATACCATGGATGTCCTGCTTGAAAATTTAAGGATTTTGTGAGGCACTCAAGAATTTTGTGTAAGTGTATTTATTGTGGACATCATGCTTACCTTAAAATGGATTATCCACATCGTTGACCAAAAACATGTTTCAATGATCAAGAAGAGAATCGTGAAGCACCATTGCTAATAACAAGTGATTACATTGTTGAGAATGGACATAAAAGAATGTCTTTTATTGAAAATGATGGGATTGCTAGTAGTAGATATGATCCATGTACTGAAAGTAGTGTAAAATGGTTGTGCATATTCTATAAGTTGCCATACTTTAAGGATATAGCCATTAGGCATACTGTTGAATTTAAGCATACTGAGAAAAATATAGCCTATGCTATTATAGAAACTCTTTTTGGTGCTTTTGATACTGTTTCATCACGTGAAGACTTTCGACAACTAAAGATTTGTCAAAATATTTGGGTTGAAAAATGTGTTGATGAAAAATATAGAAAACCTAGTGCTCCTTATGTCTGGACAAAGGAACAACGTGCACAATTCTTACAGTTGTTGTCTTAGACTCGCTTTCCCACTGGATATGAAAGTAGTAGTATTAGAAGCCAAACTGACATTAATGGCTTAAGAGGCCTCAAGACCCATGACTATCATTTCATAATCGAGAATATTTTACCTATTGTGGTAAATATATCAAGTTTGGCAAAGGGGCCAAGATTGGTAGTTATAAGGTTGCGCCTAATATTAAAGAGAATGAGTTTACATGTATTAGATCCTTGGAATTTTGATAGTTTGAGGGAGGAGGCTGTTGAAGTCCTTTGTCTATTGGAACGGGAATTTCCACCAACAATATTTAACATTTCTATGCATCTTTTGATACATCTAGAATATGAACTAGAGCATTGTGGCCCAGTAAGAACGAGATGGATGTATCCTATAGAATGATATATGAAGGTTTTGAAAAAAATATTTCGTATTAGGGCAAAACCAGAAGGCAACATGTCTTAGGGATATTCAATGCAAGAGGCCATGGGATTTTGCAAAGAATATATGAATGATTTTAAAAATGCCAATCGACATGTATGGGATGATGATGAAGATGAAAGAGTTGTAGGCGAAGTATTAGAAGGCAATGGATGTCACTTCAAGCTATCACATCAAGAAAGAAGTAAGATACATGCCTATATTTTTCAAAACACAACTTCATTCGATAAGTGGCATAGGTAAAAAAAAATTTACACAATAATTTATTTACTCAATTGCATTTACACATTTATATTATTAATCTTACTATTTGTACGTTAATATTCTATGTAGAAAATATGAAGAAGAGAATCAAACTTGGATGCAACATCGACCTCAAAAGCGCAGATGTCATGATTTGATTGGAGGTGATTCTTTTCCAAAATTTGAAGAATGGATTGCTAATGCAGTAAGTGATGAAAAAGAAGAAGGTCAAGATGTAACAATGGAGGAAACTGAGATTTCACAATCTCCACATATATGGGCTATGTGTTTTAGTGGAATGTGGGCCTATGGTAGTCATTTAAGAGTGGAAGAAAAAGACAAAGAAAATACAAATTGTGATTGTATTGTTAGTGCTGAATTTCTTCACGGAACTGAGAAGAAATTTTATGTTGGATTCATCCAAGAAATTATTCAAGTGGATTTTGGTGAAAATAGTCATATAGTATTAAAATGTAAGTGGATCCGACCATCCGTAGTACAATTTGATGAGTATGGATTTGTATGCACAGATACAGGGCAATTTTTATCAGAGATGGATGAGCCGTATGTTTCCCCTCTTCAAATTAACTAGTCATTTCTAATTGATGATGTAAGAAGCCTAGGATGGTCGTATGTCATTCAAACAGAGTCTCGTTCTAGACAAAAATTCATGGAAGTTGTCGATATAATGCCTGATGGGCAATATGTTAATTTACAAGAAACATTCGAAGAAGTGGATGAAGATGATGATGGAGTGTTTGAAGAAGAGATTTTGATTACTAATGAAGAGATTGGGAGAGAGAATGAGTAGCATGTCACAGATGAGGATGAGGAAGAAAATCAAGCAGATGCAGACACAAGTGATTAGGATTCTGATCTTGCTGGCAATGCAGATGATTATGATGATGCTTTGTCACCTTAACTAGCTTGTCACCTTAAGAGGTTAGCTTGTCACCTAAACTTT
The DNA here is from genome assembly GCA_027924645.1 of Cunninghamia lanceolata. Taxonomy (NCBI): domain Eukaryota; kingdom Viridiplantae; phylum Streptophyta; class Pinopsida; order Cupressales; family Cupressaceae; genus Cunninghamia; species Cunninghamia lanceolata. Next base: position 5,080,960 of record BSBN01001560.1, read on the forward strand.
GGTTATATGTATGGTGTAATTTATTATTGAATGTAATAAAGATCTGAGTATAGGTATGCTTATTTATTGTTGTTTTACTAATACATTTATGAATGTAATCATCATTATTCTTCTGGTACATTGTATACAAAACCTGAGATGTTCACTGCTGATTTGAAGTGCATTTAAAGTTAGGTTCAATCATTCTTCTTAGTTTTCTTACTTTGGTTGAAATTAATTTTGTTTAGTTAGAATATAATTTCTTGTATGTCCTATATGTTTTCTAGATGCTAGACTTTTCTTGTATGTCCTAGATGGTAGCTTTAGTTTGTAATACAGATTCTAGCCTCCACATGCATTGAATATGCTTGTGTGAAGGAAACAATAACGAACATCTATAATTTAATAATACATATAGATATCTTAACATTAGGTGAACTAAGCCTCCTCATTACAAACAAAGAAATGATCTCTTAGATATCTTAACTAGAATTCGAGCACCAGATTAAATCTTCTTCTCCATTGATTGCTTCAAATAGATATTACAATATAACAGAAGACTCCTCATATATGTTTCTATAAATGCCTATGGTGATGATATCAAAATTTGGTCTTGGTTTCTCTTTTATAAGAGAATCAACAAGCTTCAGACCGTTACAAAATATGGCATCTTTTCAAAATTCATGCCTCTTCATATAAACTAAACATTAATTTTGCTTAAAACATAATTAAGAGAAAACATAGAAAGTAGACAATATTGAAGCCTGCAACACTTGCAATACACTTGTAGTTTGTTAACCAACATAGGAGACCCATAATCATCGTAATCTAGCAGAGTCCCCCTCTCCATGATAGAGTGTTTGAAGGCTCAGTTCTTCCACTGCAACATCTTCAAGGCCCTATTCTTCTGGAGGAGCCAAATACTATTGCTCCCATTGGTATACTGTGTAGTCATGAGGCCATGATGCTCGTTGCTCCCCTGCACGTATAGCTTGTCTATTCATCAGCTCGAAGGTACTTCTCCTGCCATTGAAACACAGCAAAATCACTAGGCCACTTATAATCTTGAATTTGGAGCAAGTTGGTCTGGTGATCCTTCCACCTTTTGTCCAACAATGCTTTAACATCAATTACAAACTTTGTATATCCAGCATCCAAAGCAATTACTTTGTCCAGAATGATGTTGAAGCTGAGAATATTGATATCTTCATCCTTTTTCAAAAATTCCATGACCTTAGAAACTGTATGACCAAATTCATCCTTCCACGCATCAAAATCCTTGATCTTTTCATCCTCTGTTAGGATTGATGGAATGAGCTGGTGTTTGAAAGGGGCAAAAGAATCAATCTTTGCCTACATTCTTTGATTCTCACCATTCACATACTAATACTCATCCAATATCATCTTGATCATTTTCTCTATTGGCTTTAGAGCCACAGGAGCATCTTGATTCCATTCTAGAACTTTACACAGAGTGATCAATGTGTGATGTGTTGACTACCATCTTTGATACAAGGGATCTAAAACAGAAAAATTTACTTTCAACCATTCCATGGCCTGAGACAAGGAAGAATAGCATTCATGCACATCTCTCAACTTGTCAACAACCATTTTCACTCTATATTCCAAAATTTTCTCAAACACTTCAAGAATTTTCAATTTTGCCTGATTCTTTGTTTTCTCATTTTGGCTTTTCAATTCCTCAATTTCTTTTTCCAACTTCAATTTCAAAACATTGAATTGTTCAGCAGTCACTGTGGTATCACTAGTCTCTTGTGGCATAGGTGTTTGAAATGGCACAATGGCTTGAATCTGAGAAGAACTCTCACCCTTCAATTGTTTTTTCAGGTTTACATTTTCAAGATACAATCTATTTACCTCATCATTCATCTCCATTTGAGTTCTCTCATAATCAAACAATATTTGCTCTAGCTTTTTAACAGTAGCTCATGTAAACATTGCAATATGCATAGTGAGGGTAGTTTCTTCAGTTGCTGATGTGTCCTGGAATGTCTTGACCATAGTTGTTCCCCTTATTTCTTGGACCACATCAAGTAATCTTGGTTTGCCAGTGTTCTTTTGTGTTGTCCATATTGCCAAAGTCTCTATTTTTGGATTGAAACCACAACCACTGACACCTTCCTCATAGTCAAATTCACAAACTAGCATGGGGTCATCTCGATTCCTGACTTGGTCTAACAAAAACATTTTCTTCAACTCAAGCCTGGGAATGATCAGCATGTTGCTCCTTAATACCATTTTTCTAGCCTCATCGGCGCTGACACTTATTTCATCTATTTTCGTATTCTTGAAAGTTTGTGAAACAATTTTCTCATGCTGAGATTCATCATCACCCATTTTATTTATTTCCACTTGTTCTTGAAATTCTTTCATCTTCATCTTAATCCAAAAATCTTTGAATTCAAGAAAATTAATGAAATCATCATCCTCCATAAATCTCATAGAAGCCACAATTCTTTCATCATCTTCTAATTTAGGCTCCCCTTGTGCCTGTTCAACCATTCTAGCCTCTAGTTTGTGTGCTTTTGTTTCTTGGCCAACAAGTGGCTGATCTGTTTCTTCTTCATCTCCCATATTTCTCACGATACTAGCCACTTCATCAGTGTCACCCCCTCCTTCACTCAATTCATATGGAACCAGTGGATAAACATCCTCAATCCTTTGCCTTTTAGTAGGTGGTGAATCAGGGACATGAGTTGGATCCTATACTGACATTGCATCTAGTGCAGGCCCTTGAATCACAACACCTGGTGGTCTTTTGACACTGAGCTTGGTAGCCTTTAAAGGCTACTTCTCAGACTTGCTATATATTCTTTCAAAATTGTCAATTATCAGATCTATTCTTCTCAAAGGGCCCCTCTCTTCAACAAAGAATCTAGGAAAATTAGGATTTTGTTTTCTCCTATCATCCTCAATCCTTTTCAAAATCTCCCATTTTCTTTTCCTATCATACACTTCTTGAAAGGTGAAAAGATTTCTGATCACATCCTCATCAAAATTGATTTGATGGGATATTCCCATTCTTGTGAGGATGGTTTGTTTGACAAAGTTCATGTGACCCTTTGGATCACAAACCCTCTCTACACCTAATTTCAAAGAATATTTAGCCTTCAAATAGGCTTGCAAATCATCTAAAGTATTAGAACCAATGGACTAATCACCAAACACTATGGAATCAGAAAGAAATGTGCCTTTCTTCTATTTCTTCATTACATCCTTCTCCATCCACATCATTTGCCACATGAATTCAAGGAATGCAATTCTATTTGGCACAAATTTGGGCAACACTTGGGGTGGTTGAGTACACCCATATACCCTAATTATAATATGAACTAGCAAGAACAACTAATCAGCATAGTTATGCTTATGACCCTGTTCTAGCCTATAGGCAAGAGGCCTCAACATTTCCTTGATCTCTTTTGTCAATTTGAGAGAAAAGATACCAAGAGAATTCATTATTCTAAATGAGAATTCATCATGAAACACAACATAGTCACAATTCTTGCAATGGCTATCCCATTTGTAACACCAACACTATGTTGGCAATCTTTGTCCCTTTTCATCAATCATGCTTAGATCCATTCTGCTGGCCCACTTCCTTCTATTTTGATACAAAATCAAATGACATAACAAAGAGTAGTATTTGAAATCTATGAGCTTTTTGTTTTCTCTTATTTCCAAAAATCCATCATGCAGTTTCTTTTCAATGAATGTTGTAAAATCATATTCAACATTAGCTTTTGGATTTTGAATTCTCTTGGCCATCATCATTAGGTCAACAGACATTCTACCTTGGGCATCAATACCCAACACCTGACACAAAGCAAAATATGTTCTTTTGAAATAGACAACAAAATATTCAATAGAGAAAGGTTCAATTGTAGTGGATGGGATTTCAATTCTTTTGTTATTTGCCCCTTTCCTCATGTGCATGGGCACCTCATCCCTTCTATGTGTTTTTCTCAAACTATTGTACTCCAGCTCACTCTTCTGCAGATCTACTTGTGTGAGGGCTTGGTTGCTCACCATAAAGCAGTCTATGATTGTATCCTTGTCCACAACCACTAATGGTGACCCATTTGGTAGTCTGACTGTTTTGGTGGCTGAGTGATAGTGTTGTGCCAATGTTCTAATCAAATCCACATTAGCAAATACATTTGGCACCACAAGCTTTGCCAAATCCAAATTCCATGGGTTTCCAATTGGTCCCTATCCATCTTTCTTTCCACAAAAATACCAAAAAAGGTTCCATCCAGAGATAGGGATTGCAGCATCCCGACATCCTTTTGCAACATCCTTGAACAATTTCTTAGACCCCTTATCAACTGAATTTGGCAGGATGTCCAACAATGATTGTTGAAGTGATCATTTCTTGGGAGTAGGGGGGTCAGTTCTCTTACTCACAAACTTAGACTTTTTAGGTGCCATATTTTAGTACCTCTATGAATTAGGGTTTTGATATTTTACTTGCTTTACCTGACTAGTTGAAAACAGAGCACAAACCAAACACCAACTTTTATGCAAAGAGTGATGGGGCAGACTTACCCAGTCAGAAAATGCCTGAGAAGAGCACACAAAGCTTGAATTTGCCTTCTCCAATCAACACTGAATTTGCTAGAATGAAGAAATACAAAGAAATCCCAAGTTTTATCGTGCCATGAAGCTGGTCATTTCGCCATTAACTTAGTTCGTGCCATGAAATCAACAAATCTCAGCATTCAATTCTTTTCAAACATAGACTATTGATTTAATCCAATCCAATGGCTGGGTGAGTATTTCAATACTTGCAGTCCTTTCCTTGAAAACCAGGATCCCGCAGGCATCAATGATAACCATTACGGGGCAGCACTGAAGTCATTTCAACATTTAATTCCTTACCACATCACCACAAGACCAACTTAGAGCCTCTTGGACAGTTACATTCATCTTCACCACTTACCACCACCCTGCAAGCCTTGTTACACACCATCGCGGGATGGCCGGATACATGTTATCCCTTATGTCTTTTACTGCGCCACCGCCAAGCTTTGGCTTGACCGTCGCGGGGCTGCAGGTGTGTATATGGAAAATCGATCTATCTAAACTAAATAAAACCAAAGAACCCAATAACATAAAGAAAATGAATTTAAGTAAAAGCTATGACGAATAATCAATGCAATAAAGACTTTTACCGAAATCTGTGTTGTTTCCTTTGGATCGAATGTAGAATTGCTCAATGAAATTGCAAAGCCATAGCTGCAACAAGCAAGTGTAGTGCTCAAGAGATCAATGTCAAAAGATCGTTATAGTGCTCAATCAATGCGTAGTGTATGCTCGAAGCTCTGTTAAGTGTGCCTGAAAATACAATCGAAGAGAGAGGGCTAATGAAGGAGATGAGGGGGGTTTATATAGGTTTCATCAAAGATCGATCAACGGTCCAGATAATTCAGAAGAATCAATGGAGGAGATAAGTTGAGGAATGTGCAACGAATGAGAAGAAGACATGTGTCTTGCTTGCTTTTGCATGAGAGGAGTTATCAAGAATAGAAGAATAAGTTAACTGAAGAGATAAATCAATTAAAAGAATAAAGCAATCAGTTAAGTGATTTAAAACAAGAAGAAAAGATTTGCATGAGAAAAGAAGATATTTTGCTTTATTAAATATAGAAATATTTAATTGATGAGCAAGAAAGCTTGAGTTATTTTAGAGATAACTCAAATTAGAAGAAAAAGCAATTTAAATAAATAATTGATTTATTTAAATTTAGAGAATATATTTTGGAAGAAATAATTAAATAATTAGAATTATTTAATTTAGAAGATTTAAAAGCAAATTAAATAAATAAATTTATTTAATTGTTGTGCATGATTTTGGAAGAACAGAAGATTATAAATAAAATATTTGATTTTATTTATTTTTAGAGGATTGAGATAATTTAAATAAATTTGATTTGATTTATTTAAATTTAGAAGAACAATTGATTTAATTAAATAATGTAAATTATTTAATTGTAGATAAGATAGAATTGTGATGAATTAATTAAATAATGGGATATATTTAATTAATGTGGATGTGAATTTTGGAAGGAGGATAATGATCAAATTAAATAATTAAAATTATTTAATTGTGGAAGAATATAGAGGAATTTAATTTAATTAATTAAATAAAGAGAATTTATTTAATTAATGTTGAATTTAGGAGATTTAGAAGAATTTGATGATAATTAATTAAATAATTAGATTATTTAATTAACGTTTGCAATGCAAGTGATTAGACAGATAACAGAATGCAAGTGATTTGAGGACACGGTCATTTTAGGGTGTCTACATTTTGCCCCTCTTTGATGCGATGCAGTTTATAGCGTTGCGTCAAAGAAAATAATTGTTGAAGATGGTGACACAATTTTTTTGATGCCCCAGTGTATCGAGTTGCCCCAGCGTATGCCCCCTCGAGCGGGAAGACAGGGAGGCGACAGAGGAAAGGTGTTGACGCTCGACGAGAAAGGTGCGCGACCAGTAGGAAGAAAAAGCAGAAACAGGGGGGGGAAGAAAAACTGAAGGGTGGGGACACTATAAATAGGTCCCATGGGGACCACAATCCTCATTTGCACCCATTGAGAGTCTAAATTTAGAGAAGAGCTTCTAAGCTTAGTTGAGAGAGAGTGGAGCAGACAGTGCGGAGAGATGCCGATTCCAGTGCACAGACATCGGGCGGAGCTGGTGCGGACCTACGGGAGGCCAGCAGGAGCTCCGGCAGCGGTAAGTGATCGAACACCCCCTTGTAATTTGTCGATTTGGGGTAGATTAGGGCTAGGTTTGGGGAGGGCAGCATTTTAGCCAAAAGCGCTATAGGATTGTGCAGCGCGGGTGGTAGTCGAGGACAACGCCTTTGGCGCGCTGTAGCGCGGCTGGCAGTCGCGAGCGGCGCGGTTGGTGAAATCGCGTCGCATCTGGTTAATGTGGGTAGCGTCGCAGCGCATGTGGGAAATCCCGCAGCGCGTTTGGTATGGCAGTGCAGCGCACCTGGTAAGGTGGGTTAGCGCGGGTGGCGGGTAGGTGGAGAAAGCGCGTCGCTTCTGGTGAAACAGAACGGCGCATTTGGTATAATGTTTGAGCGCGCTTGAAAACAAGGCGCATGGGGGAGGAAAAAATCAAAGCGCAACTGGATAAGTATTGAAGCGCTTTTGGCCGGGAGAAACAGCGCGGTTGCATAAACAAAGCGCTTCTGGCTAGATAGAAGAAAAAGTTAGGGTTTAGTAAAATGGGGGGCCTAGAGGAGAGACACCTAGCCTAGCCGACAGGAGGGAAAAGGGATGGCAGGGGTGGGGTATAGCATAGCCAATGGGTAGATAGGTTTTGAGGGATTTGGTTATGAAACTGACAAGTGATATGTTTATGGATGCAGAGGATTCTACCACCGTTGATGTCGCGGGAGCGACACCACGCGATTGCGCACGAGGTTGTTCAGTTGACCTGGGAGGAGGATGCATTTTTAGAGCATGCAGGGCTATGGCATGTGGCCCACTTGACACACATTAGGGCGAATCTTGCCCTAGTGACAGCAGTCGTGGAGAGGTATCACAGCGAGACCTCGTCATTTCACTTCCCGACAGGGGAGGCTACAGTGACACTGGAGGATGTATATCGCATCCTGCGGATCCGGATTGATGGGGAGATTGTTGACTTTGACCCGGCACGAGGCCAGGCAGGCTTGGAGGAGGTCTTCTGCACGGACGACCTATGGATAGACGATGGGGAGATCAGATGGGCGGACGTCCCGAGACTCTGTGACAGGATCCGTTGGATAGTGGCATCATTGATCGGCGGCTTCCTGTGCCCGGACAGGAGATCCAGAGGTTTATCAGTTGGTTGGGGGATAGTGTTATCAGGGATGTTTACACATGGCCGACAGTATGCGTGGGGACCCTGTGTCCTAGGGCAGCTATACCATGACATGCATTATTGCGTATACAGGAGAGGCAGGAGCCTCTCAGCAGGGGTGACCTTACTACAGGTGTGGGCGTGGGAGCACATTCCAGTTATCCGGCCCATGGCACAGCGCCACCGAGACAGAGGGGAGCCATATGCGTTCTTATATGATGGAGTGATGACACACAGGAGGATGGGATCTGTCAGCTACTGGCGGCGACAGATCGACGAGATGGACATATTTATCTGGAGGCCGTGGCTACTATGCGAGGAGTGGCCGGATGAGCATGAGCAGCTCATGTACTGCAGACAGGCTCGCTATTTGTTCGGTAGACGGACAGATATGATAGAGAGATATCTTCCGGAGCAGGTATTGAGATAGTTTGGCCTACCACAGGGGCTACCAGTGGGGGAGGCCACACATGCCAGGACGCGGAGAGAGACAGGAGACTGGGACCCAGTGATCCCGGTGGCGACAGCATTAGCAGAGGTGCGGGGACTGATCCCCGTGAGATGGGACTGGGACACAGGGCTAGCAGACCCAGGGACACTGCCAGACTATGATCAGTACTGGCAGACTCACAGGCCGATGAGACTGACTACACCAGGTGTAGTAGGGGCAGTGGGAGAGGTGTTAGTTCTTGGCGGAGAGGCCAGGAGGAGGCGGCAGGCCAGGGCAGCTGGACAGCAGGCAGGTGGACAGCAGGCAGGTGGCCAGCAGGAGGATGTTGAGATGGCAGAGGCATTGGGCCCAGTCGTAGAGACTGATCTGCAGAGGGCCGAGCGACTGCTGCAGGAGGAGATAGCCCGGAGGACTCGACTAGAGCTCCGGATGGTTAGACTGTGGAGAGACAGGGATACAGCTCGGGCAGAGGCTAGACAGGCAGAGGCCACAGCCCAGGCACAGACACAGGCAGCCACAGCCGCACAGACAGCCCTGGCACAGGTACAGGCACAGTTACAGGCACAGGTGCAGGCCTACAGACAGTTACAGGCCCAGGTGCATGCACAGGCACAGGCACAGATGCAGCCACCGGCCGCACTAGCAGCTGACACCGAGGCAGTAGCACAGGCCAGGAGGGAGAGAGATGCAGAGGTACAGCTACGGCTGACAGCAGAGGCTACACTCTTTAGAGTGAGGCGGGAGAGAGAGGAGGCACGCCGTGCACTGGGCGCAGACCAGAGGACACTATATAGTGAGCTCGTCCGAGTGTAGGGTGAGCTGGTATCAGCTGGCCGGGAGGCAGAGTACTATAGGGGGCTGTATGTGGGTGCGGTGCCAGCAGCTCAGTAGGCACCGAGCTACAGAGACAGGAGTAGATCTGGGGCATCCGGATCGCGGAGGACAGGGCAGTCAGCGTCCTCGGTCAGAGGGCCACTTTTGCCGCCAGGGGGAGGAGGAGGACCATCAGGGGGACCTCCACTGAGCACAGGGGGAGGCCAGGGGCCACAGCAGGAGGGTAGCTCTACGCACTAGGGCATACTCATGTATATTGTATCATATTGTATTATTTTGGACAGATACCTGCGTGCATTCTGATGTTATTTTGAGGGCTCTTGATAGCCTTGATGTACTATATTGATGTATATTTGGATGTATACACATTTTGTATTATTGATATAGACACAGACACTTTGTATTATGATGACCATTACATGATATATATATATATATGATGATCTGTTCGATTCACTGCTGTTCATGCTTTTGTGTATGCATTATCTGATGTCATGGATGTGATGATAGAGATGTATGATGATAGAGATGTAATGACTAGTGATATCTGACATGTGGGTTTTGCAGATATACACCAGAGAAGGGAACAGGAGGAGATGGAGGACGCAGACTGTTGATCGATTACTGCAATGAAAACGATATAAAGGGTGTGGGAATGGATGAATGAGCTTGTTGCAATGGCTTCACACTTGTATATAAAGAGCAATCCTTAGTTTGATATAGCACGTGGATAGTTCACCACCAAGGTATAAAAAGACCAAGGTGCAGTAATATCCGAGTGCGTGGACGTTGACTCCGCAAGCAAATGGTTTGAACCTAGATCCCTTAGACATAATATAACCTTGTTGGAACATGTGAATAAGACACAGTCTTGAACATAAAATAAACTTCAATACATGTAAATGCAAGAAGAAATATTAATATGCAAGATGCTAGGTCGTAACACACACAAGATAGATATGATGCTAAGAAAGATACTAAAGATCATTCCTCAAACACGGCACACAGAAAGCAATGACTATGCCCCCAGTCCGTACTGCATCGCAACATACCAAGATTATAGATAAATCAAGGTAGTCTTGAATAGGTATTGGAAAAGGAACAAAAGATAAACCATAACACAAATTGACTGACTTACAAAGTAAACATACAGCCAACATATTCTCTTGCCAAAGAGGTTGCTCAGGATAGATTGGATAGGAAGGATAACAGCCTTACCGTAGGAACTCTTTGTCCGTTAAAGGGGGCTATCTACCTAAAAAGACAATGTCTCACTTGCAGGAAATGCCACATGTTGCAGGAGACGCGTGTGTTGGTCTCGACAATGGAACACTTCGTAGAAGACAAGCTTGTTGATCTAGGGCTTGGTTAAGCGGTACTTAGCTGATGTTGGCAATCGGTATGCAGGACAGTAGATGACTCTGGAAGGAAGCTTCTTTGCTTCAGGTTTGTTAAGGACTTTTGCTTTGAAAGGATGCGCTAGCTTGCTGCTTGAGTTAGTCAAGTCGAGGCGAATGGAGTTTGCCAAACGGAAGACTAGAAGGATGGAATGCAAATGGATTGGGATGGGTGGAGAATGATGGATCGTGTGTGCCTGAGTACTGGATACATCCTTCGTATTCCAGACTGCCTACATACCCTGTGTCCACGGGATCAAGGCACACTTACGATGGAAGATGAACGGGATAAATATGTAGTTCTGGATAGAGTGATGAATGGGTCAAGGTGAAAGGGGGAGATCTTATGTACCTGAGTACTGGAAACGTCCTTCGTATTCCAGACTGCCTACATACCCATATCCATGGGATCAAGGTACCTTAAGATTGAGAAGAGATGATATGTAGTTCTGGGGGAGGTGATGATGTAGAACAAGTGTTGAGAAGATAACAGCCTTATCGTAGGAGCGAAGTGTCCGTTAAAGGGTGTTACCTGTGGAAATGAGACAAGATTGAAGTATGCGCTGCGAACCACGAACAAGGAACCAATCCTAGACCGAAGCTAAGGAAAGAGTTGCCCCCATTCTGGTAGAGGAAACTGTAGGGGTGACTGCTGAAGAAGACACAGAAAGACTTGACCTAGGACAAGACAGTGTTAACTGTAGACACAGATCAAGACGCGGGGAGATGACGAGGGACATTGACAAATTTCCAAGCTATACTAGGTAGGGAGATGGAAATGCAAACAAAGTCAATGGTTTTATTATGGATGGATGGATGAATCAGGTTGCGAACTGGACAAGGAGTGGACAGGACTCGATAGACGATGGATGTTGACTCTACGCATAGTGCCTGTTTGCCAGGTTTTCACTATGGTACTTATCCAAGGCGCCTGTTTGCCAGGTTTTCACCAGAGGATGGATTTTTTTTGTATTTTTGTATTTTTGATTTTTTTTTTTTTTTTTTTGATTTTTGATTTTTGATTTTTTTTGATTTTTTTTTTTGATTTTTTTGATTTTTTGTGGGAATACTCTGAGGATCAGGCATAGAACTTCTTGAGATGGACACTGTTAAGTGGCTCATCTAGAGGAATGCCCTCAGGTGTAGCTAAAGTATAAGCTCCCGATCCATATGCTGCTGTGACAATGAAGGGACCTAACCAGTTAGGCTCAAACTTGCCCTTCTTCTCTTGATCTGCTTGATTTCTCTGATTCTCCTTAAGTACAAGATCACCAACTTGAAACCGTCTTTCTTTGATCTTTTTGTTGTAATTACGCCGGAGGCGGTTTTGATAGACACGGAGATGATTAAGTGCAGCAAGGCGCCTCTCATCTAGTAGTTCAAGCTCAGCTAATCTGGAAGTGCGATACTCATCTCCGCCGATCAGGTCCTGCATGGATACTCTGAGGGATGGGATCTCGACCTCTATAGGTAGGATGGCTTCAGAGCCAAAGACCAAGGCATATGGTGTGGCCCCAGTTGGTGTTCTGATACTAGTGCGGTAGGCCCATAGGGCGGGATTGAGTTGCAAGTGCCAATCACGACCAGCTTCATTGACTGTTTTCTTGAGGATTTTGAGAATGGTTTTATTGGAAGCCTCAGCTTGGCCGTTACTCTGCGGATAGTAGGGAGTTGAAAAGTGATGTTGGATATTGTATTGTATGCATAAGGCACGGACATCTTGGTTCTTGAATGGTCTCCCATTATCAGTGACAATGGCTTGGGGAATACCATACCGGCATATGAGGTAGTTTAGGATAAACTTGGCTATTTGCTTACCGGTGATATAGGTCATAGGAATGGCTTCCACCCACTTCGTGAAATACTCAGTGGCAGTAATGATAAACTTGTGGCCATTTGAGGAGGAAGGGTGGATTTGTCCTACGAGGTCGAGACCCCATTGAGAAAAAGGCCATGGAGTTGTCACAGGTTGTAACTCATGAGCTGGTGCGTGAATCAAATCTCCATGCTGCCGACATTGTAGACACTTCTTAGCAAACTGTGCAACATCTTGCTCTATTGTAGGCCAGTAATAACCTGTTCTGAGTATCTTCTTAGCAAGATTAGGACCGGTAGAATGTGCGCCACAGACACCTTCGTGTATGTCTCGTAAGGTAGCTTCGGCTTCTTCCACGTTAAGACATCGTAAGAGGATACCATCGAGACTCCGGCGATATAGTGTATCACCCAGAATGATGTAACGAGAGGATCGACGGATAAAGGTTTTGCGTTGAGTGGATGATAGGTCAGGGGGAAAGGTTTTGTTCTTGAGGTATTCATAGATATCTTCGTACCATGGGGAATTGGGACCAACAAGTTCGCAGATGATTTCAGTAACAGGAACATCGACGGCTAGTGTCAACAATTGCTCGATCAAGAATTCACACTTCTGTGTATTTGCAGGCATGTCAATCAGTGACCCTACAGAAGCCATAGAATCCGCAGCTTTATTATGTTCTCTTGGAATTTGCTCAAATGTGATGCTAGAAAAATGTGGTTTGTAGGCATCCACTAGTTGTTTGTAGGGGACCAACTTTTCATCCCTTGTTTGGTATTCATCTGTGACTTGGCGAATGACTAGCTGTGAGTCTCCATATACTTGTAATTCTGTGATATCCCATTGAACTGCTGTATTGAGACCTATAAGGAGTGCTTCATACTCGGCTATGTTGTTGGTGCAAGGGAATGCGAGCCGATATGACTTTGGAATGTAGTCATTCTGAGGTGTAACAAATAAGATGCCAGCTCCTGAGCCATGCTGTGTGTAAGAACCGTCAAAGTACAATTTCCACATTATGGAGTTGGAAAGAGTGAAGAGATTCTCATTAGGAAAGTCTGCTACCATAGGATGTGTATCTTTCATAGGTGCTTCTGCTAGTTGATCCGCGAGGGCTTGTCCTTTAATTGCTTTACGATCTGTGTACTCAATGTCGAACTCGCTAAGGATCATGACCCACTTAGCTAGTCTGCCTGTGAGAGCTGCCTTTGCTAGTAGATACTTCAAGGGATCAATCTTAGCAATCAGATTTGTGTGTTGGTTCAGCATGTAATGTCGCAACTTTTGGGAGGCGAACACTACTGCTAAACAAGCCCTTTCCATTGGTGAATAATTGAGCTCATATCCCACCAAGGTTCTACTGATATAGTAAATTGCGTGCTCTCTGCCTGTGTCATCATTCTGTGCTAGCAGGGCCCCTAGGGCTGAATTTGTAGTGGAGATGTACAATATCAAGGGTTTGTCCGCAACTGGTGGAACCAATACAGGAGGTGTAGCTAGATACTCCTTAAGTTGATCAAACGCTGCCTGACACTTGTTGTCCCATCGAAACGAGACATCCTTTCGGAGCAAGTGCTGAAAGGGTTGACATTTATCTGCTAGCTGTGATATGAAACGCCTGATGGACTGTAACCTTCCTTGGAGGCTCCTTAATGCTTTAAGGTTCTTTGGTGGAGGCATCTCCACTATAGCCTTTACTTTTGCTGGATCTACTTCGATGCCCCTACGAGATACTATGTATCCCAACAGCTTCCCTGATGTGACACCGAATACACACTTCTTTGGATTAAGTCTTACTTGGTATTTTTCAAGCCTGTCGAAGATCTGTCCTAGGACCTGTATATGTTCTGCTCTAGAAGATTTAGCCAATATATCATCAACATAGTCTTCCATGATGTGATGAAATAGATCGTGGAAGATCACTGTCATAGCTCACTGATAGGTTGCTCCTGCATTTTTCAGACCAAACGGCATAACGCACCAACAGTAATTGCCCCAAGGACATGTAAAGGTTGTTTTGTGTTGGTCTTCTTCAGCTATCCTTATCTGATTGTAACCCGAGAATCCATCCATGAGAGAAAGCATCTCATGACCAGCTGTCAAGTCCACTATAATGTCAATGTTTGGTAGTGGAAAGTCATCTTTAGGACATGCCTTATTGAGATCTCTGAAATCATTACACATGCGGATGCGCCCATTAGGTTTAGATACAGGTACAATGTTTGAGACCCAATCTGAATAGTCAATAGGTCGTATAAACTTGGCATCTAATAGCTTTTGTACTTCCACCTTCACCAAGAGAGCTATCTGTGGGTGCATCTTTCTCAACTTCTGTTTGACTGGTTTCACCTTGGGATCAACTGTGAGATAATGAACTACCAGCTTAGGGTCTAGCCCTGGCATATCTGCATAGGTCCATGCAAAGTTGATGGTTCGTTGTAAGAAGAAGCTGTTAAGATTTCTGTGCTCTGTGTCAGATAATGATGCCGCTAGGAATGTTGTCTTTGGATTCTGTTCTGTACCTAGGTTGATCTCTGTAGAATCTTCCACTAGGAGAGCAGATTTTTCTTGATACTTAGAAGGTAAGGGAAGGTCAAATCCTCCATCCTCAGGTGCCACAGTTGGGTTTTCACCTTTGGATACGTCCTTTATTTTTACTTTTTTATGATCAGGAGGTGCCACAGTGTGGTTTTCACCTAGAGATCTTTCTTTATTTGCACTTTTGCGACTAGAGGATTTGGCATTCTCACCAAAGTAAGCCATGGGCTCTAGTTCCATTACAAAACCTACCTTGTGATCGCCAAGAGGGATACCTTCCCGAAGTCCCATGAACTCAGCTAAAGCTTCGTCATTCTGAAATACATCTATAACGGGGGCCCCTTGTTGGTCCCAATCGATAAGTTCAGGGTAGACAAGCGTGACATTCTGGGTGCTGGTGGTGGAAGTTAAGGATACGGAGGATATTGTAAAAATGGAGGATTCTGCGAATAGATTGGTCATGTGGAGCGAAGAGTCATCGGTGATATCCTCTGTAGATGTCGAATCGGCGGGAAACTTGTCAGCTACCTCGTCGAGGATATACTCGATGTCCGAGGCGCGTGGTACCTTCTTACCAAATCCTAATCCTTTCTTGTCTAGCTTCTTTGTTACCACAATGGGCTCCATAGTGCCTTGATTCTGTTTCCCAAGGCCACCTTTGCCTTTATAGCCCATGTTTTTCACTATCCTTAAGCCATTGCCATATTGCTTGACTGGTATCGTGACTGGTTCTTTCTCCTTGTAGAGCCAAGAAGAGATGTCCTCAATAGTTTCCTCTTCCAATAACCGTCCATGTTGGAATTGGGTTAGGAATGTTGGGGGGGGAATAGCTGCTTTTTTGGTAACTTTAGCAATGGGTGGTTTGCCGTAAGATTTTGGAGATAAAGGCATCCGCCCTACACAACAAGATTCAGAGATATCATAAGAGCCAAAGCCTATATCCCGAAAGCGAGCTGTGATTTTGGGGAGGGGTGTAGGTTCACTTGTAGAGGCTTGTGTGAGAGTTTCACGGTCAACATATAGTGGGGACTCAAGGGCTTTGTCATTTTTAGGCACTTGGTTGCAATTTTTATAGCTTCCTTGCAAGACACAGCAAAATTCAAAAGGATTAGGATCTCCTGGGATGGTGATCTCCGTACCATTGTATGGGAACTTTAGGGACTGATGGTACGTGGAGGGAACAGCCTTCATTGCATGGATCCATGGGCGGCCCAGAATAATGTTGTAAGGCAGCTCAATATCAAGGACTTGACACCTAGTTTCAAGCATGACCGGGCCCAGTTGTATAGGCAAGTGAATAACACCCTCTGAACGGCGTTCTGCATCATCATACCCCTTGATTGTAATACTATGCTCAGTGTTGACGTGATCCTCAGAGTATCCCAATTGCTTTAGTAACTGTAAAGAACAGATGTTGAGACCAGCACCACCATCTATGAGGATGCGTTTGATTTTGCGCTTATGGATGAGCACTTCAATATGGAGGGCATCGTTGTGACAAGGATCATGGGAGGGAAGGTCTTTCTCCGAGAAGACCACATTGTAAGGCGAAGAAATATTACCCACTATAGCTTGGAAATCTGTGACTGCTATGTTGTTAGAAACAGAGGACTCTTGGAGGGCCTTTTCTAGCACTACTCTATGTGCAGGTGATGACCGTAGAAGGTCCAAAATAGAGATCTGTGCTGGTGTTCTCCCTAGATGTTCGACAAGATTATAATCAGACTGAACCGGAAGCCTAGGTGTAGGTGCACGGATGGTGACATGACCTCGACGAGTAGTAACAGCACAATCCGTAGATTTGCCTTTGATGGTGAGGGTAGACACTCGACTCTCTTCAAAACGACCTACAATGGAATTGAAAGACGTGGACGCGTGATTGATACCTTTACCCCTATCCTGAAGAGGAGGTGGACCATGATGAGGGAATGGTTCCTTGTACATATCGAGATCCTTGTTCGTGTGTTGCACTGGTGATTCATTCTCAAAAGTGATTTGATTACCGTCGATGAGGTTTTGGATGAGGTGCTTAAGCTTCATGCAAGACGCAGTTCTATGACCTTTGCTCCTATGGAACTCACAATACTCATTGTCTCTGTACCGTGCAGTTTTGTAGATAGGTTCTCCATAAGGAGGAGCATCAGGTAAGGTTATGAGCCTTTTCTGCAAAGCTTGTTGTAAGACCGATTCGATGGGCACTCCCAAAGGAGTAAATTGACGTCGTGGAGGGTAATCTTGTTGAGGCCGCTCTTGTTGTCTTTGCTGTTGGTTGGGATAAGGCTGCCTTTGTTGCTGCTGTTGTTGAGGTGGAGCTTGACTTGGTTTGGAGAGTTGCAGTGGTGTTTGCAACGTTTGGACATGCTTAGTATCGACCACTCCATCATTGACCACGTTTTTGTTCTTGTTCCAATATTTGGGTTTATCATTCGACTGTTGATGCAAATTGCTATCTTTCGTCTCCTTAAAGATTTTGACCACACCCTTAGCGATGAGGGCCTTCTCAATGTTGATACCCTTGTATGTGATTTCATCGAAGGTTGTAGCACTAAGGATTTGCAAATGGAAACCTAACTCTTGGTTGAGGTTCTGCACAAAGATGCTAACAAGCTGTTTCTCTGGAATCTTGAAAGGGAATTTACTAGCCATTTGTCTCCATCGTTGAAGGAAAGAAATGAAAGTCTCGCCATTTTTCTGTTTATTGTTGCATAGATCCGTCATGGAAATCTCATGCTCTGCGTTGTAAGAAAAATGGGTGGCAAACTTTTCTGCTAGCTCGTTGAAAGACTTGATACCCGTAGGTAAGTGTGAGAACCATTCTATTGCTTGACCTCCAAGACTGCGAGGAAAGAGACGCATAAGATATGTGTCGTTGTGAGAGACCTCAAAGCAAGCAAGATAGAATTCCCTAAGATGGTCTTTTGGGTCACCTTTTCCTTTGTACTTATCGAACTTTGGAATAGTGAAATTTTGAGGAAAAGGGATCATTGGTAATGACCGATCAAACGGATAAGGGCACACTTCCTCTAAGGAGAAGGTCTTTTTGGTGTGGCCAAACGTAAGATCAGATAGCTGTTGTTGCACCTCCGCAATCTTTAGTTCCATAGTCGTGGGAGGGGTCGGTAACGTCTCCTGTTGTCCAAAAAGTGGTTGGTGTTGCCCATATGGAAGATTATAGTGTGAGCCATGCGCAGTGGTATTGTAAGGGTCGTAAGATTGATTGGGATTGTATGGATTGTATGATTGGTTCAGATTGGGTTGGAATTGGAGGCCTTGATTAGGCTGCGGTGGAGGTGGCGCTAGGTAAGAATGTTGGCTCTGCGATGGTTGAAGAAACGTATTGGGGGGAGGAAAGCTAAAGTGCGTTTGATTAGGTTGTGAAGGTGGCACATAGCTTTGGGAAACCTGATGTTGGGAATGTTGCGAGTGGCTAGGCAATGTATGAAAGAAGTTGAGCGTGGATGAATGTTGTGGAGGAGGAACATAGGTAGAAGTGATTTGCGACGGTGGGGGTGGATTGAAGATGAGAGTAGAAGAATGTTGTGGTGGAGGAACATAGGGAGAAGTGAGTTGCGACGGTTGGGGTTGCTTGAGGATGAGAGTAGAAGAATGTTGTGATTGGGGCTGCGTGACTCCAATTGGTTGGGAGACATGCAGGTGTGATGATATAGGAGGTGGCATATGTTGAGACCCCTGTTGCATGGCTACATACGTGTTCCCCGGATTGTAATTGGGTGGGAAACCTACGCGTGATGGGGTAACCAAGATTCCACTTGTGCCTGGGATGGACACTTTAGGAGGTGGTTGCACATTGGATCGAGCTAAGGTGGCTTGCTTAGCTAACTCTGCTTGCCGTTGGAGAGTTTCTTGTTGGTTTTGATAGATCTCCATAGGAGTCAAAAGTGGTGATACGGGCCTCTCCTCTGTTGGATTTTGAAAAAGGGGATTCCTATACTGCGAACCTTGAGTAGGTAGGGGCGTAGTCACCATGGACATGGTTTGCACCACTTGTATGGTTTCTTGGGTGTTGTTGCTCTCCTTGAGAGTGGACACATCAAAATCTTGAGGTAACTTGGCACCTTGCTTTGCAAGCAAGTGAAAGAAATGATCCTGGTTCTCACTAAGGATTTTTATCAAAGGCAGCTATAGCTCTAGGATCTTGTATAAATTCGTCAAGATCTTGCCCATCTTCTTGAGAGGATTGACCTATTTCAAAGTGTCGCTCTTCTTGAGATGGGGGTTGATCTATGACATAACCTTGTGGGACAAAATCCGGAGGCAAGCCTGTGGTATACTGTGGTGTATTTAGCAAAGGGGTTCTATCCTCATGAGGGTTGCTTGGTTCATCTATGTGCGGCATGTTTGGAGAGCTAATTGGTCTTGCCGCGGGTGTACTAGGAGTCACTTTGGGAGTAACGTTGAGACGACCTGATTGTGGTGTGCGAGGGGGTGACTTGTGTTTCTTAGGGACAACTTGCCTAGACTTCATGGTTTGCTGTAGCCTAGTGGTGACCATGGGAAATACTGAGGACACAATGTAATGCTGGGAATCTGTAAGATGCTTTGAAGAAACGGACAAACTCTGATGCACAAAGTACTGGACCAAATGCGCTATACTGTTTGACCAGAAGCGCAGGACTGTGCTACCAAAAGCGTGCTACTGTGGGCCAGAGGCGACAGACTGAGCTGCCAATAGCGAGTTACTGCTATGCCAAAGGTGAGCTACAGTGACCAAAAGCGAGCTACTGTTATACCAAGGGCGCTGAAGTAGAGTTTTGCCAGAGGCGGGTTATTGCTAACCAAAGGTGATCTACTGTATTACCAAAGGCGAGCTGCTGTAGTACCAGGGGCGCTGAAGTAGTGACTGATGTTTTTCAAAGGCAAAGATGTTTCTGTTTCTGATTGGATTGGTTTTGGCAAGAGAAAACACAGCAAACAAGTGGTCAAAAAAAGCACAAGGACTGACACAACATATAGTGTATGTTCAAGGCTCCAAACAAGCCCAATGTTTCCACAGGTCTAATACAGTTGCAATCAATAACAAGCACTTTTTATCCCTAGAGACAAGGTTTCATTGCAGTAGATCAGCTCACAGCTTAATACTCCGTCGATAAAAATATCATTCCATAAAGGTGTCGGATATTTAGTATCTTTGCGAGAGACGATAGGTAGGGATATCTCACCCTCCCCTTGGAAAGCTCAAGTAGGTCACAAGAGCTTTATGTCCAAGGGAATACTATCTCTTCTCAAGGGAGCCAATGGTGAGTATCTTAAGGGTTTAAATCGATTTCCCTTGCACTGATGATTACCGCAATGTTCGGAGGTAGGTCGGGTAGTCTCTATCTAAATTGGTTCTTAGTGACTTTGAGGGACCAACGCCTTACGAGCAATGCGACAAGCTACTAAAAGCTTTAACCAATCCTACTAAGAGTTTCAAACACTTCGCTCAATGTGAAAATCATTTCCACAAAGAGCTAGTACACCTCTTTTCAGTTTGGCACCACAAGGTAAGGCTGACGTCGGTTAGGACTTGGCTTTCGCCTTATCCCTTTTATATAACGGTTCAAAGGAAAACTCCGCTTAGGGTCGTCCCTTTTGGATGAATCGCAATCCAAAAGCAGGCCCTTCTAAAGGAAGTACAAAAAAAGTAAAAACAAGCACGTCACACAAAGGTTCAATTGTCCCGTTATAAGAAAAATAAGGTGCAACTAAGCTATGCACACACACGATTGTAGTTGTAAATTGTCCCTTATGAAATGAAGTGTTTGGCATTCATATCCATTGTCCTTTAGAAAATTGAGGTGTTTGTTCATACATGTCCATTGTCCCTTAAGAAAAACAGTATGTTCCTAAGACTTAGATTGCAAAAAAGATTTGTTCAATTATCCTTTTAAGCATGCAATGTGTTTCTAAGACTTAGTGAGATAGATCAAGAGGTCTTCAATGCTCGTCCTGCATGAACATGTTAAAAACACCTATTGGCTCTGTGTGAGTAATAAGAAGCTTCAGCAATTCCGTTAGTTCCACCAAAAATTCACAAGTTAGCAAAAATAAATCAACTTTGACCAAAAGCGCTGAACAACATTACCAGAAGCAACCTATTGTGTACCAGGAGCGCTGTAATGCAGACCAGAAGCGTCAGAGAATATAGCCAACAGCGTTGAACAATACCCAGAAGCGCTTCACTGTCGTTCCAAAAGCGCTGCGAAAATACCAAAAGCGTGTAACGATAATAGCAAAAGCGCTGTAAAATATCCAGGAGCGCTTTACTGTGTAACCGGAAGCGCGATACTATGTGGCCAAAAGCGCTGTTCTGTCTCAGATATAGAAAATATTAGTTTTGTTAACAATAACCAGGTCAAAATAACTTTTCATGGTGGGCCTATTATTTGAAGGATGGTATCTGATAGATCTGGGTTGTGTAATCTGGAAAACTCAGAAAAATGGATCAGCCCAATAGATTAGCACCAAAAACACGGATATTCCTAAATAAATCAGCTTAGGAGATATCAAAAAATCAGGTTCTGAAAGACAAATATAACAGCTTGTCCGACAAAACGATAAATCTGAAATGAGAAATCACTGCAAAAATCCGAATGAAGTCAAAAACCTAATTTTTAACCAAAAGCGCCTAATGACATCGCCAGTAGCGCTTCTCTGTTCTACCTATAGCGCTTTTCTGTGCTACCAGAAGAGCGGCCGTACTTCCAAAGGCGCTGAACTGTTCCTGCAAAAGCGCTGTAATATACTGCCAGAAGCGCTGTGAAGTGCCGTAAGCGCCGTGCCGTATTGTGTCTTAAAAAAAAACAAATTTCTCAAAGAAACCAAGGGATTAGTGGGTCCCATCGGGCGTGCCAAAATGTGTATATGGAAAATCGATCTATCTAAACTAAATAAAACCAAAGAACCCAATAACATAAAGAAAACGAATTTAAGTAAAAGCTATGACGAATAATCAATGCAATAAAGACTTTTACCAAAATCTGTGTTGTTTCCTTTGGATCGAATGTAGAATTGCTCAATGAAATTGCAAAGCCATAGCTACAACAAGCAAGTGTAGTGCTCAAGAGATCAATGTCAAAAGATCGTTATAGTGCTCAATCAACGCGTAGTGTATGCTCGAAGCTCTGTTAAGTGTGCCTGAAAATACAATCGAAGAGAGAGGGCTAATGAAGGAGATGAGGGGGGTTTATATAGGTTTCATCAAAGATCGATCAACGGTCCAGATAATTCAGAAGAATCAATGGAGGAGATAAGTTGAGGAATGTGCAACGAATGAGAAGAAGACGTGTCTTGCTTGCTTTTGCATGAGAGGAGTTATCAAGAATAGAAGAATAAGTTAACTGAAGAGATAAATCAATTAAAAGAATAAAGCAATCAGTTAAGTGATTTAAAACAAGAAGAAGAGATTTGCATGAGAAAAGAAGATATTTTGCTTTATTAAATATAGAAATATTTAATTGATGAGCAAGAAAGCTTGAGTTATTTTAGAGATAACTCAAATTAGAAGAAAAAGCAATTTAAATAAATAATTGATTTATTTAAATTTAGAGAATATATTTTGGAAGAAATAATTAAATAATTAGAATTATTTAATTTAGAAGATTTAAAAGCAAATTAAATAAATAAATTTATTTAATTGTTGTGCATGATTTTGGAAGAACAGAAGATTATAAATAAAATATTTGATTTTATTTATTTTTAGAGGATTGAGATAATTTAAATAAATTTGATTTGATTTATTTAAATTTAGAAGAACAATTGATTTAATTAAATAATGTAAATTATTTAATTGTAGATAAGATAGAATTGTGATGAATTAATTAAATAATGGGATATATTTAATTAATGTGGATGTGAATTTTGGAAGGAGGATAATGATTAAATTAAATAATTAAAATTATTTAATTGTGGAAGAATATAGAGGAATTTAATTTAATTAATTAAATAAAGAGAATTTATTTAATTAATG
Organism: Cunninghamia lanceolata; assembly: GCA_027924645.1. Taxonomy (NCBI): domain Eukaryota; kingdom Viridiplantae; phylum Streptophyta; class Pinopsida; order Cupressales; family Cupressaceae; genus Cunninghamia; species Cunninghamia lanceolata. The sequence continues at coordinate 5,103,825 of BSBN01001560.1, forward strand.
TTGAATTTAGGAGATTTAGAAGAATTTGATGATAATTAATTAAATAATTAGATTATTTAATTAACGTTTGCAATGCAAGTGATTAGACAGATAACGGAATGCAAGTGATTTGAGGACACGGTCATTTTAGGGTGTCTACAGCAGGAGCCTTTGGTCTCCCATTCGTTGTTTACTGCATTACCGCCAGTCAAAGTTATTAGCATCGTGGGGCCGCAGTATGTAGCATTACTAGTCACTTGAACTCCTTATACTGCAACACCTCAGGCTCGACTTGAAACCATCACAGGGGCATGGTGAACACTTTATCCTGACTCCTTCCTACCGCATTGCCACTGGTCATCTTCTTACTTTCTGTGGGGGATGCGGTAACATATTATGTGCCACTTGAGTTTATACCGCAACACTGCAACTAAATTTTCTGCATGTTGCGGGGAAGTGGTAACTATGTATTCACATCCTCTAATTCCCACACACCTGCCAAGGTTGTTTGCATGTACTGTGGGGCTGCGATAAGAGACAAAAACACATCAATGGTAAAAAATATAAGTTTCTTTCACATAGACCTGATATGAGATGCTCATAAATGACTCTTGGAACAATTCTAAAAGGAATATGAATCCCTAATTATGGATTTATGGAAGGAAAATGTATGAAACAAAGTGGGAATCTGTAAAATTTTGAATGGTTCTAACACACCTCATGATGAACTAGACTATGTTTTTCCTTCATCCTGCTTGTGTTATGTTTTTATGAGTTCTTTTCTTGTGAATATATCCCTAAGGAAAATTTTTCTGATACCTGTAGTTGTAACATCTTCTTGATTTTTGACTGCAAATTCTTTTTAATCTGTAAACTAAATTCTATTTTAAGTTTTTATTTGTAGTTATCAGCAGATTGGAAAGTCAACAGTTATCAACTTATGAACTCAATAAAGTTTTACTGATTCGAGTTGTTGATTTATACATTATTGTTTATTTGGACTTCAGGAAATGAAGAGAAGGGTGGTAAGGCGCAAATTAGATGATAGTGATTATAATGCTGAAACTTCACTGACAGATTATGAGCGCCTTTGTAGAGAAAAAGTGGCAAGAATAATGAATATTTATTGAGACTTGGTTTGACAAACAGGCAAGTTGTAAATTCACTAAGTAGTAAATGAAGAGAAGGGTGGTAAGGCGCAAATTAGATGATAGTGATTATAATGCTGAAACTTCACTGACAGATTATGAGCGCCTTCATAGAGAAAAAAGTGGCAAGAATGATGAATATTTATTGAGACTTGGTTTGACAAACAGGCAATTTGTAAATTCACTAAGTAGTATATTATTTATTTAATAGTGTTTAATGAAATTTTATAGCAATAGCTTTATGTATATAAAACATAATATGATATTTTTTTTATAGGCAACAAAAAGAGTGCAAAGAAAATTCAAAGAAAAAACAAAAGGAAAGAAAAGATATAGTGTCACCATCTCGTAGAAGCCACTGCTTTTGTGATTCAACAAATGCAGTTGGTGAAAACAATAGTTGCAATGATGATCATGTGTAGCCTGATATAGCATATGTTGATGTGCAGCCTGATATAGCACATGGTGATGTGCAACATTGTGATGATCTCTTAGAACAAAGTCTAAGAGAGATTATTGAAAAACATTAGAGCATTAAAGGAACAACAGGTTTGTAGATGATTTATTCAAGATTAAAGGATGTGTTTGAAGTGAAATCTACGGAGACCTGTACTCATGATCTACCTATTGATACCACACCTAATGTGGCTAAGGAGCATGAAGTTCTAGTTAATCAAAGTCATGAAGAGAGACTGCTTGCATCTGCTATGCCTCAGAGTGCACCTGTTGCATCTAGAACTTTTGATGGAACTAGAGGATCAGCCAAAAATACTGGTAGTGGTTTAATATAAGACATGGATGCTTTTGTCAAAAGACAAAGATTGAGTCAAGATTTGTATAGATCTACAGAGAGGAATGCAAAACTAAGAAAATTAGAAGGCAAGAAGCCATTCTTGCTTGAGATATCGAGAGATGGTGAGCCTATTGGGCCAAATGCTGCAAAGTGGGCCTCTGAGTTGGGTGTAAGATGTAGGGCCCATTTGGATATTTGCAAATTTAAGTTTTGCAGAGCAAGATCCACGATCTATGGAAAATGTTATACAAAAAATGGAAAATGCTTTTGAGACTATTGGTGGACAAATCTCTAGAAAATATTACAAACAAAAGATGAGAATTTTGATGAACAATTTTAGATACAATTGCAAAAAAGCAATCATGGAGAGAAAAGAGAGGTTAGACTCCACTCTATGTCCCAAACAATGGGAGGCATTGAAATAAAGTATGCATTCTGAAGAATATTTGGCAAAGAGTAACAAAGGCAAGGGAGCAAGAGATAATGTGAGGGCTGGATATACATTTGGCCAAGGCGGGTTGCAGGCCAAAATGGACAAATTTGGAGTAAGTGTATGGCTTTTTGGTTCAATTTACATTGTGTTATTTATTTCAAATTTTTATTGAACTAACTATATGTTGAAATCGACATTGTATTTTAGGTGGAAAATAGTAATAGAGAAGCAGGTGCAGAAGATATTGTCAATTATATGGCAGCACTAGATCCTAGTAAATCTAAGAGTAGGATGAAGTGGAAATCTAGTTCATCAACAGATATTTCACAGCTATCTGTTACATGCCCAGTAGGATCAACCTCTCTAGATCATGTCAACTCAAATGAAGGGTACCGACATGTATTGAATTGCATATATGGTCTCAATCAACAAGTTTCGCAGTTGGTTGCCTCCATTAACCCTATAGTTTCTGTATAGAATGAGCATAAATCCATGGATTCAGATGAGGTAAGAGGCTCTATTGATCTCATTTATTCTTGTTTGGCATTTCTGTATACAAATGCCTCTTAATATGTAGATTATTGAAATCCGAGCGTAGGAGAATCCAACCCAGTTTCTTTATTGTTGGAGTGATCCAAAAAATGTTCTTTTAGACAAATTTATAGCTTTCATTCTTTACTTGACTATTGAATGCTTTGTATATTTTTTTGTATGATGGTTAAACCACATGCAAAGCAATTTTTTCAAAGCATCAGGAAAGCAAAAATGCCTTCATGATGTCAACAGAGCTGTCGATATTGATAGTGATGATCATGATGAATTGGACAAGAATGTGTAGCACAGTCATCATAGTTATGCTGAAGTTGAGGTAATATAATAGTTGTCAGTTATCTATCCCAATGTTTTGTCATTCTTCATGCTTAAAATGTTCTTTTAGATAAAAAAATATAGCTTTTGCATTCTATAAGTTGTAAGTTAATCTGTCTCAATGTTTTATCATTAATTCATGCTTAGAATGTTCTTTTGGACAAAAATTTATAGCTTTTGCATTCTTTACTTGACTTCTATTAATTTTTTCATGATGATTAAACCACATGCAGAGCAATTATATGAAACCAGAATGAAAAGAAAAAGGCCCTGTCAATAGAGCTCTCTACAAAACTGTACAACTTCATGTCAATGTTGATAGTGATAATTATGATGATGAACTCGATGAGCATGCACATGATATTCATAGTAGTAGTCGTGCTGAACTCAAGGCGAGTGCTATGAAACCACATGCAAGTAAGTACTATTCAAGTAAGTAATGGTTGTTTTATTATGTAAATAAGGGTAATCATTACCTATTTGATAAAAGCTGGTTAGAATAGTAGTGAAGTGTAATTAGCTAGTATAAATAGATTATAGAAATAATGGAGAACATATATCTTACATATGGAAGCTTAGAGCTTAGTTGTAATAGAGTGCATACATAGATTTTGACTATGCATTAGTGCATTGTGTTCGGGGATGTCATGGTCCTCAGTTGGGGGGACTTCATTGCCAATCCATGTCTCTTTCTGGAGTACTCATATAATCTAGCACCATTGTAGTCTTGCCCTCCATTTGTTTGTACATCACAATGGGTTAGTTTTTTTTTTTCAGAGTAAACAGTTGCTTCTTTGTTATTTAACAGAATAAAAAAAGCACATACAAAAATTGATTTGTTCCAAGACATAAGACATTACATACACCTGTCAAAAACAATATAATGTGTGTTTTATATCTCAATATAATGTGTGTTTTTTTTTGTTTTTGCAGACATTTAATATTGATAAACTCTAAGAAGGGGATAAAGTTCAGGTGTTGGATCCATTTGATGGTGCTACGTCTGTGGACATTGGGCGGGTTCACTCACTATCTATTGTACATGGAGTCAAATTGAAAGGAATAGGAGATGCAAATATAAATATTTTAAAGGTCACAAGTAACATACCCCTTTCTTATGAAGACAAAATAGATGGAGCTATCCATTTGAAAGAAAAAGAAGGGACCTTCACACGGTGGCCACTAAAATATTTGAAAAAAATGACATAGTTGATGTTTATCATGTACTAGCTGTTAGACAACTTGGCCCACTACTTTATGCAATAGTTTGAATGTGTTGTTCAAGGATCTTAGTGTTTTTTGTCTATTTTGGAGCTGTATAAGCAAAAAAGCCATTGTAACTTAGTTTTCTTAGTCACAACACTGAGAAACACATTTTTCAAAGAAAAGACACATATTTAAGTCTTATGGATTTTTTGGACTTGATTTTATGTTGCTTTTCCTCCCTAAACATTCAACATCACTGCCTTATTGCCTTTATGAAAAGATTCTAGGGTTATTGTTGGCTGCATTGAAGGAGAGAGCTTCATATATGGGACATGATCAACACTCAGTCATGAAGACTCAAGGAGCATAAATGAGAGAGCTTCATAAAGGAGAGAGCTTCATATATGAGATGTCATGAAGACTCAAGGAGCATAAATGATAGTGATCAAGAGATAAAGTACATAGTTCATGCCATAGACAAAGTGAGATGAGTCTTAAGCTGTTGTGATCAAGGGTGGTGTGTTAGTTTTTGAGAAAGGAAGGGTAGTTGGCAATGCACAAAGATCAATGAGGAAGATTACAGTCATAAGGTGATGATGTTAGCATTTCATCAAGACTTTGGAAGCAACCAGTAGACAAATTTATAGAAGTCTTAAATAGCAAAAAGGATAGCCACTAATAATGTTGTTATTACAAGGCATATATTCTACATGGCAGTATAGTTGCAGGAATATGATAGTTTCATAAACCTATGACAGTTTACAAATGAAAGTCTAAATTATGTATACTTATGGGTGATTGTTCTATAATAGAGAGATAATGAGTGCATAGAGGTAAGATGTTCATGGTGAGTGGCAATGGTCAATGGTTCCCAGGGATACAGGCACAATAAACATGGTTTCAGTGGCATGAGCAAAGGAACAGAGGACTGCATTGTTAGCATTAATTAAAAGGCAAGTATATGAAAGTTACAGGGCAGTCATCTAGACAACAAGTATGAACAGTTTAGTCACCATAATGAGTGAAGACCAAGGACAGTAAATTCATATGACTACCTACCAAGTGTCCAATGTAATAGAGGTAGGGTAAGTGAACGATTTAGACTCAAAAAGATCCTTTTGAAGATGCATTAATGAAGGAAGAATCTGATTCCATGCCCTAAGAGGACCTGATATCTTCAAACTCAATAAAAACATGTCCCATAAGCAGTGTTGATGATAGTACAAGACATAAGAATACAGTGATGTTTCATTAAGGAAGCCTAATCTAGTCCATGTTTCACATTATGAATAACATATCACAAACCTTACTACATATGACAGTGTATTTCCTTTGGTTTCAGTCGAGAAGGACAAGTGCTAGACTAATGGGACATATTAGATGACCTATGGTAGCAGCTAGGTTGGTTAAGAATCAGTTACTGACAGTTCACTTTTTGGAAAAGCATTGTAAACTTGGAGAAGTTTCTTTCTTGTCATTTTTGTGCATTGTAACTCAGATTTTCAGTCTTGTGACTGAAAATAAATATTGTAATACTCTATTTCTAAGCATTTTTCAAGCAAGATAGATATTTTAGACTTGTGCAAGTTGTAAGAACACCTTTCTTTTAATAAAATTCAGTGATTTTGCCTTCTCAATGGCTATCTTTATATTGTGTGCAATTAATTGATGATTATGATGTGTATTTCTATGTTTTATGTTTAAATACTCAAATATCAGTCAATTAAAATGACTAAATATACTACTAATTGACGTCAATTAATAATTAAATTGACTAAATATACTACCAATTGACAAAAATCATTAACAGTGAATAAATATGACTAAATATACTACCAATTGACATAAATCAATGAACAGTGAATAAATATGACTAAATATAGTACCAATTGATAGAAATCAGTGAACAATGAATAAATATGACTAAATATATGACTAGTGTTAAATCAGTGAATAAAAATGACTAAATATACTACCAAATTGATCAAAATGATGATTAAAATTAATGACTAAATACACTACCAATGGATAGAAATCAGTGAATAAAAATGACTAAATAAGTGACCAGTTAACAATAATTAATGACTGGTCTTTATTTTTCTGCTAGGGTTTAGGGTTTCTCGTTTTTCTTTGTGCTGGGTGTTTGGTACTGTTTGAGCATGGAGGGTGCAGCTGATGGCAGTACCTCAGAACCCCCACCCGTACAGGGTGCTGTTCAACAGCCCAACTGGAAAAATGCCCTAACGGGCAATGTTGCTTCCCTTTCCACCAACGCACAGACAACGGACTGTCAGCTTAAGGAATCAATGGAGGGTTCATCCCTTGTCATCCCTGATAATCTCGTGGACAGGATTGTCTCCTCAATGGATCTTACCCTAGTGGGTAAGTTTTTTTCCCTCCGCCCGAGCATTGACATGGTACGAAAATGGATTTCCACCCGATGGCATCTTAAAGGCAACGTTTTGGCAATGGCAATGGCGCGCGGGATGTTCTTGTTCAGATTCACGAGTAAGGAGGACATGCTGTCCGTTCTATCTGGAGGGCCTTGGCTATACGGTTCTCATTCTCTCTCTGTTTGCTGCTGGAAACCTAGCTTGGACCCAATTGCAGATCTCAACCGCTGCGCCCCTGTTTGGGTAAGATTACCTGGTTTCCCCCTTGAGTTTTGGGATGAGTCTATTTTCAAATCTATTGGTTAGACAATCCTACCAGTACCAAGTCTCATTTTGTTTACGCGAGATTCTATGTGAATGTGGAAATTAATAAAACTCTACCCTCCTCTATTGAGATTACATCCAAGTTTGGAATATGGACCCAATCCATTTCTTATGAGAACTCTACTCTTTTCTGTCAGCTCTACAAGAGGAAGGGGCACCTTATTTCCCATTGTAAGTTCAAGAGAACTGAGGAAGTTAGGGATAAAGGTAAAAACAAGTTGACAAAGGAATTCTCAATTAAGCCTATAGATAATGAGACAATGGTGGATAAGGATATTATTCCTCAAGTTGGGATGCCAAAACCCACACCCACCTTTAGGACAGTGGATTCTGAGATAGCCCCTTTATTAGAAGAAGGAGAGATTTTGGAAATGGTAAAAGAGACCCAACACCCAGATATTTCAATTGCTAAGTTGGAAGAGGAACTGATACAGAAGGAGGTTAGTCCGGTGAAGGACAAGATCCCCTTGATGCAAAAAGTGGATAATGTATTTTAGATCCAAAAGGACTCTGTAGCTGCTCAAGAAGCCCCTCCTCTGATTGATAGGTCATTTTCTGTCAAAGAAAATATGCCCCCCCTTCTCAGAGCCTGGATCATCTTTCCCCTATCAAGTTGGGCTAGAATTCTTTTAAAGGGATTTCATCCCCTAGGTAGAAAGCTTTATCCATAGTGAGTTCACCTGGAGCAAGCACGAGTGCTTCGTTAAGCGACCAGGAGGAATGGACATCTTAGAAGAAAAGAGGTAGGAAACCTAAAAAGATAGCTGATGTTGGTATAGATCCAGCAAAGGGCAGACCCTCCCTAAGGGAAACCAGACAAAGAGAGGCAGTGCGGGAGATTGCCAATGGATGGCAGAAAACTTTGGAGACTCACTCCAGGAAGATTTTTAAATGAAGATTTTCTCTTGGAATATGAGGGGACTCAATAACCCCTCAAAACTGTTCGAGGTTAGAAATTGTATTTTGGATTACAAAGTAGACATTTTGCTGCTCCAAGAAGTCAAAATGACAGAGGATAATTTCAAGACTATTGCTAACAATATCTGGCCCAATGCTTCCTACTTCGTTAGCCCGGCGATTGGAGCCTCTGGTGGCATTGTCACTATGTGGAATGCTTCAAAGATTAAAGGTTTGCTTGTTCACCTTAATAAGAATTATTTAGCTATTGATTTCTATTTGCCTTCTTTCAGTTGGTGCCTCATCAATGTGTATGCCCCTAATACTTGTGTTTTGAGGAAGAACCTCTGGGAGGATCTTTCCAGGAAAATTTTTTCACATATAGCCTCACATTGGATGTTGGCTGGGGATTTCAATACCCTTTTATACCCTTCTGAGAAATCTGGAGGTATTGTGGATTACTCAGACAGTATGATGGATTTGGCGGACTTCATCAACACCTGTGGACTTGTGGACATTGATTTGACTAATCAGCAATTCACATGGACCAATAGAAGGAATGGGGAACATCTAATTCAAGTCAAAATGGATAGGGTTTTAACCTCTAATAATTAGCCCCTCAACTTTGCTCTCTCTCTTAGAGCGCTCCCCAGAACAGTTTCAGATCATAACCCCATTGTTTTGGAGTGGGTTGATGATAGAAGAAAAGGACCTTTTCCTTTTAGATTCGAAGCAATGTGGATCAAGCACCCTAACTTTAGAAATCTCCTATCTGGCTGGTGGTAGATCAAGGTGGTAGGTACTCCTATGTTCCGTCTTCAAAAGAAACTCCTCCACATCAGACATCAGGTTTATGGCTGGAACAGGTACAGCTTTGGTAATATTTTTTCTAAGAAGAAGTTCATCTCTGATAATCTTGAGGACATACAACTTAGGATTGCCTAGGGGGATAGGTCTAAGTCTTTGGTTACTTCCAAAGACAACCTCATTAAGGATTGGAAGGATATCATGTACAAGGAAGAAATTTTTTGGAAACAAAAGTCCCACATCCAATGGCTCAAAGAAGGAGATCAGAACACGACCTTCTTTCATAAATCTGCCCTTAAACATAGAAAATCCAACACTATATCTTCTATTAACTTGGAAGATGGTAGTCTTATTACTGAAGATGAGGAGATTGGAGATAATGTTGTTCGGTTCTTTCACAACCTGCTGTCAGAGTCTGGGCCAATTGCTGACAATTCGTTGTCTGTTTCTCAGCTGTTAGAAGAGATACCTTCTGTTTTGACTGTGGAAGATAATGCTGACATTTTGAATACTGTTACTGAGGAAGAAGTTAGGGCTGTTGTCTTTTCTATGGGCCCTTATAAAGCTCCTGGTCCCGATGGATTTCCTCTGGTGTTTTTTCAAGAATTCTGGGAAATCATTGGGTTTGATGTCACTGCTGTTGTTAAAGACTTTTTTAGGATTGGTAAACTCCTTAGACAATTTAATAACACCTATATTGCTTTGATTCCTAAAAAACCCAACCCTGATATGTTCAAGGATTTCCAACCTATAAGCCTCTGTAACACCTTTTATAAAATATGCACTAAGTTGTTGGTTTTCAGATTGCAACCTTATCTGGATAAGATCATTTCTCCCACGCAAAAAGGTTTTGTCCCAGGTAGGCAGATTTTGGATGCTGTTCTTGCTACTCATGAGACTATTCATTCCATGAAAAAAAGTCAGATACCTAGCATGGCTCTCAAACTCGACATCTCTAAAGCTTACGACCAGGTTTCTTGGCAGTTTCTGTTCAAGGTTCTTTCCAAATTTGGTTTTAATGATAAACTCCTCATTTTTGTCAAGGAAGTTGTTACTACTACAAAATATTCAGTTCTTGTGAATGGTATCCCAAGAGGGTTTTCTCCCCTTCTAGGGGGATTCGACAGGGAGACCCTCTCTCTCCCTACCTTTTTATTATGATTGCTGAGGCACTGGGTAGATCATTTTTAAACAAAGTCTCTTCTAAAGTTATCACTGGGATTAAACCTGCCACCTCCCTTACTCCTTTGACGATCCAACAGTTTGTGGATGATACTATTCTATTTGGCATTTCTTCCATGGTGGAGGCTTCTGCTTGGAACAGGTTACTGAATGAGTATGCTAAGGCTTCTGGGCAACATATAAATTTTCAAAAGAGCAATATTTTTTTCTTCAATACTCCTGATGATCTTCAAAGAAAAATTGTTAAGATTCTTGGTTGTGCCGCTGCCAATCTCCCTTCTGTTTATTTGGGCCTACCCCTCACTGTTAAAGATGTCACTCTTGCCTTTTGGCACAGCATTATTGAAAGAACTCAGAGAAAACTCATGGGATGGAAAGGCAAACTTCTCAGCAATGCTAGGAAACTTCAACTTTTACAAGCTTCCCTTCAAGCCATTCCCACATACTTCCTATCTCTTTTTAAGATGCCTAGATACCTAGTTGAAAAACTGGAACAGATACAAAGGACTTTTTTATGGACTGGAATGGAGGAAAAGAAAAGGATTTCTTTGGTCAAGTGGGAGCAGGTCTGCTGTCCTAAATCCCATGGGGATCTTAACATCAGGACTATCCAAAGCATGAATAAAGCTCTGTTGTCCAAGGTAATGCGGAACTTCATCAACAAAAATAAAGATTGGGGAGATATAAGGAAGGCTAGATATCTCAAAGATTCTGATAGCTACTCGGTACTTCTTCAAGAAGGTATTCCGCCAGGTTTTGCCATTTGGAATAAAATGCTTAAAACTAAGAGTATCATTAGAAAAGGAATGAGATGGAAATTAGGGGACAGTTCTCTCATCAACTTCTGGGAAGACCCCTGGTTAACTAATCAGGCTCTCTCAGCCCAAATTGATAATAAAGATATTGTTGCCTTGGCCAAGCAATTTTTTGGCTCTAAAGTTAGTAATTACCTTACCCAAGACCATGGGTTTAAAAGGTGGAAGAATCTGTTACAATGCACCATGAATAACCTTGAGTTTCATCATAAATTGAATATGGATCAACAATTACTGATGGACATTAGACTTCCTTTATTCCCTTGGAAGGATGAACTCCTGTGGTATGCTGACAAAAAAGGGAGGTTCTCGGTAAAATTTGCTTACCTTCTACTGGTGGAGGATGTCAACAAAGATGAGATATGGGAGAAAGTCTGGAATTGCAAAAGTCTTCCTAAAATTAACTTCTTTTGGTGGACTGCCACCCATAATAAAATTTTGACTCTGGATAACCTCCAACGTAGAGGGTTGCAACTTGTCAATAGATGTGTTCTTTGCTGCAATCAAGAAGAAACTGTGGCACATCTCCTTATTCATTGTGATTATGCCCGTGAAGTTTGGAGCAACATTCTGGAAAAATTTGGTATACAATGGGTTTTTAACAGAGAGATTCATGATTGTATCGCCAGTTGGAATGTTCCCCTTAAACACCCTTGGTTGCAGGAATTGTGGAAGCAGACCCTTCCTTCAATTGGGTGGGCCCTGTGGAAAGAAAGAAATAATAGGATTTTTCGGGATACTCATAGGTCCCCGATGTAGGTCTGGATCTCTTTATTTAAGGCTATTGTTGAAAATGTTTCTAATGCTAACATTAAACCTGCAGATCAACCTTTGACTAAACAAGAATCTCAGGTGGCGTTTAACTGGGGTTTGCTCAACCTAATCCTGGCTTTTGATGATATGAAACTTCAGAAAAGACTTAATACTATTTGGGCCCCACCTGAGCCGGGGTGGTTGAAACTTAATTTTGATGGTGCTGCTAAAGTTGATGGATGCGCCAGCGGAGGAGGTATAATAAGGGATGATCACAGTGATCTTGTTGCGGCTTATGCCAGAGGACTTGGAAAGCATTCTAACAACATTGCTGAGGCAATGGCCCTCCTCTGGGGTCTCAAAGTGGTGATCTCTTTGGGGATTAGCCATCTCCACATACAAGGTGATTCTAAAATCATTCTGGATGCAGTTACCGGTCTCTCTACTTGTGGATGGAAGCTGAGTGACATTATATCTGACATACAAACCATTCTCCATGGCATCCCGAATGTCTCTTTCTCCCATACTTATAGGGAAGGCAACTTGGTTGATGATGGTCTTGCCAACTTTGGTCAGGAATTTCAAATCTGGCGGATTTGGCGCCAAATTAGCAGCATTCCTAGTCACATTGGAATGCTTATTCATAAGGAGAAGAATTCTATTATTACATGATGTCTACTCAAGTGTCGAGTGATGAGGTGGTGTGTTTTTCCGCCCTGTCTAGGCTTATGCACGATCCCCGTGCGAATTGGCAGCGGCGTCTGTACTCCCTTCATGCGAACTTAATGCTCATTATTTGGGTTGCGTTTTGGAACTTAAAGTATCATGATTAGCATTGGCTGGTCTTTGTTCACACGAATACCACTTGGTGGATTCCTCTGAAGGGTATTCTGCAATTTATTTGTCTTCTCCTGTTGGGTATTGTGGTGTGGGCTATCATTATGGGTGGTGAAAAAATTCGCACTGAACCAAACACTTGCAACGAATTCAAAGATAATGCCATTGTCTGGCATTGCTGCAAGGAGGGGGGCATAATTCCATTCCTGGAATGCCTTAACGGGCATGATGAGTCGCTATCCATCCAGTGTGCTTCTTCGTGGGTTGACAGACGGGTCACCATTGGCAGTGTCAATTTTGAGATCTCGGAGAAAAGTATTACTGAGGTGACGGGCTTATCCCTTAAAGGCATTAAGTTGCCGAGAAAGACAAGGGTTTCTGACGCGCAGAACCAAAAGCTTTTCTTGGGTGACGGCGAAGAGCTGGTACCCTACCAAGGAGGGTTCGAAAGGGCGAAGCTTCCTCAGCCATGAGTGGACATGTGCTTTTTAATCATGAAGTACTTCACCTTGGAAGGCCGTTATGCCAGGTTTTATTACTACCATCTTCCCCTGCTCAATCATTTTCGCAGAAACTTGGCTATTTGTTTCCCTTACTACCTGCTTTCTTCTTTAGAGCACTCGGTTAAAATGGTTCATAAGAATTTAACCTCTAGGCCATTGGAGAAGCCTGTGCCCCTAAACCAAGGCCTCATACATAGACTTTACCAGTTTCACTTGGCCCTGATGCCCCCTGCCACTCTCCATCACCCGGCTATGGAACCCTCCCCCAATACTCTGTCGGCTTCTTTCAAATGTGATTCCCTACTCACTACTGTGAAAAATAGTCATGATGGCCTGACTTCGGCCTCTGTGGAAACTAATACCCCCACTCCTGGGTCTACCTCTACCCTTAAGATGAAGGACTCTGTTAAGTCTAGGAAGTGGCTTCATCGCCTCTCTGAGCTGGCTGAGGAAGTGGCTATTCTTAGCTCCCTCAAAGATAGTCATGAGACCCCTGAAGGTAAAAACATGTTTGCTGAGAATCCTGCTAAAAAGGTAAGAAAGGGCAAAGGGAAAAGCATATCCTCTAGTGTCAGATGCTCTACCAGAATTGCTGGGAAGCCAGCCCCCAAGGTTAAACTTATAGACTACTCAGAAAGTAACTCCGAGGCTTCTTCTCATGGTGAGGAGGCTGATAGTGATGATTTGAAGGAAATTTGCATGGAGAATCCTATTTCTGGGGAGCAGTTTGATGGCCATGACTTTCTGCAGAATGATTACAGGGACATCCCTGAGAATGTGATTGGTACTGGTAGTGATAAAGATGAGTTTGACCATCAGAGCCCTGTGGAGGCCCAGTATGATACTGGCGAAGGTGAGGGGAACATGAATGAGCAAAATCTTGCCGGTGCTGAAGAGGTGGAAGCGAATAGTCAGTATGTCCCTGAAGAGATTCAAGATGATGATGTCAAGGCTACTGCTGAGGATGGCAATGTGAATGAGGGTAGGGACAGTAACTCTCTTTTTGCTGAAGTGACTCAGTTAAAGGACAAGATGGTGGCTCTACAACTCAAGCTGTCTACTCTTTATAAGTTCATTACTCGCATGCTGTGCAGGTCTTCCATGATCAACGTAACCCTTTTGCAGGATATTCAACTTTTCTCCCAGGGAGCCGACAATGATAGAACTCAGGAGCTGGACAAAGTTTTTGAAGTTCTTGCTAAAGATTGGGAGGACTCTATGTCCTAGTGTGCCTTTTGCTGTCTATTTGCTGGTTTTTGCTGTTGCTTACTATCTGCCGTTTGTAAGCTGGTGTTTCCTGGGTTTTGGTTCCAGGCTCTTTTTGTTTTCTGAGCCTGTGCTTTTTCTTATGTAATCTCTGTTTAGGGTTTGGCCCCTTGTTTTTGCCGCCTGTTGTAATCAAAAACAACAATCAATGACTAAATTAATGACTAAATATAGCAGTGAAAAATAAATGACTAAATAAGTGACCAGATTATAGCAATCAATGACTAAATCAACGACTAAATATACTACCAAATCGATCAATCAAAACAACCAATAAATGACTAAAAATGGTTGTCATTAATTTGGTTGCATTATAAATGACTAGCAATAAAGTACTAATGGTCACGTGACCATATTTGGTCATTTATAAGCAGTTTTTAGTAGCTTTTTTAGTAATATATTGCTCTTTTTGTACTAGTGGAAATAAATATGTTATAGCGATATAGGAAAATAGAGGCTCACTGCCTAGAATGCTCACTGCAAATGTTAGGGCTCATTGCCAAGATTGGCTCACTACCAAGGGGTGGCTCACTGCCAAGGATTGGTACTAATTTAATAGCATCTACTCCATGCCTAGGTTCAGTTCCATTGAAGCACAACATAACTCCTTTGCTATTCTCTTCTTACACCTTCGCATTTATCTTTTCATTTTTACACCAAGATATCTTTTTCGCAACTACATTACATGCTTTTATACAATTCATCAACCTTGGAATGTACATCAAGGTCAGAATTACATTCATCAACCATTGGAAAATTATCCAAGGTTGGCATTACAAACATACATAGAAATAGGTTTGGACCTAAACAAAATTTGCTAAGGTAAAGATGTATGCGGATCATGTTATGCCTTAGCTGGGACTCAAATGCAATCTTCCATGTAACGACACGCTTCCACAATCTTCAATGTATCTCTACAAGTAATGAAAACAACCAAGTTGGCTAAGAGTGGTGTAATCATTAATTCTTCTAAGAACAATCTTCATCCATGATCCAAATTTCTCTTTGCGGACCAATCCAAAGGTAGGAACATGATCAAGAGACATCCACAAGCACATTGTAAAGATGTATGCAAATCATGTTATGCCTTAGCTGGGACTCAAATGCAAGCTTCCACGTAACGACACGCTTCCACAATCTTCAATGTATCTCTACAAGTAATGAAAACAACCAAGTCGGCCAAGAGTGGTGTAATCATTAATTCTTCTAAGAACAATCTTCATCCATGATCCAAATTTCTTTTTGCGGACCAATCCAAAGGTAGGAACATGATCAAGAGACATCCACAACTACACAATCTCTAACCACTTTGTCAAGAAGATTCTTCAAATCGGAGCATATAAACAACACTGTCAGCTACTGTCATAGAGAAAAGATAGCTTGCAGACCACCAAATCATGAACCATTGGAGTGGAAGGTACTTATCATCATTTCAAACTTAACTCATGAACCGCAGATCATAATACTTCAATGCGGAGGAATGCGGAGCAAAATACATTCTCCCTGATGTATAGAAAAAATAGTTTTTACTCTGGTGAACATTACTCACTCAAATCTTCATATCGGAGGCTCAAACTTGGAACATAGCATCTTCAGACATGCCTCTAAACAACTTCCAATCTATAGACAAAGATATTCATTCTACAAGAAATGCGGAGCAATCTTCTAGACTGTTCTGTTGTAAACAAGGATACTCTTCTATACATTGTATCCACTAGAGGAGCAAATTTTCTCAAAAGCACTTTGGAAACTCAATATCAGGTGTAGACACCTAAAAATGACTATTTCATCGCATCACTTGCATTTTAATCAAATCTGTCAAATCACCTGCATTTCAACATTAATTAAATAATCTAATTATTTAATTAATTTCATCAAAATCATCAAATTCTTCTAAATCTCCTAAATTTGACATTAATTGAATAAATTATATTTATTTAATTAATTTTATCAAAATAATACCCTTGGATCCCATCTAGCTACTGTTAGCACTAATTTTGACCTGGGGTTGATTTGTCATGATCAGGAGGTTTCTTCATTTGAAGCCTTTATCTTCTTGCCCATTTTTTTCCAAGTGTTGGACCTCCTCAGCTTTTTTCAGCTGCAGCATCATATTTTCCTGAGGAGGAGATCATCATCATCATCTTGTCTTCGATGATGGTCTGCATCATCATGTTCTCCGTCGATCGGTTTCTCATCGTCATCATCATATTTCAACTATCGGGTGATGTTTGGTTATTATCCTGATGATGCTGACGAGCTACAGTGCACCCTGATATGCTTGCGAGGGTGATTTTTCAAAGTATCCGGTGATCTTCCATTTATCACCTTGCCCAAACATGATGATGATGTTGCCCCATTATCTTGAAGGGGTTATTCTCTAAGTTGTTCGACCTAACTTGTTTTTTCTTAAGGGTCGTCGTCATCATCATCATATTTCCAGTTATCATCCTGCTGCTTGTGGAGGTCATTATATTTTCTGCCTTCATGATATTTCACCGGGGTGATATTTTTATCATCGGGTGATCTTGGTTATGATCATCCTGATGATGTTGTTGAAGAGTTCTAAGTGCGACCCGATATTCACTAGGGTCATCATATTTTGAACGTCAGGATGATCTTAGTCAATATCATCCTGATGATGTTGTATCACTTCTTGTTCGTTGTTTTGTCATCCTGATGATGCTGACGTCATCCTTATATCAGGGTGATATTTGTTTCTCTGCCTATCTGCATCATGATATTTCCGAAGGAGGGGGTGATATTTTCATATCACCCGGATATATGTTTGTTCGAGCATCATGATGATGCTGATATCAAGGAGATATCCGCCTGCCGGCTTCGCGCATTATCTACTGGGGGTGATCTTTTCAAGCAGCATCATCATATTCAGTTATCGCCCCGATCTTATAGTGGAGCTACAGTGCAA
This sequence comes from Cunninghamia lanceolata, assembly GCA_027924645.1. Lineage (NCBI taxonomy): Eukaryota > Viridiplantae > Streptophyta > Pinopsida > Cupressales > Cupressaceae > Cunninghamia > Cunninghamia lanceolata. The sequence continues at coordinate 5,120,957 of BSBN01001560.1, forward strand.
CCTGATATTTGAACATCAGGAGGATATTTCCAAATATCCGGTTGTCTTCCGAATATCATGATGATGTTAATATGATGATGACGTCATCAAGGTCCGGGGGGGGTCATATTTCTAACACTGATCATCTTATGATGACCCCCTGATATTTGCAAACATGATGATGACGTCATCCAGATATGAGGAGGTGCGCAGTAGGTAGATATGATGATGACGTCAGCAGGATATGATGATGATGTCATCAGGATGTTCATCGGCCAGACTTTTGGTTTAAGCTCAGCAGGAGGATATTCCTCCGATGGATCGGGTTGTGCCGATTATCATGAAGGTTATATTTCAAATATCATGATGACGTCAGGGTGATATTTCGAACAACAGGATATCATGCTGCTGGAGGATGATGATGATGAAGTCCTATACTAGTGTCGTCAGGAGCAAAAGCACCGACATGATATATGCTCATGACCTAGTATATAAAGTGTTAATGAGGTTGCTGCGGGGTGCATGTGGGATAATTGATATCCTGCATTTTCAAATATCATGATGATGAATCTCGGCGGGAAATGCTTGCAATGCAGAATTGTTGTTCTTCCCAAGGCCGCGGGTTGGTGCGCCATTAATGGCGATTGTTGCAGAGGTATGGGCGATGGCGTGGATGGATCCTGTACCCGATTGAAGGTGTACATCAGCGGACAGTGGCGTAGGGCTCAAGAAATCTTCATGTCTCCTCCCCTACCTGCTGCATTCAAGTTTGGGCGCCAATCTGGTTGTGTTTGAGCGCCATTTCCATGATACTGTGTATCTGGCGGGATTTTTGGTCAACATTGTAATTAATTGCTGAGCACCTACCTGGCTGTTATAAGCAGGTGGTGTTGCTCATTTGAAAGGTTGTTGAAAGTTGAAGATTTTTGGCTCTGTAATGCATAACAAGCTGATCTGGTTGTTCTGTACAGCTTACCTGTGAGTTTATGTATCTCTTGTTGTTTGTTTTTGGCATGAACCCACTGATTTCATGATTAAACTTATATGAGAAATGCTATCTTGGCATGCGTTGTGTTAATTCTGTCTCCAGTATTGCATGTATTCTTCTTCTGAATCTGGATGTTTGGTAATGTTTAGATTCTAGAGCATAGAGTTCCTGTGTTGAATGTCTGATCTTTTAACTTCTGCTCAAGGGGTAGATTAAACTGTTTTCAGGTTGAACATTGGGAAGGATATACTGCAGTAGGGATACCATAAGTAGAGATAACCTAACACTTTGTATTGGGAGGTACCTGTAAGGCAGGTATCACATATATCCCCTTGAAATCCAGTTTTAGCTGTTTATGCTGATCATTCACAGGTGTATGTCTACTGACTCCAGGCCCTGGATAGGCACCAATCATGCTTTGTTCTTGTGTTATAACCATGTCCAGCTTTGCATCCACACTTAAACTCCAAATCAAAATCTAAAACAACCATTAGGACTTTAGAATTAGTTTAGGAACCTCAGTCCTCTGTCTACAACTGCTAATAGGCCCAAAGCTAGCCCCTTTGCTCTTATCTTTCAGTTTTGGTCTACTTACAGGAGGACTTATCTGCTTTCTGTCAGCATCCCAGCCTTGTATGCATATCCTCATGGATGTTGAGTAGGGAATACCCCCCTAGGTCTTGCAGAGCCTGAAGAAGAAGAGGAGATAAAATATAGAGTCTATCTCCTACACTGTTGGCCCCCTGGCCCAGAGATCCTGTTGATCACTGATGGCTACCTTGTAGGGAAATCTGGGAATAAGCATCCAGTCTGGGAAAAAGTCAACAGAAATTGGCGACTCTACTGGGGACCCTTGTGAAAGAACCCTGGTTTTCAGAAGAAAACAGTTCCTAGTAATAGGTGGCGACTCTGAAGTAATCTCCCAACCGGTCAAAGTAAAATTTATATGCAGGGGAGAAGATCCCAACAAAATCCTCTATTTGAAGAGTTACCATTAACAAAAAGAATGATGTATAGAAGAAAGGGAACTGTCTCAGTTAGTCATGAGAGCTCCCCCAGAAAAAGTGATGATATACAAGATAACCCTAGGCCATCAGGACAGCATGCGCCTTATTTTTCAAGTGCAGAAGCTGATATTCAAGGTGCATATGAGAGGCAACAGGGTGGTAGCATGAGAATGAGGTCAGAGGTGTTCCAAGAACGCCCTTTTCTAGACCCAAGTGAGAGGTTTGAAGAGGCAGAGTCTCTGAGGGATGATGAAGATGATGACCAAAATGGTATGAGACCATCTACCTCCAGACCTAAGGATGAACAGTTAGCTGAAGAAATCAAAAGTCTAAGAGCAGAACTAGAATACCTGCAAGCCATGAAAATCAGAGATGATATGAAGCAGAAAGTGCAAGCCTTAAGAACTGCCCAAAATAATTCAGTTCCTACCCTAGAGAATGCAAATGTGCAAAGACATCAGCAAAGATATGAAATGCAACATCAGCATCATGATGACAGACAAAATGTGAATGATGCTAGGATACCACTGAACCATGCAGGAAACCAGAATGCAAACAGAAATGTTAATGTTAATCAGCCAAACAGACAGCCCATGCAGCTAGATAGATTCAGGCAGCTGGTGTTTGATGGTATTCCTGGGTATCCTAACCCTATTGATAAGCATCTGAGGCTGCAAGTGCCTAAATTTTCAGGAAACAACACAGTGTCAGGAGAAGATCATCTAAAGGCCTTTCAGAATGTCATGGATAATTTTGAGGTTGAGCATGAGGATGTTTTCATGAAGTCATTCATGCAATCCTTAATAGATGAGGCAAGAGAATGGTACAGGAATCTGCCTGACCGGAGTATTTCATCATGGGATGATTTTAAAAGGATATTCAAGGAGCAATATGGTGATAAAACTGACCCTAGCTTTTTTGTAAATGAGTTCACCAGCATCACTAAAGGGTCAAATGAGCAGGTTGCTGACTTCAATGCAAGATTTACTAAAGTGTTGAACAAATTGCCACATCACATGAGGCCAAATGAACCAATGTGCATAATTTTGTATATCAATGCCTTTGATGCAAAGATTGCATATGGACTAAGAGATAAAGGTCCTGCCACTCTCAGGGATGCTTTCAGAATTGCAGTAAATATTGAAAACAATAGGAAAGCATTAGGCAAGACAAATAGAAGGGATGATGTAAAAATTCTGCAGAATCTGAACAAGCCTCAGAACACTCAAGGTAGTACATCTGCTCCTGAAGATAAGATAGACAAACTGGCAAATGTTGTTAAGGACCTAAGCTATAGATTAGCTAGAAGTGAAAAAGGGATGGGTCCTGATAGGCAAGTCTATCAAAGGCAGGAAAAGAGGCCATCATTACATGATATGCCTTATAACACCAATTGGCATGATGGTAAGCCTGTATTTCCACGTAACAACACAAATCAGAGGGCTCAACATGTCAAGGAAACTCCTGATCCCCTAAAGAAAACTATAAATATTGCTGATGATGCTCCGTGGTGTATAATTTGTCAGATGCCGCATTCACAGTCACAGTGTATGATTGCTCAATCCTTGTATGATAATGCTACATCTTGTAATGAATGCAATGAGCCACATCATGTGCAGGATGATGATGTTAACATGATGTCCATAGGTAATGGATATACTCTCTATGATGCTGATGAGAAGACAGATCATCAAATTCAGGCCTACCAACAGTCCCCATATGATGAAGATGATGAGGATAATTATGTGTATGCTCAGAACTCACACAATTTTCTGAGTAGCTTACAACGACCTTCTGATGAGGAAATTAGAGCCTTCACAGCTGCAGCAGTTGCTCAAGTCAAAAGCAACTACAATCTCAGAGGTAAAAATCAAGTTGGCAGCCCACATCAGCCAGAAGATATTTCTGCAGGTCAGCTGGTGCATGGTCATAAAGGAACTGAACCACAAAAAAGGCAGTGGGTAAATAATAAGCAGAACTTTAGGTACAGAACAGGTCATGAATTTCAGGGACCAGAAAACAAAATCCCTCAGGCTGAAGATCAAAGTAGAGGTTCCCAAGACAAGAATGATGATCAGGGAACTATGAAAATGAAAACTAAATCAGCTCAGGATAAAAGCAAGATTGTGGAACAAACTACAACTGTTGTACAGAACTATGCTCCATTTGATATAGCCCAGATCCTCTCTCAGGTAAATGTCTCTATTCCACTTATGGAACTCATGAAAGTGGAAGAGATCAAGAATAGGACAATATCCCTAATCTCAGGGGTACCTTTTCAAGCTAAACAGAATGATCAGACCCAGGGTGAGAAACATGTCATGTGTAATGAAGAAGATGAGACTCCTGAAGTCTATTTAGGAATGACCATGACAAAGTGTCCTTCACAGGTGGAACCATTTTATGTTTCCCTGGTTATAAATGGAAAAATAATTAGAAATTGTATGCTTGACTCTGGAGCATCCACAAATGTCATGCCTTTGGCCATCATGCAACAAACTGGATTAAAAATTGACAAGGCATGTGGGAAATGTTATGCTATGGATGCCAGAGAGGTACCAGTTATTGGAATCATGAAGGATGTAGATTTCAAACTGGCAGCATTTCCTGAAAAAAGATACAAAATGAATATAACAATGGTTGACATCAAGCCACAGTATGGTATGTTGCTGTCAAGAAGATGGGCGGCACTAATTGGTGGAAGTATGCAGCTGGACCTATCATATGCCATGATTCCAATGAATGGCAGGGATGTCAAGCTAATTAGAGAGCAAAGATCATCAGAGACAGTGGAAGACCAAGAAGCAAATGAACAGGTATGCTTTGTAGACACTGACTGTGATAACTTCAAGGTTGTCTCAGATGATGCAGAAGATAAAAAGAAAAATGCCTGTATTGATGAGCTGGATCAGCAAGGCTTATGGACCATGTTTTTTGATGGAGCTTGTGCAAAAGAAGGCTCTGGAGCTGGAGTTGTTTTCCTGTCTCCAACTGGTAAGCTCCTCAAATTCTCTTTCTTGCTGAGGTTTGATTGCACAAACAATATCGCAGAATATGAGGCTTTACTCTTAGGCCTAAATATTGCTCTCAAACATGGAATTAAGATGTTAAGAGTATTTGGGGATTCTGAGCTGATTGTATCCCAAATCAGAAATAAGTATGCTGCAAAAAATAAAAGACTGAAGCAATACAAGCATGCTGTTTGGGATACCATTGAACTTTTTGATGCATTTTCAATTGGCTGGGTAGAAAGGTCAAAAAATGTTATGGCTGATTTCTTAGCCAATGTTGCAATAAGGCCAGATGACATCACTCTGTCAGGTGTTACAAATGTAGAAGTTAAAATTAGGCCTGCCATACCAGAAAATATATGCAGTTGGCAAGTGTTTGATGATGATAGGGATTTATTGAAATTTTTGCACTGCATAGATGAATATGAGAATCAACAGATTGATTTCCAAGCTTTTGTAAAGACTGTAGATGGAAAAGAGACTCTTGTGGGGAAAGAGATCATTCAGTTGAGGACTAATAAAATCCCTAGAGGGTTGGTAGCTTTGGAAAGAGCCTTTGACAGTAGAGACAAAATGGTCACAAAGACATCCCCCACAAATAAGGAGGATTTAGAAGAAATAAATTTGGGGACATCTCAGGCCCCTCAGAAGGTATATATTGGTAAACAACTAAAACCACACATTAGAAGTATGCTGATTGCATTACTGAGAAAGTATAAACATGTTTTTGCTTGGTCATATGAGGACCTAAAAGCATATAGGGAAGACTTATTCCAGCATGAGATCCCATTGAAGCCTGAAGCTAAGCCATTTAGACAAAGGCAAAGGCCTATAAATCCTACCTTAGCTCCCAAGATGCAAGAAGAACTCAAAAGGCTCAGGGAAGCTGGAATAATTGTGCCTATCAGGCATTCAACTTGGGTGTCAAACCTTGTCCCAGTCAGAAAAAAGAATGGTGATATTAGGCTTTGTGTTGATTTCAGGAACTTGAATGTATCCTCTTTGAAGGATAACTATCCACTGCCTAATATGGAAGCTATGTTGCAGAGAGTGACTGGTTGTGAACTCCTATCCATGATGGATGGATTTTCAGGATATAACCAGGTAAAGGTAAAGGAATCAGAACAGTATAAGACTGCCTTTACCACTCCATGGGGAACGTATGTGTATGTTAGAATGCCATTTGGACTAACAAATGCAGGTGCTACATTTCAAAGAGCAATGGATGTTGCTTTTGCAGGGTTGATTGATTCAATCCTGGCTGTATATCAGGATGACCTGACTGCTTACTCAAAGAAAGAAGAGCAGCATTGTTTGCATCTGGAGCAGATCTTCATAAGAGCACTAGAATATGGTATTTCTTTAAACCCAAAGAAGTGTGCCTTTGGAGTAGTTGAAGGAAAGCTTCTGGGACATATTGTTTCCAAGGATGGAGTCAGGATAGATCCAGAGAGAGTGGCAGCTATTGACAGGATTCAAATGCCAAAAACTGTGAAAGGAGTTCAGTCCTTCTTTGGACAAATAAATTTTGTTAGAAGATTTGTTCCTAACTTTGCAGAAACTACAAGGAACATTTCCAAGATGATGAAGAAGGATGCAACTGTCAACTGGGAAAGGGAAGCAACAGAATCATTTCAGAATATCAAAGAGGCAATAAAGATGGCCCCTGTTCTTAAATCTCCTGATTTTTCTAGGCCATTCCAAGTGTTTTCATTTGCTTCCTTTCATACTGTTGCTGCATGTTTGTTACAGAAAAATGAAGATGGTTTTGAACAGCCCATCGCTTTCTTCAGTATGTCCCTGCAGGCCTCTGAGTTGAAGTATGACATTATGGAAAAGCAGGCATATGCACTAGTTAGAGCCATCAAAAGCTTCAGACCATACTTGGTAGGGTCATATATAATTGCATATGTACCTCATGCAGCAATCAAAGACATATTCACTCAGCAGGAGGTGACTGGAAGAAGGTGCAGATGGATAAACAAACTGCAGGAATTCAACATAGACATACAAGTTACTAAGTTGATAAGAGGACAAGGATTAGCCAAGATGATGGCACAGTCAAACTTGGAAGCATGCCAAGTTAATGCAGTCCAAGATGAGAGTGTAAATGTATCAGGATCTGAATGGTACAAGGATATTATCTATTACTTGCAAAATCTGAACTGTCCTTCCCATTTCAGTGACTGTCAAAAGAGGACTCTAAAGCTACATGCAATCAGGTATGTTGTTGTTCAAGGTGAGCTGTACTGGAAAAACCCTGATGGTGTGCTGCTGAGATGTGTGGATGAAGACATGGCTAACAATGTTTTGATTGACATGCATAAAGGATTGTGTGGTGGACATTATACTGCCCAAACAACAGCTCATAAAATTCTCAGGGCAGGGTATTGGTGGCCCACTCTCTTTTCAGATGCACAGAGGTTAGTAAGAAAATGTGACCCTTGCCAAAGGTTTTCAGGAAAGCTAAAATATGATGGTGCTTTACCCCTCAGAACTGTACCTGTGGATGCTCCATTCCAGCAATGGGGAATTGACTTCATAGGGGAAATTGCAGACAAATCAAGTGGGGGACACAGTTGGATTTTGGTGGCAACTGACTACTTTACCAAATGGATTGAGGCCATTCCAACTAAGAGAGCTACAAGTAAGGTGGTGACAGATTTCATACTAGAGAACATCATCATCAGGTTTGGAGTACCATTTAAGATAATCACTGATAATGCTATGTGCTTCAGATCAGGTGAATTTGTTGATTTTTGCAACAAATATGGGATAAATCTGTCATATACATCACCATATCACCCACAAGGAAATGGTCAAGCAGAATCAAGCAATAAGAGCATCATGAAAATTGTCAAGAGGATACTGGACAAGAACAAGAGAGCTTGGGACTCAAAGTTGAATTTAGCAGTATGGGCTGACAGAGTGACTGTGAAAAGGGCTATTGGAAAGTCACCTTTTGAGCTAGTATATGGTGCATCAGCTAGACTGCCCATAAACAATCTCCTACCAGTTTACAGATTCATTCAGGAAAATGATGAGGACATTGAAGATCCCATGACAGAAAGAGTGAATCAGCTGGTTGCATTGGATGAAGACAGAAGGAGAGCCCACCAGATCAATCTCAAAAGACAACAAGATATGAAATATCAGTTTGACAGGAGAACTACAAAAAGGAAGTTTCAAGTCAATGATCTGGTGCTTATTTGGAATGCTAAAGATCAGGAAAAGGGTAAACATGGTAAATTTCAACCCTTATGGATGGGCCCATATCAGGTTTGCAATACTCATGGGGAGGATTCTTATTTCCTCCAGGCCCTAGATGGTGAAATTCTGGAATTGCCTGTGCATGGCCAATTCCTTAAGTTCTATTTTGCATAAATAACTGGTTGCTGTGCACATTTGTAAAAATATGTATGTAGTGTAAATGCCTTGTACAGCTCGTGTTTTTTGGCTTTTTGTCTGGTCTGCCCGGAGATCTGGTTCTCGCTGCAGGTTTTCACCTGCACGTCCCCATTCGGAGCCACTGTTAGCACTCATTTTGACCTGGGGTTGATTTGTCATGATCAGGAGGTTTCTTCATTTGAAGCCTTTATCTTCTTGCCCATTTTTTTCCAAGTGTTGGACCTCCTCAGCTTTTTTCAGCTGCAGCATCATATTTTCCTGAGGAGGAGATCATCATCATCATCTTGTCTTCGATGATGGTCTGCATCATCATGTTCTCCGTCGACTGGTTTCTCATCGTCATCATCATATTTCAACTATCGGGTGATGTTTGGTTATTATCCTGATGATGCTGACGAGCTACAGTGCACCCTGATCTGCTTGCGAGGGTGATTTTTCAAAGTATCCGGTGATCTTCCATTTATCACCTTGCCCAAACATGATGATGATGTTGCCCCATTATCTTGAAGGGGTTATTCTCTAAGTTGTTCGACCTAACTTGTTTTTTCTTAAGGGTCGTCGTCATCATCATCATATTTCCAGTTATCATCCTGCTGCTTGCGGAGGTCATCATATTTTCTGCCTTCATGATATTTCGCCGGGGTGATATTTTTATCATCGGGTGATCTTGGTTATGATCATCCTGATGATGTTGTTGAAGAGTTCTAAGTGCGACCCGATATTCACTAGGGTCATCATATTTTGAACGTCAGGATGATCTTAGTCAATATCATCCTGATGATGTTGTATCACTTCTTGTTCGTTGTTTTGTCATCCTGATGATGCTGACGTCATCCTTATATCAGGGTGATATTTGTTTCTCTGCCTATCTGCATCATGATATTTCCGAAGGAGGGGGTGATATTTTCATATCACCCGGATATATGTTTGTTCGAGCATCATGATGATGCTGATATCAAGGAGATATCCGCCTGCCGGCTTCGCGCATTATCTACTGGGGGTGATCTTTTCAAGCAGCATCATCATATTCAGTTATCACCCCGATCTTATAGTGGAGCTACAGTGCAACCTGATATTTGAACATCAGGAGGATATTTCCAAATATCCGGTTGTCTTCCAAATATCATGATGATGTTAATATGATGATGACGTCATCAAGGTCCGGGGGGGGTCATATTTCTAACACTGATCATCTTATGATGACCCCCTGATATTTGCAAACATGATGATGACATCATCCGGATATGAGGAGGTGCGCAGTAGGCAGATATGATGATGACGTCAGCAGGATATGATGATGATGTCATCAGGATGTTCATCGGCCAGACTTTTGGTTTAAGCTCAGCAGGAGGATATTCCTCCGATGGATCGGGTTGTGCCGATTATCATGAAGGTTATATTTCAAATATCATGATGACGTCAGGGTGATATTTCGAACAACAGGATATCATGCTGCTGGAGGATGATGATGATGAAGTCCTATACTAGTGTCGTTAGGAGCAAAAGCACCGACATGATATATGCTCATGACCTAGTATATAAAGTGTTAATGAGGTTGCTGCGGGGTGCATGTGGGACAATTGATATCCTGCATTTTCAAATATCATGATGATGAATCTCGGCGGGAAATGCTTGCGATGCAGAATTGTTGTTCTTCCCAAGGCCGCGGGTTGGTGCGCCATTAATGGCGATTGTTGCAGAGGTATGGGCGATGGCGTGGATGGATCCTGTACCCGATTGAAGGTGTACATCAGCGGACAGTGGCGCAGGGCTCAAGAAATCTTCCTGTCTCCTCCCCTACCTGCTGCATTCAAGTTTGGGCACCAATCTGGTTGTGTTTGAGTGCCATTTCCATGATACTGTGTATCTGGCAGGATTTTTGGTCAACATTGTAATTAATTGCTGAGCACCTACCTGGCTGTTATAAGCAGGTGGTGTTGCTCATTTGAAAGGTTGTTGAAAGTTGAAGATTTTTGGCTCTGTAATGCATAACAAGCTGATCTGGTTGTTCTGTACAGCTTACCTGTGAGTTTATGTATCTCTTGTTGTTTGTTTTTGGCATGAACCCACTGATTTCATGATTAAACTTATATGAGAAATGCTATCTTGGCATGTGTTGTGTTAATTCTGTCTCCAGTATTGCATGTATTCTTCTTCTGAATCTGGATGTTTGGTAATGTTTAGATTCTAGAGCATAGAGTTCCTGTGTTGAATGTCTGATCTTTTAACTTCTGCTCAAGGGGTAGATTAAACTGTTTTCAGGTTGAACATTGGGAAGGATATACTGCAGTAGGGATACCATAAGTAGAGATAACCTAACACTTTGTATTGGGAGGTACCTGTAAGGCAGGTATCACATATATCCCCTTGAAATCCAGTTTTAGCTGTTTATGTTGATCATTCACAGGTGTATGTCTACTGACTCCAGGCCCTGGATAGGCACCAATCATGCTTTGTTCTTGTGTTATAACCATGTCCAGCTTTGCATCCACACTTAAACTCCAAATCAAAATCTAAAACAACCATTAGGACTTTAGAATTAGTTTAGGAACCTCAGTCCTCTGTCTACAACTGCTAATAGGCCCAAAGCTAGCCCCTTTGCTCTTATCTTTCAGTTTTGGTCTACTTACAGGAGGACTTATCTGCTTTCTGTCAGCATCCCAGCCTTGTATGCATATCCTCATGGATGTTGAGTAGGGAATACCCCCCTAGGTCTTGCAGAGCCTGAAGAAGAAGAGGAGATAAAATATAGAGTCTATCTCCTACACTGTTGGCCCCCTGGCCCAGAGATCCTGTTGATCACTGATGGCTACCTTGTAGGGAAATCTGGGAATAAGCATCCAGTCTGGGAAAAAGTCAACAGCTACCACACATGCTATCCTAAGGGATTGATATTATTGGCCCACCATTTTCAAAGATACAAATGAACACATCAAGTTCTGTCATACATGCCAAACAACTTCTAATAGAGAGAAATATTCAGCTTAACCCCTACAGCTGGTTATGGAGATGCATACCTTTGCACAATGGGGCATGGAATTCATTGGAGCTATTAATCCCCCATCTTCTGCTAGACATAGGTATGTGCTAACAATTACTGACTACTGCACCAGGTGGACATAAGCCATCAACAGCAAGACATGTACATCTGATGATGTGATCAGATTTTTAGAGAGCAACATTATCACCAGGTTTGGAGTCCCTTATGCTTTAGTTTGCGATAATGGTCCTGCATTTGCATCTTTGAAGTTTTCTAGTTGGGCATTTAATCATGGCATAGTTTTGAAATTTTTATCAAATTATTATCCCTAGGATAATGGTCTAGCAAAGTCAACTAACAAAAATTTGTTGAATATCATTAAGAAATTAGTTGAAAATAACCCAAGAGAATGGAATACTTTTCTCAAGTATGCTTTATTGGTAGATAGAACAAGAATTAAAGCAGCCCTAGGCAACTCCCCTTACCAGTTGGTGTATGGAGTGGACCCTATCCTTCCTGTTAATCTAAAAATCCCAACCTTGTAGTTTTCCTAGGAGTATTTAGGCATGGAAAATAAAGTGGAAGTCAGACTGTTACAGTTGCTACATTGGAAGAAAAGAGAGATAGGGAAATATATCACTTTACCAAACATCAGGCCATTTTTAAATACTGGTTTGAAAGGAGGACCAAGGTCAAAGCATTCAGGATCTCAGATCTAGTGCTATCTTGGGATAAAACCCATGAAAAGAAAGGATACCATGGTAAATTTGACAAACTATGGACTGGTCCCTTTCAGATCGCTGAAATACTAGGTGACAGTACCTATAGGCTTAAAACCCTAATTGGTGAGGATGTTCCATTGCCTGTCAATGGGAAATTCCTCAAGCATTATTTCCAAGCCTAAATAGGGAAAGGTCAGAACCATGTACTATATGTAAATACTTGCTTGTATACTTTGTTTGCTTTGTTTTACTTTATTTTTGTTTGCTTGTTGAGTCCTTGTTTTGGTTAGGCAATACAGAGCACCTTCTCACTTTAGAAAATAATAAAATTGTTCTAATTCAAGAAAGGATTACAAATTCCCACATAGGTTGTAATTCTTGTCAGCTTAAGTACTTTTGGTCCTGTTTGTGAAATCATATTCATCAATGTTAACTTTGTTGTTCAAGGAAATCATCACATGAATACATCTAACATCCTTGGATTAGTTGAAAGTAATAGTGTCTATCTTAAGTGAAAAATCTAAAGGTTTACCCTTACTACCATTGCAATTCTCAACCTAACAAGCAAGTGCCCACCCCTTGTAAATGAGCTTACAAGATCATATCATATGAATACTGAAAACAAAAAAGAAATATTGAAAATCCAAAGAAAATAAATTCTTTAGGTCATCCAAGTAACTCTACCGAGGCTATGGACGCTTGATTGGCAGTGGGGTTCTCCTTGGGAGAATTGCAAAGATAGCTTTTCCAGGGCTATGGATGCCTGACTGGTAGCAAGGCTCTATCCAAGGTTGGCTTAGAGGGTTAAATCCAATCACGTAGCTTAACACTAACTACTATCATTTTCAACCTTTCTCAAGATGAAGGAAATGAATCAAATGCACACATCTAAATTCCTTCTCATCATATGGTTTTGTTAATGAATATGATCTCATTAGAAAGGTCAAGATGCTTATGTCTAGTAGGAGTTGGAACTCTATGTCCTATTTTGTCCTTCTCTCTTGAATTGGATAGAATTTGGTGGTTTTCTTTGGTGGCAAGTTGTTGTGTGGTTACACAACATGCCCCATTTTTCCCTAGAAAAATAGGGACCCAACTTGTTTCTTGCTTTGCTTGGCTTGTTTTGCTTTCCTTTTCTTTGGGCAGTATGGTAAAAACATTGTCAATTGGTATGTCGAGGTCCCATCCTAGGCATATCCGGATCTTGAATTGTGAACCAAATTTTCAAAGTATAAATTTCCCCTCATGAAACCTACCAAATGAAAGAGAATGAAATTCTAAGTAGGTTTTCCTTTCGAAGCATGCAGAAATTCCTTAAAACAAAGAAGTTATTCACGATCAAAGTCTCAGTCAATGGTCATGTGGATATTTACCTTTACACTTAAATGTCCTCACATTCGTTAATGTCTAGACAAATTATCTCGACTGAGAAGCTTTAAAATTGCTAAGTAAAAGTTCATATCCCGACATTCACAAATGTGCACCTGTCAAATTTTATCCTATTGTGTAGAGAAGTCGTCACATGCATGGATATTCACGGGTTTGGATATTCAATCTTAATATCTAGACATTTCCTTAATGTCCAGACTTTCCTTAATATCCACATTTCCTGTTAATGTCCTGACCTTTTAATATCTCGATCACGTGTCCTATTTGACTTTTCAAATGGACATTTGACTATGGACATTCACATTATCTTAATGTCCTGACCTTTAATCTGAACATCCGGATGACGTCATCCAATTTTATCTCAAAGAACTATAGAATGATGATGACATCATCTAGACATTTAGGGACGACATATCTCGCAAATCTTAATGTCTAAACATTATCTCAATGTCTAGATCTTCCGAATATCCCGATGACTGCACTTTTCCTCATAACCAAGAATCGCTTTAAAGGGGGTGACATCATCAGGACATTTAGACTTAGGGATATTTCATAAAGTCTAATATCTAGATATTTCTTAATATCCATATCCCTAGCTTGTTACAAATTAAATCAACAAATGCCCTCTGACCAATGAAACGATGCCACGTGGCATGCAGTTGACTTTTGAAAGCAAACATTTTAATGTCCTGATATTCGAAATTAAAAGGGAAATGCCTTAGGATTTTAACACCCTGATACCCATCCTAGGTCAACATTGACCAAATGATAATGATGTCATATGGATATGCTGAGAGCGAACATAGTGCTTAAGGCTTAATATGTTCATATTCCATATCTGGACTTCATTTAATGCCACGAAAGGGAGTCGTTGGCCTTTTTAAATTTCAGATTAGAATCTGCCACTTGTCAAGATCTCCTAAATCATAGGTGGATATCCATGAACAATGGCAATTCTGCATTTATTATGCCCTAATTCATGATTTTTAATGCATAAAAGCTAGATTTTGATCATTTTAAACTTACCAAAGAATTCAGATTACAGAGCTCCGACGATTTTTACAATGACCATTACAACGATCCTAACCCTAAACAGAATGGTACGGATGACAAACAGAGGACCGTAAATAGTGATTACACAGTGACAAGTGCATATCCAGACATTTAAATCAGGTTTTAAGCTCTAGAAACAGGTATGTATACGACAAAACCCTTTTCTCTTGTCTTTTGTCATATGTTCACAGTAATGCAAGGTAAAACACATAATTAGGGTAATTATGTCTGCATCTGCACATGATTATGCTATAAAATGGTAAAATTAGAATATCTAGAAAGGTAAATGCTGGAAGAATTTAAAGATAACTTAGGTTAAAATATGTGTCATGCCCACATTTCCCATGCGGTCACGACACACAACACACGTGTCATGTCCACATTTGTCATGTGGTCATGACACGAAATACAAAAAAAAATTCTACCTATCCCTAGGAACCCCCTCGCACGCGTTTGTGTGCTCGGTGGCAATATGCATAAGGCGTAAACATGTCAACATGATTCGGGGAAGTGCGTTGTTCTACACAGTCCCCTGCATGATGATAGCCGTCTAGGGGGTATGCGACACGAAGTGTGTCACTTTTAGGGTTAGAATGATTTTAATCGTAACCCTAAGTTTCCTAGGTGAGAAGGGGATTTCACCAGATTCGAAAACCTAACCCTAACTCTGAAACAAAATGAAATCGAAGAAAAGGATTAAGAAATAATGGCATGATGGATGCATGATAAAGTGGAATGGTAAAATAAAAGTTAATAAAATATCGTAAATTTAAAACCCTAGAACCTAGGAAAAATTTGACAGTATAATGCGTTTTCAATAATCAAATTAAAAAATTTTAAAATAAAACTCCAATAAGAAATTAAGCAAAATTTAAACTTAAGAACAAATTAAAATTTAAATACTTCACCAAGTCCAAATAAATTGACTTGCAATAAGAGATTAAAACTCGAATTTAAAATAATAAAATAACTAAGTTACACCAAAATAAATTTCAAAATTGAGTCCGTTAATAAGTATAATTTCAACATTATATTTATTAACTAACTCGAATTAATAGAGAAGGGAAAGATTAAAATTGCTCTTTCCCGTAAAATAATAATTTAACCGATTAAAATAAAAATCAAATAAAAGATCTCCCATCTAAGACCATTTATCCCATTCCCCTTTAATTAAAACCACAAGAAGGGATGGATATCCCACCTCAAATAAAATTATAAAACAAATATATATTAAAACTCCAAAATAAAATAAAAGAACACTAAAGAGATTCAGAAAAGTAAAAAGGAATTCAAGGGGAAGGAAAATTCCATATTGGAGGGAATTCTTGTTTCCCGTGCAAATGGAATGAAAATATATGATTTAACTAATTTAAAAAGAAAACTAATTTCCTCACAACTCTCGCAAACCTAACAATATTCTAATATTCTCTTTTTGAAGCCCTAATGTTATTTTATAGTTTCCGTATGGAAACCCTAATTCTTTTGTTTGCCTCTCTCTCTCATTTGCTTTGTTCTCTCAATGCTTGTTCTCTTTTCTCTTCTAGTTTTGCTTGCAAGTTGGAAGTAGGAGACAACCATGAAAGGAAGCTTTTTGAGGAGGTATACTCAAATTTACTTTCTCTTTAAAAAGAAAAAACATATCTATTTATAAAAACTAAAATAGAGATTATATATACATTGCCCAACGAGTAGGAAGGTGTGTGTGTGTGTATATATATACTTTAAGTGTTTTGTAGGGTTAAAGGAACAAGGGACCGAACAGTGGCCACGGTGGTAGGGCGCATGCTTCATAAGGCAACGAACGCAAAGCTTGGGCGCTGCTAGTTTTAAATGTTAACGGTGGGGAGGGGGTCGAAACCCCCACCCACACCGCTGGCCACGGCGGTAGGGCGCATGCTTCATAAGGCAGCAAACGCAAAGCTTGGGCGCTGCTAGTTTTAAATGTTAACGGTGGGGAGGAGGTCGAAACCCCCACCCACACCCAAGGGTGTGGGTGGGGGTTTCGACCCCCTCCCCACACCCTCACTGGCAACAATGGCGGCGGTGGGAACTGTGGTGGGCGCCAACGCCCACCACAACCCCACCTTACTCTAAATAATTTTTGTTTAAAACATTGTCTGCAGAAAAATATAGTCCGCCATACATTTTGACCTCTGCAATCTTTTTATAATATTTAAAACTCCACTCTGTTGTATATGAAATGTGTATTGGCTAATTTTGAATATATATATATGTAGTCTTTTCAATACTTCATAATATATATATTTTTCTATTATTGTGTATATATATATGCACTCATATATATATAAATGAGTGTATATATATATATTTTTTAATATATACATCAATTATATAAGCCTCTATTTTTCTTCAAATCTCTGTATATATACATAGTGATAAAAAAAAGAACAGCAGCTATATTTTAAAAAAAAGTTGTATATATATATTTATACATATATATATTCCCATATATATATATATGTATAATTATATATATACACATTAAACTAACTTTCTCATTAACACTAAATTTGATCTAACATAGAATACTAAATTTTCAATTCTGTAGCATAAAGAGATAATTCAGTAGTATATATATATATTTGAACAGTTCAAATACACAGAAATATATATATATTTTGGCAACCTATAAGGTAGAAATTTCAATTTCATTTAAATTTCTAACAACCCATTTTTCATAACAGCAACTAATAATATGAACTTTCAATGCAACATAACATAAGCTAATATATATAATTTCTCTTTCTTTCTTTTGTATGCAATAAAATTTATTCAACAACTGATGTGTATTTTTTTTTGTAAAGAACAATGACAACAAATATATATAAATTCACATGCATTTCTCAAAACACACCAACTCCACAACATAGAGAATAGACAACTTTTTAAATAAAACATAAAGAATGCTCACATTGCAAACACTTATTACAGCCAACACCATGGGTAGAATAAATTGACAAAATTTACAATAGGGCTACAAGGTCCATGGCTCAAACAGCCAACAACATACTACTAAAGCAACACAAAAATGGACTTCTCCAAAGCTCCATTTCTTCAATAAGCACCTGCAATAAAAACACAACGAAAAGGGGAAACCAAGCCACTTCGAAATGCCCTCCTCCCTACCATAGACCCGCAAGTGGGTCACCCCCGAGCTAGGGAGGTAGGGATTCACACGGTTGCAAACACACCACAACAAGCATCAAAGCAACAATAGCACAAAAATTAACCCCAAGGATAAACACATAACACAACTCATGAGAATGAGTTTGATGGGGGTAGGGAATGGACCCCTCTACTCAAAGGCCACACCAAAAATACCAAAACACCAAGTCTCATGGCCTCAAGCCAAAACCTCCAAAACTGCAACTCTTCAAATACCTCAAAATAAACTTCCATGGCACTCTTGCCATCCAAATAATCTCAACACCAAGTAGAAAGCCCTCAAGGCCATAAGTAGTACCAAATATGGGGGTGACCTCGAGGAGGTTCACTTTGCCCTACCCCAAAACAAGTTGAGCCTTACCTCCAAATGGAGGTGCTCTCACCAAACTCTCATCCCACATAAAAAAGAAACAACAAACAACAAAATCTACAAGCACATCATAATAAAATATGCAAGGGTAAAGAACATAGTCATGAAGCTTACCTTCAAAAGCCCTATAATGGAAGCACGTTTGGTGATGATCTCCAAGCTTCTCCAAACCTTCCAATCTCCAAAATCTCTCTAACTTCCCCAAAAATTACTCAAAATAGAAAAGAAATCTCTAAAATGTAAGAACCCCACACTCCTCAACAAAAGGAGGTAATATAGACCTTCTAATTTGGCCTTGAGGAATGAGAAGGTGACACTTGTCACCTTCTCCTTCCTCCTCCTATGCCACTTGCAAGGGAGGGAAAGTGTGAGGGTGACAAGTGTCATCCTCCAATTCTATCTCAATCCTTACCTTATCCACTTGTGCTCTCACACATGTGTGAGAGAACAAGTGGTGAGGTGGCAATCCCCTTCAAGCCTCCATGAGGATAAGGGATGCCATATGGCATCCTCTTATTATCTAAGAGAGCCATCTCCCTCCAAGATGCTCTCACACATGTGTGAGAGTCTTGGAGGAAGATCCCACACACTTGGGAGTCTTGGAGACCTCCCAAGTCTTCCTAAAGAAGGGATTCCCAAACTTTGGGAAGGGAGACGAGTCTTTCCCAAAGCATGACTCATCTCCCACCCTTATCTAATTCAAAATTCGTCACTTTGACTAAACCTCAGTTTAGAGTGACCACAAGTGAGTTATCCCAAGGTTTAGTTAGTCAAAATTGACCCTAGACTCATGGGTAACCACCTAAGGTAAGTTTTGGGACACTAAGGTTCACCTAGGGAGTCATAAATCCACTTTAAATGGCCTCAAAATAAAAAACAATACCAAGTGGTATAAGTCAATAAAAATTATACAACACATGATATTAATTAATTAAACAAAGGGGTACTAGGCCAAAATGATAAAATAAACAATCATTTGAACAACACTCAAATCAAACGTGGTCCTTATCCCTCTTGGGAATGGATCAGTTTCATAGGGAATAACATATGTGTGAATACTACCTCCAATTTCCCGTGGCCTAGGAATGTAATCCTGTACATCTCGATCAAGTGTCAATCATATCATGAATAATTATAGCTGAAGCATCTGGAATTAAATTTATGCCATGGAATTCAACATTAATCATCTATAACATAATTCTAGATTGAACTGCATTCTCTATCCAATGTCACATAATCATCATCACATAAAGAACTAGAAGTCACATCACAAAACATCATCTAATATATGTTGCATGTCTAGTCTCCACATAGCATCAAAATATGATCAAATCGAATCACCATATGTCTAATCAATGTCATATCAAAATTAGGAGATATAATCTAATCTGCATAATGAACCCATAGTCTCTAAAAGTCTGATAATGTCATCAACTGAAATACAAAATGATCAAAATAAGGAAGAAAAAATAATCAGCCTCACAATATGAACATCTGCAATTGCAGGACAAGATGCAGGACAGGAAGCATCGTAATGAGGTGGAGTTCAAGAACTCCATGTTCCCATCTCCTGGGGCTGTAGGGTTTCCATATGCAGCAAAGGCCATAGAGTTGGTAGTGGCATGTGCACAAAATTATAACCGTGAGAACAGGAGGGTAGAGAAAGATGGTAGGGTTTATGCAAATTTCTCCATTTGAGGTATCACAAAGGCATTCCATTTGCCTGCAGGCCCTAACCTTTTCAAAATTAACATTGAGAACTTGGAAACCCAATATAAGAGCAACTCTAATGATTGCAGAAAGATTATGTTCACATGTTGGAGGGCTTCAGATAGTAAGGTCAAAGTAGTGGCCAAGATGCCCCAACATCTCTACAGTTATGATTTCACACCTGAGATACAGTAGATGATGGTGATGCTCAACAGAATGACTAGGAAACCAAAGTCAAGAAATTTTGAACCATGGATGTATGGGCTCATTAGGATGGTGGAGACCACTAACACAAAGATACAATTGGCGTCCTTGATCAGTGATAGCCTAGATGAGGGCATGAAGTGATTTGGAGGCAGGGCATCCCTATTTTACATGTCATCATATGTGGTGTATGCATGTGCAACACAGTCCACATTTTCTGGTCTGCAAACAATGGGCAGAGTTGGAAGGAACACGGGAGATAAAACAATATGAGATCATTGCTCCCAATTAGAAAGAAAATCCTCCACTCAAAACTATAGAAGGGTAAATGATTGTTTTATCATGCACTTAGTCAGATTGATGGAGGGTGATAGAGCAAGAGATTGAGCAATGATGCTCAGGAGTTAATTGCAAGAAATGGAACTTGGTTCATACACTTCCTAACTTTTACATACCTCCAGATGGAAGGGTTTAATGTGCAACCTTTCATGTTGCCAAGGTACCCTACTAATAGAATAATATTTTTGGAGTTGACAAGATAGATAATACCCTCCTATGAGGCATATATCAAGAGAAATAAGATGGGTAATGTCAGGTTTCCCATACTCTTGGGATGGTATGTATGCCCATCCATTGAAGCAACAAAATACTTAGAAGCGGAACTTCATATGCTTCATTTACAACAATTCGCCTTAGCTAGGTACTATGATCTTTATCATAGAATGGAGAAATGGGTGAATAAAAATCTAAGGCATGAGGTACATCTTGAAGATTACTAGGTAGATTGTCCAGATGATGTGGAAGTTAGGAAAAGAGGGTATTAGAGATTAACTTTGAACTAGATCTGGACTCTAGATTCTTTTGATGTCCCTGAACAACTAAAATTTGATGATGGGAAATGAATAAGTAAAGAATATGAAGATGAACAGATATATAATGAAATAATCTCCCCTCCAGACTAGAGTCAGCCTGAGGTCACATCCATTGATCTCATCACAGCCAAGGTTATGCAACTTACAAAGAAATGGGTAGGTCAAATGATGGTTGACTTAAAAGCAAAGGGAGTGGCTTTGATTGTTGATAAGAAGAGAAAAAGATAGGACTTGGGAGATACTGAGTTTGATGACTTCATCATCCATAAAAGACAATATATGGAGGCCAAGCAGACCAAACCTGATTCTTGAAATTCAGCTGAGGAATTCACCACCAATTGCATTACAATAGCCACAAGACCTTCACCTCAAAAAGAGAAGAATGTCCCTGCAATCACCATAACTACGAGGCAGGTGGAAGAGCCTGAAGATGCAGATGAGGACATTGAGGAAGATGAAGGGGAGCCATTGAAAAAGAAAGGTCATTATATACTGAAAGGGACAAATATCCCTAGGCAGAAGAGAGGACAAGCACCTATAATGAGGGGATCTACTAGTAGATAGTCAGATGTCATGCTCCAAGAGAATGAAGAGTTAACGAAAATGGAGAAAATGTTTTCCAGAAAGTAACCTATAGAAGATAGAGCTGTAACAACTATGGTCCCAAAGGATATGGAGACTATATCTAAAGAGTTTCAACACAATGTCTCCATCCCTACCATAGTTAAGTTTAAAGATGAGTTAGCTTAGGAAGCAAGAGGAGAAGAAAGGAAGAAGATGGTTGATCATTCCTTGCCACTAGATAAAACTATTGATTTAATAGATGATGATGTGACAAGGGATGTGACATCTAATCCCATTGAGAACTTGCTAAAGAATACAACCCTAACACCCCAAGGTACACCACAAGTACCAAAGAATATCAGAGATGAAGATGAGTCTAAGGATCCAGAGACAATAGTGCAGACTATTGGTCTAGATGTGTTAGTGGGCACTGTCACTAGCCCAAAATTTATTGACTTATCATATGTTAAGGATGATGATGAAGATAGGGGTGAAGCCATGGATAATGTGTAGAATGAAGATAATGCAACTGCAAACATGGACATCCAGACAACACCTCCTAACAAAAATGCACAAGTGAAGAGGTACATGTTGAAGCAAGGGAAAAGGAACACTAAATGCCTACATCTGGACAAGGAGGTCCAGAAGCAATATCTAGACCAGAGGGTCCAAAAGATAAAGAAGAAGCCACATCTAGACATGAAGGTCCAAAGGATAAAAGTGGTGAAGGAGAAAGGAAAGAGACAGAAACAAGAACAGATCATGACATACATTCAGATGTTCCAGATAGTAGTCACCAAGGGTAAGAAAATGTGAATAAATATGAGCCCAAGATCCAAGAAGAACATGATACATAGGATTAGGATATGGGAGTGCATGAGGATACCCTTGGAGATAATAGTAAGAAGGATGAGGATGTCCAGAGCAATGTGCCTAATAACCAAGAACCAGCAGAAGAAATATCACAAGATCAGTACATGATATCCAATGATGCTGCACATGATCAAGATCAACATCAAGTACATGAAGAAGTTCTCACTAACAAAGAACAACAATAACATGTGAGCGAAGAGGCTCCAAAGGAGAAAGATGTAGAGGTGCATGATGCTCACATTGAGCATACAAGTCAGCAAGGACTGATATCCAATGCACCACATTGGCTAGCACATGAGATAAGTCAGCCTCTTGTCCAAGATTCTTTAGATTTTGATATTCAATCATTGTTTTTTCTTGAGGATACCAAGCCCAAGCGTAGAGAGAGGGTAACCTCAACAATAAGGCTTGATCCAGCCACTGGTAAGAGGACAACTCAATTAGCTATGCCTATTATTGATAAGAATAAAGGGGAGATTAGTGCAAATGAATTCCAAGTAACTACCATAGACCTGGGGCACACTACTGTAGATCAAGACATTCAAGAGCTAAGAGAGAGTATAGATGCAGTGGCTACTAGGATAACAAAAGCCAAAGCTAAAAATAAGAAGTATAAAGGGCAAATTTCCCAACTATAGGCTTTTATAAAGGGATTAGTCACCCCCACTAATGTCCAGATCACACCAACTACACCTTTTGATTTTGTTTCACAGCAGGAGATAACTAGGCTAGATGCACAAAAGCATTAGGCTAATGTGATGAATAAATGGTTTGCTAGATTCTTGGAGGAGGGAGAGCAAGTAGTGAAGACATCATTATCCAATTGGGATATGATAAGCCAAATGAAAGGTAAGGCAGATGCCTTAAAGAAAGAAGTGGGCCAAAGGCTAGTATAGAGCAGCCAATTCTTGACCATGCTCAAGGACATGAGGAAAACTGATGATCAGGTCCTGGTAACTTACAAGATACTAACACAACAAGCAATTCCTAGCATGGACCTCTGGATAGAAGACCTAAAGTTTGAGGTCAATATTTTGAAAAGATACAATACAAAAGAAGTTGATATCAGCATAAAGGCACATGAGCTTTTAGCAGAGGAATTGGCTACTTTAGAGATTTTAGAAGGTGAAGTTGAAGGTAAAATTGAGAATCAAGATGAAGAATTTATAGTTAAGGCATTTAAGGACAACTTCAGCTTGGTGACAGAAGATCTGGTCCAACATTTTTTAGAGGACATAATTGATAAAGCAATGCATATGAAATCCAAGATAGATGCATACAATGAGGAGTTCGACAGTAGAAAACACAGGTGGATATCCTTGAAAGAAAAATTAAAATCCCAAGAGCATGCCAAAGAAAAAGCCAAGGTACAAAACATAGATGAAATAAATGAAGCAATAGAGGCATATGCATACTTCAAGGGTATGGGCACTGGATTCTGAGTCATTAAGGGCTCCATAGAGGAAGAATCCAAGGAAGATGCTGAGTAGATGAAATGAAGACTAATTCTAAGATGCGGAGAATATTCTAGATTTGCTAATTGTCCTCCACTACAGATTGCCACCTGGCAATCACGTGCCACATTTTCCTGACTGTTAGATTATCTTGATTTGATCCTAACCATTGGATCTTTGTAACTGAATCCTATCCTTGTTCTATAAAAGGAGATGGATTCTCATTTGTAAACTAAATTAGGAGCTTAATTGAGACTAAACTGTTGATCTTGTGAGCACTAGCTAAGTCTACAATTTTTTGTGACTTTGTGTTCCCCATGGTTCTTTATCAAGACCATTTGTATATGTGCATACTTTTAAATACTGTATGAGAATGGAGATCTAGATTACTACTTATCGTAAATCTTACGTAATCTTTGTGGATGATTTTTGGATATGTCACTGTGAAGTGCTATGCTCCTTAGAGGTGTATTTCAATTGGTGCATGTTGTTGTCATCTGATTCCTTTGAAGATTAACATCTATCGTGTGTAGTTGTGGAATATCCTGGTGAAGCATGCTTTGATTTCATCTCCTTTTCATGAAAGTGTCTAAGTTACATGTGGATCAGTAATCGAAACTCACTCATTTCAAATAATTTTAAAATTTTAGTTATATTTCATTTTAATTTCATGAACAATCCCCCTAAACTGCAAATAATGATGAATGATAAGTAGATATAGAGTAAATATGATGAACTGAAGTAGATAATTGCATATGTTAGCATATCTAAGCAAATAGCATGTCATGTTGAAAATATCTTGCAAATATTGGAAAATAATGATGAAGAACATAGAAATATGCACTTTTAGGCACAATATTTGAAAGAATTTCAACTGCAGAAGTAAAATTAAGTGAGGATTAGTTCAAATCTAAGATAGTTTCAGAAGAACTCATCAAAGTTAGAGAGATCACCATAAACATCTTAGCAGGGGATAGTTTTAGAAGAATTGATCAAACTGAGAATGAATTCACATGAATGTTTGTACATCCTAGATAAAGATTATCAGATTTAACATATTTGTTGAGATACATGCAGATCAGTGTAATAGGATAAATATCTGGACATGGTTTCTTTGAATTGTTATGTAAGGCCCCTGAATGATTAACAACAAATCACATCAACCTCTGAGTGACAACAGATCGTTGTGACCTAATGCATGGAGACTTGGGATTATGAATTCTCTGAATTCATCATATATTTCAAGATAAATAGAGGTTTGATAGAAACTTTTATTTCTTGTTGTTGTGACTAATAATTGCATCAACAATACCCAAGTATCCAAACCTAGTGCCTATTGAAGTAAGGTCCAGATTGATGAAGTTCCAAGGAAATAATGCCATATCAGGAGAAGATCACTTGAGATCTTTTAATAACCTAACCAATGATTTCGAGATTGAAGATGAAGATGTCCTGATGAAATTGTTTGTTCAATCCTTAGATGAAGTAGTTAGAGAGTGGTATTAATGTTTATTGGGAGGTAGTATTAATTCTTGGGATGAATTGCAGAAGTTTTTTTGAGAGCATTATGGTGATAAGATTGATCCTAGATTCATTATAAATGAATTTACAAATATTGTGAAAGGATCAAATGAATTTGTATCAGAATTCAGCACAAGATTTGCCAGGGTTATGGTTAGAACACCCCCTTAATTAAGGCCAAATGAACTGACGTGTCTCATCCTTTCTTGCAATGCCTATGATGCAAAGATGGGGTACTTATTAAGGGAAATTGAACCTCAGAGATGCCTACAAAATAGCAAAAAATATTGAGAGCAATAAGCGAGCATCAGGAAAGATCCACAAGAGAAGTGATATTAGAGTTTTGCCCCATGAAAGAGGGAAAAGTAGTAAGGCTCCTACACAAAGTGATAAGTTAGACCAAATGATGAGTACTTTAAAGGAGTTGAGCAACAAGATGTCTAGGAGTGACAAAGGAGCATCAAATGAAAACCTTGCTCATGTCAAACAAGAGAGAATGCCTCACTTTTCAGATCAACCATATAACACCAATTGGCATAATGTTAGACCTGTACAAAATAATCAGAAAGGGACTATAAACAAAGAAACACCAAATCCCCTTAAGAGAGGAGTACATAGTGTAGAATACACACCTTGGTGTGTGGATTTCTAGTTACCTCACTCTCCTCTACAATGTGTTGTAGCAATGTCATTGATTTATTCTGATGTACCTTGTGATGAGTACAGTGATAATGAAGATCATGAAAACTAGAATATTAACATGTTATCATCTCAATTATCACTAAGCAATGATGAATACTCATCTATAGAAGAAGGGGGTGTGGATTTGAATGTTGATGATAGAAGACAAGTGGAGAATTATTATCATCAACAAATCTTTCAGATGACAAAGAAGAGGATCACCATGTTTACAATCTAGAGTCACACTTGCAAGTTCTAGTTGAGAAGACCCTCAAATGAAGAAATTAGATCTCTCACGGTAACTGTTGTTGCTCAGGTCAAGAGAAACTATAATTTGAGAACTAAAAAGCTTCCTATGGAAGCAATGCTATGGGGTAGGTGGGAAGTTTGTTTATAAAAGAATAGGAAAAGGAGAAAAAAACTCATAATCCCAAAAGTGGACTTGCAAAGAATGTGACAAAGACTCAAGTTCCTTTAGGCCAGGGAATGGTTAAGGTTGATCCTAAGTGTAGGCACACAATCAAAAGGTGAAGAATCCTGATAAAAAGGGAGTTGATAGTGCTAAAATTTTTGAGGTTAAGAAAAAGGGTGACACTGTGACAACTCAAGTTGTCAATATGAAGAGTATTGTTCCCAACCCTATACCAAAGTATGTCCCATTGGACACAGCACAAGTTTTTAGCCAATTGAAAGTTACGGTTCCTTTATTAGAAATGATTAAAATCACTAAGCACAAGGATAGGATGATGGCCCTCATTGACGAGTCATCATCTGATCAACAAAGTGTGAATCTAGAAGTTGATATGCAAGAAAAGAAGGGAAAGCAAGTGACAACAAAGCACAATCAGTTAAAGATCAAAGTACCAAAAGTCTATCTAGGAACCACACTGTACAAGTGCCCTTCACAGGTAGATCCATTCTATGCCACACTAATTGTAAATGATAAAGTGATTAAAAATTGCACGATAGATTTTGGGGCCTCGACAAATATCATGCCATTGCAAGTTATGAATGAGTTGGGTCTGCAGGTAACTAAATAATACGGTAAGTGTTTTTCCATGGACTGTAGAGAGGTTCCTATTATTGGTGTTATGAAGAACTTAGAATTTAAGATAGATGCCTTTCCAGGGAAGAGTTACAAGATGAATGTGACCATGGTTGACATCCCTCTCAATATGGGATGCTGCTATCAAGGAAGTGGGCATTAACTATAGGAGGAAGCATTCAAATGGAGTCCTCTTATGTGATGATTCCTATGGATGGGAAAGAAGTCAGATTGGATAGAGAAAAGAGGGATCCCTCCATCCTAGAAGAAATAGAGGAGGGTAAAGAAAAAGGTTTTCTTTATTGACATTGATTTGGATAGTTTTAGAGTAGAAGTTAAGCTTGCATCGAATATGAAAGCACCCATTGATGAAGAGGTTCAATTAATTTCTAACAGTGATGGTGTATGGCTGATGTAGTTCGATGGTGTGTGTTCTAAAGTTGGAGTAGGGGCAGGTATAGTCCTCATCTCTCCTAATGAGAAGACTTTCATAACATCTTCAAAATTAGGATTTGAATGCACAAATAATGTGGCTGGGTATGAAGCCTTATTGTTAGGACTAAGGCTATCCATCAAACATTGGATTAAGAATCTTAGAGTTCTAGGGGATTTAGAGCTTGTTGTCTCATAGATTAGATCCAAGTATGCTTCAAAGAACAAGAGACTTAAGTAGTATAGGAATGTTGTCTGGGATACAATTGAATCATTGATGCATTTTCCATTGATTGAGTAGAATGAGGAAAAAATGTCATGGTTGATTTCTTGGCTAAAATAGCAATTAGGTCTGAAGATTTGAATTTAGCGGGAATCTCAAAGGTTGAAATGCTAACTAGACCTTCTATACCTGACAATATATGCCATTGACAAGTTTTCAACGATGACCAGGATTTGTTCAAGTTTTTGAATTATGTTATGAATATCATAGTAAAGAGATAGATTTTCAGAGCTTTGTTGAAAATATTGATGGAAAGGAAACCATTTTTGGAAATGAGTTCATTCAATTTAAAACTAATAAGATTCCAAGAGGATTGGTAGCTATGGAAAGAGTATTTGATGGAGTGGATGACCATGCTAAATCTGTGCTGGTGCATGAGAATGATTTGGAAGAGATCAATTTGGGAACATATACATCATCTAGAAGAGTGTACATAGGTAAGAGATTGAATGCTAAGATTAGGACCATGCTTATTGATTTATTAAGAAAATATAAAAAGGTTTTTGCATGGTCATGAGATGACTTGAAAGCATACATGGAGGATTTTTTTTCAGCATGAGATTCCTTTGAAGCTAGATGCAAAACCTTCTAGGCAAAAATAGAGGCTAGTTAATCCCACACTAGCTCCAAAGATGAAACAAGAACTAGCTAAGATCAAAGATGGAGGCATCATCAATCCTATCAATCATTCCACCTAGGTGTCCAATCTGGTTCCTATTAGGAAGAAAAATGGTGACATCAGGTTATGAGTTGATTTTAGGAATCTTAACATATCCTCTTTAAAATACAATTATCCCTTGCCAAATATGGAAGCTATGTTACAAAGAGTGACTGGTTGTGAGCTCTTGTCTATGATGGATGGTTTCTCTGGTTATAACCAGGTCATGGTTAAAGAATCAAAGTAGTATAAGACAACTTTCACTACCCCATGGGGTACATATGTATGCATCAAAATGCCTTTTGGTTTGACAAACGTTGGAGCAACTTTTTAGAGGGCAATGGATGTAGAATTCTCAGACCTAATAAATGTAATTATGGTTGTCTACCAAGATGACTTAACAACTTACTCAAAAAAGGAGGAGGATCATTGTAATCACTTAGAGAATATCTTCAAGTGATGCTTAGAGTATGGGATCTCATCAAATCCTAAGAAATGTATGTTTGGGGTCAAATAAGGTAATTTTTTGGGACATATTGTATCAAAGGAGAGAATAAGGATTTATCCAAAGAGGGTGGCTTCAATAGAGAGAATCCCACAACCAAGAATGATCAAGGGTGTTCATTCATTTGTTGGGAAAATCAATCTTATTAAGAGGTTTATTCCAAAATTTGTAGAAAAAACTAAATCTATTTCAAAGATGTTAAAAGAAAGGATAAACTATAGCATGGGGAAAGCAACCTGCTAAGGCCTTTCAAGATATTAAAGAAGCAATTAAGCAAGCTCTAGTATTAGCCTCTCTTGATTTTTTGAAACCTTTTGATCTATTCTCCTTTGCATCCTTCCATACAATTGTTGTTGTGTTGCATAAAAATGGTGATGGCTTCAAACAACCAATATCTTTCTTTAGTAAATCTTTTCAAGCCACAGAGTTAAAGTATGACACTATGGAAAAGTAGGCTTATGCTATGGTTAAAGTAGTGAAGAACTTTAGACTGTATTTGCTCCAGGAGCAAGAATTGTGGCTTATGTACCCCATTTGGTTGTCAAAGACATCTTCACCCAACAAGAAGTAATAGGGAGAAGATTTAGGTGGATAAACAAAATCCATGAATTTAATATTGAAATTTAGATAACAAAATTGGTCAAGGGACAAGGATTGGCTAAACTCATGGCAGAATCCAATATGGAGATTTTGGAAGTGAACTATTTGGAGGAGGAAGTCCCAGAGAAGAAATGTAACTTGGGAAGTTCCCCATGGTACCAAGATGTGGTATACTACTTACATTATCTGAATTTTCCAAGTCATATGAGTGATAACCAAAAAAGGACCTTAAAGTTGCAAGCAGAAAAATATACTATAGTCAACCATGAGTTGTACTGGAGAAACATGGATGGCATTCTTCTCAAATGTTTGGATGAAGATGAAGCTGAGATAGTCCTGAAAGAGATGCATGATGGAGATTGTGGTGGTCACTTTATGGCCAAGACAATATCTCTTAGGATCCTCAAGGATGGATACTGGTGGCCCATCTTATTTTTTGATGCTCATCGATTGGTACAAAATTGTGATGCTTTCTAGATATTTTTCAGGTAAACTAAGAGGATCTGAAGCTTTACCTTTAAGACCTTTAACAGTGGAGGCTCCATTTTAACAATGGGGAATTGATTTTTGTTTAGGGGAAAATTGGATTTGTTAATATTCTAGTGTTTAGATGCTTAAATCCTCCTTTCCACCTTACATTCAAGGATCTAGGGTTGAGTGGCGAGCACTATCATACCCTAGGCCACTTGCAGATGTAGGGAAACTTGGATTAGGGAATTAATTATCAAATTTTCCTTCTCTTATCCCCAATTGACCATTAAAACCCTAATTATGCAAATGCGACAACAAATTAACGATTTATAGAAAAAACTCTTGCAAACAGGAGTAAAATACTGAATTACAGAGTACCTATTTTTAGGGTTTCAAAGCAGAATAGTCAGGGACACTAGAGCGGGTGCCCAAGTCCAAGGTACCTACTTTTTTGGGGAATCTAGACCTCCTTCCGACACTGATCAGCCCTGTAACTTCAGTTTCCTGAGATCTATCTACGGAGGACACTGGAGTGAGCACCCAAGTCCTAGAAGTGCTCCTTTGTTTGACTTTTCTTCAGATCCTAAATCCCTGATGCCTACCAAGCCTTCCTGCAACTCCACTTTTTCTTGATGTGACACCTGTAACCTGCAATCACAAGACTTGGTTTAGAGGTTGTGGTGTTTAGAGGTTTGCCTCAGTCAAACCCTGGAGGACACTTAAGTCTGTGAACACCGTTGTCAGATAAAGAGGGCATGCGCTTGTGAGGCAGAGGCCAAAAACCAAAGGAATCAATGATAAAAACACAATGTTATGTCACCTTGTAGTGAAGCTCTCATGGAGGAAGCTGCTCTTCATGCCATGAGGAGATTGATGCTCAAATATGCAAATATGAACACACAAAACACACAAGTCTGCTCTTACAACACAATGGATGCCTTGAATCACCTTGAGAACACAATGATCATCTAATTGAAATCTCTAGTTTACAAATGAATGTTGATAACTGAGAGGGGGGGTGAATCAGTTATCAAAATTATTTCTTCTTTCTAAACTTTCTTATTAATCAATGCAGCATTAATTCAAACAAGCAAACATAACCATGAGATGGAGATACACATGACACAATATTTTTGACGTGGAAACCCTGTTAAGGGAGAAAACCACGGGGTGATTAACCCAAAGATTATTCTCTGTTAGAAGAATAAGGAATTACAAAATGGCACTTGCCAATTAGGGCTCAGGACCTGAGCACACTGCTCACAAAGGAGGCACACTACCTACAAGGAGACACACTGTCTACAAAAGAATGTTATACAATACTTGAACTGATTGGAAGCATCCACATATGCTGGAGTTTAGTTCTAGTTAGGCTCAGTACACTGATCTGCTGCACTTCATCTTTCCTCTTCTCTTATGCTACTTTCCTTTCACATATCGGACCTTTCTTACTATTTCTGCTCTGCTCTACTTTTATTTGCATATCACATATCACCACTATTCCTATCACAACTAAATCCATCCTATATATATATCCGCATAAGTGATTTCATTCTTTTCCTAGTCAGCACCCGGAACAGTTAATCTTTTCACAAACTCTGTTCTGTCAGCTGAATCCTTGCACATCAAGTAATGTGGATCAAGTATATGCTTGTAGAAATCATTAATCATGTCAGCCAAACATGATTCATGCCTTCATAACCTTTAACACCATCAGTAACACATCTGGAAAGTAGTTTGATGTTCTATCAGTCAGTTCTTCCTCTGTTCACACTGTCACTCAGGAATCTAGTACTCAACTATTCATATCTTTTTCCTCATCGATCACCAGAGGCTAAATCCTTGGAATATACCACTCAAGGTAGTCCTCTTGACTTCCCCAAATCCACACTGCACCAAGATACTTCCTTTGAGAGATCCGGACCTGTCTGTCGGACCTTGCCACATGCTTTGTTCTTGTTTACCAGACCACAACATTCTTCACTCTGACTTCCGGTAGAGACACACCATGTCCTGTGGATGTGTGGGATGAACTTTGTTGCCATCAATGACAACAATCATGAATCCATATAGTGTCTCTTGCCAACAATCTCCCCCTTTGGCATTGATGGCAACACTTAGTGAAAAATGACTAAGTGTATACACTATGCTCCCCCTTGGCTGATGCTTTGTCTTTATATATATTTTTCGGAGCTCCCCCTTAGTTGGATTCCTCATTTTTCACTGCTCTTCACTCCCCCTTTGACATCAATGGCAAAGGGTAGGGTCCGTACACCAAAATTTTCAAAACATTTTACTATACTTAGCTGCATAAGTATATACATATGGCATACTTACATATACTTAAGTATGTCTGCAAAAGTTATCTTCAACTGTACAACTTTTGTCGCCCAACTCTGCTTCATCCTGTCCAAAATTGAGATATGCCCACTCAACAGGAATGCAAACGCATCTTCCCTTTTTAGATTTGTTGGATCATTTGTCTGGGCTGTGATTTGAGCTTCACTTATGGCCTCATGCATGGCCTCTAACTTAGGGACAATGATCCTCCTAAGTTCACCCATCTGGCTGATCATGTTCTTCCTTTCCTTCTCAAAATTCTTTATTGCAGTTGTGATTGCAATAGTTTGACTCTCTTGATTGACTATGGAGGAAGAGAGAGGATCAAAACTTTGAGACAAACTTAGTAGTTTATCCTCTTGCTCTTTTATTTTCTTCTCAATCTCTACTGTTACTTTGGACCATGAAATACAAAATTTGTATATTTTTCTGCCATCTATAAGAGCATTTTCTAAGCTCTTTATCCCTATACTCATATTTCTCCTATCATTACTTATCAAACTTTGTACCTCTGATAATCTTTTTACAAGAAATTCCTTCCGGACCTTATCTTCTGCTGACTAGAGTTTTGAGATTACCGGAAGTGGAGGCTGTGGGATCTTTTTGAACCGATGGCATAATCTTTTCAAGCACTCCAGAAGCAACTTCTATCAACTCACAGTCTTCCATATGAGACTTTAGAAGTTTTTAATTAGCCTTAGCATTTGCAAATGAAGCTATCTTCATTGTCTGTACCGGAGAAAGAGAATCAAAATTGAATGGACCTTGTAGAAGCTCCGGTTCATCAATCTCCATTGTTTCTTTGTTCAGGAATTCTTGGATAGTTTGTGCAGTGTCTCTTGCTAGAGACAGATGTTTCTTCTCTTCTGTAGTCTTGGAGCTGTCCTTAGGAGTTTTCTCTCCTTCACCACTAGCAGTTGTGGTTTTCTCTGCTGAAGTCTTCTCTCCTTCTACAACCTTAGCACTATCATCTTCTTTTTCCTTCACCTCTGCTTCCTTCTCCTGTAATTTTTCTTCTCCTTTAGATCCAGAGATTGTAGGGCAAACCAGAGGAGAAATGTTAGTCTATTCAGGGCCCACCTCTTCTGACATTTTCTCAGGAGTTTCTTCTGCAACATTTGTAGTGGAGGGATCAGTACCCAAGTCCTCTATAATAGGAAGATTAAATCTTTTGAAGGTTTTCTGGAGAATCTCTTCAGTGTCCTTGGCTACCTTGTCGGTCTCACCAAGCATAAGCTAATTCATCCTTGCTTTGCTCCTGAATTCATCCTTGCAGTCTTTGAATACCATGTTCATTGTCTTGGGATCAATTGAAGGATATAGCTGAATAGCTATTTGTTCCCGGATCTCAAGGTCTTTTGCCATGGCATTAGTTTTTCTCATTTCCAACTCCTTCTCTAGACTTTTAGGAATTAGAGAGATAATTTCAATAAAAGATTTATTGTAAATGTTTAGATACCTGATTGTAGCTTCCTGCAGGATCTTTTGGTCAGCCTCATTGTAATCATCATAGAATTTGGCCATTGGTTGAAGGTTTCCATCCACAGTGACTAATTTGATTACACTTTCTAGGGACAGGGTGGGCTTTTCAACAAATTCCTCTACCATTTCTTCCTTGTCTTGGCCTGTGGAGGGCTTACTGGATCCTTTCTTCTTTTGCTTCTTTATTTCCTTTACCCCCTCATCTGATTCAATTTCTTCTTCATCTCTTTGACTTGCATAAGCCCTTGTGGCTTTTGTCTTTGACCTTTTCTCTCCTTTGTTGGATGCTTGGACTTCCAGTTTTGAGCTTTTAGCAGGGACAGGTGCTGGTCTCTTTGAAGATCTGGTCCGGGTGGAAGTTTCTACCGGAGCACTTTTCTTGCTTCCTTTTTCTGCCTCTTTCTTCTCTTCATCAGCTTTTTGTCTCTTTTCCCGGTTGGCATCAAGTGCCTCCTTTGAGATCCCAAGGCCTTGTGCAATATGTTCTACTTCTTTTCTCACCTTCCTTTTCATCTCTGGTTCTCTGAGTTCCACATGGATCTTTACACTTAGCTCCTCAAAGGTTCCAAACCTTTCTGCCTTTGGATCTTTAGGCTGACTTAGCATGTGTTGAACATGCAGCTCCACAATCTGTTCATCCACTTCATACCCCATGGGCATGATCCAGACTGTCCTTGGTTCTACTGCCTCCATTAGGCACTAATTAGTCTCTACCATAAAGCAGACTGTGTCTTTGTATTTCTCAACAAGGGACTGGGGAATCCTTTCTCTTGTTTGCATCATGTTCTAAAAGTTCTTAAAGTATCCCCACAGAGCTATTTTTCTTACCTTTGCATCTCCAAGTTCATGCAAGTAATCTCTAATCTGGATAGCTACCGATTTGTCACTTTCCCATACCCATCCATTTGATCCAGGAAGCTCATTCATGAAGTAGAAGAACAAACATAGTATTAGTCCTCCATATTTAAAGGAGTTCTTTTTGTCCTTCTTGATCTTCTATATGTTTTCCATTAATTGGCTCAAGAGGAGTTCACAGAGATCATAATCTGCATTCTTTCTCAGCATCTCATAGGCCGTGTATACTACAGTTCTAGATACTGAATTCTCCCTACTGGAATGATATATCTTGTATCCTATTATCATAGATGCATACTTGATATCCAGGTCAGTAATATCTTCAATGGTCATTGCCCTCTTATCAAATTTTGATCTGGTGGCCTCTGTGACAATGTTGTTTTTGACAGACTTGAGGACAGGAATTCCTCCGGAGGAATGTAAACCAGTTACTGCCCTAATTGCTTCCTTGGTGATCTTGCAAGGTCTATTCAGCCAAAGGAAGTTATCATGCACCCTACTTAAAACATACCGGACCCATTCATCTTCTTCAAAGTAGGGGAAATGAATGAACTGATCAAAATGCTTTTCCTAGATGCCCTTATATTCTGGTTTAAGCTCAAAAGCATCATCTATCAATTGTTTGTGATAGATGTCCCTTAGTTTGAATTCCCCAAACTCTTTAGTATTGGCATGTATGTAAACCCTAATGTCTTCTGTGTGTAAAACACCATACGGAACACTAGAAAATGCTCCTAGGGGATCTACCTCCAAGGATTTGTATGGATGTTTCTTAAATGTAGGGCGAGGTCTATCAGAAATCTTTACAATATTTGGAGTACCCATTATCAAGAGATTTGCAGTGAGATATTTGAAAATGGAAAATACCTTTTGTGCCTACCGGTTTCACGGAGTTGGTTGGATTGATCTCTGGAAGTAATGACTTCTGCAAGTGATCTTCGATGAACTTGAGGAATTTTCTTGCAGAGCTCCGCTTTTCGTTTCTTCTTGAGTGCAGAATGAACGAGTGATTAATGAAAAACCCTTATATTGCTCCGCAAGCCCTAATATCAGACTGTAATAAATGTTTGACCTACATTATTCTGGTTTGCCTTGTTCAGGTGATTTGAAGAACCGGATCAACCCTAATCTTTAAACATCTCATGGATCTTCCAAATCTTAACCATAGTTTGTTTAAATATATCCCTTATGACTCCTTCAATCCGCAACTCTTCTTGTGCTAGTTCTGGCACCAATTGACTGGCTGGGGGAACAAGGTTTTCTTTGTGTCTCCCCCTGATCCAGAGCTCACTTTTAGTTTTCGGAAGGAATATCAGCACCAAAGTCTGGTGCGGATCCAACCTCTACATTCTCTAAACTTTTCTTCACCCAAATCTTGTTCATCTCATTCCTAACTTCATCCGCATTCACCTTTTGTTTACCCTTATCTTGATTCTAATTATGATATACTAGACCTCTTTTCTCCCGATTCTTGCTTCTACAGAATTTTGCAATATGACTGGATCTATTGCAGATTTGGCAAACAACATTTCCTTGTATATTTGATTGATATCCTCTTGATCTGCATTATTTAGCCATATGACCTATTCTATTGCATGTAAAACATCTATCATTGAATGATTTGTTCATTTGCATATTTCTACATTCATGAGATTTGTGACCATACCTTTTGCAGTTAAAACATTGTCCGAAGAAGAATAAATTTGTCTGATTCATTCTCTTTTTGCACTGATTAGCTTTGTGACCAAAGTGATTGCAGCTATGGCAGTATCCATTGAAGGATGGATATCTTTGAGCATTGGGATGTCTTACCGGAGGTCTTCTAGGCCTGTTCCTTGGATTTTTTGATCCAAAATTCTTCTGACCGGATCCGGAGCTTTCTCCTTTCTCATATCCCAAACCACACTTGTCATCTACCTACTTTTGACTTTCAAGAAGAACTTCAAGATAAACAGAACTTATCTTGAATTTCTCTTTATATTCATTTGCTATTTGAAGATCCCTTTTGAGAGAGACAATTTGATCCTCAAGTTTTTCTTCATTATCTTTAGCATCTTCAAGATTAGATTCAAGATGTCTGATAATTCTATCCATCTGGTGGCAATCTTCTAATTTCTCCTTGAGAGATTGTCTTAGATTATCTTCAGTTTTTCTTATCTCTTCAACTTCTTGGGTAAACTTTATAACTCCTGATTCCATTTCATATCTTACCATAATGATTTCTTTTGATAATTTTTCACATAACTTGGTTTTCTCAGTCAGCTCTTCATTTGCATTACTTTCTTCACCTTATCTTGCCAATTGCTGAAGCAGCTCCTTTCTCTTTTTCATAGAGAGACTTAATTTGTCTTTTAGTTCTCTCATGAAATCATCAGCCTGTTTGAGTCTTTCCTTTAATTCATTGACTTCAAAGTTTGACTGTTCAAGATCCTCAAGGGCAATCTTGAGTTGCTCCCTTAAACCATATGCATCCATTTGGACTCCTAGATCTTCCTCAAGCTGTTAGGCTCTGTTGGGAGGAACTTAGCTCTGATACAAATTGTTGATAACTGAGAGGGGGGGTGAATCAGTTATCAAAATTATTTCTTCTTTCTAAACTTTCTTATTAATTAATGCAGCATTAATTCAAACAAGCAAGCATAACCATGAGATGGAGATACACATGACACAATATTTTTGATGTGGAAACCCTGTTAAGGGAGAAAACCATAGGGTGATTAACCCAAAGATTATTCTTTGTTAGAAGAATAAGGAATTACAAAATGGCACTTGCCAATTAGGGCTCACTGCCCGAGCACACTGCTCACAAAGGAGGCACACTGCCTACAAGGAGACACACTGTCTACAAAAGAATGTTATACAATACTTGAACTGATTGGAAGCATCCACATATGCTGGAGTTCAGTTCTGGTTAGGCTCAGTACACTGATCTGCTGCACTTCATCTTTCCTCTTCTCTTATGCTTCTTTCCTTTCACATACCAGACCTTTCTTACTGTTTCTGCTCTGCTCTGCTTTTATTCGCATATCACATATCACCACTACTCCTCTCACAACTAAATCCATCCTATATATATATCCGCATAAGTGATTTCATTATTTTCCTAGTCGGCACCTGGAACAGTTAATCTTTTCACAAACTCTATTCTGTCGGCTGAATCCTTGCACATCAAGTAATGCGGATCAAGTATATGCTTGTAGAAATCATTAATCATGTCGTCCAAACATGATTCATGCCTTCATAACCTTTAACACCATCAGTAACACATCCAGAAAGTAGTCTGATGTTCTGTCAGTCAGTTCTTCCTCTATTCACACTGTCACTCAGGAATCTGGTACTCAACTATTCATATCTTTTTCCTCATCTATCACCGGAGGCTAAATCCTTGGAATATACCACTCAAGGTAGTCCTCTTGACTTCCCCAAATCCACACTATACCAAGATACTTCCTCTGAGAGATCTGGACCTGTCTGTCAGACCTTGCCACATGCTCTGTTCTTGTTTACCGGACCACAACATTCTTCACTCTGACTTCCGGTAGAGACGCACCATGTCCTGCAGATGTGTGGGATGAACTTTCTTGCCATCAATGACAACAATCATGAATCCATATAGTGTCTCTTGCCAACAATGAATGCCTAAGCTTACTTATATATGCAACTACAAGCATTCCCGCCAAGAAATTAAAAATCAAACTTTACCGTGTTGAAAAAATAACCAAATAACGGTCATAAACTGACACCCAAAAATTAGGGCTGCCCCAAAATAAGGTAGGACTAGGGTGTAGGCACCCAAGTCCTCCCCCCTATTTTGGGCAGGGTACAGCTCAAGGGGTCCACCTAGGTTCAATTTGCCATGGAACCTAGGTCTCAGTCCATCAGGATGCCAAAATATGAACTAAAATGTCCTAAATGCACTCTAAAGACCCGGGAGCTAAACTTTATAAGGGAAAAGCCCCCAAGGGGACATTTTTTGACGTTATATTTAGCCCCCACTTTAATGTATGTATGAACGCGAGGCCCATACATGCATTAAAGTAAGGTCACAAACACAACAAACACATCAAGCATGGAGAAGACATGCCAATCTCATAGAAGACAGTAACAGGCACGCAAAACACAGAGAAGACAGTTATAGTCATGCAAGACACGGAGTAGACAATCAATGCATAGAAGACACATTAATGCATGGAAGACAGAAATAATATCTTTTCTTTTATTTTTCTCATATATATGAAATGCAAATGCAAGTACTGGAAAGTAAACAAACCTCCCATAATACAGGATGCACTACCTTAACGCGCAGGTCTCTGTATAAATGGGGTAACACACACAATACACGCAAAACCTCCCAAAATGCAGGAAGCACTACCTGAAGGCGTTGGTCTCTGCATATGGGGCAACAAACATGCCACACAAAACAAGCACGCCAATACACACACACTTGAAGACACAGAGAAAACACGGCAGACAAGTGATGATGTGTTCCCTATTTCTAGGCTCATCGCCATCTCAGGCACATTACAGGCACACACCGATGATTGGGCTTCACCACAACAATCGCCAAAGACATACTTAAGGGTTGAGTTAGTCACAGAACCACTCCCTGCCTCCACAGAGGACTTTTGAAAATGCAACGCCACCCGCATCATGGAGATGCCTTATAGTGAAAAGGAAGCATGGCATACCACCCCACCTGCGTCACAGAGACACCTTACAGTGAAAAGGAGGTATGAGCTCAAAAGTATACAACCCCACCTGCATCACGGAGACACCTTATGGTGAAAAGGAGGTATACGCAATAGATTGATTGATTGATTGCAAACAAACTCATGATGCAGGAAGTACTCATCGTACTAGCCTACACAAGAGGACAAGCACATAGCTAACATCTACAATAGACAAATTACCTTATATATGCCCCCACCTTAAGGTGGTTGATATTAGTTATTGATATCAAGAATATTAAGGTAGGAAGAAAACACACAAGGGAACACCGAATTTTGCAAAGCCCATGCCCCCCGAAGGTGACATGTACTTACGATCGCCAAATGTTCCCACAAACACATCCCTGCAAGAAACATGTTAGTGTCTACAACATCACAATAAACAACAACATCAATGCATATGATTAACCACACAAAGAGCCAAGGTTATACAATGAATTTGAAGTTTAAGGATAACTGCTATATCAGGAAGCTCTCTAAATCAAGTACCACCAAGGTCAGATTCAAAGGCAACAAAGGTGCACAGAGTAGCAGTATTGTTAAGGTTTGTAAATGCGACAGAAACATCATGAAATTCACTACGCGGAAAGCACGGGTGCTTCCACTAGCCAAGCATCGGATAAGATATACAACCCCATCATCATATTAGGAACTAAGTCCATTTGTTGATTGCTCTCAAAACGAACACTAGGTCCGCATCAGTATCAATTTTTGTCGTCATCCGCCCGCTAGGTGGAAACACTAGAGGAAGGGAAACAATAAATAAGAGAAGAGAAACAAGTGTCTTAGGGACAGTCACATAGGAGGGTTCCCCCAGGTCACCAACCACGACGCTATGTCTGTAAGACACAACACTCAACAATGAAATCAGAGAGAGCAATTTGGAAGAATGACGATACAAATAGAAGAAGGTCACAACGAAGGCGGTCTCTTGGTATCCCGAACCTTACGGGAGAATTTGAGGTCATCCCAAGAGGCCTAAGAAACATATAACACATCACGAGGGAAGCACATCATGAGAAAGATAAAGGGTTAGAGATACTTACCTGTAGAATCTTCGTGCTAGAAGTCATCAACAATTAAATCATTCTCTTTTCAATTGCAAACATAAGGTACCATTGCCAAGTCTTTGTAATTATTCTTTTGTTCATTCTTAAATGCTTCTTGGTTTGACTCAATGTTAGGTGGAATATTTTATTGGTGAAGTTCATTATTACACATATCCACTATTCTCTTAGGTGGTGGGAGAAGCAAATTATTTTGAGTGATCTCAACATCCATCCTTGAGGGATTTAATCCGAGTGACTTCTCATCCACTAGTGCTACATCCTTAGTGATGTCCAAATGACTTGAATGTTCAAACAAAGGAGGGACATTAAAGGTCTTCTCTTCCTTAGTGAAAACCAAGGTTTGTGAACAATCAACTAAAGGAAGGAGGTTGATGGGATGATCCATAGAGGTTTCTTGCACTATGATAGGGAGAGAGTTTTTATTGTTGTTAGATGAAAACTCATTATCGACCCATGGAATGTTCTTTGTTAAAGGAAGCTTCTCATACACCAATGCTTCATCTTGGCTAGGGAGAGCAATGGAATGGGAAGGTGGTGGTATGATGGTGAGAGATGTATCAATGAAATCATCCTCTTGCACCAAAGTATCCTCATGAGGAGGAACAAATTTGGGAGAAGGATCATGAGGTAAACCAAAGTTATCATCACATGTTTTAGCAATAGTGGAATGTTCCATAAAGTCTTCTAAGGCTTCATCTAACATCTTGTGGTCATCACTAGTATATATAACATTAATATTGAATTTAGTGAGATCATCCAATATCCAAGGGTATATTCCCATGAAGTTTGTGAAGCTATCAAAATCAGATATATAACAAAGGAGTTCATATGTGGAGCACATAGAGAGATCAACATCATGAATGTGTGCTATTT
The DNA here is from genome assembly GCA_027924645.1 of Cunninghamia lanceolata. Taxonomy (NCBI): domain Eukaryota; kingdom Viridiplantae; phylum Streptophyta; class Pinopsida; order Cupressales; family Cupressaceae; genus Cunninghamia; species Cunninghamia lanceolata. Next base: position 5,162,270 of record BSBN01001560.1, read on the forward strand.
GTTCCAGAACTTGACGATGTTTATAAGTGAATTTAGAGAAATGATTCATGTCTATGATGTATGCAAATAAGTCTTCCAATGAAGTAGCCATGGTATATGTCTCCAAATGAATGTAAAATCAGATTTTGAAAGCTTTTCAAAATTGGTGCAAAAGACAAGTGCAAAACTATATGCAAGAATAGCCTAAAATACTTGATTTTTTTTTTGTACTTTTTTCATTGCGAATGAATGAAACAACGGGTGTCGTAAGGACTTTGATCAAAGGAAGCAAGTTATATGTCTGATATTAGTCCAAAACAGCAATATGATCCTTCTCAACACACTCTTGATGCAATTTCAAGTTAATGCCAAGTTAAAATATAGTGAAATTATGTCAAAATAGGCACTTTTTTCACCAAAACTCAATGCAAAAGAGCATAACAAAGGGTGTTGTGAGGAAAATGATGATGGAAAAAAAATAATATCAATAATAACAGCCACTTGGTGCCAAAATGCCCAACACAACATGCTTTTAATGCCACTTAAGGTAAAACCCTAGTGAAAATATAGCAAAATATATAATTTTTCACGGTTTTTCAACTCCAAGACCTAGCAAAGGAGGTGTTGTAATGAATTTAAGGAGGTAAAGAAAATAATATCGATAATATCAGTCACCTCAATGCATAAAATTGATCACAACACGCTCAGAGTGCAAACTAGGTCAAACCCTAGGGCCAAAATAGCTAAAATGTGTGATTTTTTGCAAAATTTTCACTACAAGAGCCCGGTAAAAGGGTGTTGTGAAGATTTTTATAAGGGGAAGAAAATGATTACCCTAATAGAAAAATAATGCAAAAATACCTTTCACAACGTGCCTACGGTGCAAGTTTGGAGAGTCGATAAGGCCAAATTTAGTGAAAATTGTTGTTTTGGAAGCCCTAGGTTTGAGATCTTGGGATAAAATTCTATGTGAATGCTTTGAAGTATGATTTATGTTTAAATTGACTTACTCTTAGATTTGAAAATGATTTTCAATCCTTAACATGCAAAATGCCCATGCAAATTTAATGAAAATGCATCAAAATTACTAGTTTTTGTTAAAATTTTCTATGCAAAAATGCAAATATTTTAAATCTAGATGAAAATTCACACTAAAATGCAAGACTACAGCCAAATGTTAATTTGAATGAGCCTCTAAAATTAGTAGAAAAATCTGATAAAAAGATTTTGCCTACTAACCCTAGATTTTGGAATTACTAGGTTATATAAAATTGTCAAAATTTCTACAAAACCATAGCAATTAAATGATGAAAATGCAAGGCAAAATTTTGAATTTTTGGATTTTTCTGTAGTTTATATCAGATCTGATACAAAAATAATGAATTAGGAAAATTTAGGAAGAATTGATGCAATTTAGTAAGCCAAACAATGCAATTTTTTTGTATTTTTTAAAATTTTCAATTTTTTTGAATTTTTCTCAATGCAATGAAATGAATGAATGAAATCAATCTAAATCTAAAGAAAAACACTCAGTAAGTTGTAATTTAAGTCTAATAACATGGGTTCACAAAAATGTTTAGGGGAAAATTGGATTTGTTAATATTCTAGTGTTTAGATGCTTAATTCCTCATTTCCACCTTACATTCAAGGATCTAGGATCGAGTGATGAGTACTATCATACCCTAGGCCACTTGAAAATGTGGGAAAACTTGGATTAGGGAATTAATTATCAATTTTTCCTTCTCCTATGCCCAATTGACCATTAAAACCCTAATTATGCAAATATGACAACAAATTAATGATTTACGTAAAAAACTCTTGTAAATAGGAGTAAAATACCGAATTATAGAGTACCTATTTTGGGGTTCCAAAGTGGAATAGTCGAGGACACTAGAGCGGGTGCCCAAGTCCAAGGTACCTACTTTTTCGAGGAATCTAGACCTCCTTTCGACATTAATCAGCCCTATAACTTCTGTTTCCTGAGATCTATTTGCAAAGGACACTGGAGAGAGTGCCCAAGTCCTAGAAGTGCTCCTTTGTCTGACTTTTCTTCAGATCCTAAATCCTTGATGCTTGCCAAGCCTTCTTGCAACTCCACTTTTTCTAGATGCGACACCTGTAACCTGTAATCACAAGACTTGGTTTGGGGTTTGTGGTGTTTAGAGGTTTGCCTCAGTCAAACCTCAGAGAACACTTAAGTTTGTGAACACTGTTGTCAGATAAAGAGGGCGTGCCCTTGTGAGGCAGAGGCCAAAAACCAAAGGAATCAATGATAAAAACACAATGTTATGTCACCTTGTAGTGAAGCTCTCATGGAGGAAGATGCTCTTCATGCCATGAGGAGATTGATGCTCAAATATGCAAATATCAACACATAAGTCTGCTCTTGCAACACAATAGAAGCCTTGAATCACCTTGAGAACACAATGATCATCTAATTGAAATCTCTGGTTTACAAATGAATACCTAAGCTTGCTTATATATGCAGCTACAAGCATTCTCGCCAAGAAATTAAAAATCAAACTTTACCATGTTGGAAAAATAACCAAATAACAGTCATAAACCGACACCTAGAAATTAGAGCTGCCCCAAAATAGGATAGGACTAGGGCGCAGGCACCCAAGTGCTCCCCCCTATTTTGGGCAGGGTACAGCTCAAGGGGTCCACCTAGGTCCAATTTACCATGGAACATAGGTCTCATTCCATTGGGATGCCAAAATATGAACTAAAATGTCCTAAATGCACTCTAAAGACCCGGGAGCTAAACCTTATGAGGGAAAAGCCCCCAAGGGGACATTTTTTGACGTTACAATTTCATCACTGATATCATAGAAAATCTATTGGGGGATTTAAATGGATATTGGTAGCAACAAATTATTTCACCAAATGGATTGAGGCTATCCTTACTAGAAATGCAACTAGTAAAGTTGTCATTGATTTTGTAATGGAGTGTAGACACCCTAAAATGACCATGTCGTTGTACCACTTGCATTTCATCAATTCTTCTAAATCACTTGCATTCAACGTTAATTAAATAATCTAATTATTTAATTAATTTCATCAAATTCTTCCAAAACTCCAAAATTCAACATTAATTGAATAAATTGTATTTATTTAATTAATTTCAGAAAAATCAACCTTATTCTTCCAAAATTAAATAATTTTTATTCATTATCCTTTTCAAATTTCAAGTCTACATTAATTAAATAAATCCCATTATTTAATTAATTCATCACAAGTTCTCTCTTATCTACAATTAAATAATTTACATTATTTAATTAAATCAATTATTCTTCTAAATTTAAATAAATCATGCAAATTTATTTAAATTATCTCAATCCTCTAAAAATAAATAAAATCAAGTATTTTATTTATAATCTTCTATGTCCTCTAATCTTACAAAAACAATTAAATAAATTTATTTATTTAATTTATTTTTTCCTCTAAAAATAAATCTTCACATCTTCATATTCTTCAAAATCATGCACAATCAATTAAATAAATTTATTTATTTAATCTCAATTATCTTTCCAATTCCTCTAAAAATATCATGTTAACTCATGTGCACAATTAGTCTTATTTTTAGAACTTTAAAAAAGGTTAATTTAAAGTTAAGTTAATTGGCTTTAATTTATCTTATTTTAATCAACTCATGAATTAGAAGAAAAAACATTCTGATTTATGAAATCAAATCCTATCTTTATCAAAAAGCAATTATTTTAATAAAAATACCTTTTTGGAGTGACACACGTTGTGTGCACATTCAGCATGAGTTATTTAATTTATCTCAACCATTCATTCTATGGATTTATTTCATCCGTTGATCAATTATGTTTGAAACTTATATAAACCCCCTTCATCTCCTTTACAAAACTTTTTCGATCATTTATTCATAGGCATTCCTTAACAACGAATTGAGCATACATCACATCGTTGAGCATCTTACGATATTTTGACATCGATATTTTGAGCACAAATACAATTACATTTGCTTGTTGCAAACATGGTTTCGCAACTATATTGAGCAATCTACATATCTACAAAGAGAACAATACAATCTAGTTGAAGTCTTTCTTGTTTTATTTGATTTATTCATTGATATTGATTGTTTACTTAGATTGATCTCTTTATGTTATGGGTTATTGAGTTGTTATTATCATTGTTGTGATTTTATCATTCAACCTCTCGATTTTCCTCATACACATTCTGGCACGCCTGGTGGGACCCACTAACCTTATTTAAAAAAAAAAAAATTATTTTTTTGGAAGCTAGGTACAGAAAAGTGCAATCACAATGTAGAAAATCTGAAGATCCTTGTTCACTAGTTTGAGAGAATAGGCGTTGAGAATTTAAATGGTGTAACCTTAGCTCAAAAGATTTCTAAGTTTTGTCGAAAACATCAAAATCCTATCTGGGTATCTCTTACTTTTTGCAGAAAGTGTACGGATTTTAAAAAAAATAGATCACAAATCTGTGTCCCTATTTTTAACCTATGCTTATTTTTTTTGCTTTTTTTTGGCCTATTTTTAACAATTTCATGAAATCAGGCATATCTATGTAACTTTAGCTCAAAAGATTTTTGGGTTTTGTAAAAAACATCGAACTATTATTTGGGTATCTCTTTTTTTTGCAAGAAGTGCATGGATTTCAAGAAAAATAAATTTCAATCCGTGTCCCTATTTTTAGCCCATGCTTTTTTTTAAACTTTTTCAGAGCAGTTTCGCGAAATTGGGCATATCTTTTGTATACAAAATCAGATTTTCACAAAACTGGTGGCGTTGGAAAGCTGGTTCTCCCAACTTTTCTATGGTGAAATTTTTTTAGGTAATTTTATCAAATTTATGAGGTGGACTCAGTCAAAGTCAACTTTTCTTTGCAAACTTCAAATGGTCATAACTTGTGCAAAATTTATTCAATTTTCACAAATTTTTTGAAATTGCATAGAATTTTATGTAGAATCTAATCATAATATCCAATCTATTGTAACTAATCATTATTATCAAATTTTTTTTAGATTACTCATTTTTCACCTAACAAGTTAAGCGTTTTTGGTCAATTAATTTATTTTTGGCTAACTACTTGAGTTTTTGGTGGAACTAATCAACTTTTTACAGCCTCTTATTACTCAAACAGAGAAAATGGGTTTTCCTAACATGTTCATGCAGGATGAGCATTGAAGAATTGAAAACCTATCACACTAAGTCTTAGAAACATATTGCTTTCTTAAGGGACAATTGAACAATCATCTTTTTCAAAATCTTAGGAACAAATTTCTTTCTTAAGGGACAATTGAACAAATCATATTTTCAATCTATGTCTTTGGAACATAATGTTTTCTTAAGGGACAATTGAACAAATCATATTTGTAATCTAAATCTTAGAAAACATATTACTTTCTTAAGGGACAAAACATCTTTTTGTAATTTAAGTCTTAGGAACATATTGCTTTCTTAAGGGACAATGGACATGAATGCAAAAATACTTCAATTTCTTAAAGGACAATTGACATGAACGCAAAACACTTCAATTTTATAAGGGACAATTGACAACTACAATTATGTGTGTGCCTAATCTAGTTGCACCTTATTTTTCTTATAACGGGATAATTGAACCTTTGTTTGATGTGCTTGAACTTCAATTTCTGTTATTCCTTTAGAAGGGCCTACTTTTGGATTGCGCTTCATCCAAAAGGGACAACCCTAAGCGAAGTTTTCCTTTGAACCGCTATAGAAGAGGGATAAGGCGAAAGCCAGTCCTAACCATCGTCAGCCTTACCTTATGGTACTAAATCGAAAAGAGGTGTACTAACACTTTGTGGAAATAATTTTTACATTGTGCGAAGTGTTTGATACTCTTAGTAGGATTGGTCAAAGCTTTTAGTAGCTTGTCACATTGCTCATAAGGCGTTGGTCTCTCAAAGTTACTAACAACCAATCTAGATAGTGACTACCTGATCCACCTCCGAACGTTGCGGTAATCATCAGTGCAAGGGGAATTGATTTAAGCCCTCAAGATACTCACCATTGGCTCCCTTGAGAAGAGATAGTATTCCATCGGCCATAAATCTCTTGAGAACTACTTTAGCTTTTTGAGGGGAGGGTAAGATATCCCTACCTATCGTTTCTCACAAAGATACAAATGTCCGATACCTTTATGGAATGACATTTGGTCGACGGAGAATTAAGTTGTGAGCTGATCTATCGCAATGAAACCTTATCTCTAGGGATAAAAAGTGCCTGATATTGTTTGCAATTGTCTTATACCTATGGAAACATTGGGCTTTTTTGTAAGCCTCAAACATACACTATCTGTTGTGTCAGTCTTTTTTTGCCACTTTGTTTGATGTGTTTTCTATTGCCAAACCAAATCTAATCAAAATCAAATCCAAAACTATCAAAATTTGCCTTATAAACATCACTGACACTACTTCAACGCCTTTGGTATAACAGCAGCTTGCTTCTGGCATTACAGTAGCCCACCTTTGGCATAACAATACCTTGCCTCTAGTAAAACTACTTCTGCGCCCTTGGTATAACAGTATCTCACTTTTGGTCTAACAATAGCTTGCCTTTGTTATAATAGTACCTCACCTTTGGCAGCTCAGTCGAACTCCTTTGGTAACACAGTAGCTCACTTTTGGTAACACAATCCTGCGCCTTTGGTCTAATAAACTATTCATCAAAATTGTCATTGTCCAAAAAAATACAGCAAAATCCCAGCAAGCATCTCAAACAAAGCATATTGTCTTAGTGCATCCCATGGTAACCACTAGACTCTAGCAAACTATGAATACAAAGCAAGTTCCCCCAAGGAAGCGCAAATCGCCTCCTCGTACACCTCAACCAAGCATAAATCCAAAGGGTACTCCAAAGACACCAATGGAAAGATCAACCAACTCTAAAAACATGCCACAACATGACCAACCAAACAATCCTCAAGAAGGTAATATCCCTTTGATAGATGTAACTCAATTCACTACCGACATGCCTCATGATTTTTCTACACCTAGTTATACCACGGTTCAAGTCCCATCTCAAGAAGAGTGACACTTTGAAATAGGTCAATCCTCTCAAGAAGATAGACAAGACCTTGCTGAGATCATACAAGATCCTAGAGCCATGGCCGCCTTTGACAAAATCCTTAGCGAGAACCAAGATCATTTCTTTCGCTTGCTAGCAGAGCAAGGAGCCAAATTACCTCAAAATTTTGATCTATCCAATCTCAAGGACACAAACAAAACCTATGATGCCATACCTGCAGTCCAAACCATGTCAACTATGACCACACCCTTACCTGAACAAAGCTCACATGTGAGAACAATTGCACAATATGAGAATCCTCTTTATCAAAATCCAACCGTAGAAAGACCCATATCACATCTTATGACTCCTATGGAGATCTACAAACAACAACAAGAGACTCTACATCGTCAAGCAGAACTAGCAAGACAGACCGCTCTAGCAAAATCAATCATACACCAAACTCCTAAAATGCCCACACCAATCACAAGCGGAACATTGGCTACCCCATCATGAGAAGGTTTTCCATCAAATTACAACCTGGGAATTACTTATGTAGCCATACAACAAGGGTCTCAACAAATACCACCCCCACCATCATCAACCCTTTGTATCCTTCAACCAAACAATGTCATGCAACCCCAACCATCTCAAAACGTCAACACAACCTATGTCCCTCCACCACAACATTCTTCTACACTTAATCTTAGTCAACCTCCACCATCACAAAACACATCTACTTATGTCGCCCCACCACAACGATCATCGACACTAACCTTTTTCAACACATTTCCTAACCACCCTCAACATTCCCAAAACCAAACTTCCCAAAGCTATGTTCCACCATTGCAACAAAACCCAACAAACTTTAGCTTTCCTCCACCAAAATCTTATCAACAACCATCACAAAGCCTACATTCTTACTTAGCACCACCCCCACCTCCCTAAAATCAAAACACCCAATTCCAACCCAATCTAAACCCAACATATAACACATACGACCCCAACCAATCTTATGACCCTTATAACACCAACGCCCATAGATTCCACTATAATCTTCCATATGGGCAACAACAACACCGCTAGTTCCACAACAGGAGATGTTTCCAACCCCTCCTACAACTATGGAGCTAAAACTTGCAGAGGTTCAACAACTATCTGATCTTACGTTTGGCCACAACAATAAAACCTTCTCTTTGGAAGAAGTTTGTCCTTATCCATTTGATCAGTCATTACCCACGATTCCTTTTCCTGACAACTTCACTATTCCCAAATTTGATAAATACAAAAGAAAAGGAGACCCAAAGGATCATCTTAGGGAATTCTATCTTGCTTGCTTCGAGGTCTCACATAATGACACATATCTTATGCGTCTCTTTCCTCACAGTCTTGGAGGTCAAGCTATAGAATGGCTCTCACACCTACCCATGGGTATCAAATATTTTAATGAGCTTGCAGAGAAATTTGCCACCCATTTCTCTTACAACATAGAACATGAGATCTCCATGACCGACCTATGCAACAATAAACAGAAAATGGGGAAACTTTCATCTCATTCCTTCAAAGATGGAGATAAATGGCTAGCAAATTCCCATTTAAGATACCTGAAAAAGTAGCTTGTTAGCATATTTGTGCGGAACCTCAACCAAGAATTAGGTTTTCATTTGCAAATCCTTAGTGCTACAACCTTTGAAGAAATTACCTACAAGGGCATCAACATTGAAAAATCCCTCATTGCTAAGGGCGTGGTCAAAATCTTCAAAGACAACAACGACAATACTCCCCAACAACAATCAAACGACAAACCAAAATTTTGGAACAAAAATAAAAATGTAGTCAATGATGATGTGGTAGATTCTAAACATGTCCAAACACTGCAAACACCCCTTCATCTTTTAAAACCAAGTCAACCTCCACCTTAACAAAGCCAACAACAACAAAGACAACCAAACCAAAACCAACAACAACAATAAGAAGAGCGACCTCAACAAAATTACCCTCCACAACGTTAATTCACTCCCTTGGGAGAGCCTATAGAGACTATTTTACAAAAACTTATAAACAATGGACTCGTCACCTTACCAGATGCTCCCCCATATGGCGAACCTGTTTACAAAATTGCACGGTACAGAGAAAATGAATATTGTGAATACCATAGGAGCAAAGGACACAGGACCTCATCATGCATGAAACTCAAGCACGTGATACAAAACCTTATCGACGGAAGCCTAATCTCTTTTGAGGATGAACCACCAACTCAAAATACCAATAAAGACCTCAACATGTACAAGGAGCCATTCCCTAACCATGGTCAAGGTCAAAATCCTGACAAAGGTAAAGGTGTTCACAAATCTTCAACTTCCTATGACTCTATTGTGGGTCATTTTGAAGAAATTCATGTTTCTACCCTCACAATCAAAGGCAAATCTATGGATTGTGTTGTTACAACTCATCGTGGTCGTGTTACCATTTGTGGTCCTACACCAAGTCTCACAACTCAATCCGACTACAATCTTGTCAAACATCTAGGGAAAACCCCTGCACAGATCTCTATCTTGGACCTTCTATGGTCATCACCTGCACATAAAGCTGTGCTCGAAAAAGCCTTACAAGAGTCTTTAGTTCCTAACAACATAGTAGTCACAGATTTCCAAGCTATTATAGGTAACATTGCCTCACCCTACAATGTAGTCTTCTTTGAAAAGGACCTCCCATCCCATGATCCATGTCACAATGATGCCCTTCACATTGAAGTCTTCATACATAAATGCAAGATCAAATGCATACTCATAGATGGTGGTGCTGGTCTCAATATTTGTTCTCTAAAGTTACTTAAATAGTTGGGATACTCTGAGGATCAAATCAACATTTATCAAAGTATTACAATCAAAGGGTATGATGATGCTGAACGCCGGTTAGAAGGTGTTATCCATTTGCCTATACAAGTAGGCTCTGTCATGCTAGAAACTAGGTGCCAAGTCCTTGACATTGAGTTACCTTACAACATTATCCTAGGACACCCATGGATTCATGCCATGAAATTTGTTCCCTCAACATACCATCAGTCTCTCAAATTCCCATTCAATGGTATGAAGATAACTATACCTGAAGATCCTAATCCTTTTGAATTATGTTGTGTCTTGCAAGGCAGTTATAAGAATTCCAACCAAGTGCCCAATAATGACAAAGCCCTTGAATCCCCATTATATGTCGTTTCTGAAACTCTGACAAAAGCCTTTGCAAATGAACCTAATCCTCATCCTATTCCTGAAATCAAAGCTCACATTCGTGATATAGGCTTTGGTGAATATGATATCTCAAAATCTTATTGTGTAGGGCGGATGCCCCTAACTCCTAAATCCTACGGCCAACCGCCCATTGCCAAAGCAACTAAGAAAGCACCTATTCCTCCCCCGACATCTCTAACCCAATTTCAAGAGGGAAAATTATTCACATAGGAAACTATTGAAGAAATCTCTGCTTGGCTCTATAAGGAAAAAGAACCAGTCACAATACCAGTTAAGCAATATGGCAATGGCTTAAGGATAGTACAAAACATGGGCTATAAAGGAAAAGGTGGCATTGGGAAATAGAATCAAGGAACAATGGAACCCATTATTGTGATGAAGAAATTAGACAAGAAGGGGTTAGGATTTGGTATGAAGGTACCATGTGCCTTGGATATCTAGGGTATTCTCAACAAGGTGGCAGAAACTTTTCCTGCCGATTCGACGTCTAATGAGGATATCATTGATGACTCTTCCCTCCATATGACTGACCTATTCATAGAATCCTTTGTATTCATTCTATCCTCTGTATCCCTAACATCCACCACAAACACCTAGGAAGTAACACTTGTCTACCCTAAACTTATCGATTGGGACCAACAAGGGTCCCCCGTTCTAGATGTATTTTAGAATGACGAAGCTATTGCTAAGTTAATAGGACTCCAGGACAACATCCCTCTTGGCGATCACAAAGCTAGTTTTGTAATGGAACTAGAGCCAACAACTTATTTTGGTGAGAATGCCAAATCCTCTAGTCGCAAAAGTAAAAATAAAGAAAGATCTCTAGGTGAAAACCACATTATGGCACCTTCTGATCACAAATTAGTAAAAATAAAGGATGTATCCAAAGGTGAAAACCCAATTGTGGCACTTGAGGATGGAGGATTTGACTTTCCCCTACCATCTAATTATCAAGAGAAATCAACTCTCCTAGTAGAAGATTCTATAGAGATAAACCTTGGCACAGATCAAAATCTAAAGACAACATTCCTTACAGCATCTCTATCAAAGCAAGAGCACAAGAATCTTACCAATTTCCTCTTATAGAAAACCATCAACTTTGTGTGGACCTATGTTGATATGCCAGGGCTAGACGCTTCATTAGTAGTTCACTATCTCACAGTTGATCCAAAAGCCAAACCAATCAAGCAAAAGTTGAGAAAGATACATCCACAGATTGCTCTCCTAGTAAAAGTGGAAATACAAAAGTTGCTAGATGTGAATTTCATCAGGCCTATTGATTATCTAGAATGGGTCTCAAACATTGTACCTGTGGCTAAACCTAATGGGAGCATCCGCATGTGTAATGATTTCAGAGATCTTAATAAAGCATGTCCCAAGGATGACTTTCCATTACCAAACATTGATCTCATAGTAGACTTGACCGCGGGTCATGAAATGCTTTCTCTCATGGATGGATTCTCCAGTTACAATCAGGTAATGATAGCAGAAGAAGATCAACATAAAACAACATTCACTTGTCCTTGGGGTACCTATTGTTGGTGCGTCATGCCATTTGGTCTTAAAAATGCAGGGGCAACCTATCAAAGAGCAATGACAGTGATATTCCATGATCTCTTTCATCACATCATGGAAGAATATGTTGATGATATACTAGCAAAGTCTTCTAGGGCTGATCACATACATGTTCTAGGACAAATATTTGACAGGCTCGAAAAATACCAAGTGAGACTCAATCCAAAGAAATGTGTCTTTGGGGTAACATCAGGAAAACTATTGGGATACATTGTATCTCATAGAGGCATCGAAGTAGATCCCGCAAAAGTCAAGGCTATAGTGGAGATGCCTCCACCAAAGAACCTAAAAGGATTAAGGAGCCTTCAAGGAAGGTTACAATCTATTAGGTATTTCATCTCACAACTAGCAGATAAATGTCAAGTATTTCAACACTTGCTCCAAAAGGATGTCTCATTTCGATGGGATGATAAGTGTCAAGCAACATTTGATCAGCTCAAAGAATGTCTAGCTACACCTCCTATCTTGGTACCACCAGTCGTCGGTAGGCCTTTGATCTTGTACATATCAACTACAATTGCAGCCCTAGGGGCTCTTCTAGCACAACATGATGAGTCAGGAAAAGAGCATGCAATCTATTACATCAGTTGAACCTTGGTGGGTTATGAACTTAATTACTCTCCTATGGAAAGAGCTTGTTTAGTAGTAGTGTTCACTTCCCAAAAGTTGTGGCATTACATGCTAAACCAACATACAAATCTCATAGCCAAAATTGATGTGTTGAAGTATCTACTAGCAAAAGCAGCTCTTACAAGTAGACTAGCTAAATGGGTCATGATCCTTAGTGAATTTGACATAGAGTATGTGGATCAAAAAGCAATCAAGGGACACGCCCTAGTAGATCAACTAGCAAAAGCACCCATGACAGATGTACATCCTATGGTATCTGACTTTCCGGATGAGAATCTCTTCACTCTTTCTACCTCAATAATGTGGAAATTGTATTTTGATGGTTCCTACACACAACATGGATCAGGGGCCGGCATCTTATTCAGCACACCTCAAAATGACTATATTCCAAAGTCATATCGGCTTGCATTTCCTTACACCAACAACATAGTCGGGTATGAAGCACTCCTCATAGGTCTCAATACAGTAGTTCAATGGGACATCACAGAAGTACAGGTATATGGAGACTCACAACTAGTCATTCGACAGGTCATAGATGAGTACCAAACAAAAGATGAAGAGTTGGTCCCCTACAAGCAACTAGTGGATGCCTACAAACCACACTTTTCTAGCATCACATTTGAGCAAATTCCAAGAGAGCACAACAAGGATGCATACTCTATGGCCTCTATGGGGTCACTTATAGACATGCCTGCAAACACACAGAAATGTGAGTTCTTGATCGAACAATTGTTGATACCAGCCGTCGATGTTCCAACTACTAAAATCATCTGTGAACTTGTTGGTCCCAATTCCCCATGGTATGAAGATATCTATGAATACCTTAAACATGGTACCTTTCCTTTTGAGCTATCCACTACCCAACACAAAACCTTTATCTGTCGATCCTCCCATTACACTATTCTAGGTGATACACTTTATCACCAGAGTCTCGATGGTATCCTCTTACGATGTCTTAACGCAGAAGAAGACAAAGCTACCTTACGAGACATACATGAAGGTGTCTGTGGCGCACATTCTACTGGTCCTAATCTTGCTAAGAAGATACTTAGAACAAGTTACTACTGGCCTACAATAGAACAAGATGCTTTACAATTTGCTAAGAAGTGTCTACAATGCTAGCAACATGGAGATTTGATTCACGCACCAGCTCATGAACTACAACTTGTGACTACTTCACGGCCTTTTTCACAATGGGGTCTCGACCTTGTAGGACAAATCCACCCATCCTCATCCAATGGCCACAAATTCATCATTACCGCCACTAAGTACTTCACAAAGTGGGTTGAAGCCATTCCCATGAGATATATCATCAGCAAGCAAATAGCCAAGTTTATCCTTAACTACCTCATTTGCCGGTATGGTATTCCCCAAGCCATTGTCACTGATAATGGGAGACCATTTAAAAATCAAGATGTCCATGCCTTGTGCACACAATACAATATCTAACATCGCTTTTCAACTCCCTACTATCCGCAAAGTAACGACCAAGCTGAGGCTTCCAACAAAACCATTCTCAAAATCCTCAAGAAAATGGTCAATGAAGCTGGGCGTGATTGGCACCTACAACTCAATCCCGCCCTATGGGCCTATCGTACTAGTATCAGAACACCAACTGGGGCAACACCCTATGCCTTGGTCTATGGCTCTGAAGCCATCCTACCTATAGAGGTCGAGATCCCATCCCTTAGAGTATCCATGCAGAACCTGATTGATGGAGAGGAGTATCATGCTTCCAGATTAGCTAAGCTAGAATTACTAGATGAGAGGCGCCTTGCCGCACTTAATCATCTCCATGTCTATCAAAACTACCTATGGCGTAATTACAACAAAAATATCAAAGAAAGATGGTTTCAAGTTGGTGATCTTGTCTTAAAATTTTTTTAGAGAAATCAAGCAGATTAAGAAAAGAAGGGCAAGTTTGAGCCTAATTGGTTAGGATCCTTTATTGTCATAGCAGCATATGGATTAGGAACTTATACTTTAGCTACACCTGATGGCATTCTCCTAGATGAGCCACTCAACAGTGTTCATCTCAAGAAGTTTTATGCCTGATCCTCAGAGTATCAATAAAAAAAAATCCGTCCTCTGGTGAAAACCTAGCAAACAGGTGCCTTGGATAAGTACCATAGTGAAAACCTGGCAAAAAGGCACTATGTGTAGAGTCAAAAACCATCATCTATCGAGTCTTGTTCATTCCATGGCTATTTCACAACACACTTCGTCCATCCATCCATAATAAAACCATTGACCTTGTTTACATTTCCATCTCCCTATCTAGAATAGCTTGGAAATTTATCAATGTTCATTGTCGTCATCCCACATCTTGCTCTGTCATCCATGGTTATCCTATGTCAGTCAACCATAACACCTCTACCTGAATGGGGGCAACTCTTTCCTTAACCTAGGTCTAGGAATGGATCCTTGTTCGTGGTTCACAACCAAACAAACACTTCAAACACACCAAACACAAGCACTTCAACCGTCTCCCCACAACGACAACACTTTTCCTACATCATCACACAAACCAGAACTACATATCGTCTCATCTCAATCTTAAGGTACCTTGATCCCATTGATATGGGTATGTAGGTAGTTTGGATTATGAAGGATGTATCCAGTACTCAGGTACATAAGATGTCATCATTTCACCTACCCAGAACTACATATTATCATTTTTCATCTTTCCTCATAATGTGCCTTGATCCCGTGGATACAGGGTATGTAGGTAGTTTGGAATACGAAGGAAGTATCCAGTACTCAGGCACATATGATTCATCATTCTTCACCCACCTCTATCCATTGACATGTCATCTTTTTAGTCTTCCATTTATCAAAATCCATTCACCTCGACTTGACTAACTCACGCAGCAAAACAACAAAGAAATGCATCCTTGCAAAGCAAAAGTCCTTAACAAACCTGAAGCAAAGCAACTTACTTATAGAGTCATATATTGTCCTACATATCGATTGCCAACATCAACTAAATCAATTTCAACCAAGCAAAAGATCAACAAACTTGGCTTTTACAGAATGTTCCATGATAGAGACCAACACACGCATCTTATACAACATGTGGCATTTCCTAAAACCAAGCATTATATTTTCAATAGATAGCACCCTTTAACAGACACATCACTCCTACAATAAAGTTATCTTTCCTTTCCAATCTATCCTGAGCAACCTCTTTGGCAAGAGAATATGTTGGCTGTATGTTTACTTTGTCAGTCAGTCAATCTGTTTTATGATTTATCTTTTGTTCCTTTTCCAATACCTATTCAAGACTACCTTGATTTATCTATAATCTTGGTATGTTGCGATGCAGTACAGATTGGGGGCATAGTCATTGCTTTTGTGTGCTATGTTTGAGGAATGATCTTTAGGCATCTTTCTTAACATCATATTTATCTTGTGTGTTTTATGACCTAGCATCTTACATATTTTAATACTCTTCTTGCATTTACATGTATTGAAGTTTATTTTATGTTCAAGACTATGGCTCATTCACATGTACAACAAGGTTATATTATGTCTAAGGGATCTAAGTTCAAACCGCTTGCTTGCAGAGTCAACATCCTCGCACTAGGATATCACAACACCTTGGTCATTTATACCTTGGTGGCAAACTATCCATGTGCTATATCAAAAATAAGGATTGCTCTTTATAAACATTTGTGAAACCGTTGCAACAAGCTTATCCATCTACCCATCTATTTTTCCATGGCCTTATATAGCTTTCTAGCAAAGGATCAATCAACAGTCTTTTCTCTCATGTTCTCTTCTATCTCCTTTCTTCTATCTCCAACTCTATCTTCTAGTCAAGCGTCAACCCAGTTCTTCTACTACTTTCATGTCTTTCCTCTCAAGGGGGCATCCTACGCCAGCTACACAGGGGCAGCTAGCTACACTAGGGTATCAAAACTATATCATGTCTTCAACAATCAATTTCTTTGAAGCAACGCTGTAAATTGCATTACATCAAAGAGGGGCAAAATGTAGACACCCTAAAATGACTATGTCGTCGCACCACTCGCATTTCATCAATTCTTCCAAATCACCTACATTTAGCTTTAATTAAATAATCTAATTATTTAATTAATTTCATCAAATTCTTCCAAAACTCTAAAATTCAACATTAATTGAATAAATTGTATTTATTTAAGTAATTTCAGCAAAATCAACCTTATTCTTCCAAAATTAAATAATTTTTATTATTTAATTAAATCAATTATTCTTCTAAATTTAAATAAATCATGCAAATTTATTTAAATTATCTCAATCCTTTAAAAATAAATAAAATCAAGTATTTTATTTATAATCTTCTATGTCCTCTAATCTTACACAAACAATTAAATAAATTTATTTATTTAATTTTCTTTTTCCTCTAAAAATAAATCTTCGCATCTTCATATTCTTCAAAATCATGTACAATCAATTAAATAAATTTATTTATTTAATCTCAATTATCTTTCCAATTCCTCTAAAAATATCATGTTAACTCATGTGCACAATCAGTCTTATTTTTAGAACTCTAAAAAAGGTAAATCTAAAGTTAAGTTAATTGGCTTTAATTTATCTTCTTTTCATCAACTTTTGAATTAGAAGAAAAAGCATTCTAATTTATGAAATCAAATCCTATCTTTATCAAAGAGCAATTATCTTAATACAAATACCTTTTTGGAGTGACACATGTTGTGTGCACATTCAGCATGAGTTATTTGATTTATCTCAACCATTCAATCTATGGATTTATTTCATCCGTTGATCAATTATGTTTGAAACCTATATAAACCCCCCTCATCTCCTTCAGAAACCCTCTTCGATTATTTATTCACAGGCATTCCTTAACAACGAATTGAGCATACATCGCATCATTGAGCACCTTACGATCTTTTAACATCGATCTTTTGAGCACGAATACACTTACATTCGCTTGTTGCAAACATGGTTTCTCAACGTTATTGAGCAATCTACATATCTACAAAGAGAACAATACAATCTAGGTGAAGTCATTCTTGTTTTATTTGATTTATTCATTGATATTGGTTGTTTACTTAGATCAATCTCTTTATGTTATGGGTTATTGAGTTGTTATTATCATTGTTGTGATTTTATCATTTGACCTCTCGATTTTCCTCATACACATGGAGCATATAATTACAAGATTTGAAGTCCCAAATAAGCTCAGAACTGATACATTGTGTTCCAAGTCTACGAAGTTTGTTTATCTAGACACCTAAAATTGACTTCCTAATAACACCTAGTCATCCCCTTTGTCAACATCACCTTGTGTCACTTTGTGACACATTTATCCTAGAACCCTTCATGTCTCTCTTCATCATCCAAATTAATTAAATAAATTATAGTTATTTAATTATCTTAATTAATTTCCTCATCACCCAATTTAATTAAAATTTAATTAAATTAATTTACTCCATCACCTATATTAATTAAATAAATCATGTTTAAATGAATTAGTCCATGTCATCCCTCTAGCCAAATTAATGTCTTTACATATCACATGTCTCTCATAATTAATTAAATAATAAAATTATTTAATTTATTATCTCCCACTTGTCCTCATCCTCATCCACTTGCCACAAACAATAAATGAGAGGAACAAATGTCAAACTGGCTTTGTATCTCAACCTTCCATCTCATACTACACCTCTTAATCTCAACTATTCACATAAGGATATGCCCTAATCCTCCACTTCTTAATCTCAACCATCCATTGCACATCTTAATCCTATCCATCCATTCTATCACTCAAGAATCTATAAATCAAACCTCTATCAAGCCATTGTCAACATATCAAGAGGTTTCAAGTAATGTTATGCTTTTGGTTTAGTGAGAAATCAACATATCTATCATTATCAAGAGCATATCTAGTGGAGTTAGGGTGCACTCCATTGTCTCTCTATCAAAGGAGAAAGGATGATTTGAGGTGAAAGGTTGTATCTATTGCATCATCTTTCTATTATTTTACTCTTATCATTTTCTTGTCTTCAATTGATCTTTTTTCTGATTATGAGATCAATTTATCTCACTCATCCCCAAACCATCCCTAGGGAAATGGTCAGGATGAGTCAAGAAATAAGAGCCTATTGAAGATCATTAAAAGAATGTTAGGGAAAAACAAGAAGTCTTGGGATTCAAAATTGAGGTTAGCTTTGTGGGCTGATCATGTCCCAATTAAGAAGTCTATTGGGAAATCTCCTTATGAATTGGTATACGACATGGATGCTACAATGGATATAAATAATTTGATGCTAGTGTACAAATTCATACAGGAATCGATTGAAGAAATTGATGATGCTATGACATGTAGAATTAATAAATTGGTTGAGTTAGATGAAACTAGAAGAGAAGCTCAAGTTAACAATGCTAAGAAGCAACAACAGGTCAAGTATCTATTTAATAAGAGAGCCAGTTCCAAGAAGTTCAGATGTGGTGATTTAGTATCGGTATGGAATGCCAGGCTACAGGGAAAGGGGAAAAATGGAAAATTTGATCCCCTATGGTTAGGACCATATACAATTGTGAATTCTCATGAAGAGGATTCATACTTCATTGAGAGCCTAACTAGAGAACTTCAAGAATTACCTATGCATGTGATGAGTCAGATATATGACTCATTTATTTCTTTATATTTCCTATTCTAAAAGACTTTGATAAAACTTTATGGCATATATATATATGTGTGTGTGTGTGTGTGTGTGTGTGTCTTTTGGATGGATTATGCACATGTTTAGTCTTCATTTCCTTTTGATGAAATCTCTTAGCTTATTTACTTGAATTATATTTTCAAAATACATATCTTATGAATTTGTGGTATAAGTGGTGTATGTTTGCATAAGGATTACAGCCGTGAGACTCCCATTGGTCTCCGGATCCCTTCAGAGCCCCCTTTCCTACGAAGAGCCTAAACTCCAGACGACTCCAGATGTCATTACCCTCTAAGAGAGCCATCCTCCCCTCAAGTCGATGACTACTACAAGGTGATCCTAGGGCTACTTATGAAGTCCAACATTGCAAACATGACCCACACCTCAATAAAAGCAGCTATTAAGATCCAAGTCCCCACATCACTTCATTTATGTGGCTAACTAAAATAGTTGTCAATCAGCGTCAGTTCCAACTGAAGTCACTGCCACCAAGCACCGTGCCATTCTAGGAAATCATTCAGTCTGCCAACAATCAAGTTGATACCAATCTCTGATCTGTAGTAACCCACAGTGGAACTATTAATGTAATAAATGAGTAGCTGGTTTTAATCCCAGTTCGTTGCAGTTAGGATTGCTGATAGTTATTTCCTTTCAATAAAGATCAAATGTATAAATAGGAGCAAGTCATCTCTCTAAGTTAGTTCTAATTTTTTTAGTCAAGTTGTTAGTCAGATTGTGTTTTCAGCTGGAGGAAAACTCCTTGTTTCCAGTTCTATATCCATGTCCATTTTTAGACTTTGTTGAATTCAACTGAAGGGGGATTTCTTTTGAAATATAGTTCGAGTTCAAGAGGATCATCTCTAGCTAGGAAAGTAGGGCCTGCTTCCCCAAACTGGAGGAGATCTCTCAGTATTTCATTTCCATGCAATTATGTTGTCTTTCTATTTAGTAATGTTATCTTTGCATGTTAATCTTATGATGTGTCTTTTCTCTTCTGTATGACTGTTTAGCTAATTGTCACCTGCAGGTTTGTCTTCTAAATTCTGAAAACACCAAAAATAGATTTGTTATTCCAACAACACTATTATATTCAGATTGTCTCATTACTATAGTTTAACAATGGATGCAATTACTTTTGAGTTCTATTTTAGCACTTAAAATAGTTTCTTTCCAAACATGTTTATTTCCAAGCAATTAAACTAGTTTCTTTTCAAGCAAGTGTGTTTATTTTCCAGCAATTAGAATAGTCTCTTTCAAAGCATGTGTGTTTCCTTTCAATAAAATAGGTAGTTTCCATTTTCTGCATGTGTGTTTATTTCTGCAAGTTAAGTAAGCTAGACTTTATCCATAAACCATCCATTCACCTGATTTAGATTCCACTCCAAACCCCCCAAACTAAGAGTCTTGTTGCAGATCACTCCAGACACCTCCAGATTGATAATTAAATGATGATGAATTAACAAACACTATAATGACCTCATCATTTTTGGTGCCATTACTGGGGAATAATCTACAAATCATTGTAGGTTAAGGTGTTGATAAGACTTCTTGAACGATTGCATTCCAGATCCATTCGTTTATGAGTAGGCCTAGGGACACCTTAGGTCATTTCATTAAGCAAACCACATGTAGCATATCTCTAGAACCTAATCATCTGAGTGATCAAGGATCTCCTATAACATCAGAATCTCCCATTCTCTCTGACATGCCTTATACAATGGGTGATAATTGTGACCATGAGAAACCAGCTAATAATAGAACATTCTCTTATCCAATTTCTATCATTCTTGAAAGGAATGAACCTCCCATGAAAAATATATCTCATGCATTCCAACCCACCTTTCAAGGAAAAAATCCTGAAGACCCAGACCAATTCCTATTTGAATTTAAGGTCCTTTGCCAAACCTATGATTATGCCACAGACAACTAGAAATTAAAACTTTTTCCTTCCACTATTAAGGAGTCAGCACTACGATGGTTTATGGGCCTAACAATAGACTCTATCACTACCTGGAATGAAATGGAGACCATTTTGCTTGACAAATATCAAGATTATTATAGAGTCAGGGATCAGAAAGATGAACTCTTCCGAATGAAATAGATGGAAGATGAAAATTTGGAGGATTATATGGATAGATTCCTATTTGTCCATAGGAGATGTGGAAATAACCTAGACAAAGAATTGAGTAAAACCATTTTTCTGAGAGGAATTGACGATGAGATTAGAGAAGCCTTAAACCTGATGGGAAAGGGAGATATTAACAAATTTTTTTTTGCAGAAATCATGGAGGTTTGTAGAAATTATTCTTGCACTCGAGCAGGTAAAAGAATATTGAAGAAAGGTAGTACCAGTGATGTCACACAAGTAATGGAAGAACTAGAAAACCTAAATAGTAACATCCTGCTTCATCTGAATACCACCTTGGATGGTATGCAAGCTAGTAAAAAGAACACTGAACCCTTGGTCATTTACTGCCCTCGTTGTAGAAAAAAACATTCGCTTAGGGAATGTCCCTTAAACCGAATTAAGTTATGTAAGATCTGTGAGAAAAATCATTCCACAAATGAGTGTAGCCTACTTCCTAAAATCAAAAATAGATTGAAGAGGGTACTAACAGATGAGGAAGAGCTAAACTTTATTGGTAAGAGATAATCAAATTATGGATTTAATCAGTTTCTAAACCAATATGCTCCAATAGGCCCATCAAATTGGGGCACAACCTCTTGGAATGGACCTTGGTGAGGTCCACTTCCTCCAATGCAAATGCCACCCCAATGGGGACTAGCATTGCCTCAGTCAGACTGGATGAATCAATCTTGGACCAACCCTTAGTGGCCAAATCAACAGCAGTGGGCACCTCAATACAACCAAGGAATGTGGTGATTTGGGAATCCACCTCAAGCCTTACTTCCTGGACCTTCACAACCTACAAACCCAAATCCAAATGATCAGGTAAACCAACCACCAATGCCTGCTCAGCCAGTTCCAAATCATAAAAACAATAGACCACAACAACAAGTGTATAACATTGATCCCAATACAACCACCCTGAATGTGGTGGAAATTAATGACATCCAACTTTGATCCCGAAGCATTCCTGTAAACATTCCTATTGATGAAGTCACTAAAAAAGAGTAAGTGATACCTAGCATCGATAAACCACAAAAGGATGAGAAGGATGAAACAAAAAACTTGAAAGAAATTCTGAAGGAAACCTCTGATCCATTTCCAGAGCAATTAAAATAGGCTCCTCCAAAATCTAGGGACAACCAACTTTCACATGATGATACATATTGAAGTTCCTTTGTTGTAGGCAATAAAAGATATCCCTAAGATAAATTAGACCATCAAAAGCTTATGTTTGAAACTTCTAGGTAGAAAATGAAAATTACCCAACACTATTCAAGTAGAAGGGAAACTTGCCGATGTCTTGTCAGGTAAGTTAATTCCTCAAAAATATGGGGATCCTGAAAGTCCTGTTATTTTGGTGGTAATAAAAGGAGTATTAGTCTCTAATGTACTGATCAATTTGGGGGATGCTATCAATGTGATGACATCAGATACTATGATGACATCAGATACTACAGAAGCTCTGGCATTAACACATACTCAACCAACCTCAACTATGTTACAACTGGCAAATCTATCTATCACCAAACCAGAAGGGATTTTGGAAGGTATTATAGTCACTATTGATACATGGGACTATTCAGTTGATTTCCTCATCCTTCAGACCAAAAAGAAATGTTCAAGGTACCCAATAATACTGGGTAGACCTTGGCTGGCTACCGCATAGCCCTTATTGACTGTAGGTCAGGAAACATGACTATTTCAAATGGAAAAAGGCTAAAGGAACTTTCCATCTATCCCCTTGCTAAACCATTCTTACAATATGAGAATAAACCATGGATAGATGATTTGATGGATTCATATGAGGAAGACGCCTCCTTATTGGCAATGGTAACACTTGCAGAACATTTTGAAGAATACAATGAGGAGTATAAAGAATTGGAATCAAACAACAAAACCTCCCTATATAGTGTTTCCCAGCAAGAGGTCTCTGGATGGCTCCAGAGAGATCTGAAGGGATCCTTTAAGGCATTCAACTGTCCATATTCTTAAAAGATTGCTTCCCACTTAAATTATCAACAAGCAAAAACTCTACACCAGATTGTGCCTCACCTTTGTCCACCAAATATGTTGTTAAGTCCTTACAAATCCCTTCTTTCTATTCACAGTGGTACAAATCAAATCACTATCCAAACCAACAAATAACTTTCTATCAGCAGTTAGTTGACAAAAATAGAAGAAATTCGATTGACAAAACTACTGTAAAATCATAGCTAGGCGTTTGCATGGGAATACAAAGACATGAGAGGAATTCACCCCAGTGTATGTACACACCATATCTACACTAGAGATGTCTTCCCTATTAGACAACCACAAAGGAGGATCAATCCAGCCTTGAAGGATATAGTGAAGGAAGAAATAGAAAAACTATTACAGGTAGGATTCATCTACCCCATTTCTAACAGTCAGTGGGTGTTGCCATTGGTTATAGTACCAAAGAAAAATGGAAAGTGGAGAGTTTGCATTGACTATAGAGAGTTGAACAAAGCTACCAAGAAAGACTATTTCCCACTACCCTTTATCGACTAGGTGCTGGATAATCTGGTTGGTAGTTGCTACTTCTCCTTTCTGGATGGATTCAGCGGCTACAACCAGATCCAGGTAGCTCCAGAGGATCAAGACAAGACTACCTTCATGTGTCCATGGGGGACATTTGCCTACAGAGTTTTTCCATTCGGATTATGTAATGCACCAGCCACATTTCAACGGCTTGTGTTGGCAATTTTTTCTGATTTAGCCAATACATGTGTGGAGGTCTATATGGATGATTTCACAGTGCATGGAAAAACTTTTGATGAAGCCTTGAATAGTCTAAACAAGGTGCTTGAAAGGTGCAAAGAAAATTAGTTGTCCCTAAATCGTGAGAAGTGTCTTCTTATGATGACTGAGGGGATAGTACTAGGTAACCACATCTCACAAGAGGAAATGAAAGTAGATCCCAAAAAGGTTGAAATTATAGTTCAAATACCCCCTCCTCAAACTCAAACGGAAGTGAGAAGTTTCCTAGGACATGCTAGGTATTATTGATGGTTCATTGAAAATTTCAGTCAAAAAGCTAACCCTTTGTTCACCCTGGTAAAAAAGGATTCTAAATTTAATTGGACACCGCAATGTCAAGAATCATTTGAGGCCATCAAAAACACCATCATGACAGCATTAGTCATCAAAGGACCAAATTGGAGTGAGTCATTCCATATTCACACAGATGCTTCCAATCAGGCCATTAGAGTAGTCTTAGGGTAGGCTAATGCATATGGAGGTGTGCATGCAATATATTATGTTAGCAAAAACTTAAACCTTGCAGAGAAAAACTATACCACCACGGAAAAAGAATTTCTGGCAGTAGTTTATGCAATCAATAAGTTCCGCCACTACATCACAGGCTACAAAGTTTTTATACATACTGAACATGCAGCTATTAGGCATTTGATGAATAAAGCCATGGTAGGAGGTAGAATTATTAAATGGTTTCTATTACTGCAAGAATTTGACATAACCATTGTTGATAAACCTGGACAAGATAATGTTGTCGTTGATTTCTTATCCAGATTGACTGTACAGGGAAGTAATGAACCAGTGGATGATACATTTCTAGATGAACATATTTTTTCCATTTCCATACAATCTCCATGGTTTGCAGATTTAGCTCACTATTTGGTTTCAGGAAAATGCCCACCACGTTTCAATCAGAAGGAAACCAAGTGACTGATTCAAGATCACTCCAAACACCTCTAGATTGATAATTAAATAATGATGAATTAACAAACACTAAAATGACCTATGCATGGACAATTCTTGAAGCATTATTTCTCTTGAGCTAATGCTTACTCTTCCATGCACATTAGCTTTAGGTTTCTAGTCCTTGTGTTGTTTATGTGCAGCCGTGGTTGTCTGTGACCCACGGTGAAGTGTGTTTGCTTTATGTTGTGTGTGTGTCAGTATGCATCCTAAATTTTTTTGAATCCTCACCATATTCCACTAAAATATGTGTCCTTGAACAAGACCCAGTGTTAGGACTTATGAAATTTCTCAATATTAGGGTATGTATGCCCTTGTAATGTTTACCCATGGTTATGACCCTTTGTTTAAGTTTACAAAATTTTGTGCTCAAAATATTTTTTGTCAGTGACTTGTTTATCCTATATTTAATTCATTTGAATCAAGTCTCGTTTGTCATTGCATTTACTGACCCCTCCATCTGCTTCATTGGTAAGTGCCTTTCAATTGCTAACATTCAATATAAGGTGCCCTAGTGCCATGTGTTAGGTTGTGATCCAAAGGTGAGCCTGAAGTATTCAAAAGAGGAACTACATGGAGGTGAAACACTTGGTGTGCTCACACTTAGTTTCAATGTTCCATGGCCTAACACTCAAAGGAGGGGTACTGTGCTGCCATCTGGCAGTGGTACCTACTAGGTTATTTGGATAAGAGGAACCCCATGGAAATGTCAGTCACCCACTTTGAAGGAACTTTTAGTATAAATTATAACCCCTTCTTGTTAACCACGTGGCATTACCTCGACACAGTGTAGAGATTTGATTCCAACGAAGCCTCCATGGAGCCGTGAAGGTGTGACATGTTGATGTGTGTCCTCTATGTGGAAATTGGTCCAACAATGGATATTTGGTAGAGACGTCGATGTTGGGAGTTGTTGTGTGTGATGGTCGTTGATTTTGGTTTCAAGGTAGATCAATAATGGACATTCGATATTATTCTATAGGTCACGACATGTTGAGAAAGATCCATCCCACTTGAAAATTAATTGTTCGAAGTGACTGCAATTTAGCTTGAGGTTCTAAATGAGCTGTCAAACACATATGAACTGGTGTCAATGTTGAGTGGCATCTCAATTTTCCAAAGCAAGCTACATGTGATGTTAGGAAACAAGTTGAATAGTTTTAAGGCCCCTGAAGCATGTTTACTGCCCCAATTCTTGAGAATAGTAGCTAGGTTGAATCATTAAGCGACTGGATGGTGGAGTTCTACAATATTACCTCAACATTAATTTCATCTTTCATGCAAGGGGAATAAAGTTGACTCAACCCAGTGAAATGTCTGAATGGATAAGTTACTTAAATTGTAATCATGCCTGGATAGTCTTATACGAGAACTAAGAGTACTTCAAAATGCTAGGTATACGGTCCATGTCAACAGAATGATAGGAATTAAAGAACATAAATGGATTATGAAAGGAGAAGTGTACTGTGGATACAAAGGTACATGATGATGTAAATTTTTCACATCACCTGAGCTTAGAGAAATCTTCAGTGTACATGTGCAATTTCTTCAAGGCACTACAAACAAACTAGATGGCACAAGTTTTGGATATGAGTCATCAATGAGGATATAACCAAGATTGGGAACATAACCAAAGGCCAAATAAACCTAGGTTTTTCTTATAAAAGGAGGTGTAATGCTAGAATAATCATGTTCAGTCTTTTGATTTATCCGAAGGGGGTTGATTCTTGTGTTCTTTGAAAGCTGGAAATAATGATTCCTTTACTTTCATGGGGCTTCTTAGCCTTCTCATGTTTGTAATTGTGTGAGTTCAGAGGTAGAAGTGAGAAATTGATCCCTAGAATGGGTGGAATTGGAATGAAATTCATCTAGTTCACCTAGCTTCTAAGACATGATTTGAACTATGACATTGGGTTTTGATGGAGAGTAGAGAGTTCAAGACAAATGCCCAGGTGGAACATAATCTCTCCATCCTCTACTGGAGTTGGTTTGTTCTCCTAGCTCTATATCAAGGTGGATAAATTCTAATTCCTTGCTCGAAGCCTTTGGTGTTCCTCTATCCATGATAGTGGATGCAGGGGATGTGTTGACCCTCAAAGAGGGATCCTTCATTGTCAAGGTCATCCTATACTTTCCTAAGGGCCTTTCTCTATGGGAAAATGGTGCAATATCACCTATCTAGTCTTCATCTCCTTGTACCTACAACTTGGTGAGGTGTGCATGTTGATGAAACATCTACAACATCAGAGTAGAACATTTCACTCTCCTCATTGAATCTAAAGTCATTAGCTTCTTCACTTCCACCCTCAACATCTGGAGAGTTCAAGACAATTGCACCTATTGAATCCTAGTCTCTGATGTTTACATAGTTCACAGATTCAACATAGGAATTCTTTCACACTCGTCCACCACCTCCCTCACTGCTAGCAGTAGCCAATGTCTCAACTTGGGTGGGTCAAGGCTACCTTGGCTGATTTTGCTTCATCCCCTTAGCAACAAGACATTGTGGACCACTTCAAATAGACTTTGAACTACTGCACTCGTTTCTATTACACATGAGTTTGTTGGTGACTATTGAAAAGGTGACATGTTTCACTCATCCGCGGGATTATGTGATCAAAGTGTTTTATACAAGGGATGTGCTTCATTTGTAAAGAGAGGAGAAATGGTGGGATGCTAGAATAATCTTTAGCTTGTAATATGGTGCAGGTCTAAATTCAGGGGTCTTATCAGACTACTGAATTAAGCAGCAAAATGAAATCAACACAAAAGACAATACCACACCCACAAAAACTTGTATTATTTACTCAGCAGCAACAATGAAGTACAAGAGTACAAATTCAAGTTCTACAATCATGCTTCAAAATCAAAATATCCTCTATATAGAGTGTTCTACAATATCTACATTCACCAAGAGAATCAAACTAAACCCACACCACTATGCCAAAAGTTTTCACTTATACATAGACTAGAAAACTACCCAATTGATGGTGGCATAACAACCACATAACCATCACTAAATAGTTGAACAGTTACAGAATGGAGCCACTGCCGTTAAACCTCCCCATTAGCATACAACAGTTACCATGGCATACATTCAACAGTGGCACATATTGAGCTCTAAGACAATTATCAGAAAAATATCCATCCCACAAACCATAGAGTGCTTCCTTAAAATCTTCTTTATCGTCATTCTTTTCCAAGCACACCAAATGGAAGAAGTTATCGGCAAAATTTGTATTTCACAAACTTAGAAGTTTATTAGCAAAACAGTTAGTTCACAAACTAAAAAGTTTGCCTCAAGTCCCCTTTATCAGAAAAATAATCATTTTGCAAACCAAATACTTGTCGGTACAATGCTTTCAGCCATCAAACTCTTTTATTGGAAAAGTTTAACTTTCATGAACTTACAAAAGCTTTGTTTATACTCTTGTTGGCATATCAATAAAGTTTGGAAACAACAAACTAGTTCACAAACTATAAAGTTTGTTGATTAAGAGATCAACTCTTTCTATCATAAAAATTAACCTCTTCCATCTTTTTATCGGCTTATCAGAAATTTTTAGAGACCACGAACTAGCTAATACTTATAATTTTCCTTCTATCCATGATTTCTTCTCTCCATGAACTAAGGAACTTTACGTTCAATTTCCTTCCCTCGGCCATATCTTTAATCGGCTAAATTGTTATCGTGTGAGTGGACCGTTGGCAAACCAAAAGGATCGCAAACCAAAGAGTTTTCTAATAACACAATGAACTCCAAGTTCCAACCTTTAAGACTTTATTGACAAAGTGAACTATCGGTGAACCAAAAGGTTCGCAAACTAGAGAGTTTGCCAACAAAGTTTTCAAATTCTCCATTTCACCGATAATAAAAGAACTTCATCGAAAGATCACTTAAAGTGCAATACGTAAAGTTCCCAACAACTAACTTTGAATAATTCAAACTTCCCTTATGACTTAGTCAGTGAAATGGCCCATCGGGTGAACTAAGCTTTCGGTGAATTAAAGAGTTCGTGAACTAGGAATTTTCCCGACAAAGCTTCCCTTCGATAGACTTTTCAAAATGTGAACTTCCTTTTATGACTAGTTAACAAACTATCAAATCGGGTAACTGTTGGGTTGGCAAACTGAGTAGTTTGTGAACTAAAGAAATCGCTGACAAGAAATTGTTGACAAGAAATCACCGACTGGCTATAACTTAGCCAATTTTTGCCCAATCTTCACCAAAATGAAACTAGGGATACCCAATTGGGTCTTTAACAAGATGATGTCCTCAATTTGGCCCAACAAATCTAATTTTTGGTCCTGAAATACAAAAACCAATACTGCAAAGAAAACAAAGCCAAACACTTCGAAAATAAAACATATTTTTGGTGACACAGGATTGCTAGTGAACCTAGATGCTCCTACATTAGACACACTAGATAAGAGAAATGTTCCTTGAGGCTGTAACTCAAGAACATTTTGGCAAGTCTAGAATAGAAATCCCATACTTAGCCAATTTAGAAGCTTGCATCCAAGAGGCTTCATCCACTAGTTTACCCTTCCACCAGACAAGGTACTCCATGTATTATTTTCCTCTTGTTCGTTTAGCCACATGAGAATCAATCACTTGATCAACCTGTTCAATGTTTTTCAGGCAACTGATCTATCCATTCACATTTATCCTAAACATCTGAACTGAATCCCTCTTGTGTGCTTGACTCCCCTTCATAATATCGATACAAATCTGCCACATTAAAAATGGGCGAAATACCTATTTCTGGTGGAAGTTCTATTTCATAAGCATTGGATGAAAACTTATGCAAGACCTTGCAAGGTCTAATCTTCTTCCATTTTAGCATGTTATAAGTTCCCTATGGAAACCTCTCCTTCTGCAAATGTGCCAAGACCAAATCCCCAACCTGAAACTCTTACTCTCTCTGATGAATATCAACACGCTCCTTGTATTTGGCGACACTTTTCTCCAAATTTTCCTTCACCTATTTATGCAAATCATGGATATATTTTGCACAACACTCTTTTGAGTCAAATCAACACTATCCCGCAATTCATCTACCCCTCTTGGACTGTAACCATAAAAAATATGAAAAGGAATTTTCCCTACACTCTGATTGACTAACTTATTATAGGTAAACTCTACCTGAGCCAAAACCAAGTTCTACTAGTTAGGCTTATTCCCTACCAAACATCTCAACAAATTTCCCAAACTTCTATTCACAACTTCAGTTTGACCATCACTCTGAGGATGGTGTGCTGAACTAAAACCCAACTATGTACGCATTTTCTTCCACAAGGTACGTCTAAAATGACCAAAAAATTTCACATCCTGATCTGAAACTATGCTCTTAGGTAAACCATGTAATCTAACTATCTCTTTGAAAAATAATGTAGCAATGTGGGAAGCATCATTACTCTTTTGACATGGAATAAAATGAACCATTTTAGAAAATCTGTCAACAACAACAAGACGGAATCATTACCTTTCTATGTGCAAGGCAATCCCAAAACAAAATCCATACTTATGTGTTCCCACAATCTTTCTGGTATAGGCAATGGTTGATATAAATCAGTATTTTCCCTAACTCCTTTAACATATTGACAAACTCTACAACCTTGTGCCAATTTCTTCACATCTACAGCCATACCAGTCCAGAAATAACCTTCACTCAATTGTGCCAATGTTTTATCAATACCAAAGTGTCCACTCAACCACCACTATGCTTTTCTCTTAGCAAAATATCCCTTATTGACCCTTGAGGTATACACAATTCTACCCTTTGAACAACAAACCTTCCTGAATAAAATAGTCCAATCATGGTGTTCTATCTTTCTCTACTAGATTCATACAAGCAGCCCATGCTTCCTTGAAATCAACATCATCCTTATACAATTCTCTCATAGAATAAAAACCAACCACATTCACTCTCAATTCACTCAACAACAGACATCTCCTACTCAAAGCATCAACTACCCTATTATATTTTCCACATCTATGTTTCAAAACAAAAGAATAACTTTGTAGAAATTCAACCCATTTTATGTGTCTCTAATTCAACTTACCTTGGCTATTAATGAATTGCAAAGCATGATGATCAGTATACAATACAAATTCTTTCGGCAATAAATAATGTCTCCACTTCTTGAGTGCCTGTACAATTACATAAAATTCTTGATCATACATAAAATATTTCTTCTTTGCTTCATTCAAATTCTCCCTGAAGTATGCAATTGGTTTCCCCTCTTGACTAAGGACACCTCCAATCACTATCCCACTTGTATCACAATCCACTTGAAAAACTTTCCCAAAATTAGGGAGTGCCAAAACTGGCTGTTCAGTCGCCTTGCTCTTCAAAATTTTGAAACTCTTCTCAGCTGCTACTGTCCACACAAACTCCTTCCAATTACCTTTCATTGTCTCAGTAATAGGTGCAATTAGTAAAGTTCCCAACGGCTAACTTTGAACAATTCAAACTTCCCTTATGACTTAGTCGGTGAAATCGCCCATTGGTGAACTAAGCCGTTAGTGAACTAAATAGTTTGTGAACTAGGAATTTTCTTGACAAAACTTCCCTTCGATAGAATTTTCAAAATGTGAACTTACTTTTATAACTAGTTGGCAAACTTTTAAATCGGGTAATTGCTAGGTCGGCGAATTGAGCAGTTCGTGAACTAAAGAAATCATTGACAAGAAATTACCAACTGGCTATAACTTAGGCAATTTTTGCCCAATCTTCACCAAAATGAAATTGGGGATACCCAATTGGGTCTTTAACAATATGATGTCCTCAATTTGACCCCACAAATTTGAATTTGCTTCTAAAATACAAAAACCAACACTAAAAAGAAAACAAATCCAAATACTTAGAAAATAAAACATATTTTTGGTAACACAGGATTGCTAGAGAACCCGAATGCTCCTGCATCATAATAGGAGAGTAGTGTTGTAATTCCTGTAACATCATTTGCAATGGAAATTTGTTTCTATTAGAGCTTATATGAAAACATACTTTGATATGTGATTGCCTCTAGTCTTCAAAGTAATAATTCTTTCAAACAATATATAATCAAGGATTATAATTTTTTTCATACACATTTGCTATATCGAACCATTTTTATGTTAGTTTCTATTCAAGTGATAGTGTAATTGCTTTCATAAGAGTGATGAGATTGTTTATATTGTGGATGGATAATTAAGTATGATTAGATATGTGTGAGTCCTTAGCAGATCTTAATATTGCAAGCTAGTAATTGTTTAAAAGATCATCAGAACTGTTTAGTGTCCAGGAAAATGATATACAACATTATGGCTATGCAATCCTAGAATAGGCACCGATCTATTTCTATGCACCCTTGCATCCTGAAACACTCACCAATTTTAACAAACTTTTAAACTACCATAAATTTTGTATAATTATTAGCGGTCTTTACACCGGGCTAATGGCTTTAGAAAAAGTAGTAGTGAGCCCACACTCTACATCAAAGTAACTCATGGTGAGATTTTGATTGTTGTTTCATATGTAGATGAGTTGATTTTTTGATGAAGGGGGTAAATCAAAAAACACACAATAATAGAAATTGAACACAGAGAATAGAACTTTCTTTTATTGATCTGGGCAACTCATTACATTACAAAAGCTTAATTACAACAAGAGGAATCAGTCCTCTACAGGCTGCAACACACTACAGCTACCCTCACCAGGCTCTGGAATCTTCCCCTTTTGTAACCCCCAAATCAACTAGGGTTTCTGTTTTCCCACCTATTCTTGACTCTACACTTGCCCCCCCTTAACTCTCCTACAACCCAGGGTTCCCAAAAATGGTTATTAATAGTCTTTTTGGCGGCCAACAACCTAATTTTGAATTTTGCATCTCCCTCCAAAAAGAGGTCAACTTCCGGGAGCCATAACTTTTGATCCAGGACTCCGATTGACGAACCGTTTTATGTGTCGAAAAGCCCACAGAGTGCTCTACGTGCTAAGAACTAGCTCTGTCGGTTCCAGTGATTTTTGGGCCCGTACAGGGCTGTTTAGTGCCTCAGACCTGAGTTTGAATAATTTTTAGGCATTTTTCGGGAAACGAAAACTTTAATATCTTTCAGCTCGCAAATGATCTTCGTATGATTCCTTCGCTAAAGGTCTTATATTTCCATTATGTAACTTCTTGTAAATTTTGACTTCATTCTGTGCCCAAATGCAAACTTTCTAAAAATAGCAGTTTACTATTTTTAGCAGTTAGGGAAAACTGAAAGTTCTAAATTATTATTCAGGCGATTATGGGACCAGAACCACAAATTTTGAGAAGAAATGGGTAGAACATCAATGATTTTGAAACATTTTTTTTTTGGGTGATGCAAGATTGCCCTTACACCACTGGATGCTACTGCATCAGACACCTAGGGTAATTTGAGAAGTGACCTTGTCACGTCTCAGGTGTTTATGTGAGGAAAACCCAAACAATCAACCTCTGTCTTAAACAACCAAGAAGAATCTTGAACAGGCCTTCCTTTCCACTTCACTAGATATTCTTCATATTGCCTGTTTCGAGTACTCCTTCCCACACGGCTATCCAAGATCTCTTCTATCCCCTCTATTAAAGTAGATGCCAGAATACTCCACTGCACTTCTGTTGGTCCATCCTCTGTTCCACCTTCATGATATTCTATTAAATCAGTGATGTTGAAAACAGGGGAAATGTTGATCCCACTCAGCTCTACCTCATATGCATTTCCGGAAACATGCTTCTTCAAGATTCTGCATGGTCCAAATTTCTTCATTTTTAATTTATGGTATGTTCCAATAGGGAACCTTTCATTTCTCAAGTGAACCATGACTTCATCTCCCACCTGGAACTCCTTATACCTCCTCTTCTGATCTGCCTTAGCCTTGTACTGAGTAGTCATCTTATTAATGTGCTTTCTCACCTCTTCATGCAAATTCTTCATATGTTCTACAAAGTCTTCAGCCTCAGCACTTGTCTTTTCTCCCGTATCCAGATTCCTTAACTCTGAAGCATTTCTTGGACTATTGCCATATACAATCTGGAATGGTGATTTACCAGTACTCCTATTGACAGAATTGTTGCAAGCAAATTCTGCCTGTGGTAAAATCAAATCCCATCCCTTGGGCTTATCTCCTACCAAGCATCGTAGTAGGTTACCCAAACTCCTATTCACCACTTCAGTTTGTCCATCAGTATGTGGATGGTGTGCAGAACTGAACTTCAAGTCTGTCTTCAACTTCTTCCATAATGTCCTCCAGAAATAACCAACAAACTTGGTATCTCGGTCTGAAACTATGCTTTTTGGTAGACCATGTAGTCTCACCACTTCCCTAAAAAATAACACTGCAATATGAACAGCATCATTAGTCTTCTTACAAGGAATAAAATGTGCCATTTTTGAGAATCTGTCCACCACCACAAAAATAGAATCATGTCCTCTCTGTGTGCTTGGTAAACCAAGAACAAAATCCATACTGATATCATCCCAGGGCTTCTCTGGTATAGGTAATGGGTGATACAACCCTGTATTCTGACTTGTTCCTTTTGCCATCTGACATACTCTGCAACTTTGCACAAACTTTCTCACATCCTGCTGCAACTGTGGCCAATAATAATTTTCACCAACAATTGAAATGGTCTTATCTCGACCAAAGTGTCCAACCAATCATCCACTATGCTTCTCTTTAATCAGGTTCTCTCTCATGGAACTCCTTGGAATGCACAACTGGCTCCCTCTAAACAACATGCCATCTTGGATTATGAAATCCAACGATCTTGTCCTGTCTAAAGTAACAGGCTCCAGACAAGCTTTCCAAGCCTCTGCAAAATCTGGATCTTTAGGATACAAACTTTTGAGCTCATCGAACCCAACAACCTCTATCTTCATTTCTGTCAACAAATTTTGTCTTCTGCTCAAGGCATCTGCAACTTCGTTGGACTTCCCACTCCTGTGCTTCAAAACAAAGGTATAACTCTGCAAAAACTCAACCCATTTTAAGTGCCTTTGGTTCAACTTTCCTTGACTATTAAGATACTGCAAAGCCTGATGATCAGTATATAAAACAAACTCTTTTGGTAACAAATAATGTCTCCATTTCTTCAAAGCCTGAACTATTGCATAAAATTCCTGATCATAAACATAATACTTTTTCTTGGCATCATTAAGCTTCTCACTAAAATAGGCAATGGGCTTACCTTCTTGGCTCAAAACAGCTCCTATACCACTACCACTGGCATCACAATCTACCTGAAATACCTTATTGAAATCTGGAAGTGCCAAAACAGGTTGTTCTACGACTTTTTGCTTTAATGTATCAAAGCTCTTGTCTGCCCCTTAAGTCCATCTAAACTCTTTTCTATCCCCTCTCATTGTTTCAGTTAGGGGTGCACAAATGCTACTGAAATTCCTGATAAACTTTCTGTAAAAACTTGCCAAACCATGAAAAGATCTTACCTCCGTTGCACTCCTTGGTGTAGGCCACTCAATGATAGCCTTGACTTTTTCTGGGTCCATCTTAAGACCTTCCTCTGAGACAACAAATCCCAGGTATACCAACTCCTTTTTTGTAAAATTGCATTTCTTCAGATTAATCAATAACTTCTCCTCCCTCAGCTTCTCTAGAACTCTTTTGATATGCATCAAATGCTCATCCCAAGTCTTACTGAAAATTAAAATATCATCCAAATAAACAATAACAAAACTTCCCAAAAATTCTTTCAATACCTCGTTCATGAGCCACACGAATGTGCTCGGTGCATTGGTTAGCCCAAATGGCATGACTAACCACTCATACAAACCTTCCTTTGTCTTGAAGGCTGTCTTCCATTCATCCCCTTCTCTGATACGGATTTGGTGATACACACTCTTCAGGTCAATTTTTGTGAAGTACTTGGCTCCACTCAAACAGTCCATGATGTCATCCATTCTTGGCAATGGAAATCTATACTTGATCGTTATCTTATTGATGGCTCGAGAGTCTGTACACATCCTCCAATCTCCATCTTTCTTTGGTGCTAGTACTGTAGGTACCACACATGGACTTAGGCTCTCCCTTATCGGTCCCTTCCTCAACAACTCATGAACTTGTCTGTTCAGCTCTTCATTCTCTGCAGGGGTCATTCTATGGGCTGCCTTGTTTGGCAAACTGGCTCCTGGTATCAAATCCATTTGATGACTTATCTTCCTTACTGGTGGTAAACCTTCTGGTACATTATCAGAGATAATGTCCTGGAACTCTTCCAACATATTTGAAACTTCTGCTGGTACATCTTCACATTTCTCTTGACTAATCTTAGGAATCAATGTAAAGCAATGATGCTCATGCTTCATACCCTCCAAAAATTTCCTACCATCTACCAAACAAATTCTGGCAGTACTACATACCTTT
This sequence comes from Cunninghamia lanceolata, assembly GCA_027924645.1. Lineage (NCBI taxonomy): Eukaryota > Viridiplantae > Streptophyta > Pinopsida > Cupressales > Cupressaceae > Cunninghamia > Cunninghamia lanceolata. Next base: position 5,198,651 of record BSBN01001560.1, read on the forward strand.
TCTTCCACCTCCTTCAAGGGCTTCAACTTATGATGAACTCCATCCTTTGTTAGGGAATATGTGTTTGCACGGCCATCATGGATAGCGCTCCTATCATACTGCCATGGCCTCCCCAACAACATATGACATGCATCCATCAGTATGATATCACACAGCACCTCATCATGGTAGTCACCAATCTTGAACTTCACTAAACACTGCTCATTGACCAAAGCTCTATGGTCCTTCTACAACCATGCAATCTGATATGGATGTGGATGCTTTCTTCTTGTCAACTTCAACTTGTCAACCATCTCTCCTGAAACCAAATTATCAGTGCTTCCACTGTCAATAATAATATCACAACACTTACCCTCACATTTGCACCTTGTGCGGAATAAACTCTTCCTCTGATTGGGTTCTTTCTCCTCATTCAACAAGGTTCCTTTGACAACTAGGGTTTCTCCCCTTTCAGCATCTTCAGAATGCTCAGAATGTACATCTTCATCTACATGTGCAACTCGTGCATTACCTTCAGGTCTTCTATTTGTCCTGCCTTGATGTTGCGGACACTCATATGCTCGATGCCCTTCTTCTCCACATTGGAAACAGGCTCCTCTGAAACCTCCTCTTCCAAGTCCTTGCCCAGATCTACCTCTTCCTCTTCCTCTTCCTCTTTGATCACCATTGTTCTGGTCACGAGGGCGGTAGGTATTATCCCCTCTTTGATTTTGACTAGTGCCTGCTTCTTCACTTTTCTTTTGATCTTCATTACGGCCTCCATAGGGTCTTCCACCAGTCCTTCCACCTTGACCTCTTCCCCTTTGCTTGCTATCAAATCTTTTGTTCAGCTTTTTTTCCACCTTCATGGAAAATTGGTATGCATCTTCTATGGTGGTCATTCTGACTAGGCTCAACTCCTCTTGAATACTCAGCCTCAACCCATTAATGTAACGGGCTACCTTCTCCTTGTTGGGCTCTGCATGACCTATCCTAATAGTAATTTTATAAAACTCTTCTGTATACTCCTTAACAGATTTGTTACCTTGCTTCAGTCCTTGCAGCTTCTTCAACAACTCCATCTCATAGTCCACAGGAATGAACTACTTCTTCAGTTTCTCCACCATCCGATCCCATCTGGTGATCTTTGCTTTTCCTCTTCTATTCCTCTCTAATTGGACCTCCTTCCACCAAATATTGGCGTGGCCCTTCAACTTTGTTTTTGCAAACTTAACCCGATTTGGGTCCTCCACATCTTCATACTCAAAATACTCCTCCATGTCATTGATCCAATCAATAAGCTGTTCTGGATTCAAATCTCCAGAATATGTAGAAACTTCAATCCTAGGCCTCTTTCTGATCTTCAAAATGACCCTCAACAACCTTACTTCTGCAGCATCTTCGACAACTTCTTGTTCTTCCTTAGATAGCTCTTCTTCAACTTCATCCTCACTTTCTTCTCTTGTCCTCGACTCAAACCCTCTTCGTAGCTCCTCTTGCAATGCATCGATTTGCCTTTGTAGGGCTCTAAAACCCTCTTCTGTCAAAGCAATCCTCCCAACATGATTTTTTCGTGGAGGCATCTTGGTCTTCGCAGCAAACCCACAACCTCAGGTCCTAGTGCAAACTGTCTCACGGTCGGCGATCTGTCTACACACTTAGGAACCCTCGCTCTAATACCACTTGATGAAGGGGGTAAATCAAAAAACACACAATAATAGAAATTGAACACAGAGAATAGAACTTTCTTTTATTGATCTGGGCAACTCATTACATTACAGAAGCTTAATTACAACCAGAGGAATCAGTCCTCTACAGGCTGCAACACACTACAGCTACCCTCACCAGGCTCTAGAATCTTCCCCTTCTGTAACCCGCAAATCAGCTAGGGTTTCTATTTTCCCACCTATTCTTGACTCTACACTTGCCCCCCCTTAACTCTCCTACTACCCAGGGTTCCCAAAAATGGTTATTAATAGCCTTTTTGGCGGCCAACAACCTAATTTTGAATTTTGCATCTCCCTTCAAAAAGAGGTCAACTTCCGGGAGCCATAACTTTTGATCCAGGACTCCGATTGATGAACCGTTTTATGCGTCAGAAAGCTCACGGAGTGATTTACATGCTAAAAACTAGCACTGCCGATTCTGGCCATTTTTGGGCCCGTACATGGCCGTTTAGTGCCTCAAACCTGAGTTTGAATAATTTTCAGGCATTTTTCAGGAAACGAAAACTTTAATATCTTTCAGCTTGCAAATGATCTTCATATGATTCCTTTGCCAAAGGTCTTATATTTCCGTTATGTAACTTCCTGTAAATTTTGACTTCATTCCATGCCCAAATGCAAACTTTCTAAGAATAGCAATTTACTATTTTTAGCAGTTTGGGAAAACTGAAAGTTCTACATTATTATTCAAGCGATTATGGGACCAGAACCACAGATTTTGAGAAGAAATGGGTAGAACATCAACAATTTTGAAACACTTTTTTTTTTTTGGGGTGATGCAAGATTGCCCTTACACTACTGGATGCTCCTGCATCATTTTTATAGGAAAGAGGTAATGAAAAGAGAGTTTGAAATGACAGACCCAGGTCTGCTAAAATATTTTCTTAGCATTGAGGTCCAACAAATAGTGCATGGCATATTTATTTCACAAAATAGCTATACCACACAGATCTTAAAAAGGTTTAGAATGCTAAATAGCAAGCCTATCCCAACACCAATAGCTACAGGTCTGAAATTAAGCAAGGAGGACAATAACAATGAAGTAAACCCTGTAAGGAAGCTAAGGTAGTAGAACAACTTCCTACACTAATCTTGAGAGGAGGATAATGCAAAAATTTACATTTCTTTAACAATTATAGAAACTTAAACAGAAATAAACATAAATATCATGCATACCACAACACAATGATTTACATGGGGAAAACCCTTTCGGGAGAAAAACCCCACACTCTAAAAGCTGCCCAATATATTATTTAGAAATCACAAAGATTACAATATACTTGCAGAGAAAGCTTCTCATAGGAGTATCACCACCAGAGATCCAGAAACAACATGACTACTATCAGACTCTCATAATACATCATGATACAACAACCATAATACAATGCCCTCATAAAATAGGGTTACCTTCTAGGGCAAGACAAGCCAACAAAATATCTACCATCAGATCTAAAACCTAATAATGAACTATCCAGATTTATAATATATCATTAACTTAATGTATGTCAGCCATTTAACAATTTTTGTTAACAAAAAAATGTTAATACGCATCCCACTCCACCCCATGCTCCCATTGTATATTACACCTATTGGTGTAACTAGGAAATATATATAAATATATATACCCTATCAATAATAAACCTTATATAATTACAAGGTTGAGACACATTTTCCCAACAAATCTCCCACTTGTCGAACACCTTGCCAGAGCAATGGGAGGGAGTAAACATCATCTCTTAATTGCTAGGGGTCAAAAGGTCCATAGTCTTTGAACACCATCTGAACTTTTTTGTGCTCACAAACTTATTTAAAAAATTAACAACATTCATCAATGTCTCTACCTTAACCAGCTTCACCCTGCCATCTTTGGCCATATCTCTAACAAAATGATACTATACATCAATGTGCTTGGTCTTGGCATGAAATGTCAGGTTCTTAGCTAGACAGGTCACACTCTGACTGTGGCAATAACTTGTCACTGCTCCTTGTTTTATTCCAATATCTGAACACAGTCTCTTAAACCAAATGGCTTCCTTGCAAGCATGAGTAGCTTCCATATACTTAGCTTCAATAGTGGACAAAGGGACAAAGCAACCACAGCCTATCGCTTACTCATTCAACTAATTGCACCACCAAATAAAGTAAACACATAAGCACTGGTGGATCATCTACTATCAATATCACTTGCCCAGTTTGAATCTACATAATCATGAATATCAAGGGAAATATCATCTTTAGTCAAATTACTATAATAACACAAAGAATACTCTGAGGTACCGCACAATAATCTGAAGACTCTTTTAACTACATCCCAATGAACTCTACTAGGATTAGACATATATCTGGAAAGAACTCCCACTGTTTAGGCAATGTCTGGTCTAGTACAAACCATAGCATACATCAAATTTTCAATTGCACTCTGGTAAGGCACTCTGCTCATCTCTTCCATCTCTTATGGAGCTATTGGACAATCTGAAATAGATAACTTTGTTCCAACTAAAAGGGAACACACAATGGTCTACAATCCTACATGTTAAACCTCTGTAAAATTGAATTAACATACTTACTTTGGCCAAGCCATAGCTTTTTGTTTACTCTACCTCTTCTAATTTCCATCCCAAGAATGTGTCTAGTTGCACCAAGGTCTTTCATTTCAAATTTAGTAGCAAGTTGAGATTTTAGTTTTGAAATCATACCTTTCCTTTTGCCAATAAATAACATATCATCAACATATACTACAATAAATAGGAAATGATCACCATCAGTTTTATAATAAACACAATGATCTGATTTAGACGCTCAAATCCCAAACTCAACACATATGTATCAAATTTCTGGTACCACATCCTAGGACTCTGTTTTAGGCCATACAAAGATTTCTTCAATTTGCAAACTAAATTACCTTTACCTTTCACCATGTACTGCTCTGGTTGTGTCATATAAATATCCTCCTCCAAGTCACCATGAAGGAAAGTAGTTTTCACATCCATTTGCTCAACTTCTAAATCATAAGCAGCAGCAGTAGAAAGCAAAAATCTATTGGATGTCATTTTTGCAATAGGAGAAAATATCTCACCATAATCAACACCCTCAACTTGAGAGTAACCTTTCGCAACCAACCTTGCTTTGTACTTCTCAATACCTCCATATGAACCAATCTTTTTCTTGAACACCCATTTACAACCAATAGGTTTTCATCCTTCAGGCAGTGGTACAAGATCCCATGTATCATTCTTTTTCAAATATGTTATTTCTTCATCCATAGCAATCTTCTAGGATTCTGCATTATTCATACCTAATGCCTCTTCTATAGACCTAGGTTCATCCATGTTAGTATTCAAAGCAAAAATACATCTCCAATCATTAGGTGAATACCTTTCAGGTGGTTGTCTATGCCTTGTAGACCTACGAACAAGATGAGTTGGAGGTTCTTCCCCCTCTTCTAAAGATTTAGAGCTAGATGAGCTCTCCTCAACTTCTTGTCTATCCATGGGCCTCGATTCAACTTTCTCAGGTGTAGAAGGAAATTGAATCACATTTTCCTATTTACTTTGTTTTGGATGCAATGTAATAGAAGAAGGCTTAGTTTCTCTAAAAGTAACACTTCTACTATATGTTACCTTCTGTACAATAGGATCCCAAATCTTGTATCCTTTCATACCATAACTGCATCCGATGAATATACATTTCATAGCCTTGTTCTCCAACTTTGTTTGCTTCTCCTTTGGCACATGTGCATATGCCTTGCAACCAAAAACTCTGAGATGTCTTAATGAAGGCTTGTGACCTGACCATGCCTCTATAGGTGTCTTATCAACAAGAGCTGATGTAGGAGACCTATTAATCAGGTAACAGGTAGTGGTAACAACTTCAGCCCAAAACCTTTGTTCTAGACCAACACCACTCAACATACTCCTAGCCTTCTCCATCAGTGTTCTGTTCATTCTTTCTGCAACTCCATTTTGTTGTGGAGAATACGGAGTTGTCTTTTGTCTATGAATACCACAATCTTTACAAAATCTATCAAAATCATTAGAGAAAAATTTACCACCATTAACAATCCTCAAACATTTTATTTTCTTTCCAGTCTATAACTCAACCATTGCTTTAAATTCTTTAAATCGACTGAAAACTTCAGATTTACTCTTTAGGAAGTATACCCATATCCTTCTACTATAGTCATCAATAAATGAAACATAATATGTGGATTTTTCAATTGAAGGAACACCTATAGGACCAAACACATCAGAATAAGACCCAATACACCACAAGGTTTATGAGAACTCGAGCAAAACTGAATGTGGTTTTGTTTTCCATAAATGTAATGCTCACAGAAATCAAACTCAAGATTACAATTAGACAACCCTTCAACAAGGTTTTTATTTTTTAACGTCCTTAGACCCTTTTCTCTAATGTGGCCAAGTATCTGGTGCCATAACATAGTTTTCTCTGTAGGTAACTTTGATTTAGAAGAAAGAGCACCATTGGGTACCCAAAAGCCATGACCATCTGCTGAAGATGAAACCCTCACCTCTTCCACAGGCTTGTTTTTCACATAAGTACTATTGCACTCAACAGTGCATGCATCAATCTTATATAATGTGCCATATCTGACACCTCTAGCAATCATCATAGCACCTCTGACCATCTTGCATCTTGCATCAGAAAATACTACCTACACACCTACATCTATTAGTTTTCTCACAGATAACAAATTTCGTACTAATCCAGGGATATGTAACACACCATTAATCCTTTTTATTCTACCATCAGGGAACCTGATTCTAACTTTACCATGGCCAACAATATTTAAATAAGAATCATCACCCAAGTACACCTTACCTCCATCAAATTCTTCATATTTAGAAAACCAATCTCTATTAAAGGTCATATGGAAAGATGCACCTAAGTCAATTAACCATGCATCATTACCTGCATGAGTTGCCAAGCTCTAATGAATGCATCACTATCTTCTTTCTTAGACTCAAAATCATAATCAAATCTCTTCTTTTTCTTCTTCCTTTTCCTTATGAATATGTCTAGGCTTACCATAGTTCCAACAAACAACTTTGGACTTGGATTTATCACGCTTCTCATTCTTCTTTCCTTTTTCCTTAGGTCTTCCATGAACATTTAGGGCCTCCTTGGCATTGATGGATACCTTCCTCTTCATCTCTTTAGAAAGCAAGGAACCCACCACATCTTTAGTCTTCAATATAACATAAGTACTCCCAATAGCCATAACAAGAGAATCCCACGAATTAGGCAAAGAACAAAGCAATATCTGACATTTATCCTCCTCATCCATTTTGACACCAACTGATGCCAATTGAGCCACCAACATATTTAATGCTTCCAGGTGGTCTGTAATTCATCCACCCTCTTCCATTCTCAAGGAATATAATTTCTTCCTCAATAAAATATTGTTCACTAAAGATTTGGCTTGATACATTTCACCAAGCTTCATCCATAGTTTTTGTGCAGAGGTCTCTTCATTGACATTGATTAAAATAGAGTCTACCAAACACAATTTGATTAGACCCTTGGCTTTAAAGTCCATAACATCATATTGAGTAGCCAAAGTGGGATCTGTAGGCCTTGAAACCTTCTCAGCAAAAGCATCCCACAGATCTCAATCTATCAACAGATCCTCCATCTTCAACTTCCACATTTCAAAATTATTTCCAGAAAATTTATCATGTTGAAGGCACAAGACAATTGAGAGGGGGGGTGAATTAGTTGTATCAAAAACTTTAACTTTTCTCAAACAATATCACATTCACATTCACTTACTTTAACCTCTTAATCTATTATGAAGATTAAACATGAAGTGCAAAAACAAAACTTAAACACATCAACACCATACACACATGAACACCAAATTTTTATGTGGAAAACCCTAAAAGGGAAAAATCATGGTGAGTGTTAGCTCACAATATAATGTAGTAACAATACTGAATAACAAAAGAGGCTCACTGCCAGGGCTCACTACCTAAGGACTCACTGTCCAAAGAAATGCTCACTACAAATAGGGATCACTGCCATTAGGGTGGCTCACTTCTGAAGGTTTGGCTCACTACCGAGGGTTGGCTCATTGTAGAGGGTTGGGTCACTGCCAAGAGGGGTGGATCACTGCCATGAACTGATATAATATCATCTACAACATGCCTGAGTTTAGTTCCATTGAAGCACAATACAAATCACCTTTGTTGCCCTTACAACACACACACTCTCATCTTCACATCCCCCACATCAACACATGGATTCATTACATTTATTTATACCAATCATCAACCTTGGAATATACATCAAGGTCAGCATTACAATCTACAACCATTGGAACAGTCTCCAAGGTCAGAAAACATACATAATTCAAATTAGGTCTAGACCTAAACAATCTTGCAGAGCAAATGAGTGAAAGAAGAACACTTCATGGCTTATCTCAGACCCAAATACATTTTCACATGCTTCTACAATCTACGAACCATGTCTGCAAAGAGTGTTAGCATCCAAGTCGGCCTAACTTGTGCAAACACCAAGAATGCTTAAACACACGCTTCCAAGAGGTCAATCATTGCTTGCAGATCAAGCACAAGACTTTACCATGATATGGAGACATACATGAACAACATAAAATCACCTGGGAGCCAACAAATCTATCTGCAACAGATCTCACTTAAAGACAACAAATATCACTTGAAGACAAATCACAGACTACTCACAACAAACACTGTCAAACTCTACTAATCAATAACTTTCTTTTCAGAACACCAAATCACAAATCCTTTGGAATGAAGATAGCTAAGGACCTTCTAAACATAAGTCTAGAACCACAAGACTAAAAACCAAACTACGAAGAAATGCAGAGCAAAATACTTTCTCCCTGTCACACTGCAAATGTTGTCAGGCATAATCTTCAAACTGGTGAATAGAACTTCTATTGCACAATGATCCGAACCACCAAATTATGGATTTAGTATCTTCAAAAACTTTTCTAAAACATATCCAAATCTCACACTCCATTCTTCAACACAGAAGAAATGCGGAGAAAAATCTTAGACATTATCCTGTAAGTTAGAATACATCTTCATAACTCTGTCTTCAGTATGAACCAAATTTTCTCAAAAGCACTTGGATACTCAATATCAGGAACATATTATTATCATCTTTAGCACTTATACAACACAATACAAAGCAACTAACTCATCACAATCAAGTAACAAAACAAGAGCATAGTTGACACTAATGACAACACAAACATGTTGACATCAATGACAACACCGGTTAGTACATACTTGCAACATATCCACCTCTATTCTCCCTAATGAACCTGCCATCTGAAAATTCCTACAATAAGATCACAAAGTGTCTTCTGCACAAGCTCCAACTCAAATCTAGATTAGTTCAGAAAACCCAACAACCCACAACTGAAACCAAAGGTGATCAGGCTCAATACCACTTGTAAGGAAGATAAGGTAGTGGAATAACTTCCTACACTAATCTTGAGAAGAGGATAATGCAAAAATTTATAAATTTTTAATAGTTATAGAAAATTAAACATAAATAAACATAAATATCATGTATACCACAACATAGTGATTTACATGGGGAAAACCCTTTCAAGAGAAAACCCCACACTCCAAAAGCTGCCCAATATATTATTCAGTAATCACAAAGATTACAATATACTTGTAGAGAAAGCTTCTCATAGGAGTATCACCACCAGAGATCCAGAGATAACACAACCACTATTAGACTCTTAGAATACATTGTGATACAATAGTCGTAATATAACACCCTCATAAAATAGGGTTACCTTCTAGGGCAAGACAAGCCAACAAAATATCTACCATTAGATCTAAAACCTAATAATGAATGGTCCAGATTTACAATATATCATTAATTTAATGTATGTCGACCATTTAACAGTTTTTGTTAACAAAAAATGTTAACATGCATCCCACTCCACCCCATGCACCCATTGTATATTACACCTATCGATGTAACTAGGAAATATATATAACTATATATACCCTATCAATAATAAACCTTATGTAATTGCAAGGTTGAGACACATTTTCCTAACAAACTCAACCCTATACAAAAGCATGGTTGGAAGCCTAATGTATTTGACTGCTGCAAGACTTTATTTAATGTACATAGTAAGTATGATTTCTAGGTTCATGGAGAGACCTAAGGACACACACTGGCAAGTAGGAAAGAGAAGCCTGAGATATGTCAATGGCACCAAGTGCTATGGTATTCTATACACCACATCTAATGAGTTTGAGATAGTTGGTTACACTAACAATGATTAGGTAGGTACTTTAGATGATAGGAAGACCACATATGGATGTGTGTTCCACATGGGTTCAAGAGCAATTTCATGGGCATCAAAGAAGCAACCCATTATTTCACTCACCGCAACAAAAGATGAGTATATAGAAACAAATGTAGTAGCATGTCAAGCTATTTGGTTGAGAAGAATCATTGTAGATTTGAATTAGGAGCAAGAAGATGGTACAATCATATATTGTGACAATGTTTCTTCAATATCCCCAACAAAGAATCTAGTCTTCCATGGATGAAGTAAACACATTGAGAACTGCCACCAATTCATAAGGGAGTTGGTAGAACATGGAGAGATCGAGCTTTAATTTTGTAGATCAGAGTAGTAGCTCACTGATATTTTCACCAAGGAGTTCTCAAAATATTGCTTTGAATGCTTAAGAGATAGGCTTGGCATCATAGAAAGCTCTAGAGGATTGCAGCTCCAAAAAGGAAATAGCTTTGAAAGTTTATCTCTAGAAGGTCAGGTTCAGTATAGATCCAAAAGTTCAATTCCAAAAAGTTAGATAAGATCCAAAAGGTTTAGCTTTGGAAGTGTTAGCTCTGAAAGTTTAGTTCTGGAAAGGCATAAGAGCTCTGGAAGTTCATCTCTTGAAGGACAATCTCAAAAGAGCTTTGGAAGGTTTAACTCTAGAAGTTTCAGCTTTGGAAGTTCAAGATTTGGAAGTTTCATCTCTGGAAGTTCAAGCTCCAAAATTTTTAACTTTGGAAGTTCAAGTTCCAAAAGTTTTAGCTCTAGAGGGATGGCTCTAGAGGGGCGACTGGCTCTAGAGGGGCAACAATAGAAGTATAGCTCCAGACATGACAACTCTTGAAGGACACATAACGACTCTAAATAGGATAGATCAAGAAGTTTTATAGTAGCTCTGAACAAGACAACTTTGGAAGGACACATGATATCTCCAAAATGACACATGACAACTCCAGAAGGACATAAGAACTCTGGATAGGACAGCTCTAGAAGTTTTAGAGTAGCTCTGGACAGGACAATGCTGGAAGGACACAAGATAGCTCTGGAATGATAGAACAACTCTGGAAGTTTTAGATCAGCTCTAGACAAGACAACTTTGAAAATAAGAATGGTAATGTATATGCATAAAGGCTCAAGATTAAGGGGGAGTGTTGGAAAATCATAATCTTGAGCTCAACTACCAGCTTGAATGCAACTATCAAAGAGATCCGTTGGGATCTATTTTTTTCCCTATCACCTCTGACGCTAGCTGCCACAGTTAATGCTAATTGGAAGGGAAGTAATTACTGGTAGGTCATTTTGAATCAAGCGGAAAATTTTTGTGAAGATAAGAAAGAGACAAAATAGAAGAATGAACAGAGAGAAGGATAGAATGTATGTAGCACCAGAGAAAGAGGGTGGTTGCAACAACAACAGAGAATATTACAGAGAGATAGATAGTTCCAGAAGGGTAGCACCAAAACATTGCATAGATCTTCTAAAAGCAACTCACAACACCCAACTATGGAACTATAACAACAACTGTAGAAGTTTATAGCAAAACTATGGAAGGCCATATAAGCCAACTTCAGAAGCACACAACAGTGTCCAATCTTCTCCAAAAGCTTTGAAAATGTGTGCAAATCATTGTAGAAAAAGAATACAAAGTAGTAGCTCTAAAGTTTAGTTTGTAAACTTTCTTTGAATGCAAATTTTGAATATAAATACAAATCTTTGTTTTGTTTGCTCTCTTTTGGCCTTCTTTGCCCCCTTTAGTTGGTTTTTTGTCCAACAAATTTATGAGTATTAAATATCTACATGCATGCACATTATTTTAAACACATGTATATAATGTGGAATTTATTTAATGAAAATATAGGTAGTAAATTAAAAAGAATGAATAGAAATTTGGTAACTTGTCTGGAATTGATAAACTTCAAGTTATTCTTAACCTTATTAGAATACATGAAAATATATTTAGTACTACACCATATGAAAAACTAGAATTAGGTTGATGATAAATTAAGTTAATTATTAATTTGTAAAAGCAAAAAATAGGAATGACAATTTTGTTTAAAGTTGTGCTGGGTTATTGTGAATTAGTATTTTGATAGACAACCATAACAAGTTATTTGTGAAGAAATAGTGTTCTATGTGTCATTATATTTTCTTTCAATAAGAGGATGAATTCTTGAGGTTATAGACATTATATATTTAGAGTTATGAGAATTAATTTTATTTCTTCCGGGTTACTGAATTATAGTTATTGTAATAGGTCTTGGTTTAAATTTTCTCTTATCCATACTTTTGAATAATGATGTTAGATACTTTGTTATGTATAGTTGCAATTATTTTGAAGCATAACATCTAATTTGATGGATTAAATTTGAAGGCTAGTATTATCATTAAAATTTCATTGTTGTAAAGTAAAGTAATTAGTTCAAGTTCATAAAAGTAGAGATTCTAAGTTATTAGATAAAGATTCTTTTTACTATGATATAAGGAAGTACCTATATAGATATTTTTACCAAGCAATTTTGATTACTAAATTTAATTATCTTTTGATTTAAGATTAAGTACTAGAATTTTACTACCGTAATTGTTCATATTCTTAGAATACTTTCCCATTGTATGCTCTCACCTCGCCTGCTAGGGATGATAAAAAAATAGAATAATTCCAAGAATATTTATTATTTTAAATTCTTACTTATATGAATATACTTTTAGAAATATCTATCTATTGTATGCTCTTAGCTTGCTCACTAGGGATCTTGGTGATAAGAAATAGGAAGTATTCTAATAAGTATTTAAACTAGTATTTTCAAATAAATCATATGCAATGTTTGGTATTAACAATGCCTCTAGTTCATGTTTACGGGTTAAGTCGTCACGATTGAACTATTACATCTAATGCCTAACATAGTTGTAACAATGGTGTTTGTGGCATCAGCCCTATAAATCCTTGGGGAGTGATAAGGACAACTGTAATATTAAGATAAATCTAAGTGAATGAGAAATCTTCCTTAGACTAAAATGAATAATTATTTTAAAATCAAGTGAGTTGGTAGTAATATGAATTCTTAGAATTTTTTTTGTTAGTTCAAATAAAAATATGCGTGCAAGAGAAAATAGTTAACCAAAGAACTAATTTGAGTTCATGAGAAAACAAGTTAACCAAAGTACTAGTTCATGATCAAGTGAGGATCAATTAACAAATAATTAGAGATATTATCAATACTTCAACAAGTCAAGCCTCCATAAGTGGGTGGCAGTCGAAGAGGAACTATCTAGGAAAAAGGGGCCCTAGAAAGGGCTGTGTACCCACTAATATAGTTCACATCAAACTTAAAATTAAACCAAAACTACATATATTAAACTTTGATCCCATCGATATGAGTATGTAGGTAGCCTTAAGTAAATGAAGAAAGTTCCCAAGTTTAGGTTTTCATGTGTGTTGTTGGTGAGTTGTCCTAACAACTAAATAGACCAACATGTGTAGACTAAGTATAAATAAAAGTAACAAGAAACAATAACTTATGATATTCAGAAGAGTTTCGGTGAACTGTAAGTCTCTAGCCAGAGAAATTTTCCTATTTTGTTGAATATATGAACTTGCCTATCTTGTTTGGATAGATGTTTTACCTACATAACTAATATTAAGTATTTGCATGTCTCGTATTGATAGATGTATTAGCCTATCCTATATGGACGGATGTATCAACCTATCCTATTTAGATAGATGTTTTTTGCTTGTTCTTTATGGGTAGATGTTGCTTGAGTATATAGACAAATATGCTAAAGTATATGTTAGTGTAAAAAAGTAAATTATCAAACTACCTAGGAGAGTCCTTTTCACACTATGCTTAAGTATCCACTTAGGGACTTTTAGAGTTTTGTTTCACCTCATGTGGTTGAGACATGTGTCCTCACTTTGTGAGACACCTAGTGCATGCATACTTGCCACTTGCTCAAACACATGGAATTTGAGTTAGACAAGTGTTTCACCTTTGGAGGGGTAGTTAGTCCTTGTGTTCTACCTTCCTACCTCCTCTACCTTGCCTAAATATGCAAGGCTCTTATGTACATTCTAATTAACTTTTGAATATATCAATTAGGCTTATTTTGTGTGCTTATAGCTTGTGGAAGTTTATTTTGGTTCTTGTTTGTTGATCTTGGCAATCCCAACATGGTACTATCTTCCCATAAGTGTTTATAAAGGTTCTCTTATGTGTCTTAATCATCATATCTGAAGGGTCATAAAAGCCTTGTATCAATCCATGTGAATGGAGGAACTCTTCCGTTGCTACATTAGTCATGAAATTAGGATCAATAAGGGTTCCATCCATAGGATTCCCATTATTTTAATAGTGATATAAAGAGGTCCTTTAGTGTCTCCAATTGTTCTATCATGAGGTGTAAACACAATTTCAGGTTCGGGGACCTTTCATTTCATGTAAGGCCTGGGAGGGAACCTAGTTTTATTGTTATGATTAGAAGCCATGTGTTTAAGTTTTCAAGTCAATGCAAGATCATATTTTAAAATCTTTTCAAAAGTTATGCCAAAGACAAGTGTAAAACTATGTATGAGACGACCTAAAATGCTTGATTTTTTTTTCAACTTTTTCAATGCAAATAAGTGAAAAAAAAGTGCTGTAAGGAAATTGATGAAGTGAAGAAAATAATATGTCTGATATTAGCTCAATAAAGCAATAATATCCTTCACAACATGCTTTGGATGCAAACTTAGAGTGATGACAAGTCAAAACCTAGTGAAAATACACTAAAATATCCAATTTTTCACAACTTTTCAATGCAAAGACCCAGGAAAAAGGGTGTTGTAAAGAATTTTAGGAGGTGAAGCAGATTATAGCAGTAATGTCCATCACATAAAGTCATAAAATTCATCACAACACGCTTTTGATGCAAATCTAGAGTGATGACAAGTCAAAACCTAGTGAAAATGCACTAAAATATGCAATTTTTCACAAATTTGAATGTAAAGACCCAATAAAAGGGGTGTTGTAAAGAATTTTAGAGGGTGAAAAAAATTATAGCAGTAATATCAGTTACCTAAATCCATAAAATCTGTCACAACATGCTTGGAGTGCAAATCTAAGTCAAACCCTGGGGAAAATATAGTCGAAATATGCAATTTTCCACCAAATTTCAATGCAAAAAGCCAATAGAAACGGTGTTGTAAAGAATTTTAGGAGTGGTGGAAGCTAATAACCCCGATAATAGCCAATTAGTGCATAAAAATCCTTTACAACACACTTACGGTGCAAATCTAGAGAGACGATAAGGCCAAAATCTAATGAAAAAGCAAGGTTTTTGAAACCCTAGGCATGAAATTTTGCAAGCAAACCACTATGATGCAAAAAAATAGTTAGAAATAATTCCTAATGAATGTTTTAAAAGGGTAGTAAAATCTGAAACAATATTTTGACTACCAACCCTAGCTAATGCAAAACTAGGTTGTATGGAAAAATACACAATTTCAAGCAATTTTCATCAATTTAAGCATGCAAATGAAATCTAAATGAATGATGAATGAAATATTTCTATATTTTAAATCATATCTGATGATAAAGAGATAAATTTATTGAAATTCAATGCCAATTATATGAAGATGCAAGCTAAAAATGCCAATTTTTTCAAAATTTTCAATTTTTTTTGTAATTTTTCAAATGTAATAAGATGAACAATGATATGAATGACTAAAATGAATGTAAATATGAAGAACAACACTCAGAAAGGTGTCAAAATTTCCAAAAACATGGGTCCACCAAAATGTTTAGGGAGAAAAGTGAAGAGGGTTTGATTTCGATGGTTTGTGTTGATCCTCCTTTCACCACTAAACATTCAAGGACATTCAGCCAAGTAGGCAGTTTCCTACAAGCTTCTTGTCACTTGGAACATAAGGGAAGATTGGAATTGTGTGATTTTGTTATTCAATTAATCCTAATTATTCTCAAAACCCTAATTATATGAATTCATGAACAAACGAACAAATTATGGAAAATGATCACACACAGAGATATCAAATGACAATCAAATGCGTACCAGATTTCAAAGTTTGGAATATGGAAAAGTCAGGGACTAATGAGCGGGTGCCCTAGTCTAGTGCCACAGTTTCTATCAAGATCTGGGAATCTTGTCTGCAACCTATTCCTATTGTTCCAGAGATTTTCCTACTGTGGGATCCAGAGGACTAATGAGCAGGCGCCCGAGTCCAGGTCCCTATTTTCTTCTCTGATCTACAATTCTGATAGTCTGCATGGCTCTCCTGCAACTCCACTTTTTCTTCTTTCGTAACCTATAACTTGCAATCACAGAAAATGGGTTGGAGTTGTGGTGTTTAGAGGCTTGCCTCAGTCAAGCCCTGGAGAGACATTCAAGTCTTTTAAACACCATTGTCAAATAAAGAGAGTGTATCCATGTGAGATAGAGGCAAAATCCAAATGATAAATGATAGAAAACACAATTGATATCACCTTGTAGTAAAGATCTCATGGAAGGAAGATGCTCTTCATGCCATGAGGAGATGGATGCCAAATCTGCAAATCCAAACATAAGAACAATGCTCTGCTCTGCCACATAATGAATATTTAGAATGCTCTAGAATCAAAAGTATGCATAAAATCCATCTAGTTTACAAATGATAACCTAATCATGCTTATATATGTAACTACAAACATTCCCGCTAAGAATTTTACAATTCAAACTTACCGTGTCGACATAGGACCTAAATAACAGTCATAAACTGACACTTTGAAATTGGTCTTGACCTAAAATAGGGTAGGACTAAGGCGTGGTCGCCTAAGTCCTCCCCCCTATTTTAGGTAGGATTTATGTTAAGTGTACCCCCTAGGTCCCAATTGCCATGAAACTTTAGGGTTTTCACATCGGGAGTCATCAAAATCATGCAAGATGCTCTAAATGCATTCTAAAGGACCCAGGGGCTAAACCTTAAGAGGAAAATGTCCCTAGGGTTACTTTTTCTGACATAACAATAGCTTGGGGGTTTCCTAGAGTGGCATAGACATCTATTACACTTGATTATGGTAATATGATTGGGAAGTTGGTAACATTACCCATTGGTCTATCATTGAAGATCTCATGGGAGTTAGAAGAGTTCCCTCTCCAACATTCTTGTGGTATTCATGTTATACTTTGTAACTACTGGAGCACCTAGGAGATGACTCATTATTGATGTAATAATATACTTTGTATCATATTTATATTGGAGCACAATTCTTCCATGTTTGGGAAGTAAGATCTATCTTGTAATTATGTTATGATATCATTTGGATGGAAATTGATCCTTGTGTTGGATGGAGATTATCATGTTGTAATTGTTATCACCTGAATTTGCACCCTGTTGTTGAAGCTTTTGGCAGTTCTAACAAATTTAGTGAAACATGGGATTGGTCTCAAGGAGTGGGACCTTGCAATTGAGACCAAACCTCTAGAGAAGGCTGGTTCCTCTTTCTAGACTTAAGGTCCAAAGAATTTAACTAAATCTAAATCTAACGGTCACAAGGAAAAGGGAAGAAGGAGAAACTGAAAAGAGAGAGGTGATACACCAGGTTTAAAGTTGTTGGACCTAACTTAACACAACGATGATCTCAAAGGCTGAAATAATGTACATGGACTCATGCAGACTTCAACAGAGGTTAGGATAGAATGTTGTAACTACAAAGGGACCATTTTATCCACAAGAGAAGTATGCATCATTCCAATAAACACAATGTAAAAGAATATGAGAGAGGCAAAATCAGTTGCTTTTATTGATCATGAAGGTTAAACACCATTACAAAGAGAGAACGTGATTCATTACAGAAGAGAGAAAACACAGAGTGAGGGTTTCCCTTCATAATTAAACAAGAGGAAGAGATGAGAAGTCATTGGAACACAAACCCATCACATTCACCCAATTATGGAAGCTCACGAAGGTTTAAATTTGCAAAGGAATAAGAACTATGCTCGGAGTGATGGCTCAAAGACCAACCACAAAAACATCTTTGGTATATGCATATATAGCAATGAAAATCTGTCACTGTAGCAACCTGGACGAGGGCTTGGAAGGGTGGTCAACATGTTTTACAAGAGACCCATATTGCATTAAATTCAGTCCAGAGGCCTTGTCAGAAGATCTACAAACCTGAAAATACCTACAACCGTCTAGAATGAAAGTACCTACTGTTGCAAATATGTGCCTAATTGGTGTTGTCATTGATGTCAACATATCCTTGTTGTCATTGGTGTCAACTATGTTCCATTCTATTACTTTTTTAGAAGCTTTGTATGTTGAGGATATTGAGAAAATTGGCCCCTCCGGAAGATACAAGTGAGTTACAGTGAAATGCAATATAGATAGTGAGTTGTATGTTGAAGAACAATCTGGTAGATTGCTCCGCATTTCTTGCTGGTTGAATATCTTGGTCTGTAGATTGGAAGTTATTTAAAGGGATGTCTTTAGATGCTAAATCTTGAGTTTGGGCCTCTGGTATGAAGAATTGAGAGAGTGACATTCACCAGAGTAAAATCTGCTTTCTCTAATTGTTGTCTGGTGACAGGGAGAAAGTATTTGGCTCTGCATTCCTCCGCAATAAATTATTTTTCTCTATGGTTCTAGAGGGAAGTCTAGGATGATGATAAGTGCCTACAAATGTAGTGGTTCATGTTTTGGTGGTCTGCAAGCTATCTTTCTTTTATGTCAGTTGAAGACAGTGAAGTTCATGTGTTCTGGTGAGAAGATTCCTATGGCTAAAGTGGTTAAGGTTGATGCGGTTGCTCCTGATGATTATAACGTTCTTGTGGATGTCTCCTAATCATGTTCCTATCTTGACATTGGTCCGCGTTAAGGAATTGAGATCGTGTTTGAAGATTGTTCCTAGATAAGTGTAACGTGTAACCAGTCTTAGCTAACTTGGTTAATTCCAGTTATTGAAGAGATTCTTTGAAGATTGTGGAAGCATGTTGTGGTGTGGAAAATCATGTTTGAGTCCCAGCTAAGGCATGACATGATCTGCATACATATTTACTTCATTCCCTTTGCATAATGTTGTATTAGGTCAGGACCTATTTTGTAAATGTTTGTAACGCCGACCTTAGAAATTGTTCCAATGGTTGATGATTGTAATGCCAACCTTGATGATCATTCCAAGGTTGATGGAGTGTATAAATTCTTGTAGTTGAGTCATGGAAAAGATGTCCTTGTGTGAAGATGGGAAGATAAGGAAAGGAAGTGGAAAGGTAGAGCAGGGCAGACCAGAGGACCCATTGTACTTCAATGTATTAATCTTAGACATGAAGAAGATGTTGATCGTGGCAATGAGCTGCCAGTAGGGTTTAACAACCCTTACTGTAATCTTTATAGGTTTAGGTTTGAGGTAGTGAGCCTGCTAGAACTAGATATACTTCATGGTAGTGAGCCAGTATGTTTCGAGCTCGTGGGGTGACCAAGCCTGAACATCATTTTTCAAAGATTATAATATATTTTGAGAGCTAATCCTCTCCATGGTTTTTTCCCACCTCTGGGTTTTCCACGTAAAAATCTGGTGTCTCTTATGTATAATGTTGCATCTGTGTTTAAGTTTTTGATCTCATGCATTCATTGTTAAATCATAATATTTGTGGATAAGTGATTGATGTTTAAATGATAAAGTGTTTAAGTTTTTGTGACAACTGATTCACCCCCCTCTCAATTGTCTGACACATTTCAACAATTGGTATCAGAGTAAGGTTCCTCTAAAGAAAGTCTAACAGCTTGAGGAATATCCAAAATGTCTTATAAGAAGGAAGCGCCGCATTTTGATGGGACAAACTATGCTCTTTCGAAGGCACGAATGAGAATACATCTTCTTTCTCTTGGTTACAAAGTATGGAAAGCTACAGAAACAAAATACACCTTGCCCTAGAATGGTTTGACGACTGAAGATGAAATCAAGGAATATGAAGTGGATGTCAAAGCAAAAGATGCTCTATTAAGTTCATTGAATGACATAGTACTGACAAAAGTGGTGGATCTTGAAACTATAAATGAGGTATGGGAAAAGCTAAAAATTCTGTATGAGGGAGATGATTCTGTGAAAGAGGTCAAGCTACAAAGTCTGAAGATGAAATATAAAAGTTTGAAGATGAATGAAGATGAAAACATATCAGCCTTTATGTAAAGAGTTGATGAACTTGTCACCGGAATAAAAGGTATGGGGGGAACTCAAGGTGATAAGGAAGTTGTATTGAAAATTCTTAGATCACTACCAAAGACCTACAGTCACAAGGTAGCTGCAATTGAAGAATTTATGCAAATAAAAGATTTTGATAGAGATCAATTGCTTGGTAAACTTACTGCCTTTGAGATGAGAGAGTTTAGTGATGCTCTGCCAAAAGTAGAGACTACCTTCAAAGCCAATACTTTTGGGAAAACCTCGAGATCAGAAAAGTATAAAGTAGAATCAAATGATGAGTTCAATGAAATTGAAGCCAACTTTGTGGATAGACTACAATGAGGATCTGGTAAGTTTAAAGGTAAATTACCTTTCAAATGTTTTTCCTATGGTAAAGTAGGTCATTTTCCTTCCAGATGTCCTAAAAGAATTAAAAGAAATAGGAAAAGATATGAGAACGGGCCTAGGATCCAAAAGAAATGTTATTCTGTTGAAGATTTTGATGATGATGAAGGAGTATCAGATAATGGTGAACCAAATAATGCTAGTACCTCCATTAATGAATGCTTGTTTATTGCTATTAAAGAAGAACCTATGTCTACTAATTCTACTAGCTGTTTGAAGAAAGAAAAACCAGTGGAAAGTGCTTTGGCTGCTCAGGTTGTTGAAGACAAAGATGAATCGGTTATTGATAGTAGATTCTCTCACCACATGATTGGTGACAAAAGTAAGTTTGTAAGTTTGCAAAGATATGATGGTGGACTGGTTAGGTTTGGAGATGATACAGTTGGTAAGATTTGTGGAAAAGGATCTATTTCTTTTGATGGCAAGCATAATACTGAAGATGTCTTGTATGTGAAAGGATTAAAGCACAATCTTTTGAGTGTGGGTCAGATGTGTGACAAAGGGTATGACCTAAGTTTCAAGGACAATGGATGCAAGATCTAGGAAAGCTTCGAAACAATCATTGCAACAGGTAAGAAGACTAGAGGTAATATCTACCTCTTGAAAGGAACTGATAATCATTGTTTATTGGATCAGACTGATGAAAGTTGGCTATGGCATAGAAGGTTGTGTCATATCAATTTTGACAACATTATGAAGATAAGTACTGCACAGGCTGTTAGAGATTTGCCCAAGCTTGTGAAGCCTGCTAATTCTATTTGGAAAGAGTGTCAATTTGGGAAACAAACAAGAATAAGTTTTAAAAGCAAAGACCAATCAGTTGATGGATTACTGGAACTAGTGCATACAGACTTGTGTGGACCTACCAGAGCAAGAAGTTTGCAAGGAGATGGGTATTTCATGTTGCTTATTGATGATTATTCAAGAATGACTTGGGTTACCTCTTTGAAAGAAAAATCAGAAGCTCTAGATAAGTTCAAGGCATTTAAGGCAATGGTTGAAAATGAGATGGATTTGAAGATCAAATGTTTAAGGCCTCATAGAGGAGGAGAGTTCACATCAAATGAATTCAATTCCTTTTGCAAAGAACATGAGATAAAGAGACAATTATCTATACCTAGAACTCCACAACAAAATGGAGTCGTTGAAAGGAAAAATAGAACAGTTCAAGAAGCTACTAGAACCGTGATGAAGGAAGCTAATCTTTTGGAAGTATATTGGAGAGAGATAATTCACATTGTTGTATATATCCTAAATAGATTCCAAGTCAAAGGTAACAGTTCTAAGACTCCTTATAAATTGTGGTATGGCAAAATTCCTACTATGAAATATCTCAAAGTTTTTGGTAGCAAATGTTATGTCAAAAGAGAAGAAGATCTAGGCAAGTTTGATGCTAGGTGTGATGAAGGAATCTTCCTTGGTTATTCCACTAGGAGAAAGGCCTATCGGTGCTATAATAAGAGGTTGAAGAAGATCATTGAGAGTTCAAATGTTAAAGTTGATGAAAGCAAGGAAAAATCTCCAAAATCAAGTGGATATGAATTAGAGAAACCATATGTTTCAGAAGTGGTGTAGCATGAAGACAACTTAGATGAAGAGGATCAAGCTCTGGAAAGTGCTACCAAGACACCAAGGTATGTAAAACTTAATCTTTCTAAGGATCAAATCATAGGAGACAAGAGTAAAGGAATCCTGACTAGAAGAAGAGCTGCAGAAGAACAAGTAAATTTCTATCTGATTTTCAAGATTGAACCTAAAACTGTGAATGAATCTTGCAATGATGAGAATTGGGTAAAAGCTATGAAGGAAGAATTAATGCAGATAAAAAAGAATCAGACCTGGGATCTTGTTCCTAGACCAGAAGATAAAAATGTAATTGGTACCAAGTGGGTTATCAGAAACAAGATGAATGAGAATGGTGAAGTAGCAAGAAACAAAGCAAGGTTGGTATGCAAAGGATACTCTCAAGTTGAAGGAATAGATTTTGAGGAAACATTTGCACCAGTGGAAAGGATTGAAGCTATAAGAATGTTTTTGGCATTTGCAACCTACAAAGATTTTAAGGTATATCAAATGGATGTAAAGTCTGTATTCTTGAATGGAGAATTAGAAGAAGTATATATTGAACAACCGGAAGGATTCCAGTCATCAGATCAATGTGACATGGTATGCAAATTGAAGAAGGCTTTGTACGGATTAAAACAACCCCCCAGGGCATGGTATCAAGGTTGGACAGGTATCTGATACAAATTGGGTTCAGTAAAGGTACTATAGATAGCAATCTCTACTTTAAGATCAATGATGAACAAATCCTAATTGTAGCAGTCTTTGTTGATGACATTATCTTTGGAGGCAATGAAGGTATGTGTATAGTTTTTGCTGGAGAAATACAAAGTGAATTTGAAATGTCCATGTTTGGTGAGATGAATTTCTTTTTGGGTCTACAAATAAATCAATCAGATAAAGGTATCTTCATTTCTTAGTCTAAGTATGTGAAAGAGCTACTAAAAAAGTTTGGGATGGAAGACTCTAAACCGGTAAATACTCCCATGATAACCAGTTGTAAGTTGAGAAAAAATGATGATTCACCTATGGTAGATCAGAAAAGGTACATATCTATGATTGGAGGGCTACTCTATCTGACCCAAACTAGACCTGACATAATGCATGCAGTTTGTCTTGTGGCAAGATTTCAAGCAGAGCCCAAGGAGTCACATATGATGGCAATCAAGAGAATTCTGAGATATTTAAAATGCACAATAGATTATGGTCTGTGGTATCCAAAGGATAATGATTTCACTCTTAGTGCATACACTGATGCAGATTGGGCCAAAGATATGGATGACATGAAAAGTACAAGTGGAGGTGCATTCTTTTTGGGAAAAAGGTTGGTATCTTGGTTGAGAAAGAAACAAGATTCAATATCCCTATCTACTGTAGAAGCAGAATACATTGCAGCAACATGTAGTTGCACTCAAGTATTATGGATGAATCAAACTTTGAAGGACATCAGAGTTATGTATGAAGATCCAATTGCAATCTTTTGTGACAATACAAGTGCCATAAACATATCAAAGAATCTAGTAATGCATTCAAGGACAAAGCACATATCCATAAGATACCAGTTTCTAAGAGAAAAGGTGACAGCGAATGAAGTCAAGTTGGAGTAAGTATCTACAAAAGATCATATTGCAGACATTTTCACCAAACCTCTACCTAAGGATACTTTTGAGTAACTCAGAGAAAAGCTAGGGGTTATTACCTCTCCTACTCTAAACTAAGATGCATAAGAGTACATCAGTCCAGTGGTGCCTCTTCAAATCCAGATTGATGCTTTTAGGGCTACTTCTCAAGGGGAGTAGTCAGAGAGTTCAGAAGAGAAATTGAATCAGAGTAGAAGACTGCAAGTATGTGCCCTTTGCCATTGATGTCAAAGGGGGAGAGAAGTCATGTGAAAAACTCAGAAAGAAAGAATGTAGATGTGTAAAAGATAGGGAGAGAATCTTGTTCAAAAAGAAAGAGTGCAGATGTGTAAAGAGATAGGGGGAGAATCCTGTCTTGATGGTTGTTGCAATTTTTCACATCATATGTTGCCATCAATGACAAAGGGGGAGATTGTTGCAAGCATGTGCCTAATCGGTGTTGTCATTGATGTCAACATATCCTTGTTATCATTAGTGTCAACTATGTGTTAGCTATTGTTCACCAAAAGATTGACCTCTTAATGCCCGATACAACCACTTGACTTAACAAGCACGGGAGGCGGTTAAGCCCTTGTTGCAAACCACCGTAGCGCAGCACTGAACAAGGAGACCAAGGGCTACACCTTGCAAAAATCCCCCCAGCACAAGTGCGGGGTTTGAACCCATGACCTCAGCTTTGATACCAATTGTTAGTTGTCGTTACACCAAAAGATCGACCTCTTAATGCCTGATACAACCACTTGACTTAACAAGCACGGGAGGTAGTTAAGACCTTGTTGCAAACCACCACAGTGTAGCGCTGAACAAGGAGACCAAGGGCCACACCTTGAAACACTATGTTCCATTCTATTACTTGTTTAGAAGCTTTGTATGTTGAGGATATTAAGAAAATTGGCTCCTCCAGAAGATACAAGTGAGTTATAGTGAAGTGCAGTATAGACAATGAGTTGTATGCTGAAGAACAATCCAGTAGATTGCTCTACATTTCTTGATGGTTGAATATCTTGGTCTATGGATTGGAACTTAATTAAAGGGATGTCTTTAGATGCTAAATCCTGAGTTTGAGCCTCCGGTATGAATAATTGAGAGTGGAATTCACCAGAGTAAAACCTGCTTTCACTAATTATTGTCTGGTGACAGAGAGAAAGTATTTGGCTCCACATTCCTCCACAATAAAGTATTTTTCTTTGCATTTCTAGAGGGAAGTTTGGGATGATGATAAGTGCCTACAAATGTAGTGGTTCATGTTTTGGTGATCCACAAGCTATCTTTCTTTTATGTCAGTTGAAGACAGTGAAGTTCATGTGTTCCAATGAGAAGATTCCTATGGCTAAAGTGGTTAAGGTTCATGTGGTTGCTCCTGATGATTATAACATGCTTGTGGATGTCTCCTAATCATGTTCCTATCTTGACATTGGTCCACGTTAAGGAATTGAGATCATGTTTGAAGATTGTTCCTAGATAAGTGTAATGTGTAACTAGTCTTAGCCGACTTGGTTAATTCTAGTTATTGTGGAGATTCCTTGAAGATTGTGGAAGTGTGTTGTGGCATGGAAAATCATGTTTGAGTCCCAGCTAAGGCATGGCATGATCTGCATACATCTTTACTTCATTCCCTTTACATAATGTTGTATTAGGTCAAGATCTATTTTGTAAATGTTTGTAATGCCGACCTTGGAGATTGTTCCAATGGTTGATGATTGTAATGCCAACCTTGATGATGATTCCAAGGTTGATGAAATGTATAAATGCTTGTAGTTGAGTCATGGAAAAGATGTTCTTGTGCAAAGATGGGAAGATAAGGAAAGGAAGTGGAAAGGCAGAGCAGGGCAGAGCAGAGGACCCATTGTACTTCAATGTATTAATCTTAGACATGAAGAAGATGTTGATCGTGGCAGTGAGCTGCCAATAGGGTTTAATAGCCCTCAAGGTTTAACAACCCTTATTGTAATCTTTCTAGGTTTAGGGTTGAGGCAGTGAACCTGCTAGACCTAGCTATACTTCATGGTAGTGAGCCAGTATGTTCCGGGCCCATGGGGTGACCAAGCCTAAACATCATTTTTCAAAGATTACAATATATTTTGAGAGCTAATCCTCTATGTGGTTTTTCCCCACCTCAAGGTTTTCCACATAAAAATCTGGTGTCCCTTGTGTATAATGTTGCATCTGTGTTTAAGTTTCTAATCTCATGAATTCATTGTTAAATCATAATAGTTGTGGATAAGTGATTGATGTTTAAATGATGAACTGTTCAAGTTTTTGTGACAACTTATTCACCCCCCTCTCAATTGTCTAACGCATTTCAACACCTACAACTAACTAATTTGCAATATTGTCCCTCAAGCACTATTTCCTCTATCTAGATTTAATCAATTTTGTAACAATGGTGTCACATGGAAGCATTTTTTCAGGAACCCAAGAAATCGTGCCCCTCAAAAGCTTTTACAACACTTTAAAAGTGTTTACCTTGGAATATTACTTTTGATCTTTTTGATTTGTTAATAATCTCTCCCTAATTTTCCCCTTGTCAGCAAATTCTCCTTTTGGTGAACAATACTCTTTCTTCCTTCAATCAGTGAAATCCTAGTTTGGAAAACCACTTTACTTCTTACTTTATGTTTCCTGGCTCATCACTCCTTGTAAGCCCATCGCCCTATCGACAAAATTGGAGAATCATGAACCTGTCGACAAGTTTGCCATTTCATGAACTTACCTTGCAACTTCTTCTATCGGTCAATTGCCCAATTGATGAAACTTAGAAATTGTGAACCTACTCTCTTCATCATCTTTCCTTTGTCAGAGCTTCCTCTGTCGGCAAAACTTCTTCGCGGTGAACTATCAGATCCACAAACCTTCGACTTCACCAACCATTTAGTCAATTTTCTCTCTTTTGCTCCTTTTCTCTTTTATTGACAAGATCACCATTTCATGAACCATCCTTGTCTTCCTCTTTTTCTCCTTCCCTTCTTTGTCTTTAGTTGATGAGTTCACTGATTGGGGAACCATTTGGTTCGCCAACCTTCCCCTTTGCTGATAACTCTTTCTTCTGTCTCCCTTTCGCCTTGCTCCTTTGCCTCCTTAGTTGGTGATTTCGCCAATCAGAAAACTTTAAGTTTGCCAAACTTAAACTTTGCTGACTAAGGAAACCTTTGTCTTCCCTCGACCTTGCTTCTTCCCCTTAGTTGACGATTTCACCAATTGGCAAACCATTTGGTTCGCCAACTTCAAAATTTTTTGATAAAGGCAGAAAAGACCAAGGCAAAGCCATAGAAATCTTTGGGTTTTTGAAAGTGAACTTCTTAGGATCTTGGAGATTTTCACAAGGTAAAAGATTTCAGACCTAAAGAACACATTATAAGTATTTAACCAATTTGTCAAGGTTTGCAACATTTTTAAAGTTGGGCTATTCTACTCTAGGAAAGGGAAAATAGGTCAACATTTTGGTGACTATGCAGGGGTGTTTGCCTGCTAAACACTAGGATTCAGTGGCCTTATCAATCCATTGGGCACAAAGTCAAAAGGGGACTACAACAACACCTAAAGCTAAGATGGGCCAGACCGACACAAACAGAACATGCCTCTAGAAAACAAAATAACACAAAACACTCAAAATAAACAAGGAAAATAACCTCCTAATGAGGATGCAGTCTATGCAAAAGCACTTGGAGGAAAGGAAAACTACTCAAAACAAATCTATCCTAAACCTAAACTAACCAACCAACAACCTGACTTAAACAAAGCCATTAACTGGTTTTTCAAAATAACTACCCTTTCTCAACAATTTACAATGCTTCACGTGTTTGTGAACAGTTAAAAGGAGGTGGAGAAGGGATACAAATACAACAATTTGGTGAATTACTTCCCCAAGGACAAAGAAAAACTCACCTATCCACCTGCACTGATTGAAAATGTAGCTACCTGGAAATGGATAAATGGGTTGATCTAGCCCTCCTTGATGCTTAACCTCATTCTTTGAAGTAAGCATGACAGGTGGTGACTCTTCATGGTCTGTCTTCAGTTGGGCCAAATGCCTTATAGGGAATCCCCTTGAGATGGCATGTAAATCAACAGAGTTGATCTCATGCCTCTGCTTTATTTATGTCTTCTCCTGCTGGTCCGATGCTCTGGCTCCTACATATTAATTGGAGAAATGATTGCCTCCTCAATTTGCTCAAACTGCTCATGATCTGCCTCACTAAGAGGAGTTGATTTACTATCCAAATTTGAGCAAAAAACATCAAGCTCATTCCAGAAATGAGCCTCCTCCAAGTCCTTTGCACTTTTTAGTATAGGACTTCTTATATGCTCTCCTTCATGAGATGGAATTTCATTGTCATTTTTGGCCCCAAGTTCCAGCAACTTGCCATCATTTTCATGGCCCTCATGTTACTGCAAATCCTTTTCTTCAGATACTTCCTCCCTTAAAATAGGATTGCCCTCAAACTGATCTAGAACTGCTATTAATGCTGGCATCTGCATGCCTTCTTTCTATTCAATGTGGCTAGGTGGTTCATGAAAGAGAATGACATCGTCCGCCTTTGGAGAAATTGCAACAACTTCCACTTTAACATCCTCATCCTCTTGCCAATTCAAAAAAACACATTTAGCCTGCACTTGCCTTTGTCCTCCCATAGCTTGCTGACTAGGTCCAATCTACTACCTTGGAACTGTTGGTGGATTTTGGACCATTGAAGCTTGGTTGAATTCTCCATTTTGGCCACGGGATTGATTGCATGGATGGTTCCACTCATAACCCTGAGCCAGGTTGTTTTGAATTGGAACAAGTACTCCTAATGTACTTGTGGTAGCTGAGTTTATGGAGTCTAAGGGCCTAACATGTATCATTTGATTTCATCTTTAATTATTCCCCTAACAAAGCTGCCAGCTAGGCTGATAGGGCTGATTGGGAGCTTGGCATGACCCATTGGTTGTAGGGATTGGTGCCATAATTGGATGAATGACTGGGGCTTCTAGGAATAATGGCATTAGAGGCCTAGGAGTAATCTTTCTAGCCAGAATCAAATAATTTTCTGCCCTAATAGCTACTTCATAGGCATCAGGTAGTACATCCCCTCCTAAAGACTAGATCATGACAATGATATCACTATTCAGGGATCTCAAATAATACAAGAAGACAACATTAGGGTAAGATCTCACCAATGGTGGGATTCTATACCAAGTCTTTTGAAACCTAAAATTAAAATCTGCTATGGATTCATAAGGAGCCCTTTTGATAGTGGCTAGTTTCTCTATCAGGGACAAATGATCACTGTTATCTTCAAAACGCTAACATAGCCTATCTCCTAGATCATCCCAAATATGAATGGAGTTAGCAGGTAACCCCCTGTACCACTACAAAAATTTTCCATTCAAGGAAGAAGCAAGGAGTCTTACCATGACATTGTTTTGGGTAGCATTGTGAACATAGCATACATTGGCAATGCCTTGGATGTGCTTTGTAGGGGTAGTGGAATTTTCACGAGTGAAAAGGGGAATAGCCTTTAGAGATGAAACTGGGATGTCATCACATTTTACAAGGTTTAGAGGACTTCCACCATTAAAGGCCACAAAGGGTTTATTTCTTAGCAGAGCCATGACAGCGGTGTGAACGTTATGATGGGTATATGGAAGCCTATTATTGATAGAGGGAAAAGGCCATGACTTCCATAATAGCTTGACATACAAAATCATTAAAATCAGAAATAATTCAAACAACATTGAAATAAGAGCAAATAGATCTTCCCTTCTGAGAAATGGGCTCATACCAGGGAGTCACCAGGTGATTGAAGTGCTTTTGAAAGCAAGTGAGACCAAGAATATCACTGAAATCCTGATCTTTCATGAATCTTTAAGCGCTTGAATTGGTTGCACCAATAGATTTGTTCATTAGAGTTGCCATGGTGCTTGTTGAATGCTTTCACAGCTGGACATGAACTAAGAACAATACCAAATCTTTTCAGTTTAGCTCCTACTCAGAGCAAAGGGTCCCACCGGGTGTGCTAGAAACTGTTATCACCTAAATTTATACCCTATTGTTGAAGCTTTTGGCAATTCCAACAAATTCAATGAAACATGGGATTGGTCTCAAGGAGTGGGACCTTGCAATTGAGACCAAACCTCCAAAGAAGGTTGGTTCCTCTTTCTGGACTTAAGGTCTAGAGAATTTAACTAAATCTAAAGCTAACAGTCACAAGGAAAAGGGAAGAAGGAGAAACTGAAAAGAGAGAGGTGATACACCAGGTTTAAAGTTGTTGGACCTGACTTAACATAATGATGATCTCAAAGGATGAAATAAATTATATAGATGCATGCATACTTCAATAGAGGTTAGGATAGAATGTTGTAACTACAAGAGGGACCGTTTTATCCACAAGATAAGTATGCATCATTCCAATAAACACGGTGTAAAAGAATATGAGAGAGGAAAAATCAGTTGCTTTTATTGATCATGAAGGTTAAACATCATTACAAAGAGAGAACCTAATTCATTATAGAAGAGAGAAAACACAGAGTGAGGGTTTCCCTTCATAGTTGAACAAGAGGAAGTGAGGAGAGGTTGCTGGGATAGAAACCCATCACATTCACCTGGTTCTAGAAGCTCATAGAGGTTTAGATCTGCATAGGAATCAGAATTCCACTGGGAGTGATGGATCAAAGACCAACCACAAAAACATCTTTGGTATATGCATATATAGCAATGAAAATCCATCACTGTAGCAACCTAGATGAGGGACTGGAAGGCTGGTCAACATGTTTTGTAAGCAACCCATGATGCATTAAATTCAACCTAGAGGCCTTGTCAGAAGATCTACGGACCTAAAAATACACATGCCCTGATGTTTGTCTAGAATGAAAGTACCTACAATTGACTGATCTGCAACATTGTCCCTCAGGAAATGTTTCCTTTGTCTACATTTAATCCATTTTGCAACAATGTTGTCACATGGAAGCATGTTTTCAGGAACCTAGGAAACCGTGCCCCTCAAAAGATTTTACAACACTTTAAAAGTGTTTACCTTAGAAGATTACTTTTCATCTTTTTGATTTTTTAATAATCTCTTCCTAATTTTCCCCTTGTTGACAAATTCTCCTTTTGGTGAACAATCCTCTTTCTTCCTCCAATCAGCGAAATCCTGGTTTGGTGAACCACTTTCCTTCTTACTTTACGTTTCCTAGCTCATCACTCCTTGTCAGCCCTTCACCCTAACAGTGACATTAGAGAATCATGAACCTATTAGTAAGTTCACCATTTCATGAATTTATCGACCCAACGATCGCCTTCCCTTTCCTTTGCCTTTTGGTTGACTATCATCTTCTTTCCTTGCAACTTCTACTATCAGTTGATCTCCCAATCAATGAAACTTAGAAACCGTGAACCAACTCTCTTCATCATCTCTCCTTTGTCAAAGATTCCTCTGTCAAAAAAACTTCCTAGCGGCAAACAATTAGATCCATGAACCTTCAACATCGTCAGTTCCATTTAGTCAATTTTCTCTCTTTTGCTCCTTTTCTCTTTTCTCGGTGAGATCATCATTTCGCAAACCATCCTTGTCTTCCTCTTTTTCTCCCTCCCTTCTTTATCTTTAGTCGGTGAGTTCACTGATCGATGTACTTGGTGATTGGTGAATCATTTGGTTCACCAACCTTCCCCTTTGCTGATAACTCTTTCCTCTGTCTCGCTTTCACCTTGCTCTTTTTCCTCCTTAGTCGGTGACTTTACCGATCGGCGAACTTGCTGATCAACGAACTTTAAGTTTGCCAAACTTAAACTTTGTTGAATAAGGCAACCTTTGTCTTCCCTCGGTCTTCCTTCTTCCCCTTAGTTAGCGATTTCACCGATCAGCGAACCATTTGGTTTGCCAACTTAAAAATTTACCGATAAAGGCAGAAAAGACCAAGGCAAAGCCTTAGAAATTTTGGGTTCTTGAAAGGGAACTTCTTAGGATTTTGGGGATTTTCACAAGGTAAAACATTTCAGACCTTAAGAACACATTATAAGCATTTAATTAACCAATTTGACAAGATTTTCAACATTTTTAAAGCTGGGCTATTTGCATCTGGGAAAGGGAAAATAGGTCAACAATAATATTTTTCTTTTGTGTGGAAACAATTAACTTGGGATGTTGAAGTCCTCTTTTATATATATTATAACTATGTTTATGGATGCTTATGTGTTGGATTGTATTGTTCCCACATAGTGGATAAGAGCTCTATCTTTGGATTTTGGCCCATCTGAACATTTATGTTAAATGAGTATAGCTTTCCATTTCATTTTCCTCATGTTTATCTTTGGAGGTTAGCTTTCTTTATGTTGTCGAAGTGAGATTCACTTTCCATCTTGTTCCTTGGAATTGTGTTTGTGAGGAAGATCTCATTTGGCTAGATCAAAGCCCATGATTCCTTGAGTGTTTGACCAAAATCATTTTGTAACATCTCACAAATTGAGGAAGTTAAGCCTTGTTGAGTGTGTGAAATAGACCTTGATGTCTTTCTTGCCTGGTTTTTTAGGCTTTATTTTTGTAGTTTAGGAAAATAGTTTGAAATTGCATGCAAGATGGGTTTATTAGTTTGAATTTGTAAGTTACAATCGAAGCCTAGAACCTAAGGGTGTAAGAGGTGCAAAGTTCAAAGTTCCATTGCACATTGCAATGTGCAAGTTAGATTTGGCTTCAAATTCTGAGTTATCTAAGGGGTCAGGGTTTAGAGCTGACTCAACACTTGCAAGTTGCAATTACAAGTAAAACCCCAAATCTTGGACCACCAAAGATGTCCTATTCCATAGTTTCACTAGTCTTTGCATGTTTTAAGTTGTCTTCTAAACCCAAAGTCTGTAGTGCATGTCTGAAGTCATTCTAAGGATAGGGGTTGGAGAGTCTTCACACTTTGTAGTGTGCAAATTATAGTTGTTTCCTGAAACTTGAGCAAGTGTTGTAGGTTGTAAGTTGCATCCCAAAATTGAAGTCTAAGGTAGTGTTAGGCATAGTTGCAACTTAGGGAAGAAACCTAAAATGCAAGTCTAAACTACTAAGTCAAGTTAGAAGGTTGGGGAGAAGTTTGAACTTTTGCAAGTCTTCCTTGAAGTTTGAAATTTGGCAGTTTTGACCTTTTTCCCTTCTATAACTCTAAGATAGTTGAGGGGTGGTCTTGTAGGGATATTTTAAGGGTTTTTTAGTAACCTTGGAAATCTTGACTCTCCTCATTGTCTTGTTTTTTGTGCCAACCATGGTGTTTTAAGTCTTCCACTTGTGTCACCTTGCATCATGCATTGGTGTGCATGCCAAGTGTGTCATTATATGCCATTATGATACCTTGGGCATGTAAGAGTGTTGTGTGGCTTGCTTAATGCCACTTTTGTAACATTAAAAATTTGTTCATTTGGTCTTTGTTTGTTAATGTCTTGAGCTATGAAGCTTGGGGCAATATAGATCCAGTCTTCCTCAAACATGTACATAACATCCAATCATCACTATAAAACATACTCTCAAAGTCAAAAAACCAAATATCAACTTGCGGTAAAATATGGTAACTTCTTTTGCAACTATCCAGTAAATGAAAACCTACAAACACAAAAATAAAGTGAAAGAAAATATTTATGGTTAATGCAAGATTTCTCTTGTTCACAAGATGCTTCTACATTAGACACCCAAGGTTATTTGAAAAGTGAGACCCTCTTTTTCTAGTAACTAGAGGGAAACTAAGGTGGTCTACCTCAGCCCTAGAAACCCATATTGAGTCTTCTTCTAAAATTCTTCTCCCTTTCACCAAATATTCCTCATATTTCCTATTCCTAGTGCTCTTTCTAATTCTTCTATCCAATATTTCTTTGATCTCTTCTTTTGGATGTGGTGGTATGAGGTTTTGACCTTGATCCTATATGTTGCTTACTTTCGAGTCTCCCTCATGATACTGATATAGGTTTGCAATTTGGAACACTGAGGATCTACCTTATTCTTTTGGTAACTCCACCTCATATGCATTTCTTGGATCAAGTCTTCTCATAATTCTATAAGGGCCAAACCTCTTCATCTTCAACTTGTATGTTCCAACTATAAATATTTCCTTTTTAAGGTACATCATTACTCATCTCCCACCATGAAATTTTTATGCCTTCTTGTTTTGTTAGCTTCTTGCTTGTATTTATCATTCATCTTGTCCAAGTGGCTTCTTGCCTCCACATGAACCATCTTCATGTGTTGTAAAAACTCCTTTCCCTTTGCACTCATTTTATCTTCCTTATTGATATCCCTTAATTCTAAGACATTCCTTGAGTAGCTACTGCTCACAATCTAAACGATGTTTTTCTAATACTCCTAATCATTGAATTATTTTATGTAAACTTAGCCTGAGATAGGACCATGTCCTAATTTCCTACCTTCTCTCCAACCAAGCATCTAAGTAAGTTCCCTAAGCTCCTATTCACAACTTCTATTTACCCATCATTCTAGGGTTGGCATGTTGAACTAAACTTCAAGTCTATATTCATCTTTTTCCATAAATTTCTCCCAAATTATCCTACAAACTTAGTATCTTGATCTAAAACTATACTCCTTAGTAAGCCATGCAACCTTACAACCTCCCTGAATAATAGGTTCACTATGTGTACCGCATCATTTTTCTTCTTACATGGGATACAATTTACCATCTTAGAAAACCTATCCACCACTACTAATATTGAATCATTTCCCCTTTGTGTCGTTAGCAATACCAATATGAAATCCATGCTTATGTACTCCCAAGGCTTCTTCAATACTAGTAATAGTTAATATAATCCAACATTTTGACTACTTCCTTTGGCAACTTGGTAGGTTTTGCAACCTTGAGCAAATTTCCTCACATCCTTGTATATTTGTGGACAAAAATAGTTTTTACTAACCAAGGCAACTCTCTTGTTTATTCCAAAATATCTAGCCAAACCTCTAGAATGCTTCTCTTTGATCAAGTTCTCTCTCATGGAGCTTCTTGGTCTACATAATTGGCTTCCCTTAAATAACATCTAATGAAATGGGATACTCTCCCATTCAAATTTGCAACATAAAATTACACAATAGCCTATGCAAGAAGGTTGCAAATAAAGTGAACAGCAAAAAATAGAAGAGAAATCTGCAACATTGATTTTAATAGATTTGAAAATTCATTACATCCACCTGAAGCTTATGAGCTTCTTTGATTCATGCATATAACATTTGCAACAAAATACTTTCACAGCATCATGGACTCACTCCGACAGCATCTAAGAATGCTAAGTTTTCTTCTCCAAAATCTCTCCCATCACCAAATGAGCAAGCATCAATATATAGAAATTGTGTGAGAAGAAACCACTACTAGTTTCTCAAAACAACCTCCACTAAACCACCAAGAAAACCCATCATTTTCTTCCTATCACTACTCCCTCATTTTTCTAAATTTTCTAAAATTCTTTCTGGGTTTTGTGTGCCTCCTTCCTAGTGTTTCAGAACATTTAGAATTTTTCTATTTCAATCAGAAATGAGAAAGTTATGCTCATTTTACCGAGATTGGGTTTCATAATTACAACCCAGACATGCAACAACATGCAAAGCTTGTGGCCCACATGGTTTCATTAAAATTTCCCATGGTTTCACTAAAACCATCAACTAGAACCACCTCTTGGAAATCCACACCTTTCTTGGAGGTTACAATTTTGGAAATAAAAATAGGAGTTGTTGACCCACTTATGATGGAATCTTCCCACCAAATTAGTCCCACCAAATATAAATTAATGCATATCTCCAAGTGGGCACCTAGGAAAGATTCTCCCCACTAATGGAGGAATTTACAAATTACCGGGGTATTTTTCATCAAAATTACATTTATTAATATACCCCAAGAAAATACATTTGTTGCAAATTTAAATATTATTTTTCAAAGCCCACAAACCTTATTGAAAACAAACAAACTGAAATTAAAATATTTTTGGTGATGCAAGATTGCCTATACTCCTTGGATGCTCCTGCATCAACATCTCATTTTGAATCAAATAATTTAACCATTTACTCCTATTGATTCTCACCGACTCCTTGCATGCCTTCCATACCTCCAAAAATTTAGGATTAGTTTCATACAAATGTTTTAGCTCCTTGAAACCCACTACTTCTACCCCATCTCTGCTAATAGATTCTATCTCCTACTCAATACATTGATGACCTTGTTTGACTTCTTGCTCCCATGTTTTAGCACCAAAGTGTAACTTTGCATGAAATTCACCCACTGCATATGTCTCTACTTCAACTTTGGTTATTCAAGTGCTATAGTGCCTAATGTTTGGTATATGACACAAACTCCTTAGGTAATAGGTAATGTGTCCACTTCTTTAGTGCTTACACTATAGCATAAAATTCTTGGTCACAGATTGAATATGTCCTTCTAGCATCATTCAAATTTTTACTGAAATAGGCTATTGGTCTTCCCACTTGGCTTAGTACCACCCTAAGCACATTTCCACTTGAACATCACAATTAACTTGAAATATCCTATTAAAATATGGTAAGGCCAACACTGGTTGTTTTGTTATCTTCTTTTTCAACAACTCAAAGCTCTTATTTTCACCAATAGTCCATTTGAATTCTCTCTTGTCCCTTATCAATGTCTTACTTAGTGGTGCACAAATGATACTAAAATTTCTAATGAACTTCCTATAGAAACTTGCCAACCCATGAAAATATCTTCTCCAACATTTGTTGGTGTAGGCCACTCCACAATGACTTTGACTTTCTTTAGGTCCATCTTCAACCCTTTAGCTAAGATCAAAAATCATACACCAATTCTTCCTTCATGAAGCTACACTTTTTTAAATTGATCAATAAATTTTCTTCTCTAAACCTTTGTATTAATAACCTGGTATGCACCAAGTGTTCTTCTTTAGTCTTACTAAAATCATAATTTCATCCAAGTAAACTATTACAAACTTGCCCAAAAAGTTCCTCAATACCTCATTCATCAGCCTCATAAATCTACTTGGAACATTCGTTAATACAAAAGGCATAATCAACCACTCATACAATCCTTCATTAGTCTTGAATGTTGTTTTACTTTTGTCTCCTTCCCTTATTCTAATATGATGATAATTGCTCTTTAAGTCAATCTTGGTGAAGTACTTTTCCCCACTCAAATAGTTCATTATATCATCCATCCTTAGTAGTTGGAATTTATACCTTACTATGATCTTATTGATTTCCCTAGAATCAATACATATTCTCCACTCATTATCCTCCTTGGGTGCTACTACTGTGAGTACTACACATGTGCTCAAACTCTCCATGATCATGCCCTTCCTATGTAACTCCCATAACTACCTATTAAATTCCATATTTTTTACTAGTGTCATCCTATGTGGTGCTTTATTTGGTAGATTAGCTCCTAGAATCAGGTCGATGTGATGATTGACACTCCTTACTAGTGGCAATCCTTCTGGCATGTTGTTAGATATGATGTCTTTATATTCAGTCAATAGTTCTAAAATATCCTATGGCACCTCCTCATCACTTGCATTGGTGTTCTCTACATCTATGATGCTACATACCTTGGGAATCAATATAAAACAAACATTATCATGTCTTGGTCCATCCTAGAACTTCCCTCCATCCACCAACCATATCCTAGCATTGCTACAAACTTGACCCTCTCTATCTTTTAGTGGCATCAACCCATGTCTCTGGCCATCCCTTGTTATAGTATATGTATTTTATCTTCCATCATGTATAATGTGTTGGTCAAACTATCATGGCCTCCCCAACAAAAGATGGCACACATCCATCAACATTATATCACACAAGACTCCATCATGGTAACCCCCTATCTTAAAACTCACCCAACAGTGATCATTGACCATAACCTTATATTCCTTTTATAACCAAGCAATCACATAAGGTTCTGGGTGTTGTAACCTCTTCAAATTCATGTTTTCAACCATTTCCTCATATACTAAGTTATCTATACTTCTACTATCAATAACAACTTTACAACACTTGCCTCCAGCTTTGCATCTAGTTTTGAACATGTTCTTTATTTGTACTAATCCTTCTTCCTCATGTTTCTTCAACAATGCCTTTCTCATGAATAGTGATTCTCCATGTTTAGGGTCATTATCTAACTCATATTATCTCCAAGATTTCTCATCCTCAAATGCCATTCTAGTTCTACCTTTTGCCCACTTTCCTTGACTTTTAAAACACTCAAATGCTCTATACCCTTCTTCTTCACACTTGAAACATGTTCCTCTAAAAGGTCTTTTCTCATTCCCCCCATATCCTCCTCTTCCTTTGTGATATCCATCTTTGTGGTATGTATCACCATCTCATATTCCTTTGTGGTAGTAGTTGCCATCTTCCTAACTTTTGCAATGTCATGAATCCTTCCTTCATTGTGGTAAATGCCACCATCCCTGCAGTAGGTATTGTTAGTTCTCTTATCCTCCTAGTATGGTCTTCTATCAATGCATCATGATCTCTCCCTCTAAGGTCTCTCCTCTCTTTCTCTTTGTCAACTTTGCCTGCTCTTGAACCTTTTGGTCAACTTATCTTCTACCTTGATCATAAATTGGTATGCTTCTTCTGTGGTGTTCAACTAAACCAAACTTAGCTCCTTTTGGATACTTTCCCTCAATCCATTGATGTATCTTGTAACATTCTTTTTTTCTACTTTAGTATGCCCATTATAATGATCAACATGTGGAATTCTTTAGTGTACTCCTTCATAGTCCTATCCTTTGTCTCAAGCTTTACAATTTCTTTAGTAATTCTAGTTCATAGTCCATTTCTATAAATTGTCTTTTCAACTTGACAACCATCCTTTCCTATTTTTTACTCTTTCATTTCCTCTCATATTCTTTCTAATTGTACTTCTTTCCACCAAATAGAAGCATGTCCTTTTATCTTGGTCTTTGCAAACCTAACCCTCTTGAGGTCTTCAATTTCCTCATACTCAAAATACTCATCCAAATCATTTATCTAGTCAATCAATTCTTCAAGGTTCAAATCACCATAGTAGTTAGAAATATCAATCCTAGGTTTCTTATCAATTTTGGAAATGGATTTAAACACCTTCACTTGATCTAATTATTCTTCTAGGTTCT
This sequence comes from Cunninghamia lanceolata, assembly GCA_027924645.1. Classification (NCBI taxonomy): domain Eukaryota; kingdom Viridiplantae; phylum Streptophyta; class Pinopsida; order Cupressales; family Cupressaceae; genus Cunninghamia; species Cunninghamia lanceolata. The sequence continues at coordinate 5,237,521 of BSBN01001560.1, forward strand.
CTAGATCTTGCACATATTCTCTTGCATCTTCTTTCACATCAATCTCACCATCATCCTTTTGGCTTTGACCAGTTTTTATATCTTCCTCCAAGGCCTTCAACTAAATTTTGTTTTCCATTACCTCTTTGAATACTTCATCCAATTTTATAGCAATGTTAGAAACATACTGGACTCTTTATAATGACATATTTCTTGGGATTTGGTGCAAACTTTCTCAAGTTAGCAATCTACCTACAATCACTCCTTGCAACTTCCTCTCAATTGGTGATCTATTCACAAGAAAATATTTGGAACACTGGCTTAATCTCCTCAAGATTTGAACCTTATGCTCTGATAGCACTTAATGCAATCATGGATGGAGGATCCAATGAAGGATAGTCCAACCATGCAATGAAAACCTAAGCACATAGTACTCACAATGGATCTTAATGAAACAACAACATGATCTTTATTGAACTTGAACTATAAAATGATTACAATCTACCACAATGGGATTTCTACATGCTAGGTTGTGGTCATTTGATTACTAACTTGGAAATTACTAAATAAAATCTAATACATTTTGTAACACCTATATCCTCATCAAAATTGATGCAGGAGCATCCCAGGTTATAGAGCAATGTTGCATCAACCAAAAACATTTGTATTCTTTCTTTTCTTTCATTTTCAATTCAGTTCAGTCAATTGCAGTTTCAACATTTTGTACCACATTTTGCCGCATTTTTATTTCAAAGCTCACGAAGTAGGACTTAGCATATACACATCATCACCTACATCATATCCAAATTTTAGATCATTTGGACTTGTCTGCTAAGAGTTATCGCTATCAGAAGATCATTTGTTTTCACAGAGCAGAGCATATAGATAGTCAGTTGAAGAAGAAGGTTTGCGGAGCATTTACATGACTTGCAGAGCTAAATGAAACATGTCACAACACATAAAGATTAGATAGACCTTCCTTGAGGTCCTCACCTTGATTCATGCATTTGCAAAGCATTACCAGAGGTTTAGGCCTGACCTAATTGTTTCCACATGTTACATTCCTTCATTGGCATTTGTAACCTTTCTTGGCTAACGCGGAGGATTCTTTGAACTTGGAGATGATATATATAGATCTCTAGGATGTATTAGAAAGGCAGTTGATAAGTTAGCATAATTCATAAGATAGATAGTTAGATTCTTTTGGAGAAGGCGCTTCAATGCCATATCTTGCATATCTGATGTAATTCGAATTCAGGCCTATGAGCCCTTGTGATTATAGCTCGCATGTTGTCAGCATATAAGCATTCTGAATATATGATATATTGAGCATTTGAATCTTCCATTGCACTCTATATTTGTTGTTTCCATTATTTTTACTCTTGCTGCATAGTTTGGACAGTTCATTCTGAGAACCCTCTGACTGTGACTGCACCAAGTGGTATCAGAGAAAAGTTTGAATCCTTTGGGAGTGAAGTTTTGAAGTGAAGGCATTCCGTAAGATCTTGTGGTGAACCGATCGCTGACCTGAAGCAATCTACTTGTGTTTGTCAACAGATCACTGAGTGTGAGGAAGTTGCCACCTTGTAGTCAAATTGTAGAATATGAGGTAGTTGCATCGGATCCTAGGAAGAGATGCCGCTGAGGAGGATGCCCATTGTAGGCACTATGGTTGGAAGAATGGATGAAATGAAATTTAGACTGGATGCTATAGAAGAAGATAAAAGAAGAGGACTAAAACCTAGACCTAATGTTGAAAGTGATGATGAATAATTTCAATCTGCTTCAATCAGAATGAAGAAACCCTAGAAGAAGAAGAAGAATCAGATCAACTGAAGATGTTGAAACTATTTTGAAGATTGTAAAAAGACCTAGAGTGGAAGTATCGAATTACACTGGAAATTTGAATTCGGAGGAATTGATTGACTAGATAAATGACTTGGAAGAATACTTTGAATATGAAGAAATTGAAGATCCGGAGAAAGTAAGATTTGCAAAGACTAAGTTGAAAGGACATGCTACTATTTGGTGGAAAGAAGTTTAGTTGGATAGAAATAGAAGAGGAAAATAAAAGATCATAAAATGGGATAGAATGGTGACAAAGTTAAAAAAATTAGTTTATACTTGCTGACTATGAGTTGGAATTGTTGAAGAGATTGTAAAACCTGAGGCAAAAGAGAAATATGTGAAGGAATATAGTAAATAATTTCATAAGATGATCATAAGGAATGGACATAGTGAAGAAAGCAAGGAGAAAGTGGAAAGATACATCAATGGACTAAGATTGAACATTCAAGAAGAACTGAGTCTGGTAAGGATGACAACAATAGAAGAAGCATATCAGTTTGCCCTGAAAGTTGAAGACAATTTGAATAAGAAGCATGAGTAGAGACAGAGAGGAAGAGGGGGTAAATTTCAAAGAGGTAGAACATATTCTAGAGGAGACATATCATATGTGGAGTAGAACAAACAAGATAGCTCATTCAAGAAGGAAGATAGAGATAGCAATGCATATCGGAGAGATGACAAAAACTTCTATCGTGGAGGACATCATAATTATTACCAGAGTGAAGGGTACAGGAGAGATGAAAGAGGGTTTGATAAGAGAACATTCAGAGGAACTTGTTTTAAGTGTGGAGGTGAAGGACACAGAGCATTTGAATGTCATCAAGGAAGTACAAGCAAGAAGACAGAGAACAGTGCAAGAGTAGCTTATGTGGAAGAAGAACCTGTTGGATCACCTAATTCAGTTGGAAAACTAGAGAAAGGAGAATCATTAGTCATGAGGAGAGCACTATTTCAAGAAGAGGCAACTAAGGAGCCATCGCAAAGGAAAAGTTTGTTCCAGACCAGATGCAAATTAGGAGGTAAATGTTGTAAGGTTATCATTGATAGTGGCATTACTGATAATTTGGTTTCAGAGGAGATGGTGACTAAGCTAAACCTGGAGAGATTGAAACACCCTAAGCCCTACAAGATAGCATGGATTCAAGATGAACACAAGGTACTCGTGAGTGAACAATGTTTAGTGAAATTTCATATAGGATCTTATCATGATGAAGTATTGTGTGATATAATGTCGATGGATGTATGCCATATATTGTTGGGTAGACCATGGCAGTATGATAGAAAATCTATACATGATGGGAGAAAGAATACTTACACTATAGTATCTAATGGAAAGAAAATCACCTTAATACCTTTGGAAGATGGGCCTAAGAGTGAAGTATGTAGAAATGCTAGAATCTGTTTGGTAGATGGAAGGAAATTTTTGGATGGGTTGATACACGAGAATATGTGTTTTGCTTTGATTCCTAAGAAGAATGGAACCCTGAGTACAGAGACTGAAGAATCACAGCCAGAGGAGATAACTGAATTGTTGACAGAGTATGAAGACATCATATCAGATAATGTACTAGAAGGATTGCCACCAATTTGGAGTATTAGTCATCATATGGACCTTATAACTAGAGCTATTTTACCTAACAAAGAAGCAGATTAGGTGAAACTAGTAGAGAATGCATAGTTGAATAGACATATACAAGAATTGTTGAGAAAAGGATTTATCAGAGAAAGTTTAAGCCCTTGTACAGAACCTGTAGTGTTAGCACTGAAGAAGGATGGAGAATGGAGGATGTGTATGAACTCTAGAGCAATCTATAAGATCACAATTAAGTATAGATTTCAATTGCCAAGAATGGATGACATTATGGACTATTTGAGTGGAGCAAAGTATTTCACAAAGATAGACTTGAAGAGTGGATACCATCAGATCAGAATTAGAGAAGGAGATGAATGGAAGATTGCATTTAAGACAAATGAAGGATTGTATGAATGGTTAGTGATGCCTTTTGGATTGACTAATGCACTGAGTACTTTCATGAGGTTGATGAATGAGGTCTTGAAGAAATTCTTGGTTAAGTTTGTCATTGTATACTTGGATGATATTCTGATTTTTAGTAAGACAAAGGAAGAAACTTTGTGGCATATTAGACAAGTATTGCAGAGGTTGAGAGAAGTTGTTGATAAACATTAAGAAATGCAGTTTCATGAAGGAAGAATTGGTATATTTGGGATTTGTGATTTCTGCGGAAGGATTGAAGATGGACCCTGAGAAAGAGCAATTGTTGAGTGACCAACACCGAAGAGCATTGGAGAAGTCAGGTCATTTCATGGATTAGCTAGTTTCTACCAGAAGTTCATTAGAAATTTCAGTTCAGTATGTACACCAATGACAGAGATAATGAGAGGTGACAGAAAGGATTTTAAGTGGACATCGGGAGAAAATATAAGTTTGAATTGTTGAAGCAGAAAGTGACAGAGCAACCAGTGTTAGCATTACCAGATTTCAACAAGGTATTTCAAGTGGATTGTGATGCAAGTGGAAATGTAAAGGAGTAGTGTTAAGTAAAGAATGTAGACCAATAGCATATTTCAGTCAGAAGTTGAATGATTGAAGGAGAAGATATTCAGTTTATGATCAAGAATTCTATGTCATAATTCAAGCTTTGAAGAAGTGGAGACATTACTTATTGCCTAAGGAATTTGTGTTGTATACAGGTCATCAAGCTTTACATTATCTGAACAGTCAAGGAAAGTTAAATTAGAGACATATGAGATGGGTAGAGTTCATGTAGAATTACACATTTGTATTGAAGCATAGGAGTGGGAAGTCAAACCGAGTTGCAGATGCATTGAGTAGAAGAAGGAATTTGTTGACTGAGATGAGAGTTGAAGTATTAGGTTTTGAAGAACTAAAGCACATGCATGAAGAAGATCTCGATTTTGCAGAACCATGGAAATCATGTAAGGAACCTATTGTGATAGAAAGAAGTAAGTGGTTAGATTATTTCATTCAAGAGGATGTGTTATTCAAAGGAAATTAGTTGTGTATACCTAGGAGTTCAATGAGAGACAATTTGATAAAAGATAAGAATAGTGGTGGATTGATAGGACATTTTAGAATTGACAAGACAGTGGCTTTGGTAAGTGAACATTACTTTTGGCCTCAGATATATAAGGATGTAAGGAAGTTTGTGCAAAGTTGTAGAGTATGTCAAGATGCAAAAGGGAATATTCATAATACTAGTTTGTACAAATCTTTGATAGTACTGGAGAGACCTTGGGAAGACATAAGCATGGATTTCATATTAGGATTTCCAAGAACATAGAGAGGACATGATTCTATATTTGTAATGGTGGATAGATTTTCAAATATGTCACATTCATACCTTGTAAGAAGACAAATGTCGCAGTGCATGTTGCTGACCTATTTTTCAAGGAGATTGTGAGGTTGCATGGATTACCTAAGAGTATAACTTCAAATAGAGATACAAGATTCATTGGATACTTTTGGAGGACATTGTGGAGGAAAATGAAGACAAACCTAAAGTTTAGTTCAACATTTCACCCACAGACAGATGGACAAATAGAAGTGGTAAATAGGAGTTTGGGTAATTTGTTGAGATGTTTGGTAGGAGAGAAGCCAGGAAATTGGGATCTAATTCTACCACAAGAAGAGTTTACATACAATAATTTAGTGAATAAGAGTACAGGGAAGACACGTTTTGAGATTGTGACCAGAATGAAACCTAGAGGAGTTGCAGAGTTGAGAGACATCAGTATGGAGAATAAGAGAAGTGTAAAGATAGAAGAATTTGCAAGATATATGGAGACAGTACATAATCAAGTCAAGAAGCATTTGGAGGAAATGAACAGTAAGTATAAGGAGCAAGTAGATGAGAAGAGGAGACACAAAGAATTCTCAGTTGGAGATGAAGTAATGGTATATCTAAGAAAAGAGAGATTTCCAGTAGGCACATATAACAAGTTGAAGATGAAGAAGTTTGGACCATGTAAGATACTTACAAAATTTGATTCAAGCAATGCATATGAAGTGGAGCTACCAGAGACATTGGGTATATCACCTATATTCAACATTGCAGACCTATATCAATATCATGAAGGAGAATCAGGTGACAACAATGAGGATGATTTGAAGAATTAGTTACCACAGCAACAACCAGAGTAGTAGAAGACATCTTGGATAGTAGAGTTAGATGCAGTACTAGAGGAAATCAATATAAAGAATATTTGGTAAAGTGGAAATGCATACTGGAAGAAGACTCAACTTGGATTTCTCAGGCTGAGGTGGACCATCTTGGTTTTCCACTAGCCCCAACAAATTGAGAGACTCACTTTTCAACAACCCCAGGTGTCTGATGTGGGAGAATCCTAGGTTGTAGAGCAATCTTGCATCAACCTAAAACATTTGCATTCTTTATTTTCTTTCATTTTCAGTTCAGTTCAGTCAGCTGCAGTTTCAACATTTTATACTGCATTTTTCTGCATTTTCATTTCGGAGCTCATGGATTAGGACTTAACATCTACACATCATCGCCTACATCATATCCAAATTTTAGGTCATTTGGACTTGTCTGCTAATAGTTATCGCTATCAGAAGTCACTTGTTTTCACAGAGCAGAGCATACAGACAGTCAGTTGAAGGAGAAGGTTTACGAAGCACTTCCATGACTTGTAGAGCTAAATGAAACATGTCACATGGCACATAAAAATTAGATAGACCTTATTTGAGGTCCGCACCTTGATTCATACATTTATAGAGCATTATCAAATGTTTAGGCCCAACCTAATTGTTTCCACACATTACATTCCTTCATTGGAGTTTGTAACCTTTCTTGGTTGATGTGGAGGATTCTTTGAGCTTGGAGATGATATATATAGATCTCTAGGATGTATTAGAAAGGTAGTTGAAAAGTTAGCATAATTCATAAGATAGATAGTTAGATTCTTTTGGAGAAGGCACTTCAATGCCATATCTTGCATATCTAATGTAACTAGAATTAAGGCCTCTGAGCCCTTGTGATTGTAGCTCGCATGTTGCCGGCATATAAGCATTCTAAATATATGATATATTGAGCATTTGAATCTTCCATTGCACTCTATATTTGTGTTGTCTCCATTGTGTTTACTCTTGCTACATAACTTGGATAGTTCATTCTGTGAACCCTCCGACCGTGACTGCACCAAAAATCCATCTTGAACCTTCACCTTATGTTCACACTCCCACCCTCAACTCCTTAGTGGATTCTCTCTAACTCTTCTAGATTATCTCAAATGATTGTGAAAGTTATATTTATAGCAATTGATGAGGTGAAGATTAATCTCATCATATTTTGACTAAATTACCTACCTTTATGACCTAAAAATCCTATCATGCTAGTATTAATATGATTATATGATAAATTATTGGTTATCCTAACTAAGAATGACGAATATATTTCTATTTTTATTCTGTGTTAAAAAGAATTCCAATGTTGATGTATTGTGGCTATAAAGATTCATTTTTTGTCAAAAAGGGACTCATCCAACTTTGGAAGAAAGACTATGGAGAAGGTGGAAGAGGATGCTCCAAAATGTTTTGGAAGAGGATGCTCTAGAATGTTCTAGAAGTGGATGCTTTGAAAAGTTTCTGGTGCCAAAAGGTTCACATTCCAAAGACAACTCTGAAAGAATGATGGCAACATAAAGTGTCCATTGTTCATTACATCTATCCCTTGTTCAATGCACGTGTTCCCCTATTTTGTGGAACAATTGAAGATTCTTAGCAAACGTAATTCATAAATATCTTGAAAAGTAATATGCATGGAAAGGACTCCTAATGGAAATCAACTTCATCAGTTTCCTTAATTTCTTTGTTGTTGATTATGAACCAAACTCTTTAGTATATATACTATTATGTTCAAAACTTTAAAATAGCACTAGTGCATGAACCACACGATGTTGGATTATAGGTGTAGTTAAAGAACCTAGTATTTAGGAGATAGATCTGTGTTTACTTTCAATTTAGGAAATATGTGTGATGATATTTTGAAGTCTTGAGAGTTTTGATTTCTAAAGAGCTGGCCACTCATTTGGGGAGGAAAAATTATGTCTATAGATAAGTATTTATAATCTTCAATGTATTGTGAATATTTTGTTTTGTTGAAGAGATATTATTTGTAAAGTGTTTCTGTTTCTGTTCTAGCAAATGAAATAAGTTTCTCTAGTTTTTAACCTGCAGCTCAATTCATTATGTTTTGTATTGTCCAACGCTATGTATTGTTCAATAAACTCATAATGTGATGGAAAGATGTGCTTTTAGTTTACTCTTATAAGTTCATTCATTACAATTATTTTAAAAGTTAGTAGTATATTTTCTTTCTCAGGGCCAGCTAAGTAGTTTAACATTTTTTTCATTGTTGTAGTCAATTTTAAATGTTAAACGCTTTTATAGTTAGATTTATACATGCTTTCATAGTTTAAGATTTTATTTTTGCACAAGCATTTATTTTATTCCATAGCCTAGAAATCATCATTGGAATGAGATGTTTGATTGCCTATTGCATATAGCCATCAAACACCACTTCATTTGACAACATAATAATGTATTAAAGTACAAGGTTTGATGACACCTCGTCAACAATCTCAAACCTCCAAAATGATCTACTTCGACTTCCATGTGACATAAAGTTTAATGCTTCATAAAAGGTGTAGTCAACTAGTGTACAAATTTCTTCCATAACAAAATTGGTGATAACAAAAATTGAATTCATGTGGTGCTCAACGTTCATTGTTCGTCGTTCATGGTCAAATGAATCTTCTCATACACTCCTTTGTTGGTGCAAACTCCACGTAATCTAGTGCAAGTGGGAAAGTTACAACTGTGCAAGTCTATCAACCTGGTATATGTTCAAAAACCAGATTACATCATTATGTCTATCCAATCTTCCTCAAACATGGGACTAACATCCAATCATCACTATAAAGAATACTCTCAAAATCATGAAACCAAATATCAACTTGCAATAAAATATAGTAACTTCTTTTGCAACTATTTAGTAAATGAAAAGCTACAAATATACAAACAAAGTGAAAGAAAATATTTATGGTTGATGCAAGATTTCTCTTATTCCCATGATGCTCCTACACCATGGAGAAATCTTGATAATTATGAGATGTATAGTCCTAATCTACTTGTAAATTTTTTATGAAGTAGAAGCTATGATTTGTTTATCATTTGAATGCTCTAATTAGATAGAATCAATGATATGATGTTGTGTAGTTGACATTATGTTTAGGAGTTGAAATGCTCTTTTATGCTTGTCATATTAGATTTATGACATCAATGCTTATGAAGTATATGTTATGCTTTGAACCTTGTTATGATTGTGGAATAAAATCTTTAGTTTATGCTTTGCATTAGACTCTTGGTAAGAGTTTAGATCTTTCATCTATGTTGTTACTGTAGACACCTAAAAATAACCCTTCACATCGCATCACTTGCATACATCATTTCTTCCTAAATCACTTGCATTCAACATTAATTAAATAATCTAGTTATTTAATTAATTTCATCAAATTCTTTTATTTCTTCTAAATCACTTGATTTCAACATTAATTGAATAAATTCTATTTATTTAATTAATTTTAGTAAATTAATCAAAAACTGTGATGGAGAGATCTGCGGATCAATGGTAGAAGAAAAATGGTCAAAATTTTAGGCAACAGTTTACCTGAAGATGGGAAGACTTATCCACTAGTGCCCAACTCATGCTCACAGGAGTGAATGCTATTCCCTTAGGCAACAGATAAATGCAGCAATCTTCATGGTCACCTTGGAAGAACAATAGAGTTAAAGGACTTGGTAGACAAGAACCACCTCCCACTAGAAACAAAGGCACCAGGTTCCAAGATACTCTGAGACCATGAGGGAGTAAGCTTTTTACATTGCCATTTGATGTATTAGCTTCTACAATGGAATGTTTGAAGGAAAGAGCATTACTGGTTAACTGGTGCGGCACTGGAGGTTCTTCCCAAGATATCATAGATTGGTGGAGAGGTTCTTTTAAAGATAGGGTAAATATCAGACAAATACCTAATTTTTTTTACCTTATTGAGTGTGTAGATCAGGATTTAAAGCATGAAATATTATATGGTAAACCTCTTTTCTACAATGGGTCAAGCTTTCACTGCACCAAATGGTTGCCAAACTTTAATCCCTGGAAGTACACCATTAGAAAGATACCCACATGGATTACCTTAGCTGGTCTCCCGGTGGAATATTGGAGTATGGAGGCCCTCATCTGAATTGGAGATCACTTGGATCTTGCTTGGGAGCAGATGAAGACTTCTTAAATGGAAAGGATGGTTCAGAACTAGGCATTCTAGTGGAAATAGACATTGGTGTGGGGATCTATGGCACTCTAGAAATTCTCACCTCAAATGGAAAATGGTTCCAAAGAATAACTCCAAGTTATGGTTAGAACACGCAAAAATGTCTATTCAGGGATGCATGTGATGCAAGAAGCTTAGGTTTGTCTCTCCAAAAGAATGAAAAATATTTACGGTCTCAATTGGGAAAGAGGCCGAATAAGGAAAACATACTATCAGAGAAAGACATTGTAGAATAAAAATAGTGTGATAGAGCAATCTCTACAAGAAACAGAGCTCACTCTGGATGTTGACATTGTAAAGGAAACCCAAGAAATCACTCTTGTCTTAGAAAGGGAAAAAGAAGCCCTCCCTCTCTCACCAAAAGAATAGAATCTGACTTCAGAGTCTGAGGTTGAAATAGTTCAACTTTTAGAAGAAACAAAGATATTACATAGGGACATTAGCTAGCAACTAGTGGATTTAAGTAAAGAGGAGGAAGTCTTCAGGGGTGTTTCTTTGGCTGGGAGATTGGAGCATGTAGTGGAAAATAAGGAAATGTCTAAAGAAAAGGTTAAAGAAAGTTATCAAGGCATAATGGCAGACATGGTTGATGCAGAGCTTCAGAAACTTAGCTCTGTGTGTAAAATCCTTTGGATCTTTAATGATGAAGCATCAAGAAATGTTCAAGGGAAGCATTCAACCCTAGAGGAATAGTGAAATAGTTTGGCCCTTATTCAAGAAATGATGGAGGAAGATGTTATAGAGCAGAAAGAAAATGCTCTCCTATTCACAAACAATCACATTCAAATAGAACAACCTACATTAGGATTACATCATATCGTCTCAAATAAATCTAAACTAGATTTTGGGTGCATCTCAAGCAAGAAAGTAGGGAGGAAATCCATGATGGAGCTCAGGAGCAAGGACGGGGAAGCGGATGGATAGATGAAAATAACAACTCTAATGGAATCAGGGAAGGGCAATCCCCTTCCCAAGGGGCCATGAAAATCCTCTCATGGAATGTTAGGGGTCTCAATGCCCCTAACAAAAAATGACTAGTAAAGCAAAGGATCTGTTTAACCAAGGCGGAAGTAATCCTATTTCAAGAAACAAAGTTGCAATCATCAGAAATGGACAATTTTCTGCATAGTTTCATGAATTGGAAAATAGTCTCAGTTCAATCGGAAGGTGCTTTGGGTGGTTTGGCCATTGCATGGAATTTGGCAAAAGTGACTTTTGAACCTCTAGGGGATGGAAAATATTGGATGGGCAGAAAGGTAAGTTCTATGACCTCTAAGTCTCATTTTCTGTTAATTAATGTATATGGACCGAATTCTTGTCTTGGAAAGAAGGAACTATGGAAAGCTATAGATCTTTTTATGGCAAACTTCCGCTTCCTCACAAAGTTATTGGAGGGGATTTCAATGCCACTTTACACAGTTGGGATAAGAAAGGTGGCATTTCTTAGCTGAGACAAACATAGAAAGATTTCAATGACTGGGTACAGCGTAATGAGTTTTTGGAGATTGATTTTGGGGGTGAAGCCTACACTTGGAATAACAGGAGATTAGGGTTTAGCAACATAGAAGAAAAGTTAGATAGGTTCTTTTTTGAAGGAGATATGTCTACTTTCCCTCACACTCTGATAGGCAATGTTTTGCCTTGCTTAGGATCTAATCATTAGCCCATCATTTTAAATATCCTTGGAGATGAGATGCCTGCTAGGTCACCATTCAAGTTTGAAAACATGTGGTTGAAAGATGAGAATTTTTTTAGCATGGTGCAGGGATGGTGGTTTGAGGCTCATGTAGAAGGATCCAAACTTTTTAGATTTATTTCAAAGCTGAAATATGTCAAGCAAAAGATTTTAGAATGGAATAGACTACATTTTAAAAACATCTTTAAATCAAAGGAGTGCATTGAAAAGAATTTAGCCAAATTGAATGAAGAAGTAATATCTAACGGAATGTCCCAGGACTCTTACCTAAGAGAGAAGGAACTTATGGAAGAATATGAAGATGTTTTAGCTAAAGAAGAAACTTTTTGGAAACAAAAATCAAGGGAAAATTGGATAGAAGCTAGGGATAAGAATACAAAATATTTTCACAATATCACCAAACAGAAAAGAAGTTCGAATAGAATTTATAACCTTGAGTTGGAAGATGGAACTCAATCTCAGGATGCCAAGGTCATCAGAAATTAGATTGTGGGATTTTACCAAGATCTACTCAACAATAGAGAAGGTTCCAATAGGATTGATCATCATGCTTTCCTTGATCACATCCCCAGCTTGATAAGTGAAAATCAAAACTTGTTCCTCAACAACAAATTTTCTTTAGAGGAGGTGGAAATGGCTCTCAAATAGTTGCACCTAGATAAAGCTCCCGACCTAGATGGATTTCCGGTTGGGTTCTTTCAGTTGTGTTGGCACTTTCTTGGTAGAGATTTGACTGAAGCATTGGAAGCAACTAGGAATTCAGGGAGCTTGCTAAAGGAAATTAACAACACTTTCATTGCAATCATTCTGAAGAAGGAGAAATCCAATAGACTGGAGGAATTTAGACCTATGGTGCTTTGTAATACCATTTATAAAATCATGACTGAGGTCATAGCCAACAGACTCAAATCCTTATTAGCTCATATAATTTCAAAAGAACAAACAGGGTTTGTTCTAGGAAGATCCATCTTGGATGGAGTGATCATTGCTCAAGAAGTTATCCACACTCTTCAAAACATGAAGGTAGCAGGAATGTTGATAAAACTTGACATTCAGAAAGCTTATGAAAAGGTAGATTAGAGGTTCCTCTGTAAGGTTTTGGAGGCATTTGGCTTTGATAAAAAATGGATAAACTGGATATTTGAATACATCTCTGGACCTAGGTACTTAGTACTAGTTAATGGTATGCCAGAAGGATTCTTTGGAGCTTCAAGGGGTCTTAGACAAGGGGATCCATTATCCCCTTTTTTGTTCATCATCATGGTTGAAGCTTTGGGGAGGGCCATCAAAAATTCACAAAATTTGGATCAGTTAGAAGGAATTATGGTATCAAGAAATATCAGGGTCACCCACCAACAATTTGCGGATGATACTATGCTTTTTGAGGCAGCCAAGCCTACAGAGGCTCATCTTTTGCTAAAGTTAATTCATATGCACAAGCTTTGGGACAGGAAGTCAATAAAAACAAATCTAAAGTTTTCTTTTTCTCCACATGCCCAAGTAAGGAGAGGGAAATTCTTAACATCCTTAATTTAAAAAAGGGAGAGCTTCCCTACACTTATCTAGGCTTACTGATTTACAAAGGCATCAGAAACACAAAGTTGTGGGATCCCCTGAAGGAGAAAATGGATAAAAGGTTGAACTCCTGGAAGGGTTGGTGGCTCTCATGGGCTGGTAGGCTTTTGATGCTGAAAACAATCATTGCTTCCCTTCCCATATACTTGTCCTATCTTGCACTCTCAAATGGAGCAAATTAGGAAATGATTCAGAAGATGCGAAGGTTTTTTTGGCAAGGCAATTCAAAGAAAGACAAACTTGTCCTAATCTTCTGGGACAAGGTATGCAAGCCCAAGGAAAAGGGAGGTTTAGGTCTAAGAAATCAAATATGGCAAAACAGAGTACTAGGGGCAAAATTAGCACGGAAAGTGCTTAAAGAGCCCAATTTGAAATGGGTCAGGATCCTTCAATCAAAATATATGAATAGTGACAACAATATGGACATTGTCCAAATCACTAACCCACCTAAAGGTTCAAGAATCTAGAATTTTATTTTATCCTGGAGATCAATTATCTCTGATCTTATTACTTGGGATATTCATGATGGGGCATCAATACTTTTTTGGGAAGATTCATGGGGCGGATACCTAAGTTTAGATAGAGAGCTCAGATTTGATCAAATAAAGGCCTACCTTAAGCTGCATTGGGGGGGTAAGGTTAAGGATTATGTGATTTTTCCTCATCAAGTTCACTCCTTGGATTGGAAGTGGAAAGACTTTTCCACTCTCCCTGTACTGATTGAAGAATCATTAGTTTAAGTAGAGTTTTAGCACAAAGAATGTTAGTATTTAAAGGAGGTTTACATAAAGTAATTTGGGCAGGTTCCAAGAGTGGAAACTTTACTAGTAAAGATGGTTATAAAGTTACTGCAAGGATTGATTTCATGGATAATTCAGATTTGCCTACTTCTCTTTACTGGGACAAAGATTATGTGCCTAGGGCAGGGATTTTTGCTTGGGTAGCTATTCAAAGGAAGATTCTAACAGTAGAAAAATTCAAGAGGTTAGGCTTTGAAGGACCTTCTTGGTGTGTGATGTGTAGAAATGAGGAAGAGAGCATTGATCATTTGATTTTGGGCTGCCCCTACTCACAAGAATGTTGGCATTGGATGTGTACAAAATTAGATTGGATCACGGCTCTACCAAATGATATAAAGTCTTTTTCTAGTATGGTCGAAAAGACCGTGGTCTGGTCTTCTTAATAGCTTGTGGATTGTTTGTCTTTCTCTTCTTCTATGGGAATTATGGAAGGAAAGGAATAGGCGTATGTTTTCAAATAAGGAAATGAGTATTGCTTCTTTTTCAGAATAAAGTAGAGGCTAGCATACCAGTAGGTTGGGCTTGAGCACTAGACAGATGAACAAATTCACAGAATGGGATAGTCTTATGAGGTTAAGCTAGTTTGGGATCAAGATTCTAGTCCATATAGGTTGCGAAGAGAAAAGCTCAGATTTGGAAAGAAAGCAAGCAAAATGGCAGCCTCCCAAAAGAGGGTGGTTTAAAATAAATTTTGATGGTGCCTCGAGGGGCAATCCAAATCCTTCATGCGTAGGATGCATTATTAGAACTTGGCAGGGAGAGATTATTGGTAAATTGGCAGTTCCTTTGGAAGAAGATACCAACAATGCAACTGAGTTTAAAGCTCTGGTTTATGGCCTTCTCTTTTGCAAAGATCTGCAATTAGATAAGATTGAAATTGAAGGAGACTCTACTTTAGTAGTCAATGCCATCTGTTTGGAATCTATGCTCAATTAGAAACTGGCAAGACACTTGGAGCATGCTTTAGACCTTCTAAAGCTTTTCAAAAAATTCACTATCAATCACACATATAGAGATGCCAATGGGGAAGAAGATATGCTAGCAAATTTAGCAGCAGATGGTCAAGCGATTAGAGAGATTGTCCCTTGGTCACAAGGGGTGACGGCTTCGCCCTCAAGTTAGAATTTGGTTTAAATTGTCTTAAGGTGGTTGACAACCCTTTTTTTTAAGGAAAAATTTAAAAATCAACATCAACTGGAATGACTAGATAGCTTCATTTACTCCATGGCTCGAGAAAATCCTAACGGTAAATTATTTGTCCCATATGTCCTCTCTTGCACTGGATATTCTATACTTCAACTTTTGCAGAATTAAATTCCCCTGAGCTAAGGACGCCATCCCACTTGTGTGACTGATGGCATTCTCCCAGTGAAGGGACTTTCATTCACTTCACCCATGTATGCATTTATGAAGGTTATTAATGGTAAAGTTAGATACTCCCTATAGACATTTTCTTATCATGGAAACTTTCATTTCACTGCCAGCATGGAGATGCCAATTCGACTAACTTGCACCAAGTGACAAGTAGCCTTTTCGAGACAAATCACTGATGCCAAACTTATGGTCATTTGAAAAGTGAAGTCCAAAATGTTTATTGAGGCTGTTATAATGGTTTTGGGGTTCTGCTTCCTCTTCTTTGTGGACAGGTATCGTGTGAACATAGATATTTCCTCTCAGTTCCTTGCTTCTTTGTTGGACTTGGGGATGCCTAAGGTTGATGCGCTGGTGTGCCTTCAGGAGACATTCAAGGTCTCATTATTGGGGGATGATGTGGAGACCATGGTCTTCGCGGATCTTGACAACAGAATTTCGAGGGCCAAGGATTTGGACAAATTGTTGGATCCTAATGCTATTGTGGAGCATCTTCCGTTTCTTTCTGACTTAGACGACTAGCGTCTACTCGCCCACTGCACCTGGGCATCGACAGGGAAGGATTTTATTCAGCATGCCATAGGTAATATTCGCAAGGAAACCCCCCCTCTAGATTCAACTATTTGTTGTGTTGGTGGAGTCGGATGAATTTTATCAACAGGACTGAAAGTGGCTACTTTTTTGGTGCCTACGATGTAGTTGTTTTGATAGCTTCGCATTTTACGCAGTAGCTATGTAATCTTTTTGTATATGACAGGAAATTATGAAGACAATCCTAATAATTGTATATCATACTTCATGTAAATACTTATATATTATCAATATATTTTGGGCACTCCTCTGTGCCTTTTACCGACCAAAAAAAAATTCAGTAAATTCCTCTTCATTCCTCCAAATTAAATAATTTTGATTATTTAATTAAATCATTATCTTCTTTTAAATCCACATTAATTAAATAAATTAATTATTTAATTAATTCATCATCCTAATTACTCTTATCCACAATTAAATAACTTTTAATTATTTAATTAGCTAAATATTCTTCTAAATTTAAATAAATTGTTCAAATTTATTTAAGTTGACTATTATCTTCTAAAAATAAATAAAATCAATATTTTATTTATATCTTATCTATTCTTCTATCATGCAAAATAAATTAAATGAATTTATTTGTTTAAATTTATTTTCTATATTTATATCTTATCTTTTCCTAAATCATGCACAACTAATTAAATAAATTTATTTATTTAATTTCTCAATTATCTTTCAATTATTCTTCTAAAAATACCATTTTCTTCTATGTTCACAATCAGTCTTATTTTTAGAACTTCAAAAAACAAATCTAAAGTTGAGTTAATTAGATTTAACCTTATTGTTTTTATCATCAACTCATAAATTGGAAAAAAGCATTCTAAATTTATGAAATCAAATCCTATCTATATCCTAGCAAGCAGTTAACTCAACAAAGCAACTTTAAAATATTCTTTAAACATGACACATGGCATGTGCACGTTCATCATGAGCTCTTGATTTATCTCATCCATCCATTTCATTGATTTGTCTCAACTATTGATCGATCTTTCTTGAATCTTATATATACCCCCTTCATCTTTTCACAAATCCTCTTCGATCATTTAAGATTTTCCATTCATACAATGCTTGAGAATTCTAGCA
This sequence comes from Cunninghamia lanceolata, assembly GCA_027924645.1. NCBI lineage: Eukaryota > Viridiplantae > Streptophyta > Pinopsida > Cupressales > Cupressaceae > Cunninghamia > Cunninghamia lanceolata. The sequence continues at coordinate 5,254,852 of BSBN01001560.1, forward strand.
TTGTTGAGCACATATCATATTTTTGAGAAACTTGAGTACTTATCTACATCCGCTTTTTGCAACCATGGGTACTCAACGTATTGAGCAATCCACATAAATCCAAGAGATCAATGATATTGTTTAGATGGATCTTTTGATGTTATAGGATTGAGTTGTTATCATCATTTTGATATTCTTCATAATCTCAATTTTACCTATACACATTCTGGCATGCCCGATACTAGGACCCACTAACCTTGCTTTATTTAGAAAAATTAGATTTTTTGAAGCACAGGTACAGAAAAGTGCAAACAAAACACATAAAAGTACATCTGAGCAATAGTGAAGCACCTTTGGTTTGTATTGAAGCACTTCTGGTCTGTTTTGAGAAAGAAAGCGCATCTGCACAGTATTAAAGTGCCTCTAGTAAAAAAATGCGCATATGCACTGATTTGAAATGCCTCGAGTCTGTTTTGACAAAAAAATGCATATGCATAGTATTGAAGCACCTTTGGTCAATATTGAAGTGCCTATGGGCAATAGTAAGGCACTTTTGGTTGTGATAACAGACCTGTAAACTTCAAAACCTCATAACTTTCTCAAAACTTAACAAAATTTGGCAATTTTTTTAAAATTGCATAGAAAATCATAAGGAATCTATTGGTGATATTCAATATTTTGTATCTTATCATAATTATTAAAAAAATTTCAAATTTCACCTCTTTATTTTTGCTAACTACCTGGTTTGTGTGGAATTAATATCACTTGTTGTAGCATCTTATCACAGATCAAAGAAGGTTTCTAACATACTTTTTGCAGGATGACTGTCGAAGATATCAAATATTTTTCATACTAAGTCTTAGAAACACTTCAATTTCTTAAAGGAATTAACAATAATCTTGTATTGCATCTTGTGTCATTAGCATAATTATACTTAGCTTAATCTAAAGGGTAAATGAACAAGTGTTTTCTATGCTTGTGAGGTGATAGGTGTATGCTCTCCCCTTGTGTAAAAACTTGGGTGATCAAAAACCAAACCCATCTCTTTTTATTTTTTGTTCATCCTTTAGAAGTGCCTGCTTTTGGATTGCATTTCATCCAAGAGGGATGACCCTAAGTGGATTTTTCCTTTAGACCGCTATACAAATTGGTCAAGGTGAAAGCCAATTCCTAACCAGCATTAGCCTTTGCCATACGATGCCAATTTGAAAGGAGGTGTACCAACACTTTTGTGTTAGGTATATTGCACTCCTAGTAAAGTTGGCTAAAGCTTTTAGTGGCTTGCCGGATACTTGCAAGGCATTGGTCTCCTAAAAAGCAACTAAAAACCTCATAGCTAGTGACTACCGATCTACCTCCGAACATTGTGATAAATTTCAGTGCAAGGGTATGACACCCCCAAGACTACTCACCATAAGGCTCCCTTGAGATGAGATAGAAATCCTCAGCTTAGCATAAGCTACTTGTAGCTTTTTGAGGAAAGGGTGATTGGGTCATCCTTCCAGTCCTGGAGGTCCCTATCTGTCCTCTCTCGCAAAGATGAAACATTGTACACACCCACATTAGGTGTGATAACACTTGATTCGACGGAGATTCCAAGTGTGGGCTGATTTTATCACAGTGAAGATTTTGTCCTTAGGTATAAAAAGTGCTTGATTTGTCTTCAATTGTATTATACCTGTGGAAATTTGGGCTTTTTGTGAGCCTTAAACATACACTTATTGTTGTCCTCAGCCATCTTTTTACTATGTTTTTGTTCTCTTGCCAAGAAATCATCCAAAATATATCAAATCTTGCATTGAAACATCACTGTTACAAAAAAGCACCTTTGCACAGTTCTAAAGCACCTTTGCACCACGGTAAGGCACCTTTGGTCCATATCTAGGTGCTTTTGGTCAGAACTATCATGCTTTTTGTTAGGTCCTACGTTTTTTACTTTCTTATTGTCATCTTCATCCCAATTCATCCAAATTGCTCTCCCCATCCTCTTTCTATCCATATCATATCCATTTTCATCCCAATTTTGTCAAAAACAAACGCACACCACATCCACCAAACCTCATCCCTAAAACATCCCCAAACCACTTGTATTCAAACCCTAACCACATCCAATCATCCTCCAATCACTTAATCTCATCTCTAATCATCCCCAAATCACTTGACATCATCCCTAAATCATTCCAAATCATTTTTAAACCATCTTTAAACCATTCTAAGCCATTCCTAAATTGCCCTAAATCATTCCAAATCATCTTTAAACCATCTCTAAACCATTCTAAGTCATTCCTAATTGCCCTAAATCATTCCAAATCATCTTTAAACCATCAATAAACCATTCTATGCCATTCCTAAATTGCCCTAAATCATTCCAAATCAACTCTAAACCATTCCAAATCATCCCTAAACTATCTTAAAACATTCCATTCCATTCCTAAAAACCACTTCATTCCATTCCAAATCCAACCCACTTTAACTTTCTCTCTCATCATCCAAAGCAATCTATCAAAATCCAAGAGTGAAATTCTATCTTCACACTATCCAGACACCCAAAACACACCAAAAGCACATTACTGTACTTCAAAAGCACTTGAAAACACCAAAAGCGCCTTACTGCACTCCAAGAGTGCCTAAAAACACCAAAAGCACCATATTGTGCTCCAAAGGCACCTATTTACACCAAAGGCACCATACTGTGTTCCAAAGGTACCTATTTACACCAAAGGTGCCATTCTGTGCTCCAGAAGTGCCCAGACACTACCAAAAGTAACATCCTGTGTTCCATAAGCACCATTCTATGTAGTTTGATCATCACTAGTTCTCTAATCAATCACAACTATCTTTGAGCATCAAAAGAGTCAAACTTCTGTCACATCATCACAAATCCTCATCAAAATGGTCCTGATCATCAACAAACCTAGGTTGAATTCAAAACCCAAAGTCATACTTCGAGGAGGCTTTCCTTCTAGCACCAATGATCATGAGAACCTTGTAGATTATGAGGCATATCTTGAGGAACAAGCCAAAATACAAAGACTTCAACACATTTGTAACTCCATGCCAGCACTAGAGAACAAGACCATAGTACCACAACTATAATGCATCATCCAAACACTTCACCAAATGCCACAACCCCTAGACCAACAAACCATACAAAGACTACAAACCATCATCCAACCATTTCAACAACACCAATCATCTCGAATACAACAACTCCTCATCAAACTCCAACAACTCATAGCCACTCAACAATCCCAACCAAAATACCAACAATTCCAACCACAATACCAACAATACCAACCACAACAACAACAATATCACATTCCATAACAACATGAATTCCAACCACAACCTCAACAAATTACACCGCAATCCAATGTGTCACCTCCATTATCATACCAACCTAGTCTACCCACATATCATGTCAATTCTACATCAACCTATCCCATTGAAACCCAACAACATCCACCCCACGATCATCCAACTCCTTATTCTAACATTTCAACTCATCATCAAACCCATACACAAGGCTATCAAGTTCCTTTACAATGAGAACAAGCAAGTCTAAGTTTTCCTTTGCATAAAAATCAAGTGTCCTTAAGTCCTTATGATACCTTTGACAAGGGGAACACCACTCTAGCTTATGCGTCCTATGTGTACCCTCTATCATCATTCACTCATATACCAATACAAGAGCCTACTAGTCCTATCCCCACACCATCATGTAGTCCCTATCATAGTCCATTAACCCCTTTCATCCCTCCACCGTGGGATATTTCCGATCCTAATCCTAATCCATCCAATATCATTATCCATCCACCTAATCCTAAAACAACGCCATCCATCATTATTATCCATCCATTATATTGCCCATCCACCCATACTCTTATGAAGGGTGTGATCCAATGGCTATTAGCAAGGAATCAACCATCTCCGTGTCATCAAACATCTATCCAAGAGCCTCTTAAAGAACCTTCAAACAACATGTCTAGTCCTCTAAATGCATCATATAGTCTACAAATTGTCAATCCTATGGAAGAGTCTTCCACCATGAGTCCAAGTCTAGATCCATTATACCTTCATGTTGTTTACCATCAAGAGCCTATCAAGCATATACCAGAGTTTCCCACTTCTGCTTCCATTCAAGAAAATTAAGAGCTAGGTCAAGAGTATAATCTAAAGCATGTGGAAACATCAACCCTTTATCTAAATCAAGATCAAAGCACCTCCATCCAACCCATCCATAACCTATATCTTTTCTATGATCAAGATATTATCTTTGATGAAGAACCTATACATGAGCAAATTGATCCCATCCATAGCACACTTAATCCTATCTATGATCAAGATCCCATATATGATCAAGATCCTAGCTATGATCAAGAGAACCATGATGATCCTCTAAGCCTACTTTATGCATTCCATGGTTAAGAGATTATCACCCTACCTATCCATAATCCCACACTTATCCATGAGAAAGCTATCCACACTACTCCTATACATTATCCATCTAGCCCTATCCATGATCCAACAAAATGCAATTCCCTTGATGAGACACTTGGTCCCCAAGAAAACATAGATAATCAAACAAGTCACTTGGATCCTATCCCTTCACCTCCTACTGAGCATAATGTTAGTCAAGATCCAAGCATCCCATGTCATCCATTACATGATCCCACATTGTCTCTTGTGGATCCTCCACCATCTCCTATCGATTCCATTCCAAATCCATTATCCTATCCCCTTGGTCTTACCACCTTCATCCATGAATGTTCTTCTTTAGGAGAACAACAACCACTATCCACCACTTCACTCTCTCCATCAAATAATAGACTCGCATCTTGTTTCCAAAACAAACATCCCATTGCATACTGTTGTTGCAAGTATGAGGTTATCCAGTGTTGTCATTGATGTCAACATACTCATATTGCATTGACAAGAAGGATTTGATGAGCTGTGTACTGAGGATATTGAGAAAATTAGTCTCAGTCAGGAACAGTGAAGAACAGTGATGAGAAGAAGGTAAATGTACTGTATAGGATGAGAACCGGAGGATGCGGATTAAAGGGTTAGTAGATATGAGTCTTGAGATGCTACAGTTAAGATTTCAGAGGTTCGCATGCAGATCTGAAGGAGTTGTGGCTACCGGTATAGAACCGGGTCCGGCAAGTATCCGGAGGTGACAGAGGATCACAAAAAGGTCCGGTGAGGTCCGGAATTGTATTATCCTAATCTGCGGATTGGAAGGAGTGTTTGGGATGTCCTTGTGATGTATCATCCTGATTTGTGTATGATTTGGAGGTCCGGAAGTACCTCCTGCATTATGACAGTGGCGACAGACTGTGTTCTTAAAGTTCCGGATGAGGAAGACAAGAGATCCCAGTAAGCAGAGGAAGTGCAGATGTATCCGGACATTCAGACAGGCTTGTGAAGGTTCTTGGATCATGTTTAGGTTGTGTTGTTGGTCCGCATTGATGGTAGAGCCCGGAATTGAAGTTATTCTTCCGGATGAAGTTCTTGCTCTGTGTAACCGACCGGATGAGTTGTTCATCCTGCGAATGTTCTTGTGATGGCCGACCGGATGTGTTATTCATCTTGCGGATACTCCTATGGTTGTTTGCCGACTTAGATGCTTGTTCCTAAGTCGATGTCTTGTATAAATAATGATTTGTGAGTTCATTTCAGTGTGTGGTGTGAGGATGAGTATGATATAGCGAAGAAAGGTGCGAAAGGCAGAGCAGAGATTGTTGGGCTTAATTGGAACTGATCCGGACATGGTAGAGATGTCATTCTCCAGTTCAAGACTGTGATTTTTATCACTTTGTAGACAGTGTGTCTCCTTGTAGGCAGTGGGCCTCTTTGTGAGCAGTGTGCTCGGGCAGTGAGCCCTTATTGGCATGTGCCATTCATTTTTCTTTATTCTTCTAACAGAGAATAATTCTTGGGTTAATCACCCCGTGGTTTTTCCCTTAACCGGGTTTTCCACGTCAAAATCTTGGTGTTCAATGTGTTGATGCTTATCTGCTCTTATGTTTATGTATTATGCTTCCATGAATGATTATTTGATATGCTGCTAACTAACAACAGAGAATTAAGTGTTTGAAATAGAAGAAGTTCTATACAACTGATTCACCCCCCCCCTCTCAGTTGTATGCCCTAGATCCAACAATTGGTATCAGAGCCAAGTTCCTCTGACAAGAGCTTAACCGCTTGAGGAGATCCAGGATGTCGTCTTACAAGAAGGATAGTCCGAAGTTCGATGGAACCAACTTTACTCTCTGGAAAGGTCGCATGAAGTGTCACTTGGAATGCATGGGAAAAGCATATCTGGGTATGATTTCAAAACCATATGTACCTCCACAAGGTGGTCCGACAACTCTGAATGAAATCACAGAAGCTGAAAACAATCTGCGGACCAAGGAAGCTCTTCTAAGTGCATTGAATGACTCAGATCTCTCGAATGTCATTGACCTACCAACTGCATATGAGATCCTAACTAAACTGGAACTTCTGTATGAAGGAGATGAGTTTGTCAAAAGTGCAAGGTTGCAAAGTCTGAAAGGGAAATTTGAAAGATTGAAAATGAGAGATGATGAAAACATCACTACCTTTATGCCAAGAGTAAATGAGCTAGTATGTGGAATCAGAAATGCTGGTGGAACTTTAGATGAAAATGAGATTGTCTGCAAAATCCTAAGATCCCTTCCTGCTGCCTACAAAATCAAAGTTGCTGCCATTGATGAATTCAGAGCCCACACAACTGTCACAAGAGAACAACTGGTTGGCAAACTAGCTGCATTTGAAATGACCGAGTTTGGAGATGATCCTCCCAAGACTGAATCTGCTTTCAAAGCCAGTGCCTATGTGAAAGGCAAACAGAGATTTGATCCGGGTGAAAACTCATCAAGGAAAATGTCATGGTATGATCAAGCAAGAAGAGACATGGAAGAAGAAGAAGCAGAAACAGCTCAACTTGAAGCCCTCATTGCAAAGAGACTGCCAAGAGGATCCGGTAAGTATGAAGGAAAACTACCCTTTAAGTGTTTTAACTGCAATAAGATTGGTCATTTTGCCTCAAGATGTCCGGAGAGATCTGCAAGATCTAATACTCACAGACAAAGGTTTCAAAAGAATTGCTATTATGTTCATGAAGAAGATGACAATGAAGGAGTAACAGATGATGAATCAGATCCAGGAAGCAAATCCGGAAATGAGTGGGTGTTTATAGCCATCAAGGAAGAAGATTCCTTGCTCTCTGAATCTGTCAATCACAAAGTTGTTGAAAAAGCCTTGGCTGCTCAAGTGGAAGAAAAGGATGATTGGGTTATTGACAGTGGATGCTCTCACCATATGACTGGTGACAAGAATAAGTTCTTAGACTTGGAAAGATATGAAGGAGGAATGGTAAAGTTTGGTGACAATTCTGCTGGCAGAATCAGAGGTAGGGGAACTATTTCCTTTGATGGTAAGAGCAAAACAGGTAATGTACTGTATGTTGAAGGATTGAAGCACAATCTTCTCAGTGTTGGTCAGTTAGTGGACAAAGGCTATGATCTCCGGTTCAAGAGTGGAAAATGCAGAATCTTTACAAGCTCCGGAACTGAAATTGCATCCGGTACTCAGACAAGAGGTAACATCTTTCATCTGGTTGGTTCAAATAAAAGTTGTTTGTTTGTTCAAATTGATCAAAGTTGGTTATGGCATAGAAGAATGTGTCATGTAAATTTTGATAACATCATCAAGATAAGCAATACTCAGGCTGTGAGAGATCTTCCAAAGTTGATAAAACCTACAAATAGTGTGTGTAAAGAATGTCAGTTAGGCAAACAAAGCAGAGTCTCTTTTAAAAGCAAAGATCAGTCTTCTACCGGATTATTGGAATTAGTACATACTGATCTATGTGGTCCAACAAGAATCAAGAGTCTGCAAGGTGATAGATATTTCATGTTGTTAATTGATGATCATTCCCGGATGATGTGGGTTACCTTTTTAAAAGAAAAATCAGAAGCTTTTGAGAAGTTCAAAATCTTCAAAGCTATGGTGGAGAATCAAACCGGATTGAAACTAAAGTGTCTAAGGTCTGATAGAGGTGGTGAATTTACATCTGGTGAATTCATTGACTTTTGTGAGAAACAGGGTATAAGGAGACAGTTGTCTGCTCCTAAGACTCCACAGCAGAATGGAGTAGTTGAGAGAAAGAACCGGACCATCCAGGAAGCTGCTAGGACAATGATGTTGGAAGCAAATGTTCCTCAAATGTTTTGGAAAGAAGCTATCAGCACTGCAGTCTACACTCTCAATCGAGTTCAAATCAGAAACAACACCGGTAAGACCCCCTATGAACTCTGGTTTGGCATCACTCCTACTGTGAAATATTTCAGAGTATTTGGTAGCAAGTGTTATATTAAAAGAGATGAAGATCTAGGAAAGTTTGATGCTAGAAGTGATGAAGGAATTTTCTTGGGCTACTCCACTCAAAGCAAAGCATACCGATGTTACAATAAGAGATTGAGGAAGATGATAGAAAGCACCAATGTGAAGGTTGATGAAGGAATTGAGAAGCCTTCAAGATTTTATGAGTTTGATGAAGATGACCAAGACAGTGTTCAAGGACCTCAATCCTCTCCGGTGAGACAGAGTCAGCCTGATCCGGTAAATCAGGAAGAAGAGTTAGATTTGAATGAGGCTGATCAAGAAACAGCAGTGCTGGATACTCCCAAAATTCCAAGGTATGTAAGACTGAATCACTCTGAAGATCAGATCATAGGTGACAGAAGCAAAGGTGTACAAACTAGAAGGAATATTGCTCAAGATCAGAATGAATGTTGTCTGATTTCAAAGATTGAACCTAAAACAATAAATGAAGCCTGCAATGATGAAAACTGGACCAAAGCAATGGAAGATGAACTGATGCAAATTGAGAAAAATCATACTTGGGATCTTGTTCCCAGACCTAGAGACAGGAATGTAATTGGAACCAAGTGGGTCTTCCGGAACAAACTAAATGAAGCTGGTGAAGTAATCAGAAACAAAGCTAGATTGGTCTGCAAAGGCTACTCCCAAATAGAAGGAATTGACTTTGAAGAGACTTTTGCTCCGGTAGCAAGAATTGAAGCAGTCAGATTACTTCTTGCATTTGCTGCCTTCAAAGACTTCAAGGTATATCAGATGGATGTCAAGTCTGCCTTCCTAAATGGTGATCTGGAAGAAGAAGTCTACATTGAACAACCGGATGGATTTCAATTGTCTGATAATAATGATATGGTTTGCAAGTTGAAGAAAGCCTTGTATGGATTGAAGCAAGCCCCAAGAGCATGGTATGAAAGGTTGGATAAGCATCTTGTGCAGATTGGATTCAACAAAGGTACTGCTGACAGCAACTTATATTTCAAAATTGATCATGAGAACATTCTGATTGTTGAAGTGTTTGTGGATGATATCATTTTTGGAGGAAGAGATAGTATGTGTAAAACTTTTGCAAATCAGATGAAAAGTGAGTTTGAAATGTCTATGCTTGGTGAAATGAATTTCTTCTTGGGTCTGCAAATTACTCAAACAAAAGAAGGGATCTTCATTTCTCAGACCAAATATGCGAAAGAACTGTTAAAGAAATTTGGTATGGAAGACTCAAAGCCTATGAACACTCCTATGGCAACCGGATGTAAGTTAAGCAAAGATGATGATTCTCCAAAAGCAGATCAGACAAAGTATAGATCAATGATTGGTGGATTGTTGTATCTCACTCAAACTAGACCAGATATAATGCAAGCTGTTGGTCTTGTGGCAAGATTCCAGGCTGATCCTAGAGAATCTCATGTTATGGCAATCAAAAGAATTTTTAGATACTTGAAAGGGACAGTTGAGTATGGTCTATGGTATCCTAGAGATCCGGATTTCTCTCTTCATGCTTACACAGATGCAAATTGGGCAGGAGATGTGGATGACCGGAAGAGCACTAGTGGTGGAGCATTCTTTTTGGGGAAGAGATTGGTTTCTTGGCTAAGCAAGAAACAAGATGCAATATCACTGTCTACAACTGAAGCAGAATACATTGCAGCAGCAGGTAGTTGCACTCAAATCTTATGGATGAAGTAGATGCTAAGAGACATCAAAGTTGAATATGAGGAGCCTATCACAATTTTCTGTGATAATTCAAGTGCAATTAATATTTCCAAGAATCCGGTATTGCATTCTAAGACTAAGCACATATCTATCAAATTTCACTTTTTGAGAGAACAAGTAAACAAGGAAGAAGTCAGATTGGAGTATGTTCCCTCCAAGGATCAGATTGCAGACATCTTTACAAAACCTCTTCCCAAGGACTCTTTTGAATATCTCCGGGAGAAGTTAGGGGTCATGGCCCCTCCGGTGATGAACTAAGATGCACTGATGTGCATCAGTCCGGTGGCTATCACAGTCATATCTTGTGATCCGGACTAATGGGGAGCTGCAACTAAGGGGGAGCAGCTGGTATGATTCTGATGTATGAGAATTGCAAGTATGAGCCCTTTGCCATTGATGTCAAAGGGGGAGAGAAGACATGTGAAAAACAAATGGTTGATGATCAAAGGGGGAGCAGTAAAGGAAGAGAAGACATATGAAAAGATGAAGTTCTTGTCTTAATGGTTTTTCACATCATATGTTGCCATCAATGACAAAGGGGGAGATTGTTGCAAGTATGAGGTTATCCAGTGTTGTCATTGATGTCAACATACTCATATTGCATTGACAAGAAGGATTTGATGAGCTGTGTACTGAGGATATTGAGAAAATTAGTCTCAGTCAGGAACAGTGAAGAACAGTGATGAGAAGAAGGTAAATGTACTGTATAGGATGAGAACCGGAGGATGCGGATTAAAGGGTTAGTAGATATGAGTCTTGAGATGCTACAGTTAAGATTTCAGAGGTCCGCATGCAGATCTGAAGGAGTTGTGGCTACCGGTATAGAACCGGGTCCGGCAAGTATCCGGAGGTGACAGAGGATCACAAAAAGGTCCGGTGAGGTCCGGAATTGTATTATCCTAATCTGCGGATTGGAAGGAGTGTTTGGGATGTCCTTGTGATGTATCATCCTGATTTGTGTATGATTTGGAGGTCCGGAAGTACCTCCTGCATTATGACAGTGGCGACAGACTGTGTTCTTAAAGTTCCGGATGAGGAAGACAAGAGATCCCAGTAAGCAGAGGAAGTGCGGATGTATCCGGACATTCAGATAGGCTTGTGAAGGTTCTTGGATCATGTTTAGGTTGTGTTGTTGGTCCGCATTGATGGTAGAGCCCGGAATTGAAGTTATTCTTCCGGATGAAGTTCTTGCTCTGTGTAACCGACCGGATGAGTTGTTCATCCTGCGAATGTTCTTGTGATGGCCGACCGGATGTGTTATTCATCTTGCGGATACTCCTATGGTTGTTTGCCGACTTAGATGCTTGTTCCTAAGTCGATGTCTTGTATAAATAATGATTTGTGAGTTCATTTCAGTGTGTGGTGTGAGGATGAGTATGATATAGCGAAGAAAGGTGCGAAAGGCAAAGCAGAGATTGTTGGGCTTAATTGGAACTGATCCGGACATGGTAGAGATGTCATTCTCCAGTTCAAGACTGTGATTTTTATCACTTTGTAGACAGTGTGTCTCCTTGTAGGTAGTGGGCCTCTTTGTGAGCAGTGTGCTCGGGCAGTGAGCCCTTATTGGCATGTGCCATTCATTTTTCTTTATTCTTCTAACAGAGAATAATTCTTGGGTTAATCACCCCGTGGTTTTTCCCTTAACCGGGTTTTCCACGTCAAAATCTTGGTGTTCAATGTGTTGATGCTTATCTGCTCTTATGTTTATGTATTATGCTTCCATGAATGATTATTTGATATGCTACTAACTAACAACAGAGAATTAAGTGTTTGAAATAGAAGAAGTTCTATACAACTGATTCACCCCCCCCCCTCTCAGTTGTATGCCCTAGATCCAACAACTGTATGTTCCAAAACATGAACTATCAAGGCAAAGGTTTAGGCCTTCATGAACAAGGTATCTTAGAGCCCATCCATGTCACAATCCATCCATGAGAACATGGACTTGGTTTTTCATCCCAAGTTTAAAACAATCCAAAGATATTGGTACCACCTCCACATCTTCTCCAGCTTCTTCTTCCACTCCATATCTCAATGCACCTTATTGCACCTTTCACTCATATGTTGCCATCCCTCCTCCATCGTCATACCATTCACTAAAGCATGTGACCATACATCTCCCTCCATCCTCTTTACCTCCATTGTTTCCAACTCCTAATATTCCTATCCTTCAATCCCCTAATCTCTTCATCCATCAGTACACTCATCCCTCCATCCACGCATCTCACTCCCTTATATCCCCTATCATTCCTAATCATGGCCAATGAAATCACACATTAGCCACATATGAAGCTATTCCTAATCCCATGAGATTAAAACATAAAAATTTGGATGCTGCCACATATATAGCAAAATATTGGCAAAAGCCTCATGAATATCATGCCTTAGGGCATCAATATACAAAATCAAAGCCAAATCCATCTCAAAAGCTGCATACACCCACACACCTCAAAGCCAAAATGAAAATGGTGTGGGTCCTGAAGCAACAAGCAATTATCTCAAATCCATCACAAAAGTTGCATATGCCCACATACCTCAAAGCAAATATGAAAATGTTGTGGCTCCCTAAGCAACAAGTAATTACCCAAAAGGAAGCATCCATATCTCAATCTATCCCCAAATTCCAAAAATCCCATTCCCCATTAAATTTGTTTGCAAATCCTAAGTCTATTTGGGTTCCTAAATCCCTAAATTGATGAGTCCCCAAATCCCCTATCCTGATTCCCATTACTCCCCACTCCCCATCCTAATCAAAGGCTTCCAAATCTATCACTATGTGTGCAACCATTGGTCTTGGTTCCCCGCCATTCCATGACATTCCCATATACATCCATCCCCCCATCTTACATCCCTTAGCCAACATACTTCCCCTATCATACCTCTATGGTCCATGCTTTTGCTCCATCACCCATTTATCCTTCCATCTCCATCCATCATCCACATCATAATCCACCATCTATTCCATTTTCATCTTCCCACATCTACCAACATCCATGCATTTAATGCTACCTGATATAGTCCATGTGCAAACATGCATTAAAATGATAACATACTACCTTGCTATTGGAAATAGACGCTTGAGTCCTCATCCTACCATCCCATCCAAAAAAATAGTCAAAAAAAAGGGAAGATAAAAATAGTAAAGAGAAATCCCTTCATCCAATGGTGAAAACTTGGCAAACAGGCACCTTGGATAAGTACCATGATGAAAACCTGGCAAACATGTGTCATGTGTAGGTTGATTGTCTATGTACCTTACACTTGGGGGCATGTTGTCTCATCTATCCATCCTTTTATTCCTTCTACCTATCCTTCCTATCATATCTTCCTTATCCATTATATCCGCATAATTATCCCCTTGATCCAATCCACCCCCCTTTCCTCCTTTTTCTCTTGATATAGATAGGGGAAAAATGTTGAAACATGCTTTGAAAATTTCTTGATATACCTCATCATTTCCAACCAATCCAATCAATCCTATCGTCATAAGCTTTGTCATGTAAAATCCTAAGCATTATACCTATAATGGGGCATGTTATTCCTATGCAACATAGTCTTTGGTGATCACATCCTAAACACCTCATCCATTCCATCCACTATTGCCTATTCTTTTATTCATCCTTCTATCATGAGTCTTCCATCCTATTTTCTATCACCCATCCTTTTGCTCACTTATCTAATCCCATCTTTCTCCTTGCATCTCGAATTGGTTTTCCCTTATCATTGGTATCTAGTACTAAGGCTATCTAAATGCAATCCAATATCACCCACCAAACCATTCAAAATCCAAAACATCATAAAATCCAAAAATCCCAAAAATATTCCAAAAATCCAAATCAAAACCCTTCTCCATCTTAATCCATAATCACTTTCCATCATCTTGTCTTCTAAAACAATCCATCCTATCACCCCAACTTGATTAACTCAAGCAAAGAACGAACTATGCATCCTTTGAAAGCTCAAGTACCTTACCAAACCTGAAACAAAAATAACTACTCATGAAGCCATATGTAGTCCTACATACCGCTTGCCACATCTGCTACAACAATCCATCTATCCTAGATCATATCAACAACCTTTAACGGATATATCTTTCCTACAATAAGGCTTTATCTACCAATATACCCTGAGTAACCTCTTTGACAAGAGAATATGTTGGTTGTGTTTACTTTATTAGTCAATCTTTTTCTTTTTGGTTTATCTTTTGTTCCTTTCTAATACCTAGTCAAGACTGCCTTGATTTTCTATATCTTGGTATGTTACGATGCAGTATGGATTGGGGCTAAGTCATTGCTTTCGTATGTTGTGTTTGTGGGATGAGCTTATTATCTTACTATGGCTAATATTTATCTTGTGTGTGTTACAACCTAGCATCTTACATATTAATATTCTTTTTCATTTATGTATTAAGTTGATTATATGTTAAAGACTATGGCTCATTCACATATCCAACAAGGTTCTATTATGTCTAGTAGATATAAGTTTAAACCATTTGTTTCTAGAGTCAACGTCCAATGCATTGGATACATCATCACCTTGATCTTCTATACCCTGGTGCATAACATCCATTGCTATATCAAAAATAAGGATTGCTCTTTATAAATATTCATGTAACTGTTGCAACATCATCCCATCCATCCCACCCATCCATCTCACCCATTCATCCTAATAAATCTATAGCTTTCATGAAGATCAATCAATCTGATATCAACTCTTCTATTCTTCTATATATTTTACGTAGCTTCTTCTTCCATATTTTATCTAACCTTTTCATCTTCATCTACATCTCTCTATCTACTCACCTTTTCATCTTCAACTCTTCCTTTCATTTCGAGAGCACACTTGTGTTCTTTGAACCCAACTTTCCTCTCGAGGGGGCATCATCATCATCATTCATCTTATCAATATACCTCATCCTTTCCATACCAATCTAGCTAATCAATCTAGCCAAATTATCCAATCACATCCTTTGGTCTTGATCCTAATCTTGTCGTAAACCAAATCAATCAATCATCATCAATCAAATTGTCTTATACAGGATGTTGCATTGTCGAAACCAGATCAGGCGTTTTATATGACATGTTTCATTTCCTGAAACTATCATCAATCAATCAATCATATCAATTGTCTTATATAGATTGTCACACTCTCAAAACCAAACCAGGTGTCTTATACGAGGTGTTTCATTTTTGAACCCAGACACTATCATTATCAATCATCATCAATTAATCATTGGTTTACAACTTGACAGGGCAATTCCTCGTTTGTCTTGGAATAATAATAATTATCATCATCATTCATCTTATTTATTAACTTACCATTATCTTTCCTTGTCATCCTTGCTTTGAGTGACTAGGGCATCACCATCTCTAATCCAATCAATTTCTTATAAATCAATCTTCTTTTATCAATTAAACACTATGTTTTAAATTTCTTTGAAATGTTGTTACTACACAACACCATCTCAAAGAGGGGCAAAATGTAGACAACTAAAAATGACTCTTTGCATCACATCACTTGCATACATCATTTCTTACTAAATCACTTGTGTTCAACGTTATTTAAATAATCTAATTATTTAATTAATTTCATCAAATTCTTCTATTTCCTCTAAATCACCTGATTTCAATATTAATTGAATAAATTCTATTTATTTAATTAATTTCAGTAAATTCCTTTTCATTCCTCCAAATTAAATAATTTTGATTATTTAATTAAATCATTATCTTCTTTTAAATCCACATTAATTAAATAAATTAATTATTTAATTAATTCATCATCCTAATTACTCTTATCCACAATTAAATAATTTTTAATTATTTAATTAGCTAAATATTCTTCTAAATTTAAATAAATTGTTCAAATTTATTTAAGTTGACTATTATCTTCTAAAAATAAATAAAATCAATATTTTATTTATATCTTATCTATTCTTCTATCATGTAAAATAAATTAAATGAATTTATTTGTTTAAATTTATTTTCTATATTTATATCTTATCTTTTCCTCGATCATGCACAACTAATTAAATAAATTTATTTATTTAATTTCTCAATTATCTTTCAATTATTCTTCTAAAAATATTATTTTCTTCTATGTGCACAATTAGTCTTATTTTTAGAACTTCAAAAAGCAAATCTAAAGTTGAGTTAATTGGCTTTAACTTTATTATTTTTATCATCAACTCATAAATTGGAAAAAAAACATTCTAAATTTATGAAATCAAATCCTATCTTTATCCTAGCAAGCAGTTAACTCAACAAAGCAACTTTAAAATATTCTTTAAACATGACACATGGCATGTGCACGTTCATCATGAGCTCTTGATTTATCTCATCCATCCATTTCATTGATTTGTTTCAATTGTTGATCGATCTTTCATGAATCATATATATACCCCCTTCATCTTTTCACAAATCCTCTCCGATCATTCAAGCTTTTGCATTCATACAATGCTTGAGCATTCTAGCATCATTGAGCACATATCATATTTTTGAGCACTTTGAGCACCTATCTACATCTGCTTGTTGCAACCATGGGTACGCGACGTATTGAGCAATCCACATAAATCCAAGAGATCAATACACTCTAGGTGATAGCTTTCGATTGTTTAATTGCATATTCATTGATATTGTTATCGTTTAGATGGATCTTTTTATGTTATAGGATTGAGTTGTTACATCATTTTGATAGTCTTCATAATCTCGATTTTACCTATACACAGTTACATGTGGATAACTTATGGGATATTGATGTAGGTTCATCCCTGGGAACTCTAAGAATACAGTGTCATGTCTAAGGAAAGAGGAATTATGATCTAATTTGATAGTTATGTGTAAGTGCATGTTTGTGGTTAGCAGTCTATAGTATTAAATGGTGGTACATTTCACCGCATGATGGAATTAGATTCTACAGTTGTGGTATAAGTCTTGTTTGTGGTTCCTATATCAACTAAGATTTGAGGTTGATTGGATGACTAGAAGTTGGTTATTTGGCTTGCAAAGTGATTATGGTTTGACAACATGAATTGTTAAAAGTTATTTTTGTTTGCAAAGAGTTTATTTTGGATTTGTGCCAAAGGTGAATATTTTAAAGGTGTCTAGTAGCCATTGTGAACGTCTATGATATGTCGCATGGATAGTTTCCACTATTGGACAATTGTAATTTGTAAGTTAGTTATATTTAGTCAATGACAAGTTTCATTTGGTTTCAAAATTTGCACTAACTTGAGGCTGACCTAGATCTTGTGAGAAACTTGGGAATGGTATAAATAAGAATATTTGAAATGGTAGTGTATACGCCTAAAAATGACACAAATCATCCTAAATAAATATTCTAAATATTTATTCCATTCTTCTATTAATTAAATAAATATTCCAAATTTATTTAATCAATTCACTATCTCACAATTAAATAAATTCTATTTATTTAATTAAAATTCTTCTAAAGTCCTTCACAATTAAATAATCATAAATTATTTAATTAAGCCTAATTCCTCTATCCTAAAGTTCTAAATTCAAAATTCCACATCACCTTTACACCTCACCTTGTCCACCTCATCAGGTTGCACATGTAATTAAATATATTTAATATTTAATTACCTTATTTTCCCTCACCCACATGGCCTATTTCTTCTCCAATCAGAGGTCAGTTAACCAATCAATCAAATCTGTTAACTAACCTGTCAGTTGAGTCAAATCCTCAATCAATCCAGTCAGTTCCACAATCCACTCTTCTAACTGATCAATCAATTCTGTTAACAGACCAGTCAATGGAGTTAACTCTCCAATCAGTTTTGTCACATCCCACCTTTCATGATGGAGCTGGGACACTTGTCACATTTCCACTGGTTGCACATTCCTTAACCATCCTCAGCCGTTGATCTTCATATCTCCTCTCAACCGTTGATTCCCATTCTTCCAAGTCTATAAATGAAGCTTCATCCCTTCATTCTATTCATCCAGGCTTTTGACATCGTTACTCTGCAGAAATATCACCAGCGCGCCTTTGGCACCCATTTGTCATCTACAAGCTTGAGATCACCATTGTTGCATTGGAGCTCACCTTCATTGCATATCACACTATAGCCGTTCACCATCGACTTCCTCCAACAGCTTTAAAAGATTGCACTCTCTGAGGGCTCATCTCATCTGCGAAAGGACGATTCATGATAGGCGAACAACAGAAGTTTCGAAACGGAAGAGGTTTGCTGTGTTTGTTCATTGCTTTGTTTACTTGAATCTTCTTTGTTTCACTATTCTGTTGATGTTTGGGTCATCTATTATTCATTTGATTGATCACTATTTTACCCTCACATTTTTGGCGCCCACCGTGGGGCCGTTGCCCCTTTATTTCACCATTTTTGAGCTTTTTTGAAGGCAGGTTCCGTACAGGTCCCGCAGAGTCACGCACAGGTTCTTTCGGCGCATCTGTTCATTTTTACGGCGCTTTTGAAGACTGTTACGGTGCTTTTGAAAATCCTGCGCATCTGTGTATTCTTGCTGCGCTTTTACAGACTGTTACGACGCTTTTGTTAAAACTGCGCATTTGTTGACTATTACTGCGCTTTCATAGACTGTTGCTGCGCATCTGTTATAATGGCGCATCTGTTGACTGTTACGGCGCTTCTGACGATTGTTGTTGCGCATACATTAAAACTGCGCATTTATTTATTTTAACGGCTCATACGTTCAAAACTACGGCGCATTCGTTAATACTGCGCTTCTGTTGATCGCTTCTGCGCATCTGATCACTGAAGCTGCGCATTTGTAACTAGCTCAGGTTTTAGTACTTTTTCTAGAGGATTTTGCTAACGCTAACCCTTTTGCAGGTGTTTGCTGGAGCGGTTTTGTAGGATAGGCTCAGGTTTAGTTACATGTAGTTGCATCTAACTAGCTCACATTTCATTTTCTGGGAAAGAGTAAAATGGTTGTTCATTACAAATCTTCATCTAGTCTTAATTAGGGAGGAAGTAACTGGTTTATTTCATGCTTGCATTGCAAACAAACTTCCAAGTTATTGCTATCTAAGATTTAAAATTGAACTCATCACTGATCTTGCAGTTAAAATGAACCATTGCTATATCGTGAGACTTGAATTTCAAAGTTAACAATCTCGTGCAACGTGGACTTAAAATTGAACTCACAACTGCTTTCTGAAGTTAAAATGAACCATTGCTATATCGTGAGACCTGAATTTCAAAGTTAACAATCTCGTGCAACGTGGATTTAAAATTGAACTCACAACTGCTTTCTAGGATTTAAAATTGAACCACTGCAATATTGTTGAAATCACTTCAAAGTTCTGTTTGAGTAGCTTAGCCCATTTAGTTTTTATCTTTTAACTAGGGTGGATTAATCAGTGTATTCTGTGCTTGCGAATGACAATAGGCTTATGCTCTCCCCTCTTCTGGGTGATCAGAGTGCCAGACTTGTCATTCTATTTGTTTAACCTTTAGGTGGGGCCTGCCCTTGGATGCACGCTTGTCCAAGTGGGAACGACCCTGAGTGGTAACAGGCTAACGCCAAGCCCTACCGAGCCACTTAAAATAAATTGTGCTTGAGGTGAAAACTTCCTGCAACGAGTGCTGTTATGTTACACTGACGACTAACCTCCCCCAAAACCCTCTCAGGCGTAACCCTTTGAGGCTGGGATACTCCATAACAGAGAGTAGCGCCGCCGCACGTGTAACCACTTGAACAGTTGCCCGAATTAGATACCTCTTGTTTTAGTGGCCCAAATCCCTTATAATCCATTTCTCGCCTAGGATTTTGTGCTTGCTTTTGTCCAAAATAGAGTCGAAAAACTACAAAAACAATAGAAAACTACAAAATACTCTTTGTGCTTGTCGTGTTTTCTTGCTAAATTTATTCATAATATCAGATCAGGAAGACCTTTTCTAGCCAAAGAATACCAAAAACAGAGAAAAATCCCAAAAATTTGCAAAAAAATACCAGAACTGGCATATATCCGTTTATGCGGCGCATATACAGCGACTTGCTGTGCTTTTGCACTGACTGGCTGCGCATACGTACCTTTCTGCTGCGCATATACACATTTTTGCTGCGCTTTTACAGTGACTTGCTGCGCATATGCACCGACTTGCTGCGCATATACTTTTTTGTTGCGCATTTACGCACTGTTGCTGCGCATACATACTTCACCAGAGCGGCGCATATACAGCGACTTACGGCGCATTTGCCCATTCTTGCTGTGCATCTGTTTCTGCACATGTGTGATAGTGAGCATCTGCCCTATTTTTGAGAAATTTTTGTCAGCTGTTCAGAATACCCATTTCAGCCTAGTTTCATTTTCCGAGGTCAGAATCAATCTTGCGGTTAATTTTCATCCATTTCGCCCATTTCTCTCTCTTTTGACGGTCGTCCCAGTCACCTTCTGTCCTAGTCACTCTTGCCCCAATGTCATTCTGTCCCATACCGATTCGACATAGGTCCTTCTTTGTTTCATTAGTGAATTCACGTAAGCCTAGTAGGTCACAGTACCTTTTGCTAGTAGTCTTGTTGAACGACTAAGCCCTACACAGTGAGACTGGTATCGACTACCCTTGCTAGTGGCTAAAGTCTTGTGTCAACCGTCTTACCTGAAGTCATTGAGCGAGAGAACCCTTTGTCCAAGTCTTGTCCTAGATATCCCATTCATTATAGTCTTAGTCGACACCTTGCCAATATTTCTAATCCTAGTCCATTTCATCCCACCCCACCTTGCATGGTTCTTACTCGATCCCAGTACAACAAGCTAACTAAAATGGCCGACTCTTCCGATCACATCGCCCCACCACGCGATGATGATGAAGAAATTTCTCGTGAAGAATTAATGGCACACATGCAAGATAGCAAATTCCAACGCCTAGTGGAGAAAGTACTCCTTGAGGACCCCACCAAATACTTCCATCATCTTGCTAGTCTCGGAATCAAACTCCCCGCAGACTTTGACATTAGCTCCATCAGGGAAAATGCAGACAATGAACGTGAGAGGGACACAAATGACACGGTCCCCCAGGCCAATGAGAGAGGAAAACAACCCATTGACCAAAATGCTCCTATGGCGGATGTGAGACAACAAATTGAGAATCTAAAGCTAGAAATCTCCAACCTTAAGATCGGCACAAGTTCCAAGAACTACTCCTTGGAAGATATAGCACCATACCCCTTTGACAGAAGTTTGGTCATGAAACCATTCCCCTTTCAGTTCGGAATCCCGAAATTTGACAAATACAAAGGGAAGGGGGACCCTAGAGATCATATCCGGGAATTCACTGCAGCATGTTTAGAAGTAGCTCACAACGAGACCTACTTAATGAGACTATTCCCAAGATCTTTAGGAGGTCAAGCTATGGAGTGGTTCTCGCGTCTCCCACCAGGAATCAAAACTTTTGATGAACTTGTCAATAAATTCATAACGCACTTCTCTTACAACATAGAACACGAAGTATCTATGCTAGACCTATGCAACACCAAACAAAAAGGTGGTGAGTCTTTCGCCACCTTCTTACAACGATGGAGACAGCTAGCTAGTAAGTGTTCTTACGACATGCCTGAGAAACAACTATTGGAAATGTTTGTCCACAATTTGAATCCCGATCTTAGCTATCAGATTCAGATACAATGCCCTACCTCATTCACCAAAGTCATTGAAATGGGGCTATTCATTGAGAAAGCTATGATCGCTAAAGGAACTCTCAAGCTCTACAAGGACACACCTCCTTCCAATTACACAACTGACAAGTCAAAGTTTTGGACCAAGAACAAGAATGTGGTCAACGATGGAGTAGTGGATACCAAGGCGGCAGCCCCTAAACAACAACCCATATTCACTCTTAAGGAAGAAGCAAATAACGGTGCACTCAACAAGCCACCCCCTCGGGAATCTAGACCTTGGTTCAATTCAAATCCAAGGAGAAAATTCATGCCGTTAGGAGAATCTCAAGAGTCTGCTCTCAGGAAGTTGTTGTCTAACAATGAAATTTCTCTACCGCCAACAAGTGACTATGAGCCTATAGTCAAACCTCCTTATTGGAAGGACACAGACTATTGCGAGTATCATCGAGGAAGGGGGCACACAACCAATAATTGCATCCGTCTTAAGAACGTCATACAGGATATACTGGATCAGAATCAGGGAGGGACATAACAGCATACCTCCAATGAATCTCATGTGGCCTACCGGGATCCTCTCTTAAACAACAACCGGCCGTATAACAACAATCACAACAGCGGTCACCACAACAATGGTCACAATGGCAACAACTCCAATAGCCATAACAATAATGACAACAATCGCAACAGGCCAAACCAGAACAGTGGGTCGAGTAATGCTAACTATGCAAGCGTTCCCTTTGAGTACACCATTAACTGCATTTCTGAGCATGTTCCGCAAATCAACGTCATATCCCCCAACCAACAACAGGACCTAACGGAACTGGTTGTAGTATAATTACCCGCAGTGGTAGAGTCACGATCAACACCACTCCTCTAAGGTCATCGCCATCTCCGTCTAACTCCCGCCCATATAATGTCATCGACCAATTGTAAAAGACTTCAGCTCACTTTTCTATATTGGAGCTCTTGCGTCTATCTCCTTCTCATAAGGAGATTCTTGAGAAAGCCTTAGTGGAAACTACTGTCCCCACTAACCTAGCCCAAGAAAAGTTTCAAACCATGGTGGGTAATTTGACATCCTCCACTTCCATCTCGTTTACAGAACAAGATGACCTTTCCATGTCTCAACCCCACAACACTCCTCTACACATTGTCGCATTCGTACACAGGCACCGCATCAAGAGGGTTCTCATTGATGGGGGTGCCGGTTTGAATATTTGCACTTTGAAGCTAGTCCTTGCATTGGGGTTCTCTGAACAGGTAGTAGATCCAAGACGGAAAATTACTATTAAAGCCTATGACGAGGAGGAACGAACCACAAAGGGCACGGTTGTCCTACCCATTCAAGTGGGACCGGTAATTAAAGATGTGGTGTGCCAAGTCCTTGATCGGGAGCTTGCTTACAATATTCTACTAGGGAGACCATGGATCCACGCCATGAAAGCTGTCCCCTCCACCTACCATCAATGCATAAAGTTCCCACACGATGGCCAGCAGGTCACCATACACGGCGACCCCGACCCCTACCAACATTGCAACTCTTTCCAAGCAAAACTGGAATGTGTCATACCCAACAATCGAGCCCATATCTCCCCTACTCCGCCACAAGACCATACTGCCGAAGCTTCCTCCTCACGGCCCAAACCAATGAAAATCACCATAAAAGAAAATGGCGTGGGGGAATACTAGATTGAGCACAGCCTCAACCTTGCAAAAATGCCCTTGTCTCCTCACTCCTTTGGCCAGCCCAAGCATCAACCCAGGCATTTTCCAAAGCCCTCTGCTCCTCCTATCACTCCCGCAAACCCCTTTGTAAAATGGAGGACCTTATCTGATGAATCAGAGGAGCGAGATCTCTTGCAATGGCTTTATGCCGAAGAAGAAAACACACCCCAAGAGCCACCTAGACTCCCTACAGAACTCTATGGACGGGGTGAAACCATCTTGCATAGGATGGGATATGAAGGACAAGGCCCTATCGGCCTCAGAAAAGAAGGGATCATCGAACCTA
Organism: Cunninghamia lanceolata; assembly: GCA_027924645.1. Taxonomy (NCBI): domain Eukaryota; kingdom Viridiplantae; phylum Streptophyta; class Pinopsida; order Cupressales; family Cupressaceae; genus Cunninghamia; species Cunninghamia lanceolata. Next base: position 5,278,579 of record BSBN01001560.1, read on the forward strand.
TACAACCTTCTTCCTCCTCTTCGGTTAGAAACACCACTGGCTTGGGATACAAAGGCAAGGGCAAAGCCAAAGAAAATGCCTGCCTAGTGGAGACAATTCAAACACTCCAAGAGGATAGTGATGCAGATTCGGATGATTCCAATCAGTATGAGTGGGATGAGCTAACAGAGCACTCCTACGATGACAAAGAGATTGACACCATCCAAACTCTTAGCCCATATCATGAGAGACAAACGCAACGGGACAGACCACTGGAGTCTGATTTGCCCCTCCCTGAGGTTATGGCTTTCGAGGAAAGTATAGATTCCATTGCGATAAACAACCTGGAAGAAAGTACCACCCAGAACACTACCCCCACCTGTGCTCCTAATATTTCCATCCACACTATCAATGAATCAGGTCTTTCATCCGACTCCCTTCCCCTCTTACACCCTGAGCTTATTGACTGGGACCTGCAAGGGACCCCTCAATTAGATATGTTCCAGAACGATGATGCCTACATTGACTATATGGGACTTCGAGATCACTTACCAAAAGGAGATCATAAAGCCGGTTTCGCTATCGAACTCAATACTGTAGCTTACTTCGGGGAGGGTGCCAAGCCTTCTAGTCGCAAAAATGTAAAGATCAAAAAGGGATCTGACGGTGAAAACTGCCATGCGGCAGTGTCAGATTATAAAACAGTAAAAAGAAAGGACGTATCTGAAGGTGAAAACCCAACTGTGGCACCTGACGATGGATTGCTTGACACCCTCCCAAGTGATATGTATCAAGAAAGGTCATAGATCGTGGTAGAGCCAACAGAGCCAGTGAACATTGGAACCAAAGAGCAGCCTTAGCTTATCCACTTTGCAAAATCTCTCACGCCGCCTGAGAAAACCAAGTTTGTACCATTCTTTAAAAAGAAGAGAGGCAGCTTTGCTTGGTCATATGCCGACATGCCAGGTTTGGACCCAAACCTGATTCTACATCACTTGCCATTGGATCCAGGGGTGAAGCCCGTAAAGCAAAAACTGAGAAAGATGCATCCCCATATAGCCCTACTGGTCAAGGAAGAACTCAAGAAATTGTTAGACGTGGGGTTCATCAGAGCCATAGATTATCCTGAATGGATATCTAATATTGTGCCGGTGTCTAAACCAGATGGCAGGGTTCGACTATGCAACGATTTTAGAGACTTAAACAAAGCATGTCGAAAAGATGACTTTCCCTTGCCTAACATCGATATCATAGTCGACCTCACGGCAGGACATACAATGCTGTCACTTATGGATGGATTCTCAGGGTACAACCAGATCAAAATAGCACCAGAGGATCAGCACAAAACCGCTTTCACTTGTCCATGGGGTACCTTTTGCTGGAATGTCATGCCATTTGGGCTGAAAAACGCAGGTGCTACATATCAGCGGGCCATGACAACTATATTTCACGACATGATGCATGTGACCATGGAAGATTATGTTGACGACATCTTGGCAAAATCACTCACCAGGGACTCACACCTTGACACATTAGAGAAAGTCTTCCAACGACTGGACCAATTCCAAGTAAAATTGAACTCGAAGAAATGTGTGTTTGGGGTAACATCGGGCAAGCTGCTAGGCTTCATCGTGTCAGCAAACGGCATAGAGGTAGACCCGGCCAAGGTCAAAGCAATCATGGACATGCCTCCGCCCAAAACTCTAACACAGTTGAGATCCTTACAGGGCAAGCTACAAGCCATCCGCAGGTTCATCTCACAGCTGGCAGACAAGTGCCATCCTTTCAGCCATCTCCTACATAAGAACGTTCCATTTAAATGGGATGAGCAGTGCGAAGAGGCATTCAACAAGCTCAAGGAGTACCTCATGAATCCTCCTATACTCATGCCTCCGATCTAAGGAAAACCTTTGATTCTCTACATATCTGCTACACCTACTGCTCTTGGGGCTCTCCTAGCGCAGCAAGACTATGAGAACAAGGAAAGAGCTATGTACTACATCAGTCGAACCTTAGTGGGCTACGAGTTGCAGTACTCACAGGTGGAACGTTCATGCCTTGCGGTGGTTTTTGCCTCACAAAAACTCCGACACTACATGTTGGCACATCCTGTCAAACTCATTGCCAAGATCGACCCACTAAAATATCTTCTCAACAAAGCAGCTCTCACAGGTCGACTAGCCAAATGGGTTATGCTTCTTAACGAATATGATATAGAGTATGTGGACAGAAAAGCCATCAAGGGGCAAATCATCGCTGACCAACTAGCTGAGGCACCATTACAGGACACTTCACCAATGCAGTTTGAGTTCCCTGATGAATCTTTATTCACTCTGTCAACATCTCCTTGGAAACTCTACTTCGACGGGTCTTACACCAACCATGGATCGGGGGCAGGTATCTTGTTCATCACTGCCCAAGGCGACACAATTCCAAAGTCCTACAGGTTGTTATTTCCATGCACTAACAATATAGCGGAGTATGAGGCTTTGGTAATTGGTCTCAAGATGGCCACTGAGTGGAAAATCCAAGCACTATGTGTCTACGGTGATTCTCAGCTTGTCATAAACCAGGTCAATGACGAGTATCAAACCAAAGATGAGAAGCTCATCCCATACAAGCGAATGGTCGACGACCTCAAAGAACATTTTGGGACCATCTCGTTTGAGCAAATACCCAGGATAGAGAACAAAGCAGCCGATGCAATGGCGACCATAGCCTCTCTTCTTGAGATACCTGAACATGAGTCACGGTATGAGTTCTTAGTAGAAACAATTCGACAGCCGGCTTATGATCTCCTCGAAACCCATTCCATTTGCCACCTAGTAGGATCTGATTCACCTTGGTACGGTAAGACCTACACTTACCTCAAGGACAATGTCCTTCCTTTGGACCTCTCTTCCAACCAAAAACGAACTTTCATCCGACAAGCCTCCCGTTACACCATTATCGCCAATACCCTTTACCGACGTGGTCTGGATGGTACTTTACTCTGTTGTCTAGAACAAGAAGAATCTGTAACTGCCTTGCGAGACGTGCATGAAGGGATTTGCGGAACACACTCCAGCGGTCCTTCCTTAGCTAAGAAACTCATGCGTTTGGGTTATTACTGGCCCAATATGGAAATGGATTCATATCAGTTCGTCAAAAAGTGCAAACAATGCCAGATACATGGGAACCTGATTCATGCACCTGCTCAGGAGTTGAGACCTCTAATGACACCCTGGCCCTTTTGCCAGTGGGGACTTGACCTCGTGGGAAAGATTCATCCGCCCTCTTCTAACGGCCATAAATTCATCATAACCGCCACTGAATACTTTACAAAGTGGATTGAAGCCGTTCCCTTATCGACCGTCACAGGAAAGCAAATTTCCTCTTTCATTCTGAATTACATTATCTGCCGATATGGCATCCCTTCATCCATCATAACGGATAACGGGAGACCCTTCAAAAATCAGGATGTCCAGGAACTTTGTGAATGTTTCAAGATCCAACATCGCTTCTCCACTCCATATTACCCCCAAGGTAACGGCCAAGCTGAGGCATCGAACAAAACCATTCTGAAAATCCTAAAGAAGACTGTCAATGAAGCTGGTCGCGATTGGCATGTCCAACTCAATCCCGCTCTGTGGGCCTATCGAACCAGCATACGCACTCCCACAGGTGCTACACCCTATGCCCTCGTCTATGGTTCCAAAGCCATCCTTCCCATTGAGGTCGAACTCCCATCCCTTCGGGTGTCGTTGAAAGGTCTCATATCAGACGAAGAGTATAGAGTCTCCAGACTACAAGAGCTAGAACTGCTAGAGGAAAGCCGCCAGAAAGCTTTTGACCATCTCAAAGCCTATCAACAGATGATGTCAAGAAGCTACAACCACAAGGTTAGACCAAGATGCTTCAAGGTTGGGGACCTCGTCCTAAAAGAGAACCCTCGCAATCAGCAGGACAGAGAAAAGAAAGGTAAGTTCGAGCCTAACTGGCTTGGACCCTATGTAATTGTAGCGGCTTACAGATCGGGGGCATATCAGTTGGCCACATCAGAAGGTGAGTTGTTTGATGATCCAATCAACAGCATGCACCTTCACCGGTTCTATACCTAAGAGAACCCCAGTGCAAGGGGGTACAATAAAGTCAAAAAATCAAAAAAAAAAAATCAAAAAAGTTACAAAGAGAAAATACAAAAAAATCGGAAAAAATAGCAAGCATGCAAAAAAAAAATCGTCCTTTGGTGAAAACCTGGCAAACAGGCGCCTTGGATAGGTATCATGGTGAAAACCTGGCAATCAGGCATCATGTTACTTTCTAGCTTCTCGTGCAAATAAAAGCAAGTGATGAAAACCTGGTAAACAGGTGTTACTTGTGACAAACCGCATTCTCCATCTTTGGGAATCCAATCACCTTGAGCCCATTCCCCCTCTATTTTCCTCATTTGACCCATATCCATCCCACAAACAAACGCTTGACAGTTACCTATCATGGCTTGATACTCACCTTGTGGCCTTGTCAACCAAGGTTTTGTCCCATACCGTCTCCTCAATGTACGCCTAGTGTAGTGTCTCTCGTCAGTGTCTGTGGTCCGAATCCATGAACTACGTTGCCTCTGCGCCGTCACGTAGGCAAGGCCATTATTCTAATGCGCCCCAGAGGCTTCCATCTCTCCCAAGGTCCCATTCGTCTCCTTTCTTGTCTTCATTCTGGTCGTCTTTCTTCTAGTCCATCCAAGGTCCATTAGGGTTTACCCCGAACTACGTTGCCTCTGTGTCGTCACGTAGGCAAGGCCATTTAGCAATGAGCCCCCGAGGCACTAGGTCAGTCCCTTAGGGTCAGTCTTCTCAATAAGGATTGTGCAACCTTCTCATTAGGTAAGCAAATGCAAGCAAACACCCGCACTTCAAGCAGACATCCCGACAATGAGCATCTTAACCTATCCAATGCAAAGCAAATACCCAAGGTCTTCTAAAATGATTTTATGCAAATTAAGGCAAGAAATAAACACATATCAACGCAAATATGCTTTTGTAGATTGGAACCTAGGGTTAAGTTACAGAGTCTTGGTTTTTGCTATCATACCTTCCTATGCTACTCAAGGATGCCAAAAGCTAGAGATGCTATGATGGGGGCATGATTACTTTCTTTGTTTGTTGTCTGTGGATTAAACTTTAGTAATGCGATGCCTTGTCTAAGGACATGATCAACAAAAGATCATCGAGGACATCTAAAGCCTTACATGAATAGGGGCAATCCTTGCTTGTTGAAACGCAAGAGGTACTCAAGTCATCTAGATTCAATTTTGACTAGATGCTTGTATTAACTTGCTCAATCACACTCCATGTAAGCGATACTCAGGTCATCTCGGTTCAATTATACCTAGATGCTTGTATTCACTTACAACATTTCATAAAAATACCAAAAACAAAATGCCCAATGATGAAATAAAGCAATCTAAAAGCAAAGCATCCGTCCTATATCCATACACCCATCCATACAATCCTCATTATTCAAACTATGTAGAGTAACGATATCAAGAAAAGTTCCTAAGTCATTCTTTCGCAACCATTCCTCTATCCATCATGTCATTCTTATGTCGATAGAGTACATTTGGACATCACAAAAACAAGGCATATAGGAGCATATCATATCATTCGTAGAAACTAGTCACGCACATGATTAGGTTAGTAGAATGCACCATCCAATGCATTAGGTCACCAATACTTTTGCATCACATCTTAATCTTAAAAGCCCAGAATATCAAACAACATAGCTAAGTGCATCACATATATAGTTACATCACCACATAGTACTCATGTTACAACTGCATACATTCAAAGCATTACATCATATAAACATCCAATAGCATCTCACATATCTATACAGCATCATAACATAGAAATCATGTTCCATACATATACATCTGCATTAGCTCATTTAGACATCACATATATAGTTACATCATAACATAGAAATCATGTTTCATATACATACATTTGCATAAAATCACATAGACATCATATTACATTTTGCATTCATTTGTCACATTATATCATATAGACATCATATAGCAGCATATCAAAGTATTTCTCATATAGCATCATATAGACCATCTAACTATGCAATAGAATCACATCATACAATAGAAGTAAAATCATCATCTCATAACGCATGCAATAGATACACAAAGTTGCATCATCATCCATACTATCATATACAAAGAGGTCCAAATGTACAATATCACCATCTCTCTCAAAATCAAAGTGTCATATACAATATGCGTCTAAATAGACGGTGATACATGTCCCAAAAATGTACAAAATCTGGTCTGTGTCTACCCTTGCTGCTGTGGGCCACCACTGCCAGCTCCTGACTGCTGAGGTCCCATCACGGATGCCCCTGACTGCGAAGGACCTGCTCTGTGAGCCACCCCAGACTGACTCCTGAAACTCCCTGCCCTCTGGCTCGACGCCACGGCACCATGGTACAAGCCTTGGTAGTACTGTGCCTGCTGCTGCGCTCTGGCTAGGTCTGTCTGTGCCTGTGCCAACTGCGTCTGCAACTGGCCTACCTGTGCCTGTGCCTGCTGCACCTGCCCAACCAAAAATGTACTCGCTGCGTCTGTGCCCATGGCAACCACTGCTGTGTCTCTCTCTACTCAGATAAGGCGTACCCGGGCATCTGCCATGTCTCGCTCGCGAGTCAAACCAGCGATCACCGCTGCGTCTGTATCTCGCCTCCTCTCCACTCTCCTCAGCTGTGCCTGCAGCTCTCGCACCTGTCCCCTCAGGCTGGCTATAGTCCTCTCATGTGCCTCACCCTGCACTGGCCCCTGTGCTGCCTCTGCCTGTCCTAGCCCCTGCTGCTGGGGCACCTGCTGCTGTGGCACCCGCTGCTGCGGCACCTGCTGCTGCGGCACCTGCTGCTGCGGCACCTGCTGCTGTGGTACCTGCTACTGTGGTACCTGCTGGGGTGGTGGCATCTGTGCCTGCTGCTGCACCTGCTGCTGTACCTCTCCCTGTCCTGGCACTGTCTGCCCAGCCCGATCTATCCTCCTCCGCTGCCTCAGCCTCTCTGCAGCTCGGCCACCCCGTCATCCTCGTCCTCCTCTAGCGCCCCTCCGCCCTGGGCCAGCCTCTCCCTCCTCATCCTCTGAGTCCGCCTCGTCAATACGAGGCACCAGCATGCCAGGTCCTGAATATCTCGGGAATGGATGTGTGGTAATCCAATCCTCATACTCCTGTGTAATCCCCGCATCTGCTATCTCTCGCCTCATGTCCCATGCCACGTAAGGCAACTGCTGGAACTCTGCCAGGGCCTCCTCATAAGAAGCCATCGGCCCCCATCGGACCCTCTCTGCATGTGTCCGTGCAAACATGGCCTGTCCCTGCGGCATGCCCTGTCTCCTGCTGAACTGTCTCAGCACTCGGCCCACCATCTGCCTCTCCAGTATGTGCCGTGTCCGGCCTATCAACCACCTGGTCTGGAAGCAGTAGGGTAGCTCATCTCCCTCGTCATCCCAGGGCTCGCAATCCAAATATGGCCACCAGACGACCACATCTACCCCATCCAAGGTATGCCGCCAGTACTCTAGCTTCCCCAGCCTGTGCTGGGAAATCACTCCTGCATAGCCATAGCTGTATGGCTCTCCTCGCTGCCTAGCAAAGACGCATATCGGCCTGGTCATCGCTATGTGCTCCCACAGCCAAAACTGTAACAGCAACACCCCGGCCGATAAACTCGTGCTGCGGTGGTACACCACCTGATGCATGTCGTGATATAGGTGGGCTAGCACGCAAGGTCCCCACGCATATCGGGTGCCCTCGGTCAGCATCCGCTCCATGATCCTGCCCCATCCAATGGGGAACCCATGCGATCTCCTGTCTGGGCATACAACACCCGCAATCAGTCCAGCCACAATCCCAGGGAAGTAGTCATAATAGTCATAGATATCCTGCCACGGGATGACCTGTCCCACCAGCTCGGGATCGTCAAATACTCGCTGACACTCGGCAAGTCCCGCATCCCGCTGTGCGTCATACTCCACTAACTCGCCTACCACGGGCATGTGCAGTATCCTGTAGACGTCCTCCAGCGTCACCGTCATCTCTCCAGTGGGGAAGTGGAAGGTCCCGTCCTCGCTGTGGAATCTCTCCACAGCAGCTGTCAATAGTCCTCGGTTCGCCCGCACCTCGGGCATAAAGCAAACATAATCTAAACCCATGGCACCAAGCGCCACTCTGTCAGCCTCCGTCAGCATGTATCTTTGCAATAAAGGCATGGGGAACGTCTCCCTCGACTGCAGAGTCTCTCGTATCTCCTCCTGCAAGCACGCAAAGCAAGGCGTCAGTCTCAAGCTGCATATACCATACTCAACATATCTATTGAACTATATCAACTAAACTTAGCATTTCAAATTGATCAAAACAGCACACTACATCTCTTGACTAGATTCCTGCAATCTCAGAGATAGCTCATCGATTCCTGCGTCAAACAAGACGCTAATCGAATCAATTTGGCTAAGTAATTTGCCCTCTCGAGCAAATGCACCACTACAGGTGTTAAAAGCGCCATTTTTGGTATATGCGCCGCAATAATCAACATATGCGCCGCAAAAATGCATATGCGCCGCTACAGGGTACATATGCGCTGTTATGACGCATGCGCCGCAGAAATCCACGTATGCGCCGCGAAATTACGGATGCGCCGCAGGAAGTCACATATGCGCAACTTTAACAAATACGCTGCTACATTTCACGCATGTGCGGCAGAAATACAAAAGCGCCGCCCAATTACGAAAGTGTAACTAGAATGCACAAATGCGCAGCTTTCACGCATGCGCCGCTGAAACCGGCATATGCGCCGCGAAATTACAAAAGCGCAGCTTCGCGAGGCATATGCGCCGTTCTGCGTTTCGGCGCATTCATTTCACCTATTTTCTACGTGCATTTATGACACCTAAACTCGACCCTAGGAGAAATTTTTCGAAGCACATACCGGGGGTCCTGCCTCTGCTGGCCGCCCGAATCGTCGGACTCGCTCGAATCGGTGCTCCTCGCGTGGAATGTTTGCTGCTCTGGCTGCCATGCTGCTCTAAGTTTGCTCTGAGCTCTCTTTCTCCAATCCAGATCAACCAAGTGTGCAAATGACTATTCTTGTGGACCCAGCTCCTATTTATAGCCTCCAAACCCTAATTCTGGCTAGGTGATGACTGTGACTACTTCCCGTGTCTGTTTTCCCCCCCGTTTTCTTCCCGCATCCCTAACCGCGTCCCTTTTCCTCCAACCTATCCTAACCCCTTCCTCGTTGTGAGATCGTCCGTCTCCAAAACTTTCGCCGTTTTTCCCGTCCAATCTCCCGAGGGGGCATCCTATCGTCATTTAACCTGTACCAGGGGCAAACCGGGGCATGTATCATCACTCAGACTATCAATTTCTTTGAAGCAACGCTGTAAACTGCATTGCATCAAAGAGGGGCAAAATGTATACGCCTAAAAATGACGCAAATCATCCTAAATAAATATTCTAAATATTTATTCCATTCTTCTATTAATTAAATAAATATTCCAAATTTATTTAATCAATTCACTATCTCACAATTAAATAAATTCTATTTATTTAATTAAAATTCTTCTAAAGTCCTTCACAATTAAATAATCATAAATTATTTAATTAAGCCTAATTCCTCTATCCTAAAGTTCTAAATTCAAAATTCCACATCACCTTTACACCTCACCTTGTCCACCTCATCAGGTTGCACATGTAATTAAATATATTTAATATTTAATTACCTTATTTTCCCTCACCCACATGGCCTATTTCTTCTCCAATCAGAGGTCAGTTAACCAATCAATCAAATCTGTTAACTAACCTGTCAGTTGAGTCAAATCCTCAATCAATCCAGTCAGTTCCACAATCCACTCTTCTAACTGATCAATCAATTCTGTTAACAGACCAGTCAATGGAGTTAACTCTCCAATCAGTTTTGTCACATCCCACCTTTCATGATGGAGCTGGGACACTTGTCACATTTCCACTGGTTGCACATTCCTCAACCATCCTCAGCCGTTGATCTTCATATCTCCTCTCAACCGTTGATTCCCATTCTTCCAAGTCTATAAATGAAGCTTCATCCCTTCATTCTATTCATCCAGGCTTTTGACATCGTTACTCTGCAGAAATATCACCAGCGCGCCGTTGGCACCCATTTGTCATCTACAAGCTTGAGATCACCATTGTTGCATTGGAGCTCACCTTCATTGCATATCACACTATAGCCGTTCACCATCGACTTCCTCCAACAGCTTTAAAAGAGTGCACTCTCTGAGGGCTCATCTCATCTGCGAAAGGACGATTCGTGATAGGCGAACAACAGAAGTTTCGAAACGGAAGAGGTTTGCTGTGTTTGTTCATTGCTTTGTTTACTTGAATCTTCTTTGTTTCACTATTCTGTTGATGTTTGGGTCATCTATTATTCATTTGATTGATCACTATTTTACCCTCATAGGTAGAAGGTAGGTTAAGAAGATGAAGATGAAATAGAGGGGAGAAGGTAAGTTCAACAGTGAGGAAGAGAGATCTGAGTGATAGAATGTGACAATTAGTAATGTGATGTGGGATGTAATATGAAGGTATCTAATGTTGTTTGAGTACTTCTATTAGGTCATGTCACAACCCATGCAGAAAGTTGTAGCCCATGTGGAAAGTTTTACAACATGAATTGTTAGAGCTGTTTCTATTTGTGGAGAGTTTATCTTGGGTTTGTGCCAAAGGAAAATATTTTTGACATGTCTAGTAGCCATTGTGAAGGTCTACGATGTGCCACATGGAGAGCCTCCACCGTTGGATTGTTGTAATTTGTAATTTGGCTATATTTAGTTGGAAACATGTTTCATCTAGTTTCGAGCTTTGTGCCAACTTGAGGTTGATGTAGATCCAATGAGAATCTTGGGAATGGTATAAATAAGAATATTTGAAATGGTAGAAGGTAGGCAAAGAATATGAAGATGTACTAGAGGGAAGAAGGTAAGTTCAGCAGTGAGAAAGAGAGATTTGAGTGAAAAGGTGAGGTAATTAGTATTATAATGTGGGGCATAATCTAATGGTATCCAATGTTGTTTGAGTACTACTGTTAGGTCATGTCATAGATTGTGCAGAAAGTTGTAGCTCATGTGGCAAGTCTGTGGTAACTATTTTTGGTGTATTATACTAGAGCTTAGTAGTTGGTTGTATGTAACAAGTCTGGAAGTCATGTTTCCCTAGTTTAGTGTATTTTTTTGTATGTAGGAAATCCCTAATGGTGACTATCCATTTGTGTTATCTTAGTTAATCTTGGTGTAATGAAATGGTTGTGGCTTGACATGTATGAGGGCCCATTGTGAAAAACTATATAGTTGTCTTACAATGATAATCTTACAAGTTTTCTAATCAATGTGTGTATTCTTGTGAATTGTGGCAATTGTGGTTAAATCTTTGTTGTGAGCTACACGATTGAATAGTCCTTCTTGGACCCTCCTATTATGACCACATTAGATATGCTAGTGAGTAGCATCTTTGTGGATTAAATATTCTTGGTTTTTGTGTTTATGAACATGTTGATTGGAACCTAGAGCCATCAATAAGTGCTTGATTCAATTCATTCCCAAATAGCACTAAGATTGAGGTAGGTATGCCTTATTTGGGGTTTAACAACTTGCAATAGGTTTGCTTTGGCCTAATCCTTGTTCTTGCCTTGGTTTATGTGACCATTCTCTCACGTTTTGAGGTTGAGACATAATTCATATGGTTACTCAAGGTGATAAGAGTGATTTAGAGCCTTTAGTCAACTTAGTAAACTATTTTAGGGCTTCTAAGATCCTTAAGATCAAGAATAGGCTTGTCCCTTGTTTTCGGTCACCTAATTTACTAGTGGGGACTCTAGGGGCCACCTAATTTACTAGAGATGACCCTATTGGGTAACCTAACCTATTCCAGGAAACCTTACCTTGTCCTAAGTGACCCTAATATCTCTCAAGCAACCTTGATTGAAAAAAGCACGGTGACCCTAGCTAGCAAAAGGGGTTACCCTTGGATAGTAGGCACTTCCCAATTTTTTTTGAGAAAAAATTCTAAATGAAATTTGTTTCCCTTGGTATTCATTTCCTTCTTATCATCTCATATTGGAGTTGTAGTTGGTATTTTATAGTTATCTACTCCTTCATGTTGGAACATGTGCATTTGTGTGAAATTAGCTAGTCGATAGTTCTATTGGTTGAGACCTTGTATCTCCCAATTGACCCATCTCTTGTGTAGGCATTCCTAATGACTGGATTTCTTGAACTCAAATCCTCTTGGATGTCTATTGTGTGGTTTCTTGTGATGTCTAATGAAGTGGGTGTTTCTCTCATTCTATTCCTTGTGTTCATGATATAATCAGACCATGGACGAGTGTCTAATCTTTGTCATAGAGGAAACTCTATCATGTTGTATGATCTTCATAGTGACTTTGTCACAATAAATGGTTAAGTCTTCCACTTGTGTTTCTATGCTTAGTGCATTGGCATTACACACCTTGAGTGTTGTCATGTTCTATTGCAGCATCTCGAGTGTGTAGGCATGTAATGTGGTATGTTGATGTTGCATTTACATAGTGAAAAATTGGTTCATCTAATTTTTGTCCATTAATGTCTTGAGTGAAAGCTTGGGGAATTACACACCTTACTCCTACTTCTTCCTAGGAATTTCTATTCCAAAATCCCCTTCACCAAATCCTCCATTGTTCTTGAATCCCCTCTCCAAAACACTTGTTGCATACCTAACCCCTCTTGATCCCTTTTCCTAAACATACTATTGACATTTTCATCTCCACCTTGTCCTCCATTGCACAAGAATACACCACCAAGGTGATAGACATCATCCTAGTGTTATTGGAAACTGCAAAACCTTGTAAACATGACAAACACCCCACATAGGAAGCACACACTAAGATTTTTTACAAGGCTTAAGTTGAGGTTAAAAAGTGCCACCTAGGGGACTAACTAAGGCAATCTCCCAAATAACCACACCCTTTCCTAATCCCCCTCTAGCTATGTAGATATTTAAAGAACAATACTAAGAGATTGAAGGAACTTCAAAAGGTGACCCAAATAGAGAAGAAGCAAGGTACATAAGTGAGTAGGTCTTAAAAATATTAGAGTTCTACCATAGACACAAAACCCATCATTCTGGTTGTAGAAGTGACATGCAAGAGAGTGTGTACAAAGTTTTCATGTTCCTTGACCTATAAGAGCACCCATCACCAACAAATGTGTCTTGATTTAGTGTTTGAAGAGGACATGAATTCCTATAACTAGTGCTAAAGTCTTTCAAGGATGTTTGAGAAGGGAGGGTGTAACATGTTATCTCATATTACCTGGATTAACATTCCCAATTTACTATCAAGTAAATAATGTTAGTGTAGGTTTTTTATTTTTCCTTAGGGATATTTCTTTTTCCTACACATTATTAAGCTTGCTTAGGTTTATTATAAGTGGTTAATATGAGGACACGTGGAGAAATACATCAGCTACATGTGTAACTCTCTCCCACACATGGGTAGTTGAGTTACACATCCTTTTTTGGCTTTTTGTGCCACCTCTCATAACCACTATTTTGTCCTTACCTAAGTAGGTTATGGGGTAGTTAGAGTTCTCACACTCTTTTGTCTTTATGTGCCACCCCTCATAACTCCTTTTTGTTTTCATGTAAGGAGGTTATGCCACATGTTTTGGCATTTACCAAGTAGGTAAAACCTCCCACCTTTTATGGGATATGGGAGTTATTACACCTCTTGGATGTATATGCCCTATTTTTGCTATATATACAATACTCTCCTCTCACTGTAGCAAGTTCACAAGCTTGAATATCAGTTCAGTGATAGCTCAGTGAGAGTATTGAGAGTCTTCTCAAAATTCTCTTTCTTTGTCTCTATTTTTCTCTCATTTCAGATATCTCTTCATTCTACTATTTTGATCTTCAATCATCTGTTGAGTGGAGGCGCATATGATCTACGACCGACATCAGATCCTGGCTCGGTTATCACTTCTCGTAGAATCTAACATGGTATCAGAGCGCAGGTCATCGGTTCGAGTCCCTCGAGCCCTCGAGCCTTTGTCCGCGTAAGCTCGACTTATCAACGTGGTACGTAGTGGGTATGAATCCCACATGGTACGTGGTTGTATCTGGCTCTAACATGGTATCAGAGCTATGTTGTCTGGTATAGCTCATTATTTTTCTGATTTATTTGAGAGATTTGAGATTATTAGATCGCTAATATTTTTTCCTAAAAACCAAGTATGCTCTTCTCCTACATCCTTGAATGAACTGGAGAATCAGACCAGTTTAAAGGAAAATAGGCATCTGGGTAATCTGGTTTGCATATATGTGTTCTTGTGAGATCTGGGTGATTGCAGCTTTGTGGTAATATTGGAGGCATCTTTCAGTACTTCCAGAGTGTCCAGAAGGCTTGAGAAAGTCAAAAGTGACTTTTACTCCACCAAAATCAGAGATTGGAGGACACGGTAACAAATCAAGGTTATTTTTTAAAAAATTTTACCGGAGCCGTTTTCATTTGTGCTTCAAATTTCTAGCTTCTACTCATTTTCAGAAAAAAAAGATTTCTGGGTTTTGTTCCTAAGGTCAAAAAATGTTCTGGGTATCTGTTAGTTTTTGCATGCAGCTTATATATTTTGCAGAAATGATGTCAGAAAGCTACAGCAAAACCCCTCTCCATTAGCGTTTTGGAAATTGCAGTTCAACTTCCAAAGGCCATAACTCGAGCTCCCGACCTCGGATTTGCGAGCTTCTTTTTTTTATTTTGGCTAATTTTTCATTCTCTACATGCTGGTACAATCATTTTTTGATTTTAGTGTATGGAGTTTTTAGAAATTGCAAATTCTCAGTCGTGACATTGCACAGTTCTCGTTTTTGGGAACTTCGGAGGATCATAACTTTCACATACGACCTCGTATCGAGGCGATTCTTTTTTTGAAAGTGCATGATTTTTCAAGTAGATCGCAGTGGTACTATTTATTTCTTTGGATATTGTGCCAAAGTTATAGTTTCAACATATGCTCTTCATGAGGGTTTTGTAATGCATTGAAATCAAGACCACTTAGTATTTCTTACTAGTGGAAATTGTAAACGCACATATCTAAGGCCATTTTTATTCATGGAGGCTGATGTGAACATTCATCAGTGCATGCACTATTTCCTTTCTTGCATGCATTAGGTTTGCATTTTCTCTGCACTTCATTTCTGTACCAGATCATTTCTCAATCAACTATTGCTTCATAGATTCCAGCGTTGTGCTAGTTGCGAGTTTTCCAGTGTTCCTTGGCATCGGGTCTGTTGTTGCTTTTTCATGATTTCGACCTGAGTCCTTGAGTGACTCTAATATGGTTTCTAGCAAACAGAAGTATCTTTCCTTGCTTGCCAGATTAAGGATTCCAGTGTTACTTCACAAATGTGCTTCCAGTGCTTTTTGTTGCAGCAGGTTATCTCATTATGGGGGGGTTGTATGATCTCTCTTATCATCCTTTGTGTGGATAGAGATTGATTGGATTTGTGATGGATATCATTGTTGTATTTCATCTCTTTTTTGGAGAGGAGTTTTGTCCCACTGGGTTTTCTCCTTTTCTCCATTTGTGAGAGATTTCCTTTTTCTTTGTACATGGGTACCTCATCAGGCTTCACTTGCCGGGACCCATATCTTTTCACCCACCTAAGCTACGCTTAAGGGGGGGTGTTAGTGTAGGTTTTTTATTTTTCCTTAGTGATATTTCTTTTTCCTACACATTATTAAGCTTGATTAGGTTCATTATAAGTGGTTAATATGAGGACACATGGCGGAATACATCAGCTACATGTGTAACTCTCTCCCACACATGGGTAGTTGAGTTACACATCCTTTTTTGGCTTTTTGTGCCACCTCTCATAACCACTATTTTGTCCTTACCTAAGTAGGTTATGGGGTAGTTAGAGTTCTCACACTCTTTTGTCTTTATGTGCCACCCCTTATAACTCCTTTTTGTTTTCATGTAAGGAGGTTATGCCACATGTTTTGGCATTTACCAAGTAGGTAAAACCTCCCACCTTTTATGGGATATGGGAGTTATTACACCTCTTGGATGTATATGCCCTATTTTTGCTATATATACAATACTCTCCTCTCACTATAGCAAGTTCACAAGCTTGAATATCAGTTCAGTGATAGCTTGGTGAGAGTATTGAGAGTCTTCTCAAAATTCTCTTTCTTTGTCTCTATTTTTCTCTCATTTCAGATATCTCTTCATTCTACTATTTTGATCTTCGATCATCTGTTGAGTGGAGGTGCATATGATCTACAACCGACATCAGGTCTTGGCTCGATTCTCACTTCTCACAAAATCTAACAAATAATCATTATCATCATAATCTTATTTTTGTTTAACAATAAACATTTGCATAATCATTATATAAAAAGCATATCTTTTCTAAATAATCTCAAACTGAAAATTTACAACATATTCAAAGATAGCATGCTAGTGAGTTCCTTCACTTTACAATCATAATGTTTTTTCTCATGGCAATAATTATAAATTTGCGTAGAATTTGACTCTCAAGTCATATAAATAGAATATACTGCATCTGGAGTTTTGATAGCTATCTTCATAAGTCTCAACTTGTCATCTTCTTGGGAAGGAGAGCATCACCCGAGTTCTTTTCCTCCAACCATAGACCGGCGGTCTCCTGCACAAATTCCTGCCTAGAAGTGGCCCTACCCTTCAAGAAGGGAATAGATATAAGGAACCATAAGGTTTTCCATTTGAGTTTCTAGTGTTGTGTCCTTCATAACTCATCACGATCATACAACTATAGATCCACTCTAACTATGTATGACACTACTAGATGGTTATGCCATTTAGAGCACAGTGAACTGACTAATGCATGCAGAGACAGATGCATTACTTTGGCTAAAGATTTAATAAACATAGATGTTTCGCAATGAACGTAGTCGATTGTTCACACACCTCTAACTTGACTTAGAAGCTATCTCATACTACAGTGATTATAGACATAACTTGTATGATCATTATTTCTTTTCCAATCCATATGAGTGGGTATCAATCCTTAGTCTCTGGATATATACATACATTGTAAAAAGGATTAGGAAATTCTAACTTTTTTAGAGAGTCCCTCTTTTGCATCCTTGCTATGACTTCCTGTCATTCTACTCTATGTTACAAAAATCCATCAGTCTATTTCATTAAAATAAGTTTTATTTGAACAAGATTCATTTAGAATCATCAAAATACCCTTTAGACTCATTCTGTCTCATTCTAGAGTTTTCTTGATCACATTAATGTCGATCAAACATATTTATATAAAGCCATTTCTAACTTAAGAGTTTTAGTTTTCATAAATCTTCTAATTTAACTCGAGGGTTATCTTTTCTAACCCATAACATTAAATAATGAACACCCTTGTTCTTTAATATAATAGATATATCATACTAGATGTCTCTAGTTTACTTTGATCATTTGGTCTTATTGACTTTTCAATTTATACAACAAGAGTAGATATCATCTACCAAGTATACCCTTATTACATGCATTAACTTAATAGGGTTTCTTGTTTTCTCATAACTAATCTTTTTGTAAATCTCGGTCTATCAACTCAATTAGTTTTCAAGTTTATAACATTTAGTTATAGGCCTGGCCTCTTGGTCATCTTGGTCGTATATCTTTCCACAAGGGAAGATTTAAAATAAACAAGATTTCAGCTTTTGCATCTTTCATTATATTTCTTATCATGCAGTAGAGTATAAATAATTTGGTATCCCATGTCATCCACAATGATGACAATAATGTCTTTTCTTAGGAAAGATTGGTTATAATGAGCCTTCAACTCATCGAGTTGTATGAATCTTTACAATATGGCTCTAAATAAAACCAATAATTAGTTTCACATATTCTTGATTAGTCATAATAACTTGAAAGAATTCATTTTAATAAAACAATAGGGTCTACAGTCTTTTGACTATTAAGAGGCTTCAAGTTATACACAGTGTTAATGATCCCATCGACCACTGGATGGTTTAATGATTCTAAGCCTTTTGACTCTCTTTTTTGAACTGGGTTTAAATACATGAGTTCTATTTATGAAAAGATTGCCCGTAATAGCACACAACTATATATATATATATATAGGCTATGCCATAAATGGCACCAGTTTCACAAACTGGTTACATGATTTCCATATAAACAGAGTTAACAACAATATGACTTAACCATACATGTCGATTTGTTGAGCTGAGTCAACAATAAAGATAACGATAGTCTTATATGCCATGCACAATGTTGCTTGGGTTAGCATTCCTACGCTCTTCAAACCCTTAGAATAAGATAGGTATAATACGTAGTCTCTAAAGTCCACAAGCTCTAATATTCTTGCCTAGAGAGCAAGCTTCGTTCTCTTCACAACTAACAACTATCTCCTATGGAGATACTATAATATCTTCTCAATACCAAGAAGGCTCTTACCAAAAAAAAAAGACTATTCTCTTCATGCCTATTCAGAGAATGCATAACAACCAAAAGATTATTGAAAGGAATAGTTATCCTTCTCTCCACTATGCAGAGTAACTAAAAGCCTTCTCCACAAAAATCTCCTCAAAGGGAGCATGGAACTCTCTAGATGTTCTCCTACTCCAAAACATTCTCGCGGCCATAGTGGGATTATCCCCACTCATTCCACTTTACGTGGGTTAAGGATAATGTGTCTCACTATGTGAACATAGTGGTAGCACCAAAGAAGAGCTTATCACCGAAAAAGAGATAATTCTTATTACTTAATAAAATAGATTTCTGTATCAATATAATAGTATTTAAATAAATAAATAATTATTATATCAACATAATGGTAACATTACCATTATTACGAAGGTTGATATTAATCACTTGATAAGGTGTGAGAGTGGGTTGAGATCTTCTTCCCCTTCGCAACCTTATGCAAAACAGAGAAATATATCAAAAAACTCTTTCAACCAAATCAAATGAAGTTTGACGTTGGAAAACCTTTTCCTCACATCAAATCGATAATGGTTGAATTTGAAATGTCTAAAAAGAATAGACAACTGATACATACCTTGTCTCAAAATGGTTCACTAAGTACACGAATTGGAGCTCAGATGGCGAACCTGACTTTTCTATAACATGTATTCCCTTCTCTTTGGTGATACTCTCCTTCCATTCTGGAGGTGGAAATCTTTTCATGTTTACACTCACAATCATACAAACTATGATCAGTGTATCATCAATAAATCATTATTCATCATATAAAAATAATCTCAACAACATCTAATCTCATGTCTAATTCTAAGCATTAATCATAATCCATATAATCAATGATTTATCCTGACATTTTCCCAAACGTCAAATCATTAATCTACTATTACTTATCCATCTAATCACATGAAAGTAAAAGTGAAACATAGTTAAAGTTTGGGGATGTAACATATCTCCCCCCATAAGAATCATCGTCCCCGATGATTTAATGTATCTAAAGTTTATAACATAAAAAGAATTTTGTTCATCATAATGAAAAGCTTAAAATAGATGAGGGAATCTTTGATAAATATTATCATAATTCTCCCAGGTGGCATTCTCTTTTGCATACTGGTCTCACTGGACCTTGCATTGAGTAATTTCCTTATTACGCAAGCATAGCTTATGTATTTCAAGCACCTTGATGGGCTCGATCATTACCACCCTTGGGTCCTTCACCTGTATAGCATTCTAATCAAGAATAGGAACATGATTATCTCCTGCAATATACTTTTTCAAATATGAAACATGGAAAATATTATGCATCATGGCAAGAGATAGCAGTAGAGCAATCTTGTATGCAACTGGGTTGACCTCCTTGAGAACTTCGAAGGGACCCACATACCTAGGAGCTAGTTTGGATGTCTTTCCAGACTTAATAGAACTCTTCTATGGTTTAACTCTTAAGAGGACTTTCTCTCCTACTGAGAAATGTCTTGCGATGTGTTTAGCATCCGCATAACTTTTCTTCCTATCATTCACTTCTGCTGGCCTTTTCTTAATTAAATGGACTTGCTCAGATTCCATTTCTGATATCATTTCTTGACCAAGGCTAATCCTATCTTCTAGCTTATCCCAACTTATAGGAGTTCAACACTTTCTTCCATATAATGCTTCAAATGGAGCCATCTTAATAGCGGAATGATAGGAATTATCGTAAGCAAATTCCACAAGAGGAAGATAATCTTCCCACTTGTATTGTTGGTCCATGCAATACATTCTCAATCGATCTTCTAACACTTGGTTTACTCTTTCAGTTTGGCCATCTTTCTTGGGATGATAAGCAGAACTTATGCTTAACTAAGTTCCAAGTAAGGAAAATACGGTTTGCCAAAACCTTGATGTCATACGGGCATCCCTATCTGAGATAATCTTCTCAGGAATACCTTGCAATCTGAATACTTCTTGCATAAATTTGTAGGCTATGACTGGTGCCCCATCTGTCAAATTCCTAGGTATGAAATGTGCTACCTTGGTGAGTCTATCCACCACAACCAGAATAGCATTGTGTCTATTTCTAGACATAGGAAGTCCTTGCACAAAATCCATACTAATGATTTTCCATTTCCATTCCAGAATCTCATGAGGGTATAAAAGTCCTACTAGGTGATGGTGTTTTTCCTTCACCCTCTGGCATTCTAGACATCCAACTACAAACCTTGCAGCATCCCTCTTCATTCCTGTCCAAGAATGTAATGGTTTTACATCAGCTAGCAATTTTGTTAGTCTAGGATGTCCTGAATAAGGTGTAGAATGAACCTCCTTCCACATGATATTCCTTAACTCCTCAGAGTTTGAAACATACATTCTTCCTTTAAACCTTAATAGTCCATCTAGTTCAAAGTGGAATCCATCATACCTAGAATCATGAGGATTGTTCACAAGAGCTTGTTTTACCTACTCATAGTATTCATCTCCCTTGGAACTTTACAATACCTAATTCCTAAAATTAGAATGTATGGAGATCATCGAGAAGACATGTCTTCTCCTACTTAAGGCATCTGTCACTCGATTTTCCTTGCCCTGTATATACTTAATCTCAAAATCGTAATTAGATATTAATTCTAACTATCTTCTCTGGCAAGCATTTAGATGTGGTTGAGTAAACAGATATTTGAGTCCTTGATGGTCTATTTTTAGTTCAAAAGGTTCCCCAAGAAAATAATGTCTCCACATTTGCAGTGCATGAACCACTGCTGCCAACTCCAGATCATGAGGGGCATAATTCTGCTCATAAGATTTCAATTTTCTGGATTCATAAGTAATAACTTGCCCATCTTAGGCAAGTACACCACCTAATCTTTCTCCTGAGGCGTCGGTGATGAATACAAAATGACCATCCAGGTCAGGTACCTTTAAAATAAGTGTCGTAGTCAATCTTTCTTTTAGTTGGTCGAATGCCTCCTGGCATTTCTCTAACCAATCAAATATTTTTCCTTTCCCTTGTAGAAAAGTAATAGGACAGGCAATTTTTGAAAAATTAGCCACAAATTTCCTATAATATCCTACTAGGCCCATGAAACTATGGACTTCGTGCACATTTCTTGGTGTTGGCCATTCCAAAATGGCTCTAATCTTTGTTGGGTCCACAATAATTCCTTTAGCTGAAATTATATGACCCAAATATTGTACTTCCTTTTGAAAGAAGTACACTTTGAGATCTTGTCATACAGTTTATCTCTCTTAATCTCTGAAGAACAATCCTTAGATGTTGAAGGTGTTCCTCTTCATTTTTGGAGTAAATCAAAATATCATCAAGAAAAACAAGGACAAACTTGTCCAAACAATCTCTGAACACACTGTTCATTAAGTTCATAAAAGTTGTAGGTGCATTTGTTAATCCAAAGGGTAGGATAGTGAACTCATAGTGCCCATACCTCATTCAAAAGGATGTCTTATGAATATCCCCATCTTTTAGCCTCAATTGATGGCATCCTGATCGAAGATTGATCTTTGAAAACATAGTTGCCCCTCGCATTTGATCAAGGAGATCATCAATTCGAGGCAATGGATACTTGTTCTTTATCGTAGCCTTGTTTAGCATATGATAATCTATGCATAAATGCAATGTACCATCTTTCTTTTTAACAAAAATACTGGTGCTCCCCAAGGTGAAACACTAGGTCTTATCAATCCCTTTTCTAGCAATTCCTGCAGCTGAGCCATCAACTCCATTAACTTTGTTGTGGTCATTCTATAAGGAGCTTTAGATATAGGTTCCGATCCTAGAATTATATCTATTGAAAAATCAAAAGCTCTCTTAGGAGGTAGTCCTGGTAGTTCATTTGGGAATACATCCTCAAAATCTCGAAGAAAGGGGTATCTATTCATAGCTAATCTCTCCTAATCTATGGATTCTCTTCCTTCAACTCCTTGGAGTTTTTGGGATTTGTAATACATCAAATCATCTTGGAAAACAGATTCCTTGTGATCATTTATTTTCTCCATTTTAATGGAAAAAAGTTGACATCCTTTTCTCTGGGCTCTTTTCATTTGTAGGGCAAATATTTTCCTTAGTTTAAACTCTCTAGGAGTGCTTGGCAAAAAAACTTTATTCCCAAGGTCATCTAGGCATTCTATTGTTTTAGCAAAACAATCCACCTTAGACCTATGTCTCCATAACTAATTTATTCCCAAGATGACATCATATGAGCCTAATGGGGCTACATAAATGTTCACTTTAGTGGAAAAACTCAGAAGTTTAACCTTAGCCTCAAACAAACATTGCTCTACTTGAGCCCTTGTCTGATTAGCATATTCAACTGACCAGGTATTTACACATGTAGCCATCTTTTCTAGAAATCTTATTTAAAACTTTTGGAGAAATAAAACATTCTGTAGCACTAGTATCTATCAAAACTAAAATTGGAATACCAGATAAAATACTTGTGGTTTCAATTGGAGTAATTTGATACTCCACTTGCCGATTATCCAAGGTTGCATGTATATGTTGCTGTAAAGTTTTCTATTGTGAAGGTAAAGAGTTTCCTCACTACTAAGTCCCTTGTGTCTTATTGGGACACTGATTTGCATAATGGTCACCATTTTTCTTGGAGTTATTATTATTTTTCTTTTCACCCTTGGATTCATTCTGATTATCCTTGAATCCTTTATCGCCTTTCCTTTGGAAATTTTTTTTATTTCCCTTTTTCTTAAATGACTAGGAGGATTGGGACCAACTGGACTTTTTAAAGTTCCTTTCCCAGTATGTAGACATGGATTTCAACTTTTGTTCATGTTTAATAGCTTTCTCATAAACTTGGTCCATTATAGTGGGACCATGCACATCAACTTCACCTCCAATTTGGGCATTCAAGCCCATGATGAACTTTCAGATCTGAAATCTCTCATCCTATTGATATTGGGGAACATATTTGAGGAGACGAGTGAATTTCTCCTAGTACTCGTTCACAGATGAGTCACCCTGTCTCAGATTTTGGAAGTCTATAAGCTTTTGGTCAAAATACAACTGAGGAAACCATCTTTTTCTGAAAAGTTCCACAAACCTTTCCTAGGTTAGACTCAAAGAGCTCAGTCTTAGCTCCATCTTCTTGTTCATCCACCAAGTGGATGCTTCTCCTGCCAATTGGTATGCTCCCCATACCGCTTTGGTGATTTCAGAATAATTTCTTATTTCAAAGCATTTAGATCCATTTCTGTAAGCCATGCCTCCACGGCATCTCTACTTACAGTCCCATCAAATTTGGGAGGTGTAATATTTGTCATATCTTTGGATAATTCTAGAGCCAAGTGGCTCCTTTTATCCTCATCGTGTCTCATTTCATTGTTATTCTCTCCACGTCCACTTTGGGTGGTGTTTTCATGACGTTCCTCATCTTCACCCCCATGGAAGGCTTCCTGCCTGGGTCCATTCTGACCCCTGACCTCCTGCTCTAAAGTTCCAATTCTTGCCCTTGTCTCATGGAGCATAGCAAGGATCTGGTCAAGATTTGAATTAGAGTGGCCAAAAGGTTGCCCTTCCTCTTGGATACCTCCAGTGTTGGTTCCTATCCGAACCATGTTGTAATCTACTTCTCCTGAAGTTTGCAAGTTAAGCATTCAATTAGTTTTTTTTCATACTATTGAATCCATTCATAAACATAAATCCATTCTCATTTATGCAATCTTAAACAAGAAAGGAAAAACTTTGCCAATATTTCATAATTGTATTATAGTATCAATGGATCGCATATTACAAACTTTTACATCTTGCAACTGCAAGTCACTTTCAGGTTGGGAGATCTTTCTAGGTTTATCCTCATCCTTGAGGTTTACCAAATTAGACTTAGGAGGTGGATGTACTCACAGGTACTCATCCATGACCTCCCAAGTGATAATAGGAGCATTAGGACCACTTCCAAATGGTAAGTCCTCAAGTACAGAGGGTTTCACTAATTCATTTTCAGAGGTAGGAACAATAGCCTTAACTACTTTGTCCTCTTGCTTGATGCGTTTAATAGCATCAGTGAAGGTTTCAATATCAGATAAACATGTGCCTTCTAGGTAACCAGTTTGGCCTAGGCTTTTCATTCTTGAGGCTCGTCCTCAAAGCCTTTAGGTAACATCCATTTCATGTTACCTTCTTCCTTGGTGTCATTCTTGTTCTTACTATTTTGGAAAAAGAACATCCAAACATTAGCAATTGTTAATGTCTGAGGAAGATTTCATGTAGTGAGCTCATAGGTCCATGTATTGAACCTGGTAGCTTTGATACCATATGTAACATGCTATATCATATTACCTGTATTAACATTCTCAATTTACTATCAAGTAAATAATCATGATCATCATAATCTTATTTTTGTTTAACAATAAACATTTGCATAATCATTATATAAAAAGCATATCTTTTCTGAATAATTTCAAGCTAAAAATTTACAACATGTTCAAAGATAGCATGCTAGTGAGTTCCTTCACTTTACCATCATAATGTTTTGCTCATGGTAATAATGATAAATTTACATAGAATTTGATTGTCAAGTCATATAAATAGAATATACTGCATCTAGAGTTTTGATATATGTCTTCAAAGTCTCAGCTTGTCATTTGCTTGGGAAGGAGAGCATCACCCAAGTGCTTTTCCTCCAACCATAGATTGACCATCCCTTGCACAACTTCCTCCCTGGAAGTGGCCCTACCCTTCACGAAGGGAATAGATATAAGAAACCATAAGGTTTGCCATCTGAGTTTCTAGTGAACTGTGCCCTTCATAACTCATCATGGTCATACAACTATAGATCCGCTCTAACTACGTATGACACTATTGGATGGTTATGCCATCTGGAGCACAGTGAACTGACTAATGCATGCAAAGACGGATGCATTACTTTGGCCAAAGATTTAATATACATAGATGTTTTGCAATGAACATATTCGATTGTTCACACACCTCTAACTTGACTTAGAAGCTATCTCATCCTACAATGATTATAGACATAACTTGTATGATCATTATTTCTTTTCCAGTCCATCTGACCAACTATCAATCCTTAGTCTAGGATATATACATACATTGTAAAAAGGATTAGGAACTTCTACCATTTTCAGAGAGTCCCTCTTTTGCATCTTTGCAAATTCTAGGGTCTATGACTTCCTGTCATTCTACTCTCTATTACAAAAATCCATCAGTCTATTTCATTAAAATAAGTTTCATTTGAACAAGATTCATTTAGAATCATCGAAATACCCTTTAGACTCATTCTGTCTCATTCTAGGGTTTTCTTGATCACTTTAATGTCGATCAAACATATTTATATAAAGCCATTTCTGACTTAAGAGTTTTAGTTTTCATAACTCTTCTAATTTAACTCGAGAGTTATCTTTTCTAACCCATAACATTAAATAACAAACACCCTTGTTCTTTAATATAATAGATATATCATACTAGATGTCTCTAGTTTGCTTCAATCATTTGGTCTTATTGACTTTTCAATTTATACAACAAGAGTAGATATCATCTACCAAGTATACCTTATTACATGCATTAACTTAATAGGGTTTCTTGTTTTCTCATAACTAATCTCTTTGTAAAGCTCGGTCTATCAACTCAATTAGTTTTCAAGTTTATAACCTTTAGTTATAAGCCTGGCCTCTTGGTCATCTTAGCCATATATATTTCCACAAGGGAAGAATTAAAATAAACAAGATTTTAGCTTCTACATCTTTCATTATATTTCTTATCATGCAGCCGAGTATGAATAATTTGGTATCCCATGTCATCCATAATGATGACAATAATGTCTTTTCTTAGGAAAGATTGGTTATAATGATCCTTCAACTCATCGAGTTGTATGAATCTTTACAATATGGCTCTAAATAAAACCAATAATTAGTTTCACATATTCTTACTCAATCATAATAACTTGAAAGAATTCATTTTAATAAAACAACAGGGTCTACAGTCCTTTGAGCTATTAAGAGGCTTCAAGTTATACATAGTGGTAATGATCCCATCGACCACTAGATGGTTTAATGATTCTAAGCCTTTTGGCTCTCTTTTCTGAACTGTGTTTAAATGCATGAGTTCTATTTATGAAAAGACTGCCCATAATAGCACACAACAATATATATAGGCCATGCCATAAATGGCACTAGTTTCACAAACCGGTTACATGATTTCCATATAAGCATAGTTAACAACAATATGACTTAACCATACCTGTCGACTTGTTTGCCTGAGTAAACAATAAAGATAACGATAGTATGATATGCCATGCATAATGTTGCTTGGGTTGGCGCTCCTGCACTCTTCAAACCCTTAGAATAAAATAGGTATAATACATAGTCTCTGCAGTCCACAAGCTCTAATATTCTTTTCCAGAGAGCAAGCTTCATTCTCTTCACAACTAACAGTCGTCTCCTATGGAGATACTATAATCTCTTCTCAATACCAAGAAGGCTCTTACCGAAAAAAAAGACTATTCTCTTCCTATGTATTCAAAGAATGCATAACAACCAAAAGATTATCGAAAGGAATAGTTATCCTTCTCGCCACTATGCGGAGTAACTAAAAGCCTTCTCCATAGAAATCTCCTCGAAGGGAGCATGTAGCTCTCCATTTGTTCTCCTGCTCCAAAACATTATCGCAGCCATAGTGGGATTATCCCCACTCACTCCACTTTACATGGGTTAAGAAGAATGTGTCTCACTACGTGAATGTAGTGGTAGCACCAAAGAAGAGCTTATCACCAAAAAAGAGATAATTCTTATTACTTAATAAAATAGATTTCTTTATCAATATAATAGTATTTAAACAAATAAATAATTATTATATCAACATAATGGTAACATTACCATTATTACGAAGGTTGCTATTAATCGCTTGATAAGGTGCAAGAGTGGGTTGAGATCTTCTCCCCCTTTGCAACCTTATGCAAAATAGAGAAATATATTAGAAAACTCTTTCGACCAAATCAAACGAAGTTTGCATTGGAAAACATTTTCCTCATGTCAAATTGATAATGGTCAAATTTGAAATGTCTAAAAAGAATAGACAACTAATACATACCCTGTCTCAAAATGGTTCACTAAGTACATGACTTGGAGCTCATATGGCGAACCTGACTTTTCCAGAACATCTATTCCCTTCTCTCTGGTGATATTATCCTTCCATTCTGGAGGTGGAAATCTTTTCATGTTTACACTCTCAATCATACAAACTATGATCAGTGTATCATCAATAAATCTGATGTAACCAAACTTCACAACATAAAATTCAACACTATTATTACAAAAGAATACCCACAAAACTGAGAACTATCTTTAAATTTCTTCTCACTCCATTCCATCCCACTACAACCAAAGATAAATATCAAATTTATACAAAAACAAAAATTACCATTTTTGGCAGATTTTCACAACTTTCTAAAATTGCCATTTTTGGTAACTTTGCATCCTTATCCGTATGACCATGAAAGTTTTGAAATATTTGAAACTTACTAAAAAATGACTAATCGTCAACTTTCTAATATAATTGAAAGTAAATCTAGGAAAATATATAGAAAAAACAACTAGGAAAATCTTGAAAAAAAAACATTAAAACCTCATTTTGAGGCCCTAGATGATCAAATAAGGTCCCGAAAAAGGGTCAAAACGATGACCTACCGAATTTACCAATTTAGTGGGTTTTTTTTATTAAACTCTTCAAGATGCATCTGCCCACCAAATTTCAGCTCCAACGGACCTCTGGGTCAAAAGTTATGACCTCCGGAAGTTCCTGCATCATTCTCCTCTGGTTGAAAAAAATGCGGCTCCTGCAAGTTGTTTTCCTTCAACTTGTGCCACTTGTCTAGATCTAGCTTCTTCACTTCCCATTCTAGAATCCATATATTATCTACTTGTGTTAGACCTTCCCACTGTACCAGAAACTAGTTGTATTGACCCTGTCAAGTGTCTATTGTCTTCTTGTCCAGAATCTGTGCAATCTTTTCCCTTTTCTTTCTCGGAACCTGTTGTTTCCAATCTACTTCAGCCTCACCTTCTTCATTAGGAATGTCACCATGAAAAGCATATAAATTAGAAACACTAAACACAGGAGAAATGTCTAACTGCTCTGGTAAATCTACCTCATAAGCATTGTCATTGATTTTTTTTGTAATTCTGCAAGGGCCAATTTTCTTGTATTTCAGCTTGTTGTAAGTTCTGGTGGGAAACCTCTCTCTTCTCAAATAAACCATGACTAAGTCATCTTCATTGAATACTAGATGTCTTCTACCAGCATCTACTATAGTTTTATACTTTTCATTACTTTCTTGGAGCTTCTGCTCACCTCTTTCTGTAATTGTTGAATATGTTCTACATACGCTTCTCCATCATCACTAATCCTATCTCCAATTGGTAGCTGTACCAAATCTAAAACACCCTTAGGATTCCTACCATAAACAATGTGAAATGGTGATTTACCTATAGATCGATTGACTGAACTGTTATAGGCAAATTCATCTTGTGGTAAGGCCAAGTCCCATTGTCTAGGTTTCTCTCCAACAATGCATCTTAGCAGGTTTCCCAAACTTTGATTTACAACCTTTGTCTACCTATCTTTTTGGGGGTGATAAGCACTGCTGAACTGGAGCTTGGTTCCCATCTTTTTCCATAGGGTTGTCCAAAAATGACTAAGAAACTTGGTATCTCTATCAGATGTGATAGTTTGTGGAACACCATGCAATCGAACAACTTCTTTAAAAAATAAATTTTCCACCCTAGTTGCATCACTAGTTTTCTTGCAGACAATAAAATGAGCCATCTTAGAGAACCTATCAAGAACAACAAAGATGGAATCATTACATCGTTGTGTGTTTGGCAGCGCTAACACAAAGTCCATACTTAAATCATTCCATGGTTCAATAGGTACTGGTAATGGCATATACAACCCTGTATTTTGTGAATGTCCCTTAGCCATCTGACAAATTCTACACCTTGTCATATATCTTGTTATGTCTCTTTTCATCTTTGGCCGGTAGTACTTATCTTCTACCAGAGCTATGGTCTTATCCTTGCCAAAATGTCCAGCCAACCCACTGCTATGAAGCTCTCTTATAATATTCTCTCTCATGGATGCAACTGAAATACATAATTGCTTTCCTTTAAAGAGATAACCATCTTGCATAAGATATTCACCTTGAATGTGGCCCATGCTGCCCACTATCGAGGTTTTCAACTGTGCCACAATCTCCCAAAAATCATTTTTAGATTCATATAGATCTTTGATGGTATCAAAACCAATCACCTCATTTTCCATTGTTGTCAATAGTGTAACACGCCTACTTAAAGCATCTGCAACATGGTTTTGTTTTCCTGGCTTGTGCTTGAGAACAAAGTTGTAGCCTTGTAAGAAAGAAACCCATTTTGCATGCCTACTATTCATTTTTTTTTTGTGTTCAAGTATTTCAAGGCAATATGGTCTGTAAACAACACAAACTCCTTTGGCACTAAGTAGTGCCTCCAATGTCTCAATGCTTGTACAATTGCATAAAATTCTAAATCATAAGTTGAATAGTTCTTCCTTACCTCATTCAACTTTTCACTAAAGAAGGCTATGGGTTTACCTTCTTGGCTAAGTACAGCTCCAATTCCCATATGTGAGGCATCACAATCCACTTCAAATACCTTATCAAAATCTGGTAATGCTAAAATAGGAGCTTCTGTCACCTTCTTCTTTAGAAACTTAAAATCTTCCTCAGCTTCCTTGGTCCACACAAAATCTCTTCCTTTGGTGCAATTTGTTATGGGTGCTACAATACTGCTAAAATTTTGAATGAATTTTTGATAGAATGTGGATAACCCATGAAAACTTCTTACCTCTATTATGCTCCTTGGACTAGGCCACTCTAGAATTGCCCTGACCTTTTCTGTATCCATTTTGATACCATCTGCGGAGATGACAAAGCCTAGGAAGACCAAACTTTCTTGCATGAATCTACACTTCTTTAAATTTGCATAGAGTTTCTCTTTTCTCAACACATCTAATACAATCCTCAAGTGCTGCAAGTGCTCCTCTTTGCTCTTGCTAAAAACCAAAATATCATCAAAGTAAACCACCACAAACTTACCAATATAAGGACGCAGTATAGTATTCATTAGCCTCATGAAGGTGCTAGGTGCATTAGATAACCCAAATGGCATAACCATCCACTCATATAATCCATCCCTAGTCTTGAATGTTGTTTTCCATTCATCCCCCTCTCGAATCTGGATCTGGTGATAACCGCTGCGTAGATCAATTTTGCTGAAGTATTTAGCCCCTACAAGCACATCCATCATGTCATCCAAATGAGGGATGGGGAACCGATATTTGATGGTGATTTTATTGATTGCCCTGCTATCTGTGCACATCCTCCACATGCCATCCTTCTTTGGAGTTAATAGCACGGGTACAACACATGGGCTCATACTTTCCCTCACCGCACCTTTGCTTATGAGGTCTGTCACTTATCTATTGAGTTATGCATGGTGGGTAGGGCTCATTCTATAAGTTGCTTGATTAGGTAGGGATGCTCCTAGGATCAAATCAATGTGGTGTTGAACATCTCTCTTTGGTGGTAGACCATCAGGTAACTCATCTGGCACAACATCAACATATTCTTCTAGTATTTTTGCTACTTCTACTGGTACTGGTATTTCCTCATCATCTTCTTTTTTTACTACTAGTGCATAACAGAACCTCGTCACCTTTATTTCCTTCATAAGTTCTCTTGTGGGCAACATACTCTCAACCTTCCTTTCATCCTTAAGAGGCAATAAAATCACTTTGGAACCTTCTTTCCAAAAAGTCTATGTATTTTTTTCTCCATCATGCATTACCTTCCTGTCGTATTGCCACGGCCTTCCCAACAACACATGGCATGCATCCATTGGAATGACATCACACCATATTTCATCCTTATAAGTCTTTCCTATGGAAAACTTAATTAAACACCTCTTATCAACAGTGACTTCATTTCCCTTTTTGAACCATGCAATACGATAAGGATGGGGATGTTTTTCACAGTGTAGATTCAATTTATCTACCATTTCTCTTGAAACCATATTTTCACAACTCCCACTATTAATAATAACTTGGTATACCTTTCCTCCTGAGGTGTACCTGGTTTAAAAAATATTGGTTCAAAGCCAAGAATCATCACAACCTTATATTTTCTCCTTTTCTGGAATCACCATTGCTCTTCTCATCATGAGATTCTCACCCACATCTAGTGGAACCTCTAATTCTGCTCCTCCTTCATCCTCAGCTTGAGCCAAGTTCAACTTGGGTTGTTCTCCTTGTTTCCTTTCTTCCATGTGATAGTTTGGACAGTCAAGTGCCTTGTGACCCTCTTCACCACACCTATAACAAATGAAAGGTTTTTGTGGGCCTTCCCATCATCTGCCACCACCGTAACCTCTGCCCCTCTGAAATCCTCTTCCTGTTTGTTGACTTTGAGGATCTTGTCGGATATCTTCTAATTTCTCTATTCCTTGGGATGATTCTCCCTGACTAAAATTCAGACCACCTCGCAAGGGAGATGATGTCCCTCTCCTTTCTCCTCTATTCCTTTGAAAATATTGTCTACTTTTCTTTTCTTCTGCCTTTAAAGCTAATTAGTATGCGTCTTCCATATTGTTAACCCTATGCATGCTCAATTCATATTGAATAGTGAATTTTAGACCATTTACATACCTTGCAGCCATCTGTTCATCAGTTTCTTGATGCTCCACATGAATGGACAACTTGTAAAATTCATTTGTATAGTCTTGCACAATAGATAAGTTTTGTTTCAAATTTTGAAATCTACGAAAAAGAGTTTGTGCATAGTCTACAGGCAAAAATTTCTCTTTCAGCTTCTTCTCCATTTTGCTCCAAGTCTTGATTTTATCCTTTCCCTTTCTAGTTCTTTTCTTTTGTAGATGATCCCACCAGATCATTGCATGACCCTTTAACTTAATGCATGCAAACTTCACCTTCTTTTACTTTGTCATAGTCTTCCATTCAAAGAATTTCCCCATTTCGTTTAACCAATCTATCAACTCCTCTAGTTTGAGACTGCCTGCATACTCATAAACTTCAATTTTAATCCTGTCATTTTTTCCCTCTAATGCCCTAAGCATCCTTTCTTCAAAAGTCAGGTGCTCTAATTGTGCTTCTTCTTCAGCTCCTACATGTCGATCTTCGTCTCCTTGGCCTATTTCTTCATCAGAATCATCTCTTTGTGGTCTCAATACTTGATTGGCCATCATACCTACAAGTTCTTGCATTTGTCTTTGTAGATTTTGTATATCCCTATGCATATGGGCATTACTTGCTCTTCCTCTTCCTCTCATAGCCATCTTCCTGCTCTGATACCAGATGATGTAACCAAACTTCACAACATAAAATTCAACACTATTATTACAAAAGATTACCCACAAAACTCAGAACTATCTTTAAATTTCTTCTCACTCCATTCCATCCTGCTACAACTAAAGATAAATATCAAATTTATATAAAAATGAAAATTACCATTTTTGGTAGATTTTCACAACTTTCTAAAATTGCCATTTTTGGTAACTTCACATCCGTATCCGTATGACCATGAAAGTTTCCAAATATTTGAAACTTACTAAAAAATGACTAATCGTCAACTTTCTAATCTAATTGAAATTAAATCTAGGAAAATATATAGAAAAAACAACTAGGAAAATCTTAAAAAAAAACATTAAAACCTCATTTTGAGGCCCTAGATGATCGAATAAGGTCCCGAAAAAGTGTCAAAACAGTGACCTACCAAATTTACCAATTTGGTGGGTTTTTTTTATTAAACTCTTCAAGATGCATCTGCCCACCAAATTTAAGCTCCAACGGACCTCTGGGTTAAAAGTTATGACCTTCGGAAGTTCCTGCATCAAAATCATTATTCATCATAATAAAATAATCTCAACAACATGTTATCTAATGTCTAATTCTAAGCATTAATCATAATCCATATAATCAATGATTTATCCTGACATTTTCCCAAATGTCAAATCATTAATCTACGATTACTTTTCCATCTAATCACATGAAAGTAAAAGTAAAACATAGTTAAAGTTTGGGGATGTAACAGAGGGAGTTCCCATGGATGGTGTTGGTGTCTTGCAAGGTTATCCCTAACCTATAAGAGAACCCCTAGTTAGTGATGGTGACCTACATAAATGTCTAGGTCCAACATAGGTGTCCTTGTTGATCCTTCAGAGTTGTAAATTTCTAGATTTCTTGTTCCAGACTTATTTTTTCCTATCATCCAATCATATGTACCTTTTGGATATCCCAAAGCTACATTTTTTATTATCTATTATTTTTGTCTTTTATGACCTTACATTTCCTAGCTCTAGCACTTGTTCTATTTGAATGTAAATATGATATCTGATAGTTCACTATTGAATTTGTTGTTACATATCATTAATTTGTAATTAGATTTCAAGTAGATTAATTTAAAGAAAGAAAGAGTAATCTTAAGTTGTAGGTTGCTTAATGTGAAAAAAGATAATAATCTGGGGTTTATTATTTGTTCTTTCATGCATAGACATCACTGGAGGTCTACTCATAAAAACTATAGGTTGTGAACAATAGGAAACCGATACTATATTTGTCACCCTATTGGTTGAGACTACAATGCCTGTAGGTGCAAATATTTGTGCAATGACATTATATCATATCTATATTCCAATCATAATTTGTACATAGCTAGGGCCTGATACACTTGATTGTGTTGTAAAGGAATTTCTCCCAGTTATAATGCTATAGAACCTATACTATAAAAATTAGTAATTGATGCTCCTCCAATCATACTTGTATTTATAAGCATTCTAGGTGAAAACATACCACTAGTACTCACCATACTTGTCAATCTAGACATCAAAGCTTTTTAGGGATTAATTTATTCCAACATGGACTCACCTCTAAACAAATATTTAAGATCACTCACTCCTTTAACAAATGTGAATGTGGTGTCCTTCCACTAGGATTATTAGACAACCTCCCCTTTCTTCTTGGATCTTTACAAGTTTTTGCAATACCCTCACTCAATAGAATCCATTTTTGCCAAAAATATTGAATGCTTTTCTATGCATTGAACTAATATCTTCTCCCTGCTGATAAGGGCGTGGTTCGATGGTTAAGTCGCTCGGTTGTAGTGGCGGCCACCAGAGTTTAAACCCCCACTGGGCCAATGAGCTCGCAGATTTTATGCCTTCACTAGGCCAACGAGCTTGCAGGTTTGAAGTGTTCTTGCTAGGGGATGAGGTCCCCCGTGTTGTGGCCTCACCGGTTCATTGCTCCGGGCAAAAGCATTCGCGTGGAGCCAGAGGGCGTGTCACACCAGTGTCACCGATCATGTTAAAAAGTTTACCATGCACATTTTTTAAAAAAAAAAACTAATGTCTTCTCCGTTGCACTCAACTTTTGGTCATCTTGATTCATTAATTTTGCATCTTCTTTAAACCGACAACCCTTTTCTTCCACATAGCTCTTAACACAAAAGAATTTTATTCTTTCATCTTTAGATTTTCAATTCCTAGATCTATCATCAACTTATTTATCCAAAGAGAAATAAAATGGATAAATTTACCTTTGGCCTCCCTCAAGAATTGAAAGGTTACCTCCTCTAGACATGAATATGTAGTTACTATGATCTCCAACAAATAACTTTGCAACACACTCTCCACCAAAAATCAATAGCTCTAGTCCATTCTCCATCAAATTTAACTAGCTTTTAAATCATGTACTCATCCCATACATATTTCCATCCAAATTTTCTAGAATGATGTTGACTATACATGAGGATCTAGTTAAAGACTACCTCAAGCAACACAATAAAGAAAATTTCATATAATGGATAATAAATTTATCTCTCTAGTCATGTTTTAGGCTTCAATTTTTGTTCAACAAAATATTTCTTAGCAAATTCAATAGATTCTTACCTAAGACGGCCTGCAATTCTATCTAATGAAATTGATCCATATATATTTACTTCCGTCTTACCTACACTCTTATTTTTCTAGATCTTAACAAATTTTCAAGACATATAACCCCAAAGTTTCCTTTATATTCCTATTTTCAAAATTTCTAATAAAGGAAACAATTTTTTAAAAAAATCAACAAATACTTTACATCACCCCTTCTAAAACTTCCAATCTTCATGCCTATCTAATTGTTTTCATCAATCTTTTCTTTGTTTACATCCTCTTTATGGAAAAAAATAGTATAGACTACATAACCATTTTCTCCATTTTTTCTCTTTACAACACATGGTTTCAAACTTTTTAATACTTGAACTTTGGTATACTTTTTATGTGAAGTCTTAGAAACAAAACCAAAATATTGGAGCCCTTCTATTGTTATGAATACATGAAAAATCACCTTATTGTCTTGCATAGACAAACAACCACCTCATGTAAATATGAAACACTACACTGGCCTATCATTTGAGTCCTGAAGAGACCTAAGAACTCATCCGAAGCACAACACTCCCTAAATACTACAATGAAAGACTTGTGAAAGTTCATGTGTCATAAAGGTTCGCATGTCAATCAACACCATACAAGAATGTATATGTCAAGAGTACTATTTACAAAATTAAATCTACTTAGCCTTGATCCTTAGATCTTTGTCTGTATTTACCATAAACAAAACAACAAAAACAAGAATGTGTAGAACATGTTCATTATCGTTATATTTCTTATGCCAATTCAGAGTGCTCTGACTTTACGACTTAACCTATTTGGCTATCTCTATATCTACCTAACTCTTTGTTCTTCTATTTATGTCATCCTCTATTTCCGTCAATGCTTTATATTTGGCTCAAAACAAGAAGAATTTTGTAGTGGATCAGAGCTCTTGCATTCAGGGCTTAAATTTTACAGTCCACCTTGCTTATCAAGCAAAATTTTTTTATGACAGTTATTTATTCAATGATGCCGTTCAAATACTACTATGACATGTTTTAGTATAAGTAAATCATATAAAAATCAAATATATATATCATCATAATCCTATATAAATTTTGACAGTTCATCCAAAATCTCTCTTTTTATATGATACAGTCTTTTTAAAATTTTGATTGTATTTTACAGCAAAAATGCCTAAATACAGCTATACAACTGTCAAATTTTGATTGTGATTGTCTGCTGAATACTTGGCCATTGTTCACTTGGTTGCCAGTTTCCTTTTTTCTCAAAATGTTAGTTTATTTGTTAATTTTTTTTATTAATAAAGGTAAGGTTATATGTGCTGCCAGTTCATTTTGTACTTTTTCTTAGTAAGGTTAGGTACACTTGCAGTCTTGAATTAGTTTCCTTTTTCTCAAAATGCCAGTTCATTTTGTATTTTTTTATTAATAAGGGTAAGGTGACATGTGCCATCTTAAACTAGTTTCCTTTTTCTCAAAATGCTAGTTCATTTTGTACCTTTTTTTTATTAATAAGGGTAAGGTGACACGTGCCATCCTAAACTAGTTTCCTTTTTCTCAAAATGCCAGTTCATTTTGTACCTTTTTTATTAATAAGGATAAGGTCACACCTGCCGTCCTGAACTAGGTTCAAGGTTGTCTTA
Source organism: Cunninghamia lanceolata (assembly GCA_027924645.1). NCBI lineage: Eukaryota > Viridiplantae > Streptophyta > Pinopsida > Cupressales > Cupressaceae > Cunninghamia > Cunninghamia lanceolata. The sequence continues at coordinate 5,315,688 of BSBN01001560.1, forward strand.
ATAGTTTTGATTCAGAAATGAAAAAAATAGAATTAGAAGTTAGAATTGAAACAATTGAGAAACAGATATTTAGACTCAAATTGAGTTCAGCTGAATGCCAACTCTTACACAAAAAAATTCTATTTAAATATTAGATTATTAGACTAAAAACAAAGAGTCTAAATGAATCCAAACTGAATGAAAAAAAGTACTTGAGGGTACACGTTTTACCTCTACACCTGTAAAATGCATCTGCTATGCACTTTTTATTAAAATAATTATTCTCTTATATCAGAGGTGCTCTATTACTTCATGATCTGTGATAAGGATTAATAAAGGCCTTAAATCATGCTGTAATACCTGATTTTTGTTATGTAAACTGTAGCATATTTTGTTTTGTGTGTGTGTGTTTCCTTTTTGTGGGTGGTCCTTTAAGTTATGGCTGTATTGTCTTCATCCAGCTACGATTGCTTGTCCAATCTGCTGTGTGGGGAAGATGCCGGCAATGTGGTGGGTTGTTGGGATGATGATGATCAAATGTGTGAAAAGTGAGATCATAAAACTAAAGCCAAAATAAAATCCCAACATTCTTCTATCCCTGATTTTCTACATGGATTAAAAAGATGTCTGAAGAAAAGAAACCCGTGGTAGACGCGCGCTCTTTGAAGAAGGTGTCAGGCCCATCAACATCGAGAGTGTCATATTTAAATTCAATATGGGCTGTGGGCCATCAGCAAAATTTTCCACAATATGTCATCTTCCATTTGTCCTCAGATTTCTTCATTATTCTTCTGGTGAACTTGTGATCTGGCCATGGGTATGATTGTGCTAGACAGATACCCTGCTGCCCTGTCTGTAAACATTTATTGCCATCATTTAGGTAGATGTTTCTTTAAAAAACTATATTCAAAGAGTAGTTGAAAGATTTTATTCACACAGATTTGACTGATTAAAATGGAAATTCTGAGGGAGATATACCTACAAAGATAATACTTACTGAAAACATTTACAAGCCTTGCATTTGTGGGAAGCCTGTCGTTAGGCATAAACAATTAGTGGGTAATCTGTGTTTAAGCTTAAACATTTAGTGGCTGTTTGTGATTGGGCCTAAATAATTGTATCTGAACTTGAGCTTTAAAACAAAGTAAACTATAAAAATTATATTGGAAGGGTTGTTAAAAAAATTTATTCAGAGAGTTCTTGAATGAATAAATGAGCAGTTGTGACAGATGAGTTCATTATAGTAGCAATAAACTGTTTTATATCCATTAATCATGTGCTGTACATTTTGTTTTTTTAAGGAACCAAACAATGATGAGGAAGCAAGCTATAATAGACACAGCTTGTAGAGTATGGACACAGATTTGAGCATTTTGCTTTGAAAGGAGTCAATTTCTTGAATTTCAGGTAATTATGTCTGCAACGAGAAGGTCCTGGCAAAGGAAATCAAGGAACTCATTGGTAAATTACAGGAGCTTGAGAGACAAAATGTGGTTGATATTTAGACGTGAGTATTGCTTTGTAAGTTTATATATGTAAGATAGCTTTTTGATAACCGACTAAAATGGGTTTGAAATTGTTGTCTAAAGCTACCAACTTACATTCACTAGTACAACTCTAGCCATGTTGGCCTACACAATAACCATGAACAATTTATTCCCACTACTCGATGTCCTATTACAATCAAGATAAACCCCATCGAACACATGGAATGGATATACTATAATCATCACTTCCAATTTATATCCACTACTTGATGTCCTATTACAATCAAGATAAACCCATCGAACACAGGGAATGGATATACTATAATCATCACTTCCAATTTATACCCACTATTTGATGTCCTATTACAATCAAGATAAACCCCATCAAACACAGGGAATGGATATACTATAAATATCACTTCCAATTTATACCCACTACTTGATGTCCTATTACAATCAAGATAAACCCCATCGAACACATGGAATGGATATACTATATGTTGAATGCACAAGACAACTGAGGGGGCAGGGGGGACTCAATTGTATCAAAAATGTTAAACCCTCACATTGATAATCACATCCACACTAGTTCACTTAAACCCTTATTCTGTCATGAAGATTAAACATGAAAAATAGATAACAAAAACTTAATCACATCAACACCATGCACAAGAGAACACCGGATTTTTACGTGGAAAACCCTAAAAGGGAAAAACCACGGTAAGGTTTAGCTCACAATATAATGTAGTATCAATACCAAATTACAAAGAGGCTCACTACTAGTGGACTCACTGTCTAAGTGAACTCACTGCTCACTGAAGAATAAGGAAGAAAAGAAGAGAAGGCTCACTGCCATGAACTGATATGATAGCATCTACCACATGCCTGAGTTCAGTTCCAATGAAGCACAACAAACATCACCTTCGCAGCCTCTCTGAAAACTGTAGAAAATTTCTGCTCACTACATTAGGTCTTCTACCACATGAAAGTCCTTACTGCCTCTAATTCTAATTCACAATACAAACATCACCATCCTCGCGCATACACACATACACACGAATCCTTTACACTTATTTATATCAATCATCAACCTTGAAACATTCACCAAGGTCAGCAACACACTCTACAACCTTTGAAACAATCTCCAAGGTCAGCAAACATACATAATTCAAATTAGGTCTGGACCTAAACATTCCCGCGGAGAAAAGGAATAAAGGTGGAACACTTCACAACTTAGCTCAGACCTAAAAACATCTTCACACGCTTCAACACGCTTCCTCAATCCACGAAGCACATCCTCAATTAGTGTTAATACTCAGGTCGGCTAAACTTGTGTAAACACCAAGAACGCTTAGGCACACGCTTTCAAGAACACAACCATAATTTTCAGACCAAGTACAAGCCTTTAACATGATCTGAAAACATCCACGAACAACATGAAATCACCTGGGAGCCAACAAATCCAGCTACAACAAATCTCACTTGAAGATAGTTCACAGACTGCTCACAACCAACACTACCAAGTTCTGCTACTCAAGAAAACTACATTCTGAAGCACCAAATCACAAGTCCTTTGGATAGAACATAGGTATGGACCTTATGAACACTCATCCAGAACCACAAGACAAAAAACTAAACTACGGAGAAATGCGGAGCAAAATACTTTCTCCTAGTCACATTACAAATACGGCGAAGCACAATTTTCAAACTGGTGAACATTGTTGGATCTAGGGCATACAACTGAGAGGGGGGGGGTGAATCAGTTGTATAGAACTTCTTCTATTTCAAACACTTAATTCTCTGTTGTTAGTTAGCAGCATATCAAATAATCATTCATGGAAGCATAATACATAAACATAAGAGCAGATAAGCATCAACACATTGAACACCAAGATTTTGACGTGGAAAACCCGGTTAAGGGAAAAACCACGGGGTGATTAACCCAAGAATTATTCTCTGTTAGAAGAATAAAAAAAAAAATGAATGGCACATGCCAATAAGGGCTCACTGCCCGAGCACACTGCTCACAAAGAGGCCCACTGCCTACAAGGAGACACACTGTCTACAAAGTGATAAAAATCACAGTCTTGAACTGGAGAATGACATCTCTACCATGTCCGGATCAGTTCCAATTAAGCCCAACAATCTCTGCTCTGCCTTTCGCACCTTTCTTCGCTATATCATGCTCATCTTCACACCACACACACTGAAATGAATTCACAAATCATTATTTATACAAGACATCGACTTAGGAACAAGCATCTAAGTCGGCAAACAACCATAGGAGTATCCGCAAGATGGATAACACATCCGGTCAGCCATCACAAGAACATTCGCAGGATGAACAACTCATCCGGTCGGCTAAACAGAGCAATAACTTCATCCGGAAGAATAACTTCAATTCCGGGCTCTACCATCAATGCGGACCAACAACACAACCTAAACATGATCCAAGAACCTTCACAAGCCTGTCTGAATGTCCAGATACATCCGCACATCCTCTGCTTACTGGGATCTCTTGTCTTCCTCATCCGGAACTTCAAGAACATAGTCTGTCGCTAATGTCATAATGCAAGAGGTACTTCCGGACCTCGAAATCATACACAAATCAGGATGATACATCACAAGGACATCTCAAACACTCCTTCCAATCCGCAGATTATGATAATATAATTCCGGACCTCACCGGACCTTTTTGTGATCCTCTGTCACCTCCGGATACATGCCGGACCCGGTTCTATACCGGCAGCCACAACTCCTTCCGATCTTCATGCGGACCTCTGAAATCTTAACTGTAACATCTCAAGACTCATATCTACTAACCCTTTAATCCGCATCCTCCGGCTCTCAACCTATACAGTACATTTACCTTCTTCTCATCACTGTTCTTCACTGTTCCTGACTGAGGCTAATTTTCTTAATATCCTCAGCACAAAGCTCATCAAATCCTTCTTGTCAATGCAGTATGAGTATGTTGACATCAATGACAACACTGGCTCACCTCATACTTGCAACAATCTCCCCCTTTGTCATTGATGGCAACATATGATGTGAAAAACCATCAAGACAAGAAATTCTCTTTTCTGTCACAGCTCCCTTATCAACAACAACTCTTCACATGTCTTCCTTTGCTGCTCCCCCTTTGATCATCAACCACTTGTTTTTCACATGTCTTCTCTCCCCCTTTGACATCAATGGCAAAGGGCTCATACTTGCAACTCTCATGCATCAGAATAATACCAGCTGCTCCCCCTTAGTTGCAGCTCCCCATTAGTCCGGATCACAAGATATGACTGTGATAGCCACCGGACTGATGCACATCAGTGCATCTTAGTTCATCACCGGAGGGGCCATGACCCCTAACTTCTCCCGGAGATATTCAAAAGAGTCCTTGGGAAGAGGTTTTGTAAAGATATCTACAATCTGATCCTTGGAGGGAACATACTCCAATCTGACTTCTTCCTTGTTTACTTGTTCTCTCAAAAAGTGAAATTTGATAGATATGTGCTTAGTCTTAGAATGCAATACCGGATTCTTGAAAATATTAATTGCACTTGAATTATCACAGAAAATTGTAATAGGCTCCTCATATTCAACTTTGATGTCTCTTAGCATCTGCTTCATCCACAAGATTTGAGTGCAACTACCTGCTGCTGCAATGTATTCTGCTTCAGTTGTAGACAGAGATATTGCATCTTGTTTCTTGCTTAGCCAAGAAACCAATCTCTTCCCCAAAAAGAATGCTCCACCACTAGTGCTCTTCCGGTCATCCACATCTCCTGCCCAATCTGCATCTGTGTAAGCATGAAGAGAGAAATCCGGATCTCTAGGATACCATAGACCATACTCAACTGTTCCTTTCAAGTATCTAAAAATTCTTTTGATTGCCATAACATGAGATTCTCTAGGATCAGCCTGGAATCTTGCCACAAGACCAACAGCCTGCATTATATCTGGTCTAGTTTGAGTGAGATACAACAACCCACCAATCATTGATCTATACTTTGTCTGATCTGCCTTTGGAGAATCATCATCTTTGCTTAACTTACATCCGGTTGCCATAGGAGTGTTCATAGGCTTTGAGTCTTCCATACCAAATTTCTTTAACAATTCTTTCACATATTTTGTCTGAGAAATGAAGATCCCTTCTTTTGTTTGAGTAATTTGCAGACCCAAGAAGAAATTCATTTCACCAAGCATAGACATTTCAAACTCACTTTTCATCTGATTTGCAAAAGTTTTACACATACTATCTCTTCCTCCAAAAATGATATCATCCACAAACACTTCAACAATCAGAATGTTTTCATGATCAATTTTGAAATATAAGTTGCTGTCAGCGGTACCTTTGTTGAATCCAATCTGCACAAGATGCTTATCCAACCTTTCATACCATGCTCTTGGGGCTTGCTTCAATCCATACAAAGCTTTCTTCAACTTGCAGACCATATCATTATTATCAGACAATTGAAATCCATCCGGTTGTTCAATGTAAACTTCTTCTTCCAAATCACCATTTAGGAAGGCAGACTTGACATCCATCTGATATACCTTGAAGTCTTTGAAGGCAGCAAATGCAAGAAGTAATCTGACTGCTTCAATTCTTGCCACCGGAGCAAAAGTCTCTTCAAAGTCAATTCCTTCTATTTGAGAGTAGCCTTTGCAGACCAATCTAGCTTTGTTTCTGATTACTTCACCAGCTTCATTTAGTTTGTTCCGGAAGACCCACTTGGTTCCAATTACATTCCTGTCTCTAGGTCTGGGAACAAGATCCCAAGTATGATTTTTCTCAATTTGCATCAGTTCATCTTCCATTGCTTTGGTCCAGTTTTCATCATTGCAGGCTTCATTTATTGTTTTAGGTTCAATCTTTGAAATCAGACAACATTCATTCTGATCTTGAGCAATATTCCTTCTAGTTTGTACACCTTTGCTTCTGTCACCTATGATCTGATCTTCAGAGTGATTCAGTCTTACATACCTTGGAATTTTGGGAGTATCCAGCACTGCTGTTTCTTGATCAGGCTCATTCAAACCTATCTCTTCTTCCTGATTTACCGGATCAGGCTGACTCTGTCTCACCGGAGAGGATTGAGGTCCTTGAACACTGTCTTGATCATCTTCATCAAACTCATAAAATCTTGAAGGCTTCTCAATTCCTTCATCAACCTTTACATTGGTGCTTTCTATCATCTTCCTCAATCTCTTATTGTAACACCGGTATGCTTTGCTTTGAGTGGAGTATCCCAAGAAAATTCCTTCATCACTTCTAGCATCAAACTTTCCTAGATCTTCATCTCTTTTAATATAGCACTTGCTACCAAATACTCTGAAATATTTCACAGTAGGAGTGATGCCAAACCAGAGTTCATAGGGGGTCTTACCGGTGTTGTTTCTGATTTGAACTCGATTGAGTGTGTAGACTGCAGTGCTGATAGCTTCTTTCCAAAACATTTGAGGAACATTTGCTTCCAACATCATTGTCCTAGCAGCTTCCTGGATGGTCCGGTTCTTTCTCTCAACTACTCCATTCTGCTGTGGAGTCTTAGGAGCAGACAACTGTCTCCTTATACCCTGTTTCTCACAAAAGTCAATGAATTCACCAGATGTAAATTCACCACCTCTATCAGACCTTAGACACTTTAGTTTCAATCCGGTTTGATTCTCCACCATAGCTTTGAAGATTTTGAACTTCTCAAAGGCTTCTGATTTTTCTTTTAGAAAGGTAACCCACATCATCCGGGAATGATCATCAATTAACAACATGAAATATCTATCACCTTGCAGACTCTTGATTCTTGTCGGACCACATAGATCAGTATGTACTAATTCCAACAATCCGGTAGAAGACTGATCTTTGCTTTTAAAAGAGACTCTGCTTTGTTTGCCTAACTGACATTCTTTACACACACTATTTGTAGGTTTTATCAACTTTGGAAGATCTCTCACAGCCTGAGTATTGCTTATTTTGATGATGTTATCAAAATTTACATGACACATTCTTCTATGCCATAACCAACTCTGATCAATTTGAACAAACAAACAACTTTTATTTGAACCAACCAGATGAAAGATGTTACCTCTTGTCTGAGTACCGGATGCAGTTTCAGTTCCGGAGCTTGTAAAGATTCTGCATTTTCCATTCTTGAACCGGAGATCATAGCCTTTGTCCACTAACTGACCAACACTGAGAAGATTGTGCTTCAATCCTTCAACATACAGTACATTACCTGTTTTGCTCTTACCATCAAAGGAAATAGTTCCCCTACCTCTGATTCTGCCAGCAGAATTGTCACCAAACTTTACCATTCCTCCTTCATATCTTTCCAAGTCTAAGAACTTATTCTTGTCACCAGTCATATGGTGAGAACATCCACTGTCAATAACCCAATCATCCTTTTCTTCCACTTGAGCAGCGAAGGCTTTTTCAACAACTTTGTGATTGACAGATTCAGAGAGCATGGAATCTTCTTCCTTGATGGCTATAAACACCCACTCATTTCCGGATTTGTTTCCTGGTTCTGATTCATCATCTGTTACTCCTTCATTGTCATCTTCTTCATGAACATAATAGCAATTCTTTTGAAACCTTTGTCTGTGAGTATTAGATCTTGCAGATCTTTCCGGACATCTTGAGGCAAAATGACCAATCTTATTGCAGTTGAAACACTTAAAGGGTAGTTTTCCTTCATACTTACCGGATCCTCTTGGCAGTCTTTTTGCAATGAGGGCTTCAAGTTGAGCTGTTTCTGCTTCTTCTTCTTCCATGTCTCTTCTTGCTTGATCATACCATGACATTTTCCTTGATGAGTTTTCACCCGGATCAAATCTCTGTTTGCCTTTCACATAGGCACTGGCTTTGAAAGCAGATTCAGTCTTGGGTGGATCATCTCCAAACTCGGTCATTTCAAATGCAGCTAGTTTGCCAGCCAGTTGTTCTCTTGTGACAGTTGTGTGGGCTCTGAATTCATCAATGGCAGCAACTTTGATTTTGTAGGCAGCAGGAAGGGATCTTAGGATTTTGCAGACAATCTCATTTTCATCTAAAGTTCCACCAGCATTTCTGATTCCACATACTAGCTCATTTACTCTTGGCATAAAGGTAGTGATGTTTTCATCATCTCTCATTTTCAATCTTTCAAATTTCCCTTTCAGACTTTGCAACCTTGCACTTTTGACAAACTCATCTCCTTCATACAGAAGTTCCAGTTTAGTTAGGATCTCATATGCAGTTGGTAGGTCAATGACATTCGAGAGATCTGAGTCATTCAATGCGCTTAGAAGAGCTTCCTTGGTCCGCAGATTGTTTTCAGCTTCTGTGATTTCATTCAGAGTTGTCGGACCACCTTGTGGAGGTACATATGGTTTTGAAATCATACCCAGGTATGCTTTTCCCATGCATTCCAAGTGACACTTCATGCGACCTTTCCAGAGAGTGAAGTTGGTTCCATCGAACTTCGGACTATCCTTCTTGTATGACGACATCCTGGATCTCCTCAAGCGGTTAAGCTCTTGTCAGAGGAACTTAGCTCTGATACCAATTGTTGGATCTAGGGCATACAACTGAGAGGGGGGGGTGAATCAGTTGTATAGAACTTCTTCTATTTCAAACACTTAATTCTCTGTTGTTAGTTAGCAGCATATCAAATAATCATTCATGGAAGCATAATACATAAACATAAGAGCAGATAAGCATCAACACATTGAACACCAAGATTTTGACGTGGAAAACCCGGTTAAGGGAAAAACCACGGGGTGATTAACCCAAGAATTATTCTCTGTTAGAAGAATAAAAAAAAAAATGAATGGCACATGCCAATAAGGGCTCACTGCCCGAGCACACTGCTCACAAAGAGGTCCACTGCCTACAAGGAGACACACTGTCTACAAAGTGATAAAAATCACAGTCTTGAACTGGAGAATGACATCTCTACCATGTCCGGATCAGTTCCAATTAAGCCCAACAATCTCTGCTCTGCCTTTCGCACCTTTCTTCACTATATCATGCTCATCTTCACACCACACACACTGAAATGAATTCACAAATCATTATTTATACAAGACATCGACTTAGGAACAAGCATCTAAGTCGGCAAACAACCATAGGAGTATCCGCAAGATGGATAACACATCCGGTCGGCCATCACAAGAACATTCGCAGGATGAACAACTCATCCGGTCGGCTAAACAGAGCAATAACTTCATCCGGAAGAATAACTTCAATTCCGGGCTCTACCATCAATGCGGACCAACAACACAACCTAAACATGATCCAAGAACCTTCACAAGCCTGTCTGAATGTCCGGATACATCCGCACTTCCTCTGCTTACTGGGATCTCTTGTCTTCCTCATCCGGAACTTCAAGAACACAGTCTGTCGCTAATGTCATAATGCAAGAGGTACTTCCGGACCTCGAAATCATACACAAATCAGGATGATACATCACAAGGACATCTCAAACACTCCTTCCAATCCGCAGATTATGATAATATAATTCCGGACCTCACCGGACCTTTTTGTGATCCTCTGTCACCTCCGGATACATGCCGGACCCGGTTCTATACCGGCAGCCACAACTCGTTCCGATCTTCATGCGGACCTCTGAAATCTTAACTGTAACATCTCAAGACTCATATCTACTAACCCTTTAATCCGCATCCTCCGGCTCTCAACCTATACAGTACATTTACCTTCTTCTCATCACTGTTCTTCACTGTTCCTGACTGAGGCTAATTTTCTTAATATCCTCAGCACAAAGCTCATCAAATCCTTCTTGTCAATGCAGTATGAGTATGTTGACATCAATGACAACACTGGCTCACCTCATACTTGCAACAATAACTCTCAAACCACAGCATTTTGGAGCACCAAATTCTGGATTTAACATCTTCAAACACTTCTCTAAAACATATCCAAACCTCACACTCTAGAAATGCGGAGCAAAAACTCAAATAGTATCCTGTAAGCCAGAATACTTCTTCACAACACTATCTTCAGTATTTATCAACTTTTCTCAAAAGCACATGGAAACCCAACAACAAGAACAATATACTTACATCATCAACACTTCTACAAGCCATTCAAATCACCTTAACATAAAGACTCAATCAACCAATCAATAGCAACATCAAAAGATACAGTCGACACCAATGACAACATAAACATGTTGGCATCAATAACAACACCGATTAGCACATACTTGCAACAATCTCCCCCTTTGTCATTGATGGCAACATATGATGTGAAAAACCATCATGACACAATTCTGCACTAATCTCACTCTCCCCCTTGCTTTTATACATCTTACTCTCCCTTTATTTTTCACATGAACTCTCTCCCCCTTTGACATCAATGGCAAAGGGTGATATACCTTTTTCAAGCCTTCTCCCCCTGAGTATGATATTGCACATACTTGCACTAATCTCAACTACTCTGACTACCTCCCCTTTCGAAGTACTCATCAATCCTGTACTAACTCTTGCTCCCCCTGACTGCAACATTCTTCAATGCCACTACCTACTCCCCCTGAGAGGTAGCCTCTAACTTAGTTTTTGGATGAAACATATGTACCAAAGGCCGGTACAGATACATTCTTAGCCTCTGTTACATCTTTCTTAATCCAAAGTCTTACTCATCTCCCTCTTAGTCTCTGTCGAATCAATTCTTTGTGTTGGTTTGCTCTTCTCTATCAGAATATCCTTCTTCATACTTCTACTTCTACAGAACTTTGAATTGTGTCCAGGCCTTCTGCAATTGTAGCATACAACATTGCTTTGACCATTGTTCCTTTCATTCATTCTAGATTTGCATTGATTAGCTTTGTGCCCAAATCTATTGCATATATAACAGTTGCCATTAAAGGGTTGAATCGTTCTAGCATTGTTATAGCCATGCATTCTTTGACTTATGCATTCATTATCTTTATGACCAATTTTCTTGCATGTGAAACACTGACCAAAAAAAGATGGAACATTTTGATTCATTCTACTCCTACATTGTGTAGTCTTGTGTCCAAATTTATTTCAAGAGTGACAATGACCATTGAAGGATGAGTACCTTTGAGCATTAGGTTGTCTGACAGGTGGTCTTCTGACTCCTTTCCTCTAATTCCAAATATGCTTTCCATTATTCCTTTTGTCTTCAGCTTTTGGTGTTTGACCGGACTTTGAACTTTCACTTTTCTCAAACCCTAAGCCTTCTTTATCATTAGGATCTTTCTGAATTGCAATCATCTCATCAAGCCTTGCAGAACTTATTCTGAATTTTTCTTCATAGCTCTTTGCCTTCTCTAGATCTGATTTTAACTTTACAACTTCTTGCTTCAACCTTATACAATCTCCAGTTTTGTTTTTCACCAAAGAGTTCAGATACTCTTCGGTTCTTGCCTTTTCTGCAACTTGTACTTCCAATCCAATCCTGGCTTCATTTGCTAACCTCAACTGATCACTGACCTCTTTATGCCTATCCTTGAATTTCTTGATTTGCTCTCTCATATTTTTGATACATTCATTTGCTTCTTTGACCTTCTCCTTCAACTCCATGCTTTCTTCTTCAGATCTCTTTAAGTCTTCAAGAGCAATTTTGAGTTCTTCAATGTTAGTGGATGTGCATTGATCTTCTGAACATTTAACTGCAAGAATCTTTTCTTCTATAGTCCTGATCCAATGCTCATCATTGCACACCTCAGTGGTTGTTTTAGGTTCAACTTTAGAAATCAAACATAGATTTATTTGTTCTTTAGCAGTTCTACATCCTATCAATATGCCTTTGCTCTTATCACTAATGATCTGGTCTTCAGTGCAATGCCTTTGCATGTCCAAATCATCACTTCCAATTTATACCCACTACTTGATGTCCTATTACAATCAAGATAAACCCCATCTAATGGATATACTATAATCATCACTTCCATTCACCAGTAACTGTCCATTATGATAACATCACAACCTAGCATAGCAAGGTGTTCACAAGTTTCAACAGTCACTTCTTATACAGTGTTTTAAGCCATAAGACTGCTATAAGGAAGCAAGGTATGCTGAAACAACTTCCTACGTTAAATTATGAGAGGAGTGTTAGAAAAATAAGCAGTACAGAATTGAAATAAATAGTGAAATAACAATAAAATGCACAAAATAGACAACTCAGATTTACGTGGAAAACCTAGTTATGTACCAAGAAAAAACCATGGGCAAAGATCTCTCAATAATTTTATTCTCAAAAACAATTCACTGTTACAGAATTTCAATTATGTACTTGCTTATTTTTCTAACAATTGGTCTCAAAGCACAAGTTTTTTTCTAGATATTGTTCTGTGGGTTTTTATCTTTGTGAAAAGCAATGATAGGAGGCATGGTTACTAGATTTGAGGTTCAAAAATTTGATGATTCCAATTTTGCTTTGTGAAAACTAAAGGTTCAAGTTTTATTGGTGAAGGATGGATGTGCCTTGGCTCTCAAGGGGATAACATCAAAATCTGCAGCCATGAAGCAAGAGGAATGAGATGAAAAGGATAACATGGCTAGAGCTACAATTCAATTATCTCTTGTTGATTCAGTTTTATTCAATGTTGTAGAGGAGAAAATGACACATGCCTTGTGGACTAAGCTCAAAAAACTGTATAAGACCAAGTCATTGGCAACAAAATTATTGAGGATGCATGACAATTCTTTAGTCACAAATCATCTCAACAATTTTAACACATTGATTAGCAAGTTAGCTTCAATGGAGGTGAAAATTGAAGAAGAGGATGAAGTGGCTATACTATTGTGCTCTTTGCCTGAAACTTGGGATCAACTAGTTATGGTGCTTAATAACTTAGCACCGAAGGGGATACTTATCTTTGAAGATGTGTTAGCCACAATAATTTCTAAAGATTCAAGGTGGAAGACATTGTTGCAAGTATGTGCCTAATCGGTGTTGTCATTGATGTCAACATATCTATGTTGTCATTGGTGTCAACTGTTCTCCTATCTTGTTGCTTGCTTGTAATGAGTAAGATGCTTTGTATTTACTTATGTAAGTGATCTTGATGTTGAGGATATTGAGAAAATTAGCTCCTCCGATAGAAACAGTGAGTTGCAGTGGAAATATTGTATTGCATAGAGAAGAACAGTCCAAGAGATGGCTCCGTATTTCTTGTAGGATGAATATCTTTGTCTACGGATTGGAAGTTATTTAGAAGTCTGTCTGAAGATGTTATATTCCAAGTTTGAGCCTCTGGTATGAAGATTTGAGTGAGTTATGTTCACCAGAGTGAAAACTACTTTTCCTCTATGTTTGGTCGCGACGGGGAGAAAGTATTATGCTCCGCATTCCTCTGCATTAAAGTATTTTGATTTGCGGTTCTAGAGTTAAGTTTGAGATGATGTTATGTTCCTTCAACTCCAATGGTTCGTGATTTGGTGGTCCGCAAGTGATCTTTTTCTAATGACAGTAGCTGATAGTGTTGTTCTTGTGCTCCGGTTTGAAGAATCTTCTTGACAGAGTGGTTAGAGATCGTGTGGTTGTTCTTGGTGATTACAATGTGCTTGTGGATGTCTCCTGATCATGTTCCTACCTTTGGATTGGTTTGCAAAGAGTAATTTGGATCATGGATGAAGTATGATCCTTGAAGACCTAGTGTTCTCACTAGTCTTGGCTGACTTGGTTGATTTCACTAATTGCGGAGATGCTTTGAAGATTGTGGAAGTGTGTAGTGGCGTGAAGAATTGTGTTTGAGTCCCAGTTAAGGCATAACGTGATCCACATACATCTTTACCTTAGCAAATCTTGTTTAGGTCCAGACCTATTTCTTTGTATTATTGTAATGTCGACCTTGGAGAATGTTCCAATGGTTGATGAATGTAATGCCAACCTTGATGTACATTCCAAGGTTGATGAATTATATAAAAGCATGTAATAGAGTTGTGAAATGGTGTGTGGTGTGAAAATGAAGAGATAAGTACGAAAGTGTAAAAGAGCAAAGCAAAGAAGTTATATTGTGCTTCAATGGAACTGAATCCAGGCATGGAGTAGATGCTACTTAATCAGTTCACCATTTTGGCAGTGAGCCACCCCTTGGCAGTGAGCCACCCTTTGGCAGTGAGTTGTTCTTTGTAGTGAGCCTCTATTTTTTGGTATTGTTATCTCATATATTTCCGTGGGCTAACACCCACCATGGTTTTTCCCTTTTAGGGTTTTCCACGTAAAAAATTGGTGTCTAGTGTGTTGGATGTGTGATTGTGATTAAGTCTATGGTTTCATGCTTTCATGGTTAAATTTGATTATCAGTAATTAAGTAGTTGATGGTTTGATATTCATATCAAGTTAAGTTTTTGTGACAATTGATTCACCCCCCCTCTCAGTTGTCTGGTGTATTTCAACATACATCTCAAAGGACTTTTTCCAATGATGTCCTTGTTGCAATGGGCAAAACTTGAGAAAGAGAGAAAGTTGATAGTGGACAAGCTAGGTTGAAATCCAAGGGGTAGAAAAGAGTCTAATGTTGGAATTGTGGAAAAACAAGGCATGTCAAAAATGACTACAGGTTGTCAAAATCAAACAAAGAAAATCCTAGCTTGCAGCCATCAAAGGAAAATACAACAGAAGTTGAAAAACCATTGGAAGATGGAGATGTTTTGTCTACTAATCTGAAAGGTTTATTTCATCATGTTTGGATCATTGATTCTAGTGTCTCTTTTCACATGACTCCTCACAAGGACTAGTTTTCTTCTTATTGTTCATGTGATAGAGGTATAGTTTACATGGGAAATGACAACCCATGTGAAGATATTGGTGAAGGAGAGGTCAAAATCAAGATGTTTGATGGGATAGTAAGGACTCTTCAACATGTCAGACATGTACCAAGATTAAAGAAAAATTTTCTATCACTTGGAGTATTCGATGAGCAAGGTTATTGATTCAGTGGTGAAAATAGTTGTCTCAAGGTAACAAAGGGAGTGTTGGTGGTGCTAAAGGGAGAAAAGGTTGGCAATCTCTACAAGCTAGTTGGAGAAACTTGTAGTGGAGAGGCTACAGTGGTATTAGATGTAGAAATGGATTCATTATCTACTTGGCATCAATGACTGGGCCACATGAGTGAGCGTAGTCTCAAGGTACTGCTAGATAGAAATGTTCTCCCAAAGGCTAAATCTAGAGATTTAATTTTTTGTGAACATTGTTTGTTTGGAAAACAAAATAGGATTTTTTCTAGTTGCACTACAAGAAGTAAAGAAGTTATAGATTTAATTCATTTAGATACTTGGAAAGAACCTATTACATCAATTGGGGGTTCGTCATATTTTGTTTCATTTATAGATGGTTATTCCTGTAAGGTGTGGATTTATCTGTTGAAGAAGAAATCTGATGTATTTTCTTATTTTAAGAATTTTAAATCTCTGGTAGAGAATCAAAAAGAAAAGGCAATAAAGTGTCTTAGAATAGATAATGGAGGGGAATTTTGTTCAGGTGAGTTTAATTAGTTTCATAGTGAGCATGGTATTGCAAGGTAGTTGATGGTTCCTAGAACACCACAACAAAAGTGTGTTGCTGGAAGGATGAATTGTACAATTATGGAGAGAGCTCGATGTATGTTGAGCACTGCTAGATTGGAGAGAAATTTTTGGGGTGAGGTTGTTTCTACATCATGTTTCTTGATTAATAGATCACCCACTACAGCTCTAGATCGTAAAATTCCTGAAGAAGTTTGGATGGGTAAACTTGTTGATTATTCCCTTCTTCGTATTTTTGTTTCTGATGATTATGCTCATATTCCCAAAGAGGATAGGAATAAGTTAGATGTGAAGTCTGTGAAATGTATTTTTCTTGGCTATGCAGAAGGTACAAAGGGGTATAGGTTGTGGGATATTGTTGCCCGCAAGATTATTATTAGCTAAGATGTTTGTTTTAATGAAAAGTCAGTGCAAAGAAGTAACGAACAACAAAGTACATAAATTGCTCCAGTAGAGGTGGAAAAGTATGATGCTAATATGGAGGTGCTAGATGAAAATCAACCACCTGTTCATGAAAATCAGCAAGATAATAATTAGAATCAATTATATGATGAGGTTGAACAACAACCAAATGAGCCATAGGGTAACACATTACCCCTTTTGAGGAGATCCACTAGAGTGATCAAACTACTAGCAAGGTACTCTCTTAATTGTAATTCAACTTATGCTTTACTTACTGATGTTGGTGAACCTAGCTCATATCAAGAGGCTTGTGAAGATAAAGATGCAAACAAATGGAGAGCAACCATGGATGAGGAGATGAGAGCTCTATAAATAAAAATAAAACGTATCTGATCTTGTGCAATTTCCTAAGGGGTGAATAGCTATTGGAAACAAGTGGGTCTTCAAACTAAAAAGGGATATAAATGATAATATGGAGCGATATAAATCTATTAGTGTAGGTTTTTATTTTCCTAATCCTAGGTTTTTCCTATACTTCTAATTAAGCTTGCTTAGGATTAAATAAGTGAGTATTAATGTGAGTGGTTGCAAGGTTTCGACATCTTCCATGGGAGTTACATTGCCTCTTTTAGGCTATTGTAGTGGACTCTTCCCATTGGTCATATTTGCAACCTCTCCCCTTTCTCATATTCTATATATACTCACCTCCTAGCTAGTCTTGGGTACATTGTATTATGCAGCTTTTTGTGTTTTCTTTCTCCTAATACTATTTTTCTTCATGAACATTTGCATTTCTCTCAAATGTTAACTCTATGTTGTTATTTTGGTCTTGTATCATTTACATTCATAGTTTTATATCTATTCATTAGAACTAGTTTTTTGGGTTATTAATCTTCTCAGATTCTAACATGGTATCAGAGTTATTTTAGTGCAAGAATAGATTTTAGTTTCCTTATTTGAGAGATTCGCAGGTAATAATCTTTGCTTGCAAGTTTCTTGAAAACCTAGTATGCTCTTCTCTTGCATCTTCAGATGATTTGGAGAATTAGAAAAGTTTGATGGAAATATTTTAACCTCTAGAGTTTTGTACATGTATCTTCTAAATTATGGGTGTTTACAGCATTTTGGTAATCCTGGGAAAATTTTCAATGTTTCCATAGCGCCCAAAAGGCTGGAAAAAGTCAGATTTGACTTTTATTGCACCGAAATCAAAACTTAGAAAATTAGTTTGCAAATGGGGGTTTGAAGCATAGATCTAGAGGCCATCTTTCATATGGGGCATTTTTTAGGCCAAAAGGACCTCACCATTGAGTCCAAAAGGCCAAAAAACCCTTATTTCCATATAAATTTTACCTACTTTTGGTGTCAAGAGTCACATATGCAATTTGTTTCTAGGAGGGTCGTACGCCCCCCCAACACGTGGATCGAGAAAAAAATTTCAAAAAAAAAAAATTAGCACTTCTACGTTAAGCACTTTTGCGCTTGACTTTAAGCACTAAAGTATTAAGCACTTAAAAGTACTTTGATAATTTCTAAGGGGCTCAATCCCTATTCCAAGGGGTCCACCCTCTATTACTTCCCCTACATAATCCTAAAGACCACCAGTGGCCTTTTGGAGTGAGCCGCTAGCGGCTATCATAACCATCGTTCCTCCTTTTGACAACACCGCCACCCTTATCGACTTATTCAAACCACCACCACCTATGAGTGTTGCCCTAGCAGCTAGCCACCTCTCCTTCACTCCAACTCCACCAGTTCTGCCCCTTCACCAGTGGTCCCACCACATAGCCACCCTCTAGGCACCAGGGTTTGGTTTTTAAGCCTAATACGACATTGTTTTTCTTTTGGCATCACTTTTTACCATGGAGTCAGATTTTGGCAAATGAATAATCACTAGAAAGTTCGAGACGAGTACTTTCCATCCATGGAGGTTTGATCAACTTATTTTTTGTCAATTTTCCTTTGATTTTCAAGTTGAATTTGGTCTTATATTTTTCTTTCTACAGTCCATATCTTGCACCTCGAATCTCTGTTTTTCAAAAATGAATAGGCATTGGAAAGGTATTGAGGAGTGATACTCAAATGAATAGCTATTTTTTCTAGATCTATCATCATAACACATTTGTATCAAAAGTTAGTTTTTGGCCACTTTTGGCTTTCGTAATATTTGTAATCTAGTAAAAAAAACTTTGTAAATCCACTAAACTATAAAGTGCCATCCTTATAACATTTTGGAAGGGGGTGAATTTTGATCTAGTGAAAAAAGGGGTGGTGTCTCTTTTATTGGCATTCTTGAGTTCTATTCTTTTCAACACTTTATTTCTGCATTTCTGCATCATGGATCAAACAATAGCCCCATTCTAACTCCATACAACTATTTTGAATGGAAATCACACATGATAATCTACTTAAGGAAAGTTGGTTTGCATAGAATAACAATGGAACCCGAAACTAAACCTGCATAAGATACAAAAAAGCCAAAGTTGTTTAAAAAATGTGATGAAGCCTATGGAACTTTGTGTTTGTCTATTTCTCTTGATTTACTCTTTTATATTGAATCTTTGAATTCACCAAATAAAATTTGGACAAAGCTAGAAACACTATTTGGCACACAAGATTCAATGAGGGGTCATATGTTAGAAAATGAACTAAAAAGTCTAAGTCTGGGAAACTTCAACATAATCCAAGACTTCTTCACCAAATTGAAGTCACTAAGGTTGCAATTAAAACAATGTGGAATTGAAAAGAAAGATGAACAACTAATTCTTAGTATTCTCTCTAAGCTAAGTTCTAAATATTCAGTGTTTGTTTCTACCTTCTATGCTACTATGGGTGTACTTGGGACATGGTTCACTATGTCATCTTGGGATGATTTTACTATCTCTCCCACATGAGAGTAGGACAATCTAGGGCACTCTTAAATCCTCTAAGTCATATGCTCTGGCTTCTATCCAAGGCACAAAAGAATAGAAAGGATAAAGTAATAATAATAAGGATAAAAAACAAAAGAATAGCAAGGAGAAGGATCAGAAACTAGCTACCCCAAAAGCAACTAAAGAGACCCAATCTTCTAATGGTGACAAGCCTAAGAAAGAGGAGGTCAAATGTGCCTATTGTAAATGACCTAATCATGATGAACATAAATGTTTGAAGAAACAAGTTAATCACTTGACACACATTCTTGAAAAGAATAATATCAGTGTTTTTGAGTCAGTAAAGTAGAGTTAACATGATGGGTCTAACAAGATGAAAGAAAATAGCAAGGGCAAAGGGAAGGGCAAAGCCCTTGTTGTAGTGGCTTCACAACCATCCACTTGGGTTCTTGATTCAGGTGCTTTGCACCACATGACTTCATCTAAGGATGAATTTGCATCTTTGGAGCCATGTACTATGCCTTCTATTTTGATGGCTGATGACACTCCTATTGAAGTGTGTGGGTGAGGCTCTATTGATGTGGTGGAAGGAACATTTCATGATGTTCTTTTTGTCCCCTCATTATCAACTAATCTCCTATTAGTTTATAAAATCACTCACATTGGTTCAAGAAAGTAAGTTGAGTTCACTCCTGATTCAATGGTGATTCATGGGTTGCACAGTAGTTAGATACACTTGTAGTTGGGAGAGTAGATCATCAATCACTTTCTTTGTTTTCTCACTTTGTTCTTGATTCTCCTTCATCTATTTTGCTCACTCATTTTGATGATGTGAGTAGATTATGTCATGAGCAATTTGGCCATCCTAGCTTCCACTAATTGTAGTAGCTCAACCAACAGAGCATGGTCATAGGGTTGCCTTCAATACAGTTCTTGAGTGGTGTTTGCCAAGGTTGTATTCTTGGTAAGCATCCTAAGGAAAAATTTGTATGTTAAATATTGTAACATAAAATGTTGATTTTACAATAAACTATCATAGAAACACTCAATGTTTGCACACATAAAAAACTTCACCAAAACACTAGATCTTATTTATATTGATAAAATGTATGATAAAATATTGTCATAAATCATAAATAACAAAAAAACAAATGATATTCAGATCTACAAACAAAACACTATATGTTGGAGCTCCTTCCTTCACAAATCTTGCAAATAAACTATTGAAAACTATGTTGGAATCCAAAAAAAAATTGAAGTGCAAATTACGAACTCTGTGTGAGATTGCACTCAAGAAACCAAAGGGGTTTCATCCTTTGATTTCAGCATCCAAAGGGTTTCATCCTCAAATTGATGAATGAACACAAGTGCTCAAACAATTTTGGCAAAGCTTTGGTATGATAAAAATGAGATGCTAAAATGAAGAAATTGTTTGCATTTTATCGATGTTGAAGGCCCAACTTGGGCACCCAAATTCCAACACACCTTTGAATAAAAATAGATGGTAACTCCTCCATAAAATCTTGTCATAAAATATGCTAAAAATAGATGGAGTTACACAAGGCCCATGAAGAAAAGAAAAAAAATTATTTTAGGTACCTCAACTTGGTGAGGTCCTAACTCCTAGCCCCATAGGCAAAAATCAAACTTATTTGGTGCATTGGAAAGATCTATAGAAGACCTATGCTGAAAAATGAAAATACAAGATTTTTAAACAAATGAGGCCCTAGAAAGACTTTGAAGACCTTTGAAAATGTAATTTATGAAATATAGAAAATACTGAAAAAATTAAAATTATTTCTCTATCACTTTCTCTAAGCCCACGGGAAATATGGAATGGTCCTTTGGGTTCCTAAATTAAATTATTAGAAAGGGGACACTACAATTGGCTAAAATAAGAAACTAACAACTGGGTATGTGCATGGAAATGGGGGACCAAAAGGGGGTCAAAAGTGGCCACTTTTTTTCTAAAATCAGAAAAAAACTGATCTTGCATGAGAAATTGAAGATAGCCATGCTCAAAATTATAAGATGTGATAAGAACAAATTTTGTAGTTCTCCGAGTCTAGTTTCAAAACTACTATTTTTTCTAAAAATGGTGGAGATTAAGAGGTTCAAATAGGGGGAGCACACAAAGTTCTCTTGTTTTTGTCAGAAAAATATAACATAGTGTCTGGTGTGCTCCCCATAAAATGTTGACTTTTTTAAAATATTATACAAATCGCAACGGTGGAAAATTAGCTAACACCATGTAGTTTATGCCTGTTTTTTCTATTAACTTTTTATGAATATATGATTTTTTTATGAATTTTCAAAGTGGACACATCTTGAAAAATAAAATTTGAGCATGCTCCCCCCCCAATTGTTTTGAAAACTTATCAAAAAAAAATCAATGTGTATAGAATTGAGTCTAAAATCTAAAAATGTAATTTGTTTGAAATTTTGATAAATGTGTAAAAAATGACAGCAAAAATACTAGACATAGGTTTTCTGAAAAAAAGGAACACGTTAGCAAAAGAACTTGAAGATGGAAACCTTAATGTTATCATATTTTTGAAAAATACATGGTTAGAAAGATAATAAAAAACTTGAAGTCGCCCTAGCATTTTTTTGTATTGATAGTGAAAAACGTGTAAACCATAGAGGGAGCACACACGATATTTGGTCAAAATTTCTAACTTTTGTGAAAAACACATCCTTAGCATTCAAAAGCTACCTCCAACCCTTTGGGTTGGATGCCCAATGCAAATCCAACCCTTTGGGTTGGAATTTCCTAAAGCAGGCAAAAATACGAGCACGTTATAAAATAGTTAAAATGAATTTATGCATCTCTCTCTCTCTCTCTCATCATTCATCTTCATCTCTTTGTGTCCATTTGACTTCTTTTTCCACCTCCTCCCCTCTCTTTTTCACCTCTTAACCCTATCTTTTCTATTTTTCCTTTTCCTTTCCAATTTTCCTTTAGATCCCACCCATTTTTCCCTATGTTACTATTTTCCACCTCTCCTCTCATCATTCTTCCCATCCAATTAACTTTTCTTTTATCTTGTTTCCATTTCATCCTCCCAATTTATATCCTCATCCCTCTTTGCATGTCCTAGTTTTCTTGTTTCCATTTCCTTTGTCGATAAGGGAGAGGGAGAGGGAGAGGGAGAGGGGGGAGAGAGGGGGCAATAGAGGGGAGAGATAGGGAGATGGAGGAATGATAGGGAGAGAGAGGCGAGAGATAGGGAGATGGAGGAATGATAGGGAGAGAGAGGCGAGAGATAGGGAGGTAGGGAGAGATAGATAGGTAGAGAGAGAGAGGAGACAGATAGGGAGATAGGGAGAGGAGACATAGGGAGAGAGATTGAGAGGTAGAGGAACAATAGAGATATGGAGATAGGGGAGAGATATGGAGATAGAGGTTTAGGGGCATTATTTAGGAGAGAGAGAGAGAGAGAGAGAGAGAGAGAGAGAGAGAGAGAGAGAGAGAGAGAGAGAGAGAGAGAGAGAGAGAGAGAGAGAGATAAGAAGATAGAGGTTTAGAGTTGCTCGAGTTTAGGGCTTAGGGTTTATGGGTTAGGGGTTAGGGTTTAGGGGCATTATTTAGGGTTTATGGGCTTAGGGTTGCTTGGATTTAGGGTTTAGGGGTTTAGAGAGAGAGAGGACCTATAGGGAGAGATAGAGGAGATAGAGGGGATAATTAGGGAGATAGAGAGTGAGGGACATGTCTAGAGACATAGGGAGAGAGATTGAGAGGTAGAGGGATGATAGAGATAGGGAGATATGGGAGAGATATGGAGATAGAGGTTTAGGGTTGCTTGGGTTTAGAGTTTAGGGGTTAGGGGTTATGGTTTAGGGGCATTATTTAGGGAATAGGATTTAGGGGTTTAGAGTTGCTCAAGTTTAGGGTTTAGGGTTGCTCGGGTTTAGGGTTTAGGGTTTAGAGAGAGAGGATTGATAGGGAGAGATAGCAGAGATAGAGGGGAGAGATAGGGAGATGGAGGGTGAGGGACATGTCCAAAGACATAGGGAGAGAGATTGAGAGGTAGAGGGATGATAGAGATAGGGAGATAGGGGAGAGATAGGGAGATAGAGGTTTAGGGTTGCTTGGGTTTAGGGTTTAGGGTTACTTGGGTTTAGGGTTTAGGGGTTTGGGGTTTAAGGTTTAGGGTTTAGGGGTTAGGGTTAGGGTTTAGGATTTAGAGAGAGAGGACTGATAGGGAGAGATAGATGAGATAGACTGTGAGGGACGTGTCCAAAGACATAAGGAGAGAGATTGAGAGGTAGAGAGATGGTAGAGATAGGGAGATAAGGGAGAGATAGGGAGATAGAGATTAGGTGTTAAGGGTTAGGGTTTAGGGGCATTATTTAGGGTTTAGGGTTGCTCAGGTTTAGGGTTTAGGGGTTAGGGGTTTAGGGTTTAAAGAGAGAGGACCTATAAGGAGAGATAGAGGAGACAAAGGGGAGAGATAGGGAGATAGAGAGTGAGGGACATGTCTAGATACATAGGGAGAGAGATTGAGAGGTAGACGGACGATAAAGATAGGGAGATAGGGGAGAGATAGAGAGATAGAGGTTTAGGGTTGCTTGGGTTTAGGGTTTAGGGTTTATGGGCATTATTTAGGGTTTAGGGGTTTAGGATTGCTTAGGTTTAGGGGTTTAGGGTTGATCAAGTTTAGGATTTAGGGGCTATGAGTTAGAGCTTATGGGTTTAGGGTTTAGGGTTTAGGGGTTTAGGGTTTAGAGAGATAGAGGACTGATAGGGAGAGATATAGGAGATAGAGGGAAGAGATAGGGAGATAGAGAGTGAGGGAGATGTCCAAAGACATAGGGAGAGAGATTGAGAGGTAGAGGGATGATAGAGATAGGGAGATAGGGGAGAGATAGGGAGATAGAGGTTTAGGTTTTCTCGGGTTTAGGGGCATTATTTAGGTTTTAGGGGTTTAGGGTTGCTTGGGTTTAGGGTTTAGGGTTTAGGGATTAGGGATTAGGGTCTAGGGGTTAGGGGTTTAGGGTTTAGGGAGAGAGATAGAGGACCAATAGGGAGAGATAAAGGAGATAGAAGGGATAGATAGGGAGAGAAAGAGTGAGGGAGATGTCCAGAGACATAGGGAGAGAGATTGAGAGGTAGAGGGGGGATAGAGATAGGGAGATAGAGGTTTAGGGTTTCTCAAGTTTAGGGTTTTGGGGTAAGGGGTTAGAGTTTAGGGGCATTATTTAGGTTTTAAGGTTTAGGGGTTTAGGACCTTGCTTGGGTTTAGGGTTAGGGGTTATGGTTTAGGGACATTATTTAGGGTTTAGGGTTTAGGGTTTAGAGAGAGAGATAGAGAGAGAACTGATAGGGAGAGATAGAGGAGACAAAGGGGAGAGATAGGGAGATAGAGAGTGAAGGAGATGTCTAGAGACATAGGGAGAGATTGAGAGGTAGAGGGTTTAGGGTTTCTTGGGTTTAAGGTTTAGGGGTTAGGGTTTAGAGGTTTACGGTTTAGGGAGAGAGAGAGAGGGGGGGGTTTAGGGAACTTAGACCTACCCTAAGTGTGGGGTGGGCATATTTAAGGAATTGAGAGATAAAGGGATGATAGAGATGTTAGATCTAGGGCACACAACTGAGAGGGGGGGTGAATCAGTTGTACAAAAACTTGCTTCTACTTCAAACACTTGATTCTTCTTTGTTAGTTAATAGCATATCGTTAACCATTCATGAAAGCATAATGCACAAACACAGGAGCAGATAAACATCAACACATTGGACACCAAGATTTTGATGTGGAAAACCCAGTTAAGGGAAAAACCACGGGGTGATTAACCCAAGGATTATTCTCTGTTAGAAGAATAAGAAAAATGAATGGCACATGCCAATTAGGGCTCACTGCCCGAGCACACTGCTCACAAAGAGACACACTATCTACAAAGTGATAAGAATCACAAACTTGAACTAGAGATTGACATCTTTACCATGTCTGGATCAGTTCCATTTAAGCCCGAGATACTTCTGCTCTGCCCTTCGCTCTTTCGCTATACCACACTCATTCGCTCCACACACACTTTGAAATGAACTCACAAACCTTTATTTATACAAGGCATCAACTTAGAAACAATCATCTAAGTTGGCAATCATCCTCAAGAACATTCGCAAGTCGGTAATCATCCACAAGAACATTCGCAAGATGAATAACTCATCTGTTCGGCTAGTATGAACAAGAATATCTTCATCCAGAAGAATATCTTCAATTCTGGGCTCTAACACTGATGCGGACCGACAACACAACCTCAACATGATCCAAGAACCTTCAAAAGCTTGCCTGAGTGACCAGGTACATCCGCACTTCCTCTACTTACAGGAATCTCTTCTCTGCTTCATCCAAAACTTTAAGAACACAATCTGTCGCGACTGTCAAACTGAAACAGGTTCTTCCAGACCTCCAAACTTTGTACAAACTGAGATGACACATCAAAAGGACATCCCAAACACTCCTTCCAATCCGCAGAGTCTGATAATGCACCTTTGGATCTCACCGGACCTTTTTGTAACACTCTGTCCCTCCGGAGCATCTCCTAGAACCGGTTCTAATTGACTGATCACAACTTTTTCATATCTTCATGCAGACCTCTGAAATCTTAACTAGATCATCTCAAGACTCATATCTGCAAACCCTTTAATCTGCATCCTCTAATCCTCAACCTATTGAGTACATTTGCCTTCTTCTCATCATTGTTCTTCACTGTTCCTGATTGAGACTAATTTTCTCAATATCCTCAGCACACAGCTCATCCAAACCTTCTTACCAATGCAATGTGAGTATGTTGACATCAATGACAACACTAGTTAACCTCATACTTGCAACAATCTCCCCCTTTGTCATTGATGGCAACATATGATGTGAAAAATCATCAAGACAAGAACTTCTCTTTTCTATCACAGCTCCCCCTATCAACAACAACTCTTCACATGTCTTCTCTTCCTTTACTACTCCCCCTTTGATCATCAACCACTTGTTTTTCACATGTCTTCTCTCCCCCTTTGACATCAATGGCAAAGGGCTCATACTTGCACTTCTAAGACATCAGAATCATACCAGCTGCTCCCCCTTAGTAGCAGCTCCCCATCATCAATTCGGATCACAAGATATGACTGTGATATCCACCAGACTGATGCACATCAATGCATCCTAGTTCATCACCAGAGGGGCCATGACCCCTAACTTCTCCCGGAGATACTCAAAAAAGTCTTTGGGAAGAGGTTTAGTAAAAATATCTGCAAGTTGATCCTTGGAGGTCAAATACTCCAATCTGACTTCACCCTTGTTCACTTGTTCTCTCAAAAAGTGAAATTTGATAGATATATGCTTGGTCTTAGAATGCAATACTAGATTCTTGGAAATATTTATTGCACTTGAATTATCACAGAAAATTGTGATAGGCTCCTCATATTCTACTTTCATGTCTCTTAACATCTGCTTCATCCATAGGATTTGAGTGCAACTGCCTGCTGCTGCAATAAATTCTGCTTCAATTGTAGACAGAGATATTGCCTCTTGTTTCTTGCTTAGCCAAGAAACCAATCTCTTTCCCAAGAAGAATGCTCCACTACTGGTGCTCTTCCAATCATCCACATCTCCTGCCCAATCTGTATCTGTATATGCATGAAGAGAGAAATCCTAATCTCTAGGATACCATAGGCCATACTCAACTGTCCCCTTTAGATATCTAAAAATCCTCTTGATTGCCATAACATGAGATTCTCTAGGGTCAGCCTGAAATCTTGCCGCAAGACCAATAGCCTGCATTATATCTGGTCTAGTCTGAGTGAGATACAATAATCCTCCAATCATTGATCTGTACTTGGTCTGATCTGTCTTAGGAGAGTCATCATCTTTGCTCAACTTACATCCAGTTGCCATAGGAGTGTTCATTGGCTTTGAATCTTCCATTCCAAATTTCTTCAACAATTCTTTCACATATTTGGTCTGAGAGATAAAGATACCTTTCTTTGTCTAAGTAATTTGCAGACCCAAGAAGAAATTCATTTCACCAAGCATTGACATTTCAAACTCACTTTTCATTTGATTTGCAAAGGTTTTACACAAACTATCTCTTCCTCAAAAATGATATCATCAACAAATACTTCAACAATCAGGATGTTTTCATTATCTATTTGGAAATATAGATTACTGTCAGCAGTACCTTTGTTGAAACCAATCTGCACAAGATGCTTATCCAACCTTTCATACCATGCTCTTGGGGCTTGTTTCAATCCATACAGTGCTTTCTTCAACTTGCAGACCATATCATCATGATCAGACAATTGAAATCCATCCAGTTGTTCAATGTATACTTCTTCTTCCAAATCACCATTTAGGAAGGCAGACTTGACATCCATCTGATATACCTTGAAGTCTTTGAAGGCAGCATATGCAAGAAATAATCTGACTACTTCAATTCTTGCTACCGGAGCAAAGGTTTCTTCAAAATCAATTCCTTCTATTTGAGAGTAGCCTTTGCAGACCAATCTGGCTTTGTTTCTGATTACTTCACCAACCTCATTTAGTTTGTTCTGGAAGACCCATTTGGTTCCAATCACATTCTTGTTTCTAGGTCTGGGAACAAGATCCCAAGTGTGATTTTTCTCAATTTGCATCAACTCTTCCTCCATTGCTTTGGTCCAGTTTTCATCATTGCAAGCTTCAATTATTGTCTTAGGTTCAATCTTTGAAATCAAACAGTATTCATTTGAATTTTGAGCAATTCTCCTCCTTGTTTGTACCCCTTTGCTTTTGTCACCTATGATCTGATCTTCAGAGTGATTTAGAGTTACATACCTTGGAACTTTGGGAGTCTCTTGCACTGCTGTTCTTGATCAGGTTCATTCAGACAAACCTCTTCTCCCTGATTTACCAGATTAGTCTGAATCTGACTTTCAGGAAGGGATTGAGTTCCTTGAACTAGAACACCATCTTGATCATCTTCATCATATTCATAAAACCTTGAGGGCTTCTCAATTCCTTCATCAACCTTCACATTTGTACTTTCTATCATCTTTTTCAGTCTCTTATTGTAACACCGGTATGCTTTGCTTTGAGTGGAGTAACCCAAGAAAATTCCTTCATCACTTCTAGCATCAAACTTTCCTAGATCTTCATCTCTTTTGATGTAACACTTGCTACCAAATACTCTGAAATATCTCACAGTAGGAGTTATACCAAACCAAAGTTCATAAGGAGTCTTACCAGTATTGCTTCTGATTTGAACTCGGTTGAGAGTGTAGACTGCAGTGCTGACAGCTTCTCTCCAAAACATCTGAGGAACATTTACTTCCATCATCATTGTCCTGGAAGCTTCCTGGATGGTCCGGTTCTTTCTCTCAACTACTCCATTCTGCTGTGGATTCCTAGGAGCAGACAACTGTCTCTTTATGCCATGCTTCTCACAAAAGTCTATGAATTCACTGGATGTGAATTCACCACCTCTATCAGACCTTAGACACTTTAGTTTCAATCCGGTTTGATTCTCTACCATAGACTTGAAGATTTTGAACTTCTCAAAGGCTTCTGATTTCTCTTTCAGAAAGGTAACCCACATCATCCGAGAATGATCATCAATCAGTAACATGAAATATCTATCACCTTGCGTACTCTTGATTCTTGTCGGACCACATAGATCAGTATGAACTAATTCCAATAATCTTGTAGAGGATTGATCTTTGCTTTTGAAGGAGACTCTGCTCTGTTTACCTAGCTGACATTCTTTGCACAAACTATTTATAGGTTTCACCAATTTTGGAAGATCTCTTACAGCCTGAATATTGCTTATCTTGATGATGTTATCAAAATTTACATGACACATCCTTCTATGCCATAACCAGCTCTAATCAATTTGAAAAAACAGACAACTTTTATTTGAACCAACCAGATGGAAGATATTACCTTTTGTTTGAGTATCGGATGCAATCTCAGTTCCGGAGCTTTCAAAGATCCTGCATCTTCCATTTTTGAACTGGAGATCATAACCTTTGTCTACTAACTGTCCAACACTAAGAAGATTGTGCTTCAATCCTTCAACATACAGTACATTTCCAGTTTTGCTCTTTCCATCAAAAGAAATAGTTCCCCTACCTCTGATTCTACCTGCAGAATTGTCACCAAACTTTACCATTCCTCCTTCATACCTTTCCAAATCTAAGAACTTGTTCTTGTC
This sequence comes from Cunninghamia lanceolata, assembly GCA_027924645.1. Classification (NCBI taxonomy): domain Eukaryota; kingdom Viridiplantae; phylum Streptophyta; class Pinopsida; order Cupressales; family Cupressaceae; genus Cunninghamia; species Cunninghamia lanceolata. The sequence goes on from BSBN01001560.1 coordinate 5,345,098, forward strand.
ACCTGTCATGTGGTGAGAGCATCCGTTGTCAATAACCCAATCATCCTTTTCTTCAACTTGGGCAGCCAAAGCTCTTTCTACAACCTTATGATTGATAGATTCAGAGGATATTGGTTCTTCTTCCTTGATGGCAATAAACACCCATTCATTTCTGAATTTGTCTCCTATCTCTGATTCATCATCTGTTACTCCTTCATTATCAGCTTCTTCATGAACATAATAACAGTTCTTTTGGAACCTCTGTCTATTAGAGTTTGACCTTGCAGATCTTTTCGGACATCTTGAAGCAAAATGACCAATCTTATTGCAGTTGAAGCACTTAAAAGGTAACTTTCCTTCATATTTACCGGATCCTCTTGGCAATCTCTTTGCAATGAGGGCTTCAAGATGAGTTGTTTCTACTTTTTCCTCTTCCATGTCTTTCCTAGCTTGATCATACCATGACAATTTCCCTGAAGAGTTTTCTCCTGGATCAAATCTTTGTTTGCCTTTCACATAGGCACTGGCTTTGAATACAGATTCAGTCTTGGGAGGATCATCTCCAAACTCAGTCATTTCAAATGCAGCTAGTTTGCTGGCTAATTGCTCTCTTGTGACAATTGCATGGGCTCTGAATTCATCAATGGCAGCAACCTTGATCTTGTAGGCAGCAGGAAGGGATCTGAGAATTTTGCAAACAATCTCATTTTCATCCAGAACTCCACCAGCATTCCTGATTCCACACACTAGCTCATTTACTCTTGGCATAAAGGTAGTGATATTTTCATCATCTCTCATCTTCAATATTTCAAATTTCCCTTTAAGACTTTGCAACCTTGCACTCTTAACAAACTCATCTCCTTCATGCAGAAGTTCCAGTTTAACCCAGATCTCATATGCAGTTGGTAGGTCAATAACATTTGAGAGTTCTGAGTCAGTCAATGCGCTTAGAAGAGCCTCTTTGGTCCGCAGATTGTTTTCAGCATTTGTGATTTCATTTAGTGTTGTCGAACCACCCTGTGGAGGAACATATGCTTTTGTGACCATGGACAAGTATGTTTTTCCCATACACTCCAAGTGATATTTCATGCAGCCTTTCCAGAGAGAGAAGTTGGTTCCATCAAACTTTGGACTGTCCTTCTTGTATGACGACATCCTGGATCTCCTCAAGCGGTTAAGCTCCTTTCAGAGGAACTTAGCTCTGATACCAATTGTTAGATCTAGGGCACACAACTGAGAGGGGGGGTGAATCAGTTGTACAAAAACTTGCTTCTACTTCAAACACTTGATTCTTCTTTGTTAGTTAATAGCATATCAGTTAACCATTCATGAAAGCATAATGCACAAACACAGGAACAGATAAACATCAACACATTGGACACCAAGATTTTGATGTGGAAAACCCGGTTAAGGGAAAAACCACAGGGTGATTAACCCAAGGATTATTCTCTATTAGAAGAATAAGAAAAATGAATGGCACATGCCAATTAGGGCTCACTACCTGAGCACACTGCTCACAAAGAGGCACACTGCCTACAAGAGACACACTATCTACAAAGTGATAAGAATCACAAACTTGAACTGGAGATTGACATATTTACCATGTCTGGATCAGTTCCATTTAAGCTCGAGATACTTCTGCTCTGCCCTTCGCTCTTTCACTATACAACACTCATCCGCTCCACACACACTTTGAAATGAACTCACAAACCTTTATTTATACAAGGCATTGACTTAGGAACAATCATCTAAGTCGGCAATCATCCTCAAGAACATTCGCAAGTCGGCAATCATCCACAAGAACATTCGCAAGATGAATAACTCATCTGGTCGGCCAGTCTGAACAAGAATATCTTCATCTGAAAGAATATCTTCAATTCCAGGCTCTAACACTTATGCGGACTGACAACACAACCTCAACATGATCCAAGAACCTTCACAAGCTTGCCTGAGTGACCAGGTACATCCACACTTCCTCTACTTACAGGAATCTCTTCTCTGCTTCATCCAGAACTTCAAGAACACAGTCTGTCGCGACTGTCAAACTATAACAGGTTCTTTCGGACCTCCAAACTTTGTACAAACCAAGATGACACATCAAAAGGACATCCCAAACACTCCTTCCAATCCGCAGAGTCTCATAATGCACCTCCGGATCTCACCGGACCTTTTTGTAACACTCTATCCCTCCGGAGCATCTCCCGGAACCGGTTCTAATTGACCGATCACAACTTTTTCATATCTTCATGCGGACCTCTGAAATCTTAACTAGATCATCTCAAGACTCATATCTACAAACCTTTTAATCTGCATCCTCTGATCCTCAACCTATTGAGTACATTTGCCTTCTTCTCATCACTATTCTTCACTGTTCCTGATTGAGACTAATTTTCTCAATATCCTCAGCACATAGCTCATCCAAACCTTCTTACCAATGCAATATGAGTATGTTGACATTAATGACAACACTGGTTAACCTCATACTTGCAACAAGAGATAGGAGATAAAGGTTTATGGGTTAGGGTTTAGGGACAGATAGAAAGAGATAGAGAGGTAGAAAGAGATAGCTAGAGAGAGAGAGAGAAAGAGTTTGTGAAACAATAGAAGAGAGGATGATAAATAGCATTTTAGCTAGTTTAGAATGCGCTTATGTTATAATGCGAGCACATTTTCAACTATTTAAAATGATATCTAACGACCTGCAAAAAGGCATGCCACATGATTTTCGGTGCACATGCTCTGTTTTATTCCTTGTTTTGTGCTTTTTCTAACATTGAAAGAGACTTTTCATGATTTTGAGGTTCTCCCATCATTGGTTGACAAAATTGATGCACTTTTTGTTCTTGTTTCGATGCATAAGATTCCAATTACATGTTTTAGATTCAAATTTGATATTGAAAAGTATTTTTTTCATGTTTTGAGGGATTGCAACACTAGATTGAATAAATTAACTAGTTATTTGTTTTACATTGACAAAAAAAATGTAATTTTACATGTTTTGTATCATAACTTGATAAATTATCAGATGTTTTTTGTGTTCTTTTGACCATTGTTTTAGAGTGATATAGAATTCAATACAATGCCAAGGAAACAAGCAAAAACTCTAACAACAGAAGAGCATGAAGTCGAGGTAACTTGAAAAGACAATGAATGAGACAACTTTGTGACAATAAGAAATTGAACTTAGCAAATGAAGGTGAACCGTCTTTGCCGATTGAATTGGATGATGAAGTATTGAAGAGAGAGAAGGAATTGGAGAAACAAAGGGAACAAATGAAAAAACTTCGTGCAAGTAAGAAATCGAATGTGGGAGAACTTGAAGGTATGTCATCTTTTCCATCTCAATTCGAGAATGTAGAAAATGTTCAATCTCCAATTAAAAATTATGATGCATTTGCAAATGTTGTAGTAGATGATACACCAATCATTCAAGTGTTTAGTGATCAAAATTTATCTTGTGAGTCAAGTTTTCCATTTCGAAAACCTTCTAGAATTTTACATAAAAAGCCTAAGTTTTTTATTGAAATTGATGAGAATGTTCTAAAACCAATGTTTGATAAGATTCTCGAACGTACTTGTAGAAGAAATGTGAATAAGATATGGAACATGTTTTTTCAAAACATAAGTGAAACCGGAAGTTGTCAATTATTTGTTGAGATGATGAAAAATCTAAAGTTTAGGCCAATCATGAAGATTCTTGGCCTAAGAACATCAAGTTATAATAGTGAAAAATATATTGTAAGAAATCTAATCAAAACATTGGTTCCAGCACACACACCAAAGATAGTAATGCTACACGACATGTCATTACATCAACTATTGTGAGAAATCAAACAAAGAAATCTTGCTTGATAAGAAAAATTCAAGCACTAAAGATAAAAAGAAAAACTTTGATGAAATCCATTAGGAGGCATGAAAGAATTGAGGACCCGAATAGCAATGAACTCTGATAGACTCTCACGGAAAGATAAATCCATAGTTGAAGCCTTAAAATCCCTAATTGAGGAGTTTTGGTCCAATACAACAAGAGTATCTCCCAATAAAACAGATATTGTAAGAAGGAGAATTGGTTGTCAAAACCATGAGCCACATCCAAAACATTATTTAGATATGACTCAAACACAATTTTTCTCCAAATTTGTAGCTACTTATCCTCAAATTCAAATTAGTCAAAGGTATTTTGAAATGGAAAAGCTTTTTTATGTCAAGATAATTCACACATGAACAACTTATTGTTGTAGAGTTCACATGGAATTTTTTATGCATTATGATGTTTATCGACAAATGTGTGTATCTTTGCATACTAATGATGTTTTGCAGGAGTGTATGATAGAGGCTCCACCTAAATCGGCAAGAGATTTCATTTCAAGCATTTTTTGTGAAATGGTAGATGGACAAATGTTTTATAAGACATCATGTTTGGATGGAGAATGTGATAGATGCAGTGGTTTGCAATATTTGAGAACTTGTGTACACATGGAGAGTGCACATGGAATTGGAAATGAATTACTATTGTTTATAAAATATAAGATAGTGGTATACAGTCTAAAAGATGGTAAAGAAGCAAAAAGGTGTGAATTGGTTAGTGAAGAAATACCAGTATCTACATTTATGCCTATTTTTCAAGAAAAGATAGTTTATGAGTATGTAATGCATACACACAGAGCCTGATGGTTGGACTTGCAATTTAAGTTATGTAAGGACATAATTCATCTTCGTATGATTGTGTCAATTGTCGACTTTGCAGATAATTATGCACTGTTGAATGCACAAGACAATTGAGAGGGGGGTGAATTAGTTGTTTCAAAAACTTTAAGCCTTTACAAACATAATCACATCCACATCAATTTACTTAAACTCTTAATTCTGTTATGAAGATTAAACATGAAAAACAAATAATAGAAACTTAATCACATCAACATCATGCTTAAGAGAACACCAGATTTATGTGGAAAACCCTAAAAGGGAAAAACCACGGTGAGGATTAGCTCACAATATATAGTAGTATCTGTTGGCAACTTGTGTATGATGTCTGAAGATGTTTTCATTGATGGCAACAAGCAAAGGAACAAGATTGGAACAGTGTTTTGATCTAAAGAAGAAGAAGACTTAGCTATTTTGGCTAAGTGTTAGCAGTATACAAGACATAGTGACAGAGCAACAGTATAATGGATGACATTGGTCCGCAGTAGAAGATCATATCATGTGGATCGAGTATGGCGTTCATAGACCTCAGATGATCAATTGTCCAAGATTTCAATCTTTGATGAGTACCAGAAGTTCATTTTCAAAGAAACCTAAGTCTGACAGTGCAGTGAGCAGAGGAAATGCTAACAGAACACTCAAATGTTTTGGTCCACATTCCTCTGCTATTACATATCCTGCTATGCAGAGTTAAGGTGTTGTAAACACTTGTTTGAAGTATCCAAATCTAGAGTTGCAAGTTCTTAGCTCTATCAGAGAGTCAGTTAGGACTGTCTAAGTATCACTACTTGATATGGTATAGTTTAACTACAGTGATAGAGCATGTGTTCCAGTGGTCCGCATCTACCATAGAAGAATATTTTGCTCTGCAGTTCTGGAGGTGTGATCTATGACATGTGAGGAGTCTTTAATATGGATTTGAGCAAGTCTTGTGGTTTAGAGTGGAAGATGTTGTCTTATAGTTGAATTTATCCAGTGAATAGTCTGTCGATAAGGCCGGCATGACAGTATGATGTGTGTGTGGTAAGTCTTGGTGTTTGAAACTTAATTCTAAGTGATGAAATAGTTGAGGCCAACATGTGAGAAGGTGTTTCAAATATTTTTTGGGTCCACTATAGATTTTGGAGAATGAATTTGGCCGACAGAGTACATAATGCATGACCGCGGTACACTTCATTAGGACAAACTAATATGAACTTTTTTTTGTTGCGGATATAAATGTGAGTTTGAATTTCATGTTTGAGTGATGATGTGTGGATTTGTGTATGATGAATATGTGAAAGTGTAGAGCAGGTGACAAGAGTAAAAGAAGAGAGATCTTGTCTAATGTAAAAGCAAAGCAGAGAAATAGAGCAGTTAATATAAAGAGTTTTGAGACAGTATTTTGAGCATACATTGAAGCTACATTCATGCATGTGTAGATTCAATTTGAGCAATTCATTTTGGTAGTGAGCCATCTCTGTTCTTTTTCTTTCTCCAAGTAGTGAGCCTTCTTGCAGTGAGCACTTCTTTTGGGCAGTGAGCATTTTGTAATTTGGTATTGCTATTACATAATATATATTGTGAGCTAACACTCACCGTGGTTTTTCCTAGTTTTGGGTTTTCCACGTAAAAATCCTTGTGTTCATGTGTGATGGAATTTGGTTGTTACTTCTATGTTTAATTTGCTTTATTATTTCATGTGGTAAATTGATTATCAGTTCAATAAGAAAGAAGTTTAATACAATACTTATTCACCCCCCTCTCAGTACTTTGGGTGTTCAACAATATCAATACCAAATTACAAAGAAGCTCACTGCCCAAAGAGGTGGTTCACTGCCAAGAGAGGTGTCTCACTACCAAAAGGGCTCACTGCCAAAAGAAGTGTCTCACTTCCATGAACTGATATGATAGCATCTACCACATGCCTGAGTTTAGTTCTAATGAAGCACAATACATATCACTTTATTGTCTCACAACACAAACATCTTCATCTTTGCATCTTCACATTCACCTACTCAAACACACGAATCCTTTTCACTTATTTATATCAATCATCGACCTTGGAACATACATCAAGGTTGGCAACATATTCTACAACCTTTGGAACAATCTATAAGGTCGGCAAACATACACAATTCTCATTAGGTCTAGACCTAAACATTCTTGCAAAGCAAAGGAATGAAGGTAGAACATTTCATATCTTAGTTCAGACCTAAATACATCTTCACATGCTTCAACATGCTTCCACAATCCATGAAGCACATCCACAAAGAGTGTAAACAACCAGGTCAGCCAAAACTAGTGTTAACACTAGGATCTTTAGGCACACGCTTCCAAGAACACAACCATAACTTGCAGACCAAGAACAAGAATTCAACATGATTTAGAGACATCCACAAGCCACATAAAATCAGCTGGGAGCCAACAAATCCAACTACAACAAGTTTCACTTGAAGACAACAAATCTCACTTGAAGACAGATCACAAACTGCTCACAATCAACACTGTCAAACTCTACTACCCATAACTTGCTTTCCAGAGAACCAAATCAAAGATCCTTTGGAATGAAGATGGCTAAGGACCTTATAAACATATGTCTAGAACCGCATCACTTGAAACTACTCTGCAAAGAAATGCGAAGAAAAATACTTTATTTTAGACACATCTGCACAACCCAGAAACTCTGTCAATTACAGTCTTCAAACTGGTGAACATAACTTCTATTGCACATCGATCTGGACCACCAAATTTTGGATTTAGCATTTTCAAACACTTCTCTAAAACATATCCAAATCTCACACTCCAGTCTTCAACACAAAAGAAATGTGAAGCAAAAATTTAGACAATATCCTGCAAGCCATAATACTCTGCAACACATTGTTTCCTCTGGAGAGCAAATTTTCTCAAAAGCACTTGGAAATTCAGCAACAAGAGTACTATACCAACATCATCAACACTTCTATAAGGCATTCAAATCACTTTAACATGACAAGTCAATTAGGTAACAATCAACAATATCAGAAGACACAATTGACACCAATGACAACCTAAGCATGTTGACATCAATGACAACACCGGTTAGCACATACTTGCAACAATCTCCCCCTTTGTTATTGATGACAACATATGATTTGAAAAACCATCATGAAACAATTCTACACTAATCTCATTCTCCCCCTTTCTTTATACATCTTACTCTCCCTTTGTTTTTCACATGAACTCTCTCCCCCTTTGACATCAATGGCAAAGGGTGACATACCTTCTTCAAGCTTTCTCCCCCTGAGTATGGTACTGCACATACTTGCACTTGTTCTTAACTATTTTGAATACTTCCATCTAGCTACAACACTCTCCAATGTCACTACCTACTCCCCTAAGAGGTAGCCTCCATCATCAATCTAGAAAGAATGATTCCTGAATCACACTGGACTGATGCACTTCCTTATGCATCTAGTTCAACAAAGGAGGGGCAATAACCCCTAACTTCTCCTGGAGATACACAAATGTATCCTTAGGAAGAGCTTTGGTGAATATGTCAGCAACTTGATCTTTTGTAGGCACATACTCAAGCTTCACTTCTTTCTCTGCAACCTTCTCTCTCATAAAGTGATACTTGATAGAAATATGCTTTGTCATTGAATGTATCAGAGGGTTTTTTGTAATGTTAATGGCACTGTTGTTATCACAGAAAATAAGAATTGGATCCTCATACTCAACTTTGATATCCTTCAGAATTTGTCTCACCCATAGCACTTGTGTGCAACATGATGTTGTTGTAGTGTACTCTGCCTCTGCAGTAGATAAGAATATTGAATCTTGCTTCTTGGTTTGCCATGACACAACTCTATCTCCAAGGAAGAACACACCACCACTTATACTTTTCCTGTCATCTACACATCTAGCCCAATCTGCATTTGTGTAGGCACTTAGGTTGAAGTCATTGTTCTTAGGATACCACAAACCATGATTTGGAGTTCCCTTCAAATACCTAAATATTGTCTTTACTTCCATGACATGTGACTCTCTAGGATCTACTTGAAATCTTTCCACAAGACAGACTGCATGCATGATATCTGGTCTGGTAGCAGTTAGGTATAGCAATCCTCCAATCATTAATCTATATTTGCTCTTATCAGCCTTAGGAGATTCATCATCTTTATTCGGCTTGCAACCAGTTGTCATGGGAGTACAAATTGGTTTAGATTTTTCCATTCCAAACTTCTTCAACAACTCCTTGACATACTTTGATTGTGAAATGAAAATGCCCTTATTTGTCTGATTAATTTGCAGTTCAAGAAAGAAGTTCATCTCACCAAACATTGACATCTCAAATTCTTTTTGCATCTCATCTGCAAAGTTCTTACACATACCTTCATTTCCACCAAAGCTTATATCATCTACATAGACCTCAATAATCAGTACCTTGATATACAAATTACTGTCTACAAACCCTATACTGAATCCCTGCCGCAACAAATACCAGCCCAATATGGTATACCAAGCTCTAGGAGCTTGCTTCATTCCATACAATGCCTTCTTTAATCTACATACCATGTCTGGTTTGTCTGATAACTGAAATCCATCTGGTTGCTCTATATATACTTCTTCTTCACTATTCAGAAAAGTAGACTTTACATCCATTTGATATACCTTGAAATCTCTGTGTTGCATAAGCCAGAAACAACCTAATAGCTTCTAGTCTTGCCACCGGAGCAAAATTTTCCTCATAGTCTATTCCTTCCACTTGTGAGTAGCCTTTACATACAAGTCTAGCTTTGTTTCTTACCACTTCTCCATTCTCATTCAACTTATTCTTGAAAACCCACTTTGTTCCAATCACATTCTTATCTGCAGGCCTAGGGACAAGTTCCCAAGTCTTGTTCTTTTCAATTTGCATCAATTCTTTATTCATTGCCTTGACCCAATGTTCATCTTTACATGCTTCAGAGACAGTCTTAGGTTCAACCTTTGAAATTAAACAAATATTTACCTATTCTTCTGCAACTCTTCTTCTTGTCAAAACTCCTTTGTTTTTGTCACCAATGATTTGATCCTCTGAGTGATTCTTTTGCACATACTTGGGGGTTTTAGGAACTCTTTCCAGAGCTTCTTCTTCATCAATATGAACTTCCTTGTCTTTGTCTTCCTCAATATTTCTATATCAGCAAACTCATCTGACTCATATCCATCAAGCTCTGAGAGTTTCTGAATATCTTCATCTACCTTTACATTTGTACTTTCAATGATCTTCCTCAATCTTTTGTTGTAACACCAGTAAGCTTTGCTTTTAGTAGAGTACCCAAGAAATATGCCTTCATCACATCTAGCATCAAAATTTCCCAACTCTTCATCTCTTTTGATATAATATTTGCTTCCAAAAACTTTGAAATACCTAATAGTAGGAGTTCTTCCATAACACAACTCATAAGGTGTCTTTGTTCCATTTTCTTTGACTTGCACTCTATTATGAATGTAGACAATAGTATGAATAGCTTCTTTCCAATATAATTCTAGAAGGTCAACTTCTTTGATCATTGTTCTAACAGCTTCTTGAACTGTTCTATTCTTCCTTTCAACTACTCCATTTTGCTGAGGAGTTCTAGGGGTAGACAATTGTCTCTTTATCCCATGTTCTTCACAAAAAGCACTGAATTCATTTGAAGTACACTCACCACCTCTGTCAGACCTTAGACACTTGATCCTCAAATCCATTTCATTTTCAACCATTGCTTTAAATGCCTTGAACTTGTCTAGGGCTTCTAATTTTTCTTTAAGAAAAGTAACCCAAGTCATTCTTGAATAATCATCAATGAGTACCATGAAATACATGTCACCTTGTAGACTTCTTATCTTTGTAGGACCACATAAGTCTGTATGCACCAACTCCAATAGGTTGGTAGAAGTTTGTTCTTTGCTCTTGAAACTTGTCTTTGTTTTCTTCCCAAATTGACATTCTTTGCAAATGGCATTAGCCGGCTTCATAATCTTAGGCAGGTCTCTTACATCTTGAACTAAGATTATTCTCACCAGATTATCAAAGTTAATATGACACATTCTCCTTTGCCATAACTAGCTTTCATTTGTCTGAGCCAACAAACAACAATTTTTAGTACCTTTCAAATGATAAACTTTACCATGAGTCTTCTTATCAACATCAATTATTGTTCCAGAGCTTTTCCTTATCTCACATCCATCATCCTTAAACATCAGATTGTATCCTTTGTTACACATCTGTCCAACACTTACAATATTATGCTTTAAGCCTTTGACATAAAAAGCATCATTTGTATTATGCTTGCCATCAATAGTAATTGACCCTTTTCCACAAATCTTACTAGCTGCATCATCACCAAATCTAACTAGTCCTCCATCATACTTTTCAAATTTAAAAAACTTACTCTTATCTCCTGTCATGTGATTTGAACATCCGTTGTCAATGACCCATTCATCTTTTTCCTTTCTAGCATGAAATGCAGACATCTCTTTCTCTTCTTTTGGACTTCCTTCCTTCACACAACTTGCAAGGTTAGTAGAAACTGGCTCTTCTTTTATAGAAATAAACAAACATTCACTAGCATTACCATCTTCAAAATCAGATTCATCATTAGTTACAACTTCATCATCTTTAACATAGTAACTTTTCCTTACCATCTTACCTCTATCTTCTCTATTCTTGATCTTCAAAGTTCTATTAGGACATCTTGAAGCATAATGGCCAATCTTACCACAACTGAAACATTTGAAAAGTAACTTACCTCTGAACTTTCCAGTTCCCTTTTTCATTCTATTTACAAAGTTTGCCTCGATCTCATCAAAGTCTTCCTCATCTGATTCCACAACATACTTATCTGATCTAATAGCCTTTTTTGATTTAGCTTTAAAAGCAATCCCAACTTTCACAAGACCATCAGTAGTACCAAATTCTCTCATCTCAAAAGCAATCAGTTTACCAAGCAATTGATCTTTTGAAAGCTTGCCTGTATCTAGAAATTCTTCAATGGTAGATACTTTATGACTATAATATTTGGGAAGTGTTATGAGTACCTTATTGACAACTTCTTTATCAATCAGAGTTCCACCAAGATCTTTGATGCCATTGACAACTTCATCAACCTTCTGCATATAGCTTGTTATGTTCTCATCTTCAAACATTTGCATAGTTTCATATCTTGACTTCAAGTTCTGCATCTTAGATTTCTTAATAGATTTATCACCTTCATAGATACTTTTCAATTTTACCCAGATCTCATGAGCAGTTTGCAAATCCAAAACTTTCACCATTTCAGTGTTAGATAGAGCATTTGGTAATGCATTTATAGCTTTTTCTTTTGTCTCATAATCCCTTATCTCACTTGCAGTCTCTAAATCATCTTTAAGTATAGTGAATTTATTTTCAACCATTTTCCACACATGATAACTGAGATAAATAAGATAACTTTGCATTCGTACCTTCCAGAAGGTATAGTCAGTTTCATCAAACTAAGAAATGTCTTTCTTGTGCGCCATCCTAGATCTACCTTAAGATGTTAGGCTTTCTTCTAGGGAACCCTCACTCTGATACCAATTATTGAATGCACAAGACAACTAAGAGGGAGGGTGAATCAATTGTATCAAAAAATTTAATCCTTTACAAACATAATCACATCCACATCAATTCACTTAAACTCTTAATTCTGTTATGAAGATTAAACATGAAAAATAGATAACGTAAACTTAATCACATCAACACCATGCACAAGAGAACACTAGATTTACGTGGAAAACCCTAAAAGGGAAAAACCATGGTGAGGATTAGCTCACAATATATAGTAGTATCAATACTGAATTACAAAGAGGCTCACTGCCCAGGGCTCACTACACAAAGAGGTGGCTCACTACCAAAAGGGCTCACTGTTAAAAGAGGTGGCTCACTACCAAGAGAGGTGGCTTACTACCATGAATTGATATGATAGCGTCTACCACATGCCTGAGTTCAGTTCCACTGAAGCACAATACATATCACCTTCACTGCCTCACAACACAAGAATCTTCATCTTCGCATCTTCACATTCACCTACTAAAAAACATGAATCCTTTTCACTTATTTATATCAATCATCAACCTTGGAACATACATCAAGGTTGAAAACATATTCTACAACCTTTGGAATAGTCTCCAAGGTTGGCAAACATACAGAATTCTCATTAGGTCTAGACCTAAACATTCTTACAAAGCAAAGGAATGAAGGTAGAACATTTCATAGCTTAGTTCAAACCTAAATACATCTTCACATGCTTCAACATGCTTCCACAATCCATGAAGTACATCCGTAAAGAGTGTAAACAACTAGGTCAGCCAAAATTGGTGTTAACACTAGGATCTTTAGGCACACGCTTCCAAGAACACAACCATAACTTGATAACCAAGCACAAGCCTTCAACATGATCTAGAGACATCCATGAACCACATTAAATCCCCTAGGAGCCAACAAATCTAGCTACAACAATTTTCACTTGAAGACAACAAATCTCACTTGAAGACAAATCACAAACTGCTCACAATCAACATTGTTGAACTCTACTACACAATAACTTTCTTTCCGGAGCACCAAATCATAGATCCTTTAGAATGAAGATAGATAAGGACCTTATAAACATATGTCTAGAACTACATCACCTAAAACCACTCTACAAAGAAATGTGGAGAAAAATACTTTCTCTCAGACACCTCTGCATAACTCAGAAACTCTGTCAATTACAGTCTTCAAACTGGTGAACATAACTTCTACTGCATAGGGATCCAGACCACCAAATTCTAGATTTAGTACCTTAAAACACTTCTCTAAAACATATCAAAATCTCACACTCCGGTCTTCAACAGATAAGAAACGTAGAGAAAAAACTCAGACAGTATCCTGCAAGCCAGAATACTCTGCAACACACTGTTTCCTCTGGAGAGCAAATTTTGTTAAAAGCACTTGGAAACTCAGCAATAAGAGCACTATACCAACATCATCAACACTTATATAAGGCATTCAAATCACTTTAATTTGACAACTCAATTAGGCAAAAATCAGCAATATCAGAAGACACAGTTGACACCAATTACAACCTAAGCATGTTGACATCAATGGCAACACCGGTTAACACATACTTGCAGCATTCACTACAACCACAGAATGAGGTTCAATCACTGTACTACAACTCCACTTAGGTTGCTATATTTGTGCATATAACATTCATTCATGCACCTGATTGTATAGAGGAAGATAGAAAGATATTGAGAGAGTATCATTTTTATAGTAGTAATGATCGCACACATTCTACAGAGTTTGTGCAAGGTTTCTTTCAAATTTTCTATGGTCATTTGAGTAGCAGGAACATCATTTTTGATCAACATATCATATGGTCACATAATTGTACATCATAATTTAAGAATTCATGAATGTTCTATTGGTTGATTAGGATGCACATATTTAGTGGTGTTCAATATATATGGAATTTCTTTGAGGCTGGGCATGGAAAAGGAGAGCATGATGGTGCTAGAACATGTATTAAAAGAGCCTTAGCACAAAAAGAGATGAATTACAAGGACAATACAAAGTTGACAGATGCAACATCCATCGTTGAATGATGCAACTCTACAATGGGTCCAAGTAATGAAGGTAAGTCTATAGTTCGTAGATTCTTTTGGTTGATAGAAGAAGCTAACATTGCAAAATATGAAGATTGTTGTATAGTGACAGGATCGAGTGAGTTCTACTCTTTTAGAAGCTCAAATACAACTTCATGGACTATTTATTTGAGGTAGGTGGTGTGTTTTTGTTCATCCTATACGAATTTTTCTTGGAATGATTGTGAGTCAAAAGAATGGGTCGATGAATGACATGCTAGATATTTAAGCCCACTTCCAATGTATCAACTTCTAGGAGCACTACAACTCATGCAGATGGAATCATCAATTGACTTTGACCATATTTAGATCTAGTTGAACCAGGTAATATGTTACTTAATGAAAATTATTATTTATTTTAGATTATGATGTAGCATTTTTTTATCATTTATTGAATTTTAATTTTTTTGTGCAATTTATTGTAGGGCATGTATATGCAGTTATTGCAAATGAAGATAATGATGAGGGAATGAATTATTATTTATGTAATTGTGTTGAGGCAAAAAAGAAATTGATAGCCCCTATCATAGATGGAGAAAACATTGAGTATCCTACAGGATCGACTGTTGTTACTGGAACATCGCTTAGAAGGTATCCAATGAAGAAGTCTAATGTGTGGTTGTTCGAGGACTTTGCCACACATAGGAAGATTTTTCATTATTCTAACCTTGTTGTGGCATCAAACATTCATTTGATAAAATATGGGGGTAGACCGTTGTGGAAAGTTCGCAAGTCTGACCATGAAGAAATACTTGATGTACCATAAAAGGTAGAGTAGATCCAGATGGTTCATTAGATTGAATCAGTGGAATGACAGAAATGTATGTTATTTTTCTTTGCTATACTCATTTCACCTTCTATATTTTTGACATTTTTTACCTTCTTATATGTGCTCCTTGGTCTTGGTTGATTAGCTTTGTTTCATTATAGAGCTCATGACTGAATGGCATAGTTGTTGATGCATTTGGATATTCCCTAGGGTTGTGATGGCATGGTTGTTGATAGCAAGAAACATAGATTTATGTTTAGAGTTCATATAGATCCAAAGATAAAAAAGAAAGATTGTCCTCAAAAGAGAGGAGGGGTAAGGCAGGCCAAAGTTTGTACTGTGGGGAGCTATTTTGATGGTATTGTCTCATTTCATCATGTTGGCGTACTCACTTTAGCTAAATAGTGCAATTGCATTTGTATTCAAGATTTGAGTATGGAGGTAGGCATAATCCTTATGAAGTTGATTTTGGAAGGAAAGTAAGGTAGGTTTTCATGATTATTTCATGATGATATGTCCTTTGGAGCCAATTTGATGATTGTTCATTCACTTGAAGGGTCATGCCATTATGTCCTTTGGAGTCAACTTGATGATTGTTCTCATTTCTCTTGCAGGCCCTGAGATTTTGAATGTTTCATAGTACCAATGGTGGCATTATTGACAAAAATATCCTCTATCAGGCTTGGGAGTAGCCATGGTTCTTCATGCATCATAATGATAGGGATTCCTTCAAAGATTGTTTCATCATGTTAAATTATGGTTTCATTCATGGAAACCAAAGTTACAAATTGTACATCAAACCTATCTTCCCATGATGAAATCATATAAGGATCTTATTTCAAACTAGCTATGTCATATCCTATGAGGAGATTAAGGAAAGGATTCCATCTTACAAACCCTCATGTGTTTCTTCACATTTGGTGCTAAGAATTGATAGTAATGGTAAGGGAAGCCTTAATTGATGACCTACAACACATTGGATTAAGTGAGAACACCCTTAAAGTAGGGTCATGCCGAAGAAGCAACTATCAAGCTTTTTCATCAATAGCCAAGTACAACACTTAGTTTAGTTTTGTCTACTAGAAAGGTGTTAGGACTAAATTTTTACATTTGACATCTCCTAGGGCTAAATAGATAGTGCCAACACATCCAATTGGGTGGGTAAATTCTAGGGGAGGTGTCTTTTTGGTGGTGAAGCCTCCTGGTTGTTCTCGGCTACATTAGATAGAGACAACCTCTTAAGAGCCCTAAAACAAAAAAGGTGTCAAACTTTGGACTGACTGTTCTATCAAACCATGACACCTAGGAACATCTTTGAATGTATAGGTGGATGTCAGGACCACCTACAAATACCTATCTCAATTTTTTAAAATCAATTTTGTTTGCCTGTGGTGGCAAGGAACGCATTGTTCTAAAATGATTCAATTTCATGTAGTGGAAAGGTGCTAGGAGTGAAATTTTAAATTCCAAAACATTGTGGGGCCTAACGAACTATGCCAACACATTAGGGTGGGTGGTTAAATGCTAGGGGAGGTTTCATTTCATGCGCCAAGTGCCCCAAATGTTCCGGGTTGCAGGCTACCAGCAAAGTCACTTAAGATCCTTAAGAGCAAAAAATTGCCAACTTTAACGGAGCGGTTCTCAAAATTTGTGGCACCTGGGAATGTTCTGTTTGGAACTATAGTCACATGTGGGGTCCATACACAATAACCTCTTTCAATTTTTGTCAACTCCAATCCATTTGATTGTGCTGAAATTAAACGCATTCTTACAAAATGCTTCAGTGGCATTCAACACAACCTTGTCAGGAGCCATATTTTTTGTTCTACTCATCGTGGGGCCCAAGGGACTACACCAACACATCTGAGTGGGTGGATAAATGCTAGGGGAGGTCTCAGACATTCTGGGTTGCAGGCTACTGACAAAGTCACTTGAGATCCCTGAGAGTAAAAGACTATCCAACTTTGACGGAGCGGTTCTCATAATTTGTCGCACCTGCGAATGTTTTGTTTAGACCTACAAGTGCACGTGGGGTCCGTCCACAATAACCTCTATCATTTTTTGTCAACTCCAATCCATTTGACCGTGTCGAAATTAAACACATTCTTGCAAAATGCTTCAGTGGCATTCAACACAACCTTGCCAGGAGCCATATTTTTCATTCTGCTCATCATGGGGCCCAACGGACTGTGCCAACATGTTAGGGTGGGCGGGTAAATGCTAGGGGAGGTCTCTTTTCATGCACCAAGTGGTCCAAACATTTTAGGTTGCAGGCTAGCGATAAAGTCCATAAACATGACTTTATCAGTAGCTTGCAGCCTGAAACGTCAAGGGCACTTGGCACACAAAAAGAGACCTCCCCTAGTGTTTTCCCACCCAACCTAACATTTTGGCATAGTTCATTGGGCAATTATACTTTAATCAATGATGCAATTAAAATATTACTCATAACAAAATAATAACTTTGAAGACAAGCAATAATAGACAACTTCAGTAGTAAAACCAAACACTTTCTTCTAAGATACTATTCTCATAATATGAATTTTAGCTAAATTTGAATCCAAAGATATTGGTCTTATCTTACAAAAAAGGAAACTTCTATCCAATAAATAATATTACTCTATCCAATCTCAAAATGGTTAAAAAAATGCACTACTAACTTTTGTAAATATGCACATATAGGACAATTTATCAACCTTCAGTGATCTATAAATCTAACCCAAAAAGTGAAAGATTATAACTCATCTAAAATAGGGATGTTAATGACATATGATATAGATCAACTTTAGTCATTGAATATACTAGGTTGTATTCTTACCAAAATCTCCTTTGATCATAATATTATAATCAACTAGAAATATCTCTGTCAACAAAACAGATAAACAAATAGTACTAAAGAGAAGAAGTTTGGTCAATAAAAATCATTATTACACTGCACAATGTGCATATGTCATAATAGTAATCCAAAACTGCCAACCCAAATCATCTAAGGATTTAGGTCGTAGTTTAAAGGAAATACAGAAACATACAAGTTGACCTATTCTACAAAAAGGAATAAGGAAACATTATAAATCTTCTGCAAAATATGGCATATGGCTCTAGATGAAAAACGAGCATCCTTCTATCTTGAGATACTCTTAGTCAAACTTGCCCCTAGTTATAATCTATATAAACCACATCATCTTACTTTATTCAATGACACTATTTTTTTTAGGCAAAAGGTGCATAGCACCTAAAATATTATATTAAAATATATAGGAGGAAATTACAAAAAGCCCCCATAGAGCAGATATGTCCATATTCTCATTACAAGTTTCACAAACTATAGCTAGAAAACCCACTCAAATAGGGGAGGGGTAAGCAAATACAAAAACCATAATAAGACCCAAAATTATAGCAGATATGTATATACAGAAAAAGACTAGCTTCAAACATTAATCCAGCATATCATTTAAGTTTTCAAAAACAAAATCCTAATGTTGACGATCCACAGAAGCCTCCACATTATCCATGGGTGGCGGTGGGGGGAGTTGGAAGTTAATCAAAAAATACAGTGATTGAAAAACCTCCCTCGCAGCTTCCTCCATTACCTCTCCCATCTCCCCAGCATGGTAATGGAACAGATTCTCCACCAAAGGCACACAATTATTCAATGACACTATTACATATATGAGGTAACAAGAAATAAGAGTTATCACCACTCTCCAGGGTTAGGCAGTCAATTGGCTGTCAAATATGATTTGGAAGGGAAATTCTAGAGAGAGGTGATAGATGGATTAGATAACTAATATTGTTGCCGCATCAAACTTGGTCTAAAACATCCATCAAGCTGATGCCTCTAAAAATGGATAGCACAATGTTAGAAAGATGCTGAGCTTGAACTGCCATTGCTAATTCACACCAAACCTAATAAACTGATCAAAACACAGATTTCTAAATGACACGCAGACTTTAATTAGGATCAAACCCAAACTTGCAAGATAGGATAGGGCTTGTGTTGCAAAAACAGAGGTAGAAGAAAAGAGAAATAGGAATAGATGGGAAGAGAAATAGTCAAAGAGATGTATCTTAAAGAGATAGTGGTATGATGTAGGGCAAAAAATGGAGCTTGACTCCTGTAATAACCTATTTAAGAGTGGTCATCGCCATATGGACATCATTCATCATCATTGATTGATGAATAAGTCCAATTAGTAAAGCAAAGGTGTAGGAGGAGATGGATGAGAATAGGAAAGAGTGTAAGAAATTGAGTTAAACAAAGCAAAGGCAAGCAAATTGTTTGGCATAATACATCGCAGGATAAGCATAGCAAGTGTACCCAGACTCAATCATCAAAACACAATGGAAAGAATGGACAAAGCTTTAGAATTTATAATCAAGAAAGCAAATCAAGGTGTGTGATAATAACATTTCCCATTGATAGGTGTTAAGCCAGATTTGTCATCAAGCCAGAAACCGCACTACTTGTGTCACAAAAACATCTAAATAGGGTATGATTACTATCAAGCACATTGGAAGAGAAAAATTAGATAGATAAGGAAATCACGATAGACATGCATGCATAATGTGGAAGCACAGACAAAATACATGAGATGTTGATAGAGAGCCACATTATTTATGGGTATAACAAGTAAAGGAACAACATTCAACCACCAGATGTGCTCTCAAGTATGCTAAAACTCTATACATCAAAGGAACCTAAAAAAATAAACCATATCTGGTTTTATCTATGGTCTATCTCCAATGGACAGAGGTTGAAAATTGTGAAATACATCTCCTTGTCTATTATGAGTATCACCCATCTCATGGATTTTTCCAGTCATAAAGGACTATCAAGATATGAATCACTTACTTGCAAAAGTTGTACTTCCCTCTCCAGCGTGAATGCCTCCACTTTGAGTTGCTCTTTCTGATATGTACCCTAATCTTCCTTTCATTGCCTACCCTTCTGCAACTCCATCTTGTTTGTGATCATCTAGAAATGCACTCCCCTTACTCCCTCTTTTAGCTTTTTCCCCCTAGATTCTTTATTCATTTCTTGATCTATTTAAAACTGCACATCATGACTTTTCATATGCCAAACTGGACACCCCTTTTCTCTTCATCTTTCATAATCTAAAATTAGCTCCACTAACTTGAACTATGATAAATATTAATACCTAAAATTCTCTCTTTGAATTACATAACTGTCATTTCTTGCAAGTGGCATAGAATAAAAAAATATATAAATATAAAAGGGCGGGTGCAAAAAATTGGGGGGCCAAAAAGTGGCCAACTTTTTTTTAAAAAAATTTAAGCCATAACACGAGTGCATTATGGCTTGGTCATGCCAAGCCTAAGGCTCGACAACACCAAGCCATAATGCACTCGCGTTATGGCTTGGTGATGCCAAGCTTAAGGCTCGGCAACACCAAGCCATAACGTGCTCGCGTTATAACGCGAGCGCGTTATGCTCTGCTATTAAAAAAAACTGCTACATTAAAGCTTATCATTCACACAAATGCAGATATTCATATTATAGAAGATTGAATTATATTAGAATATTAGAGATCCCTTAGAAAAATGTAATAACAAAACTGCTTTGCCTTATGTTAGGTTGTTAAACCCATCATTTTTGACACTCTTCTCTTAACAAAATAAGAGGAATAAGTATAGAAGGCAGAGAATTTGATCTTACTAGTTCGCATATTGGTCGGTTTACATTCTGTGACTTCATTTTCATTGAATAAAAAGGTTTATCTGATTTGAAATAAGGGGCAGAGTTCACTGTCATGTGCTTTTCTAGATGAGAGGGTCCATAATGTCTAGGGTTCTTCCAAGAATGTCTTGCAACAAAAATAGGTTTTTGTTATACCAATCCTCCTAGTAAAGCTACAATTCAAATGCATGCTTTGAAAGTTGAAATAAATTAAATTAGACTTACAATTTTGATTTTCTTCCATTGCTTCAACATCATTGTTGTTTTCCCCATCAGAAACCAATTCATTCAACAACTTGTTGCCCATTGGTTGACTTGAATTGCATACTTTGTTAGAAGAATGGCATCTTTTATCTGTATCAATGTTGGTATTCATAAGCTGAAGAGCATTGATATTTTTTACACACCCTGTTCTTTGAAATATCTTAACCTTAAAATATGACTTGGATATGTACTTGAACACAGCAAAATCTCAAATCTCCAACCCATGATGATTCACAAAATTTTCCCAACCCTGCCTAAATTCTAGTTTATTTATGGTACCCCCTAATTGTACATCCCACTTCTGCCCACCTGGGCCTTGCAACACCATATGTTTGTTCGTGTTGTCTATAAACTGTGAAACAAATGCAGGAGGAATGCGCTGCCATAAACACATTACACAATTAGATTTTACAAGTTCTTAATAGTGTATAGGAAATAAAAGAATGAAAAATAATGTATAGAGTTACCAGTTTTTGTGTAAAGTCTCCAAGCATAACTTTGAAGAAGGAGGCACACCCATTAAAGCGCTCTTTATCATGGTATTTGCCATGTTTTTTATAACATTTGTGACTGCATACTCTACATGGTATAAAAAGCTCCCTTATTTCTTCATCCTCCATGGCAAACCAGATGCAAAAGCCTATGTAAAAATAACCTAAAAAACTATAGAATCCTTAATTAGCTACAAGCACAGATATACCGACAAATACAATAATAAATTTGGAGAACCCTCTGAAAATATGAAGCACATAAATTCTCTAAAAAGTCTCAAGTATTACTTTGATGTGGCATTAAGTCATCATTAAGTTGATTCGATGTTCTCTCTCTCCGATATAACCATTTCACTCTCTAAGCTATCTCACATGCATGTACCTAATATACACTGAGTGATTTAATTGTTTTATGGGGAAAGGAAAACAACATGAACACGCAATAAAAATTGTCAGGTGATGTGTCCCAAAAAAAAAATTATTGATTGACAGCTAAAGAATTACTTCGACTGCTAGATTGTAATTAGGGTTATTTTTGGTTAAAACTTTTTGTATGTTCATATTGCCCTGGGAGATTTAATTTTTGCTTAAAAAATCCTAGTCTATATTGGTTTGGGAGGTTTTTTATTAGTTGAGAGTTAAAGAATTACTTGAATTAAATCTCAAAATAAGATTCTAGTTGGATTGTAGATAATTGATTTATTTTGGTTTTTTTTTGTTAAAAAATGTGTATGTTTATATTGGCTTTCATAAGAAACAAAGGTGATGGTTTAATTTTTCTCTATTTTATAAAAATTATTGAAAGTTAAAAAAAATTGAATCTGAGAATTATATAGAATTATATACTAGTAATTCTATTAAAGTTTTAATGGGCACATCATAAAATTTTAAAAAAAACAACTCTAAAAGAAATATTTTTCTTACTGAGAGTTGTATATTTAGAGAAAGACACACAAGATTTCTAAGATTATGATATCATTTAAATTTTAAAAACAATACATGAAATGTTAACAGATTTTCTTTAATATAACAAATACATTTAGTATATTACATAATGAGGGGGACTAAATGGATTTTTAGGAATACAAATTAATTTAGTATATTACATAATGAGGGGGGCTAAATGGGTTTTTAGGAATGTTGTGTTGATATTTTTAAAGACTATCTTCTTCTTGCTTCTACATAATTATATACATATTGTTTATGTGTGTATCATTGAATGAGAGGGGAGATGCTACATCAAACAATCTTTGAACTCATGACACTATTGTGAATGTAGGATCCTGATAGTCTATGTTTTTAATGTCTATTGTTATTCTATTGATTGTGAGGCCTTGTGCTTTATGGATTGTTAGATGTGCAAGCCATTTATAAGAGGATTTGTTGTCAACCACCATGAGTGATTGGAACAATTGGAATGAGTTGTGGGTCATGTGTGTCCCAAGTAGGTACAATGTAACATTGAAAGTTCTTCACAACAAAAAAGAGTGATAAATAAAGTGGCCTACTCTCATTTTTGGTAGATGATAGCAACAACTTTGCCAAGCACATCATTAATGAGTCCAATTACAACTTTGAATTTTGGGTCATCATATGGGACAATACTTGAGAGTAACTCTCATACAACATCTACATTGTAATGTCCCTTACAAGTTACAATTGTCTTAGGTCACCAATAAGAAAAATTTAGTGACCATTGACCAACTTTTGATTGTGATAGGGAATGCCTCATATAACCTACTATCAATGTGTTCTAACAATCTTAGTCCAATGAAGATCATTTCATCATTAAAATGTAAGGAATGAAACACATGCTTTCTTGAAGAGTTGATAGAGCTTGATCTTATAGAGGCTTCATGTCTTTCATTAGTATGTGAAGGGTTACATGAATTGATGCAAGAGCATCCAAGGTGTAAGAGCAATCTTGCATCAACCAAAGTTATTTTCTTAATGTTTGTTGATTTATAAGTATTTTTCTAGATTTCTAGATGTTTTGTAATGATGTGTTCAAGTTTGCAACACCACACTCATGTTTGTTAGTTTAAAGCTTCATATATATCACTAAAGGCCTAGTCAACATTCCACATGATATATGATGCAATGCATTTTGAAGATCTTTAATTATAGTTTGGAACATAACTTCAAAAGAACCTTACACATTCCATTCAAATTTCATATGATCATGATCGCCCCATTCATGTTTCCTATCTCAAGGAGCTTAACTACACCATTATCAGGTTGTTTATTGTATAATGAAACCTTGTTTGAACTATGCACCAAGTATTAAAAAATGGTGCCAATTACTAAGCTTACTTACTTCTTTATGGGTTCTAAGAGAGGTCATGTATAGAAATGCATTGAATTTAGATACTCCTAGTATGAGGTACATTAAAATTGGTGATTCTACCTATTACTAGTGAACCTACATGCTACACAAGGTGATGTGTTCAATTTCCAGAGAAACTAATGATGAAATCATATAATTTTGGGTCCATTAATCTTTATCACACTCACCTATGATGGTGTACTATATTTATTGCCAATGCAAATCATTTCTACATATTCTATATTAAGAGAATTATGGGAAGCAATAATCCAAATAGTAGAAATATTAGGATATTGAGATCTTTAAGATCTATTTGGTAATCAAAAGGCTTACACCTATCATGTATCTATTATGTCAGAAAATTTTCCCTTGGGGGCTTTTCCCTCTTAAGGTTTAGCTCCCAAGTCCTTAGAATGCATTTAGAGCATCTTGCATGTTAATTTTGAATTCCAATGAGAAAACCCTAAAGTCTTACAATTTTGAAAGTTGAAATAAATTAAATTAGACTTACAATTTTGATTTTCTTCCACTGCTTCAACATCATTGTTGTTTTCCCCATCAGAAACCAATTCATTCAGCAACTTGTTGCCCATTGGTTGACTTGAACTACATACTCTATTAAAATAAGGGCATCTTTTATCTGTACAAATGTTGGTATTCATAAGCTGAAGAGAATTGATATTTTTCACACACCCTGTTCTTTGAAATATCTTAACCTTAAAATATGACTTGGATATGTACTTGAACATAGCAAAATATCTAATCTCCAGCCCATGATGATTCACAAAATTTTCCCAACCCTGCCTAAATTCTAGTTTATTTATGGTACCCCCTAATTGTACATCCCTCTCCTGCCCACCTGGGCCTTGCAACACCATATGTTCATTTGTGTCATTTATAAATTATGAAATAAATGTAGGCGGAATGTGTTGCGGTAAACACATTATACAATGAGATTTTACAAGTTCTTAATAGTGTACAGGAAATAAAAGAATGAAAAATATTGTATAGAGTTACCAGTTTTTGTGTAAAGTCTCCAAGCATAACTTTGACGAAGGAGCACACCCATTAAAGCGCTCTTTATCATGGTATTTGCCATGTTTTTTAAAACATTTGTGGCTACATGCTCTGCATGGTATAAAAATCTCCCCCGTTTCTTCATCCTCCATGGCAAACACAGATGCAAAAGCCTGTGTAAAAATAACCCAAACAAAAAGAACTGTACATAATCCTGAATTATCTACAAGCACAAATATACCTACAAATATAATAAACAAAATTGGTAGAGAGTGAATTTTACACAATATTAGTACAGGGGAAAAAAATGAGCCATGGTGTGAATGATTGACGGTACTTGGTATTTTCTTAGTTAGTAGCACTTAAATTGAGGAGATGCAGAATTAAGTATGATTACAAGGATCTGAAGAAAAGACGGTAGCCTACAATCATTTTTTTAAATAATCATGGCAATTTTCCTCTATGGTACATTCCTTTATATATTTGATCATATGTCCTTTAAATGATGTTATCTCCATGTTCATATGCCCTAGACATTTCCTTCGGTTTCTTTATTTTATCAGGACAGAGCCTAATATTTTGCTTTGTTTTAATTTTTGTTCACTGTTGTTACTAAATTTTAAAACAAATTGAAGTACACAATTTTTATTTATTTTTGGTCACTGTTAGTTCCCAAATTTTAAAACAAATGTTTTCTTAAATTTTTTTGAGACTATGTTTGTAGTTGTGAATAAATCACTAACACTTTTTGGTATAGTTTAGTCAATCATTGTAATCGAGGTATTATTGTCTATTGTATTTGTAATGTCTTTCCTTAGTTTCTTTTGGAAGAGCTTAAACTATACCTCAAACCCTAATCCCTCAACCCTAAACCATAATCCCTTATCCCTAAAGCCTCAACCCTTAAACCTTAAATCCTAAACCTTATCCCTAAACCCTCAACCCTCAACACTATACCTTAAACCCTAATCCCTTATCCCTAAACCCTAAACCCTATCCCTAAAGCCTCAACCCTCAACTCTTAAACCTTAAATCCTAAACCCTATCCCTCAACCCTCAACACTATACCTCAAACCCTAATCCCTCAACCCTAAACCCTGATCCCTCAACCCTAAACCCTAGTCCCTCAACCCTAAACCCTAATCCCTTATCCCTAAACCATAAACCTTATCCCTAAAGCCTCAACCCTCAACCCTTAAACCTTAAATAATAAACCCTATCCCTAAACCCTCAACCCTCAACACTATACCTCAAACCCTAATCCCTCAACCCTAAACCATGATCCCTCAACCCTAAACCCTAATCCCTAATCCCTTATCCCTAAACCATAAACCCTATCCCTAAAGCCTTAACCCTCAACACTTAAACCTTAAATCCTAAACCCTATCCCTAAACCCTCATCACTATACCTTAAACCCTAATCCGTCAACCCTAAAGCTTTAAAGCCTCAACCCTTATCCACCCCTCTCCTCCCCTATCTACCTCACCCCATCTCTCCCCTATCTCTCAATCCTTAGCCATCTAGGTCTCTCTCTTATCCCTAAAGCCTCAACCCTCAACCCTTAAACCTTAAATCCTAAACCCTATCCCTAAACCCTCAAGCCTCGACACTGTACCTTAAACCCTAATCCCTTATCCCTAAACCCTAAACCCTATCCCTAAAGCCTCAAGCCTTAACCCTTAAACCTTAAATACTAAAACCTATCCCTAAACCCTCAACCCTCGACAATATACCTTAAACCCTAATCCCTCAACCCTAAACCCTATCCCTAAAGCCTCAACCCTCAACCCTTAAACCTTAAATCCTAAACCCTATCCCTAAATCCTCAACCCTCGACACTATACCTTAAACCCTAATCCCTTATCCCTATACCCTAAACCCTTATCCCTAAAGCCTCAACCCTCGACCCTTAAACCTAAATCCTAAACCCTCAAGCCTTGACACTATACCTTAAACCCTAATCCCTTATCCCTAAACCCTAAACCCTATCCCTAAAGCCTCAACCCTCAACTCTTAAACCTTAAATACTAAAACCTATCCTTAAACCCTCAACCCTCGACACTATACCTTAAACCCTAATCCCTTATCCCTAAACCCACAAACCTAATCCCTAATCCCTCAACCCTAAACCCTATCCCTAATACCTCTACCCTCAACACTCTACCTTAACCCTAATCCCTTGACCCTCAACCCTAATCCCTCAACCCTAAACATTATCCCTAAAGCCTCAACCCTAAACCCTAATCCCTCAAGGTCCTAAACCATAATCCCTTATCCCTAAACTTTAAACCCTATCCCTAAACCCTTAGCCCTAATCCATCAACCCTAAATAATATCCCTAAAGCCTCAACCCTAAACCCTAATCCCTCAAGGTCATAAACCCTTATCCCTTATCCCTAAACTCTAACCCCTATCCCTAAACCCTCAACCCTCAACCCTCAACCCTCAACCTTAAACCTTAATCCCTCAACCCTAAACATTAATCCCTCAACCCTCAACCCTAATCCCTTATCCCTAAACCCTAAACCCTAAACCCTCAACCCTAAACCCTAAACGCTATCCCTATTCCTAAACCCTCAACCCTTGACACTATACCTTAAACCCTAATCCCTTATCCCTAAACCCTCAACCCTAAACCCTAATCCCTCAACCCTAAACCTTCAACCCTAAATCCTATCCCTAATCCCTCTACCCTCAACACTCTACCTTAACCCTAATCTCTCAACCCTCAACCCTAAACACTATCCCTAAAGCCTCAACCCTAAACCCTAATCCCTCAAGGTCCTAACCCTAATCCCTTATCCCTAAACTCTAAACCCTATCCCTAAACCCTCAACCCTAATCCCTCAACCCTAAACACTATCCATAAAGCCTCAACCCTAAACCCTAATCCCTCAAGATCCTAAATCCTAATCCCTTATCCCTAGACTCTAAAGCCTATCCCTAAACCCTCAACCCTCAACCCTCAACCTTAAACCTTAATCCCTCAACTGTAAACACTAATCCCTCAACCCTAAACCCTAAATGCTATATCCCTATTCCTAAACCCTTGACACTACACCTTAAACCCTATTCCCTTATCCCTAAGCCCTCAACCCTAAACCTTCAACATACATATATACATACAAACTTGCATACATATATACATACATACAAGCATGCATACATACATACAACCATACATACATACATACATACAAGCATACATATATACATACAAGCATACATACATACATACATACATACATACATATAAGTATACATACATACATATAGGCATACATACATACATACATACATACATGCTTAATAACCTTGAACATAAAACATTCCAAGGGAGACATAACTTGAGTTCATTATAACGCGCTCACGTTATGTCAAACATGACAAACATCGGGCAAACTTTTGCAAAAAGGGAAAAAATGCAAAACAAAACATAACGCAAGCGCATTATAACGTGAGCACGTTATATTTTTCTTTGGGAATCCCAAGCTTTAGGCTTGGGATTTGCTTTGGATTTCCAACCCAAAGGCTTGGAGTGCCTTCCCAACGTCTAAAGACGTGTTTTTGCATATTCTATAGGATTTCACATTATTTGGTCTGTGCTAACCCTCATATTTGCACGTGTTTCAAGGTCAAACAAATCGAACACCTAGGTAATGTTAGGCTTTCTCTTATCTATTTAAAGATGTAATTTTTTCACTTTTTGAAAATGTTAAGCCTTTCATCTTTAATTTCTTTTGTTTGTGTGTCTATTTTTGGGCAAACACCAGTATTTGGTCTTTTTTTCATTGTAAATTAACCATTCATTGAAATTTTAAAAAATTACATTTTTAGAAACTAGACTCCATTCTATACATATTTAAAAAAATGATTTTCAATTAGTTTTCAAATTTTATAGGGGTAGCATGGCCAAATTTATGTTTTTTAGGATGTGTCCACTTTGAAATTAGTAAAAAATCAAATATTCATTAAACAATTATCAGAAAAATCGAGCATAAACTACATGTTGTTAGCTAATTTCTCACCAAAGCGATTTTAAAAATACCAAAAAAAAGTTAACCTTTTGAGGGAGCCACAAAACATGCTATGTTATGTTTTTTTTACAGAAACAACACCAATTTCTATGGCTCCCTCTTTTGAACCCCTTAATCTATACCATTTTCAAACAAAAAAAAATAGTTTAGAAAGTAGACTCAGAGCACTACGAACATTGTTTTTGTTGCATCTTAAAATTTTGAGTGTAACTATGCTCAATTTGTCATCCAAGGCCAACATTTCCTGATTTCAGAAAAAAAGTGGCCACTTAAGACCACTTTTTGGCCCCCCATCTTCTTGCACTAACCCCTAGATTTGGCCTTGTTGTCTCTCTAGAATTGCATTATAGGTGTGTTGTGAAGGATATTGTTGCATTATTGGATTTATATTGAGCTTATTATTTGCTGCCCCTAATAAAATTCTTCACAACACCTCTTCTTTTAGTCCTTTGCATTGAAAAAATTGTGAAAAAAAAGTGAAAAATCAAACATTTTGGATCTTAAACATATCTTGTTCCTTGGGATTGTTTTATTAGTTTATGCATTAAGTGTTTTATGCTTTTGCATGAGTCGTATAACCCACTTCCCCAATAGAAATATCCTTTTGAGGAGAAGTATTAGACTAATGGGATCTAGTGCTCCTAAAAGTGACAACATTCCTACCTCTGCAAATCCATTGAACACCTTCTTTACAAAAGGAGAGACACAAATTTTGCAAGACATTATACCTCCTACAACTACAATGGACGATCAAATATTTCATGATGTAGAGGAAACTATTGAGGTGATAACACATGTACCTAATGAGCAAATAAACAAACTTGATAAAGAGCTAGCTAATTTTCAAGCATTTATGGAAAATGAAAGGCTAGCAGAAGAAGCTATACCTGTGATTCACAACATAAGAGAATTGATAAAGGAAGGACAAGATGGTGTTAATGTAATTCAAGGTTTAGTGCATATAGTACATAATAATGTTATGCTAGTGATTGAATGTGTGAATGTTATTAATAATATGTCGTCGCCGTCTCATACGCAAGTATCAGAACCTATAACGACCACTAGAATGTCTACGTTCACATCAACAATTTGAACTACTAATGCAAATTCTTGTAGTAATGATACCACTGGTATTGGAGTATCTAATGGCACTAATTCACAAAATTAAAAAGATGTGGGATTCAACTATCAAAACTTGGCACCTAAGGTGACCTCTTTTATGAATACCTAGTCTCAACCACCTTTCAATCCCACTTATTCTCAACCACCTTTTACATACAACTATTCGCAACCACCTTCCACTTACAATTTCTTTCAACCACCTTTCGTTTCCACTCACAACCAATCTCCTCAAAATGTCATGCACACGGCGTCAAATTCTCAAACTGCATCTCCTAATGATGCCCTTTTAAACCAACTCTTGCAAGGCATGACTTCTTTACAACAAAAGGTGACATGCTTGATGAATTCTTCACAACCTAATATACCAACTTATCATGCTCATAATCCCCTATCTTATGCAATATTGCTAACTCCTATGCCTGAGAAGTTTGAAAGTCCTCGCTTTAAAAAATATGGTGGAAAAGGTGATCCTAATACTCATGTGGCAACATTCATGGCTATGTGTAGTGATCTCTACTTTGAAGAGGACTTGTTAGCAAAAATTTTCCCATTATCTCTCAAAGATATAGATTTAGAATGGTTTTGCTCTTTACCTCCGAATTCAATACATTCTTTTTCACAACTAGTTGATCAATTCTTACAACATTTTCAAGAAAACATTGGACCTCAAGTCTCTTTGATTGATTTAGTTCATTGCAAGCAAGGTCCGAAAGAGAAGTTAATTGAGTTTAATAGTCGGTATCAAGCTCTTTATGCACAAATTCAATATTAGATGAAGGATGAGGATGTTCAGAAGGTGTTTAGTACAAATCTACAACCTAACATCCGTGATAAGATTCTCTTGATGAAGTATAACTCTTTTCAACATTTATGCACAACCCTCTGTGATTACTAACTTTCGTCTAGTTAGTATGAAAACCAAAACTCATCGGCTCAAGTTGGTCAATCCATAGGTAGACCTTCCCAAAACAACTTTAAGAGGAATAATAAGACTTTCATCAAGGTTAATGGATAGAATTCAAATAATTTTTCACAAGTGTCTGCTATCACTAATCCGAAGAGGACACCGTTTTAGAAAAGACAATTCACTCTGATATCTGAATCCTTACATTCTATTATGAATCAAGCTATGAGTAATAACCTCTTGAAGCTTCCTCTGATTAAACCGTTGGATCCTAGTAGAATGCAAGGACCTTATTTTGATACTAATACTTTTTGTCATTTTCATCGACAACAAGGACATGACACAGAACGATGTATGCATCTTAAACATGAAATACAAGACCTCATTGACTCAAATATTATACAGGTATCTTGTGTGAATGATAATAGAAATAAGTCGGTTGCTCCTCTGAATCAGAATTTATAGATTTCTACTAATCTCTTTCCTAAGCATACCGATAACAACATGATGGAACAAAATACAGTAGAAGTAGAAGATGACTATCTGAACTATGATGACATAATTGCTACAATAAAAGTGGATAAGGAAAATACTGAAGTATTACCTCGTCCTTGAAGAAATGGTATTTATGCTAAGGTTCCTCCTTCGTTATCTTTTCAAGGATCAGGAGATAACCAAAATGCATTGGAAAGGCAAACAAAACAACTGAATCAAGAGATTATAACAAAATAAAAGATTGATATGGTGCAAGATAGTCCTTCTCCCTACAATAGATGGAATCAACAAAATAAGACAGCTAAAGATCGAAAAAGAGTAAGACGGTTATCATCAGTAGGAAATAATAGTGGTTCCCCTCCTCATAAGCAACAAAAGACCTCACATATACAAAGATTTGATGAGCAAGCACCGCATGGACTTTCTGACAACAAAGAACACTCTAATATGAACCACTCAAGCTTCACACGAAACTTGATGGAGCATCTTTCTAAGATGCTCGCAAGTCACAAATTCTAGTTTGGTTGCGCTTACAGGTAAGTATTTCTAACCCTTTACCTCTATGTTTTGTTTCCATTCTAATGTGTTATGTGTTGTTTAGGCCTACTTGGATGACCCTTGATACTCTTGTAAGGTCAAGGATACCAGGAGACCACCTCTGTTGTGACCATTCTTCTATTTGTATCATCACTTCTATATTGGTCCTCTCCTCTATTTTCATTGTTGTGTGTTGTGTCCTAGGGGTATAGCGTTGTGGTTGGTGACCTGGGGGCATCTTCCTATGTGATGAACCTAAGGCACTTGTTTCTCCTCTCTTGGTTTATTGTTTACCTTCCTCTAGTGGTTCTATCTTGCTGGCTATTGTCACATGAAATTGCACCCTGCTTGAATGGGATTCCAAGCATTCCAATGACATAATGGGATTGATCTCTAAGTGTGATACTTTGCTAAATGAAATCAAACCTCCAAAGAAGGCCAGCTTCCTTGTCTAGTTATCACCTAAAACTACTGTATTTTGGGAGAAAAGGGGAAGAAATGTGCTATAATGAAATATAAGGCAACAATACTTAAAAGCATGAAAGGGTGATGCACCAGACAGTTCTAAAGAACCTTTGCAAAGATGAAGCATGCACAATATAATTAGATACAGCAAACAAATATACATAGAATAGATGATCCTAATAGAGGTAAGGAGCAAAATGATTGAGAGGAACAAGAAATATTCACAAACAACCATATGCAGATTTACACAGAGATAGAAAAATCAGCAAAAGGCATGATAGCTTTCATATATCTGAAGAAAGGCAAGGTTACAGTATGAAAAGTTCTATTTGGAAATAGGAGAAAAGAATGTTTCCAAAAATTTTCCAACCCTTATTACATCATAAGCCTCAACTTATAAAGCAATGCAAAAACTGACCTAGGTCGGTTACCAAAATCCATTCTGGAAGCTGCAATCAAAAATATCCTCCTGAAGGGACGTCCACCTGCCAAGAGTAATGGCACAAAAGATCTGGAACAGGGGCAGGTGGGAGATATTTGGGTCTTCAATGCAAATAGCCGCGTCATCGATCTGATCCTCAGAATGGTGGAGGATAACTTAGCATTGAATGCTGACAGCTGCTTGCCATATCTGTTGTAATGAATGCCCCCAAAAATCTCCATCTGTCAAAAAAGTGTCACAAAACCTCCTGAAAAGCCTGCCAAATGAAAGAGGGGATGAAAATACACAACTTTGCCTCTTACAGCATGTGAAAATTCGCTAAAATGGAGGAGATACAGGCAGTCAAAGTTCGGTCGATCACCTATGTATATCGCTTCTGCATTTGTGTGTATATCGCCTTAGTATCTTTAACTATGTCTCAGCATATGCAACCCTAAATGTAAGCTGTGGACCTGAAGAATCATTATGAAATTGTTAAAAAATGTCGTTGGGTCCGAGTTGTGTCTATATAAGAAACTGGGCGCCAAAAGACCCTGCATATTGCGGACCCCACCAATCGCATCTCCCCCCTCTGTCTATGTGAACATACAAGCTGTGGACCCAAAAAATCACCCTTAGCTGCATTTCATTTTCCTGTCGGGTCCGTCTTGTATCACCTCCCCTTGAGAAGCCCCTGCCGGAAACTTACGTGGAGGCTGCCACGTGGCAAGTTCCACGTTGCCTTGTATGATACACGTGTCGCTCTCCGCGCCCACACCGAAACCTTCTAACCGGGCCTCCGCTTGCAACACCTGTCGCAACCCGCGGTAATATCCATAGCAACCAAGCTCCTACTGGGACCCACCTTGCCTGCGCCAAGCCTTGAAACAAAAGGAAACATTGTGGAGGCCGCCACTTGGCAGCTTCCGCAAAAACGTTACGAGGCACGCGGCATCCTCTGCTGCGGTGTTGAAACTTTTAGAAACTTTAGCGGATGGCAACACGTGGCAATCTCTGCGTTGCCGTGAGAAACAATACAGGGTCAGCTGGGACTCAGGCGGAAGCGGACACGTGTCGTACCTCGCGGTACTCCTGAAACATGAACAGAAACTTGGGCGGAGCCCGCCACCTGGTGCCTTCCGCGCAGAGACAAATAATGTAGAAACTTTTCAACGACCCACTTAAGACTCATGCGGAAACTGACACTTGGCGAGTTCCGCTTCACTTTAGAAACATTACAGGGGCCCACCTCTTCCCTTGGCTTAGCATCGAAACAAATAGAAACTCACGTGGAAGCTGACACGCGTCAACTTCCGCAGCAACTGCAATGGACACGTTGAGCGTTCTGCCCCACCTTAGAAACATTAAAGGGTCTTCAGTGGAAAGCGACACATGGCAAGTTCCGCGTGACTCTAAGAAACAATACAGGGACTCTCCGCCATTGACACTTGTCGCAACCCGCAGCACTGAGAAACTTTATAAAAGGGGCTCGCGAAACTTGGGCGGGGGCCATGAAACTTTTAGAAACATAGCAGAGGCTGCCACCTGTCTCCATCCATGGGGCTCTTGAGTTACCTTTTATGTGTCCCTCGGGTGGCTCCACGTGGTGCCATCAGTGCCACTCTTAGAAACTTAAAGAAACTGCGAGGAAACTTAAAGAAGCTACGATGAAACTTTGGCAGAACCCGACACGTGGTGCCCTTCGCGGCAACATTGAAACTTTTAGAAACTGCACTCCGCCGTTGACATGTGTCGCGACCCGCGGCGATCATTTTCAAAAGGCCAATGGAATTTTTTGAGAGCCCGCCAAATGCACATTTGAACTGTCAGTTGACTAAAACTTTGACCATGCATAACTTCCTCATTTGGACGAATTTCAGGGTGCTGTAAAAAGCAAACCTGCCTATTTTTTTGAGCTCTTTCCAATGGTAAGGTTTTTTAGGCAAGGTCTCTGGGAATTTTGGCACTTTGCTTTATAGGGACCTTTTCAAAGGGATTTCCAAGGAAAATATCAGGTTAACTGTTTGGCTCTAGACAGAGGGAAAAAGGTTAACATTTTTTGGCGACCTCTATGGGATGTTTGCCTACTAAACATGACATCAGTGGCCTCAAGCATCCATTGGGCATGGAGTCAAGTCTAAAATATGCTGGGAAACTTAGACTTGCCTCTCAAAACACAAAAAAAGGGGGAAAAGGCCTGCCTTCTCCTAATGACAAAGCAGCCTGTGCAGAAGCACTTAGGGAAGTAAAAGAATCTAAACTACTGTGCAATGACACTTATTGAAAACAAAAGTCTAACCTACTAATTTACAGGGTGCTCATACCTCAAAACATCTTTTCAAATGTATCCCATTAACTGGGATATGCAAATTTTCTCCATTCATGTTCGACAACTGAAATGCATTGTGCTCCTTGCATTCAGTGATGAGAAAGGGGCCACTCCACATGCTGTCAAATTTGGAATGCTTTCCTGGTCTACTCCTTAGCTCATCCCATTTGAGCACCATATCACCCACTCTAAAATGTCTAGGGGTGGCCTTCTTGTCAAAATTTTTCTTTGTTTGCAGCTGATGATGTTCCATGGCTGTCATAGCTTTATCTCTGCTTTCCTCCAGCTCCATAAGCTGAGCATACCTTACAACCATGGGGCTCTCTGCCTCAAGCATTTCTAGCTGATGCATGATGTCTAATGCCGGCAGCTCCACAAACATAGGCAACCTTGCCTCTTTTCCATACACTAGCAGATAAGGGGAGTTCCCAATAGACCTCTTAGGAGTTATCCTATCAGCCCATAGAGCAAACTTCAAATCAATGTGCCAGGTCCTCTAATTACTCTCCATTGCCCTCTTAATAATCCTAATGAGATTTTTGTTTGTGGATTCAGCCAAACCATTACCCTGTGGGTAATAATTTGATGAAGTATTCAAATAAATCCCATTCTTGACAGCCCAGTCAGTTATTCTCAGGCCAACAAAAGCTAGAGCATTATCGGAGATGATTGATTTAGGCACTCCAAATCTGGAGACCAAATCGCAATAAAAATTCAAAACAACACTCTCATTAGATTCTTTTTAGTCCATCTTGTGAAGTAGTCTATGGCTGTGAGTATCCACCTGTGGCCTGCACTTGATGGTGGGTTGATAGGTCCAATAAAATCAATGCCCCATCTCATAAAGGGCTGCTCTACCTGGATTGGGTGTAGAGGCAAAGCTGGCAGTCTCTCTTTTCCTGCAAAAAGGGCACACTTAACACACTTTCTAGCCCATGCATGGGCATCCTTAAATAAGCTAGGCCAATAATAGCTAGCTCTCATTACTTTCCAAGCAGTAGTTCTTGGGGCAAAATGTCCTCCTGTTGTTCCATCATGGAATTCATGTAGCACCTTGTCAGTCTGATCAGTATCAATGCATCTAAGCAATACACCATTAAAGTCTTTTCTGAAAAGGATGCCTTCAATTAAAACATATGGAATGGATTGTAGCTTGAAGTATCTTCTTTTAGCTTTATCTAAACCTGCAGGACATTTACCAGTTTGCAAAAATTGGATCATATCACTAACCCAACTAGTACGTACTACTGATGTACCATCTTGATGCTCCTCTTCTATGATTAGGAGCACCTCTTCTTCTTCTTCTACTTCATCCTTAGAACTAGTGACAAGCTGTTCACTGAGTCCTCTGCCTCTGACTAGTTTGGTTATCTTGATCTCCACATCATATTCCATGACCTTGGTAATCCAACCAGCCCTTTTCTCATTAACATCTCTACTCAGCAGGAACTAGAATGAGCCACCATCATGTATATCTTGTTATTTGAAACAAGATGCCTAAACTTTTTTAGGCTCCTGACTACTGCCAAGACATGCTTTTCAACGAAGCTATACTTCTGTTCATATTCTTCCAACCCTTGGCTGAAGAAGGTGATTGGTTGTTCGAAACTCTCGATCTGTTGATATACCAGAATAGTAGAAATAGTATCCAAGCCGCAATAAGCATACAGGATGAAGTCCTTAAAGAAATCAGGATTAATCAAGGTTGGCGCAGCTGCTAATGCCTCCTTTATGGACTGGAAGCTCAGTCTGGCCTCTGACGTCCAACTGAAAGTTATGTTCTTTTTTAACATAGACATCAAGGGTTTTAAGAGATTCACAATATCAGGTATGAACTTTCTCAGAAAATTAATTCTGCCAATGAAGCACTACAGCCCCTTCTTATGACTAGGTAAGGGCAACTGCAAAATGGCCTATATCCTCTCTTTATCAATGGTAATACCGTCCTTTGACACAATATGCCCCAACAACTTGCCCTCATGTACAGCAAAATGCATTTCTTTGGATTGAGGGATATCCCAAACTCTGTGCATCTTTCAAAGACTAGCCTTAGGTGGGATAAATGCTTAGATGCATTTTTAGAGAAAACTGTTATATCATCTAGGTATACCAACACTAGCTTATACATCAGACCCTTAAAGGCCATGTCCATGGCTCTTTGAAAAGTAGAACCAGCATTTGAGAGACCAAAAGGCATCCTCCTGTAGGCCATAGTACCCCACTTGGTTGTGAAAGCGGTCTTGAATTGGTCTTCTTCCTTGACTAGCACCTGATTATAACCAGAAAATCCATCAAGCAAAGAAAACCTTTCTGAACCAGCCACCACTTGCATAATTTGCTCCATTGAAGGCAATGGGTAGTGGTCTTTTAGGGAGGCTCTGTTGAGGTCTCTGAAGTCAACACACAACCTGATCTCCCCATTTTTCTTCCTCACAGGCACAAGGTTAGAAACCCAAGAAGTGTGCTTGCTTGGAAAGATGATCTTCCCCTCAATTAGCTTGGTTAGTTCTTTGATCATCAGGGGTTCTAGCTTTGGATTCAGAGGTCTTTGCTTCTGCCTCACAGGTTTTATACCCGGCTCTAACTCTATAGTGTGTTGGGCAATATGAGGATCAAATGCCTTTAAGTTTACATAGTCCCAAGCAAACACCTCTTCAAATTCTTTACAAAGAGCAATGAAAGCTCTTTTGTCTTCAGCTGAGCAGATTTTACCAATTTTAAGGAGCCTAGCCTTGTGTTGACTTTTTCCCAGACTGGATGCTTATTCCCAGATTTCCCTACAAGGTAGCCATCAGTGATCAACAGGATCTCTGGGCCAGGGGGTCAACAGTGTAGGAGATAGACTCTATATTTTATCTCCTCTTCTTCTTCAGGCTCTGCAAGACCTAGGGGGGTATTCCCTACTCAACATCCATGAGGATATGCATACAAGGCTGGGATGCTGACAGAAAGCAGATGGTCCTCCTGTAAGCAGACCAAAACTGAATGATAAGAGCAAAGGGGCTAGCTTTGGGCCTATTAGCAGTTGTAGACAGAGGACTGAGGATCCTAAACTAACTCTAATGTCCTAATGTTGGTTTTAGATTTTGCTTTGGAGTTTAAGTGTGGATGCAAAGCTAGATATGGTTATAACACAAAACAAAGCATGATTGGTGCCTATCCAGGGCCTGGAGTCGGTAGACATACACTTGTGAATGACCAGCATGAACAACTAAAACTGGATTTCAAGGGGATATGTGTGATACCTGCCTTACAGGCATCTCCCAATACAAAGTGTTGGGTTATCTCTACTTATGGTATCCCTACTGCAGTATACTCTTCCCAATGTTCAACCTGAAAACAGTTTAATCTACCCCTTGAGTAGAAGTTAGAAGATCAGACAGTCAACATAGGAATTCTATGCTCTAGAATCTAAACATTACCAAACATCCAGATTCAGAAGAAGAGTACATGCAATACTGGAGACAGAATTAACACAACACATGCTAAACAGCATTTCTCATATAAGTTTAATCATGAAATCAGTGGGTTCATGCCAAAAACAAACAACAAGAGATACATAAACTCACAGGTAAGCTGTACAGAGCAACCAGATCAGCTTGTTATGCATCACAGAGCCAAAATCATCAACTTTCAACAACCTTTCAAATGAGCAACACCACCTGCTTATAACAGCCAGGTAGATGCTCAGCAATTAATTACAATGTTGACCAAAAATCCCGCCAGATACACAGTATCATGAAAATGGCGCTCAAACACAACCAGATTGGCGCCCAAACTTGAATGCAGCAGGTAGGGGAGGAGACAGGAAGATTTCTCGAGCCCTGCGCCACCATCTGCTGATGTACATCTTCAGTCGGGTACAGGATCCACCCACGCCATCGCCCATACCTCTGCAACAATCGCCATTAATGGCGCACCAACCCGCGGCCTTGGGAAGATCATCAAATCTGCAA
Organism: Cunninghamia lanceolata; assembly: GCA_027924645.1. Classification (NCBI taxonomy): domain Eukaryota; kingdom Viridiplantae; phylum Streptophyta; class Pinopsida; order Cupressales; family Cupressaceae; genus Cunninghamia; species Cunninghamia lanceolata. Next base: position 5,384,246 of record BSBN01001560.1, read on the forward strand.
TCGCAACCATTTCCCGCCGAGACTCATCATCATGATATTTGAAAGTGCAGGATATCAATATCCCACATGCACCCCGCGATGACCTCAATAACACTTTATATACTAGGTCATGAGCATATATCATGTCGGTGCTTTTGCTCCTGACGACACTAGTGTAGACCTCATCATCATCATCCTCCAGCAGCATGATATCCTGTTGTTCGAAATATCACCCTGACGTCATCATGACATTTGAAATATAACCTTCATGATAATCGGCACAACCTGATCCTTCGGAGGAACATCCTCCTGCTGAGCTTATAACAAAAATCTGGCCGATGAACATCCTGATGACGATCATCATATACTGCTGACGTCATCATCATATCTGCCTACTGCGCACCAACCCGCATATCCGGATGACGTCATCATCATGTTTGCAAATATCAGGAGGTCTCTTTAAGATGATCAGTGTTTAGAAATATGACCCCCGGATCTTGATGACGTCATCATTATATTAACATCATCATGATATTCGGAAGACAACCGGATATTTGGAAATATCCTCCTGACGTTCAAATATCAGGTTGCACTGTAGCTCCTCTGTAAGATCGGGGCGATAACTGAATATGATGATGATGCTTGAAAAGATCACCCCCCGGAGATAATGCGCGAAGCCAGCAGGCGGATATCTCCTTGATATCAGCATCATCATGATGCTCGAGCAAACATATATCCGGGTGATATGAAAATATCACCCCTTCCTTCGGAATATCATGATGCAGATAGGCAGATAAAAAGATATCACCCTGATATAAGGATGACGTCAGCATCATCAGGATGTCAAAACAACGAACAAGAAGTGATACAACATCATCAGGATGATATTGACTAAGATCATCCTGACGTTCAAAATATGATGACCCTAGTGAATATCGGGTCGCACTTAGAACTCTTCGACAACATCATCAGGATGATATTAACCAAGATCACCCGATGATAAGAATATCACCCCGGCGAAATATCATGAAGGCACGAAAATATGATGACCTCCGCAAGCAGCAGGATGATAACTGAAAATATGATGATGCAGCTGAAAAAGGCTGAGGAGGTCCATCACTTAGAGCATTTTTTGGATACTTAGGGAGAGTGCCTGAATGAAAATTGCTCAGAAAACCACCAGTCAATTCAGGCACTAACACCTTGAAACTTCTAGCTCTTCATAATGCTCCTCCTTTATCTGCATACTGGTTTTTGTCTTCTTCTTTTGGTCATCAGTGCCAAAAATAGATTCCAAGGTGACCAATCCCTTGGGCAGCTTATTTGTTCTCAGCTGAATGATTTGATCATTGTCATATTGTTGTTTGAGTTTATCCTGATTCATCATGGAAAACTCATCTTCTTCTAATAGGAATCTCAGGATTTGTTCATCACTGTCAAAAACTTGCCAATGAATATTATTATCAGGGATAGAAGGCCTAGAAATTATTTTTACATGAGGCTGAACCTTCTCCCTTTGAATGTCACTAGGGATGTCAAAATGAGCCCCAATTGAAGCTAATCTGTCAGCATGATAGTTCTGACTCCTTGGAATGGAGATCAGATTGAAAGCATCAAACTCTTCAATCAAATTCCATACCCTGTGTTTGTAGCACTTCAGGGCATCACTTTTTGTAAGGTCCAATCCCCTCACCTGATTCACAATGAGCTCACTATCTCCAAAGACTTGTAAACAGCCAATCTTCCTCCTTCTTGCCCACTGTAGACCTTGTATCAACCCTTCATACTCAGCAGTGTTGTTAGTACAAGAAAAGGCAAAACAAAAAGCAGCATAATAATTTTCACCTTGTGGTGACACAAGCATTGCACCACCACCAGATCCATTTCTGCCCCTAGAGCCATCAAAGTACATTTTCCATACCTCATCATGATGCTCTACCTGCTGCTCAGCTTTCTCCAGAAGACTTGGAATTGATGTTTCATGCTCATGCAACATGTACACTCCCATGCCAGCCTCTTGGATATGTCCCTCAGGATCTTCTACAACATTTTCAGAGGCCCACTCTTTCAAGAGTACATCTGGTATGCTCTCAGCTTGTAGTTCCTGAGCAGCAACTAGTTCAGGGTCATCAGAGATAATGCAATTTGCATTAACAACACTGGGTGTGTAAGGTTCTATGTGATAGTCTTAAAGTAACTCAGATTTCAAAGTTACTTTGGTGCCGTATCTAGTCCTAAAAAACATGTGGGACCAGTCAGAAGACAAATATCCTCCTATTTTGGCTGTAAATTCCCTTGATAAGCACATGGCAAAATGAGGAGGCAAATCTATTATGAACACCTCCTATGAAATAGAAACATTGGGACAAGCATGTAGGGTGAGACCTAGGTCTCTTATGATACCCACAGTATTAACAGATGTTCCATCCAACTGGAGTACACCCTTCTCGAGTGGCTGGTACTTAAGCCCTAACTGATTTGCAATCTGCTTAGGCATGACAGAACTACTTGCTCCACTATCTACCATGCAATTGTGCACTAGTTTGTCTCCAATTATCAGTGATACATAAAAGGGAAGAGGCTTGGCATCTTGGTTATGCTGCTTGATGTCATCTTGGGATGAATTAGTGAGGGCAGTCCTATCTGGGTCAACAGAGGTATCATTGGGTACTTTCAAATTAGACAAGGCAGACTGCAACATCTTCTTTTGGCCAGGGATCTCTAAAGAATCCCACATAGACATGGTTACACTCATCTTTTTCATGTTTTCAACAATATTGAAAGGTGGAGAGGCACCTACCTTCTGACTTGACTTTGTAGCAGCAGCATCAGCCTGCAAATGAGGTATCTCCCTTGCTGTTGCTGGTGCACTTCTTTGCAAGATGCGAGGGATGTGGGATGTGGAAGCATTAGTATGTTCTCTACCTTTGCTTGCTGCTGGCTCAACCTCATAACCTCTCTTCTTAGCCCTTGTATTGGCAGCAACTGGACTACTATCACTGTTTACCCCACAGAATTCTCCTTCCTGCCAATTCATGAAAGCAGAATCATTCTAAGGTTGCTCTTGTTGTTGTGCAGCTCCATCATTTTGTGTGCATGGCTGTGTAGCTGCCACATTTTGTGCCATCAGAGCCTGATTTAGGACCCCACTTGAACAAGCTGCCTGATTGTGTGGCATATGGCATGGGACACACCAATCATAATCAGCTGCAATGTTATTTTGGATAGGGACAAGGTCCCTTATTGTACTAACAAGTGCTGGATTGTAAGGCTGAAAAGGCCTTTGGTTCATATTTTGCTTGGCACCTTGGTAGTTGTTCTGATAAGATGCCTATTGGCCTGGTAAGGTTGACCCTGCCCCTGATATGCCTGGTTTTGCCCCTGATATTGTTGTTGATAAGGCTATCTACCTTGAGACTGCTGCTTCTTAATATTTACTAAATCATTCCCAAAAGTCTGCAGAAGATTTTCTATTTTTTGTTGGCTACTTTTTATCTCTTTCACCTCTTGAGATGAACTAGAGGTGGCAGGCTCAGAAGTAGAGGTACTTGGTAATGCTGCAACAACAAGTGTAGGGACAAAATATGGAGTGGGTAAAGGCATAGAAGCCTGGATCTTAGGAAAAATGGGCATAGGGGGCCTAGGTGCTATTTTTCCAGCCTGAATTAGATTGTTCTCTGCTCTAATGGCTATGTCATAGGCATCAGGTAGGCTTACACCTCCTAGTGATTGTATCATCACCGAAATATCACTATTCAAAGCTTTTAAGAAATATAAGAATGCATACTCAGCTGGAGGTCTTACCATGGCAAGGATTCGGTCCCATGTCTTCTGAAATCTGAAGTTGAAGTCCATCATTGGTTCTTGAGGAGCTCTCTTTATGGTGGTCATCTGTGGTTCTAATTTATCCTAGAACTGCTTATTCATCTTGTCTCCTAGTTCATCCCAGGTCCCTATAGTCTGTACTGGTAGACTTTTGAACCATTGCAATGCCTTTCCTTTGAATGAGGTAGCTAGTAATCTGATGGCCACGTTTTCTTGTGTTACATGATGTACTTCACATAGAGAAGCCACATCTCTTATGTGTTTAATAGGTGTAGTCTGGGTCTCTCCTGTGAAATAGGGCAAGCTCTTCAAGGCTGCCATAGGTATGGCATCATGTACTGTTAAGTTCAAGGGGCTTCCCCCATCAAAAGCCACAAATGGTTGATTTCTTGCCATTTGAGTAACTGGAAGTGGGTTTGCTTGAGTTGCTACAAGGACTACAGAGGCAATTGGTCTAAAATTTGGAGGAGTTGACAAGGTCCTCTTAGAATAGGGAGTTTTTACTGTAGTTCTACTTTGCCTCTTAGGTGGAGAAAACTGTAGATAATCAAATGAGCTGGAACTTGAACTCCTAGTTTGTATCCTTCTCATAAAAGTATACCAGCAAAACTAGTTTTCTCGATCCTCCTCAGTATGAGTCGCCAAATATGCAATTTTTAACCTCTTATAGATTAGAAAAATAACCGGTTGCATATCAAAACCAGTAATAAGAGTTTGTACTATCCCACCGAGCGTGCCAGAAACTGTTGTCACATGAAATTGCACCCTACTTAAATGGGATTCCAAGCATTCCAATGACACAATGGGATTGATCTCTAAGTGTGGGACTTTGCTAAATGAGATCAAACCTCTGGAGAAGGCCGGCTTCCTTGTCTAGTTATCACCTAAAACTACTGTATTTTGGGGGAAAAGGGGAAGAAATGTGCTATAATGAAATATAAGGCAACAATACTTAAAAGCATGAAAGGGTGATGCACCAGACAGTTCTAAAGAACCTTTGCAAAGATGAAGCATGCACAATATAATCAGATACAGCAAGCAAATATACACAGAATAGATGATCCTAATAGAGGTAAGGAGCAAAATGATTGAGAGGAACAAGAAATATTCACAAACAACCATATGCATATTTACACAGAGATAGAAAAATCAGCAAAAGACATGATAGCTTTCATATATCTGAAGAAAGGCAAGGTTACAGTATGAAAAGTTCTATTTGGAAATAGGAGAAAAGAATGTTTCCAAAAATTTTCCAACCCTTATTACATCATAAGCCTCAGCTTATAAAGCAATGCAAAAACTGACCTAGGTCGGTTACCAAAATCCATTCTGGAAGCTGCAATCAGAAATATCTTCCTAAAGGGACGTCCACCTGCCAAGAGTAATGGTGCAAAAGATCTGGAACAGGGGCAGGTGGGAGATATTTGGGTCTTGAATGCAAATAGCTGCGTCATTGATCTGATCCTTAGAATGGTGGAGGATAACTTAGCATTGAATGCTGACAGCTGCTTGCCATATCTGCTGTAATGAATGCCCCCAAAAATCTCCATCTGTCAAAAAAGTGTCACAAAACCTCCTAAAAAGCCCGCCAAATGAAAGAGGGGACAAAAATACACAACTTTGCCTCTTACAGCATGTGAAAATTCACTAAAACGGAGGAGATACAGGCGGTCAAAGTTCGGTCGATCATCTGTGTATATCGCTTCTGCATTTGTGTGTATATCGCCTCAGTATCTTTAATTGTGTCTCGGCATATACAACCCTAAATGTAAGCTGTGGACCCGAAGAATCATTATGAAATTGTTAAAAAACACCGTCGGGTCCGGGCTATGTCTATATAAGAAACCGGGCGCCAAAAGACCCTGCATATTGCGGACCCCACCAATTGCATCTCCCCCCTCTGTCTATGCGAACATACAAGCTGCGGACCTGAAAAATCACCCTTAGCTGCATTTCATTTTCCTGTTGGGTCCATCTTGTATCACCTCCCCTTGAGAAGCCCCTGCCAGAAACTTATGCGGAGGCTGCCACATGGCAAGTTCTGCGTTGCCTTGTATGATACACGTGTCGCTCTCTACGCCCATGCCGAAACCTTCTAACTGGGCCTCCACTTGCGACACTTGTCACAACCCACGGCAATATCCGCAACAACTGAGCTCCTACTAGGACCCACCTTGCTTGCGCCAAGCCTTGAAACAAAAGGAAACATTGCGGAGGCCGCCACTTGGCAGCTTCCACAGAAACGTTAAGGGGCACGCGGCATCCTCTGCTGCGGCGTTGAAACTTTTAGAAACTTTAGCAGATGGCAACACGTGGCAATCTCCGTGTTGCCGTGAGAAACAATACAGGGTCAGCTAGGACTCAGGCGGAAGCGGACACGTGTCGTACCCCGCGATACTCCTGAAACATGAACAGAAACTTGGGCGGAGCCTGCCACCTGGCACCTTAAGCGCAGAGAGAAATAATGTAAAATCTTTTCAACGACCCACTTAAGATTCATGCGGAAACTGACACTTGGTGAGTTCCGCTTCACTTTAGAAACATTACAGGGGCCCACCTCTTCCCTTGGCTTAGCACTGAAACAAATAGAAACTCACGTGGAAGCTGACACGCGTCAACTTCCGCAGCAACTGCAATGGACACGTGGAGTGTTCCGTCCCACCTTAGAAACATTAAATTGTCTTCAATGGAAAGAGACACGTGGCAAGTTCTGCGTGACTCTGAGAAACAATACAGGGACTCTCCGCTGCTGACACTTGTCGCAACCCGCAGCACTGAGAAACTTTATAAAAGGGGCTCGCGAAACTTGGGCGGGGGCCATGAAACTTTTAGAAACACAGCGGAGGCTACCACCTGTCTCCATCCGTGGGGCTTTTGAGTTACCTTTTATGTGTCCCTCGGGTGGCTCCACATGGTGCCATCCGCGCCACTCTCAATAACTTAAAGAAATTGCGAGGAAACTTAAAGAAGCTGCGATGAAACTTTGGCGGAAGCCGACACGTGGTGCCCTCCGTGGCAACATTGAAACTTTTAGAAATTGTGCTCCGCCGTTGACATGTGTCGCGACCCGCAATGATCATTTTCAAAAGGCCGATGGAATTTTTTGAGAGCCCGCCAAATGCACATTTGAACTGTCAGTTGACTGAAACTTTGACCATGCATAACTTCCTCATTTGGATGAATTTCAGGGTGCTGTAAAAACCAAACCTACCTATTTTTTTGAGCTCTTTCCAATGGTAAGGTTTTTTTAGGCAAGGCCTCTGGGAATTTTGGCACTTTGCTTTATAGGGACCTTTTCAAAGGGATTTCCAAGGAAAATATCAGGTTAACTGTTTGGCTCTGGACAGAGGGAAAAGGGTTAACACTGGCAGATGATGAAAAACAAATAAGACTGATACAGACCATGTGTTCCTTCAATGAGTAAGAAAAAATGGACCTAGTCCATACATGATGATGGGGTTGATATATATTATCTGACACTTGGCTAGTAGAATCACTTTGTGTGATATTTTGATGATGTCTAATATTTGCTAACAAACCATAACAATATTGCTGCTCTGTGCACTTTGTTTATTTTAGATCTCATCTTGGTTACACTCAGTTCTTCGATCTTTGTGGTATAGCCCCACGGTTATACTCAGGTTCCAAATCCGTAGTATAACCTTGGATCTCAATGTGATTGTTTTCATGCATTGCTTTTGGATCATGTGATGTGGTTATTATCTTATACAAAGATTTCTAACCTCTCTTCTTGCAGGAAATTGTGTGTTTGTGGGAACATTCGGTGATCATAAAGTACATGTCACATCTGGGGGCATGGGCTTTGAAATCACTGAATGTTCCCTTGTGTGTTTTCTTCCTACCTTAATGCACTTGATATCAGTACACGATATCAACCACCTTAAGGTGGGGGCATATATAAGGTAAGTTGTCTGATGATTTTGATATTGATAAAGCATGTGTGCATACATTGATCTGTTTCATATACCTCCTTTTCACTGTAAGGTGTCTCTGTGACGCGGGTGGTGTTGCATTTTGAAAGCCCTCTGCGGAGGCAGGGATGGTGTATCTCTTGAGCTAGTGCACATCATTTTTATTCTAAAAGTCCTCTGAGTATGCGGGGTTGGTGTATCCTCGGTGTATCCTCCCTTAAGCGTGTCTTTGGCAGTTATTGTGGCATAAGCCCAAACGTCAGGTGTGTCTATAATGTGCCTGAGATGGTGGTGAACCTAGCAATAGGCTCCTTCCATTGCTTGTTTGTTGTGTTTTAGACATATAGTATGTCTTTGGCATGCTATATGGAGCTCATGTTTTTCGTGTGTCTTCTGTGTGTTTTCCCTTTTATATGGCGTGTTTGTTCCCAAGCATAGTCTAAAGACATGTGGCGATGAGTCCCTCCTATGCTTTGAGATTTGTATGGCATGTTTGTTCTTAAGTGTAGTCTAAATACTTGTGGCGATGAGTCCCTCCTACACTCTGAGATTTGCATTGCGTGTCTGTTGCCCCATATGCAGTCTAAAGACATGTGGCGATGAGTCCCTCCTATATTTTTGGTTGTGTGTTTACTTTCCATGTACTTGCATTTGCATTCATATATATGAAAATGAAAATAAAATAATCACTGCATTCACTATATTCATTGTATTTTCTGTGTCTTCAATATTGTCTTCTCCATGTTTTACGTGACTGTAACTATCTTCTCTGTGTTTTGTGTGTCTGTTACTGTCTTCACTATGTTTGGCATGTCTGTGGTGTGTTTTCCCTAATGTCTACCTGAGACTGGGGGCTAGAGATAGTTCCTCATTCTTTGTGTATGCATTAGCTTCAAGTGCTTGGCGTGTTTGTTGTGTTTTGACCATACTTTAATGCATGTATGGGACTTGCATTTATACATACATTAAAGTGGGGGCTAAATGTTATGTCAAAAAATATCTCCCTAGACTTTTCCCTCCAAGGTTTAGCTCTCAAGTCCCTTATTTTGCATCTTACATGTTCATTCTGACTCCTAAAAGAAAATAGCCTGAAACCCATGTCACATGGGGCATGAAGGGCATTGTGGCACTTAGCCTTGCCTTGAAAAAGGATGTGTGGACATGGGCTCTAGTGCCCTTGTCCTACCCTATTTTAGGCATGTCCCAAATTTGAATGTCAGTTTTGTGACTGTTAATTAGGTCCCATGCCGACATCTTAAGTTTGAATTATGAAATTCTTAGTGAGAATGTGTTTAGTTACATATATAAGCATGTTTAGGGTTTCATTTGTAAACTAGAAGATGATTGTGAACTTTCGGCAAACTTATGATTTAGAGCATTCAAGATATTCATTGTTGCAGAGAAAAGCATTATTATTGTGTTTGTGGTTACAGATTTAGCTTCATCTTCTCATGTGATTGAAGGATTTTCATCTACATGTGAGCTACACCTCCGAGGTGATATCGATTTGTGTTTGAATCATTTATCAATTTGTTTTACCTCTATCCCGCAGGGATACACACTCTCTATCTGACAACGGTGTTCGGAAGAATTGAATGTCTCTCTGAGGCTGGATTGAGGCAAGCCTCTAAACACCACAACCCCCAACCACTCTCCTTGTGATTGTAGGCTATAGGTGTCGCATCTTGACAGAGTGGAGCTGCAGGGAACAGTAACATAGTGTGTAGATTCCAGATCTCTGAAGAAAAGAACTGCTCGAACTTGGGTGCCAATGCCAATATCCTCCAAGGTTGAAAACATAAAAATCATTGTGACAGTGACAATCAGCATCTGAAGAGGCTGTGACATCTTGAAGATCACCCCGCCTTGGACTCAGGCACTAGTGCCAGTGTCCTTCGCATCTCCCAGAATAGAAATAGAAAATGCAGTGAATATCAGTGTCAGAAGGAGATCAGGATTCTACGAAGAAAACACCACCTTGGACAGGGGCGCTAATGCCAGTGTCCCTGAGTATTCTGCATCTCAAACTTTAAAAAATAGTCAGTAACTAATCCCTGCCTACTACCTTAATCTGCAAGCATTTGTCATAATTCACCATTTTACTTACTGTTTTGCATACTTAGGGTTTTAAGGGTATTTAAGCACTAAATTGATACATTAGTTAACAATTTATGAATTTCCACATTGTTCCAAGTGACAGCCTAACCTGTAGGTGAATCCTATTGCAAAAGTGTGATTCAACTTAGTTGATATGTCCTTGAATGTTTGTTGTGAAAGGATTTAACCCTTCTATGAGTTTCCCTCTTTTTCACACTAAACAAAAGTGTAGAAGAGGTTGGTCAAATGGGAAAATTTCTCAGCAGGGTTGTGAGCTCCAAAAGGCATATCAAGAAAGGATATTTTTGCAGTCTTTGTTTAACATGAAATAGTCATGAAATGTATGTAATATAATTTGCGAATCTTTGTACCAGATTACCATTTTTCTCCATTGTTGTATGTGTTTTTCTTAGCAAACCATTATCGTAGTTATAGTTTTCTCTTGCCACATTTTGTGGTATGAATGTAAGCTTTGATTTGAATGAATGTGATAGTTCTTAATCCATTTTCAAGCTTTGTAAATGGTCATTTCAGTATTGTATAGGGAAGAATATGGTATGGTGTTGGATTATTAAGTATTTGAGTAATGATTTGATATTGATTTCATGCACTTGATTTATCAAATATGCAGTTATACACTCCTGTGTGGTTGTTTTCCTTTGTTGAACATTAGATTCTATAGCCCAATGGATAGGCACCAGTCTGAGTAGCCTTAGATCACCCAATCTTCAAAACAAATCAACATATTCATCTTTAGAAGCAGTAGTAGTTTTTATGCATCCTCAATGTGTAGGATTGCCTCTATTAGCTATATAGCCTAGGTCTTTTAACAACCAGTTCTTCTCATTTTAGTGATAAATTTGGGGTTGAGAAAGTGATTTGGGTTTGGTTGTACAAATATTTTTAGTTGTTCATTTGGTTTGATGTTAATACTTGCTTAGGTATACCCCTTGGAATATCCCTCCAGATTTTAAGCTGAGCTCAAAGAGCAGAGGAGCCTTACCACTCTTGTAGTTGGCCAAAATCACCCATAACTTGTTGATAAACCTCTTTCTATCACCCTGATGACAATCCCTGGCCTAGGTGATTTAGAAAAGTTTTAGATTTTTGTGTTGTAGTTATTTTGGGAACCAATAGGCATATGTAACAAAATGTCCCAAAATCAAATCTCATATGGATTACTCTCAAATAATCGATGACTCTTTCTAGGCCATGAAGATGGTGAACTAGTCAATGACTCATCCTCTATCGCCCATCAACTAGACCTCATCAATAGAGATTTTTGAAGTTCCACCTGTTAATACAATCAAACAATATCCACATTAATATAGAAAATATTCAAAATATATAACAACATAAGTAATTAATCACTTACCTTCAACTGGTGATCCCTCTCAATCATTTGTTGGCTCTCTTATTATGTAGCTGGATAGGTAGGAGTTGTGACATCCTATGAGAAGCATGAAGAAGAAAATTTAAGTAAATATGGATATCATTTATGTACATTAAATGATGTGAGATAAAACAAGAAATACAAAATGACATTTACATGTTACTTGCTCATACCTGTCAAAGGATTCGCAAACAAAACAACTATAGCAATGTCCACTTCCGCTGACTAACAAAGATGAGGAGTTTACATATTCAACATCTGAAATAGAGTCCAAGGTTATTTGGGTAAAATAGATACATAACATTATTTAAATGCATAATGATTAGAAATGGTAAAATTTACCTCAGTGAAAGTGGTTCTACCTAGGGACCAAGGAAATTGTCCTAATGGTGATGCTCCAACATCCACCTATTCATCATCAAATTGCAACTAAATAAGATTACCATTGATATATGACAAAAAGTTTACATGTACCATATTTATGATCTTGTGATAAATTACATACCTGTAGACTGGACCTCCTCTCATAACCTTGCACTAGACGGCTTACAGACGCAGGATGAATACTTTAACCCTGGAATTTCATAGTGTAGACAATTACATACATTAATTTTGACTTATAATATCTACTCATATAATTAATTAGAGATTTCAAATACAAATATATTAAATTGCAAAACCTTGTGAAAAATTACCTGGGAGTTAATATGAAATGTCTGTTGTAAGAGGTCATCTGTGAGAACAATATTATCCAATATGGATGTTTCCATCACTTATTGTTGCCCCTACATCGCATCATCCTGACGCTCTGGAATGTTTGCATCCTGGTAGCGTCCTAGGTCCCAACATCACAAAATGCCCCACATGACTCACAAAGATGGGAGGACTGACGACGCGTACTACTCTCACCCTCTCTAACATGTAAAAGATCACCGCCATGCTATGCTAAATTCTGGGTGAGGGTGTTGCAAATATGTGCTAACTGGTGTTGTCATTGATGTCAACATGTTTGTGTTGTCATTGATACCAACTATATCTTTTGATATTGTTGTTTGTTGATTGATTGAGTTGTCATATTAAGAACATTGTCTGAGTATTTTGCTCCGCATTTCCTTTGTGTTGAAGACCGGAGTATGAGATTTGGATATGATTTAGAGAAGTTTTTAAAGATGCTAAATCTAGAATTTGGTGGTTAGGATCGCTGTGCAGCAAAAGTTCTATTCACCATTTTGAAGATTGTGTCTAACAGCATTTGCAGTGTGACAGGGAGAAAGTATTTTGCTCCGCATTTCTCCACAGTTTGGATTTTGGTCTAGTGTTTCTGGACTTAAGTTTATAAAGTCCTTAGCTATCTTCATTCCAAAGGATTTGTGATTTGGTGCTATGGAAAGCAAGTTATTGATTAGCAGAGTTCGATAGTGTTTGTTGAGAGAAGTTTGTGATCTGTGATCTATTTTCAGGTGATATTTGTTGTCCTCAAGTAAGATTTGTTGTGGTTGGATTTGTCATCTCCCAGGTGATTCTATGTTGTTTTTGGATGTCTCCGGAATGTATTGAAGGTGTGTGCTTGATCCACAAGCTATAATGAAGTTCTTTGAAGCGTGTATTCAAGTATTCTTGATGTTTAAATTAGTTATGTCCAACTTGGTTATTTAAACTTGTTGCGGAGCTGATTTGTGGATTGTGGAAGCATGTTGGAGTGTGTAAGGACGTGTTTGAGTCTGAGCTAAGCTGTGAAGTGCTCTTCCTTCATTCATTTGCTCCACAATTTTGTTTAGGTCCAGACCTAATTTGATTTATGTATGTATGCCGACCTTGGAGATAGTTCCAATGGTTATAAGTTGCATTGCTGACCTTGATGAATGTTCCAAGGTTGATGATTGGTATAAATATATGTAATGAAGTCGTGAGTGATGTGAGAAAGGGCGAAGATGTGAAGATAAAGTGTGTGTGTTGTAAAGGCAGAGCAGAAGAGATATATTGTGCTTCAATGGAACTGAACTCAGGCATGTTGTAGATGCTACTATATCATTTCATGGTAGTGAGCCACCCATCCTAGAAGTGAGCCACCCTTTGCCAGTGAGCCACCCCTTTGGCAGTGAGCCGCCCCTTGGCAGTGAACCACCCTTTGGAAGTGAGCCTTTTTGCAATGATCATTTTGGGCAGTGATCCTCTTTGTTATTTGGTATTGTTACTACATTATATTGTGAGCTAACACTCACCGTAGTTTTTCCCTTTTAGGGTTTTCCACATAAAAATTTGGTGTTCATGTGTGTATGGTGTTGATGTGCTTATGTTTTGACTCTACTATTCATGTTTAATCTTCATAAAAGAATAAGGAGTTAAAGTAAGTTAATGTAAATGTGATTTTGTTTAAAAAAGTTTAGGTTTTTGATACAAATGATTCATCCCCCCCCCCTCTCAGTCGTCTTGTACCTTTAACAGAGGGAACTCAAGGAATGTAATGTCTCCACCTCAACACTCTCCTTCAAAGTCGAAGGGAGTGAGACATGTTCTGGCCTCATAATGGATCTCAATGGACGGTCCTAGGCATGATGTGCACCCTCTCTATCATGTGCAGAGCCATCACCTCTACCCTGGAACTCCCCTAGATGTCAAAGTAGTTTGGGATGTCCTTGAGGACAAACTCACAATAGAGTTTCCTCAAAAAATATTGGGGGACCTCATTATTATTACAAGGGAGGTCATCAAAAACCATGTACCATCTATCCCAAAAGTTTTGGGATATTTCTTCATGCACACACCAATGAATTAGGAATCGTTTGCAACTCCCATGTAATGGTTGTTGCATTTCAGAATCAATGAAAAGTGCATATAGATCACCTTTCAAAAATTTCTTATCTTTGACTTGTTTGTATGATAATTTATTGTCATAGAATTGTTGACACTCCTCCCTATAGTCCTTCCAATCAATGGTTTTCTTTGTAACTAAGTCAATATAAGAAATAATCAACTCTAGTGATGTAGCAAGGGTTCTCCTGTGATTGTTGCTTGTATTTAGATTTTTCAATGTTTCAACTAAGGATTGAAGTTGTTTTTTGTTTCCTTCAATTTGGCTTATATAGCTTTGTTGGGTGTCATGTGGAGGGTGAGGATGTGAAGGCAGAGTTTAAGGGTTTTGAGGTTGCTCTTTAGCAGGAATTTTAACATCTAGATCGAGGTTTTGCGACAATTCATTAACTAAAAAATTAAAAAGAAAAATTCAATTAAAATAATGAAAAATAACTTCATTTTGTTTTGAAATGAAGAAAATTGATAAAACCCTACCTTCTTCAGTTGCTTGACTTTGTTTCCCTCATCCACGGTGGGATTGGCGACATGGCATTGTGTTCAATGGTCTTCTCCTTCAAATCTTTCAACACGCACTCACATTAAATCCCTAGTCGCATTTTGGATGCAATAGGAAAATGAAACTGAAAAAGTGAGGTTGCGGGACTATGTTTTTTCACTTTATTTAGCAATAAAAAATGCGATCACATTATGATTTCCTAGCTCTAAAAAGTGGGGTGGCCACTTTTTGGCGCCCCATCTTCATGCACATGCGCAACTACCAAAAAAACTATCTTACTGCTGTAACTTAAGAAAAACAAAGCATATCACAACAACTTAGGTTTCTAAACCAACCCCATTTCTCCTTACTCAAAGGCTTCTCTATTATAGGCTCAATCACTTCTTCCATTAATCAAATAGCACCCATGGGCCACCATGTTCATGATGAAAGTGAAAAAACTTGCCAAAGCCAAGAAACAAATGCCATTCCTAAGTTCTCTTCTACATTATGCCTTGTGGATTGAACCACTACAAAAAAAAACTAGGGTTGTATAATCACTATTGACTTCAAGCCACCCATTGTCATGAAACCTACCATTACCATGGCCATATCATTAAAATATGCCTACAAAAGACCAAATTCCCTTTTCAACATGACTACCTCCTCCTCTTTTCCCTCTTACACTAGTATAGATGTTGAATCTTCTCCTTCTACAATACATTTTACCAAGTTCTTTCTTGCTCTAAACACCCCCTATGTTCTTTGTTGGAACCATGTCCTTGAATTGATTTGATATAAATAATTTTAATATCCACAAATGTACATTGGGGTCTACCACCACCATGCCAAGATTATCTATGAAATCTCCCCTTATCATAAAGTTTGTCTTGTTGCTAAACTCCAATCCCTTTCCCCCAAAACTCTCTAGACAAACCCAAACATTGCATGTGATTTGCATTCAAAATTTTCTTTATGCATATATCCAATAGGGAGCTACAACATTTCTCCTTACTCCTACCACCCTACTAGAACTCACCATCCTAATTGTCTCCTTAAGAAACCACCCTATGACTAGACCAACCAAGCATAAAATGCTAACAATACTTAACAAGCCAAGCATACTCTCAATAAGCCTTCTCCACAATAAAAATCTCCTACATGCATTAACCTCAAACCTACCACTAATGAGAGGCAACACCAAATCCCTCCACTAAATCCTTATCGTCTTCCCATACATCACATTCCTCTAAGCCAAATTATGGCAGCATATCACATCTAACAAATCAATAAGCACATAAAATACCTTAAACCCTTACTTCTCCTTTAACTAACATAGATCAATGATAAGTACCACCATCATGGGTGATGAAACCTAACATGTTGGTCAAAGTCCAACCAAGGGTGCAGAAAATGGCTATACAAAGTCATTAAAGGCTCTTGATTCACTCGTGCATTTGCTAGATGATATGTTGCTGCATTCAATTTGACTTTTCACAATGCCTATAATTTATCTCCTCAAAGATAGATTTAAGGTCCTCCACTTCTTCCACATACTTATTTAGTTTCTAATTCTAGATTTTACATTTGATTAAAGTTTGAATAACAACAATCAATTGCCCTTCTACCACTAACTTTGGTAGCTTGAGAAAATCCATTGTTGATAGGCCAACAATTAATGCTTCTTATTTGGCTTCATTGTTAATATTTAAGCCAAAAAATAGAGAACTACCATACACAAAAGCTCCTTTTGAATTTCATAGCACAAAACCTTCTCCTACCATACCTGGATTACTTCTGGATGCTCCATCAAAGATTAGTTTGATGAAACCATTCAAGGGAGGACTCCATTTCTCCTCTCTCACCTTATGGTTGTCCTTGATTTCCTTTCCTTTTTTTCTACCAAATGTTTGTTCTCTTCTCCCTTGAATGTGAGGATAGGATTTAATGTTAATTTTAGTTTTTATTTCCATTTAGAGATTGTTGTTTTAAGGTAGGGAAATTGTATTGTTATTACTATTTTAGGAGCATAAATTAGCATTGCCATTGAAAAGATCTTCTTGTTGATATGCATCGGACAACTGAGAGGGGGGGTGAATCAGTTGTCACAAAAACTCAAACACTTTCTGCAATTTAAACATTCATCACTTATCCATAATTATTATGATTTAACCATGAGTGCATGAAATCAGAAACTTAACCACAGATACAACATCAAACACAAGAGACACCAAATTTATGTGGAAAACCCCAAGGTGGGGAAAAACCACAGAGAGGATTAACTCTCAATATATATTGCAATCTTGAAATAATGATGTCCAGGCTGTTGGCAAGAGACACTGTGTGGCTTCATTGGTGTTGTCATTGATGGCAACAAAGACTATTCCACACATCCGCAGGACATGGTGTATCTTTACCAGAAGTCAGATTGAAGAATACTTTGGTCCGGTAAGCAAGAATAGAGCATACAGCAAGGTCTGACAGTCAGGTCTGGATCTCTTAGAGAAAGTATCTTTGTAAAGTGCGGACTTGGGGAAGTCAAGAGGAATACATTAACTGATAGATTCCAGGGATTGAGCCTCCGGTGATGTAAGAGTGAAGAGATATGAGCATCTAAGTATTGGGGTCCGATTTGGCAGAGTTGACAGAGGAAGAACTGACCGGCAGAGTATCAGACCTCAATTCAGATGAGTTGTTGATGGTGTTCAAGGTTCTCAAGGTATCATCCATGATTGTCCGACATGTTAGATGACTTGTATAAGCATCTCCTTGATGCGCATCACTTGATAAGTAAGGATTCAGCTGACAGATCAGAATTTGGATAAATATTGACTATTCCGGATGCCGACTAGAAAGTGGATGAAATCCTTGGTGCAGATATATATATATACCAGATTGATTTTGGTTGTGATTTGTGTGTGTGTGGTGTTGTATGAAGAAAAGCAGAAGAACAGTGTGAAAGCAGTGAGACAGGTCCGGTATGTGACAGGTTAATAGCACCAAAGAAGAGGAAGGATGAAGTGCAGCAGATCAGTGTATTGAGCCTAACCGGAGCTGAACCTCAACATATGTGGATGCTTCTCATCAGTTTAAGGATCTTTTTATTCTTCTTACAACTTGTAGACAGTGAGTCTCTTGGAGGCAGTGAGCCTCTTGTGAGCAGTGTGCTCGAGCAATAAGCCCTAATTGGTAAGTGCCATTTTGTATTTCTACTCTTCTAATAAAGAATACAATCTTGGGTTAATCACCCCGTGGTTTTTTCCCTTAACAGGGTTTCCACGTCAAAATATTCTGTCATGTGTATTTCCATTTCATGGTTATGTCTGCTTATTTGAGTTGATGTTGCATTAATTGTTAAGAAAGTTCAGAAAGCTGAAATAATTAAGATAACTGATTCACCCCCCCTCTCAGTTATCAACAATTGGTATCAGAGCTAAGTTCCTCCAATAGCAACCTAACAGCTTGAGGAAGATCTGGGAACTAAAATGGATGTGTATGGTATGAGGGAGCAACTTCAGTCTGCCCTAGATGATCTTGAGCAATCAAACTCTGAAGTCAGTCAATTGAAGGAAAGACTCAAACAAGCTGATGATTTCATAAACGAACTAAAAGGAAAACTAAGTATCACTATGAAAAAGAGAAAAGATCTACTTCAGCAATTGGCAAGTCAAAGTGAAGACAATGGTACAAATGAAGATCTGAAGGAGAAAACCAAGTTATGTGAAAAGTTATCAAAAGAGGTCATTATGGTAAGACATGAAATGGAATCAAGAGTTATGAAATTCACCCAAGAAATTGAAGAGAAAAGAAAAACTGAAGATGATCTAAGACAATCCCTCAAGGAGAAGTCAAAAGACTGCCACAAAATGGATAGAATAATCAGGCATCTAGAATCTGATCTTGAAGATGCTAGAGATAATGAAGAAAAACTTGAGGATCAAATTGACACTCTTAAAAAGGATCTTCAAACAGCGAATGAATACAAAGAGAAATTCAAGATAAGTTCTGCTCAACTTGAAGTTCTTGAAAGCCAAAAGAGGGTAGATGACAAGTGTGGCTTGGGATATGAGAAAGGTGAAAGCTCCGGATCCGGTCAGAAGAATTTTGGATCAGAAAATCCAAGGAACAGGCCTAGAAGACCTCCAGTAAGGCAACCTAATGCTCAAAGATATCCATTCTTCAATGGCTACTACCACAATTGCAATAACTTTGGTCATAAATCTAATAAGTGCAAAAAGAGAATAAATCAGACTAATGCATCCTTCTCCGAACAGTGTTTCAACTGCAAAAGGTATGGTCACAAATCTCATGATTGTAGAAATATGCAAATGAATAATTCATTCAATGGTAGATGCTTTGCATGCAATAGAATGGGACATATGGCTAATCAATGCAGATCAAGAGGATTTCATTCAACTATGCAAAGAAATATTGTTTGCCACAATTGCAATAGATCCGGTCATATTGCCAAATTTTGTAGAAGCAAGAACCAGGACAAAAGGGGTCCGGTGCATCATAATCAGAATCAAGACAAAGGAAAAGGAAAAGTAAATGTGGATGAAGTTAAAAGTGAGATGAACAAAATTTGGGTGAAGAGAAGTATAGAAAATGTACAGGATGGATCCGCACTAGAATATGGTGCTGATATTCCTTCCAGAAATTAAAAAATGAGCTCTGGCTCAGGGGGAGACACAAAGAAAAACATTTTTCCCCCAGCCAGTTAATTGGTGCCGGAATTGGCACAAGGAGAGTTGCGGATTAAATGATTCTTAGAGAAACATCTAAATAAACTGTGGTTAAGATATGGAAGATCCGAAAGATGTTTAGAACAAGATCGTTTCGGTTCATCAAGTCATCTGAATAAGGAAAACAAGGCAAACCAAAATGACTTAAGCGGAGCATTTATTGCAACTTGGTATTAGGGTTTGCGGAGCAATATAAGGGCTTTTCTTATTAAACATGTGTTCATTCTGCATTCAAGAAGAAGTGAAAAGGAGCTCTACAACAAATTTCCTCAAGCCCATCAAAGATCATATGTAGAAGTCGATTCATCCAGCAATCGATCCGGCTCACTCCGTAAAACCTAGAAGCGTAAAAGGTATTTTCTGTTCTTAAATATCTCTCTACAAATCTTTGAAAGATGGCTACTTCAAATGTGGTGAAGATTTCTGATAGGCCACGCCCTAAATTTAAGAAGCATCCATATAAATCCCTAGAAGTTGATCCCCTAGGCGCCTTTTCAAGCATTCCACATGGGGTTCTGCATGTAGAAGATGTTAGGGCATATATTCATGCGAGTATTAAAGAATTTGGGGAATCTAAGCTGGCCAATATCTTTCACAAGCATTTGATATATGACTCATTCAAACTCAAAACCCAATATAAAGCTATCAGGGACAAACATTTTGCACAATGCATTCATTTCCCCTATTTTCTGGAAGATGAATGGGTCTGGTATATCTTGAGCAGAATGCATGACAACTTCATGTGGTTGAGCAGACCGTTTAAGATCACTAAGGATGCCATTAGGGCAGTAACCAGATTACACTCAACCAGTGGAATACCTACACTCAAATCTGTCAAAAACCAAATTGTCAATGAGGCTACCGGATTGAAGTTTGATAAAAGAGCAATGACTATTGAGGATATCACAGATTTAGATATCAAGTTTGCATCAATGATAATTGGATATAAGATACATCACTCCAGCAGGGAGAATTCAGTATCTGGAACTGCTATATATACTACTTATGAAATGTTGAGGAAGATTACAGACTATGATCTTTGTGAGCTCCTTCTGAACCAACTCTTGGAGAATATGCAGAAGATAAAGAAGGATAAGAAGAACTCTTTCAAATATGGTGGTTTGATACTCTGCCTATTCTTTTATTACATGAATGAGCTTCCTGAATCTAGTGGCTGGGTATGGCAGAATGATAGACCAGTAGCCATTCAAATCAGAGACTATATACATGGGCTTGGTGATGCCAAGGCATAAAATACAGCTCTCTGGGGCTATTTCAAGAATTTTCAAAGTATGATGCAAGCAAGAGAGAGAATCCCCTAATCTTTAGTTGAAAAATATAAAGATACAGTATGCTTTATGGTAGAAACTGATCAGTGCCTAATGGAGGCAGTGGAACCAAGAACAGTGTGGATCATGCCTATGGGGTATGAAGTGGATGAGAAAATTGTGGAGCTGCATGTTCAGCAAATGCTAAGTCAGCCCAAGGATCCCAAGGCAGAAAGGTTTGGAACCTTTGAAGAATTAAGTGTGAAGATCCATGTGGAGTTAAGACAACTAGAAATAAAAATAAAAGTGAGGAGGGAAGTAGAAGAGTTTGCCAAGAGGCATGGAATTTCAAAAGAAGCACTTGATGCAAATAGAGAGAAGACAGAAAGGGCAGAGAAAGAAAGAGAAAAAGCAGAAAAAGAAGGTACTCCGATGGAAGTCTCCTCCCAAACCAGATCCTCTAAGACCTCTGCACCCACTACTGCAAAGAGCTCAAAGGCATCAAAACTGGAAGCAAAATCATCTGGAAAAGGAGAGAAGAGAACCAAGAAAAAGGCAACAAGGTCTTACACAAGCCAAAAGGATGAAGAAGAGACAGAATAAGATGAGGAGGTAAGGAAAATAAGGAAAAAGAAGAAAGTGTCTGGTGAACCCTCTACTGGTGAAGACAAGGAAGAGATGGCAGAAGAGTTTGTTGAAAGGCCCACTCTGTCCATTGATGATGTAGTCAAATCAGTCACTGTGGATGGGAACTTGAAACCAATGACTGAATTTTATGACGACTACAGTGAGGCTGATCAGAAGATCCTGCAAGAAGCCACAGTCAGGTACCTTAACATTTATAATAAGGCATTCATTGAGATTATATCTTTAATTCCAAAGAGCCTAGAGAAAGAACTAGAAATCAGGAAGAACAATGCCAAGGCCAAGGACCTTGAGATCAGGGAACAAATAACTATTCATCTCTATCCCTTAATCACTTAGAAACAAATGAATATGATTTTCAAAGATTGCAAGGATGAGTTCCGGAGCAAAGCTAGAATGAATCAGCTTATGCTTGGAGAAACTGACAAAATAGCTAAAGAAACTAAAGAAATCCTTCGGAATGCCTACAAAAGGTTCAATATTCCTATCATAGAGGACATAAGTGATGAGCCCTCGGCCATGGACGAAAAAGAAAAATCTACTGAGACAGTGGTAGAAGAGGTAAAGGAGACAGGTGAACAAAAAGGTAAGGTTTTAGATTCCTCTGCTCCAGAAGAAGAGGTCCATGATCAAGCAAACATCTCTCCTCTGGTTTCCCCTACAGACTTCGGATTCAAAGAAAAAGAAAGAGTACAAGAGAAGATCAGTCAAGAAGCAAAAGAGAAAGAAGATGACAGTAGCAAGGCTACAGAAGGAGAGAAAACTCCAACAGAGAAGGCCACAGATGATAGTGGTAAGGCTGCAGAAGAGGAGAAAATTCTGTCTCCGATAAGAGACACAGCAGAAGCAGTCAAAGAGTTGTTGACCAAACAAATGATGGAATTTGATGAACCAGAATTGCTTCAAGGTCCATTCAATTTTGATTCCCTCTCTCCGGTCCAAACCATGAAACTAGCTTCCTTCACTCAAGCTAAGGCAAAAGAAAAAATGCTAAAGTCTCACATGGAAGACTGTGAACTCATAGAAACTACATCTGGCGTACTGGAAAAGATCATGCCATCCTTCCAAAAGGATCCTACAGCATCCACATCCGGTAATCTAAAGTCTCTTGTAAATTCTGTTAATACACATTTTGATTCTTTAGAGAAAGCAGCAGAAGAGAAAGTCCGGAAAGAGTTTGTGGATAAGAGATTCTCGGAGTTACAAGGGCTTATAACCCATGATAGGAGAAATATGGAAATTAGGATGAAGAGCTTAGAAAATGCTCTTAAGGATGGAGGAGAAGTATATAAATTTTGTATATCCTGGACTAAAGTAACAAAGGATATTGAGAAGAAAGTGAAAGAACAAGAGGATTAATTGTCAAACCTCTCTCAGAATTTTGATCCTCTCACTGTATCCATAATAAGCTAGGAATGTCAAACTATTGTAATCATGAATGAGATTAAGAAGCTTGAGAAGGAGAGGAAGAACATATTAAGCATAATGGGTGAACTTAGAGGGATGATTATCCCTAAGTTAGAGGCCATGCATGAAGCCCTAACTGATGCTCAGGCCACAGCCCGGACTAGTGATCCGACAAATCTCAAGAGGGCAGAAGCCTTTGCATTCCTATTGAGTGGTCACATCTCAATTTTGGACAGGATGAAGCTGAGTTGGGCAACAGAATTTGCCCAGTTGAAGAAATCTTTTGTAGATATACTTCAGTATATGTAAGTATAAGCATATATATATACTTATGCGGCTAAGTATAGATTATTTTTAGAAATTTTGGTATGCGGACCCTACCCTTTGCCATTGATGTCAAAGGGCGAGTGAGGAGCAGTGAAAAATATGGAATCTAGCTAAGGGGGAGCTCTGGTAAAATGTACAATAGAACAGAGCATCAACCAAGGGGGAGTGTAGTATAACACTTAGTCATTTTTCACTAAGTGTTGCCATCAATGCCAAAGGGGGAGATTATTGGCAAGAGACATTGTGTGGCTTCATTGGTGTTGTCATTGATGGCAACAAAGACCAATCCACACATCCGCAGGACATGGTGTATCTTTACCGGAAGTCAGAT
Source organism: Cunninghamia lanceolata (assembly GCA_027924645.1). Classification (NCBI taxonomy): domain Eukaryota; kingdom Viridiplantae; phylum Streptophyta; class Pinopsida; order Cupressales; family Cupressaceae; genus Cunninghamia; species Cunninghamia lanceolata. Next base: position 5,407,484 of record BSBN01001560.1, read on the forward strand.
TGAAGAATACTTTGGTCCGGTAAGCAAGAACAGAGCATACAGCAAGGTCTGACAGTCAGGTCCAGATCTCTTAGAGAAAGTATCTTTGTAAAGTACAGACTTGGGGAAGTCAAGAGGAATACATTAACTGATAGATTCCAGGGATTGAACCTCTGGTGATGTAAGAGTGAAGAGATATGAGCATCTAAGTATTGGGGTCCGGTTTGGCAGAGTTGACAGAGGAAGAACTAACCGGTAGAGTATCAGACCTCAATCTGGATGAGTTGTTGATGGTGATGAAGGTTCTTAAGGTATCATCCATGATTGGCCAACATGTTAGATGACTTCTATAAGCATTTCCTTGATACGCATCACTTGATAAGTAAGGATTCAGCCGACAGATCAGAATTTGGATAAATATTGACTATTCCAGATGCTGACTAGAAAGTGGATGAAATCCTTGGTGCAGATATATATATACCAGATTGATTTCAGTTTTGAGTTGTGTGTGTGTGGTGTTGTGCGAAGAAAAGCAGAAGAACAGTGTGAAAGCAGTAAGACAGGTCCGGTATGTGACAGGTCAACAGCACCAAAGAAGAGGAAGGATGAAGTGCAGCAGATTAGTGTATTGAGCCTAACCGGAACTGAACCTCAGCATATGTGGATGCTTCTCATCAATTCAAGGATCTTGTTATTCTTCTTACAACTTGTAGACAGTGAGTCTCTTGGAGGCAGTGAGCCTCTTGTGAGTAGTGTGCTCGGGCAGTAAGCCCTAATTGGCGAGTGCCATTTTGTATTTCTATTCTTCTAACAGAGAATACAATCTTGGTTTAATCACCCCGTGGTTTTCTCCCTTAACAGGGTTTCCACGTCAAAATATTGTGTCAGGTGTATTTCCATTTCATGGTTATGTTTGCTTATTTGAATTGATGTTGCATTAATTGTTAAGAAAGTTTAGAAAGCTGAAATAATTAAGATAACTGATTCACCCCCCCTCTCAGTTATCAACACAGGCTTGGTCACTCCACGGGCCTAAACATACCGGCTTACTGCCATGAAGAACAACTAGGTCTAGCAGGCTCACTGCCTCAACCCTAAACCTAGCAAGATTACAATAATGGTTGTTAAACCCTTAGGGATGTTAAACCCTATTCACTGCCACAATCAACACCTTTCTCTATTTGCAACTATAGTATAATAATTTCCCTGCTCTGCCTTTCCTCTGCTCTGCTCTTCCTCTTTTCTTCTCTTCCTCTTCTTTCCTCTACCCCTCTTCTTCTCTGCCTTTGGATCTTTCTTAATATATTCTCATTTTCGCTCAAGGACACCTTTTCCATGACTCAACACAAGTATTTATACACTACATCAACCTTGGAATGATCATCAAGGTTGGCATCACAATCATCAACCATTGGAACAATCTCCAAGGTCGATATTACAAACATTTACAAAAATAGGTCCTGACCTATTGCAACATCATGTAAAGGCAATGAAATGCGGATCACACCATGCCTTAGCTAGGACTCAAACACGATCTTCCATGCTACAACACGCTTCCACAATCTTCTAGAGGTCTTCGCAATCACTAGGATCAACCAGGTCGGCCAAGACTGGTTACACGCTACATTAACTGGGAACAATCTTCACACACCATCTCAATTTATTAACATGGACCAAAGTCCAGATAGGAACATGATTAGGAGACATCCACAAGCACGCTATAATCATCAGGAGAAACCGCACGAGCCTTAACCACTTTATCCATAGGAATCTTCTCACCGGAACACATGAACTTCATTGTCTTCAACTGTCATAAAAGAAAGATAGCTTGCGGACCACCAAACCATGAACCATTGCAACTGTAGGCACTTATCACCATCCTAGACTTCCCTCTAGAACTGCAAAGCAAAATACTTTATTACGGAGGAATGCGGAGCCAAATACTATCTTCCTGTCTCAACTGAACTTACAAAAAAAGTAGGTTTCACTCTGGTGAACACAACTCACTTAGATCTTCATGCGGATGGCTTAGACCCGAAATGTAGCATCCTCAGACATACTTCTAACTTACTTCCAATCCGCAGACCACAATCTTCAAGCAGAAATAAATGCGGAGCAGTTTACCGGACTTATCTTCAACATACAACTCACTGTCTATACTGCACTTCTCTGTAACTCACTTATTTCTTCTGGAGAGGCTAATTTTCTCAATATCCTCAACATACAAGTCTTATAAACAAGTAATAGAATAAGATACAGTTGACACTAATGACAACAAGGATATGTTGACATCAATGACAACACCGATTAGGCACATACTTGCAACACTTCTTCCTATTATACTTGAAAGATTGTAGGAAGAAATCAAATTAGGGAAAAAGATTCAAAGCAAGTAGAAAATAACAACTTCAAAACTCTAGTCTTTATCAAACAAAGGCAATTTTATTTCAGTTTTGCTTCAAAGATTTAGGGAAAGTTAATGATTTGTCTTTACTAAAAAGATTTAGCTTGATTGTGTGTTTCTTCCCTCTCTTGTTTATTGGAAAACTATCATTAAAAGAAAATTTACAACAATGATTAATTGTTTGTGAAAAGGAAGTTCATCCATCATTCATCTTGTTGCTTTATGGAAAAGGAAAGAAAATCGTTGTTGTTTATAATCTTTATTTGATTATTTTAGCAAGTTAAAAAGAAAGTTTTCAATTTATTGTTGTAGATTTGGTTTATTAAAAGCACTTGCATTCATGAAAAAGGGAAGGGAAAAATACAAAAAGGAGACTCCTACACTTTTAGTACATTCAGATTGATTAGTGAATTACATATAATATAGTTAAAAGATTAGAAAAAACTCAAAACATCATTTAATTTTGTTTTAGTCAAAATCATTTAAAATGGTTGATATAAATGTGCTGAAATTACATTTAAAATAGTTAAAAGAAATAGTTAAAAGATTAGATGGTTTTAGTCAACATGTTTAAAATACCAAAAACATTCAAATCTTACAAAAAGACAAAAACATTAGCAAATAGGTATTGTTCTAATTCATTCAAGTGAGTAACACCTCAAACTTAGCTAATTGTTCAAAACAATCAAAAATCACAAAAGCATTACCTTCAAACACATTCAAAACATTTGCAAGCAAGAAATGCTCTTCACTTAAATTGGAACATTCACCGAGAACAATTAAATTACAATCAATCACAAATCAAAATATTTACCTGCCAAACAAGAAATCAACATTTCAGTTTTAATTCAAAATCTATCCTATCAAACATCCAAAAAATCATCAAAGTGACCAATGTAATCAATTGTTGCAATGCTAGCGAAAACAAATTGCTTAGTCGTCGAATCAATGTGAACAATCTTGTGTGAGCCAATTTTGAAGAATGTAGACCCTCAATTGGGTGGGTTGTCTTGGAGTACCAACAAGGTTGTTGTATTAAAATGTTTTTGGATGTTTGCACAATTGTGATTTGACACTAAATTAAGTCATGTATTCATAATAGTGCACAATTTTATCTTGTCATTAAATTAAGTTATTTGTTCAAAATTACCTTTTAAATTTACAAAACTAATGTTGCATTTAAATATTTTAAATATATCAGAAGCCAAAAATTGCATGTAAATAGTGGCCTTTTATTTTAGAAATACTAAGCCAAAAATTACATGCAAATACATTTGCTTGCAAATTGACTTTTTATCCAAATGACACACATCATTATTTTTATTTTTATTTATTTATTATTTTACTTTAAGATATTTGCCCAAATTTATCTTATCACTAAATTATCAAAATTATCTTTTAATTTTACAAAAGTTAAATATTATTAAATTATTAAAACCATCTTTTAATTTTACAAAAGTCAAATGTTACATATAACAAAACTTTACATGCAAATATATGCTTACAAACTAATTTCCTAATTAAATAACACATCATTATTTTTATTTATTATTATTTTGTTTTAAAATGTTCATACAATTTTATTGTCACTAAATTAAGCCATTTTATGAAAATCACTCTTAAATTTTATAAAAGCAAGTGGCATGCAAATATTTTGGAATTATCGAAGTCAAACATTGCATGCAAATACATGTGCTTACAAATTGACTACTTCCATAAATAATATATATTTTTTTATTTTTGTTCTTATCTATTAATTATTATTTTTTATGATTCCCATGATGTAGAGTTCCTTGTAAAGCTTCCTGGATTGAAATTTTGGTTAAGAATTTTTTCTAAGTACCCTGATTTGAAGTTTTAGTTAGACTCCCCTTCACTAATAGTTAATTCCACATTGCAAGTTATCCCAACTATTTAATTGTAAATGCCAAACTAACCATAATCACATGACATTTGTAATAAACCAATAAATCACACTAAAAAGTCAAGAACTCAAAGTTACCATGCAGCTCCTCTAAAACAATTCATTGTTTTGATGTTTGAGATTTTATCTATGACAGACAACTAAAAAAAACTATTTTTTCTTCAATTTCTCTGATTGTCTATATTCTAATCATGGATGTACTTTTTGGTTGGTTTCTGTCATCTGACATGGTAACAAGGACCCTGAGAGATTTGGGGATCCATCATTTCCTCCTAAGGTGCTCTTACATTTTTTGTATTTGTCCCAACCAATTTTGCCACTTTTTCCACCACTACTTATATATATCTTAATGTTCTTGTTGCCTTGTTCATTCTCCGAGGACAATGGTTGTACTGGCTTACATGATTCCTTTGTTTGCCTCTTTCCTTTCAAATAATAATCGTTGCATATAATGATGAGTAATCATCCTCCATGGGCATTTTGGTCTCTCCATCTTTGTAGCAAATGATGGAAATATGTGGTGATCATTAAGAACTCTTTACCCTCCATCATCTTGCAACACAAATTTGCAGTGTTACACACAATATAGCGAAAAAACATTTATGCAAGTACTAGTAAAATTTGAAATATTTATGCAAGTACTAGTAAAATTTGAAACATTTATGCAAGTACTCTTGGACATAATCATGAATTTTCACTCTCAACTTTTTTCCAAGGAAAAATATAACAAATAAACTGTGTTTTGAAGTGTGTTTTGAAGTTTTTGGATAAAACTGTGTACTGTTTTTTACCATCAAAATTTTGAATCACACTCCCTAATCTGTCATCATGACAATAAAGATGGAATAAATTCTTTAAAGACTGGCTATGGTTCACAATTAAATTATGATGAGTGTAACTAAAAATTGACTCTTTTTTTAAAACTGTGTCAATTAGATGTTCACTTTATTTACATCACCATAAAGAATTTGTTTGGGCTTATGTATATATATACACCATCAATGTTGCAGGAATGTAGTCTAAGGGGCATCCTTAAACCCAACAATAAGGTGGCATTTTCATTGATCATAGACAAATCAAGCACCATACAGGATCAAGATGCTTTCTTTTGTGCTTACAAATTCCTCCAAATATAAAATGAAGACTGTACATATAAAAATTTGAAACAAGTTGGTATTTTGACAACAATAATTCTAGTTTGATACAAATCTGTAATGTCAAACAATAGTTGTACATGAACAGATGCAAACTTCATCGAGTGATATGAAGGCCTCATGGAAAAATTCTCCCAGAGGATAGATGCAACGAAAACAAGAAAAGGAAAACCTTCCCTATGTTTCTATTGCTTCTACATCTGGAGCATGATTACAATTATATAGAATTAAATGGAACTTATGGCGCATCAAAGAGCGGCCTAGACCAAGTATTGATAGAACCAGGAAAAACTGGCTCTGGTTATGGAAAACTGATCTTGATACCAATAGGTTGCACAAGAGAGTCCCCTTCTTGTCCTGAATGACTGATCCATAGGTGAATAAGAAAATCTACAATACAGTATATATCAGCAAGATGCTGCAGGATCCAAGCAAACCCTTTTTTTGGATTGAAGATCTGCCACAAATATAACCAAGCAAACCCTTTGATCAAACGTGCACAATAATTTAGAGTTGAATTCACCTCTTCATAAATAGTTCTAGTGACTATGATCTTTCACTAAGCAATTTCGGTGGGGTATTGACATGCATGTTCTTCAGAAAATTTTACATCAAGAAACTTGGCCACAAATGCCCACATCCTGTAAACATCTTCAAAATTTGACAAAAAACCGAGAGATGCAGTCACAACTTCAACTTGTAGTGATACTCGCTTTCCTTCCCACCTGTTATTCACTAAAGATTTGCACAAGGAAATGTCATCTGAATCTAGGGCATCCTGTAATTCTAGACCATTTTCTATTAACCGGAGATGACTGAGAAATCCCAGACCAAGTGCTATATTATTCTTGTCTGCAAGCTTTTGAACAATTTCAGGTGCGACCTGGACTCCTTTGCAATCATACAAATTAAAAGCTACTGCAGCACCTCGATCATACTTGATCTTTGGTCCATATATGTGCACAAGGGCAACACCACCTTCTGGTCCAGGATGTCTTAGTTGTAGTAAGGAAGTGACAAGCCAATTAATAAGGTATCTGAGTCTCAAAGTTATTTTGTTGAGACCCATACTGTCTATATGATCAAGATGCTTGCACAAAAACTTGGGTTCCCTGTTATTCCACTCGTACCCCTGTGCTAGTTCAGCATCACTCAAACCCTCATCATCATGATGATTTGCTGCTCCATTTTCCTCTAGGAAATAACCCTGCTTGCCCCCTTCTTCCATACTAAATGATACCCTCCTTCCCATGCTGTCAACTCTATCTATTGCTCCCAAATCTAATAGCCTGCCTGTGTCTCTCCTGCCTAAAAGTCTGAACTCACCCTCAGTCTCGCGCCTAATGGCATTTTCCTTGGTTCTGCATGGTTGAGGACTCCCATTCATTCTGTTTCCAACCTTCAAGACATGATTCTGAATGCCTGCAGAACCATTCTCTTTGCTATGACTGGCAATGGAAACAATCTGTTTTTCAGGGTTCTTTATATCCTCATTATAAATTGTAATTTCATCAGATGTGCTCTCCGAGACTTCTTCCATGGGAATCTGGCCCTGCTTGGGAGTAGTCTCATCTCTTTCTGCCTCTTCGTTCTCTAGAATGAAGGATAACTTGCTCTGTTTTGAGAATCTCCAAGAACCACCAATCCGTCCAGATGACACCCTATCATCATCCGAGACCAAATTGGGTCCTCCATTTGAACCATGTACTGAAGTAATCCCGTTGCATTGAACTTTCTCCTGTCCCTTGGTGGGAGAATCTCCAGGATCAAGAAACTCAATCTTATTGCATTTTCCATTTGTCTTTTGGTCCGGCAAGGAATGATTGGCCCCTAAGGAATAGCATGTTTCTGCAGTCGAAGTTGGTCTCTCAGCACCATCTTTGGACAGATCTACTTCTGGGGAGACTGGTGCATCAGGTGGCATTGCACTTGATTCAACATTCCCTTCATCAAATAGGGGGCTTTTGTGAGATCTAGCAAGAAGATTCCTGTGGGTGGTTTTGTGAGAGAATGTGCCCGAATCCCCTTTTATAAGAGGACCAGAGACAGGGGGACTTTGACCCAAATCAATGCAAAACAAATGATCATTCTCATCTTCACTAAAATTGGGACTTTTCAGAGTAGAAGCATTGTCTATATCCTCGCTAGCTCCATCCCTAAAAGAACTACCTATTTCACTTGCACAAACATCTCTTACTTGTGATGAGGAGAAGAGCCCAGAAAAGGCTGGCAGCTCCAATCCCGGGTGCAGTTGAAGACCAGTTTCAATTTCATCCTCCCCTGCTTCACTCTTCCTGCTGCTCTGTTCATCTGCAGGTTCGTTGAGGTAATCAGGACTATAAGATGGAACAATGCTTACCAATCCAGCTGCTGAAGCTCCATCTTGGCTCTCAAGGCATTCCATAACAGAGTTCTTGATGAAAAGGCAGCCAAATCCAGTTGGGTCTTCACCAAATACCTTATAAAACGATGTGATTATAAAATCTGGCCTGAAGAGAGAAAGTCCAAGAGAATCCATGTCCTTGGGACCCAAGGCACCTGCATCCAATAACACATGCCATCCAGTCTGCTGTGCTAAGGCCATCCACTGAGAAGAATACTTGGCACCTGTTACCCTTGATTGGAATGGAAACACAAACATACCCACTGCAGAATCCTTCCTTCTGCTCTTCTTATGTTTTAGCTCTTTCTTAAGCTCCCCAGAGCAAGGCCTCAGAGTTGGCCATTTGAAACAAGCGCTCCGTACCTTTGCCCCTTTGTTTCTTGCAATCTCCCCCATCCAATTCACAGACTGGCTGTCATAATCATACATAGTCAACAGCCTCCGGTTCTGATGAAAAGGATATGACTCTGCAAGAATCTTGAATGCACAACCCCTATTTACAGTAAAAACCATACTATACTCACTCGCAGGAATATTAAGAAACTCCATAATTCTATACCTCAAATCCTTCTCCAAGCTGCTTGATGTACCTTCCAATGCATGAGATGTCAAGCTCACAGAGATTTGAGACAGCCCAAAAGAAAACCATTCTGCCTGAGAGTGAGACAACAGCCCAAACCCACAGTAATCCAAGCATACCTTCCTGTTGTGGTGTTGCCCTAGATGATGATACTCATCAAGCCGCAGCTCCTCTACTTTTTCAGTACCCAAAAACTTAGGATACAGTATCTTAAACTTTGCATAAGATTCATCCAAATCAGGAATTTCATGGTGGGTATTGAAGGTAACATCTGCTGCAGCCTTGGCAGTGGTTTTTAAGAACTCTATCTGTGCATCAAGATGGGAAGAAGATGTGGTCGAAAGAGATGATGATGCAGAAGCCACTGTTTCATCATCACCATTAGTCCTCTGCAGGATCTGAGAAGATTTGCTCCCAGATCCATCTTCTTCCTCCAATGCAGATGGGTATTCAAAATCTCTCTGCAATTTAGTCCTCCTGCTAGGCTCAACCACACTACCCCTTCCCTTGCACATAAACAGGGGTTTCCATGCATTCAGATTCTGCATTGCTCTGTTCTGCCTCTCTCCTCTCTGTTATGATTGCAATTACTATTTATTTTCTCATTGCATAATGCATTCAATCAAACTCAATTACAAATGTCATGCATAAACTTATGTGAGCGTGATGTTGTTGTTATGTTGTGGAGGGACGAGCGGGAGCATTGACTTCCAACTCTAATCTATTTTTTACTCATTTCTTCACTGTCCGTGACCTTTTAATAATCCACGTCTCACCTCTCCTCTTTAAACTATGCTGAGACACCTCAAAACAGCAGTTTTAAAACCTTTTTCTGACTCGTAGAAAGTGTTTAGATACGGGGAGTTCCCTGGCGGACATGAATACGACCAAAAAGTATGACGAAAGCACTCCTTTTCATTTCCTGCTGGGGGAATCTGGATAAGAAAGGGGCTCTAAAGCCAATAACGATTTCTGTTCCTAACAAAGATCCAAAAGCAAAACAACTTTTTTATACACAGTAAAGAATTGACCAAGCAAGTTTACTCCCAATACCCACCCACATCAGAGTAACTCCATTGTGATTTGAGGAACAATCTTTTAAAAATTAGATGAGACAATTAGGTGGAGTCCTCAAATCTAGACTTGAATCCAATTTGTTGAGTGTTTAACAGTCATTTGAATGGTACCAACGTTATACTGTCCTATAAATCAATATTTTCTTTTTTTTAGGATAAAAGGTGCATGTACGTTATGACAACGTGGTATAAGGGACTTAGAGAAGACGTAAACCCTTCCTAAACAAGGTTGCGTAGGGGTTGGTTAGGGTGAAATTCAAGTAATACAAAGTTGTTTTATAGGTATTTGTAGAGGGCAAAAGTACCTTCTCTCTCACATTTCTTGTGTTGTATAGGACAAGTGTACGGATGTTTTTAAAATATAGTAATTGGTTGTTTTTGTATATTTGTTGACTTAAAATTGATTTTAATATTATGTTAAAGTTATATTATTCAGTTTAAAGTATTTTTAATGTAATTTTTAAAGAATTGGTCATTTTAGATTTGATCACGTCTATGGTTACGTCTACTCCGTTGGTCCATGGTTAGAACCTTGTCCCATTGATTTTAAATTCAAATTTATTCATTTCTCCTGTCAATTCTTCTAGTTCACATGTTACTTGAGGTCCAGTACATTAAAGGATTCAAATTGTGTGTTCAAGGCTTGTTTTTATAGGCATCACATGAGTTCATTCTAAAAATCATTGCATGATCACATATTTGACAATTAGGACGACACATTCACATATCAATCACTCACAGGTTTAGTTATCAGATACTACTCTATCAACATCAGTGTCCAATACCTCTGTTATTTCTCAATTTCGATCTCTATTGAATCAATTCAAGGCCTTGATTGCTAATAAGTGTAATACCTTGTAAGATTTGTTAAAGCAAAGAAATGTGAACAAGCAACTCAATGGTTATTACATTCATCAAATGTAAGCAACATATGTCAAGTGTAAGTTATGCTCATCTACTGTACATCCAATGTTTGCCTCTCATGCCATGTTGTAAATACAAGCAAAAGGGTTGCATTTATAAGAAATACAACTAAGTGTAGAGGAGGATGGAAAAACTCATAACCCACATAGGAAAGTGTATCATCAACACTAGTAGTAAATGATGCAACAAAGCACTAAATAAAACTCGACCTAAGTATGAATCTACCTAAGCTTGAGCTTAGTGTATGGTGTAGTAGATGCATGAGAAATACATACTAAGTGCATAAATATACATATACACTAACATCCCCACTTAAGCATAACTTAGTTGGGTAAAAATGGGTCTCAACAAGTTATGGTCATGTTAGTTATCTAGCTGCAAAATAATGCCCCTAATTAGGGAGAGAAAGCTCCCCCAAGAAGAGAGGGGAAAGAGAGAAGGGACTAGATAGCCCCCCCAAGGAATAGCATCCTAAACTCCCTACATAGCTCGCAAGTGAAAGCCCCTCCCAAACAAGGAAAAGAATGTTGAAGAAAATAGTCTCATAACAAGTGTTGAAGTAGGCTCCCTCTAGTGCATCTCCCTTTCGAAAGAAGGAACTCTCATGATATATGTTTTTTGAGTTCCCACTCCAATGGTGGAATCAAGGGAGGAAACTGTAAGCACAAAAATCACGCACAGCCTCCACGAGGACCCCTATGATGATTCAAATCCTTGTCATGTACATGTAAGCGTGAAATAATTTCCTTTAAGCAACAAACCTCTTGATGGCGTGTCCTCTTTCTTGTCTTGTGTTGTTTCTTCTTTGTCGATTTCTCTCTCTCCCCGTTTGCGACGCTTTTCGACACTTGTCAACTTGCATTTTCTGAGCTTTCGACCTTGCTCCTAAACCTTGTGAGTGTCTTGTAGGTGAGTTTTCACCTTTCCCCTATGTTTTTCATCCTATGCACCTCCTAGAAGCCTTCTAGAGGTCTCCCTATCCATCTCCCACTTTCAGTTTTCAATTTCGCCTAACCAATCCTATCTTATCCATCTCCCCCTATTATTTCCAGATCTCCCCCAGGAGATCTTGCAGGAGCAAGTGGAGATTTGGATTCTTGCACATGCTGACCTATTTCTGGAGGCAGAACCCCTCCTTTTCTTCTCTTCTTTCATCTCCCAACCTAATTTTTTGCATCAGACCCTGTCCAGCTCGGATCTCCCCCAAGCAACCCTGCCGTTTTTTCCAACTGCAAAAAAACTCGAGTTTCTCACTCGTTTTTGCTCCATTTTCACCTGTTTTTCTTCCAGTTTGCATGGTTTTTGATGCCTAATATAGAGTTAACTATTTCATGCACCCACACATGCATAATTAGCTCTATTTAATCTCAAATTAACTCTTCAATCAATCTCATGCATTCCCTCACCTCCATTTCCTCTTCAGTGATAAGCTATAATTGATTTATCACTCCATAGTTAGCTGAGTTCACTAGGTAATCAACCTTGTTAACTCCCCAATCATCGTTGTTAACTCATCAATCAAATGAGTTGACTTCTCAATCAATCCCATTCCTCAAACCTATAAATACACCCCTCCCTCAAGCACAAAGGGAGGCAAATTCATTGTGCACACAACTCTTACCAATTTTTGCTCTCTAACTTAGCATTCAAATGCTCTTACAGGACGAAGGTGTCTTTTGCTTTATTTGTTCAACCAAGCAATGTTATGTTGCTTCATTCTATACCATTGTGCTCAACCAAAGCTCTCATTGAGCTCATACAAGCTTCATCAAAGCTTCTTTTTTCTTCTTTGTGTTGTTTTGTCATCAAGAGGATCTCCCACTGCTACAAAAGGACTCGAGGTTGCCATTAACAAGGATTTCTGAGGGTAGTGGAGTCACACAAATCTTCGTTTCTCTCAAGTTCCTTCATTGTTTTGTTCAATTTAATAGTAATTAGAAAACCAAATTTGCTCTTGGGAATAGTAAAACATTGCTTTTTCCTTAATAATTAGATCTTGCATGTTAGATTAGTTATTTTCATATTTCTAGATCTTGATTATTAGAAGAAGCATTTTCCTTTTTCTTTAGATTAGATTACTTCTAAATCATTGAAAACACAAAAAAACATAGATTAACTTTGCATTAGAAAAATCATATTAAATTGCATACATATTTCCCTTTTATAGATTAAAAGCACTTTTTATTTCCAAAATACTAAAAAAGTATAAAAAATTGTTTTGCATATCATTTAGTTTACATGCATATAGGAGCCTTAGAATAGACAAAATTGCAAACCCTCGATACCATCACGAGGTAAAAACAAGTCAAAACAAAGTCAAACCCTAGGTCAACTAAACCCTAGGTCAAAACCATAGATCTAATTAAGGTTAGTAATCACACATTTACCTCTATCTTGATTCACAAATGTGCTTATAAGTGAGAGGAGAGTGGGTGAGGGCTATCTGTGATGAGATTGAGGAGATCAATCCATAACCACAACAAGAAACATTTGTTCTACCACAAGGAGACCCATTTGTCCTCTTATTATTAGAAGAAACTAGACAACTCCAAACACAACAAGAACTCATCCAACACATTGAGAGACAAGAGGACATAAATGCACAAAACTATTTACCCACACAGAGGTGGAATCTAAGAAACCCCAACAAGAGAAGAGAAACTAGTGACCCTTCAGGTCATAGGGCTATCTTAACTACAACTTCAATCGAGCAAAACATTCAACCAAGCACACAACAACAAAGGCCGCAATACTTGTCGACCCCTCTCCGCGAAGTCTAGCTCTCCAATGAGCCAGACCCCCACCATGTCTCACCTCCTCTCGACTGGCTACTTCCATGTGAGCGAGAGTGACGTGGCGGATCGCCCCATGGCAAGGAGGGAAGGGTCTGTGTGTGTGCTAAAATCTGACCCAATAGCCCCAGGAAACCGGAGTCATGATTTTGAGCGTACATATTTTGGTGAACCCGACATGAAGTACATAATCTTTTAGTTTTGTGGTTTGCGTTCCCATTTCAAAAATTTCAAAACAGTTAACAAAAACTTTAAAACATTCTTTCACTGCTCTGCATAGACGCTTCAACTTCTCTCGCTTACGCCATCATTCGTTCCATTTATTCTATGGTGTCTATGGCACCCCTGAATAGGACGGAACCTGACTTAAACCAAGGGAACATTCCCTCAAGAGAACCAAAAACTCCCTCATTTGATAGGTATGTGCCACCGCATCCTGATGCACCAATCACCAACTGTTATGACTATGAAGATTTTGATTATGAACAAGATCAAAGATAATTCAAGTGTTCTCTATCTTTCAACAACCCAACTTGGGAAAACTGTTGGCAAGAGACACTATATGGATTCATGAATGTTGTCATTGATGGCAACAAAGGTTATCTCACACATCTGCAAGACATGATGAGTCTCTACCGGAAGTTAGATTGAAGAAGTGTTATGATTCGGTAAGCAAGAACAGAGCAGTTAGCAAGGTCTGACAGTCAGGTCCGGATCTCTTAGAGCAAGTATTTCAGTAAAGTGCGGATTTGGGGAAGTCAAGAGGAGTACCTTGACTAATAGATTCCAAGGATTTAGCCTCCGGTGATGGAAGGGTGAAGAGATATGAGCACTTGAGTGTTGGGTTCTTGTTTGATAGAGTAGACAGAGGAAGAACTATACTGGCAGAGTGTCAGACCCAAATCCGGAAGAGATATTGCTAATGACTAAGTTTCTTGAGGTATCATTCATGATTGGCCGACATGATTGAAGACTTCTACAAGCATATTCTTGATCCACATTACTTGGTATGCAAGGATTCAGCCGACAGACCAGAGTTTGAGATAATATTGACTATTCCGGATGCTGACTAGAAAAGTGTTGAAATCACTTGTGCGGATATATATACAAGATGGATTTAGATGTGAAGGTGTGTGTGGTGTATGTATTGAAGTGCGAATAAAAGCAGAAGAATAGTATAAAAGGCAGAAAAACAGGTTCGGAATGTAAGAGGACAGCAGCACTTAAGGAGAGTAAGAATGAAGTGCAGCAGATCAATCTATTGAGCTTAACCGGAACTGAACTTCAGCATGTGTGGATGCTTCTCATCAGTTCAAGTTTTCTTCTTGTAGACAGTAAGTCTTTTGTAGGCAGTGAGCCTCTTGTGAGCAGTGTGCTCGAGCAGTGAGCCCTAATTGGCAAGTGCCATTTTGTATCTTCTATTCTTCTAACAGAGAATAATATCTTGGGTTAATCACCCCGTGGTTTTTCCCTTAACAGGATTTCCACGTCAAAATCATTGTGTCATGTGTATTGGTGTTATTTCTATTTCATGATTATGCTTGCTTATTTGATTTGATGTTGTATTAACTATTAAGAAAGCACAGAAAGTTGAAATATTAGGATAACTAATTCACCCCCCCTCTTAGTTATCAACAATTGGTATCAGAGCCAAGTTCCTCCCAACAGAGCTTAACAGCTTAAGGAAGATCTGGGAATTCAAATGGATGTGTATGGTATAAGGGAGCAACTTAAGTCTGCCCTTGATGATCTTGAGCAGTCAAACTTTGAAGTCAATGAATTGAAGGAAAGACTCAAACAGGCTGATGATTTCATAAAAGAACTAAAAGAGAAAGGAGCTACTTCAACAATTGGCAAGTCAAGGTGAAGCCAATGATACAAATGGAGATCTGAAAGAGAAAACCAAGTTATGTGAAAAGTTATCAAAATAAATCATCATGGTAAGACATGAAATAGAATCAGGAGTTATGAAGTTCACCCAAGAAATTGAAGAAAGAAGAAAATCTGAAGATGATCTAAGACAATCTCTCAAGGAAAAATCAAAAGACTACCACAAGATGGATAGAATAATCAGACATCTTGAATCTGATCTTGAAGATGCTAAAGATAATGAAGAAAAACTTGAGGATCAAATTATCTCTCTTAAAAGGGATCTTCAAATAGCAAATAAATACAAAGAGAAATTCAAGATAAGCTCTGCTCAACTTGAAGTTCTTCTTGAAAGCCAAAAGAGGGTAGATGACAAGTGTGGCCTGGGGTATGAAAAAGGTGAAAGCTCCAGATCCGGTTAGAAGAATTTTGGATCAGAAAATCCAAGGAATAGGCCTAGAAGACCTCTGGTAAGGCAGCCTAATGCTCAAAGATATCCATCCTTCAATGGATACTGCCACAACTGCAATAACTTTGGTCATAAAGCTAATCAGTGCAGAAAAAGAATGAATCAGACTAATACATCCTTCTCTAGATAGTGTTTCAACTGCAAAAGGTATGGTCACAAATCTCATGAATGCAAAAATATGCAAATGAACAATTCATTCAATGGTAGATGCTTTGCATGCAATAGAATGGTTCATATGGCTAATCAATGCAGATCAAGAGGACATCAATCAAATATGCAAAGAAATGTTGTTTGCCAAATTTGCAATAGATCCGGTCATATTGCAAAATTCTGTAGAAGTAAGAATCAGGACAAAAGAGGTCCGGTACATCATAATCAGAATCAAGATAAGGGAAAACAAAAAGTGAATGCGGATGAAGTTCAAAGTGAGATGAACAAGATTTGGGTGAAGAAAAGTATAGAGAATGTAGGGGATGGATCCGCACTAGACTCTGGTGCTAATATTCCTTCCAGAAATTAAAAAGTGAGCTCTGGCTCAGGGGGAGACACAAAGAAAACCATTTTCCCCCAGCCAGTCAATTGGTGCCGGAACTGGCACAAGGAGAGTTACGGATCAAAGGATTCATAAGAGAAACATCTAAATAAACTATGGTTAAGATTTGGAAGATGTGCAAGATGTTTAGATCAAGATTGATCTGGTTCTTCAAGTCATTCGAATAAGGCAAACCAGAATGACTTAGGTCGAGCATTTATTGCAACTTGGTATTAGGGTTTGCGGAGTAATATAAGGGTTCTTCTTATTAAACATTTGCTCATTCTGCATTTAAGAAGAAGAAAAGAGGAGCTCTGCAACAAATTTCCTCAAGCTCGTCAAAGTTCATTTGCAGAAGTTGATTCATCCAGAAATCGATCCAGCTCACTCCGTGAAACCTAAAGGTGCAAAAGGTATTTTCCGTTCTTAAATATCTCTCTGCAAATCTTTTTAAAGATGTCTACTCTGAATATTGTGAAGATCACTGATAGGCCTCGCCCCAAATTCAAGAAACATCCCTACAAATCCTTGGAAGTAGATCCCCTAGGAGCATTTTCTAGTGTTTCGCATGGTGTCTTGCATACAGAAGATATTAGGGTTTACATTCACACAAACATTGAAGAATTCAGAGAGTTCAAATTGAGGGATATCTACCACAAACAACTAATAGATGATTCATTTGAGCTCAAACCCCAATACAAGGCCCTCTGGGAGAAGCACTTTGCACAGTGTATACATTTCCCCTACTTTGCTGAGAATGAATGGGTCCGGTATGTCTTGAGCAGAATACATGACAACTTCATGTGGTTAAATGGACCATTCAAGATCACAAAAGATGTCATTAGGGTAGTTACCGATATGCACTCATCCGGTGGGATACCTATTCTCAAATCGGTCAAGAATCAGACTGTAAGTGAGGCTACCGGATCTAGGTTTGACAAAAGAGCAATGATAATAGAAGATATCACTGATCCGGATATCAAGTTTGCCTCCATGATCATCAGATACAAGATATATCATTCTAGCAAGGAGAATTCAGTACCTGGAATTGCTATCTACACTGCTTATGAAATGTTAAGAAAGAATTCAGATTATGACCTTTGTCAGCTCCTTCTAAATCAACTCTTGGAGAATCTACAGAAAATAAAGAAAGATAAAAAGAATTCATTTAAGTATGGTGGGTTAATATTGTGCTTATTCTTCTACTTTATGAATGAGCTACCCGGATCCAGTGGATGGGTATGGCAAAGTGACAGACCGGTTACCATACAAATCAGGGACTATTTGCATGGACTTGGTGATGACAAAGCACAAAACACAGCTCTCTGGGGTTTCTTCAAAAACTTTTAGAACATGATGCAAGCTAGAGAGAGAATTCCCCAGTCTCTAGTTGAGAAATACAAAGACACAGTATGCTTTATGGTAGAGATTGATCAATGCCTAATGGAGGCAGTAGAACCAAGAACAGTATGGATCATGCCAATGGGGTATGAGGTGGATGAGAAAATTGTAGAGCTGCATGTTTAGCACATGTTGAGTCAACCAAAGGATCCTAAGGCAAAAAGGTTTGGAACCTTTGAAGAATTAAGTATAAAAATCCATGTGGAACTCAGACAACCAAAGATGAAGAGAAAAGTGAGAAAAGAGGTAGAAGATTTTGCCAAGAGGCATGGAATCTCAAAAGAAGCACTTGATGCACATAGAGAAAAGATGGAAAGGGCAGAAAAAGAGAAGGAAGAAGCTGAAAATGAAAGTGATCCGATAAAAGCCTCCTCTCGGACCAGATCCTCTAAGAGGTCTGCACCTACTAAGACCTCAAAGGCATCAAAATTGGAAGCAAAATCATCCGGTAAAGAAGAGAAAAGAACTAAGACAAAGGCCACAAGGTCTTATTTCAGTCAGAAAGATGAAGAAGAGACAGAATCTGATGAAGAAATCAAGAAGATGAAGAAGAAGAAGAAAGTTTCTGGTGAACCCTCTACCAGTGAAGACAAGGAAGAGATGGCAGAAGAGTTTGTTGAAAAGCCCACTCTATCATTAGATGATGTCGTCAAATCAGTTACTGTGGATGGAAACCTTCAACCAATGACTGAATTCTATGACTATTATAATGAGGCTAGCCAAAAGATCTTGCAGGATGCAGCAGTCAAGTATCTGAACATCTACAATAAGGCTTTTATTGAAATTATATCTCTTATTCCCAAAAGCCTAGAGAAAGAGTTAGAAATAAGAAAGAATAATGCTATGGCAAAAGATCTTGAGATCTGAGAACAGATAGCCATTCAGGTATATCCTTCAATTGATTCAAAGCAAATGAATATGATCTTCAAAGACTGCAAGAATGAGTTTCGGAGCAAAGCAAGAATGAATCAACTTATGCTCGGAGAAATTGACAAAGTAGCAAAAGAGACAAAAGAGATCCTCTGGAATGCATACTCAAGATTCAACATTCCTATTATAGAGGACTTGGGTGTTGATCCCTTGGCCACAAGTGTTGAAGAAGGATCTACTGAGGTAATGACAGAAGAAGTAATGGACACCGGTAAAGATAAGGGCTTGGAATCCTTTGCTCCGGAAGAGGTGGCCCATGAACAAACAAACATTACTCCTCCGGTTTCCCCTGCTGACTCCGGATCCAAAGGAGAAGAAAGGATAAAGGAGAAAGAAGAAGAAGTGAAGGGAAAAGAAGATGATAGCTCTAAGACTGCAGAAGAAAAGAAAACTCTGTCTCTGGCAAGAGACACTGTAGAAATTGTCAAAGAATTCTTAAACAAAGAGACAATGGAAATTGATGAACCGGAACTTCTACTAGGACCATTTGATTTTGATTCTCTTTCCCCGGTACAAACAATGAAGATAGCTTCATTTGCTAATGCAAAGGCAAAAGAAAAACTCCTGAAGTCTCACATGGAAGACTGTGAGCTAATAGAAGCTGCATCCGGTGTGCTTGAAAAGATCATGCCATCCTTTTTGAAGGATTCATCGGTGTCCTCATCAGGTAATCTTAAGTCTCTTGTTAGTTCAGTCAGCACTCATTTTGAGTCCTTAGAGAAATCAGCTGAGGAAAAGGTCCGGAAAGAGTTTTTGGATAAAAGATTCTCTGAAGTACTAAGTCTAATATCAAATGATAGAAGAAATATGGATATAAGGATAAAGAGCTTAGAAAATGCTCTTAAAGATGGCGGGGAAATATATAAATTTTGTCTATCATGGTCCAAAGCAACAATGGAGATTGAGAAGAAAATAAAAGAACAGGAGATCAAACTAACAAAACTTTCTCAAAATTTTGATCCACTTACCTCATCCATAGTAAATCAAGAATGTCAGACTATTGTAGTCTTGGATGAAATTAAGAAGCTAGAGAAAGAAAAGAAAAACAGAATCAGCAGGTTAAATGAACTTAGAAGAATAATCATTCCTAAGTTGGAGGCCATGCATGAGGCCCTAAGTGATGCTCAAACCATAGCCAAGACAAATGATCCAACAGATATGAAGAAGGCAGAAGCTTTTGCATTCCTATTGAGTGGTCACATATCAATTTTGGACAGGATAAAGTTGAGTTGGGCAACCGAAGTTGTACAATTGAAAAACATTTTTGCAGACATACTAAAGTATATATAGAGTACAACCGGATGATATACTTATGCGACTAAGTATAGATTAATTTTTGAAAAATTTGGTGTGTGGACCCCACCCTTTTCCATTGATGTCAAAGGGGGAGTGATGAGCAGTAAAAAATGAGGAATCCAGCTAAGGGGGAGCTCTGAAAAATATACATAGAGACAGAGCATCAGCCAAGGGGGAGTATAGTGTGACACTTAGTCATTTTTCACTAAGTGTTGCCATCAATGCCAAAGGGAGAGATTGTTGGCAAGAGACACTATATGGATTCATGAATGTTGTCATTGATGGCAACAAAAGTTATCTCACACATCCGCAAGACATGATGAGTCTCTACCAGAAGTTAGATTGAAGAAGTGTTATGATCCAGTAAGCAAGAACAGAGCAGTCAGCAAGGTCTGAAGTCAGGTCCGGATCTCTCAAAGCAAGTATTTCAGTAAAGTGCAGATTTGGGGAAGTCAAGAGGAGTACCTTGACTAATAGATTCCAAGGATTTAGCCTCCGGTGATGGAAGGGTGAAGAGATATGAGCACTTGAGTGTTGGGTTCCTGTTTGACAGAGTAGACAGAGGAAGAACTGTACCGGCAAAGTGTCAGACCCAAATCCGGAAGAGATATTACTAATGACTAAGTTTCTTGAGGTATCATTCATGATTGTCCGACATGATTGAAGACTTCTACAAGCATATTCTTGATCCACATTACTTGGTATGCAAGGATTCAGCCAACAGACCAGAGTTTGAGATAATATTGACTATTCTGGATGCCGACTAGAAAAGTGTTGAAATCACTTGTGCGGATATATATACAAGATGGATTTAGATGTGAAGGTGTGTGTGGTGTATGTATTAAAGTGCGAATAAAAGCAGAAGATTAGTATAAAAGGCAGAAAAATAGGTTCGGAATGTAAGAGGACAGCACCACTTAAGGAGAGTAAGAATGAAGTGCAGCAGATCAATCTATTGAGCTTAACCAGAACTGAACTTCAGCATGTGTTGATGCTTCTCATCAGTTCAAGTTTTCTTCTTGTAGACAGTAAGTCTTTTGTAGGTAGTGAGCCTCTTGTGAGCAGTGTGCTCGGGTAGTGAGCCCTAATTGGAAAGTGCCATTTTGTATCTTCTATTCTTCTAACAGAGAATAATATCTTGGGTTAATCACCCCGTGGTTTTTCCCTTAATAGGGTTTCCACGTCAAAATAATTGTGTCATGTGTATTGGTGTTATTTCCATTTCATGATTATGCTTTCTTATTTGATCTGATGCTGCATTAACTATTAAGAAAGCACAAAAAGTTGAAATATTAGGATAACTGATTCACCCCCCCTCTTAGTTATCAACAAAAACAACCCCGCCATACCAAATGTGCCACATAAAGCAAGAAGGATAAGGTTGGAGATACACTGACCCGAACAACCTTCCACAAGTACATTGAGTACTCATCTTGATGAGGAAGTTAAACAATTGGAAAAACATATGCAAGAGGCCAAATACGCTCAAGAGGCATTGAGGATTGCCTTGCGAGAAGAACAAAGGGAAAATGCTATGCACGAAGAAGCATATCACCATGAAAATACTCAACGAGAACATCCTAGAAATGAATAAACACCTAGAGCTGCTACTCCTGCAGACGTAATCACAACTCTAGTGTAGAGAATTAGAATCTTGGAAGTAGAGCAAGCTGTTCTAGAAAGAAGGAAAAAATCCCATGAACTGGACTAGGGGGCATCACAAAATCCCCCTACCTCAATTACTATTCACAAAATGCTATCAATGACACATGTCTAAATGGGAATCCTCCTGTTCAGAACAATCAAACAAATCCAACAATAGGTTATCAAAACCCACCTACAGGGTTATTACTATCAACCCCGCAATCTCAAAGTGCCTTTCTAGGGACATAGCTTGAGTATTTGAAAGAACCTTTGGACTAAAGCATAAGAAGTGTGCAACTACCTCGACCACTGCCAGATCTCCCGAAGTTCAAAGGAGAAGGAGATCCAAATTCCCACATTAAAGCCTACACCACAACCATAAGAGAACTCCTCCCTTGGGATGGGGTTGTAGAAAAAATCTTTCCAAAAACTCTTGAAGGCATCACTTTAGATTGGTATTATTGTCTCCCAGAAGCTTCAATCCATTCATTCAGATAGCTAATCGGAGAGTTTGTCATGGCATTCGACATGAACAAACTCATTAAAAAATGGATTAGAGAGTTCCTCACAATGAAACAAGAGCCAAATGAATTTGTAGCCCACTTTGTCACTCGATGGAGACAAGTCCTCTATTCTTCGGCTAGTGCTTCGAACATGGACCACCGAGAACTGTGTGACCTCTTTTTGCATGCCCTTAACAAGGACATGAGAGAAGATGTTCAAAAATTACCATACAAATCCTAAGAAGAGGCATTGGAAAGTGCTTTGAGGATTGATCAAGCCGTCATCAACAGTGGTAGAAAAGTCTACGGGTCAAACAAAAAGTTGACAAAGGAAGACACAGGAAACAATTCCTCTGTCATTAAAATCTTTAAAAACAATAGGAGTGCAATCACAGATGGGGTGACAGATCAACCCCCAATCAAGAAGATAAAAGATGATTAGAATGCGAGAGATTACTATCCTCCTAATGTAAATGCCATAGATCGACCTAGAAACAACGGGTACTACCCTCAAGACAATTACCAAAGTTGGAATCATAATGGAAACAAGAATGGGAATGATGGAAGGTATGAGAGACCCCCATACGAGTTCAATCAATTTTGTTCTTTTCATAGAACAAGGGGGCACAACATGAAATCTTGTAGAGAATATAATAGATTCATAGCAAGATTGTTGGAAGACCAACAACGTTTATTCATAGAAATGTTCTTAAACCCACAGGAGGCTACACCGGATAACAAAGATACAAGATGAAATTAGATAGTACTACAAAATGCAAACATGAGAATTTATCAGGATCTATTCCCCACGCATAAAAACACAAAAACAACAAACCAAAATAAGATGAGTCAGAGTAGTAACCCCGAAGTCCCACCGCAACTACGATAAAAAGGAGAAGCTAAGATGATGGGATTAGTCAAGATTATACACAACAAAGAAGAAGAGGAGAGCCATGAGGATGAAAATGAGTAAATACTAGCATATGAAGGTATCATCTCGGTAGTAGAACCAATACCACCTCCAATCGGACCTTATGAGCTCATAGAAGACTTAAAGAAAACATATGCTCACATTTCGTTCATTGAATTACTAAGGAACTCCCCTTCACATTGCTCAGCATTGCCAAAGGCAATAGGTTTAAAATACCTCAACCAAATTACGCCACCACCTAGTGAACAAATCAATCATGTGGACTACGATCTTAGTCCACCAAACTCAGAACTCAAAGATCCAGGGTTTTTCTTCGACTTACAACAGATGCCTTCTGAGGTAGAGTTAACAAAAAAAGGAGACCCTGCACTATATCTTCAAGTGTGGATCTATGATACGTGCATCAAACAAACATTAATTGATGATGGGGCCGCAGTGAATATAGTTCCTTTCTCCCTATTAGAGAGGATGGGCTATGGACACACAAATATCACCGTCTCAAGAGATACTCTAAGCAGATATGATAATTTAAAGGCAGCCACCATAGGTAAAATTACCCTTCCAGTAACTTTGGGACCCAAACCATTCCAACCACTTTCTATGTGATAGATAAGGATACAGGATATAACTTGATTCTTGGAAGGCCATGGATACATAGAATGAAGGCTGTGCTGTCCACATTATTTCAAGAAGCTCAATTTTTACACTTAGGGAGAGTATATGTCACAAAGGGAGATCCAAAACCTTTCAGTATGTTAAAATCAAACATGCCAAACAAGCATATAGGTATCCCCATAGACTATGAACTCCCTACTAACAAGTTAACCATCCCTAATCCTACACCTTAGTTGATATGCATGAAATGAATGGAAATCCCAGAAAAGACCCTAAGATCAAAACTTTAGAGAATGAGCCCTTACCAAAACAAAAGGAAATAGTCCCTAAAGAAAAGATGATTGAGATCATGGAATTAATTGAACGGGATGGACCACTCCAATTCCCTCTAGAAGTATTCATGATCGACTTCCAAGAGGCCTACAAACTCTTCCCTTGCATAGGGGAGAAGCCTCATAGAACTGAAGGACCGGTCTTTCAAACCACTACATTAGATCTGAGAGATGTAGACTTGCACGCTTTCTCAAACGCTGAGGAAGACATGACAGAAAGTTACACTCCACTGTGACACCACTAAGTGAATCACGTGTCCCTGAGACACTAGAAGAAATAGAATCGTATGAGCCTCTCACACCAATAGAGGATTCACATCAACCAGTGATACCCATGGAAGAGGTGCATTCTATTGACAATTAATCAACCAATGCTATAGGAATGCTACTTAGGATGTTTGTGGTATCACAACAGCAAGAAAAACCAACCACCTCTGCCTCCATTCAATCAAATAAACTCAGTGAATGGGAAGCACCTCTAGTACAAATCGATATGGTTCAAAGACTTCTCGACAAAGATGAAGAAAGCGAAGGTATCTTTCACAAAGAATGGAAGATGATAGTGACGGTAGGTGTTGATGACCCTGTCATTTTCTAATTACCAAAAAGTTACATCAGATATGCCATGGATTTAAGACCAGAACCAAATGGGAGGACAAGTATAAGCTTTGTCCCTCTTGATGAGCAAAGGGAGCCACAAACTCCCCTAGAGTTGTTCCAATTCTTGCAAAGAATCCAAGAAAGACCAGATGTGAAGATCTATATGCAAGAACAATTCGACCTATTAGCAGAGCTATTGAATTGTGACGGAGTCCTATATTGGACTCCTTCTCATCAACAAGACTTTCGAGACTTACTCTGTCTCACAATTCCAAGAGAAACCACCAAGTTGGTAGCAATAGATTCAAATGACAAACCCTACAGAATAGGAGAACTTGTCTTGAGAAGAGGTAGCACGAAGAATAAGAAAAGAAGATGAAAGAGAGCTTTTTTGGAAGATCAGATAGGTCCTTACATGGTCAAAGAAGATGTCAGAAATGGTGCCTATCTCTTGTGCACAATGGAGGGAGAGGAATTTGGTGAAACAATCAATGCCTTTCACCTCAAGAAATATTACGTCTAAAAACACCCAAAAAATGAAAAAAAAATCAAAATGTCAAAAAAACAATTTGTTTCTTGCATTTTTGTATCATTCTGTTCATCTTGCATTATTGTTAGTGACTTGCTCTTATATTATTTTCTCTTCAGTAAGGAGTCTAATGTTGCCCAGATATACATCACCCTTTCAGGACCTAGAGATTCCTCATTTTCACAATCGCCATCATCCCCCTTCATTCCCAGTGATTCTAATCATAGACTAGCTCTTAGCTTTACACTGATTCCAGTCTTATGAGTCAAGATGCTAGGTCTAAACAAAGTCAGTATTCAAACCTATAGTGTTCAAAGGAATCTTGCAAGTAGACCTTCCCAATTCTTCCCTAGTATTAGAGAAGTCCAACCAGATTACAAAAACTTTAGGTGGCACTTAGCCCCTTATCTTTATTGGCCAAAAATGTTAGGAAGATCAAAACTCTGAAGGAAGCAATCTAAGATTTGAGTGAATAAAAAAATGAGTGATCAAAATAAGAGTGTCAAAAGTGAGAATTGAGAGATTAAAGCATTGCATATCAAAGTTCCAAAAAGCATTCATTTCTTGAAAAGTCAAAATCCAAAAAAAATGAGAAAAATCAAGTGAGGAAAACACAAAAAAAAAAAGATAAAAAAGCAAAAAAAGAGAGAGATACAAAAAAAGAGTAAAAGAGAGAAGATTGTTGAATGTTTGTACTCTTGGGTGAAGATCAGTCTAAGCTCGAAGCCTCAAGGGTGACATTCTAACAGAGAAAGAAAGGTACAAAGCACACACATGCACTAGCTGAGCAAAACCAAAGAGTCTAGTAGTCTCTAGGATCATCTTCTACCTAGGGACCCTTGTTCTTTCCATTTATCCTTTACCCCGGGTCTACCTTGCTTGCCATTTATGATCTAAGTCTAGCAAACACCAATAAAATTTGTTACTTGCTTAAGTTGAAAGATTCTCATCTTGTCTTATCTAGATAAGGATTAGTGTTTAGCCTTTAGTGAAGCCAAAGTTCATAAACACTCCATTTTCATTCCCACTCCCCACTTGAGTTATAAAATCCTATCTCATAGCCTTGAATAGGTCTCTTATATCAGAACAACTTGCAATCCCCTGAATTGAAAATCATATTTAAGAGTAGCCACATTATTTTTCCCACATTGCATTCATGCCAAAAATCAGAAAAAGAGTCTCAAAGAAATAAAGTCAAATATCATATCTCATGACATTTAGTAGAAGTAAATGTTTCATTTCAGCATTTCTTGCATTCCTACATTATCATATCGTGAACTGCATCTCATAAATATGTCACAAAAAATTACAAAAATATGTCATTGTTAACATACTTGCATCACTAAAAGAGTTGAAAAGTTCTAACATAATCAAAAAGTTCCCAAACCTCCAAACATGCACAAGAGATGAGTACAAATCTGATAAGGTGAAAACTATAAAAGGATAAACTTTCATAGATACATCTGAAGTTTACATAAACAAGAGTATCAAAGAGCTAGGACAAAACACTCTCAAGAGAAGTAGAGGCTCCCCATGCAAGGGGGCACAATTTCAAGAAAGGAAATCAAGGGAGGTTCCCTCCAACAGAACCCTCAGGACTTCGGCTCCTCCGTCTACGAATACCACTCATCGCTCCATGAGACCTATGAGAGTGAGGTGCTCTATTGTGAGCATGTGACTGTGAAGGTCCCACCATGCTAGCATCATGACGTCTAACATTAAGGTGAGCCATCTCTTGAAGTACCTGATTCTCACCCTTAAGGGTGTCAACCTGGGTCTTCAACTCTGTATTCATTTGACATCCATGATATACAGGAGCAAAAATGTCAGTGTGTCACCCCACAACAGGTGGCACACCAAGATCATCTAAAAGGTGATCACAAGTCATCCTAGTGAAGGGAGAAGCCAATCCAACATTAATCTCGCGAACAAAGTCCCTCCACTCTCTGACGTTACCTGAAAGAGTAAATCGAGAGAAGAACAAGTCAGTTCCCCATGAAAAGAGAAAGGACAAGAGTAGAAAAAAATAGATTAAACTTGCGTGGATCACCAGGCTGCCAATCAGGGTCAAATTGTCGCATCACCTCATCCAAATGAGGAGGTCGAGGAACAATAGGAGGACCCTCAGGGATATCAGGAGCATCATATGAATCATCAATATCATCAAAATCCTCATCCTCGGGAGGGATCCCATCTGATGAATCATCATCATATGGAACATAGTCCTCGTCAGTAGATTCTGAGTCCACAGTCACAATCAGAGATCGGGAAGGAGTCCCCCTCCCTCTTCTCTGTCCTCATCTCGAAGCTCTAGTAATGAAGACTCCAAGAGTCAAAGGAGTCCAAATGACTGTCCTCTGTCCAATCTCACCCATCTCTTGGACTATCCTGTAGCATGTGGACATTGGGGGCAAGTCCTCAGGAATGTCCTCACCAAACTACTATGAAACACGATCAACCCAATGGGCCTTAACTAGACCATTACAGTTTGAAAGCTTAGATACTCTGCGACAGTGCTCCCTAACCTTGCCATCACAGGCCCAGGATCCCTCCATGTCATAACAAGGATCAAAGATCATGTCCTCATCTGTAAGAGTAGCAACAGTGGGTAAAGAAGCATCAAAGTGACCAACATGCATCCACCTCCCTGCTCTAGGTAAGCATCTATCTAGAAGCAGAATGAGCTTCTGATAGGGCCTCATGTGCTCAAATATCCATGTCATGATAAAAAAAGAGTGGCTAAAAGCTAGAGCCCCTCGCCATGAAATATGATAGAAGTCTCTGTAAACCATGGCCAAGATGTCATGTCCTCAAGCGTAAACTATGCCCTCCTCAATATCACGAATGATGGGTGCTCAACACCATCTCAGACAGGCTAAGGATTTGTCTCCCGACAACCTCGATGCAATCAAACCAATCAGGAATCTCCTCAAAACTGGGATGTGAAGTCGTGGCATAGATGTGAGTTGGACTCCTATCTGATCCCCAGGGTGATTAACCCCCATGAACACATCCCAAGAAGCCTTGTCCTCGAAGGACTCACTAACTAGAAGAACTAAAGGCTGTCCTATCACAGGAACCTCGAGTATGCGATACACATCATAAAGAGTGATGGTCCACTCTTCAGAGATTTGCAGGAACCTAAATGTGTTTCTGTCCACATCCCAGTAAGTCAGAATGTCACAGCATATACAAGATACAGGATGAATCATAGGCACATGACAAACTCTAGCTAGGCCTACCCTCTTCAGCATAGCACGATCCTAAGTACTCAACAAAGAAAACATCCTTGAGAGCCATCCCCTCTCTCGGTAGACATTCCATCGGATATGCATGTCCTACAAAATCATAACAGAACTTTAGATTAGATCTCATAAACTCATAAAAATCCCTAAAAATCATAAAATTGCAAAAAAAACCTTACACAAAAAAAATGTATAACCCTCAAAATTGCAATAAATAGGCAAATACAACAGCCAAAACATGTTAGATCAGAGTGAAACAAGCATTGAACAACATGTAAATTCAGTCAAAATCAACCCAACAGGGTCGCCCCTAGGTGATCCAGGTGTTTTTCCGGATCTCCCCCGGGCGACCCTGTCATTTTACAGGATCTCCCTCGGGCGACCTTGCTGTCAGATAGGATCTCCCCTAGGTGACCCTGCCTGACAAAAGGGGCGACCCTAGAGGAGGATCCCTCAACCAAAAACTGCTCCAAAAACTTCATTTTTTGGCCAATTTCAGAAAATGAAAAATCAATCTTGCTCTAAACGACGAGACAAATACAATGCAACAGAGAAAATCATCAAAAGTAGATAATTTCAAGAGATTTTTCACAAAAATTCAAGGTAGGGTTTAGAGAAGGGCTTTTCACTGATTGCATACCTGATTCTTTGTGGCTGAATAAGAGGCGACCATCTTTGTGATCTAATCGACGATACCTTTCTAATGACTGCTCACACGAACGATTCCGTCGCCGTTTTGCTCCAATCTCACAATCTGGCTTGCTTTGTTTGCCCTTAGCTTAGTTTCATTTATGCATTTTTAGATTAGTTCTTTGCTTTTGTGCATCTCTTTTGTGCGTTGTTTTGCGTGCTTTCATTCCTATAGGTTCAAATCGACAAAGGCAAACAACTAGTCAAACTCAAATGATTCATGGTAAGTTCATCATTTCAGTTTTCATTATTCATTTTGATATATTTAAATGTCAGACTGATACTAGTTATTGCAGGTACAAATTGCAGGAAAATCAACAATAGGTAATGCCTAGTTCGGGAGTGGTACCTACCTTTCATGTAGACTACCGTCCCCGAGGGGGCAAATATGTAAGCACAAAAATCATGAATAGTCTCCATGAGGACCCCTATGATGATTTGAATCCTTGTCACATACATGTAAGCATGAAATAATGTCCTTTAAGTAGCAAACCTCTTGATGATGTGTCCTCTTTCTTGTCTTGTGTTGTTTCTTCTTTGTCGATTTCTCTCTCTCCCAGTTTGTGATGCTTTTTGACACTTGTTGCGACACATGTCGACTTGCATTTTCTAATCTTTCAACCTTGCTCCTAAGCCTTGTGAGTATCTTGTAGGTGAGTTTTCACCTTTCCCCTATGTTTTTCATACTATGCACCTCCTAGAAGCCTTCTAGAGGTCTCCCTATCCATCTCCCACTTTCAGTTTTTAGTTTCGCCTAAGCAATCCAAATCTCCCCCTATTATTTCCAAATCTCCCTTGGGAGATCCTGCAGGAGCAAGTGGAGATTTGGATTCTTGCACATGACTAACCTGTTTCTAGAGGCAAAACCCCTCCTTTTCTTCTCTTCTTTCATCTCCCAACCTGATTTTCTACATTAGACCCTATCCAGCCCGGATCTCCCTGGGGCTACCTAGGGTCACCCAAGGGCGACCCTACTGGCAAAAGTGGCGACCCTGCCATTTTTCCAGCCGTAGAAAAACTCAAGTTTCTCACTAGTTTTTGCTCTATTTTTGCCTGTTTTTCTTCCAGTTTGCATGGTTTTTGATGCCTAATATAGAGTTAACTATTTCATGTACCCACACATGCATAATTAGCTCTATTTGATCTCAAATTAACTCTTCAATCAATCTCATGCATTCCCTCACCTCCATTTCCTCTTTAGTGATAAGCTATAATTGATTTATCACTCCATAGTTAGTTGAGTTCACTAGGTAATCAACCTTGTTAACTCCCCAATCATCCTTATTAACTCATCAATCAAATGAGTTAACTTCTCAATCAAT
Organism: Cunninghamia lanceolata; assembly: GCA_027924645.1. Lineage (NCBI taxonomy): Eukaryota > Viridiplantae > Streptophyta > Pinopsida > Cupressales > Cupressaceae > Cunninghamia > Cunninghamia lanceolata. The sequence goes on from BSBN01001560.1 coordinate 5,437,608, forward strand.
CCTATTACTCAAACCTATAAATACACCCCTCCCTCAAGCAAAAAGGGAGGCAAATTCATTGTGCACACAGCTCTTGCTAGTTTTTGCTCTCCAAGTTAGCATTCAAATGCTCTTACAGGATGAAGGTGCCTTTTGCTTTATTTGTTCAACCAAGAAATGTTACGTTGCTTCATTCTATGCCATTGTGCTCAACCAAAGCTCTCATTGAGCTCATACAAGCTTCATCAAAGCTTCTTTTTGCTTCTTTGTGTCGTTTTGTCATCAAGAGGATCTCCTGCTGCTACAAAAAGACTCGAGGTTGCCATTAACAAGGATTTTTTAGGGTAGTGGAGTCACACAAATCTTTGTTTCTCTCAGGTTCCTTCATTGTTTTGTTCAATTTAATAGTAATTAGAAAACAAAATTTGCTCTTGGGAACAGTAAAACATTGCTTTTTCCTTAATAATTAGATCTTGCATGTTAGATTAGTTGTTTTCATATTTCTAGATCTTGATTATTAGAAGCATTTTCCCTTTTCTTTAGATTGGATTACTTCTAAATCATTGAAAACACAAAAAAACATAGATTAACTTTGCATTAGAAAAATCATATTAAATTTCATACATATTTCCCTTTTATAGATTAAAAGTACTTTTCATTTCCAAAATACTAAAAAAGCATTAAAAAAATGTTTTGCATATCATTTAGTTTGCATGCATATAGAAACCCTAGAATAGACAAAATTGTAAACCCTCGATACCATCATGAGGTAACCACAATTAAACAATCCAATCAAACCCTCAACACCATCACGAGGTAAAAACAAGTCAAAATAAAGTCAAACCCTAGGTCAAAACCCTAGATCTAGTTAAGGTTAGTAATCACACATTTACCTCTATCATGATTCACGAATGTGCTTAGGAGTGAGAGGAGAGTGGGTGAGGGCTAGCCATGATGAGATTGAGGAGATCAATCCACGACCACAACAAGAAACATTTGTTCTACCACAGGGAGACCCATTTGTCCTCTTATTGTTAGAAGAAACTAGACAACTCCAAACACAACAAGAACTCATCCAAAGCATTGAGAGACAAGAGGACATAAATGCACAAAATCATTTATCCACACAAAGGTGGAATATAAGAAACCCCAATAGGAGAAGAGAAACTAGTGACCCTTTGGGTCATAGGGTTATCTCAACTACAACTTCAATCAAGCGAAACATTTAATTAAGCACACAACAACAAAGGCCGCAATACTTGACGACCCCTCTCCGCAAAGTCTAGCTCTCCAACAAGCCAGACCACTGACGTGTCGTGCCTCCTCTCGACTAGCTACTTCCATGTGAGTGAGTGATGTGGCGGATTGCCCTGTGGCAAGGAGGGAAGGGTCCATGTGCATGCCGAAATCTGACCCGACAGCCCCTGTGAGCCCGATTATTTTACCTCTCTTATTGTGATCATTATGCCATGCAGTAGATGACATTATCTGACCTTAGTAATTATGTTTCATTATGTAGACTTGATTTTTATCCATTGTTTATGTTAGGACATTGATTTGACATATACGATTTCTTTTGATCATAGTGATGCTATCCTTGTGATTTGACATGCGAATTATATAATTGATGATGCTTTGTGATGAGACTCTAGTTATTGATGTGATGTGGTCTAATTGACATGTGATTGGATAATGCATTTTAATTTGGATTTATGTAATGATGTTTATTGCTGTATTCAATTGTGTGAATTTAATTCCAGTTGCTTCGGCTATCACTTTTCATGACAGAACTAATACTTGATCAAGATGTGCAGGTTTTACATTCCCTAGCCACGGGAAATCGGAGGTAGGATTCACACTATGTTATCCCCTGTAAAGCCGATCCATTCCCCAAGAGGGATAAGGATCACGTTTGAATTTGAATGATGAATTGTAGTGCTTGATTTAATTTTATTTATTTTTAGTCTTAGTACCATTTTGTTTATTTAAAATTGATTAATAATAAGTGTTGTGCAATTTTATTTGATTTATGCCACTTGGTATTTATATTTTTTTTAGGCCATTTAAATGTGGATTTTTGACCCCTTCATGAACCCTAGGGTCCCAAAAGTTACCCTAGGTGGTCAACCATGAGTCTAGGGTCAACTTGGACTACCTAACCCTAGTTTTGACTCACCTTAGGTCACCCTAAACCAAGGTTGAGTAAAAGTGACGAATTTAGAAAAGAGGGAAGATGGGGGATGGGCCTTGCCTTGGGAAGGACTCATCTCCCATCCCTAAGTATTGGGAATCATTCCCAAGAAAGACTTGGGAGGTCTCCAAGAGTCCTCCCAAACTCCCAAGTGAGTGGGAGCACCACTCAAGACCCTTGTCTTCTTGAGGTGTGAGTGGGAATCCAACTCACCATTTGTCCCCCTCCCACTTGTGTGGAAGCACAAGGGGATGAGGTGGAGATGGAGGTGGAGTGAGAGGAGGACATTTGTCATCCTCTTACCTTCTCACTCTTACAAGTGGCTTTGGAGGAGGGAGGAGATGGTGACAAATGTCACCTTCTCATTCCCTCAAGGCTAGGTGGATGGCCTATAATAGCTCCTCTTGTTGAGGAGTGCGGGTTCCTTTTTTTGGTTGGTTCTTCTCTTCTAGTTCTTTTCCTTACAATTTCAGAATTCTTGGAATTTTAGTTCTTTCTAGTTTGGAGGAGTGGGAGAAATTCTTGAAGTTGTAAGGCTTGGGAAGGCTTGGAGCTCTTCACTAATCTACTTCCATTGTCAGGGCCATGAAGGTAGGCCTCTTAACTTGCCTTCTTACCTTTGCTTATATGATGTTAAATGTGTTAGATTTTGCTTGTGTGTTGTTTGCATTGTGATGTTGGGATGGGTGTTTATGGTGAGAGCCCCTCTAATGGAGGTAATGCTCAACTTGTATGGGTAGGGGAGAGGAACAATCCTTGGGGGCTCTCCCACAGTTGTATTTGGGCCTTGAGGGCTTTTATTTGTGGAGGTTGGTGTTATAGATGAGTTTTGGCTTGAGGCCTTGATTGTGTATTATTGGATGGCAAGAGTGCCATGGAGTACTTGTGATTTGGAGGATGGTGTGTTTTGGAGATTTTGGCTTGAGGCCTTGTGTTGAGGTTCTTATCATTTGGGAGCCCTTTTAAGTTGAGAGGTCTATCCCCTACCCTCACCAAACTCATTTTTGTGAGTTGAGTATTGTGTAAATCCTATGGGGTGTTTCTATTTTGTGTTTAGTGTGTGATTGTTGTTGTGGAAAGAATCCCTGTGTGAAACCCCTACCTCCCTAGCTTGGGGGTGACCCACTTGCGGGTCTATGGTAGGGAGGAGAGCTTTAGAAGTGGCTAGTTTTGTTGTTCTTGCTGTTGTGATTAGTTGCAGGATGATAAGTGAATAGATGGAGTGTATGGAGCTCATGTTGGTGTACATAAAGTCTTCCTTGTGTGGCTTGGAAGTGTTTAATGATTGTTTGGAACCTTGGCCATTGAGGCCTTGTTGCATTGTAATTTTGTATGAAGCTACTATGTTATTGTCATGTAGTTGGCTGTAAATGATTACTCATTGCAATCTCCTATTATTGAGGTTAAAATAGTTCATCTTTCCTATTTATGAAACTAGCTTGAATAGAGAAATGCATGGGAAAATAGACATAGGTATATTTTTACCATTGTTCTTTCAAAAAATATATATATATAAGCATATTATTCAAAGTTGCTGTTGATCTTGCTGAAAATGAAAGAAAAGAATTGCATTCCCTGATTTTTTTTATGCTGTTACTCCCTGTTTGTGAAGTTTGGAGGTTGTGAAATGTTGTGAAAATATATATTTAAATTTCTGTCATTATAGTTGTCAAAAGAAAATATGCATGTGACAAGTGCATGCTGCTCAGATCTTATGTTAAATGACAGAAAACGGGGAAAGTGTTTTCTATTTTTTTTTGTCTTGACAATAATCTTGCAAAAGAAAAAAAAGTATATATATATATAGAGATGCCATTTTCTAAATATTGTTAAAACTGAAGGTCATTCCTTTTCATTTTAGGCCTTAACTTGTGGAGATATGTATTTCCAAGAAAATAAATAAACAAATAAATTAAAAAAAAAAAAATACATATTGTGTAATTGCTGGATGATAAATTGTATATACCTTGACTTTACATTTAATATACATATTTATATAAATATATATATATATATATATAAACATTTATATAATGTGTATATATATATATATATGATGCTTCAAAATTAGTATATACACACAATTTATGCTGTGAAGAGAATGGATTTTCGTTTTATATATTTTAAAAAAATTATATTAAAAAAAAGAAAAAAAAAGAGAAACAAAAAAAAATAATAAACAAAAAAAAAAACTGGAAAGGGACTGTGGGTAGCGCCCATAGTCCCGATCTATGGCAAGAGAGGGGTGTGGGGGAGGCAGAGCCCCCACACACACCCACAGGTGTGTGTGGGGGCTCCGCCTCCCCCACACCCCCCACACACTTCGCGCACAGTGTCCCGCACGCCATACACACCACCTCCCACCACCTTAACCTTCCCTGACCAACGCCTACCTTCCTCTGCGCACTGCAATGTGCCCGCTGCCCTTCCTCCGACCCGCCATACCCCCACTATAGACTCCCCCCTATGCGCCACCCACCACCAGAAATTGTGACCACATCACCACCATTTCCACCGCCCTTCTGCCCGCAACACGTCCCACACACCACCACCTCTCCACCATTCCACACCTCCGCCCCACAACAAAACCTCCGCCACTCTTCCACCTCCGCCAATCACGCCGCCGGCAGTGGCCCACCCTATTCAAAGACCTGCATATTATCAACACTTCCCACCATTTCAATCACTGCCATAAATAAAAAAATGAATATACCTTTCTTAACCACTGCATATACCTCCATGAAAGGTGGTTGATAGCTGCATCTTGGGCTGCCTCTTTCATCCGAAACCCTAACCTAGTGCACATATGAGGAAAACAAAACAAAGAAAACAAATAGAACAATAAGAGAATTAGGGCATAAATAAAATAGATGATGGGAAATAGGTTTAGGGCAACTTATTTTTTGGAAAAACTATTCTTTTTATGTGTTAGGATTTTTAGGTTAGAATTTTTAATTTATTTTGTTTAGAGGGGTTTGGGTGAGGATGAGGTTTTTACATTGTAAATTTTAAATTTCAATTTTAAACCTCTCTTTTCCAGGTGATTTTAATTAGGGCTTTTTAAGAGGTAGTTAAGTTTTAAATGGGATTAGGGATATTTATAGGTTGGAATTTTATAATTAAATTTATAAGTTTATAATGGGGCCCTTCTATGAATTTCTATTTTTGAATGAGATATTATTTCGTATTTGATTTAATTGTTTGGTGAAATAATTTTATTTTTGGGGAGATTAATTTTATTTCAGTGGAGAAGGGTAAATTTCCTTCATACGTTTGAATTTCCTTAATGGGATTTTTGTTTTCTTTTCCTTGGGCAGGAATTTTTACGTCCTATTAATTATTGTTGATATTAACATAAATTTTACAGGAGTTGTTAATTAATTTCTCCTATCTCTTCTTTCTTAGCTTTCGAGTGAGTTATTAAACATAATGCCAAAATTATGTTTAATGACGAACTCAGTTTTTTGGTCGAGTTTAATTGACGACTAGACGTTTTGATTAATTTTACTATCTTACCTTACTTCGTTGATTTCGTCCTAAGTTTATTTGATATTTATTTAATCGTATTATTTTTGCTTAATTATTTTTATTTAATTATTTTAATCGTTTATTTTATTAGACCTTCCTATTGGTGATTTATTTGTAATTTGTTCATGGGTTTTATTTTAATTTTACTTATGAAGTTTATTTTTCTTGTTGACGAATTATTTTAAAATTCTTATTCTTTATGTTTATCGAAAACGCATTATGCTAGATTCCTAGGGTATTTTTGATGCGAAGTTATATCTATTCCATTCCATCTTTTCACCTTCAACCATGCGCCATCAAGACATCATACAACTCCACCTTTCGATCTGAGTAGTTAGGGATCAATGCCGGTGAACTTTCTTCACCTAGGAAACTAGGGTTAAGATTTAAACAATCTAACCCTAAGAGCGACACACTTTGTGTTGCATACCCCCTAGACGGCCTTCATCAACACGGTTACATAGTCATGTCTACACCGTTGTGTATAGCCACCGAGCATGCAAACGCGGCGAGGGGCTCTCTAGGGATAGAAAGAAAGAAAATTTTGCAGTTCGTGTCGAGACCACATGGTAGATGTGGTCATGACACGTGTGTTCATGTTTCGTGTCTGCACGGGAGATGTGGGCATGACATTTGGTATCAGAGCCAGGTTTTTTAAAACACTAGGCTTGTTTTAGGCACATTATTGTTTCCACAACTTTACTGATTTGGTGGTTACCTCGTTTTGTAGGATGCCTCCCAAGCGAGTTCGGTGAATACAGTCTCGCCGCACTCCACCCCCCGTGGTGCACACTGACTCTTCAGCTAAGGAACAAGAGCAACTAGTTCCACCGCCATAGCCAGTTCCACAGGTACAGCCACTCTTACAGCCCCAGGCAATTCCACAAGCACAGACAGTTCCACAGGCATAGACAGTTCCTCAGGCACAACCAGTTCCTCAGGTACCGCAGGCACCACCGGCCCCACCAAATATGGGACCCTAGATATTACAGGCCTTACAGGTAATCTTAGATAGGCTTCCACTAGCTGTGGTAGAGCCACGTGTAGAGCCCCGCGTAGAGCCGTGAGAGGCACCACATGTGGAACCTTACGTCGAGCTGCCAGAGACAGAGAAGGTTGGTTTGGCCAACAGGGCCCATAGCAGGAGCCCCACACATCATGCTAGATATGACGAGATAGTGCGAGTAGAGCACTTTGGGCATAGGCCTTATGACTATCATGTAGATGAGCCTTTCAGGGGACACAGAGATAGAGGAGATCCCATCAGGGACACTTTGAGGTTGAACCCTCCTACATTCATCGAGACCACAGAGGAAGTTGAGGCAGAAGCTTGGCTTATCAGTTTAGACAGGTGCTTTGTGTTGCGTCCTTACGAGGGCAACACGAAGGCCCAGGTGGCAGTACACTTATTGCGGGATGTAGTAGCTACCTGGTGGCGCACTGAGGAGTACAAGCGTCACCTTTCTTTAGACACCCTCTCATGGGAGACCTTCATTGAGCGCTTCAATGTGCGCTACTTATCAGACCATTACAGACAGCGTCGTATAGACGAGTTCCATGACCTTTAGTAGAGGGGACTCTCAGTGGCTCAGTATGAGGCTAGGTTTACAGAGCTTTCTAGATATGCGGAGTATCTCCATGATGAGAAACTCCTGTGCATAAGTTTATTAGAGGACTAAACCACAGTATAGCAGGGCCTGTTCGGATGGCAGATCCCCAGACTTTGAGCGATGCTGCCGAGAAGGCATATATCGCTGAGGAGATTCGGGGACGAGGGCAGAGTTCACACCCTTAGTTTCAGGATCGTGGACAGCAGTAGCATCAACAGAGTCACCACAGGCCACCTCCGCCACCTAGGGGAGGAGGATTTAGTTCTGCACCCGTACCTTCTAGGCCACATCAGCGACAGCAGCCATGAGTTGTAGGACCTGCACAGTCACAACAGTCTTTTGGAGGATCACAAAGTTCCACGGGATGACCTACGCAGCAACAGCCATCGAGCAGGACACAGACGGTACACATTCAGGCTCGGGGACCATGCTATGTTTGTGGTGAAGCAGGACACCTAGCCAGAGAGTGTCCACAAGGCTTTATAGCAGGGGGACAACCTCATACTAGAGGATCCAAGTTGACAATTGGAGATATGGGTAGATCCCACCACATTCTTGCAGCGGTTGACAACCGCGAGGCTGACTTTCAGACCCCCATCCTTGACAATACGAGTAGAGGCAAACGGGCAGTGGGCCTTGGGGCTAATTCACATTTTGGTTCGTCGGACACTAGACCTTCGAGGTCGAGAGCTGGACTCGGTTAGGATCCAGTGGGAACATTATGGTGAGGTCACATCAACTTGGGAGTATGCATCTAGTTTGATGGCACTCTATCCTCACCTGTTTGATGACTTCCAGGAGGAAGTCTAGTCTTAGGGGGGGAGGATGTGAGGCTGATTATTTTACCTCCCTTATTGTGATCATTATGCCATGCAGTAGATGACATTATCTGACCTTAGTAATTATGTTTCATTATGTAGACTTGATTTTTATCCACTGTTTATGTTAGGACATTGATTTGACATATGCAATTCATTTTGATCATAGTGATGCTATCCTTGTGATTTGACATGCGAATTATATAATTGATGATGTTTTGTGATGAGACTCTAGTTATTGATGTGATGTGGTCTAATTGACATGTGATTGGATAATGCAGTTTAATTTGGATTTATGTAATGATGTTTATTGCTGTATTCGATTGTGTGAATTTAATTCCAGTTGCTTCGGCTATCACTTTTCATGACAGAACTGATACTTGATCAAGATGTGCAGGTTTTACATTCCCTAGCCACAGGAAATCGGAGGTAGGATTCACACTATGTTATCCCCTGTAAAGCCAATCCATTCCCCAAGAGGGATAAGGATCACGTTTGAATTTGAATGATGAATTGTAGTGCTTGATTTAATTTTATTTATTTTTAGTCTTAGTACCCTTTTGTTTATTTAAAATTGATTAATAATAAGTGTTGTGCAATTTTATTTGATTTATGCCACTTGGTATTTATATTTTTTTAGGCCATTTAAATGTGGATTTTTGACCCCTTCATGAACCCTAGGGTCCCAAAAGTTACCCTAGGTGGTCAACCATGAGTCTAGGGTCAACTTGGACTACCTAACCCTAGTTTTGACTCACCTTAGGTCACCCTAAACCAAGTTTGAGTAAAAGTGACGAATTTAGAAAAGAGGGAAGATGGGGGATGGGCCTTGCCTTGGGAAGGACTCATCTCCCATCCCTAAGTATTGGGAATCATTCCCAAGAAAGACTTGGGAGGTCTCTAAGAGTCCTCCCAAACTCCCAAGTGAGTGGGAGCACCACTCAAGACCCTTGTCTTCTTGAGGTGTGAGTGGGAATCCAACTCACCATTTGTCCCCCTCCCACTTGTGTGGAAGCACAAGGGGATGAGGTGGAGATGGAGGTGGAGTGAGAGGAGGACATTTGTCATCCTCTTACCTTCTCACTCTTACAAGTGGTTTTGGAGGAGGGAGGAGATGGTGACAAATGTCACCTTCTCATTCCCTCAAGGCCAGGTGGATGGCCTATAATAGCTCCTCTTGTTGAGGAGTGGGGGTTCCTTTTTTTGGTTGGTTCTTCTCTTCTAGTTCTTTTCCTTGCAATTTGAGAATTCTTGGAATTTTAGTTCTTTCTAGTTTGGAGGAGTGGGAGAAATTCCTAAAGTTGGAAGGCTTGGGAAGGCTTGGAGCTCTTCACCAATCTACTTCCATTGTCAGGGCCTTGAAGGTAGGCCTCTTAACTTGCCTTCTTACCTTTGCTTATATGATGTTAAATGTGTTAGATTTTGCTTGTGTGCTGTTTGCATTGTGATGTTGGGATGGATGTTTATGGTGAGAGCCCATCCAATGGAGGTAATGCTCAACTTGTATGGGTAGGGGAGAGGAACAATCCTTGAGGGCTCTCCCACAGTTGTATTTGGGCCTTGAGGGCTTTTATTTGTGGAGGTTGGTGTTATGGATGAGTTTTGGCTTGAGGCCTTGATTGTGTATTATTGGATGGCAAGAGTGCCATGGAGTACTTGTGATTTGGAGGATGGTGTGTTTTGGAGATTTTGGCTTGAGGCCTTGTGTTGAGGTTCTTATCATTTGGGAGCCCTTTTAAGTTGAGAGGTCTATCCCCTACCCTCACCAAACTCATTTTTGTGAGTTGAGTATTGTGTAAATCCTATGGGGTGTTTCTGTTTTGTGTTTAGTGTGTGATTGTTGTTGTGGAATGAATCCCTGTGTGAAACCCCTACCTCCCTAGCTCAGGGGTGACCCACTTGCAGGTCTATGGTAGGGAGGAGAGCTTTAGAAGTGGCTGGTTTTGTTGTTCTTGCTGTTGTGATTAGTTGTAGGATGATAAGTGAAGAGATGGAGTGTATGGAGCTCATGTTGGTGTACATAAAGTCTTCCTTGTGTGGCTTGGAAGTGTTTAATGGTTGTTTGGAACCTTGGTCATTGAGGCCTTGTTGCATTGTAATTTTGTATGAAGCTACTATGTTATTGTCATGTAGTTGGCTGTAAATGATTACTCATTGCAATCTCCTGTTATTGAGGTTAAAATAGTTCATCTTTCCTATTTATGAAACTAGCTTGAATAGAGAAATGCATGGGAAAATAGACATAGGTATATTTTTACCATTGTTCTTTAAATATATATATATATAAAAGCATATTATTCAAAGTTACTATTGATCTTGCTGAAAATGAAAGAAAAGAATTGCATTCCCTAATTTTTTTTTATGTTGTTACTCCGTGTTTGTGAAGTTTGGAGGTTGTGAAATGTTGTGAAAATATATATTTAAATTTTTGTCATTATAGTTGTCAAAAGAAAATATGCATGTGACAAGTGGATGCTGCTCAGATCTTATGTTAGATGACAGAAAAAGGGGAAAGTGTTTTCTATTTTTTTTTGTCTTGACAATAATCTTGCAAAAGAAAAAATATCTATATATATATATAGAGATGCCATTTTCTAAATATTGTTAAAATTGAAGGTCATTCCTTTTCATTTCAGGCCTTAACTTGTGGAGATATGTATTTCCAAGAAAATAAATAAACAAATAAATTAAAAAAAAAATTTACATATTGTGTAATTGCTGGATGATAAATTGTATATACCTTGACTTTATATTTAATATACATATTTATATAAATATATATATATATATATAAACATTTATATAATGTATATATATATATGATGCTTCAAAATTAGTAGATACACACAATTTATATATTTAAAAAAAATTATATAAAAAAAAAAGAAAAAAAAAGAGAAACAAAAAAAAATAATAAACAAAAAAAAAAGAAACTGGGAAGGGACTGTGGGCAGCGCCCACAGTCCCGATCTATGGCAAGAGAGGGGTGTGGGGGAGGCGGAGCCTCCACCCACACCTGTGGGTGTGTGTGGGGGCTCTGCCTCCCCCACACCCCCCACACACTTCGCGCACAACATCCCGCACGCCATACACACACCTCCCACCACCTTAACCTTCCCCGACCACCGCCTACCTTCCTCCGCGCACTGCAATGCACCCGCTGCCCTTCCTCCAACCCGCCATACCCCCACTGTAGACTCCCCCCTATGCGCCTCCCACCACCAGAAACCACAACCACACCACCACCATTTCCGCCACCCTTCTGTGCACAACACCTCCCACACACCACCACCTCTCCACCTTTCCACACCTTTGCCCCACAATAAAACCTCTGCGACTCCTCCACCTCCGCCAGTCACGCTGCCAGCGGTGGCCCACCCTATTCAAAGACCTGCATATTATCAACACTTCCCACCATTTCAATCACTGCCATAAATAAAAAAATGAATATACCTTTCTTAACCAGTGCATATCCCTACATGAAAGGTGGTTGATAGCTACATCTTGGGCTACCTCTTTCATCCGAAACCCTAACCTGGTGCACATATGAGGAAAACAAAACAAAGAAAAAAAATAGAACAATAAGAGAGATTAGGGCATAAAGAAAATAGATGATGGGAAATAGGTTTAGGGCAACTTATTTTTTGGAAAAACTATTCTTTTTATGTGTTAGGATTTTTAGGTTAGAATTTTTAATTTATTTTGTTGAGAGGGGTTTGGGTGAGGATGAGGTTTTTACATTGTAAATTTTAAATTTCAATTTTAAACCTCTCTTTTCCAGGTGATTTTAATTAGGGCTTTTTAAGAGGTAGTTAAGTTTTAAATGGGATTAGGGATATTTATAGGTTGGAATTTTATAATTAAATTTATAAGTTTATAATGGGGCCATTCTATGAATTTCTATTTTTGAATGAGATATTATTTCGTATTTGATTTAATTGTTTGGTGAAATAATTTTATTTTTGGGGAGATTAATCTTATTTCAGCGGAGAAGGGTAAATTTCCTTCATACGTTTGAATTTCCTTAATGGGATTTTTGTTTTCTTTTCCTTGGGTGGGAATTTTTACATCCTATTAATTATTATTGATATTAATATAAATTTTATAGGAGTTGTTAATTAATTTCTCCTATTTCTTCTATCTTAACTTTCAAGTGAGTTATTAAACATAATGCCAAAATTATGTTTAATGACGAACTCAGTTTTTCGGTCGAATTTAATTGACGACTGGACGTTTTGATTAATTTTACTATCTTACCTTACTTCGTTGATTTCGTCCTAGGTTTATTTGATATTTATTTAATTGTATGATTTTTGCTTAATTATTTTAATTGTTTATTTTATTAGACCTTCCTATTGGTGATTTATTTATAATTTGTTCATGGGTTTTATTTTAATTTTACTTATGAAGTTTATTTTTCTTGTTGACGAATTATTTTAAAATTCTTATTCTTTACGTTTATCGAAAACGCGTTATGCTAGATTCCTAGGGTATTTTTGATGCAAAGTTATATCTATTCCATTCCATCTTTTCACCTTCAACCGTGCGTTGTCAAGACATCATACAACTCCACCTTTCGATCTGAGTAGTTAGGGATTGATGCTGGTGAACTTTCTTCAACTAGGAAACTAGGGTTAAGATTTAAACAGTCTAACCCTAAGAGCGACACACTTCGTGTCGCATACCCCCTAGACGGCCTTCACCAACACGGTTACATAGTCATGTCTACGCCGTTGCGTATAGCCACCAAGCATGCAAACGCTTGCGAGGGGCTTTCTAGGGATAGAAAGAAAAAAAATTTCACAGCTTGTGTCGAGACCACATGGCGGTCATGACACGCGTGTTCGTGTGTTGTGTCTGCACGGGAGATGTGGGCATGACAGCCCCAGGCAACCGGAGTCACGATTTTGAGTGTATAGAAACATGATGATCTCTAGAAAATGTTCAAATTTCTCCGTGCCTATGTTGAATTGTGACTAGATCTTATCAATAGAGTCAAGTACAATTGTAGGATGTGTCATCATGAATGCATGTAGAGGTGGAGAGAGAATGTGAGGGTTTATATGTACCCTCATTTCATTGAGTGAAGGTGATGATGCTACATGAGAGCTATCATCAAAGAGGATAACATTTTCCTTAATTGTGTCATCAAGATCCAAGAGGTGAGATTCTACAAACAAATGCAAGATGTTTGATAAGTATGTATCCTAGTGTGGTGGATCCTATAGAAATGTATGATCTTGCTAAAGAGAGTTGCTAGTAGCATTTGAAGAAGTCATGATCCTTGTAGAAGCAAGAGGGGGAGGAATGTTTGTAGTTATCAAGTAGTAGCATCCATGGGTGCAAGACTATCTAAGAAAACATCACAAATGAATGGAGAGTCAAGTGGATCTCCAAACAACTATCAAATGATGGTCCAAGCAGTACAAGGGAACCTAGTGTGCTCTAGGTGATGTCATAAATCATTTAGAATAGTAAGATAGAATTTTCTAGAAACTTGCAACATCATTCAAACTTCTACCAATAATCATTTGGCTTAGGAATGAGTCAAAGGAGAAAGGGTAAGAGTTTCTTTTGTAATCCATGATTTTTGTTCTCTTCTCACCAAACCCTATAGTTTTGGTGATTCAATATGACAATAGAAGGGTGGAATTAATCCATGATAAAACCTCCCAAAATGTGGAACTTTATATTAGTTCATTCAATACACGATCCCAATAATTTTTTTGGCAGTGTGGTTCTTGGATTTTATAGTTTACAAATAAGGCTAATAATATCAAAGAAAAATTCCAACCTGGTAGAATGGGGAACAAATTATGAGTACCAATGCAAAGCATGTGAAAAAATTCACATTTTAAAAAAAGGCATTGAAAAATGACTTTGTATGTGAAAGAACAAAGCTTTGTAAGTTCCCAAAATGAGAACTACTTCACAAATGTCTGAAGAAACTACAAAGTTTGAAAACTAGGGGCACTAAAACTAAAAAATGATCTCACCACTACATAGCTATTGAAAAATATCTAGGATGAAAAAAACTAACCTCAATTAAAGTCCAAATAACTAAGAATGAGCTCTTCAAAATTTGGATGCCAAAACAAAAAGTCAAGCCCCACACTGTAGAGTCTTCCAAGAAGGATTATGACATCACCAATTGACTATATCATATGAATTTTGACATTAATGGATGATCAGGTGTATGGTTGTAGACATGGTACAATATAGATGGATGATGTCAATGATTGTTTTGCAGGCATTGTTCTAATTTGGTAGCTAACTATGGAGTGATGCAAAGGGTGTTGTGGCAGGTCTTCATAGTGACATGTGGTGATTGATGAAGGAGACACATGGCTGACACAAATAGGTCCATGGTGTTGTTGACTAGGAGTACGATGTGTATCCATGGCGATGTGGAGGTCATTGACTGGACTAGTTTAGATGACATGTCTGTCATGGCTTCTATCGGGATGCCATGTGGTGGTTACTACAACATGTTTTGGCATGTCAGGCTTATGAGGACACCATGTGGCACATAGGGGAGCCCTTGTAAATGTTGTAGGTTATATTCCCTATGCATGAGGGATTAGCCACTAGTTGTACTCTACTTGAACATTATATGTGCCCTAGCGGTAACACCTAGGTGGCATGGTGGTGGCACTTAGGCATTGTACAAAAACATTATTTATATGGTCATACAATCATTACCTAGATGCCAAAAATAAAGATTCCAACGATGATGTCTAATTTAGACAAGTTGATAGGTGAGCTTAGGGTTTTTGGCTACTTCAAATGCAATGGTGGGCTCATATTTGACCTAAAATGCTCTAAAAACATTGCTATCTACAAAAATACATAAAACTCCCAACTTTAAACCCTTGTTGGTTGGCCTCCTGGTGCCTAATTAGAATGAAATAAAATGAAAAAAACAACTTTCTTTGATCCTCTGGAGACAATGGCGAGCTCATATTCATTCTCTCATTCACCTAAGATGGCCCAAAATAAAATGTCATTCTTAAAACCTCAAAACCATCAACAATGACCTATTGAACTAGGATTTCACATCAAGGCTCTAATACCATGTAAGACTCAACACATATTTGCTCTAATACCATATAAGATTTGCTAAAACAATCTACCCAAGATTAAAATGCAAAAAACTAATTTAGATAACCAATTGTTTAATACAACTAAGAAATGTTAAAAAGAAAATCAATGGCTATTCCATTCATTAAGTGTAAGTAATAGATGTCAAGTGCGAGCTATGCTTTATCAAGTGTAAGCTATGCTCATATAAGGCATTGGTACTCACACATGTAATCCAACTTATCCTAAAACCCTACTCTAGCACCTAGGGCTAGGAGTGTCAATAAAGACCTTGATAGGCAGGACTTATGATCAGACAACAACATGAATTGACCAATTCTTGTGAGTAGGTGGGCTCACCTTCATCTCTAGGTTCTTCTTAGATCAAGGGGGTATTCCTTGAGGTGTTTTGATTGAGACCACTAAGAATAAATGATAAGGCTAACCTTGAGACAAACCATATCCAATGAATAAGGGACTCTTATTTGATTATCACTAAGCACCTATATGTTGGTTTATTTTGAAACAATGATTCTACACCTCTATAAGAAAATGCACAAATCACGTAGAGACTAAAAGGCCTTCTTCTTAACCCCTTAAGATTTCCAATGCAATATCTAACATCATACATGGATGCAAAAAAAATAGTAATGAATATCTCATTGTGAATGATGTTTGCGGGACACACAAGCACTTTGTGGCACCAGGGCAATGAGATCATGCAATGTGGTGGGTCAAATAGCAAAATTTGATAATTATATTATTTTTTGTAAATGTGGTGGGATGATAGTAGGTTGAAAAAATTGTAGATGGGTGCCTTTATCTTGTATAGGGAGGAAAGTTAAGATTTTTTAGCCAAAGAACATTGCCAAAATAAGCCATGAAATGACATCTTTTAGAAGATGGAAAGAAGGACTATGCATTGTAGTTTTGCACATAAGATAGGATTTACACTCAAAGACTATAAGCAAATGATATTACAGAGAAACCACATGAATATATCTTAATAATCTATCAACAAAATCATACACTTCCTATGCAACTTTAATAGGATACATTACAAAAATGTTTCCAAGGAGTTTTAAAGCCTTCTCATTGACAAACCAATTGGAGATAATATTCAAATTAGTAAATGTGATTAAGAGGATCAACAAATCATCAAAAGCATACAAAATGTTCATGGAGACATTAGATGGTTACAAGTTGCACATTATATCCATTCCTTAATAGGATACTATGGTGATGAAGCATGTGAATAATGAAAACCAAACATATACATTCAACATCAAATGCTCAACCTAATATAAGACACTTTAATATAAACATATGAACTTTCTCTTCTCACCTCTATTCTACAACCATGCCAAAAACCAACCCATTTCTATCTCCAAACCATGAATATATAGAATTCAACCATCAAGTCTCAGAGGGAAATTAAAAATCTATATCAAATCATCTTTGGGGTGACCATGAGGCACATACAATACCCTATTAGAATATACATGCCCTAAAGAGGAAAGATTCGCCTAGGATTGAACAACATATGCCTCATGTACATGCCCAGGTTATGCCCTCATAACAAAGACAATGCAAGTATACCCAATAGCATGAGGGAACCATTAAACCATGTGAGGAACCACCATGGATACACCCACCAATCATATCTAGCATTAAACTCATTGCCAAGTTGAGGAAGAAGAATTTTGACATGAGAAAACTTGTCATCAATACATATGCATATGAATCAAGACAAATGTTTGAATAAAGCCTCATCATAGTGATTCTACAAAACAACCCATAAAAGTAATAAAAATGTCAATAAGACATTCAACCACCCATGAATCTAGCCATAAAGTTCATAATTTTTAGATCCAACTTGAGAAATGCAAGATGAGATAGGGTAGGTGGGATGAACAATGTTTGGTGGGGTAGGTAGACTTTTGGGAAAACATTTGAATACACATTGTAAACATGAAAACAAGGTGGATTGGATGGTGGATGAAACATGGAAGACAACTCAAACACATAAGGATAATGTGGTGTAGGAACCAAGGGAAAATATAAGTCTGAGGCATTCATGAAAACCATTTCCATTGTGTTGCTATAGGAAGACATAGATCCATTATAAAAAAGCATACAATCACTACAACACCTATGGTCACATCATAGGAGACCAAGCCACACCCGACCATCATATTTCTATAAGAGCATTTATGATTGAGAGACAATCACCATGGGCAAGGATGCACCATAAAGGTAATGACCATGGTTGTAGGCCTAACACCTCCAGTTATGAAGAGAACAAGTCTCTGTAAATTAATCATGATGAATCATCAAAACCACAAAGGCCAACAACTATCATGAGGAATAAGCTTCACCATACAACCACAAACTAATGTCTTGCCACCACACAAATATACCATAAGATAGGTACATGAGGATGCAAAACACTCAATTTTTTAGGACGTAAGCACTATAGAACCTTATGAAACCTGGACTAGAATAACCCAACGACTATTGCAAAGACCAAAAAAGTGTAAGGTGACTACTACAGAATGCTCCGGACAATATAGGTGACCACCAAAGACTTAAGAAACTCACTACACAAATAATATTCCAATAGAAGGGGGATAATAGATTTAATAAGTTAGAGTAATATCCCCTAGTAATAATAATAACAACATGAAGAAAATGTGTGGTATTAATTGAAGCTAGGAACAAATGACAAGAACCCACATCATGGCAATAGGGGTATCACAACATAAGATAAGACACTGGAACACTTAAGAAGGAAGCATGGCTAACAAAACAGTCCATCCAAACAACACCACAAGTGAAGAATTGCACACTTATAAATACTTGCAATGATCTAACACATAAAACATGGCCTATTAGAATAATCTAAGTGACTAGAAAGATACCGTAGTGAACATGAACACTAGACTTAGCCATGAATTTGGATGTAGGCCAATATTAGATCTAACTAGGCACATGTATCCAAAGTGTATATAGTGAGAACCCTAGCCAAATCTCTGGGAGTAGACTACAAAACATTTTTGCAAGAGTAATATAAGGATAAAATTGACCAAAGGAAGCAACATGGGAAAAGGAAGACACAAAACACACCTCACTATGATCAACAAGGATCACATCTACATAAAGACAATAAGAAAGGAATTATGTACAATAATAAAATACCATACCAATTAGGATAAATAGTGTTTGAGGTGTTGAACATGGACTGACAGCTCTATAAGATTTCCATCTAACCTCCTAAGGTAGAAAGTGCCTTGGTCATGTTGGTTCCCTTTTCAGGGTACCACCTTATGATCAATATTCTCTAGGAGAGTCACAAGTTTTGTTATACACGCACCTCATGGTCAAGACTTAATAAGAAGGTGGCCTAACAAATAAGATGGAGGAAAGCCTCTTTTGCACTTTGAGCTCTATTGGACTCAGGGGGTTACCCTATGAAATTCACTAGATTTATGCAAGGAAAAATAGTTTGAGACAATTCTAGCGAAAATTACATATATATGTTCATGAAGGTTCAACTAGGATTTACAATTTGAAACACATTAGCCTACTCCTAGTATATTTAGGTTTTGACATGAACACAATAAATTACTAATAAATTAAACTTCAAAAGATGTTCATACTTAAACATAATGGGGTTGGGAGGATTCCTGAAAGTTGATCAATGTCTATTTCTAGGTTTACAAAGTCAACAAATGATACTACAGCTTTATCCTAACAGTAAGATTTTTGATGGTTTGAATTGACTATCATTGCCTTGCAAGGATAAAAAATAAGAAATTATGGTTCAATCAAGCATAATTATTCTTAGTTATAACATGTGCAAACTTAAATTGACAACATATACAACAAATGTGCATCCTAAGATTAATTACCATTAGAAATTTTTCTTAAAAGAGGAAATGTAATAAGGAGATAGTCATACTCAATTAACATTTACTTATATAATACAATTTAGAAAAACCATTAACATAAAATTGTATAACACAAAATTCTCTTTATTTCTCAAAAAATGGATTTACAACTTCATAGATCTTTTTTCTCTATTTTCCCCCCTTTTAAAATAATATTACATCCTTTTATATAAGAAGATACTAAGAGAACAACCTCCTAGATGAGTGAAACTTGTCCACATATGAGTAAAGATGAATTGTCCAAAGATGAAGCCCATGTGAAGAGCATATGGGATCTCTAATCCATTACAACTATTGGCTGAGTTAGTTGGGCATTTACTTCCCATAGGCCATAGTGAAGCAATTGTATGAGCTAGAAACGTGGAAGAAGAGAATGATTCATAGGTGACAATTGATGTTGTGTAGCTTGAAGTTGAGAGAGCCTTCAAACTTGCACCAAGCTAGAAAACCAATAGTCATCATGTTTTGTAGCCATCTGGAGGAACCTAGAGAGACACAACAAACTATCAAGGTCTATGGGAGAATGACCTTCCATTTGCCATTGGCAACTATAGAGACATCTCAAGCTATTAGAACTTGAAATTGATGAGTGGCCTCTCCTCCCAAAGCATCTAAATATGGTTAATGGGCAACAAGAAAGTTGGGGCCACTAGCTGATTACTAGTATTCCATGTGAGGAAGAAATTTGAGTGAACCCTTAGTCTCTACACCTCATCTATTTATTGAATATTCCATTGCAACACCTACACACTGAGAACCTAGGCTAAATAAGAAACTCCAAAACAACCCTAACTATAATTGCTAATGTAAGATAAGACTTCTAAAAATTAACTTCTCCAAATAATTTTATCAACCTCTCAACTAACTACCTTCTATTGAAAAATTCACCTGCTTAAAAATCCAAAATGCCACTTATATCAAAATCCTATCAACTTTGAAGTACATTAAGTCAGATACATTGATGCACTATCCAAATATATCTTGAGATATGATTCATGATTGCATAATGACTGATTACCACTGAAACAAGCCAAGTAAAGTAAAACCTATTACATTTCATATCTCTCTAATTTTACCCATAAGTGACAATCCATTTTTTAAATTCTTTGTTAGAGGGCCAATTGTACTCTAATATTCTCTTCAAGTTGTTTTGACTTGTCATATATCTGACATCTAATGCCACTTTGACATCTCTAACAAAGTTGTCTAAACCTTACTCCAACTTAAGTAGCTTCTCAATTTTGACATTGTACAAAATTAGATCAACCTTGTCATCTTGGAATAGTGACTTGACATTTGTGATGGTGTAATTTGTTGGAACTCTACTTTCCATGTATTTAGAGACCTAATATTATTTCCATCATCTTGAATAGGTGGCAACTCATGTCCCTCCAAGGCTTTAAAATTATTCATATTTTCTCTTAAAGTTATCCCAAGCTTGTTCTGAAAGGATGATGCATCATTCATCAATCCTACCACCTCATAAGTATCTACTATGTCACTAGGTGCACTTGGGTTGTACTTTACATTACCATGAATAACCTTCATCTATGATACTCATGGTATCCATGTGTTCAAAATTGGTGTTAAGGCATAATCATGCTAGTGCTTTTGGTTAATAAATTTGAGCATATTACTATAAAATCCCCAAGTATATTCAACCTTGTTCAATAGGCATGCAATTCTCTAGTTGAAAATACTACTTACCAGGTCTATGAGTTCTTTTTCTACTTCAAACTTTATCCTAGCTTAAGACTTGAGCCCTTTTGAGTTCTTCCTTCAGGCTGCTAATTCTCAACATCAAAGTAGTCCTATCTTGATTTGACATTCCTTCTGAAGAATAAGGTCTCTACACATATCTTTCAATCACGTGTCAAATACATGTCACCTCATATTTCATTTTGTTATACTCCTAGAGTAGCTTTGTGTGCTCATCCTACAACTTATCAAAGTCAGCTTGCAATTTCTTAGTTGTTGCTTCACTGAATAGGGCAGTGTTGACATCTAAAGAAGTAGCTTATGAGGTAGTTGTATCTCCCAACCTCCTAACAATGATCTTTCCATTAAATCCTCAAGGTTTTGATCCACTTGAGCTTTTTGGTATTTAGGGGCAATGGCCCAAATGGCTAATGTTTCATACTTAGGGATAAAACAAGACCCAAAGTAAAAACCTGTTGCTTGCTTTTCTCCTTCAAATAAATCACAACCCCCATTGTCTTCTAATAGTATTAAGGTATATTATAGAGGAGATATCCCA
Source organism: Cunninghamia lanceolata (assembly GCA_027924645.1). NCBI lineage: Eukaryota > Viridiplantae > Streptophyta > Pinopsida > Cupressales > Cupressaceae > Cunninghamia > Cunninghamia lanceolata. The sequence continues at coordinate 5,459,021 of BSBN01001560.1, forward strand.
TTTGGGTAGTAGTAAACAACCACTCTCCTTTACCAATATCCTCCTTTCCTAGGGTGATTTTGTCAACATCAATGACCAACTACTTTTTGATGCTTTGAGCTATATTTTCTTGGTTAGATTCTATGTCAAGAAAACCTTCATCGTCTCTTCTTTGTATATCAAGCTACATCTTCATATTAAGTACCAACATCTTGAATTCATTAGACTTGACAAAGTCATCATTAGAAAGGAATCATTAGTGTTTTGCCTTGTGGAATAAAGGATCCTATATTGCTTGTTCACCCTCATTGGGATTCATTAGTGTTTTTCCTTGTGGAATAATGGAAGGTACCTCTTTTCTAGGTGAAGCTATTGCTTGCCTAGTTCCCTCCTCTTGATAATACTCCCTAGTTCCGTCTATTTCTTCATAACCAACTAGTGGCTACAAAGCCTTCAATGTTGGGCTTCCTGCAAGTGCCTACCCACAATAAATTGATGCATAAGACTAACCTTGAGTAAATGGAACCACATGTATTTCAATATATTGTAATACTTCTTCCTACTATTCATTTACACTCTCCATTGGGATTATCTTTGGGGCTACCTTTGGAGGCATAATCCTTAGAGTTTCTGCATTCTCCATCATTACCTTAAGTCTTTCAATAGGGTCATTAATGTCAAGATATGCTCATTTATATCCTATCATTCTTATTTCTCCTCCTTTCATCCAAATAGATATCACCCCATGTTCTCCTTCTAGTTTCCTTTTCTTCTTTTGTAATGAAACTTACAATTAGGTCTTCTAATTCATTATATTGATGCTCATATCTAGACCTACCAACAAATTTTCTCACAATGTTAATAAAATGTTTGGGGTCATAGTTTCTGTTTGTGGTAGGATGCATCTTAGAATCTAACAATTTATTACCCAAAAGATCCAAGCCCTCCTTGGTTGATATTTAGAAGTATGATAATTTTACCATTGGAGGAAAGAAAGACCCCTTCTTATGTTGCTTGAGATGAATTCTATCTGAGTGATCCAACTACCATATGGCTTCAAGGGATACGATTCTTTTTGGTACCCAAAATGGTATTATATGAGGGGTTCCCTCTGCACTATAAACCCTGATCACTATATGATCATTGTGATAAAACCAATCACCCCAATTATGATCACCCTAAGCCTCTAAAATCAAAACCTTTGGCCTTAGAAACTTAGTGAATGTTCTTGAGAGTATTCCCTTGTGGTGCCCCAACATTGTCATATTTTGGGTCACAAAGTAATCTTCAAAGATGCAGTAATCAACATTCTTACAATGGAAATTAAAAAAAAATGTCCACTCTTGGATAGGCAAAGGCTCACCTTGTTTTGGTGTGAGACCTAGTCTCGAAACTAGGTCCCAATGGTCCCTGCCCATATATAGCATGACATGGCAAAGCATAGAATACCATCTGAACAAAGGTATCTTGTTATCTCCCTTCAATGCTACAATCTCCTTATGTATGCTATCATCTAAGAAGGAAGCATAATCAAAGAGTCTATTCACATGCCTATTTTGAATGTCAACCATTAACATCATTAGTTCTATAGGAATCTAGACCTTATAGTCCATCCCCAAGACTTGACACAATGTTTGGTAAGTCATCTTAAAATATTTTTCAAAAGTGTCCACATTAAAGGGCTTCATTTCATTAGTAGGGACAAACACTAATTTTCTTGCTTGGTCCTTAGGATTATGATGTGGAATCCATTTGACCCTATAGATGTTCCTGTCCCTTTTATATTCCCTACATAACTCATCCAGATTTATGCATTGGTATTCCTTGGGATTCAAAAGGAAAATAGTTCTGATCAATTCCTTATTCAATGTGAACACCTCATCTCCTTGACCATTTTTCAACCACCTAGTATGAGGGTCATAATTTGCACAAATGGCATACATAAGGTCAATGATGACAAAGGGATTTGGGACCACCAATTTATCTAGGTCAAACCTCCATATATTGTAGAGATCAAATTGGCTTTTTGGTATGGTTGTGGCAATAGTATAATAGATCCCAACTAGAAGAAGGGATGAACAATAGTTCCTTGGGCATGTTTTAATTTTTTAGATGAACAAGGCAATTGGTCCATTATGTCTTGGTCTAGACATCTATTGGAGTGGGTAGACTGGGAGGATATTTTACTCATTTTGGAATTACATGATTTTCTAGGCTTTTTCCTTAGATGTAGGCTTCATAATAACAGAGGGCTGGATAATTTGTCTATGGAAAATAAACCTCTTAAAACAATTTAACAAATTCTCAAAGAGCACACAAAACCCTAACAAAACTTAGGTGCATAGAGGATTTACAACTTTTTGGAGAACTCACTCATTTATCATTCGTATCAACTACAACAATTCAAGAATATGGGGCATTGGTGCATGCAAGATCACTCTCAAAATTTCCTCTACTTCATTGCATCATCCACAACTTCTTCGACCTCTATGAATGGTGCTAAAATAACCTCAAATTGCTTTTGTTTTGCTTTAATAATCTTATGAAATGCATTTTCCCTTTCGCTAGCTCTGTCATGAATGCTTACACAAAGTTTGGAACCATTAATGTTGCTACCGTTAACATCTTCAATTTTGTTTAAACCTTTGCCATTGATTTTACTTATGAGAAAGATCAATTATCATTGCACATTTTAGCTTTGTATAATATGCACTTATTTAAAGTCGCATCGTATGAAAGGTGCTGGCGATGTGAGAGAAGCTCACCACGTGTCGACCCTGTATCATTATTGCCTTTTGAAAATGATAAAATAAATTTTCACCCTTTAGACCAATGGGATTGAAGCATTTGCATAGGTAGTAGTACATGTGGTAGCACATATGGTGTCCATTTGACACATGCCTCAATAGTTGGAAATTATTTGGAATGAGGAAGCCTAACACCATTAGATATTCATAACTTAAGATTGATGGTCATTGCACATTGCAGTTACAAGACAATGGCCCACCCTTAAAATCATGTTACGAAGGAGCCATGCATTGCATTGATATTTTTCCATGTCTTCTCTTGATGATGTCATCCCACTTGGATCTAGTGTGGAGAACTTTACCCTTGACATAGGCTAATCATGGTAGAGCCTATATACACTTTGGAACATGGATGGAATAGCAACTCAACCCCACTTTAGAAGACAACTTTACACATGGCCATCTTTGGCATTTGGAAATATAACCACTGTTAGATCTCAATAACTCAAGATTAATAGTCATTGCACATTATAGGGATGGGAGTAGGCCCATCATTTAAAATGCAGTGTGAAGGGCCTGTACAATGTAATGGGAGGTTGCCACATGTATTTTTTCATGATGTCACCCCAAGCACTTGTTAATTAATGTAGAATGGCTAATGTGGAAGACAAGTGGGAAACAACTAACTAATAAAATTATGCCAACTTTTTAAGGGTAGGAACAACTTGATATAAAACCCATCAAACAATTTAGACACATGGCTAAATATCATAGATCGTAAAATCAAAACTAGGGACCACTATGAAGATTGTGATATGAAGGAAGCATGTGATCCAATAAGAATGTGCCACATAGCATAGCTCAAACATAATGATATCATTGACGGAGGTTGATTGTCAATGATGTCAAAAAGGTGTTGAGTTGTTGATGCAAAGTTGGTTGTCATTGTTGATCAGAGAGATATTCATATGATCACTCATGCTTGAGTTGTCATGCATCTACTTCATATTTTGACAATGTTGTGTTCATGCTAATTGTTGATGCAAAGTTGGTTGACTTGCTTCTTTGAGGTGCTTCATTGTTGTCATTGAATCAGGTTCATCAAGGATGTGTTTGATTAGGATGCCTTGATATTGTTTGCATGATGATGTCATGGTACCTTTTGGGATTTGAAATAGGATGATTAGTTCATTTTCAATATCTTAATGGTTAGTCTTTGACATGTTGATGAAGTATGTTCTCAAGATGCTTATGATTTGGTTCACAAGATGATCCTCATGATATGCCCTCATGCTATATTAGGCTTGGTATGACAAAGTGATAGTTGTGTGGGTGCCAAATGTAGAAGTACAGTAGTTTCTTTTAAGTTCATTAGATTGGTGAATTGATGTCAAAAGGTAAAACATGTTGTTGGTTGTTGTATATGTTGATCTCCGTGCAATGATATCAGGTGCAGGTGCATAGTTGTGTTGTTGTGATCAGGTTGAGATCAGGTTTGAATTATTGATGGGATATGAGTTTTGATATGGTTGTCATACATGAGACATTAGAGCATGGTGCCATTCAAGTGATTTATAACTTCATGTTTCTTTGTGCTTGTACAAGATCTCAGAGCTGCTTACATTTTAGGTTGTGGAGGCGGTGAAGGTTTGGTATCAGTCTAACATATGATGTTGAAGGTAAATGTGAAGGTGAATGTTCATATTTCAAGGTTTTGGGAGTGAATGTTCATATTTCAAAGTTTTGATGCAAGAAGTTCATAGTTAGGGTCTTGTGAATTATTGAAGATTTTATCGAAGTTATTCTCACAGGTCATACCTTAGGTATTCAGAGTTTATTGTGCTTAATCAATGTTCTTGTGATACCTAAGATTGAAGCTTTGACCTTAAATATCTAGGGTTTCATCATTACTTATGACTCTAGTGTCTAAAACCCTAAGTAAGATCTAAAACTCCTAAGGATTTATGTCTGAAGTATTAGGGTTTATATGGTTTAATGAGAATGTTTTTTATTTGGTCTAGGGTTTATAAATTCCTATAAAGCTAATCTATTTCTAAACCCTAAATGCCCTTTCTAAACCCTAAACTAAGCCTTAAGACCTTTATACTAGCCCGTCACCTTCTAAAGTTACTTTTTGTTATGTTTAGCAAGTGACTTGTTATCTCAAGTTACCACCACTTATGTTAACCTACTAAAGGGGTTTTAACATGTTGTGACTACCGGCCCTCAACTTGCTATAACCGATATTTTTGGTCTTTCACTTATGCGATGGGCCCCAAAAATCTCATCAAAGGATCTCTTTGAATGTTCGATGGGCGCGCAGGTTTAAATGAATGGATGCTATTTAAATATGAGCCCTCGACACCTATGTTTAAGTTTCATGACCACTGTAATGTCATTGCTTTGTGACAACTTGAAATGTGGTTTTTTAAAGGCTAATTTTAGCCTGTTCAAAAGGCAATTTTTGTGAGATTTAAAAGATTCTTGTTAAGATCTTTTTCTATTTTTATAAACTACTATCTCGAGGCTTTGGAGATTTTAATGGAGGATTCTTCTTTTTTAAAGTAAGAAAGTTTTTTTTGTGGAGAGATAATTATGAATCTTGCAGAATATTTTTGTGGGGTCCGAGATAATAAAGAATTTTTTTTAGAGGAAGATTGACAAAATATCATTGAATATTTTTTATGGTCTTTATTTTATGAAGATGGTAATTGCAGAGAAGATGAAGAGATTGAAGAATATTAAAGAGTTATTTTTTGGGAAGAAGAAAATGAATTAGAGAGATGGAGGAATGTGAATGGTCTTGCAAAGAAGAGAAAATTGATCTTATTTTTCTTGTAGGTTCTTCATAGATGCAGAGAAGAAATATATGATTTTTTTTTCAGGTTCTATATAGATTGTTTTTGAGGATCTATATGTTGAAGAAAAGATTGTGTTTAAAAAGGGTATCTTGGACTAATTTTTTAAATATGTGAATATGTGAATGAGCAGGAGGAATATGAAAGGACATTCAATTTTTATATAATGAATTTGCAGGTGCATTGAAAAAGAGATTTTTTGGAGGTCTGAGATATGATGAGTTGAAGACATTATTTGTGTAAGGTCTTTGAAAAGGAAATCATAGGTGATTTGATGAAATGATTTAAGTGATTGAGAGAGATGAATGAGATATATTTGCAGGTGTGAATCAAGTACAAGGAAGACAATATGCAGCCAAGTGCATATAAGTTTTTAATATCAAAGAAGGTCTATCTTTTGATGAAGAAAGCATGAAATGTATTCTCAGTAAGAATTTTATATGTGATGAAGAGAGTTAAGACATTTGGTGTATTGTAGAGAATCAGGGCAATCCCCTGAATTGAAATTTCTTTCTTATGTTCACATTTTTTCCATTGAGGCTTTGTATGCCAGTGAGGCTTTATATGCCAGTGAGGCTTTGTATGCCAGTGAGACTTTGTATGCTAGTGAGGCTTTGTACTTGGAAGATTTAGTTAAGCTAGTGAGGCATTTCAGAGTGTTTTTTCTTCCCTTGGAGGGTTTTCCACTCATAAAATTAGGTGTTATGCTTCTTGTTTATCTTCATGTGTTCATGTGCCCTAATGATTTATTCTTAAGGTCCTGATTCATACCTTTCATTATTATACTTGTGCATTTGTGTTTAATAGATCATTGATGTCTTCCTCACTCTTTATCTTGTAAGTTAAAAATGTGCAAAAACTTGTAAAAGTTTATACAACATTGATTCACCCCCCTTCTTAGTGTTGTCCTATACTCCAACAAGTGGTATCAGTGCATAGGTTCCCTATAGAAGTCTAACTGGCTTAGGTAGGTCCTGATAGTGGAGTACCATGGGAAAGTGTAAAAGAAATAAAGGCAGGAGAAATGTCAAGCCACATACTGGTCAAAATACACCATCTATACCAAATTTAGATGTTGATATACAATCAGTTGATAGAAATGTTTCACAAGTTAACTCAGGTATTAAATTAGAGAAAGAGTTTTCTGGAGTTCCTTTCTTTAATGGTTCAGACTTCTCTGTTTGGTGTATTAGAATGCAAGTCTATCTATCCTCTTTAGGGTATGGTGTTTGGATGTTAGTTGAGAATGGGTATTTTGTTTCCTCTCAATTACCTAATACTACAAATAACAAAGAAGCTTATGAATGTAATCATATAGCAAAGCAGGCTATTCTATCTGGATTATCTAATGAAATTTCTTGTAAAGTTATGCATTGTGAAGCTCAGGATGTGTGGAAGGAGTTGATTAGAATCTATCAAGGTGATGCACTTGAAGAAGAGGACAACTTGGTGTCTGAATAAATTGACAATGAAAGGAGACATTCACATGAAGAAGATAAGATCCAATCTTATTCAGAAGAAGAAGATTACATTATGAGTGATTATGATCAGGTGTATGATGAACAAGAATGTGAGGTTGATGTTGAAGGAGAACTCATATGTGCTCTGAGTGAGATCAAGAAATACAAAAAGGAGAATCAGAGATTAGAGTTGCAGCTACAACAAGAAAAAGAATCCAAGTACAAAGCACTTTCAGATTTTGAAAGAGTATCTTCTGATCTTGAAGAAGCAAGAAATCAGATTGTGAATTTAAGGACACAAATTAATGAATCAGACAAATTGATTATCAGTCTGAAGATAGAGGTTGAGGAAGCTAAGAGGATAGCCGATATAACAAAGTCTGATTTAAAAACTAAAATAGTTGAATGCCAAAATCTTGAAGGAGAAATAATCTCTTTAAGGAAAGATCTTGAGGATATTAGGAAGCAGTTGGAAAAGAATCTAAAATTTGAAGAGAGCACAACCAAGTTATATGAGATGCTGGGTAAACAAAAACAACATAGAGACACTACTGGTCTAGGTTATGAAGAGGGAGAGTGTTCCAAAGTTAGAGAGACTCCTAGAAGGAAAATTGATCTAAGTTATCATGTTGTTGCTCTTGAAGGTAGAAAGAAGATTGAAGCTGAAATGAAAACCAAAGATGAGTTCGTAAAAATGCACAATCAAAGAAGAAATCTCAAAAGAACTTCTTCAATAAGACAAGCATATATGTATAGGTATAATTACTCATTTTTTGGTTATTGTTATACCTATAATCATTTTGGACACAAAGTAGTTGATTGCAGAAGAAGTCAATTTGCTTCAATAAGGAATGCTAATCTTTTATGTTTCAAGTGCAACTCTCTTGGTCACAAAGCATATATTTGCAGAATATATGGAAGAATAGCATCACCTGGTTTGAAAGGTTGGAAAAATAAAAAGGTTGAAAAGGTTTGGAAGAAGAAACTTGAACAGAAGAAAGAATCTGTGAAAGTATGGAGACTGAAACAAAGCCAAGAGAAGATAGATTCTAAACTTGTGCATCTTGCACAAGTCACATCATCAGTTGCATAACATATAGCATGAAGTGAGGGGGAGTTGTCCAATGTCTTATCAATTACCCCCAAGAAGTTTCAAGAAGGAGATCATTTGATGATTGACAATATGGTAATCTTGTCTTATTTATCATACTATTAGATTCTTGCCTGATAATGTTTACTAAGGTGCTTCTCATATTAGTCTTATGAAATGAAGTTCATGTAGTTCATGATGATGTTGATAACTATGTTGATCTTCAGTGTATGTTAGTTATACAGATGATCAGTGGTTCATGTTGTCATAATGCATACAAGATGTTGATATGATGTTCAGGGGTTCAATACACAAAGAGTTTGATGATGTTGAGTGACTTGGTTTATAAATGATCCTATTTATATCTTGATCATATCATGTTGATACTTACAAAGGTTGAGTTGTTTTGATGGTACAGTTAGTTTGTTGATGTGCAGACTTGATGGGCTGATTTGAATGATACAATCAAGAGACAACAATTCTTGTTGATTGTAGTATGTTTTAGATGTGGTTTAGTACATATCAGATTTGACATTGTGTTGTAAAAAGTGTCTTGTGCAGGAATAGGAGGATGGTCTTCATTCCTTATAGATAGACTTCATTCTTTATCATGTCAAGATGTGTGTGAAGAAATAGATTGGTTGTAGGTTGATTGTCCAACGTGTTGTCACTATCATGGAAGTCTTGGCAAGATCATCTCTTGTGAATAGTGTGATGAATTGTCTTCATACTATTATTATTAGAATGTTACTTGTTGAGCTGCATTGTTGTTCATCATAGGTGTTGAAGTGTTTATGACATTTTCGCATGAAGTTCAAGTTCATATGTGTCATGTCAAAGGCTTGATTTATCTAAATCCTAAGAGTTATTTTTATGCCATCATAATCATACATCATACTTTATGCTTTGATAGATCTTGGCGATTTGTCTTTCAGTTTAAAAAGGGTTGATGATTGTGAAAGAATTGTTTGTCATGAAAAGTTTGTTTTGCAACCATAAGTGATGTCATCAAGAGTTTGTATTTGATAGCAGAGATATGTCAGTTTTCATCTTGTAAAAAGAAGTAATTAGAGGATCTCAATGATGTCATTTTTCATCTTCATATTGGTGTTGTGACAAGAAGTGGTATTGTGCTGAGGTAGATATGCATGCTTCATACTAGAAGGACAGTGTTCTTTTGTGTAGATTTTATGATGTAACAGATCTTATTTTATGTATGTAGAATATGGTACAGTCTATGGGCAGTTTATAACAGTGGTTTGATGCTTAGTTTGGTGTGTCTCACATGATATTGCTCTCAGGTTTTGTGCTTTAAGATGTATGTCTTCAAATGTGTGCTTCATGGTGAATTGTTGCTCTCAAGTTGAAGAGTTGTTTCAGGGTATTGTCAACAAGGTTTGTCATATGCTTGCTTCAGGATTGTTATTTTTGTCATCATAGATCATCACAGGTTCAAAGGAAAGATAACAAAATAACATGAATTTATGTCTTCAAAATCTTCATAATGCAATGTGATTGTAAATGTTATGATCAAGCTTTAACATCTTTCAGTGGAGTTAAACAAGAGGAGTTTTTATGCCTTTGTCATCCAATGTCAAAAAGGGGGAGAGAGAAAGAATGCATCATGTAGTTTTTCCATCAATGACAAAGGGGGAGATTGATGGAGGTTGATTGTCATTGATGTCAAAAAGGTGTTGAGTTGTTGATGCAAAGTTAGTTGTTATTGTTGATCAGAGAGATATTCATATGATCACTCATGCTTGAGTTTTCATGCATCTAGTTCATATTTTGACAATATTGTGTTCATGTTTATTGTTGATGCAAAGTTGGTTGACTTGCTTCTTTGAGGTGCTTCATTGTTGTCATTAAATCAGGTTCATCAAGGATGTGTTTGATCAGGATGCCTTGATATTGTTTGCAGGATGATTCCATGGTGCCTCTTGAGATTGAAATAGGATGATTAGGTCATATTCAATATCTTAATGGTTTGTCTTCAACATGTTGATGTAGTGTGTTCTCAAGATGCTTATGATTTGGTTCACAAGATGATCCTCATGATATGCCCTCATGCTATATTAGGCTTGGTATGACAAAGTGATAGTTGTGTGGGTGCCAAAAGAAGAAGTGCAGTAGTTTCTTTTAAGTTCATTAGATTGGTGAATTGATGTCAAAAGGTAAAATATGTTGTTGGTTGTTGTATATGCTGACCTCTATGCAATGATATCAGGTGCAGGTACATAGTTGTGTTTTTGTGATCAGGTTGAGATCAAGCTTGAATTGTTGATGGGATATGAGTTTTGATATGGTTGTCATACATGAGACATTAGAGCATGGTACCATTGAAGTGATTTATAACTTCATGTTTCTTTGTGCTTGTACAAGATCTTAGAGCTGCTTACATTTCAGGTTGTGGAGGAGGTGAAGGTTTGGTATCAGTCTAACATATGATGTTGAAGGTAAATGTGGAGGTGAATGTGTTGAATATTAGGAACACTAAGAGGGGGGGTGAATCAGTGTTCTATAAACTTTTTCTTTTAACCATTTCCTAGAATAAATTAAACAAGAGCACAACATGCAAATGAATAACAACCATAGAAGAATGACACATGGACACCAAGATTTTTATGTGGAAAACCCAAAGAGGGAAAAACCATGGAGAGGATTAGCTCTCAAATATATATTGAAATCTTTACAAAAAATAATGTTCAGGCTTGGTCACTCCACAGGCCTGGAACATGCTGGCTCACTTCCATGAAGTACAACTAGGTCTAGTAGGCTCACTACCTCACCCTAAACCTAGAAAGATTACAATAAGGGTTGTTAAACCCTATTGGAGGCTCAGTACTAGGCTCACTGCCTTTATAAAGAAAGGCTCACTGCCAAATACAAATCAAATAGTATATGAAAAGGAATACTACATAAGCATCTGTCACTATGCCAAGGTGCAACAACTGAATTTTGAATCCCACGTCTTCATCATCACTAATCTATATCATTGCTCTGCTATTCACATATTTACATCAATCCCCCATACATCAACACCACCTCAACTGAAATTTGTTGCTCTTATATATCTGCATCATGATTTGATCCATAATCAGGTCAGCGTCCAAGAAGTGAAACGTGCACATAGAAAGATGTAGCTTGTCGGCTCAATCCAATGTACTATATGTTATATAGACCCAAATCTTTGCCTAAACATGTTCATATAGGTCAGATCTAATCATTTAATCAATTAAATAGATCCTTCACACACTAACTCTTCTCCGCACAATGATTTATCATACTAGTCGGCCTGTTCCTTAAGAGCATACTTAACAAGCTCATCTATAGACTTACAACTTTTACTGCAGATCACAAAACACTTCCAAAATCATATCAAGGACTCTTCACACATTCCCAATCATACCCTCAGAACCGCAAGGTATGATATCATCTTGTGAGAGAATGTAGACCATCAAAACTCAGACTCTGTCTCTGTCAAACTGTGTCAAACACTGTACAGATACTCAGCAACTTGAAACTATCTTTCTAGTGGACCTTAGATCTCAGAACTCTAGAATTGGACACTTCATACAAGTTTTTACAACACCTTAAAACCACATAACAAAATACTCACCTGCGGAGGAATGCAAACCATTACAATGTGCCCTGTTCACTGTCTCTGCTATATCTCTATTCACCCAGACTTAGATAATTCTTCCAAATGACTTTCAGAGGAAGTCAAGACTTAATCTTTGGAGCATAACACCATCAAACAATTAAGAACATCATACCTAGACTACATTTCCAGATCATCATCTAAGGAAGTATACTGACCCACTTACTATCCACTACTCTGTAAATGCCCATCCTTAGCCATTTCTGCCAACCGGACTTGAATTCCAATGTGACCTTCCAGAGTTATGTCTTCCTATCATGCTGATAAGATCTTTGAGCCTTGTTTCTCTTATTGCCATCAATGACAACATACAAGTCCATACCAGAGTAGTGTCTCTTGCCAACAATATCCCCCTTTGGCATTGATGGCAACACTTAGTGAAAAATGCTTGACTGCTCCCCCTTACTATATACACTTCATTCTTCTACTCACCCTGAGATGTTTATCTATTTTTCACTAATCTTCTTCTCCCCCTTTGACATCAATGGCAAAGGGTGTGATACAAAACCAAAAATTTGTCAAAATTTCAAAAAATTTATGTACTCTACCTCATATTTACAACTACAATCTTCATCTTTATATTACATGTATTTGAGAATGTTATTGAATATGTTCTTAATCTGTGTCCACTCAATATCCCAACCTTTCTTGGCATTATCCAAAATCTAAATGTGTTCACTGAAGAGAAAGACTAAGGTTTCTACCTTTTTGAGATAAGTAGTTGTATATGTTTGTACAACTAACTTAGCTTTTGCAACAAGATTTGTCATTGAGTCCAGCTTAGGGCAGATTAGTCTTCTTAACTGTCCCATTCTTCTTTTTATCTGATACTTCTAATTTATTAAGTCAGTCAAGTTATTGTGAATGCTAATGACTTCAGTTTCTTTATTGCTTACTGACTCTACTGCCGGATCAAATTTCATGAAAATATCCATCAGTTTCTGTTCCAAATCTTTGATCTTATCTTTGATCTTCTGAGTAACTTTTGGCCAGGATAAACAAAATTTGTACAAATCACCAGCTTCTTTCACAACTTCTTGAATGTTTTCTATTTTGTTATCTAACTAAATTTTATCATTGGCTATCATTATCTTCAATTCTTCCAACCTTTTCTTATCAAATTCTTGCCTTACCTTTATTTCTACAGACTTTTCAATGGATTCAAACTATTTACTTACAGATTTATTAGGCCCTTCAAATGGTTTGCTGAAGACATGGATGAATCCTTCTGGTAGGTAGGCATCAGCTTCTCCAAAATACCAGATGCTTCATCAATAAGTTCACTGTCCTCTATATGAGATTTTAACATTTCTTCTCTCGCTCTTGCCAAATTTGAAAGGATAGTTCTTGCTTTCCTTGATCTTTTTTAGGTTGTCCATTAATTGAATTCTCAACAGCGCAAACAAGTCATAATCCACATTCTCCTTAATCATTTGGTATGTTGTGTAAATGGCCATACTGGAGACATAATTTTCTCTGCTTGTGAAGAAAATTTTCTACCCTATGACCATTGAGGCAAACTTTACTGTAGGATCAATAATATCATTTGTTGTTATTGCCCTTTTGTCAAATTGGGCTCCAGTGGCATCTATAACCATTTGATTCTTGACCGCTTTCAATAATGGCACACCTCTGGTGGAGTTTAGTCCAGTGACTGCCTGAATTGCATCCTTTGTTATCTTAAAGGGTTGCCCCTTCCCTAACCACATGAACTCATCATGAATCCTGCTTAGCACATATCAAACCCATTTGTCCTTAGCAAATGCAGGAAAAACTGCATATTGGATGAATTTCTTTTCTTTCAGAATTTTGTATTCTTCCTTCAGGAGGAATTAATCACCACTTAAATGATTTTGGTATAAGTCTATGAATCTACTGTCACCGTACTCATCTAGGGCTACATGAGTATATGGCCTAACATCTTCCACATATAAAACTTTGTTTGGTATACTCGAGAATGCACCCATTTGATCAATTTTAGTTGCTTTATGAGGATGTTTCTTGAATTTGGGTTGTGGACGCTTAGTGATATCAACAACTAAAGGGTTTGCCATTTCTTTTCAATAAATTCACAGTTAGATAAATACCTTGTTTCACTGAGTTAGGGTTTCCTTTTTTTCAAATACTTCAATTGCCTCAAATCTTGGTCGTCGTTGCTCAAATTCAGCTTCAATCTCTCTGAATTCCTGATAGCTCCAAGTGCAAAGTGATTTTGAGACTTAACAAATTTCCTTTTATCCTCTGCATGACTTAATCTAAGTCATCATAAATGCTCATTCCCAAAAAGCTATTAAAACCCTTCACTGTAGAATACAACTGATTAGGATTGCTCCGCAATATGCTGCATTGACCCTTTTTCTTCCAGTTTTTCTTTAAGAGATGTGTCACACCAGATTTCATCATACACCATGTCGGATTCTGGCACCCACTTTCTGGCTAGGGGATTTAGATTTTCAACTCTGCTCCCCCTGAGCTAGAGCTCGCAATTTACTGTTGGCAAGAGACACTATATGGATTCATGGTTGTTGTCATTGATGGCAACAAAGGTCATGCCACATATGCGCAAGTCATGGTGTGTCTCTACCGGAAGTCAGAATGAAGATTGTTGTGGTCCGGTGAACAAGAACAGAGCATGTGGCAAGGTCCGACAGATTGGTCCGGATCTCTCAGAGGAAGTGTCTTGGTCCAGTGCAGATTTGGGGAAGTCAAGAGGACTACCTTGAGTAGTATATTCCAAGGATTTAGCCTCCGGTGATGAACAAAGAAAAAGATATGAATAGTTGAGTACCGGATTCCTGAGAGACAGTGAGAACAGAGGAAGAACTGACTGACAGAGTATCAGACTATTTTCTGGATGTGTTACTGTTGATGGTAAAGGTTGTGAAGGCATGAATCATGTTTGGCTGACATGATTAATGATATCTACAAGTATATGCTTGATCCGCATTGCTTGGTGAGCAAGGATTCAGCCGACAGAACAGAGTTTGTAAGAAACTAGACTATTCCGGATGCCGACTAGAAAGGTGATGAAATTACTTGTGCGGATATATATAGAGGATGGAATTTAGTTGTGAAATATGTGATTGTGTGAAGGCATATGCGAATAAGTGCAGAACAGAGCAGAAGTAGTAAGAAAGATCCGGTATGTGAAAGGATAGCAGAATAAAGAACAGAGGAAAGATGAAGTGCAGCAGATCAGTGTACTGAGCCTAACCGGAACTGAACTCCAGCATATGTAGATGCTTCCAATCAGTTCAAGACTGTGATTCTTATCACTTTGTAGACAGTGTGTCTCCTTGTAGGCAGTGGGCCTCTTTGTGAGCAGTATGCTCGGGCAGTGAGCCCTAATTGGCAAGTGCCATTTTGTAATTCCTTATTCTTCTAACAGAGAATAATCTTTTGGGTTAATCACCCCGTGGTTTTTTCCCTTAACAGGGTTTCCACGTCAAAAATACTGTGTCATGTGTTTTTCATTTCATGGTAATGTTTGTTTATTTGATTCAATGCTGCATTGATTAATAAGAAAGTTCAAAAGAAGAAATAATTAGGATAACTGATTCACCCCCCCCTCTCAGTTATCAACAATTGGTATCAAAGCTAAGTTCCTCCTAATAGAGCCTAACAGCTTGAGGAAGATCTGGGAGTTCAAATGGATGCATATGGTTTAAGGGAGCAACTCAAGACTACCCTTGAGGATCTTGAACAGTCAAATTCTGAAGTCAATGAATTAAAGGAAAGACTCAAACAGGCTGATGAATTCATGAGAGAATTAAAGGACAAATTAAGTCTCTCTATGAAAAAGAGAAAGGAGCTGCTCCAACAATTGGCAAGACAAAGTGAAGAAAGCAATACAAATGAAGAATTGACTGAGCAAACCAAGTTATGTGAAAAGTTATCAAAAGAAGTCATTATGTTAAGACATGAAATGGAATCAGGAACTATAAAGTTTACTCAAGAGATTGAAGAAAAAAGAAAAGCTGAAGACAATCTAAGACAATCTCTTAAAGAAAAATCAGAAGAATGCCACCAGATGGACAGGATTATCAGACATCTTGAATTTGATCTTGAAGATGCCAAAGATAATGAAGAAAAACTTGAGGATCAAATTGCCTCTCTCAAAAGAGATCTTCAAACAACAAATGAATATAAAGAAAAATTCAAGATAAGTTCTGCCCAACTTGAAGTACTTCTTGGAAATCAAAAGAGGACAGATGACAAGTATGGTTTGGGATATGAGAAAGGAGAAAGTTCTGGATCCGGTCAAAAGAATTTTGGATCAGAAAATCCAAAGAATAGGCCCAGAAGACCTCCGGTAAGACAACCCAATGCTCAAAGATATCCATCTTTCAATGGATACTGCCACAGCTGCAACCACTTTGGTCACAAAGCTAATCAGTGCAGAAAGAGAATGAATCAGATTAATTCATCCTTCTCCGGACAGTGCTTTAACTGCAAAAGGTATGGACACAAATCCCATGAATGCAGAAATATGCAAGTAAACAAATCATTCAAAGGTAGATGCTTTACATGCAATAGAGTAGGTCATATGGCTAATCAATGTAGATAAAGAGGTTATCAGTCAAATATGCAAAGAAATGTTATTTGCCAAATCTGTAATAGGTCCGGTCATAATGCTAAAGTCTGCAGAAGCAAGAATCAGGACAAAAGAGGTCCGGTGTATAATCAGAATCAAGACAAGGGTAAACAAAAGATGAATGCGGATGAAGTTAGGAATCAGATGAGCAAGATTTGGGTGAAGAAAAGTTCAGAGAATGTAGAGGTTGGATCCGCACCAGACTCTGGTGCTGATATTTCTTCCGGAAATTAAAAAGTGAGCTCTGGCTCAGGGGGAGACTCAAAGAAAATCCTGTTCCCCCAGCCAATCAAGTGGTGCCGGATGTGGCACAAGATGCGGAGTAAAGGGTTTGAAGATACCAGTCCTGAGATGATCCAGACAAGATTTCAGAGGTCCGCATGAAGATATAAAGAAGTTGTGATCGATCAAGTAAAGACCTGTTCCGGGAGATGCTCCGGAATGACAGAGGACTACAAAAGGGTCCGGAGAGATCCGGAAGTACAGTATCTTATTCTGCGGATTGGACAGAGTGTTTGGGATGTCCTTGTGATGTGTTATCTTGATTTATTCATGATTGAAAGATCCGGATGATCCGGGATACTCCAAGCTATCCGGATAAGGCAAACCGGAATAATATAGGTCGAGCATTTATTGCCATCAGATATTAGGATTTGCGGAGCAATATAAGGGATTTCTCAAAAATTATTTGCTCATTCTGCACTCAAGAAGAAGCGAAAAGTGGAGCTCTGCAACAAGATTCATCAAGCACACCAAAGATCTCTTGCCGAAGTCATTGCATAAAGAAATCAATCCAACCACTCCGTGCAAACCGAAGGCGCATAAGGTATTCTCCGTTTTCATTATCTCACTGCAAATCTTTAAAGAATGGCTACTCTGAATATAGTTAAGATCTCTGATAGACCTCGCCCCACATTCAAGAAACATCCTTACAAATCCTTGGAGGTAGATCCACTAGGAGCCTTCTTTAGTGTTCCACATGGTGTATTGCATACGGAAGACATTAGGGTTTACATCCATGCGAATTTTGAAGACTTTGGAGAAGCAAAACTGATGGATATCTATCACAAACAATTGATAGATGACTCCTTCGAGATCAAACCTCAGTACAAAGCCATCCGGGACAAACACTTTGCACAATGCATTCATTTCCCCTGTTTTGAAGAAGATGAATGGGTCCGGTATGTACTAAGTAGAGTACATGACAACTTCCTATGGTTGAACAAGCCTTTCAAGATTACCAAAGATGCAATTAGGGCTGTAACCGGTCTGCATTCATCCAGTGGATTACCTGTTCTCAAGTCTGTCAAAAATCAGACAGTTAGTGATGCAACCGGATCTAAGTTTGACAAAAGAGCTATGACAGTTGATGACATCACTGAACCGGATGTCAAATTTGCATCTATGATAATTGGTTACAAAATCTATCACTCCAGTAGGGAAAATTTAGTACCGGGAACTGCAATCTACACAGCTTATCAAATGTTAAAGGAGAATGCAGACTATGACTTGTGTGAGCTTCTTGTAAACCAACTTTTTGAAAATCTGCAGAAGATTAAAAAGGACAAGAAAAACTCCTTCAAGTATGGAAATCTGATCCTTTGTCTCTTCTTTTACTACATGAATGAACTTCCCGGATCCAGTGGATGGATATGGCAGAATGACAGACCGGTTGCCATCCAAATCAGAGACTATTTGCATGGACTTGGGGATGCTAAAGCAAGAAACACAGCTCTATGGGGATATTTCAAGAACTTCCAAAGCATGATGCATGCAAGAGAAAGAATACCCCAATCCCTTGTTGAAAAGTACAAAGACACAGTATGCTTCATGGTAGAAATAGATCAGTGTCTAATGGAGGCAGTAGAACCAAGAACTGTATGGATCATGCCCATGGGGTATGAAGTGGATGAACAGATAGTGGAGCTGTATGTTCAACACATGCTAAGTCAGCCCAAAGATCCAAAGGCAGAAAGGTTTGGAACCTTTGAGGAGCTGAGTGTAAAGATCCATGTAGAACTCAGGGAACCTGAGATAAAGAGAAAGGTGAGAAAAGAAGTAGAGCATATTGCTCAAGGCCTAGGCATCTCAAAAGAGGCACTTGATGCCAGCCGGGAAAAGAGGAGAAAGGCTGAGGAAGAAAAGAAAAGTAAAGAAAGTGTTCCAGTTGAAACTTCCACCCGGACCAGATCATCAAAAAGATCTGCACCTCCCACAACCAAAAGTTCAAAACTGGAAGTCCAGGCATCCGGTAAAAGATCTAAGACAAAAGCCACAAGGGCTTATGAAAGCCAAAAGGATGAAGAGGAAACTGAGTCAGATGAGGGAGTAAAAGAAATAAAGAAGCAGAAGAAGAAAGGATCCGGTAAACCCTCCACAGGCCAAGACAAGGATGAAATGGCAGAGGTATTTGTTGAAAAGCCCACTCTGTCTCTAGAGAGTGTAATCAAGTCAGTTACGGTGGATGGAAACCTTCAACCAATGACTGAATTTTATGATGACTACAATGAGGCTGACCAAAAGATTCTGCAGGAAGCCACAGTCAAGTATCTGAACATATACAATAAGGCTTTCATTGAGATCATATCTCTAATTCCTAAAAGCCTAGAAAAGGAATTAGAAATAAGAAAGAATAATGCTCATGCAAAAGATCTTGAGATCCGGGAGCAGATAGCTATTCAGCTATATCCTCAAAATGATCCGAAGACAATGAACATAATATTCAAAGACTGCAAAGATGAGTTCAGAAGTAAAGCCAGGATTAATCAACTCATGCTTGGTGAGACTGACAAGGTGGCCAAAGAGACAGAAGAGATCCTCCGGAAGGCCTTCAAAAGGTTCAATCTTCCTGTTGTAGAGGACTTAGGTGCAGAAACAGCTGTGGACTTGGAATCATCTGCGCCGGAAGAAGTGGGCCTTGAACAGACTAACATCTCTCCTCCGGTTTCCCCCACAGTCTCTGGATCCCAAGAAGAAGAGAAACTACAGGAGAAAGAAGCAGCAGTCAAAGAAAAAGAGGTTGACAGCACCAAGGATGCAGAGAAAGAGAAGACCCCAACAGAGAAACATCTGTCTCCGGCAAGAGACACAGCACAAACTGTTCAAGAATTCTTGACAAAAGCCACTATAGAAATTGATGAACCGGACCTGCTAAAAGGACCATTAGATTTTGACTCTTTGTCACCGGTGCAAACAATGAAAATAGCCTCATTTGCAAATGAGAAAGTCAAAGAGAAACTACTAAAGTCTCATATGGAAGACTGTGAGTTGATAGAGGCTGCCTCCGGAGTGCTTGAGAAGATTATGCCATTGGTCCAGATAGATCCGGCAGCCTCCTCTTCCGGTAATCTCAAAACCTTAGTCAGCAGTGTTAGTACACATTTTGAATCTCTAGAAAAATTAGCTGAAGAAAAGGTCCGGAAGGAATTTTTGGATAAAAGATTTTCAGAAGTATTAGGATTAATCTCTAATGATAGAAAGAAATATGAGTATTGGAATAAAGAGCTTAGAAAATGCTCTTAAGGATGGTGGTGACATTTACAAATTCTGTATATCCTGGTCAAAGGCAACAGCAGAAATTGATAAGAAAATAAAAGAGGAACGGGACAAACTACAAAGTTTATCTCAAAGTTTTGATCCTCTCTCTTCCTCCATAGTAAATCAAGAATGTCAGACTATTGCAGTCTTGAGTGAAATAAAGAACCTTGAGAAGGAAAGAAAGAATATCACTAACCGGATGGGAGAACTTAGAAGGATTATAATCCCTAAGTTAGAAACTATGCATGAGGCCATCAGTGATGCTCAGACCACCACCCAACTAATGATCCGACAGATCTCAAAAGGGCAGAAGCTTTTGCATTTTTGTTGAGTGGTCACATTTCAATTTTGGATAGAATGAAGCAAAGTTGGGCTACAGAACTGATCCAATTGAAGACATCCTTTGCAGACATTCTTCAGTATATGTGAGTATGTAAATATGCGGCTATGTATAGAAAATTTTTGAAAATTTTGGTGTGCGGACCCTACCCTTTGCCATTGATGTCAAAGGGGGAGTGAGGAGCAGTGAAAAATGAGGAATCCAACTAAGGGGGAGTTCCGAAAATTGTATATAAAGACAGAGCATCAGCAAAGGGGGAGCATAGTGTAAACACTTAGTCATTTTTCACTAAGTGTTGCCATCAATGCCAAAGGGGGAGATTGTTGGCAAGAGACACTATATGGATTCATGGTTGTTGTCATTGATGGCAACAAAGGTCATCCCACATATCCGCAAGTCATGGTGTGTCTCTACCGGAAGTCAGAATGAAGATTGTTGTGGTCCGGTGAACAAGAACAGAGCATGTGGCAAGGTCCGACAGATTGGTCCAGATCTCTCAGAGGAAGTGTCTTGGTCCAGTGCGGATTTGGGGAAGTCAAGAGGACTACCTTGAGTAGTATATTCCAAGGATTTAGCCTCCGGTGATGAACAAAGAAAAAGATATGAATAGTTGAGTACTGGATTCCTGAGAGACAGTGAGAACAGAGGAAGAACTGACTGACAGAGTATCAGACTATTTTCCGGATGTGTTACTGTTGATGGTAAAGGTTGTGAAGGCATGAATCATGTTTGGCTGACATGATTAATGATATCTACAAGTATATGCTTGATCCGCATTGCTTGGTGAGCAAGGATTTAGCTGACAGAACAGAGTTTGTAAGAAACTAGACTGTTCCGGATGCCGACTAGAAAGGTGATGAAATTACTTGTGCGGATATATATATAGAGGATGGATTTAGTTGTGAAATATGTGATTGTGTGAAGGCATATGCGAATAAGTGTAGAACAGAGCAGAAGTAGTAAGAAAGATCCGGTATGTGAAAGGATAGCAGAATAAAGAACAGAGGAAAGATGAAGTGCAGCAGATCAGTGTACTGAGCCTAACCGGAACTGAACTCCAGCATATGTAGATGCTTCCAATCAGTTCAAGACTGTGATTCTTATCACTTTGTAGACAGTGTGTCTCCTTGTAGGCAGTGGGCCTCTTTGTGAGCAGTATGCTCGGGCAGTGAGCCCTAATTGGCAAGTGCCATTTTGTAATTCCTTATTCTTCTAACAGAGAATAATCTTTTGGGTTAATCACCCCGTGGTTTTTTCCCTTAACAGGGTTTCCACGTCAAAAATACTGTGTCATGTGTTTTTCATTTCATGGTAATGTTTGTTTATTTGATTCAATGCTACATTGATTAATAAGAAAGTTCAAAAGAAGAAATAATTAGGATAACTGATTCACCCCCCCCTCTCAGTTATCAACATTTACTTCCTGGAGGAAGTGTCTACACCAAATACTGGTGTGGATCCATCCTTAACCTCATTTACATCCTTTTTAATCCAGATCATACTCATCTCATTCTTGGTTTTCATTGGATCAACCTTTTCTTTTCCCTTATCATTCCTCTGCTCTATTTTTCTTTCTTTAGCATAGTAATTTCTCTTCATATTCTTGCTTCTGCAAAATCTTGCAACATGTCCAAATTTGTTGCAATTGAAACATACAATGTTTCCTTGTCCTTGATTTCTTCCTCTGAATGAATTCATCCTTGATCTGCATTGATTAGCCATGTGTCCTAATCTATTGCATGTGAAACACTTGCCATTGAAGAATTGACCATTCCTAGAATAGTTTGGCATATTTCTTGACACACTTCTGCACTCATTTGCTTTATGACCAATCTTCTTGCAATTGAAACATTTACCAGAGAAGGATGGAACATTTTGATTCATTCTACTTCTACACTGAGTAGCCCTATGCCCATACTTATTGCATTTATAATAGTGACCATTGAAGGATGGGTACCTCTAAGCATTTGGCTGTCTGACCAGAGGTCTTCTTCTTTGATTTCTGAACTAGTATCCTCTGCTTTGCCTTGACTCATTTTTTATTTGACTAGATTCTAAACTTTCTCCTTTCTCAAATCCCAAACCATGTTTGTCATCAGCACTCTTCTATCTAGCAATCATTTCATCAAGCTTTGTAGTACTTATCTTGAATTTTTCTTCAAAGCTTTTGGCCTTTTCCAGGTCTATTTTTACACTTACAATTTCTTTTTCAAGTTTTACACAGTCTTCTGATCTGTTCTTCACAATTAAATTCAGATCATCTTCTGCACTTATTCTTTCTATAACTTCTGCTTCCAAATCATTCAGGGCTATATTTGCTTATATCAATTGATCATTAACTTGTTTGTATTTGTCTTTGAATTTCTTGACTTGCTCTTTTAGCTTTGAGATGCATTCATTAGCTTGTTGTTGTTGGAATTAGACCAGACAACTTAGAGGGGGCGTGAATCAGTTGTCACACACTTTAAACTTTTTCTACTTTTAACCTTCTTTATTATCTTACTACCAAATTAGTGATGTAAACATTAAAGCAGAGATCAATAACATAAGAGCAAAAACATAATCAACACACTTGACACCAATATTTTGACGTGGAAACCTAGTTAAGGGAAAAAACCACGGTGGGGGTTAACCCACAAAGATTTGTACCCTATTAAAAGTACTTTAGAAAAATAGAAGGCACATGCCTTCAGGCACACTGCCCAAAGCTCACTGCTCAAAAGAGGAGGCTCGCTGCCTACACAATTAATTTAGAATAGAATGAATTAACTGAAAAATAGTATCTACTTCATTCTTGGTTTAGTTTCAGTGAATGCTCAAAAACTTCTGCTTTGGCCCAGATTCTTCTTTACTGACTTCACACTCTATACTACTCTCGCTCCTTTTCTTCTCTGACTTGCTTCTGATCTTTTATTTGGATTTAATCTATTTTGCACAAGGATGATGTTTGATAACTCTTCAACAAGTATTTATACACTTCATCCATCTTGGAATGATCAACAAGGTTAGCCAAACTTAACGTGGATCTTTACATTGTCGGCCAATCATAGCTGAGACTTGAGTCTTCCTCTATTAACATGCCATGCTTCATAAAATGATTTTTAGATCATCTACAACACTCTAGGAACATCTGATTAGCCAAGACTGGGAAGAATAGCAACAACCAAGAGGAAACCTTCAATCACAAGCTCCTTTGTCAATGCAGACCACCAACACAATAGCCACATGATCCAAAGACCACCACAAGCACAATTAAGTCAACAGGAATAACCACACCACTTCACATCACCAGAATCACTTGCATCTTCACACTGAGCCTCAAGAACACACACTTCCATGACTGTCATACTAGAAAGATTGCTTCTGGATCTCCAAACCATGAGCCACTTGAGTTGAGTGAACACACCATCCCAGACATGCAATTAGATCACAATATTCTCATACCAGAACAATCTCGACCCCTTCTTACCACTCTGTCATCACAGAACAACTGTAAAAACTTGTCTTACTCAGAGGGCCATAACTTCGCCAAATCTTCATGTGGACCTCTCAAATCTCAACTGGAGCAACAATAGACAATCCTCTACAAACCATTTAATCTGTAAACTCTGATCTTCACCTTATTGGAAATACTGATCACTCCTCTACACTGTCTTCACTGTTTTTGATAGAAGGATATGTTGACATCAATGACAACACATTAGGCACATATTTGCAATAATCTCCCCCTTTGTCATTGATGGAAACATATGATGTGAAAAACTGATTTAGCCATCAAGACAAGAACTTCTCCCCCTTTCTCTTATCACACTTGCAACCACTTTCTTCACTACTCCCCCTTTCTCCAGCAACTACTTACTTCCAAGTTTTTCACATGACTTCTCTCCCCCTTTGACATCAATGGCAAAGGGTGCATATTTGCAATCATCTCTTCCCCTTTTTATTTCAGGCTGATCTCCAACGTTTACATACTTACTACTCCTTAGAGTAGTATTTTCTCAACATCAATTTGGATCTCAAGATATGACTGAGAATTCCACCAGACTGATGCACCTTAGTGCATCTTAGTTCTAATTTGGAGGGGTAATAACCCCTAACTTCTCTTTGAGATATTCAAAGGTATCCTTGGGAAGAGGCTTAGTGAAGATATCTGCAATCTAATCTTTGGATGACACAAACTCCAACTTGACTTCATTCT
The DNA here is from genome assembly GCA_027924645.1 of Cunninghamia lanceolata. Taxonomy (NCBI): domain Eukaryota; kingdom Viridiplantae; phylum Streptophyta; class Pinopsida; order Cupressales; family Cupressaceae; genus Cunninghamia; species Cunninghamia lanceolata. Next base: position 5,483,485 of record BSBN01001560.1, read on the forward strand.
CATTTACCTTCTCTCTCAAGAAATAAAATTTTATAGATATATGCTTTGTCTTTTAATGCAACAATGGATTCTTTGAGATACTTATTGCACTAGAATTATCACAAAAGATTGTGACTGGCTCCTCAAACACAACTCTAATGTCCTTTCAACATTTGCTTCATCCACAGAACTTGAGCAAAATTATTTGCTACTACTATATATTCTGCTTCTGTAGTAGATAGAGATAGTTCCTCTTTCTTTTTGCTCATCCAAGAGACCAACCTCTTTCTCAAGAAAAAGGCACCACCACTAGTACTTTTTATGTCATCCACATCTCCTGCCCAATCAACATCTGTGTATGCATGAAGAGTAAAGCCATTGTCTTTTGGATACCACAATCCATAATCAATTGTCCCCTTGAGATATCTAAAAATTCTTTTGACTACCACAACATGGGATTCTTTTGGATTAGATTGAAATCTAGAAACAAGTTCAAGAACGTTCATGATGTCAGGTCTGGTCTAGGTTAGATAGAGTAATCCTCCAATCATTGATCTATACCTTTTCTGATTTGCCTTGGGTGAATCATCATCTTTACTTAACTTGCATCTGGTTACCATAGGTGTACATACTGGCTTTGAATCTTCCATTCCAAACTTCTTCAGTAATTCATTCCCATACTTGGACTAAGATATAAAGATACCTTTGTCTGACTAAACAATTTGCAGACCTAGGAAGAAATTCATCTCTCCAAACATAGACATTTCAAATTTCCTTTTCATTTGGTCAGCAAATGTTTTGCACATACATTCATTTCCACAAAAAATGATATCATCAACAAAGACTCCAACAATTAGGATGTCCTCATGATTAATCTTGAAGTAAAGATTACTATCAGTAGTACCTTTGCTAAAACCTATCTTAAGTAGATATTTATCCAATCTTGCATACCATGCTCTTAGAGCTTGCTTGAGTTCATACAATACTTTTCTTAGTCTACAAACCATGTCACCTTGATCAAACAACTGAAATCCTTTTGGTTTCTCAATGTAGATTTGTTCCTCCAAATCTCCATTCAGGAATGCTGATTTGACATCCATCTAATACACTTTAAAATCTTTGAAAGCAACAAATGCAAGAAACAATCTAATTGCCTCTATTGATGCCACCAGAACAAAGTTTCTTCAAAATCAATTCCTTCTACTTGAGAATAGCCTTTGTATTCCAACCTTGCTTTGTTTCTTACAACTTCACCATCTTCATTTAGTTTATTCCGGAAGACCCATTTGGTTCAAATTACATTTTTGTCCTCTGGCCTAGGAACAAGATCCCAAGTGTGGTTCTTTTCAATTGGCATTAATTCTTCTTCCATTGCTTTTACCCAATTTTCATCAGTGCAGGCTTCACCAACTGATTTAGGTTCAATCCTTGAAATCAAACAAATCTATTCTTGATCTTTAGCAACTCTTCTCCTAGTTCAAACACCTTTATTTCTATCCCCTATGATTTGATCTTCAGGATGATCCATTCTTACATACCTAGGGTTTTGGGAATTGCTTGAGCTTCTATTTCTTGAGCTTGTTCCTCAACATCTGTATTAATTCCTTGAGTCTCTGGAGTTTCTGGATCAGTCTGCATCAAAGTTTGAACTAACCTTCCTTGTATTTGACTCTCAGTTTGATCATCTAAATCATATCTGTAGAACCTGGAATGTCCTTCCTTGCTCTCATCAACTCTAACATTAGCACTTTCAACAATCTTTTTCAACCTCTTGTTAAAGCACCGGTAAGCCTTACTTTGAGTAGAGTATCCCAAAAATATTCCCTCATCACTTCTTGTATCAAATTTACCTAAATCCTCATCTCTTTTGATATAGCATTTACTACCAAAAACTCTAAAATATCTCATAGTAGGAGGATGACCAAACCATAGTTCATAAGGGGTCTTACCAGAATTGCCTCTGATCTGCTCCCGGTTAAGAGTGTAGACAGCAGTACTTACAACTTCTCTCCAATAAGCTTGAGGAACATTTATTTCCATCATCATGGTCATGGCAACGTCTTGAATGGTCCAATTCTTTCTTTCCACAACTCCATTTTGTTGGGGAGTCCTAGGAGCAGATAACTATCTTTTTATGCCATGCTTTTTCACAAAAAACATCAAACTCATGGGAAGTAAATTCTCCACCTCTATCAGATCTCAGACATTTCAAATTTTCACCAATTTCATTTTCCACCATCACTTTGAACACCTTGAATTTTTCAAGAGCTTCTAATTTTTCTTTTAGGAAGGTTACCCATATCATCCTAGAGTAGTCATCTATCAGTAACATGAAATATCTATCTCCTTACACACACCTAATTCTAGTAGGACCACATAGATCAGTATGTACCAGTTCCAATCATCCATTTGAGACTTGTTCCTTACTTTTGAATGAAATATTGCTCTGTTTCCCCAATTGACATTCTCTACACATGCTATTAGGTTTCACAAGTTTTGGAAGATCTCTCACAGCCTAAGTGGTACTTATTTTGATAATATTATCAAAATTCACATGACACATCCTCCTATGCCATAACCAACTTTGATCTATCTGAGCAATCAAATAGCTTTTACCAGAGCTACTTAAATGAAAAATGTTACCTCTAGTTTGAGTACCAGATACAATTTCAGTTCTTAAACTTTCCAAGATTCTGCACTTTCCATCTTTGAATCAAAGATCATAACCTTTATCAACCAACTGTCCAACACTGAGAAGATTATGTTTCAGTCTTTCCACATATAGAACATCATTTATGCTATTCTTACCATCAAAAGAGATGGATCCTCTGCCATAGATTCTACCTGCTAAGTTATCTCCAAATTTCACAAGCCCACTTTCATAATTTTCAAAATTCACAAACTTACTCTTGTCTCTAGTCATATGATGAGAACATCCACTATCAATCACCCATTCATCTTTCTCAACAACCTGAGCAGCCAATGTACTTTCCATATTTGCATAGCTAGTAGATTCAGTAGACACCAAATCTTCTTCTTTAATGGCAATGAACACCCAATCATTTTCAGGGGAACCTCCATGATTAGATTCATCATCTGTGACTCCTTCTTCACTAGTTTCTTGAACATAGTAACATTTGTTCTGATTTCGATATCTGTTAGGGTTTGGTTTTGAAAACCTCTCCAAACATCTTGAGGCAAAAGGACCAATCTTATTGCAAGAAAAACATTTGAGTGGCAATTTTCCTTCATACTTACCGGATCCTCTTGGTAATCTTTTGGCGAGAAGAGCTTCAAGATCAATAGTTTCAAGTTCAATATCTTCAAGATCCTTCCTTGTCTTCACTAATCTATTTGATCTTGTAGAAGAGCTTTCACCCGGATCATATCTTTGCTTCCCATGAACACTAGCTTTGAATGCAGATTCAGACTTAGGAAGAGAATCACCAAACTCACTTAATTCAAAAGCTGAAATTTTGTCAACCAACTAATCTCTTGTAACTTTTGAGACAGTCCTGATCTCCTCTATAGCAGCAACTTTATGTTTGTATGAATCAGGTAAAGATCTAAGTACTTTTGCAACAATCTTTGATTCATCCAAAGTTCCACCAACACACCTGATACCACACACAAGTTCATTTATCTTTTGCATGTAGATTGTGATGTTTTCATCTTCACTCATCCTTAGATTTTCAAATTTTCCTCTCAGACTTTGTAGCTTGGCACATTTGACATATTCATCACCTTCATAAAGATTCTCCAACTTCTTCCAGATTTAATGAGCAGTTTTTAGTCCAAAGACATTTGTCATTTCTGAATCAGTCAAGGCACTCAACAAGGCTTCTTTAGCTCAAAGGTTATTTTTAGTATCTTTGACTTGATCTGGAGTTGAAGGACCTTTCTCTGGAGGTTTATACTCAACACTGGTTATTTCCCAATAGGCATCACCCATGCATTGTAAATGGTACTCCATGCGATTCTTCCAAACAGAATAATTTGTTCCATCAAATCTCAGACTATCCTTCTTGTAGGTCGACATCCTAGATCTCCTCAAGCGGTTAGGCTTTTATAAGAGGATCTAGATCTGATACCAATTGTTGGAATTAGATCAGACAATTGAGAGGGGGGTGAATCAGTTGTCACACACTTTAAAATTTTTCTTCTTTTAACCTTCTTTATTATCTTACTACCAGATTAGTGATGTAAACATTAAAGTAGAGATCAATAACATAAGAGTAGAAACATAATCAACACACTTGACAACAAGATTTTGACGTGGAAACTCGGTTAAGGGAAAAACCATGGTGGGGGTTAACCCACAAAGATTTGTACCCTATTAAAAGTACTTTAGAAAAATAGAAAGCACATGCCTTCAGGCGCACTGCCCAGAGCTCACTACTCAAAAGAGGAGGCTCACTGCCTACACAATTAATTTAGAATAGAATGAATTAACTAAAAAATAGCATCTACTTCATGCCTGGTTTAGTTTCAATGAATGCTCAAAAACTTCTACTTTGCCCCAGATTCTTCTTTACTGACTTCACACTCTATACTGCTCTCGCTCCTTTTCTTCTCTGCCTTGCTTTTGATCCTTTATTCGGATTTAATCTATTCTACACAAGGATGATGTTTGACAACTCTTCAACAAGTATTTATACACTTCATCCATCTTGGAATGATCAACAAGGTTGGACAAACTTAATGTGGATCTTTACACTGTCAGCCAATCATAGCTGAGACTTGAGTCTTCCTCTATTAACACACCATGCTTCATAAAATGGTTTTTAGATCATCTACAACATGCTAGGAACATCTGGTCAGCCAAGACTGGGAAGAACAACAACAACCAAGAGGAAACATTCAATCACAAGATCCTTTGTCAATGCGGACCACCAACACAATAGCCACATGATCCAGAGACCATCACAAGCACAATTAAGTCAACAGGAACAACCACACCACTTCGCATCACCAGAATCACTTGCATCTTCACATTGAGCCTCAAGAACACACACTACCATGACTGTCATACTAGAAAGATTGCTTCTAGATCCCCAAACCATGAGCCAATCAAGTTGAGTGAACACACCAACATCCCAGACATGCATCTAGATCTGCAGATCACAATATTCTCATACCGAACCAATCTGGACCCCCTTCTTGCCACTCTGTCATCATAGAACAACTGCAGAAACTTGTCTTACTCAGAGGGCCATAACTTTGCCAAATCTTCATGCGGACCTCTCAAATCTCAACTGGAGAAACAATAGATAATCCTCTACAAACCCTTTAATCTGTAAACTCTGATCTTCACCTTACTGGAAATATTGATCACTCCTCTGCACTATCTTCACTATTTCTGATAGAAGGATATGTTGACATCAATGACAACACATCAGGCACATATTTGTAATAGTTACAAGTTTTCTTTCAGATCGCTGACTTCTACTTCAGAATTTTCAAGATCCATAAGAGCTGCTTCTAGTTGCTTGTTGCTTTCATAATTTCCAAATCTTCTTGCTACCATGATCACACTATCCCAGATCTTCCTTAAGCCGTTAGACTTTTTCCAAGGAACCTTGCTCTGATACCAATTGTTGAATATCAGGAACACTAAGAGGGGGGGTAAATCAATGTTCTATAAACTTTTTCTTTTAACCATTTCCCAAAATAAATTAAACAAGAGCACAACATGCAAATGTATAACAACCATAGAAGCATGACACATGGACAACAAGATTTTTACGTGGAAAACCCAAAGAGGGAAAAACCACGGAGAGGATTAGATCTCAAATATATATTGCAATCTTTACAAATAATGATGTTCAAGCTTGGTCACTCCATGGGCCTGGAACATGCTGGATCACTGCCATGAAGTACAGCTAGGTCTAGCAGGCTCACTCCCTCAACCCTAAACCTAGAAATATTACAGTAAGGGTTGTTAAACCCTATTGGAAGCTCACTTCCTTGATTAAGAAAGGCTCACTTCCAAATACAAATCAAATAGTATATGAAAAGGAATACTGTATAAGCATATGTCAATATGCCAAGGTACAACAACTAAATTTTGAATCCCAAGTCCTCATCATCACTGATCTATATCACTGTTCTGCTATTCACATATTCACATCAATCCCCCATACATCAACACCACCTCAACCAAAATTCATTGCTCTTATATATCCGCATCATGATTTGATCCATAATTAGGTCGACATCCAAGAAGTGAAACGTGTACATAGAAAGATGTAGCTTGTCGGCTCAATCCAATGCACTATATGTTATGTAGACCCAAATCTTTGCCAAAATGTGTTCATATAGGTCGGCTCTAATCATTCAATCACTTAAATAGATCCTTCACACACTAACTCTTCTCCGCACAATGATTTATCATACTAGTCAGCCTGTTCCTTAAGAGCATGCTTAATAGGTTCATCTGTAGACTTACAACTTTTATTGCGGATCACAAAACACTTCCAAAATCATATCAAGGACTCTTCACACATTCCCACTCTTACCCTCAGAACTGCAAGGCATGATATCATCTTGTGGGAGAATGCGGACCATCATAACTCAGACTCTGTCTCTGTCAAACTCTATCAAACACTGTACAGATACTCAGCAACTTGCAACTATCTTTCTAGTGGACCTTAGATCTCACAGCTTTGTAATTGGACACTTCGTACAAGTGTTTACAACACCTTAAAACCACATAACAAAATACTCACCTGCGGAGGAATGCGGACCATTACAATGTGCCCTGTTCACTGTCTCTGCTATATCTCTATTCACCCAGACTTAAATAATTCTTCCAAATGACTTCCGGAGGAAGTCAAGACTTAATCTCTAGAGCATAACACCATCAAACAACTAAGAACATCATACCTAGACTGCATTTCTAGATCATCATCTGCAGAAGCATACTGACCCACTTAATTGTTGTTATATGGAGCCTAATCAGACTCAGAGGTTACATTTTCCCCACTTTTATCGGTGCAGTTTCCCCCCAAATTCCTATGGCGTCAAGGGGCAGCACCCCTTGCGGGGGTTTGGGGGCAACGCCCCCAAGACGGGGTCCAGGGGCAGTGCCCCCGAAACCTCACACGGTTTTTTATTATTTTATAAAGGCACCGGGAGTTATTTTTTCATTGACTGACATAAGAAAACCCTATTTTTGTAACCGACAAAAAGCTTGATAAAAGCGGCTAAGGGTTAGGGTTTTGATATATTGTATTGTAGCATTTTGCACCGGTATTGAGTTGCAGGGATTGCTGATTGTAATCAGTTTGATTTACTGGATAATAATATTGGACTCTCTATTTGGTGGATGTAGCTCGAGTTTGGGTGAACCATGTTAAAACTTGTCTCTCACTGTTATTAATTTTGTGTATTTCCATTTCTCTGTTTAATCTTTATTTGCATTTAATTGATATCTTCTACCGGCTAACCCTAACATTACTGTCCCCTACTATGTAAAGCCCATACTTAGCCATTTCTGCCAACTGGACCTGAATTCCAATGTGACCTTCCGGAGTTATGTCTTCTTGTCATATTGATAAGATCTCTGAGCCTTTTTTCCCTTGTTACCATCAATGACAACATACAAGTCCATACCGAAGCATTGTCTCTTGCCAACAGAATGTTCATATTTCAAAGTTTTGGGAGTGAATGTTCATATTTCAAAGTTCTAATGCAAGAAGTTCACAGTTAGGGTCTTGTGAATTATTGAAGATTCTATCAGAGTTATTCTCACAAGTCATACCTCAGGTATTCAAAGTTTATTGTGCTTAATCAATGTTCTTATGATACCTAAGATTGAAGCTTTGACCTTAAATATCTAGGGTTTCATCATTACTTATGACTCTAGTGTCTAAAACCCTAAGTGAGATCTAAAAATCCTAAGGATTTATGTCTAAAGTATTAGGGTTTATATGGTTTAATGAGAATGTTTTTAATTTGGTCTAGGGTTTATAAATTCCTATAAAGCTAATCTATTTCTAAACCCTAAATGCCCTTTCTAAACCCTAAACTAAGCCGTAAGACCTCTATACTAGCCCGTCATCTTCTAAAGTTACTTTTTGTTATGTTTAGAAAGTGACTTGTTATCTTAGGTTACGACCACTTATGTTAACCTGCTGAAGGATTTTTAACACGTTGTGACTACCGGCCCTCCACTTGCTATAACTGATATTTTTGGTCTTTCACTTATGCAATGGGCGCCAAAAATCTCATCAAAGGCTCTCTTTGAATATTCGATGGGCACACAGGTTTAAATCAAGGGATGTTATTTAAATATGAGCCCTCGACACCTGTGTTTAAGTTTGATGGCCACTGTAATGTCATTGCTTTGTGACAGCTTGAAATGTGATTTTTTAAAGGCTAATTTTAGCCTGTTCAAAAGGTAATTTTGGTGATATTTAAAAGATTCTTTTTAAGATCTTTTTCTATTTTTATAAACTACTCTCTCGAGGCTTTGGAGATTTTAATGGAGGAGTCTTCTTTTTTAAAGTAAGAAAGTTTTTTTTTTGTGGAGAGATAATTATGAATCTTGCAGAATATTTTTGTGGGGTCTGAGATAATAAAGAAGTTTTTTTAGAGGTAGATTGACAAAATATAATTGAAGATTTTTTATGGTCTTTATTTTATGAAGATGGTAATTGCAGAGAAGATGAAGAGATTGAAGAATATTAAAGAGTTATTTTTTGAGAAGAAGAAAATGAATTAGAGAGATAGAGGAATGTGAATGGTCTTGCAAAGAAGAGAAAATTGATCTTATTTTTCTTGCAGGTTCTTCATAGATGCAGAGAAGAAATATATGATTTTTTTTCAGGTTCTATATAGATTATTTTTGAGGATCTATATGTTGAAGAAAAGATTGTTTTTAAAAAGGGTATCTTGGACTGATTTTTTGATATGTGAATATGTGAATGAGTAGATTTGCAAGTGCGTTGAAAAAAAGATTTTTTGGAGGTCTGAGATATGATGAGTTGAAGACATTATTTGTGTAAGGTCATTGAAAAGGAAATTGCAGGTGATTTGATGAAATGATTTAAGTGATTGACAGAGATGAAGGAGATATATTTGCAAGTGTGAATCAAGTACTAGGAAGAAAATATGCAGCCAAGTGCATAGAAGGTTTTAATATCAAAGAAGGTCTATCTTTTGATGAAGAAAGCATGAAATGTATTCTCAATAAGAATTTTATATGTGATGAAGAGAGTTAAGACATTTGGTGTATTTAGAGAATCAGGGCAATCCCCTGAATTGAAATTTCTTTCTTATGTTCACATTTTTGCCAGTGAGGCTTTGTATGCTAGTGAGACTTTGTATGCTAGTGAGACTTTGTATGCCAGTGAGACTTTGTATGCTACTGGGGCTTTGTAATTGGAAGATTTAGTTAAGCTAGTGAGGCATTTCAGAGTGGTTTTTCTTCCCCTTGAGGGTTTTCCACTCATCAAATCAGGTGTTATGTTTCTTGTTTGTCTTCATGTGTGCATGTGCCCTAATGATTTGTTCTTAAGGTCCTGATTCATACCTTTCATTATCATACTTGTGCATATGTGTTTAACATATCATTGATGTCTTCCTCCCTCTTTATCTTGTATGTTAAAAGGTGCAACAACTTGTAAAAGTTTATACAACACTGATTCACCCCTCCCTGTCAGTGTTGTCTTGGACTCCAACAATCACTTGGGCACCATATGACTAGGGAACAAGTCCTTTTAGGCACGATCTCAACTATGAGTGGTAAAAAACACAAGGGGCTAGTTACATCAATGATACTTAAGGGGATCAACCAATGACTTATAAGTGAAATAACCTAGAAAACCAGTCAATATAGAAAAAGAACCCTACAGAGAATAAAACCTTAGGGAACTAATACACCATTTGACAATGTTAAACCCTAAATCCTAGCCCACAAAAGGAAACCATTACATAGAAAATTGACACAAGGAAAAGCTCCAACACTAGCTCTTATTCAGGGATGCATGTTCCAACGAGACATAGAAAGAATTTAGGGAATTCTAGGACGCAAACCACAACACAAAGATAACATGATGAACACTTCACCATGGGTCATAGACAACCATGGTTGCACAAGATAAAACACATGGGCAAGAAAACCGTGTATGAAAAAAATGAGTTGAAGCTCATGAGAAATAATGTTGTAGGAATTATCCATAATCAGAGAAGATTTTGAAAAAAATTGTTGACCAGAAGCACATGACATTATTAGCTATTATTTTGTTTGGAACACCAAAATTGGTTATGATATGTTCAAGAATTAAATCAATCACCACCCTATTAGTAGCCCTCCTACTAGGGATAACCTCAACCTAATTAGTGAAGTAATTAGTGGGTACCAAGATCCACTTGAACCCTTCATTAGACATTTCTATAATTTCTCTAATGAAATCAATCTCCCATTTGTAAAAAGGTGCTTCTACAGTTATAGGTCTTAAAGGTAAAACACCTGATCCTTTCAACTTCCCTAAGAAATGCTAATAAGAATCACATTTCTAGACTAATTTGTGTGCATCAGAGAACAAGCTTGACCACCAATAAATAGATCAGAGAATCCCGTGGGTTGTAGTTTTAGCGATGAAATGTCCACCACATACACCACTGTGTAGCTCTAGTAAGATTGCAACGACTTCTTCATCTAGGCATCTCGAAAGATCACCATCTCTATTTCTCCACACTAGAGTTCCATCCACCAATATGTATCTTAAGGCTTGTAGTTTCAAAGTTCTTTTTTAATTATTAGTGAAATCAAAAGGGCATTCCATATGAAGCAAGTAACACACAATTTCCTTATATTAGATTCTTTATTTGCTCCATCCTATTTAGATGCATGATCCGATGTTGTTGAGCTTTAATTAGATCGATCCCTACTTCAAGTGCTATCTTGAGTGTTTCCAATTCATATTCAATGGGGAGTACTGGTTTCTTCCCATAAACTAGTTCATAAGGATGAACTTATTTGTGGTTCTCTAGGTAGTGTTGTAGGCCCATACAACTTCTGTCATTCTATCGACCCAATTTGTTCTTTTGGTTGAGACTGTCTTGGTTAAAATATTCTCTAGCTCCCTGTTAGTTACTTCAACTTGTCCATTGGCTTGAGGATGGTAAGGAGAGGATTTTCTATGACTGATCTAGTACCTATTCATGAATGTGCTAATCATGGCGGACATAAATTGGGATCCCTGGTCTAATACAAGGACCCTTGGAGCTCCCCAAATCTCTGCAATATGTGCTTATATATGAAATCTGCCACCTTCTCTTCTTTTGTAGATGACATGGCCTTTTCTTCAAACCATTTGGTAGTATAGTTGGTCCAGACCAAGATGTAGTGGTTACCTCGTGAAGGTGGGTCTATGGGACCCACAAAATCTATACCCCACTTTTCAAATGGTTCAAGAACCACCTGGGGGTGAAGAGGCATCTCATTAGACAATGTAGGTTGTCCCATTCTTTGGCACTAGTCGCATTGATTGACATATTATTGGATGTCCTTCATCGTGGTGGGCTAAAAATATCTAGTTCCAAGGATCTTATGTCTAGTCCAGAGGGAAAAAAAAGTCCTCCAGATGACTCATCATGGCATGTGCAAATAATGTCATAAACTTCAGTCTCCTGCACACATCTTCTCAAAACATGATCAGGGCAACATTTAAATAGGATACCATTTATCCATTTATATCTAGAACTATTCTTAACTAGCTTTTTCATTTCTTTAGGGGTGAAATGTGGAGGGCACTTCCCTGTTACTAGATAGTTAGCAAGATCAGCAAACAATGGAAATTGGATTGAAATAGGAAATAGGTGTTTATCTGGAAATGCATCATCAACTGGGTCATTATTTCCCTACTCAACTAATCTTGACAAAATGTTAGCAACCACATTGTCTTTTCTAGGTTTGTCAAATATGGTGATGCCAAATTCTTGCAGTAACAACAACCAGTGAATGATTTTTCCTCCAACTACAACTTTATTCATAAGGTATCTAATGGCAGCATGATCTGTGTGAACAAATACCTTGTATCCTATTATGTAGTGGTAGAATTTATTAATGGCATAGACTACTACCAGGAATTCTTTCTTAGTGGTTGTATAGTTCTTCTCAGCTGGGTCCAGATTTTTACTAATATAGTAGATAGCATGTATGCCTCTAGATTCACCTGTCTATCCCAAGACAACTCCTATTGCTTGATTGGAAGCATCCATATGGATGTGGAAATGTTTCCCCAATTAGGTCTCTTAATAATAGCTGCTAAGATCAATTATTTTTTTATGGATTCAAATGATTCTTGGCATTGGCTAGTCCAATTAAATTTAGAATCTTTTTTCATGAGGGTAAACAATGGGTCTGCTATTCTACTAAAATTTTCAATAAACTGTCTATAGTAGCTAGCATACCCTAAGAAACTCCTAACTTCATTTTGGGTTTGGGGTGTAGAGATCTGCACTATGATCTCAATTTTCTTAGGGTCTACTTTAATTCCCTCCTAAGAAATATGGTAGCTAAGAACTATCCCCTTTGTCATCATAATAAGGCACTTATCATGATTTAGGGATAGTTGATGCTCTTTACACCATTCAAAGACTTTGTTGAGGTTACTCAAGGCTTCATCAAACATCTTACCATGGACTATAAAACCATCCATATATATCTCAACACATGTATTGGTAAGATCAGCAAAAATTGTGAGGATAGCTCATTGGAAAGTAGTTGGGGAATTACATAACTCAAAGGGTAGAACTCTGTAAGCATATGTCCCCCATGGGAAAGTAAAGGTGGCTTTATCTTGATCCTCTGGAGCTACCTGGATTTGGTTGTAGCCACTGAATCCATCCAAGAAGGAGAAATATTGGCTGCCAGCCAAATTGTCCAGCACTTGTTCGATGAAAGGGAGAGGAAAATAATCCTTTTTAGTTTCTTTGTTCAACTCCCTGTAATTGATATAGACATGCCACTTCCCATTTTTGTTTTGCATAATCACTAATGGCAAAATCCATTGGCTATCAGAAATGTGGTATATGAATCCAACCTGCAACAATTTCTTTATTTCTTCCTTTACTATTTCTCTAACTGCAGGGTTGATTATCCTCTGGGGTTGCCTTAGAGGCCTAACATCCTCTTTGGAGATATGATGATGCACACACTTGGATGAAAGACTTTCATATCTCTATACCCCCAAGAGAAATCTTGCGTATGATTTTTCAATAATGTAATTAGTTTTTCTCCTTCCATGTCTACTAACCAACAATTGATGGATAGCTATTTGTTTGCGTGGACCATAATTTTTTTTGTACCAAAGTAGATAGAATGAACTTATCTATAAGGTTTGATGAATGTATTTAGAGGACAACAGTGAGGAAGGATTTTATGCAATGTTTTTTCTTGCTGGTAATCTAATTGGGATGCTACTTCATCTAAAAATGGACAATTGAATGCTCTTAATGAGAGTCTTTTGGATTCCTCTAGAGCCATCCATAGACATCTTGTTGCACATCGAAAGATGATTCAGTTTTATCCTCTTGTTGTGATATTCCTCTAAATGTTCTATAATTGTGACCATGGCTAATGTGGAAGCATTTTCTTCATCTAACTCTGTAAGATCATCTACCCATAGTTTTTTTTCATATTGCATGGATGGTTTAGCAAGTGGGTAGATAGAAAGTTCCTTTAATTTGGTCCCATTAAAAATGGTCAATTCCCTGACTGAAAGTCAATGAGGGCTGCTACTTTAACCAACCAGGGTCAGCCTAATATGATTGTATACCTAGATTTCTTCTTCCTTGTTTCAAGGATTAGGAAGTCCACAGAGTATTCCCAAGTGTCTATTTTTATGATAACATCTTCCAATATTCCCTCAAGTTTACTGATGGATAGGCTAGCAAGCTGCAAAACTGTAGACGTTGGTTGCATGTTAGTCAAAGATAGTGATTCTGTAGTATCTGTATTTATCACGTTAATGGTAGCCCCTAGGTCAATCAACACATTTAAAACTAGAACCCCTCTTATTACTACTGAAATAACAAGACTTCCTGGGTCACCGTATTTTTGTGGAATCAATTTTCCTGATAGGACATCTACTAGTTTTCCCCCTACTTAAATGGTTTTTGGCAACTTCCTCTTCCTTCCAAGGATCTTTAAACATAAGTCCCTAATTATTTGATAAATTTCTGAAATTTCTTTGATGGCTTGTAACAAGGGGACTTTAGTATTGATTTTTCAGAGTTCTCTAATCAGTTGAGAGTCAAGATGGGTATTATGGAGCTCTCTAGATCTCTCTGGAGCAAGTTGTCTTAATCACTCAGGAAATTGAATTGACACCACATGTGGAACCTTTTCATGGCTCATTTTTTTAGGTGCCTCTTCTTGTGGTTATTCTTTATCATCATCAGAAAAAACATCAACTTCCTCCAAGATTTCTACAGTAAGGAATTTTATTGAGATGTTATGAGAACACAATTGAAGATCATTAATTTCTATAATATTTAAGGTTGCCATGTTTTGATATATGTTGTAAACTTGTTGTTGATGGTAGTTGTTCTTAGGATTTGGAATGGGTTGAGCAGGTAGCTGTGGTTAGTTTACTTGTTCTCCAGAATTTGGTGGTGGAGGATGAGATGGTCTAGACAACAAAACTTGTGGTTGATTACCATAACATCGTGATCCTTGGTTATATTGGGGAACCCATGGCTGTTGATATTGACTTTGATTTTTCCATTAGGGAGAAACCCAAGGCTGATTCCTCCACTCGAGTTGAGGTGAAGATGGACCCCACTAGGGTATCATTTGTGGAGGAGGGCCTCCCCAAGATCCAGGCCATTGGTTTGGTCCCCAATTTAAAGGATTTTGAGGCCCACCAAATTGCCCTAAATAAGGATTAAATTAAAGTTTGGTTTCTTTTGTCTAATGAAATTCAATTCTTCTTCAACCTGTGGTATCTTTTTCAACCTATTTTTTATCTTAGGTAGCAAACCACATTCATTTGTGGGGTGATGTTTATCACAAATGCCACACAACTCTATCCTATTTAATGGGCATTCTCGGAGTGGATGTTTTTTCCTACATCTAGGATAGTAAATGGCTAAAGGCTCGGTAGTCTTCTTGGTTTCTTGCATTTCATCCAAGGTGGTATTCAACAAGAGTAGGATGTCAATTTTGAGGTTAACTAGTTCTTCCATTACCTTGGCGACATCATTACCACCACTTTTCCCCTTTTTAAGTTTTTTGTTGCTTGTGCGTGTACGCAAGTAATTCTTGTTGTACTCCACTATTTCTTCAAAACTAAGCTTGTTGATACCCCCTCAACCCATGAGATTTAAGACTTCCCTAGCATCTTCATCTCTGCCTCTTAGAAAAATGGTCTTGCTAAGTTCTTCATCCAGGTTACTACCACACCTCCTATGAACAAATATCAAGCAATCCACATAATCTTCTAGATTTTCATCTTTAAGTTGGTTCATTCTAAAGAGTTCTTCCTTCATATCTCAGACTCTATAGTAGTCCTGATATTTATTGAGAAAAGGATTTTCCATCTCGTCCCAAGTGTGTATGGAATCAATAGTCAATCCCATAAACCAATGTAAGGTAGACTCTTTCAAGGTGGAAGGAAAAAGTTTTAACTTTTGGTTATCAGTCTCATAGTCACATATTTGACAAAGGATTTTGAATTTGAATAGGAACTGATTAGGATCTTCAGAAACATTTCCCCTAAATGTTGGTAACACTAAGGGTGATATGTTTTTCATGGGTGGCTCATTTCTCTTAGGAGTTAGAGAGATTGGATAAGAGAATGTTCTATTATTTGTCTCATCTTCTCCTAAAATGTTATCTGCCATATTGATGGGAAGTCTGGGAACCGTGTATAACTCAAAGTTCGTTGGATGTTCTGATATTTATCTTGGTTAGGTCCAACTGGTGGATGATTTTCTAATGTACTAGTTTAGGATATTTTTATGAAGCGACCTAGAAAATCTCTAGGCCTAATCATAAAATATAGGATCCTCAAATGCTCTTACCTTACCAACACCTAAACTTATAAGATTTTTTGTTAGGTTCCCCAACAATGGCACCAAAAATGATAGGTTCATTGTAGTCATCAATTACCACTATCATTTAGCTTTATCAATCTAGGGTGGTGTCTGGAGCTGTCTGCGGTAAGGTCTTTTCCTTGGGGGTTTTTACTCAAGGCAATCCTATTCTAGATTAGAATGAAAAAGAAAGTATCTCCAAAAGCATACAATCTATACTACTGTTGCTGAAACACACATATAGAAATAAATGCTACACTAATTAAAGTACTAAATTGAAATGTTGAATCAAAATGATGAAGTGAAAGCTACACTAACACACACATAAAGATAAATGTTGAAACAAAATTAAACAATGCTACTGTTAACAAGACTAATTCTGGAAAGTACTATCTTTGTCATTTTTTGATAATCCTACAGGTAGATGAGAATAAACATGCAAAACAAAGTTTACTTAACCACACCACATAAATTACAATGCATAACAAAGAAAATGCAATTATGGAGAATAAAATACCAGTAGATCTCCTCCTTCAGGTAGAGTGGGTCCTACTCTCTAATGGGTCCAAATATTGAATTCTTTTATGCTATTTCTTATGCTTCCAAACTTTATACCTATGCTATTTCAAGATACTTCTCTAAGACATTACTACCATAATATGTTGTCTTTTATATATATTCTGCAAACCTTGAACTTAATATGCCAATGGGAACCATGGTGATAGTATTTGTCAAATGCATGAGTTAGACATAAGTATGTATGTATATAAATGGGATTTTTTGGATTAATTATGAAGGCTATTTTGTATGCATATGTTCTATGGATTAACCCTGTGCAGCAACAAGTTGGTAGTATTAAGGAGATGAGAATTCACAGCACACTGCAAGACAGCATTGAAGGAAGTCACAGTTAAGTGCCCACTGAAGTTGAACATGATCATCATGGAGGAATAAATACAAGTGAAGAAGAAGACTTGCTCTAGAATTTTGATCTCAACTTATGTGTTTTCATTTCATGAGTCGTTGGATAGGAATTTTTGTTTAAGTAGGACTCTACTTCCTTTGTTTTAGTTTAGATTAATAAATTGATCTTGAACCTATACCCTGATATATAGGGATGAAGTTATGATCAAGTTAGTTAGTAGTTAAATCGTACTTTCCCATTTTTGTATAAGTTATAAGGGATGAGTTCGATGGGAAGTTAGTTAGAAGAAGTTTTTATTTTCCAAGATACTTTAATCTACAGGTTCTCAATAGTTACTCTATTTTTATGTTGGAAGATACAAACATGTTTTATTGAATACAATCTGGGAAGATTTTGTTTCTAATATGAAGTGAATACAACTATGTGTTATGAGAATTTGAAGTAGATTTAGTTTCTAGATCAAGTGAGATAGTTCCCTGAGTTGGCCACTCAAGGTACTAACTCTCACTTCGTATTTTCCCTTATTTATTCATGCATTCTTAGTTAAAACTATTTCATGTTATTTTGTAAAAACTACATTGTGGAATTAGTAGAATATCTTGATTGCTATTTCTAGTAATTGTGATTCACAAGTAGATTGCATACTTGGAGTCCTCCAGAGGTTAGTGTCAATTCTTTTATCATTCTATGTATTTCAAGTTACTTCTGTAATTCTCTGTTTAATATAGTTATCTTTAGCTTATGCTGAGGGTGTGTAGACACCCTAAAATGACCAAGTCGTCGCACTACTCGCATTTCATCTAATTCTTCTAATCACCTGCATTTCAACATTAATTGAATAATCTAATTATTTAATTAATTAAATTAAATTCTTCTACTATTCTTCCACAATTAAATAATTTTAATTATTTAATTAAATAATTATCTTCTGTCCAAATCTCAAGTCTCCATTAATTAAATAAATCATATTATTTAATTAATTCATCAGAAATTCCCTCTTATCCAAACAATTAAATAATTCCCATTTATTTAATTAAATCAAATTCATTCTTCCAAATTTGAATAAATCAAATCAAATTTATTTAAATCCTCTCAATCTCCAAAAATAAAATAAATCAAATATTTTATTTATTCTTCCAAATCATGCACAACAATTAAATAAATTTATTTATTTAATTTGCTTTCTTATCTACAAATATCTTTCAAATCTTCTAAAAACAAGTCTTCTTCTCCATGCACACAAAATTAAATAATTTATTATTTAATTTCTCTCAAATCATGCAAAAGCAAATCTTAAGTCGAGTTATCTATTCACTCAACCTTGTTTTTATCAATTTCTCTTAAATTAGAAAAAAACTTTCTAATTTATGAAAAGCATGTCTTATCTTTAGAAAAGAAAGTGATTAACTCAAATAAAACAGCTTTTGTGTGACACTTGTCTTCTTCTTATTCGTTGCACATTCCTCAACTGTTCCCCTTCGTTGATTCTTCCAAATTATCTGGACCATTGATCGATCATGTTTGAAACCTATATAAACCCCCCCCATCTCCTTCATTAAGCCTCTTCGATCACTTATTCTCAGGCATACTTAACAGCACTTTGAGCATACATCGCATCGATTGAGCAACTTTATGATCTCTTAACATTGATCTTTTGAGCACTTTACTTGCTTGTTGTAAACATGGTTTCGCAACACTATTAAGCAATCCACATTCATCCAAAGGGAACAATACAAATCTCGGTAAAAGCTTTCATATTTCATTGATTTATTAGTAATGGCTTTTATTTAGATTGGTTCTTTTTATGTTATTGGGTTTTTGATTTGTTAGTTTTAATTTAATTGATTTTCCTCATACACATTCTGGCACGCCCGATGGGACACACTAATCCCTCTTTTTCTTTGAGAATTTTTTTTTAAGTTACAGTACGAAACAACGCAAAAGACACAGAAAATCGCTTTTGGTAGTATCCTTAAGTGCTCTTGGAGGCACAGGACAGCGCCCTCGAGCGATACTGCGGTGCTTCTGGTAACACAGAGCGACGCTTTTGGTAACACAGACCGATGCTTTTGGTAGTATCGTTAAGTGCTTTCGGCAAAATTGATTTTCTAACATTGGTTGGTGTTTTTTTTGCAGGGTTTTTATTCATATACATATCTTTGATTTGTCTGACAAGCTATTTTATTTGTCTTTCAAACTATCTTTTTTATACTTCCTAAGCTAACTTATTTAGGGGTATTTTTGATATTTGAGTTAACCTATCTATTCGCGACACCTTTTTGAGTTTGATTGATTGCAGGATATAGATCTAGTAGATATTACTTCTCAGAACATTAGATCAATCATGAAATCTTATCTGAACCTAGTTATTTTGACAAAGTATGACTTTTTTTGGATCTAAGATAGAACAATGCTTTTGGTTACACAGTACAGCGCTTCCGGTAGCATAGTTCGATGCTTCTGGCTCTGATTCAGCGCTTCTGATAGCACAGTGAGGCACTTCTGGTCTGCATCACCGTGCGTTTGGAAACATAGTTTGATGCTATTGGTATCACAGTAAGTCACGTTCGGTAAGACAGCAACTCACTTTTGGTCAATTTGATTTATTTTTGCTAACTTGTGAGTTGTTGTGGAACTAATTGACTTGTTGCAGCTTCTTATCACTCACATAGAGCAAAAAGGTTTTTCTAATATGTTCATGCAGGATGAGCATTGAAAAAATCTTGATTTATCTCACTAAGTCTTAGAAACATATTGCCTTCTTAAGGGATAATTGAACAAATCATTTCGGCAATCTAAGTCTTAGGAACATACTGCTTTTCTTAAGGGACAATGGACATGTATGTGAAAACACCTCAATTTTCTAAGGGACAATGGACATAAATGCCAAACACTTCAATTTCATAAGGGACAATTGACAACTACAAATGTGTGTGTGCCTAATTTAGTTGCACCTTATTTTTCTTATAACAGGACAATTGAACCTTTGTTTGACGTGCTTGCTCTTACATTTCAGTACTTCCTTTAGAAGGGCCTGCTTTTGGATTGTGTCTCATCCAAAAGGGACGACCCTAAGCAGATTTTTCCTTTGAACTGCTATATAAGAGGGATAAGGCGAAAGCCAAGTCTTAACTGACATCAGCCTTCCCTTGTGGTGCCAAACTGAAAAGAGGTGTACTAGCTCTTTGTGGAAACAATTTTCACATTGAGCGAAGTGTTTGATACTCTTAGTAGGATTGGTTAAAGCTTTTAGTGGCTTGTCACATTGCTCGTAAGGCATTGGTCCCTCAAATTTAGTAAGAACCATTCTAGATAGAGAATACCTGATCTACCTCTGAACGTTGCGGTAATCATTAGTGCAAGGAGAATCGATTTAAGCCCTTAAGATACTCACCATTGGCTCCCTTGAGAAGAGATAGTATTCCCTTGGCCATAAAGCTCTTGTGACCTACTTGAGCTTTCCAAGGGGAGGGTGAGATATCCCTACCTATCGTCTCTCGCAAAGATACAAAATATCTGACACCTTTATGGAATGATATTTTTATCGACGGAGTATTAAGGTGTGAGCTGATCTACTGCAATGAAACCCTGTCTCTAGGGATAAAAAGTGCTTGATATTTGTTTGCAATTATCTTATACTTGTGGAAACATTGGGCTTTTTTGTAAGCCTCGAACAGACACTATCTGTTGTGTTAGTCCCTTGTTTGCCAAATTTGTTTGCTATGTTTTCTCTTGCCAAAAACAAATCCAATCAGAACCACAACCAAATCTGTCAAAATTGCCTTTAAAAAACATCAGACACTACTTCAGCGCCTTTGGTATTACAGCAGCTCACCCTTGGTGGTACAATAGCTCACTTTTGGTCACTGTAGCTCACCTTTGGTATAGCAGTACCTCGCCTTTGGTAGCTCAGTCCATTGCCTTTGGTATCACAGTAGCATGCTTTTGGTTGCACAGTCTTGCGCCTCTGGTCAAACAATATAGCGCCTTTGGTCCAGTAAATTGTGCATCAGAGTTTGTCTTTGTCACAACACAAGCAAAATCTCAGCATTTACATTTTGTCGTAGTGTAATCCATGGTAACCACTAGGCTCCAGCGAACTATGAAGTCCAAGCAAGTTGTCCCTAGGAAGCGTAAATCACCTCCTCACACACCGCAATCAGGCTGTCTCAACATTACTCCTAAGGTTACTCCTAGAACACCCGCGGAAAGATCCACCAATTCTCCCAACATGCTGCACCTTGATCAACCCAACAATCTGCAAGAGGGTAGAACCCCTTTGGTAAGTACACCCCATTATACCACCGACTTGCCTCTAAATTTTATCCCACAAGGTTATACTGCCAATCTAGTCCCATCTCAGGAGGAAAGAGTTCCTTTGGTAAGTACACCTCATTACACCACCGGCTTGCCTCCCAATTTTGTCCCACTAGGTTATACTACGGATCTAGCCCCATCTCAAGAAGAGCGACACTTTGAAATAGGTCAATCCTCTCAAGAAGATGGGCAGGATCTTAATGAATTCATACAAGAGCCTAGAGTTATGGCCACCTTTGACAAAATCCTTAGCGAGAACCAAGATCATTTCTTTCACTTACTAGCAAAGCAAGGAGCCAAATTACCTCAAGATTTTGATTTATCCAATCTCAAGGAGACAAACAACACCCTAGACACCATACAAGCGGTGCAAACCATGTCAACAGTGACCACACCTTTACCCGAACAAGGCTCACAAGGGAAAACAATGGTATAATATAAGAATCCCCTTTATCAAAACCTAACAGGAAAGAGGGCCATTTCACCGCTTCTGACTCCTACAAAAATCAACAAGAAACTCTCCAACGTCAAGTGGAGCTAGCTAAGCAAGCCACCTTAGCTCGATCAAATATACAACAAACTCCTAAAGTCTCCACACCAACCGCAAGTGGAATTCTGGTTACTCTTTCACAAATAGGTTTCCCACCCAATTACAATCCGGGGAACAACTATGTAGCCATGCAACAAGGGTCTCAACACATACCACCTCCCATATCATCAAACCTTCATGTCTCTCAACCAATTAAAGTCATGTAATCCCCCCCACAAAATTCTTGTGCGCTCATCCCTAATCAACCATCGCAAATCACATCTACCTACGTCCCTCCTCCACTACGTTCATCCATGCTAAATTTCTTTCACACATTGCCTAGCCACCCTCAACTTCCCCAACATCAAGTTTCCCAAAGCTATGTGCCACCATTGCAACCTAATCCAACACACTTTAGCTTTCCTCCACCCAATTCTTTTTTTTAACCATCACAAAGCCAACATTCTTACCTAGCACCACCTCCACCTCCTCCGAATCAAAACATCCAATTCCAACCCAATCTCAACCCAACATACAACGCATACGACCCCAACCAATCTTACGACCCTTATAATACCAATGCTCATGGCTTACACTACAATCTTCCATATGGGCAGCAACAAACACTTCTAGGACAACAGGAGATGTTTCCAACCCCTCCCACAACGATGGAGCTAAAAATCACGGAAGTTCAACAACAGCTATCTGATCTTACGTTTGGCCACTCCAAGAAGACCTTCTCTTTGGAGGAAGTGTGTCCTTATCCTTTTGATCGGTCATTACCTATGATCCCTTTTCCTCAAAATTTTACTATTCCTAAGTTTGATAAATACAAAGGAAAAGGTGACCCAAAGGACCATCTTAGGGAATTCTATCTTGCTTGCTTCGAGGTCTCACATAATGACGCATATCTTATGTGTCTCTTTCCTTGCAGTCTTGGAGGTCAAGCTATAGAATGGTTCTCACACTTACCCATGGGTATCAAGTCTTTTAACGAGCTAGCAGAGAAATTTGCCACCCATTTTTCCTACAACGCAGAGCATGAGATCTCCATGACTGATCTATGCAAAAATAAACAGAAGAATGGTGAAACGTTCATTTCATTCCTTCAACGATAGAGACAAATGGCTAGCAAATTCCCTTTCAAGATTCTTGAGAAACAACTGGTTAGCATATTTGTGCAGAACCTCAACCAAGAGTTAGGTTTTCATTTGCAAATCCTTAGTGCTATAACCTTCGATGAAATCACATACAAGGGAATCAACATTGAAAAGGCCCTCATTGCTAAAGGTGTAGTCAAAATCTTCAAAGAAACTAAAGACAATGCTCCTCAACAATAGATGAATGATAAACCTAAATATTGGAACAAAAACAAAAACGTGGTCAACGATGGGGTGGTCAATTCTAAACATGTCCAAACTTTGCAAACATCGTTGCAGCTTTCCAAACCAAGTCAAGCTCCACCTCAACAATAGCAACAACATCGGCTACCTTATCAAAACCAACAACAATGACAACAAGAGTGGCCCCAACAAGATTACCCTCCGTGGTGTCAATTCACTCCCTTGGGAGAGCCCATAGAATCTGTCCTACAAAAGATTTTACACAAAGGCCTCATCACCTTACCTGATGCTCCCCCGTATGGTGAACTTGTTTACAAAACTACGCGGTATAGAGAAAATGAATACTATGAATTCCATAGGAGCAAAGGGCATAGAACCACATCGTGCATGAAACTCAAGCACCTAATCCAAAATCTCATTGAAGGCAATCAAATATCTTTACAAGAAGATCCACCAGTGTACAAGGAACCATTCCCTCATCATGGTCCACCTCCTCCTCAAGATAGAGGTAAAGGTATCAATCATGCTTCCACTTCCTTTGATTCCATTGTAGGTTGTTTTGAAGAGAGTTGAGTGTCTACCCTCACAATCAAAGGCAAATCTATGGATTGTGTTGTTACAGCCCATCGTGGTCGTGTCACCATTTGTGGTCTTACACCCAGTCTTCTAGCTCAATCTGATTATAATCTTGTCCAACATCTAGGAAAAATGCCAGCACAGATCTCTATCTTGGACCTTCTACGGTCATCACCTACACATAGAGTGGTGCTAGAAAATGCCCTCCAAGAGTCTTCAGTTCCTAACAACATAGCGGTCACGGATTTCCAAGCTATAGTAGGTAACATTTCTTCACCCTACAATGTGGTCTTCTCTGAGAAAGACCTCCCTTCCCACGATCCGTGTCACAATGATACCCTTCATATTGAAGTTCTCATCCATAAACGCAAAATCAAACGTATACTCATAGATGGTGGTGCTGGTCTCAACATCTGTTCTTTAAAGTTACTTAAGCAACTGGGATACTCTAAGGATCATGTCAACACTGATTAAAGTATTACACTCAAGGGATATGATCATGCTGGACGTCATTCAGAAGGTATTATCCACTTGCCTATACAACTAGGTTTTGTCATGCTTGAAACTAGGTGTCAAGTCCTTGATATTGAGTTGCCTTACAACATTATCCTAGGCCGCCCATGGATCCATACAATGAAAGATTTTCCTTCCACATACCATCAGTCTCTAAAGTTCCCATTCAATGGTATGGAGATAATTATCCCAGGAGACCCCAATCCTTTTGAATTTTGTCGTGTCTTGCAAGGCAGTTATAAGAATTGCAACCAAGTGCCTAAAAATGAAAAAGCCCTTGAATCCCCGCTATATGTCGATCCTGAAACTTTGACACAAGCCTCTACAAGTGAACCTAATCCTCTTCCTGAAATCAAAGCACACATCCGTGATATAGGATTTGGAACATATGATATCTCCAAATATTGTTGTGTAGGGTGGATGCCTTTATCCCCTAAATCTTATGGCCAACCGCCCATTGCCAAAGTAACTAAAAAAGTAGCTATTCCCCCCAGCATTTCTAACCCAATTCCAACAGGGATAGTTATTGGAGGAGGAAACTATTGAGGACATTTCTTCTTGGCTGTATAAAGAGAAAGAACCAGTCACAATACCAGTCAAGAAATATGGTAATGGCTTAAGGATAGTCAAACACATGGGCTATAAAGGCAAAGGTGGCCTTCGGAAATAGAATCAAGGCACTATGGAACCCATTATTGTGATGAAGAAACTAGACAAGAAGGGTTTAGGATTTGGTAAGAAGGTACTGCGCGCCTTGGACATCGAGTATATCCTTGACGAGGTGGCTGAAACTTTTCCCGCTGATTCAACGTCCACTGAGGATATCATCGATGACTCTTCCCTCCATATGACCAACCTATTTGTAGAATCCTCCATTTTTATGCTATCCTCCGTATCCTTAACCTCCACCACAAACACCCAGAATGTAACACTTGTAGACCCTGAACTTATCGATTGGGACCAACAAGGGTCCCCCGTTATAGATGTATTTCAGAATGATGAAACTTTAGCTGAGTTCATGGGACTTCAGAAAGGTATCCCTCTTGGCAATCATAAAGTAGGTTTTGTAATGGAACTAGAGCCAATAGCTTATTTTGGTGAGAATGCCAAATCCTCCAGTCGCAAAAGTAAAAATAAAGAAAGATCTCTAGGTGAAAACCACACTGTGGCACCTCCTGATCACAAAATAGTAAAAACAAAGGACGTATCCAAAGGTGAAAACCCAACTGTGGCAACTGAGGATGGAGGATTTGACCTTCCCCTACCATCTAAGTATCAAGAGAAGTCAGCTCTCCTAGTGTTGGATCTAGGGCATACAACTGAGAGGGGGGGGGGTGAATCAGTTGTATAAAACTTCTTATCATTCAAACACTTAACTCACTGTTGTTAGTTAGTAGCATATCAAATAATCATCCATGGAAGCATAGTACATAAACACAAGAGCAGATAAGCATCAACACATTGAACACCAAGATTTTGACGTGGAAAACCCGGTTAAGGGAAAAACCACGGGGTGATTAACCCAAGAATTATTCTCTGTTAGAAGAATAAAGAAAAATGAATGGCACATGCCAATAAGGGCTCACTGCTCGAGCACACTGCTCACAAAGAGGCCCACTGCCTACAAGGAGACACACTGTCTACAAAGTGATGAAAATCACAGTCTTGAACTGGAGAATGACATCTCTACCATGTCCGGATCAGTTCCAATTAAGCCCAACAATCTCTGCTCTGCCTTTCGCACGTTTCTTCGCTATATCATACTCATCCTTACACCACACACTGAAATGAACTCACAAACCGTTATTTATACAAGACATCGACTTAGGAACAAACATCTAAGTCGGCAAACAACCATAGGAGTATCCGCAAGATGAATAACACATCTGGTCGGCCATCACAAGAACATTCGCAGGATGAACAACTCATCCGGTCGGCTACACAGAGCAAGAACTTCATCCGGAAGAATAACTTCAATTTCGGGCTCTACCATCAATGCGGACCAACAACACAACCTAAACATGATCCAAGAACCTTCACAAGCCTGTCTGAATGTCCGGATACTTCCGCACTTCCTCTGCTTACTGGGATCTCTTGTCTTCCTCATCCGGAACTTCAAGAACACAGTCTGTCGCCACTGTCATAATGCAAGAGGTACTTTCGGACCTTCAAATCATACACAAATCAGGATGACACATCACAAGGACATCCCAAACACTCCTTCCAATCCGCAGATTAGGGTAATGCAATTCCGGACCTCACCGGACCTTTTTGTGATCCTCTGTCACCTCCGGATACTTGCCGGACCCGGTTCTATACCGGCAGCCACAGCTCCTTCAGATCTTCATGCGGACCTCTGAAATCTTAACTGTAGCATCTCAAGACTCATATCTACTAACCCTTTAATCCGCAGCCTCCGGTTCTCATCCTATACAGTACATTTACCTTCTTCTCATCACTGTTCTTCACTGTTCCTGACTGAGACTAATTTTCTCAATATCCTCAGCACACAGCTCATCAAATCCTTCTTGTCAATGCAATATGAGTATGTTGACATCAATGACAACACTGGATAACCTCATACTTGCAACAATCTCCCCCTTTGTCATTGATGGCAACATATGATGTGAAAAACCATTAGGACAAGAACTTCAACTTTTCATATGTCTTCTCTTCCTTTACTGCTCCCCCTTTGATCATCAACCACTTGTTTTTCACATGTCTTCTCTCCCCCTTTGACATCAATGGCAAAGGGCTCATACTTGCAATTCTCATGCATCAGAATCATACCAGCTGCTCCCCCTTAGTTGCAGCTCCCCATTAGTCCGGATCACAAGATATGACTGTGATAGCCACCGGACTGATGCACATTAGTGCATCTTAGTTCATCACCGGAGGGGCCATGACCCCTAACTTCTCCCGGAGATATTCAAAGGAGTCCTTGGGAAGAGGTTTTGTAAAGATATCTGCAATCTGATCCTTGGAGGGAACATACTCCAATCTGACTTCTTCCTTGTTTACTTGTTCTCTCAAAAAGTGAAATTTGATAGATATGTGCTTAGTCTTAGAATGCAATACCGGATTCTTGGAAATATTAATTGCACTTGAATTATCACAGAAGATTGTGATAGGCTCCTCATATTCAACTTTGATGTCTCTTAGCATCTGCTTCATCCATAAGATTTGAGTGCAACTACCTGCTGCTGCAATGTATTCTGCTTCAGTTGTAGACAGAGATATTGCATCTTGTTTCTTACTTAGCCAAGAAACCAATCTCTTCCCCAAAAAGAATGCTCCACCACTAGTGCTCTTCCGGTCATCCACATCTCTTGCCCAATCTGCATCTGTATAAGCATGAAGAGAGAAATCCGGATCTCTAGGATACCATAGACCATACTCAACTGTCCCTTTCAAGTATCTAAAAATTCTTTTGATTGCCATAACATGAGATTCTCTAGGATCAGCCTAGAATCTTGCCACAAGACCAACAGCCTGCATTATATCTGGTCTAGTTTGAGTGAGATACAACAATCCACCAATCATTGATCTATACTTTGTCTGATCTGCCTTTAGAGAATCATCATCTTTGCTTAACTTACATCCGGTTGCCATAGGAGTGTTCATAGGCTTTGAGTCTTCCATACCAAATTTTTTTAACAATTCTTTCACATATTTGGTCTGAGAAATGAAGATCCCTTCTTTTGTTTGAGTAATTTGCAGACCCAAGAAGAAATTCATTTCACCAAGCATAGACATTTCAAACTCACTTTTCATCTGATTTGCAAAAGTTTTGCACATACTATCTCTTCCTCCAAAAATGATATCATCCACAAACACTTCAACAATCAGAATGTTTTCATGATCAATTTTGAAATATAAGTTGCTGTCAGCAGTACCTTTGTTGAATCCAATCTGCACAAGATGCTTATCCAACCTTTCATACCATGCTCTTGGGGCTTGCTTCAATCCATACAAAGCTTTCTTCAACTTGCAGACCATATCATTATTATCAGACAATTGAAATCCATCCGGTTGTTCAATGTAGACTTCTTCTTCCAGATCACCATTTAGGAAGGCAGACTTGACATCCATCTGATATACCTTGAAGTCTTTGAAGGCAGCAAATGCAAGAAGTAATCTGACTGCTTCAATTCTTGCTACCGGAGCAAAAGTCTCTTCAAAGTCAATTCCTTCTATTTGAGAGTAGCCTTTGCAGACCAATCTAGCTTTGTTTCTGATTACTTCACCAGCTTCATTTAGTTTGTTCCGGAAGACCCACTTGGTTCCAATTACATTCCTGTCTCTAGGTCTGGGAACAAGATCCCAAGTATGATTTTTCTCAATTTGCATCAGTTCATCTTCCATTGCTTTGGTCCAGTTTTCATCATTGCAGGCTTCATTTATTGTTTTAGGTTCAATCTTTGAAATTAGACAACATTCATTCTGATCTTGAGCAATATTCCTTCTAGTTTGTACACCTTTGCTTCTGTCACCTATGATCTGATCTTCAGAGTGATTCAGTCTTACATACCTTGGAATTTTGGGAGTATCTAGCACTGCTATTTCTTGATCAGGCTCATTCAAACCTAACTCTTCTTCCTGATTTACCGGATCAGGCTGACTCTGTCTCACCGGAGAGGATTGAGGTCCTTGAACACTGTCTTGGTCATCTTCATCAAACTCATAAAATCTTGAAGGCTTCTCAATTCCTTCATCAACCTTTACATTGGTGCTTTCTATCATCTTCCTCAATCTCTTATTGTAACACCGGTATGCTTTGCTTTGAGTGGAGTAGCCCAAGAAAATTCCTTCATCACTTCTAGCATCAAACTTTCCTAGATCTTCATCTCTTTTAATATAACACTTGCTACCAAATACTCTGAAATATTTCACAGTAGGAGTGATGCCAAACCAGAGTTCATAGGGGGACTTACCGGTGTTGTTTCTGATTTGAACTCGATTGAGAGTGTAGACTGCAGTGCTGATAGCTTCTTTCCAAAACATTTGAGGAACATTTGCTTCCAACATCATTGTCCTAGCAGCTTCCTGGATGGTCCGGTTCTTTCTCTCAACTACTCCATTCTGCTGTGGAGTCTTAGGAGCAGACAACTGTCTCCTTATACCTTGTTTCTCACAAAAGTCAATGAATTCACCAGATGTAAATTCACCACCTCTATCAGACCTTAGACACTTTAGTTTCAATCCGGTTTGATTCTCCACCATAGCTTTGAAGATTTTGAACTTCTCAAAAGCTTCTAATTTTTCTTTTAGAAAGGTAACCCACATCATCCAGGAATGATCATCTATTAACAACATGAAATATCTATCACCTTACAGACTCTTGATTCTTGTTGGTCCACATAGATCAGTATGTACTAATTCCAACAATCCGGTAGAAGACTGATCTTTGCTTTTAAAAGAGACTCTGCTTTGTTTGCCTAACTGACATTCTTTACACACACTATTTGTAGGTTTTATCAACTTTGGAAGATCTCTCACAGCCTGAGTATTGCTTATCTTGATGATGTTATCAAAATTTACATGACACATTCTTCTATGCCATAACCAACTCTGATCAATTTGAACAAACAAACAACTTTTATTTGAACCAACCAGATGAAAGATGTTACCTCTTGTCTGAGTACCGGATGCAATTTCAGTTCCGGAGCTTGTAAAGATTCTGCATTTTCCATTCTTGAACTGGAGATCATAGCCTTTGTCCACTAACTGACCAACACTGAGAAGATTGTGCTTCAATCCTTCAACATACAGTACATTTCCTGTTTTGCTCTTACCATCAAAGGAAATAGTTCCCCTACCTCTGATTCTGCCAGCAGAATTGTCACCAAACTTTACCATTCCTCCTTCATATCTTTCCAAGTCTAAGAACTTATTCTTGTCACCAGTCATATGGTGAGAACATCCACTGTCAATAACCCAATCATCCTTTTCTTCCACTTGAGCAGCCAAGGCTTTTTCAACAACTTTGTGATTGACAGATTCAGAGAGCAAGGAATCTTCTTCCTTGATGGCTATAAACACCCACTCATTTCTGGATTTGCTTCCTGGTTCTGATTCATCATCTGTTACTCCTTCATTGTCATCTTCTTCATGAACATAATAGCAATTCTTTTGAAACCTTTGTCTGTGAGTATTAGATCTTGCAGATCTCTCCGGACATCTTGAGGCAAAATGACCAATCTTATTGCAGTTGAAACACTTAAAGGGTAGTTTTCCTTCATACTTACCGGATCCTCTTGGCAGTCTCTTTGCAATGAGGGCTTCAAGTTGAGCTGTTTCTGCTTCTTCTTCTTCCATGTCTCTTCTTGCTTGATCATACCATGACATTTTCTTTGATGAGTTTTCACCCGGATCAAATCTCTGTTTGCCTTTCACATAGGCACTGGCTTTGAAAGCAGATTCAGTCTTGGGAGGATCATCTCCAAACTCGGTCATTTCAAATGCAGCTAGTTTGCCAGCCAGTTGTTCTCTTGTGACAGTTGTGTGGGCTCTGAATTCATCAATGGCAGCAACTTTGATTTTGTAGGCAGCAGGAAGGGATCTTAGGATTTTGCAGACAATCTCATTTTCATCTAAAGTTCCACCAGCATTTCTGATTCCACATACCAGCTCATTTACTCTTGGCATAAAGGTAGTGATGTTTTCATCATCTCTCATTTTCAATCTTTCAAATTTCCCTTTCAGACTTTGCAACCTTGCACTTTTGACAAACTCATCTCCTTCATACAGAAGTTCCAGTTTAGTTAGGATCTCATATGCAGTGGGTAGGTCAATGACATTCGAGAGATCTGAGTCATTCAATGCGCTTAGAAGAGCTTCCTTGGTCCGCAGATTGTTTTCAGCTTCTGTGATTTCATTCAGAGTTGTCGGACCACCTTGTGGAGGTACATATGGTTTTGAAATCATACCCAGGTATGCTTTTCCCATGCATTCCAAGTGACACTTCATGCGACCTTTCCAGAGAGTGAAGTTGGTTCCATCGAACTTCAGACTATCCTTCTTGTATGACGACATCCTGGATCACCTCAAGCGGTTAAGCTCTTGTCAGAGGAACTTGGCTCTGATACCAATTGTTGGATCTAGGGCATACAACTGAGAGGGGGGGGGTGAATCAGTTGTATAAAACTTCTTATCATTCAAACACTTAACTCACTGTTGTTAGTTAGCAGCATATCAAATAATCATCCATGGAAGCATAGTACATAAACACAAGAGCAGATAAGCATCAACACATTGAACACCAAGATTTTGACGTGGAAAACCCGGTTAAGGGAAAAACCACGGGGTGATTAACCCAAGAATTATTCTCTGTTAGAAGAATAAAGAAAAATGAATGGCACATGCCAATAAGGGCTCACTGCCCGAGCACACTGCTCACAAAGAGGCCCACTGCCTACAAGGAGACACACTGTCTACAAAGTGATGAAAATCACAGTCTTGAACTAGAGAATGACATCTCTACCATGTCCGGATCAGTTCCAATTAAGCCCAACAATCTCTGCTCTGCCTTTCGCACGTTTCTTCGCTATATCATACTCATCCTTACACCACACACTGAAATGAACTCACAAACCGTTATTTATACAAGACATCGACTTAGGAACAAACATCTAAGTCGGCAAACAACCATAGGAGTATCCGCAAGATGAATAACACATCCGGTCGGCCATCACAAGAACATTCGCAGGATGAACAACTCATCCGGTCGGCTACACAGAGCAAGAACTTCATCCGGAAGAATAACTTCAATTCCGGGCTCTACCATCAATGCGGACCAACAACACAACCTAAACATGATCCAAGAACCTTCACAAGCCTGTCTGAATGTCCGGATACTTCCGCACTTCCTCTGCTTACTGGGATCTCTTGTCTTCCTCATCCGGAACTTCAAGAACACAGTCTGTCGCCACTGTCATAATGCAAGAGGTACTTCCGGACCTTCAAATCATACACAAATCAGGATGACACATCACAAGGACATCCCAAACACTCCTTCCAATCCGCAGATTAGGGTAATACAATTCCGGACCTCACCGGACCTTTTTGTGATCCTCTGTCACCTCCGGATACTTGCCGGACCCGGTTCTATACCGGCAGCCACAGCTCCTTCAGATCTTCATGCGGACCTCTGAAATCTTAACTGTAGCATCTCAAGACTCATATCTACTAACCCTTTAATCCGCAGCCTCCGGTTCTCATCCTATACAGTACATTTACCTTCTTCTCATCACTGTTCTTCACTGTTCCTGACTGAGACTAATTTTCTCAATATCCTCAGCACACAACTCATCAAATCCTTCTTGTCAATGCAATATGAGTATGTTGACATCAATGACAACACTGGATAACCTCATACTTGCAACACCTAGTGGAAGATTCTATAGAGATAAACCTGGGCACAGAACAAAATCCAAAGACCACATTCCTAGCGGCATCATTATTTGAAACAGAGCACAGAAATCTTGACACCTTCTTCTTGCAACAAACTATCAACTTTGCATGGACCTATGCTGATATGCTAGGGCTAGACCCTAAGATAGTAGTTCATTATCTCACAGTTCATCCAAAAGTTAAACCAGTCAAGCAAAAGCTGAGGAAGATGCACCCACATATAGCTCTCTTAGTAAAAGTGGAAATACTGAAGCTGTTAGATGCAAAGTTCATCTGACCCATTGATTATTCAGACTGGGTATCAAACATTGTACCTGTGTCTAAACCCAATGGGCGCATCCGCATGTGCAATGATTTTAGAGATCTTAATAAAGCATGTCCCAAAGATGACTTTCCATTACCAAACATTGATATTATAGTAGACTTGATAGCAGGTCATGAAATGCTTTCTCTCATCGATAGATTCTCAGGCTACAATTAGATAAGGATAGCAGAAGAAGATCAACATAAAACAACTTTTACTTGTCCTTGGGGCAATTATTGTTGGTGTGTCATGCCATTTGGTCTAAAGAATGCAGGAGCAACCTATCAGAGAGCAATGACAGTGATATTCCACGATCTCTTTCATCATATCATGGAGGACTATGTTGATGACATACTAGCTAAATCTTCCAGAACAGATCACATACAAGTTCTAGGACAGATCTTTGACAGGCTTGAGAGATACCAAGTAAGACTCAATCCAAAGAAGTGTGTCTTCGGTGTAACATCAGGGAAGCTATTGGGATACATTGTATCTCATAGAGGCATTGAAGTAGACCCCACAAAAGTAAAGGCTATAGTGGAGATGCCTCCACCAAAGAACCTCAAAGCATTAAGGAGCCTTCAGGGAAGGTTGCAGTCCATTATGCGTTTCATCTCATAGCTAGCAGATAAATGTCAACCATTCCAACACTTACTCTAAAAGGATGTCTCATTTCAATGGGACAATAAGTGTTAAGCAACATTTGATCAGCTCAAAGAGTATCTGGCTACACCTCCTGTTTTAGTTCCACTAGTTGCTGATAAACCTTTGATATTATACATCTCAACTACAACTTTGGCCCTAGGGGCCTTGCTAGCACAACATGATGAATCAGGAAAAGAGCATTCAATTTATTATATCAGTAGAACCTTGGTGGGATATGAGCTCAATTATTCACCAATGGAAAGAGCTTGTTTAGCAGTAGTGTTTGCTTCCCAAAATTTGCGACATTACATGTTGAACCAACACACAAATCTTATAGCTAAAATTGATCCCTTGAAGTTTCTATTTGCAAAAGTAGATCTTACAGGCAGACTAGCTAAATGGGTCATGATCCTTAGTGAGTTCGACATTGAGTATATGGATCGTAAAGCAATCAAAGGACATGCCCTAGCATATCAACTAGCAGAAGCACCCATGACAAATACACACCCTATGGTAGCAGACTTTCCAGATGAGAATCTATTCACTCTTTCCAACTCAATATTGTGGAAGTTATACTTTGATGGTTCCTACACACAGCATGGATCAGGGGCCGACATCTTATTTGTCACACCTCAGAATGACTATATTCCAAAGTCATATCAGCTTGCATTCCCTTGCACCAACAACATTACCGAGTATGAAGCACTCCTCATAGGTCTCAATACAGCAGTCCAATGACACATCACAGAATTACAAGTATATGGAGACTCACAACTAGTCATTCGCCAAGTCACATATGAGTACCAAACAAAAGATGAAAAGTTGGTCCCCTACAAGCAAGTAGTGGATGCCTATAAACCACACTTTTCTAGCATCACATTTGAGCAAATTCCAAGAGAGCATAACAAAGCTACAGATTCTATGGCTTTTGCAGGGTCACTGATTAACATGCCTACTAATACACAGAAATGCAAATTCTTGATCGAGCAATTATTGATAACAACCGTCGATATTCCCGTTACTGAAATCATCTGCGAACTTGTTGGTCCCAATTCCCCATGGTATGAAGATATCTATGAATACCTTAAACACAATACCTTTCCCCCTGACCTATCATCCACCCAATGCAAAACCTTTATCCGTCGATCCTCCCATTACATCATTCTGGGTGATACACTATATTGCCAGAGTCTCGATGGTATCCTATTACGATGTCTTACGCGGAAGAAGCCGTAGCTACCTTACGAGACATACACGAAGGTATCTGTGGCACACATTCTACCGGTCCTAATCTCACTAAGAAGATACTGAGAACATGTTACTACTGGCCTACAATAGAGCAAGATGCTGCACAGTTTGCTAAGAAGTGTCTACAATGCTAGCAACATGGAGATTTGATTCACGCACCAGCTCATGAATTACAACCTGTGACAACTCCTTGGCCTTTTTCTCAATGGGGTCTCGAACTCGTAGGACAAATCCACCCATCCTCATCCAATGGACACAAGTTTATCATTACGGCCACTGAGTATTTCATGAAGTGGGTTGAAGCCATTCCCATGACCTATATCACCGGTAAGAAAATAGCCAAGTTTATCCTTAACTACCTCATATGTCGGTATGGTATTCCCCAAGCCATTGTCACTGATAATGGGAGACCATTCAAGAATCAAGATGTCTGTTTCTTATGCACACAATACAATATCCAACATCACTTTTCAACTCCCTACTATCCGTAGAGTAACGGCCAAGCTGAGGCTTCCAATAAAACCATTCTCAAGATCCTCAAGAAAAAAGTCAATGAAGCTGGTCGTGATTGGTACTTGCAACTCAATCCTGCCCTATGGGCCTACTGCACTAGTATCAGAACACCAACTGATGCCACATCCTATGCCTTGGTCTATGGCTCTGAAGCCATCCTACCTATAGAGGTCAAGATCCCATCCCTCAAAGTATCCAAGCAGGACCTCATCGGCAGAGAAGAGTATCACACTTCCAGATTAGCTGAGCTCGAACTACTAGATGAGAGGCACCTTACAGCACTTAATCATCTCCATGTCTATCAAAGCTACCTCTGGCGTAATTACAACAAAAAGCTCAAAGAAAGATGGTTTCAAGTTGGTGATCTTGTACTTAAAGAGAATCAGAGAAATCAAGCAGATCGAGAAAAGAAGGGCAAGTTTGAGCCTAACTGGTTAGGTCCCT
The DNA here is from genome assembly GCA_027924645.1 of Cunninghamia lanceolata. Taxonomy (NCBI): domain Eukaryota; kingdom Viridiplantae; phylum Streptophyta; class Pinopsida; order Cupressales; family Cupressaceae; genus Cunninghamia; species Cunninghamia lanceolata. The sequence continues at coordinate 5,519,280 of BSBN01001560.1, forward strand.
TTATTGTCACAACAACATATGGATCAGGAGCTTATACTTTAGCTACACCTGACGGCATTCCTCTAGATGAGCCACTTAACAATGTCCATCTCAAAAAGTTCTATGTCTGATCCTCAGAGTATTCCAACTAAAAAAAAAAAAAAACAAAAAAATCCAAAAAAATCCGTCCTTTGGTGAAAACTTGGCAAATAGGCGCCTTGGATAAGTACCATGGTGAAAACCTGGAAAACAGGCACTATGTGTAGAGTTAGCACCCATCGTCTATCGAGTCTTGTTCATTCCTTGTCTAGTTCACAACAAGCTACGTCCATCCATCCATAATAAAACCATTGACCTCATTTGCATTTCCATCTCCCTATCTAGTATAGCTTGGAAATTTGTCAATGTCCACCATCGTCATCCCATGTCTTGGCCTATGTCTATAGTTAACACTGTCTTGTCCTAGGTCATGGCTTTCTATGTCTTCTTAGTCAGTCACCTATGCAAATTCCTCTACCGGAATGGGAGCAACTCTTTCCTTAACTTAGGTCTAGGATTGGTTCCTTGTTCGTGGTTCACAACGCACTCTTCAATCTTTTCTCCTTTCCGCATATAACACTCTTTAATAGACACATTGCTCCTACGATAAGGCTGTTATCTTCTCAACACATTTCCAACATCATCACAACCACTAGAACTACATATTATCATCTTCTCAATCTTAGAGTACCTTGATCCCATGGATATGGGTATGTAGGTAGTCTGGAATACGAAGGAAGTATCCAGTACTCAGGTACATAAGATCTCCCCCTTGCCCCTTGACCCATCTCATCACTCTATCCAGAACTACATATTATCATTTTTCATCTTTCCTCATAATGTGCCTTGATCCCGTGGATATAGGGTATGCAGGCAGTCTGGAATATGAAGGATGTATCTAGTACTCAGGCACATACGATTCATCATTCTCCACCCACCCCAATCCATTAGCGTGTCACCTTTTTGGTCTTCTATTTGTCAAAATCCATTTCACCTTGACTTGACTAACTCAAGCAGCAAGCTAGCGCATCCTTTCAAAGCAAAAGTCCTTAACAAACCTGAAGCAAAGCAGCTTCCTTCCAGAGTCATCTACTGTCCTGCGTACCGATTGCCAACATCAACTAAGTCCCGCTTAACCAAAGCCCTAGATCAACAAGCTTGTCTTCTACGAAGTGTTCCATTATCGAGACCAACACACGCGTCTCTTGCGACATGTGGCATTTCCTGTAGTGAGACATTGTCTTTTTAGGTAGATAGCACCCTTTAATGGACATAGAGTTCCTACGATAAGGCTGTTATCTTTCCTATCCTATCTGTCTTGAGCAACCTCTTTGGCAAGAGAATATGTTGGTTGTATGTTTACTTTGTAAGTCAGTCAATTTGTGTTATGGTTTATCTTTTGTTCCTTATCCTTTACCTATTCAAGGCTACCTTGATTTATCTATAATCATGGTATGTTGCGATGCAGTATTGATTGGGGGCATAGTCATTTGCTTTTGTGTGCCGTGTTTGAGGAATGATCTTTAGTATCTTTCTTAGCATTCTATTTATCTTGTGTGTGTTACGACCTAGCATCTTACATATTAATATTCTTCTTACATTTACATGTATTGAAGTTTATTTTATGTTCAAGGCTATGGCTCATTCACATATTCCAACAAGGTCATATTATGTCTAAAGGATCTAAGTTCAAACCGCTTGCTTGTAGAGTCAATGTCCATGCACTCGGATATTACTACACCTGAGTCTTTTATACCTTGGTGGTGAACTATCCATGTGCTATATCAAAAATAAGGATTGCTCTTTATATACAAATGTGAAACCATTGCAACAAGCTCATCATTCATCCATTCAGACAACCCTTATATCATTTTCATTGCAAAGATCGATCAATAGTCTCTGTCTTCTGTCTCCTTTTCTTCTCTTTGGTGCTATCTGCAAAACCCACATGTTAGATATCACTAGTCATAACATCTATATCATCATAATTATCTATCATCATACCTCTATAAGCATCATATACGCAATATACATCATCACATAAATCCATAATCATACATACATATCATCACATCCATGACATCAAGAAGTGCATATATACAAAGCATGAACAACAGTGAGCAGAATCAATCACATATCTCATGTAAAGGTCATCATAAAATACAAAATGTATGTGTCTACATCAATAGGCCATCTGTATACATCAATATAGTACATCAAGGCTATCAAGAGCCTGCAAAATATACATCAGCATGCACGCAAGCATCTGTCCAAAATGATACAATATACAAATATACATGCTCTAGTGGGTAGAGCTACCCTCCTGTTGTGGCCCCTGTCCTCCCCCTGGTGGCACAAATGGTCCTCTCACCAAGGACAATGACTGCCCTGTCCTGCGAGAACCTGATGCTCCGAACCTGCTCCTATCTCTGTAGCTTGACTCTCACTGCGCCGCTGGCACTGCACCTGGGTAAAGCGCCCTGTAGTACTCTACCTCTCTGCCTGATGATAGTAGCTCTCCCTGCACCTGGACGAGCTCACTATATAGGGTCCTCTGATCAGCACCCAGTGCACGGCGTGCCTCATCTCTCTCTCACCTCACTCTATGGAGTGTGGCCTCTGTTGTCAACCGTAGCTGTACCTCTGCGTCTCTCTCCCTTGTCACCTGGGCTAGCTACCCGTCATCTACTGCTGGTGCCTATACCTGCGCCGGTATCTGTGCCTGTGCTTGGATCTGTAGCTGTACCTGTGCGTGTGCCAGGGCTCTCTGTGCTACTGCTACTACCTATGTCTGCACCTGGGCTAAGGCCTCGGCCTGTCTCGCCTCGACCCTCGCTGCATCCCTGTCCCTCCTCAACCATACCATCCAGAGCTCTAGTTGAGTCCTCCGGGCTATCTCCTCTTGTAACAACCGTTCAGTCCTTTGCAAATCGATCTCTACGACTGGATCCCCCTTCTTCGCCATCTCCACATTTGCCTGCTGGCCGCTGGCCTCTCCAACTACTTGTTGTCTAGCCGCTCTAGCCTGTCGTCTGATCCTGGCCTCTGCACCTGGGACTAGTACCTCACCCACTGCCCCTGCCACACCTGGTGTTGTCAACCGCACCGGCCTAGGTGTCGTCAACCGCACCGGCCTAGGTGTCTACCAGTATCTGTCGTACTCTGGCAATGTACCTGGATCTGCCAGTCCTGTATCCCAATCCCATCTCAAGGGGACAAGTCCCCATACCTCTGCCAATGCTGTCGCTACTAGAATCTCTGCATCCCAGTCCCCAACCTCCCGCTGTGTCCGGGCATGTGTCACCTTCCCCACTAGCAGTCCCTGTGGCAACCCAAACTGTCTCAGTACATGCTCTGGCAAGTATCTCTCGATAGTATCTGTCCATCACCCGAAGAGGTAGCGAGCCTGGCGGCAGTACATAAGCTACTCGTGCTCATCCTCCCACTCCTCGCAAAGTAACCATGGCCTCCAAAAAAATAGGTCCATCTCGTCGATTTGTCACCTCCAGTGGCTAACAGATCCCAACCTCCTGTGTGTAATCACTCCCTCATATAGGAATGCATATGGCTCTCCCCTATCCCGATGGTGTTGTGTCATGGGTCTGATCACTGGGATATGCTCCCATGCCCACACCTATTGTAAAGTCACCCCTCCTGAGAGACTGCAGCCCCTCCTGTACATGCAGTCATGCATGTCTCGATATAGCTGCCCTAGCACGCAAGGCCCCCATTCGTACTATGTACCATGTGTGAACATCCCTGATAGTATTGTGCCCCATCCCACAGATAGTCCTGTCGACTGCCTGTCGGGGCACAGGAAGCCACCAACCAGTGAAGCAACTATCCACCTGATCCTGTCACAAAGTCGTGGGACGTCTGCCCACTGAATCTCCCCGTCGTCTATCCGCAGGTCATCTGTGCAGAAGACCTCTACCAAGCCTGCCTCGCCCTGCACTGGGTCAAAGTCCACTCTCTCTCTGTCTATCCGAATTCTCAGGATGCGATACACATCCTCCAGCATCACTGTCGCCTCCCCTATAGGAAAGTGAAACAAGCCTGTCTCACTACGAAATCTCTCCACCACTACTGTCACTAGGGTGAGATTTGCCCTAATGTGTGTCAAGTGTGCCACGTGCCATAATCCCGCGTGCTCTAGGAATACGTCCTCCCACGTCAGTTGTACTACCTCATGTGCTATAGGGTGGTGTCGCTCTCTCGACATGAAAGGTGGCATAATCCTCTGCATCCAAGCAACCACTTGTCAGTCAGTTTAACCATTCCTCTATAGTCCTACCAACTTCTACCCTATGACGCAAAACCCTAAGAACAGCTCTTCCCTTGCTCCAACTAGGGTAGTCAACCTTAGTCTCTTGCACTCTTCTAGCCTAAACCAAAAGCGCCTTGTTGTGCACAAGTGTGCTACCCTGTCTTACCAACCGTGCCTTATTGCTTATGCAGAAGCGCTACACTATATTACCCCAAAGGTGACTTGTTTTACAAGTGCGTTGCTCCATGCTGCCAACCACGTCTCACTGCGCTACCAAGGGCACCATGATTTTTGCTCATCCCCACCAACTGCGCCTCACTGCTCTACCAAGTGCACTGCGGCACTCTACCAACCACGCTACGGTGCTAACCTCAAAAGCCAATAGCGCTCTATTTTTGCCAAAAGCGCTATCCCTTCCTACCAAACACACTGCGATGCCCTAAAAGCACCTAAACTGACTACCAATAGCGTTATCCTACCCTAAAGTGCTTTTGGCTGACCTAATTGACCTCTCTAAACCTAACCCTAAAATGCCCTAAAATGTCAAATTAAAAGGAGGTTTTTGGACACTTACCGTTGCCGGAGCTCCTGCTAGCCTCCCATATGTCCACACTCGCTCCGCTCGATGCATGTGTGCTGGAATCGGCATCTCTCCACGCTGTCAGCTCCTTCCACTCAACTATCTCACCCTAAGTTTGGAGGCTCTACTCTCTAAATTTAGAAACTCCTAGTGTGCAAATGAGGATTGTGGTCCCCATGGGACCTATTTATAGCATCCCTCCCTCTTTCTTTTGTCTTCCCAACCCATGCTGCGTTTTCCTGCTACCTCATCGCACACGCTTCTAGTCGAGCGTCAACCTAGTCCTTTTGTCGCTTCCCTGTCTTCCCGCTCAAGGGGGCATATGCTGGGGCAACTACCTACACTGGGGCATCAGAAATTATATCATGTCTTCAAACAATCATTTTCTTTGACGCAACGCTGTTAACTGCATTGTATCAAAGAGGGGCAAAATGTAGGCACCCTAAAATGACCAAGTCGTCGCACTACTCGCATTTTATCTAATTCTTCTAATCACCTGCATTTCAACATTAATTGAATAATCTAATTATTTAATTAATTTCACCAAATTCTTCCAAATCACATACTTTCAACATTAATTGAATAAATTCTCTTTATTTAATTAATTAAATTAAATTCTTCTACTATTCTTCCACAATTAAATAATTATCTTCTGTCCAAATCTCAAGTCTCCATTAATTAAATAAATCCCATTATTTAATTAATTCATCACAAATTCCCTCTTATCCAAACAATTAAATAATTCCTATTTATTTAATTAAATCAAATTCATTCTTCCAAATTTGAATAAATCAAATCAAATTTATTTAAATCCTCTCAATCTCCAAAAATAAAATAAATCAAATATTTTATTTATTCTTCCAAATCATGCACAACAATTAAATAAATTTATTTATTTAATTTGCTTTCTTATCTACAAATATCTTTCAAATCTTCTAAAAATAAGTCTTCTTCTCCATGCACACAAAATTAAATAATTTATTATTTAATTTCTCTCAAATCATGCAAAAACAAATCTTAAGTCGAGTTATCTATTCACTCAACCTTGTTTTTATCAATTTCTCTTAAATTAGAAAAAAGCTTTCTAATTTATGAAAAGCATGTCTTATCTTTAGAAAAGAAAGTGATTAACTCAAATAAAACAGCTTTTGTGTGACACTTGTCTTCTTCTTATTCGTTGCACGTTCCTCAACTATTCCCCTCCGTTGATTCTTCTGAGTTATCTGGATTGTTGATCGATCATGTTTGAAACCTATATAACCCCCCCTCATCTCTTTCATTAAGCCTCTTCGATCACTTATTCTTAGGCATACTTAACAATGCTTTGAGCATACATCGCATCGATTGAGCAACTTTACGATCTCTTAACATTGATCTTTTGAGCACTTTACTTGCTTGTTGCAAACATGGTTTCGCAACACTATTGAGCAATCCACATTCATCCAAAGGGAACAGTACAAATCTCGGTAAAAGCTTTCATATTTCATTGATTTATTAGTAATAGCTTTTATTTAGATTGGTTCTCTTTATGTTATTGGGTTTTTGATTTGTTAGTTTTAATTTAATCGATTTTCCTCACACACAGAGGGTACCCGTAACAACTAGATTTTTAAATATTTTTGTTGTTCTTTCATTTCTGTAAACTTGAGTAAATTAAGTTAATTAGAATAAGTTTGTATGAGTTAGTTTAGGATAGAAATGAGTCTTGAAAGCATATATAGTGCGAGCATCATCATAAGATTATGCTCCTTGGTCGATAATTCAATGTAGGAATGTAATGATAGAGTGAACTGTTCAGATAGTTTACCCCTGAATTTTATTTAAGTCTACAACGCATTAGTTTTCCTCTACATTTTTGGCGCCATTGTAGGGGATGGTGCTATCTTCATAGTCTCATTAGTTTTATGTTCTTTCATAGATTAAATTTTGATTCCAGCATTAGAGTTAATGAATTCATTTTTTTTCAGGAAACACCAGACATTATACTAACATTGTGCAGGACCGTGAAAATATCAAGCTAAAACCACTATATATAGAGGAAGAGAGATCACTGAGGTAGATTCCTGCCTTCAACTTCTTAGAATAATGAGGGCACAGCTAATTTTATCAACTACACAGTAGAAAGTGTTGAAGGAGAGTTTCCTTTTACATCTTCATCAACACCTCCTACATCTCCATCGGCTTCCTCCACTGCCACAAAAGGGACTTTTGGAACCATGGGAGATGCTACAGTAGATGATCCTCCAGGACAAGCAATGTTTGAATTCCCTATCCTAGACCAAGCACAAGCTGCTACTCTAAAAAATATACCACCTTTTGCATTGCTTGTTTTCTACGGCTTGGTGACTGAAGATCCTGACACTTCCTGTTCGAGTTTGATGTCTTGTGTAGGAGTTTTGACTACACCACTGATCCTTACAGACTCAAGCTATTCCCTGCCACACTAAAAGATGCTGCTTTAAGGTGGTTTATGGGGTTGGGGAAAGATGTCATTCTAGACTGGGATACCATGAAGACAAAGTTCCTAGCAAAATACAAAGACTACTGTAGAGGCCATGACAGGAGGAGAGATGACATCTTTAGGATGTCATAGAAAGTGGATGAACCACTAGAAGACTATGTGGAAAGATTCTAGTTTGCCTTGAAGAAAAACCCTCAGAATAGATTGTTTGAAGAATCATTGAAGCTGGTCTTTTTGAGAGGAGTTAATGATGACTGCATGGACGCCCTTAATCTCATTGGAACAGGTGATATATCTCAACTTCCCTTTGAAGATATCTATACAGTTTGTAAGAATTATTCTAGAACATTTTCTAGAAAACTAAGGGGAGAAAGAGCAGCCATCACAAGCAAGGCAACTAATGGAATTTCAAGAGTGGAGATTAGTAACCTGCTGACCAACATGAAGGAGGACATTATTAGCCATATGGCTACACAGCTAGACACTCTCCATATCAAGAAGAAACAAGAAGAGGCAGATGCAATGCTTACTGAGTACTGCCCCAACTGTAGACAGAGGAAGGCTAACTATAAATGCAAAAGGGTGGCCAACATCCAGTAAGAAAAGATTGAGAGGTGAGAATTGCAACCATTTAAAGAAGAAGATGGACAACTATTCTTTATAGCTCAGAGGAGACCTTAGAAGCAAAGGCAAGGTATGCCCTTTGATCCACTTAGTTTTAATTCCCCCTTTTCTTACTACAAATCAAAACTTCTCTGCTTGGAATGCTCAACAATGGCCTGGTAACCCAAATGCATGGCAAAACCCCTAATGGCATACTCCACAAGCTGGTTGGAACCAACAACAGCCAAACTCATGGCCTCAACAAAATTTCCAAGGTCCCAACTATAACCCTCAGTGGCCCACTCAGCAACAACAATGGCAGCCTCAGTGGAACAAGGGCCACCAATGATAGCAAAATGCACAATTTCAACAACCTATGATTCCATCTTAGCCACAACAGCGAACCATAATGCCACCATCAACACCTCAAAATCCACCTCCTAGACCTACCCAAATCCCTGCCCAACCTGCACCTAACCCTAACAATAAGCATGTCCAACAGGCTTATACTAATGAGGTAATGTAATATCCCACCTATGGGTGGAAGTGAGTAATGTTCATCTTAGATCAAGGAAGCAATTTATAGGGCCTTCATCTCCCCAAATTATAGAGCTTGAAGATGAATAACCCACTAAAGAAGCCTTAGATAAGCCACCCTTGGAAGTTGAATCAACCCAAGATGCCCAAACTACCTTACAACAGAAGTCTCCTCCTTTCCCTAAGCGCTTGGCCATGCAAAAGCAAACAACCCAAACTGATACTATCCTTCTCAGCCAACTAAAAGATATAAGCATCAAGACTCCCTTAATCCAAGCCATTAAGGATATTCCTATCTACACCAAAACTATTAGGGATCTTTGCATAAAGAAGCCAGGGAGGAAGAGAATAGACCCTCAGACAATGCATGTTTTAGGTAATCTTGCTAATATAATGTTGGGTAATATAACTGTTCCCAAATATACAGATCCAGGTAGTCCAGTGGTGGATGTCAAGATCAATGTGACTCTGATTAAGAATACTCTGATAGATTTAGGAGATGCAATTAAGGTCATGACCAAGGAAACAATGCACACACTCCAATTAAACAACCTTTGGCCTACTCAAACAGTCTTACAATTAGCTGACAGGTCAATAGTCAAACTTGAAGGGGTCATAGAAGATTTGGTCATTGCATTAGATTCTTGGAAATACCCTACTAATTTTATAGTTTTGCATCCTAAGGTTAATCTTGCAGGTTATCCTCTTATACTAGGTAGACCATGGCTTTCCACTGCTGATGCATTTATAGGTTGCAGGTCTGGTAACATGATCATATCCAATGGGACAGTGACCAAGAAATTGGTTTTATATCCACCAGCCCAGCCATACCATGATCTTGAGCAAACCATTTGGCCTAGCCTAGAGGATGAGGACACCTATTCATTGCAAACCCTGATGACTATTCAATGCAGCCTTTATTGAATATTCCAGATGAAGATGAATTAATTGCTCATGTCATACAAAACAATTGTGGGAGACACCCACAGCAGCAAGACTGCCTATCTTTCTTACAAGACCCTTTGAGCAGTATAATACCTAGTAGTTCATCGCAAGAAGTCTCACAAATATTCCATGTGTTATTACCTTAGCAATGCTTACCTGTATTACCCAGCCTTGATTTGTCTAATGTGCAAGAAATATCCAAACAATTAGAAATCAAGCCAAATAAGATGTTGAATATTAACAATACATTGACTGATGAACAATAGCAATCCCTGCATGACATATTGCATACACACTCAGCAGCATTCGCCTGGGATTACAGTGACATGAAAGGCATTGATCCTACCTTATGCATGCACAAAATATATATTGATGATGGTTATAGACCTATCATGCAGCAGCAGAGGCGCATGAATCCTACCCTCAGAGAGATTGTGAAAGCTGAGCTTCAAAAGCTTCTGGATGCAAGCTTTATATATCCCATTTTAGACAGTGAATGGGTTTCACCATTGGTCATAGTGCCCAAGAAAGGTGGCAAATGGAGAGTTTGTGTTGACTATAGAGAGTTTAATACTACTACCAGGAAGGATCACTTTCCATTGCCATTTATTGACCAAGTTCTTGATTCTTTATCAGGTAAGAAATATTTTTCCTTTCTTGATGGTTTTAGTGGCTATAACCAAATTAAGATTGCTCCAGAGGATTGGGATAAGACAACGTTTACTTGCCCTTGGGGGACATATGCATACTCTGTCTTACCCTTTGGTTTGTGTAACACTCCAACTACATTTCAAAGAGCAGTCCTCAACATTTTCTCTAATTTTGCCCATTACACTATGGAGATTTATATGGATGACTTCACCACATATGGTGACACATATGATGAAGCTCTACACAATTTGGAGAAGATATTAAAAAGATGTATAGAGCACAACCTCTCTTTGAGTAATGAAAAGTGTTTTCTGATGATGACACAAGGAGTAGTCTTGGGACATTTAATCTCTAGTGCAAGAATACAAGTGGACCCAAAGAAGATTAAAGCTATTTCCACCCTGCCTATTCCACAGAAACAAAAGGATGTAAGGAGCTTCTTGGGACATGTAGGATACTACAGGAGGTTCATTCAGGATTTTAGCAAGATTGGTGTACCTCTGTTTACTCTGCTGACCAAGGACAGTGAATTTGAATGGACATCAGCTTGTCAGACTTCTTTTGAAAAGCTAAAAACATCCTTGACACAAGCCCCTATGCTTAGAGGTCTAAATTGGACACTACCTTTTCACATCCATACAGATGCATCTGATTTTGCCATTGGGGCAGTCCTAGGTCAACAAGAAGGAAACAACGAGTATGCCATATACTATGTAAGTAAGAATTTGCAAGGAGCTGAGTTAAACTATACTGTGATAGAGAAAGAGATGTTGGTAGTTGTTTATGCAATTAATAAATTCAAGCACTACATAACTGGTTACAAGGTTTTCATACATACAGATCATGCATCCATCAGATATTTGATGAATAAACCAATAGTGGGTGGCAGACTTGTAATATGGTTATTATTTTTATAGGAGTTTCATATTACAATTGTTGACAAACCAGGCAAGGCCAATGTAGTTGTTGATTTTCTGTCTAGACTACCTACACAGTCTTCAGAAGGAGTGGTTGATGATTCTTTTCCTGATGAGCATCTATTGGCTCTCACCATACACACTCCATGGTATGCAGATACTTCTCTCCAAGGGAGAAGACACAGCTAGTTCACAAATGTTTTCCTTATTCATGGATTTCTAGATTTCTATTTTACACTGGGCCAGATAATATTATGCACAGATGTATTAGAGAAGATGAAGTGTTTGATATATTAAAGGCCTATCATGATGAGCCTTGTGGGGGACATTTTGCAGCCAAGAGGACAACCTTCAAAATATTAACAACAGGGTATTACTGGCCAACACTTCACAAAGATGCTGTCAAGTACACTAGGCGTTGTGATAGATGTCAAAGAATGGGGAGGCCTACAAGAAGTGATGAGACGCCCTTGTAGCCACAAATCTCATTGGCACCTTTTGACAAATGGGAATTGGACTTTGTGGGTCCTATATCTCCTACATCCAACAATAAAGAATATATCCTGGTATGTACTGACTACTTAACTAATGGGTTGAAGTGAAGGCGTTACAGTTTACCAGAGATGGAAATGTGGCCAAATTCCTATATGAAGACATCTTCACTAGATATGGTGTTCCAAGGGAGATAGTAACTGACCAAGGACCACAATTTACATCTGATTTAATCACCAAATTGGTTGAGGAATATCAGATCAGACATAAGAAATCTACTCCCTATCATCCTCAAGCCAATGGTCAGGTGGAAGTCACAAATAGGGAGATTGAGAACATCTTGACAAAGATAGTGTAGCTTCACAAAAGAGATTGGGTTTCTAGGCTCCCTGAAACTATTTGGGCATACAGAACTACCTGGAAGACAACTACAGGGTTTACACCTTATGAGTTGGTCTATGGCAAGACAACAGTCTTGCCTATAGAATTTGAACACAAAACCCTGAGGACAGTAGTGGAACTAGGAATGGATTTGACCACAACACAACAAGAAAGGCTACAACATTTGAATGCTTTGGATGAAATCTGATTGGAGGCTATTCATCACACTGAGGTCATTCAGAAACATAGAGCAAAATGGCATGACAAGTACATCAAGACAAAGGAATTCACTATAGGTGACTGGGCACTCCCTTATGCTTCAAGGTATAAGGACTTCAAGGGCAAGCTTCAGTCACATTGGTTAGGCCCATATGAAATCAAGCAAGTCTTTCCTAATGGTGCAGTTCAGTTATAGACTATTGATGCAGTTAGGTTTTCACTGCTAGTAAATGGGCACAGACTAAAATGGTATAAAAAGCCACTTCACATGGATGACTTTCTTGTTTCTCTAGCTGCTCAGTATAGTCCTCCCAACACTCCTAATAATGATGAGGTGACACCATATGATACACCTTCAGATACTAATCCACTAACACTATCCAATGATGTGAAGGTTGAGTTGCAATACTCAACCCCTATTTTTGAAACATAATTTTCTTTGCTTTACATTCACATGCACACACAACACATTGTACATGATGACCACTGTCAATTTTAGAGGGACCTATTTTTCACATATCATAGGGACCTGTCATAGTTGGGCCCTGGTTTTCTATTTCTGCACATAGTCAGTCAAGACCTGTGCTGTGGGTGCCTATAGCAATGAGTGTCTGTGAACATTTTCATTCATTTGGCACACATTTCATTCTTCTTCACGCGCATTTCCTTACTGCCTCACATGTTTCAATCACCTTTTATAATCCAACGGTTGCGGTATGTTTGTTCAAATTGTATTCACTGGCTGTTACATCAACTTTTATGGCCTATCAACTTGAATAAATTCTGATGTACCTGCCACCCTCCCATCTACTCTATGTATATCACTCCACTCGTGCCAATGTCTTGATTTCTTTTTCCAAGGTGATCTACTCCATGCTCTTCATAATCAATGCACATAAGGTAACCTTTTAATGATTGTCTTCAAAGTTTCTATTTATATTCATTATTACTAAGTGTTTATCTTTTGCATGCAGTAATATATCACCCCTTTTCATGTAATCATTACTCTTTCATCCCTGCACATTCGTTCATGAAGTGTGGTCACTTCACCTTTCAGTTGGGGGGAGGGGTATATGGTCAATTTTTAAGTTTTTTTCTTTTTTTACCATTAATCAAATTTTCTTTAAATTGTTGAGGTTTTCCTATGCCGTTTTCTATGATAATCGACCTACCTTGAACTTGTAATGAAACAACTTGCACAATATCTAAATATAATAGTAAATATGCTGCAAACACTTGATAATAATATGCCACTTCGAGGGGGCAACCTCCAAAACCACTTCGAGGGGGATACCTCCAATAGTCTTTAATGAGAACACAATACTAAATATGATGAAATAAGACTCACTACCTCCTATATATATACCTATTTATGCCTAGGATATCACCTAGGCTGACTTAGATGGGCCTATATAAGCCTTAGGCCGACCTAAACAACTAAATAACAATAAAATAATGATAATATGACTTAATTAAGAGTTAAGATAGCCACAAGCCGACTATTCATAACCCTATACACACTATAGGATTAAGGGCGTAGCATGCCCCCCCTCTTCAAAGAAGCATTGTCCTCAATGCTGACCAAATGTGGATGCTTTTGCATGAATTCCTCATTCTCCCATGTAGCTTCCTCAACTGGAGAGTCCTTCCATTTAATTAGATATTCTATGATTTCCCTTGTCCTCAGCTTCTTGGTGCGTGTTTGAATAATTCTCTCAGGATCCACAACTATTCTTCCCTCCTCATCAAGCTTAGGTAACTTAGTCTGTGCTACCACTTTATTCCCAATAACCTTCTTCAAGCAGGAAACATGAAAAATTGGATGAATTTTTGTTGATATGGGAAGCTCCAATTTATATGCTACATTGCCAATCTTCTGCAACACCTTATAAGGACCATAGTACTTGGGTGCCAGCTTGTTAGCTTTATGTTGTTGTTTTAGAGAAATTTTCTTGTATGGTTGTAGTCGCACAAAGACCCAATCTCCCACTTCAAAAGTTCTTTCACTACGGTGTTGATCAGCTTGTTGCTTCATTCTATTTTGTGCCATTGCCAAGTTCTCTCGAAGACTAGCCAATACCTCTTGCTGATGATGGATGTGTTCTTCGACTATATGAACCTTTGGTTGTGCCCGCAATGAAGAGAGGATTGATGGTGGGTGGTAACCATATAGAGCTAAAAATGGAGACATCTTCGAAGAAGTATGGAAAGAAGTGTTGTACCACCATTCTACTAGTGGTAGCCATTGCACCCATCTCTCTTGTTTATCTAAAGCAAAACAATGGAGATAGCCTTCCAAGCATTTGTTGACCACTTCTGTCTATCCATCTGACTGGGGGTGATATGATGAACTACGAGCAAGCTGAGTGCCCAAGCATGAAAACAAGTCAGTCCAAAAATTACTTGTAAATATAGGGTCACGATCACTGACTATAACTTTTGGAGTCCCATGTAGTTTCTGAATAGTATTCATAAAAGCTATTGCTATAGTGCTTGCTGCCAATGGTTGTGCCAAAGCACAAAAGTGACCATATTTGGTGAGACGATCCACAACAACCATGATGACATTTTTTCCTTCAGATCTAGGCAAACCTGTGATGAAATCCATAGATACCTCCTCCCACCTTTGACTTGGGATACATAAGGGTTGTAGAAGACCTGGAGTCTTAACTGTCTCCCCTTTATGTTGTTGACATACCACGCATTCAGCTACAAATTTTTGAACATCCCCTTTCAGCCCTTCCCAAAAGAAATCTTGCTTGATTCTATGATAATTTTTGAGGAATCCTGAGTGCCGACCTATTGGAGAAGCATGTAGTTCTTCCAACACCTTATGCTTAAGAGTTGAATTCTTGCAAAGGTATAACCTCTTCTTGTACCATAAAATATTTCCTTTCCATGAAAATTTGTTAGACACACTTGATTCCTGTTGGAGTTTCTCAATGAGCCTTAGAGTATCTATGTCCTTCTCCCACTCTTCTCTTGCCTCATTTACCCAGTCTACTTGTAACATGGAAATGGCAAATAAAAATGACTCTGTGGGTTCATCATGCCTTGATAGAGCATCAGCCACAACATTCTCCTTGCCTTTCTTATATATGATCTCAAAGTCATATCCCAACATCTTTGTGACCCATTTTTGTTGTTCTTCAAATTATAACCTCTATTCCAAGAAATATTTGAGACTAACATGATCTGTCTTGACCTTAAAGTGTCGTCCCATTAGATAAAGTCTCCATTGTTTGACTACATGCAAGATAGCCAACATTTCCTTCTCATAAACTGGCTTCAACAAATTCTTACCTTTGAGTTGGTGACTTTCAAATGCTATGGGTTTTCCTTCTTGCATAAGTACTACTCCTATTCCATGTCCTAAAGCATCACATTCAACAACAAATGTTTTAGAAAAATCTGGGGTAGCTAGGACTGGAGTTGTGCACATGGCTTCCTTTAGTTTCTTAAATGCCCTTGTCGCTACTTCATTCCATTGGAAAGCATCCTTCTTTAACAAGGATGTGAGAGGAGATGCTATGCTACCATAATTATTTACAAATCGGCGATAATACCCTGTAAGCCCTAAAAAACCTCGTAAGTTCTTAAGGGTCTTATGAATTTTCCACTCTACAATTGCTTGGATCTTATGAGGATCCACCTTGACTCCCTCATGTGACACAATGTGACCAAGGTACTCCACTTCTTTGACACCAAAGATACACTTGGATGGTTTAGCATACAACTGATTCTACTTCAAAATGTCCAACACTTGATTTACATGTTGCAAGTGTTCCTCCCATGTTTTACTATATATTAAGATGTCATCAAAAAATACCAAAACAAATTTCCTCAAAAATGGCCTGAAGATAGAGTTCATCAAACTTTGAAATGTCGATGGTGCATTAGTGAGACCAAAAGGCATTACCAAAAATTCATAGTGGCCCTCATGGGTTCTAAAAGCTGTCTTATGTACATCCTCATCTCTAATTCTAATTTGATGATAACCAGAATGGAGATCAAGTTTTGTAAAATAAATAGCACCATTAAGCTCATCTAACAAATCATCAATTACTGGAATAGGAAACTTATCTTTTATGGTGAACTTGTTAAGATCCCTATAATTTGGACACATCCTCCAAGTTTCATCCTTCTTACACACCATTACCACAGGAGATGAGTAAGCACTTTGACTATGCCTGATAATGCATTCTTCTAGCATCTCTTGAACTATCTTCTCAATCTCACTTTTCTGAGCATATGGATATCTGTAGGGCCTGATGTTGGGTGGTTGGCTCCCTTGTACTAGTTGAATGGCATGATCATGATCTCTCCTAGGAGGCAATCCTTTTGGCATCTCCCCAAAAACTACAGAGTGCTTATCTATAATTGCTTGTAGATCCAATGGTGTAGAAGCCTTTGAGTGATATGCTTCTAATGAAAATAATTGGGCTACCATCCCATCTACCCCCTTCTTTAACATCTTTTGCATTTGGTAAGAACTTACTATCTGTGGTGACTTTGCACGCATCCCTCATAATTCTATTGTTCTTCCCTCTGATTGAAAGCGCATGAATAGTTCTTGGAAGTTCAATTCAATTGTTCCCAAAGTGGTGAGCCACTGTACTCCCAAAACAATATCTACTGCACCCATTGAGATACCATACATTGGACAATTAAGATGATAATCTCCCATGGATAATTTAATGCTATGGCATTTTCCTGAACAACTAACAGTACCGCCATCTACAATCAAGACCTGAAATTCTAGAGCTGGATATATAAAACAATTTAGACGAGTGGCCAACTTTTTGTTGATGAAGTTATGAGTGCTACCTGAGTCTATCAACACTGTTACTTTTTCTTTCTTTAAGAAACCCACTACCTTGAGAGTTTGTGGGGTACTAAAACCTGAAAGTGCATGGCAAGAAATGATTGGTTGAGTATCTCTTGACTCCTCCTCTATCTCATTGTCACTCTCTACTATTGGTACCTCTTCTTCTTCCTCACTTGGCCCTTCAATATAGAACAATTTCTTTTCAGTGCATTTGTGTCCTCTACTATATTTGCTATCACAATTAAAACATAATCCTTTTGCTCTCTTCTCTTCAATTTGTTGTGGTGTTAGCCTAGTAGGTTGTGGAAGTGACTGTGTAGGAGTGCTTTTATCTCTTATGTTTATAAAACCTTGCCTTTTATTAACCATAAATTTTTCCTCTACTTTCCTTGCCATAATCATTGCATCTGAGATGGAATTTGGATGAAACATGCGTACCTCATATTTAATGTGATCCTTTAGGCCACCAATGAATAGCTCCAACAATTTTTCTATAGACACATTTTCCACTCTTAAAGACAAAGTATGAAATTGATGAATGTAATCCTTGACCATACTTGTTTACCTTAATTTGGTAATTTGGCTGAAGTAGCTATCCATAAGATTTTCACCATAATGAGTAATGAGTTCTTCTTGGGAAACTGACCAAGTGACAATGCATCCTTTTGCCTTCTTTTCTTCACATAGCCAACAGTACCAAATGAATTGATCAGGTTCCAAGTATAAGGGAGTCATGGCCACCTTTTGTTGACATGGAACATGGTGGATATCAAAGAATTGCTCCATTTGACAGAGCCAATTGGTAGGATCTTGACCATCAAACTTTCGCATATCCAACTTTGGTGTGAAATTCCTTGCCATAAAATGAGTGGTGTGATGATCCATCTTGAGATTTGATTCAAACCCAAAAACACCCTTCCCTTTTGTAGAATCCTCTTCCTCCACATCTTGGTGTTTTGATTGCTTATGTTTGGAAAGTATCTCCAGAATTTTCTCAATATCACATGACTTAGCCAACCCTTTCATTTGTTCACCCATAATGGACAAGATTTCACCTTTCATCTTGCTATTTTCTTTATGAATAAGTTCAAGTATATTTTCATATTCTTTTTGATCAACATCCTCATTTTCCACCTCCTCCTTACCTGGAGTTTTTCCCGGTGTGGTAACATTCTTTTTGCCCCTTGTTGAAGGACCCATCATGATTGGAAAAAATAATTTTGTAATAAATCACACAAAACAAATCAAATCAATCTGAAATTTTTACTGTAACTTACCAGGGCCAAGATCTCACTTCCCTAAAAAAATTGTGAAGAAATTCAAAATTGTGCAGCCTGGAGAGGGAAATTGGTGGAAACCCTAATTTATAAATAAATCCCTTTATTCTGCTCTAATTGTTCTCAAATTTGGACTGTAGTAGCTTCACTATTACATTGAAAAACCCTCAAAAAATCTTTCAGAGATTCGACAAAATAAAAGAGATATACGTTTTTCAAAAAATAAGGGTAGAAACCCTAATTCTGCTATAACTCGCTTAATTTTGCTCCAAATAATCTAAATTATGGATTGTATCAGCTTCAATATGTTCTTCAAAAACCCTTTTAAAATTAGAAAAAAATTCACCAAAATTTGAAAGTTATGCGCTTTCCAAAATGACCTCCAATTCAGAAAAAAATTGCCTAGTTTTTGTCTTCACGGTGCCAAGATCATGCTCTGATACCACTTGTAATGAAACAACTTGCACAATATCTAAATATAATAGTAAATATGCTGCAAACACTTGATAATAATATGCCACTTCGAGGGGGCAACCTCCAAAACCACTTCGAGGGGGATACCTCCAATAGTCTTCAATGAGAACACAATACTGAATATGATGAAATAAGACTCACTACCTCCTATATATATACCTATTTATGCCTAGGATATCACCTAGGCCAACTTAGATGGGCCTATATAAGCCTTAGGCTGACCTAAACAACTAAATAACATTAAAATAATGATAATATGACTTAATTAAGAGTTAAGATAGCCACAAGCCGACTATTCATAACCCTATACACACTATAGGATTAAGGGCGTAGCAGAATTGAGATCTTGTTATTTCCTGAAGTGAGTTGAATTTCAAATTTCTATAAAGCTACAATTTGGGGGTGGAAGTATTGACAAACAGTTTTTTGAGGTGGTAAAATTGAAATTAGATAGAATTAGGCAGAATTGAGAAGTGATAGGAGTGCAAAATATAGGTGCAATGGGGGGTGATATAATCAGAAGAGAACCAACGGTGCATAAGGTGATATTGGAGGATGTATTGGTTCTCCCACTCTTCACTAGAGTGGGGTGGTTAGACTATTTTGTGAAGTTAATAGAGTATGACAATGATATGGCAAGAGATTTTACAGCAACTCTGCAGTATGACAAAGTGATAGTGAGGGGATTAGTTGTGGATGCCTCTGAAACATCTATTTCCAAAGTCACTGGGTTACCACAAACAGGCTCTGAGTATCTAGCCTGTCCTGATGCAGTGGCGGCAAGAGAGGAATTCTGTGAGCGTGGTGAGAACTTGGAGTGGACCACACAAGGTACAAAAATATTATCCCTTCCTTTCTTCTGGGGGAAATGTGCTTCGTATATTATCAAATATCTCACTTGTGATGGTAGACATAACTTGTTGTATACTACACACTTTAAATTGTTGAATCACTTGCGCCATGACAAACTGGTTAATGTTCCCAATTATCTATACAATATGTTGAAGAGAATGTCATTTGAGTATCAGAAAAGATAAACAGAGACTACATTGTCTCACCACTATTTGGTAGTTCTACTGGTTAAGAGAAGTTTGAGAATCTAGCACCCACAGGTTAGCTAGGATGCTTTTAAACAATGCAAGGATATTTCTGAATTTTTGGAAGTAGATGAGCCTCAACAAGAGGATGAACCTGAAATTGAACCTAATGTAGAACTAGAGCCCAAACCAGAAGTTGAACCAAAAGTTGAACTAGAGGTTGAACCTGAAGCTGAGCCTTAGCGAGAAGAGCCGCATGAGGAAATTCCTCTAGAAACTATTCTAGTGACAGTAGAAGAAACCCCAATTCCTAACCCTAAACCCATGAGGGGAACCATGAGAAGTGATGCCTCTACTTCTTCTAGGAAGAAGAAGAGTAAGAAGAATGTAGAGAAGCATAAGGGCATTGAGAAAGAGAAGGGTGCAGGGGAAATGGAGAAGGGGAGAAGTCAGAAAAAGAGAAAAAGAGAGGATAAGCCAGGAACTATCACACCTAGGTGTTCAGGAAGACTGAGGAGGCAGAATGAAGGAAAAAGAGTTGATGAGGGACAAGGGGAAGAAGAAAAGGAGGAAGCACAGTAGCAACAAGATCCAACATTGTTGGACACAACTTTAGAAAAGGAAGGAAATGTCCTTGGGAATACTCCTACTGAAGCCAGTGCACCTACCAAATGCAAAAGGTATGTTTCATCATCCTCTAGTTCTGATTCATAGGACATTTTCATTGCAAGAAAAATGGGAAAAACAGGTCCTAGCAGCCTTGTTAGAGAAGTTTTTAATGTTACTGAAAGTAAGGATGAAGGTTTTGATTTTGCACAAGAAAATGAGTTATTAGAAGATAGAAATATGAGGCAAGAACTTCGGGAAGCCCTTGATAGAATTAAATAATTAGAAGAACAAGTGAAACAATATGAGGAGAAGGCTAGGGAGAAAGAGATAACAATAAAAGAATTGGAGATGAAAATTTAGACATATGGTCATGGCTCTAATATGGCTCTCTTAGCACAAGTGATTGAGAGTAAAATGGAAAATGAGGAAAAAGAAGCTCCAATCCTGCAGCTTCCTATGATAAGACCTCCAACATATCTCACTGTTCTATCTATGGGTTTTGAATTAATGAAGTTTAATGATGAATTTAAACAAGAAAAACAAAACTGGGAGAAGGAGAAACAAACTCTTAATACATCATTAGAGAATAAGGATGCTAAGTTGAAAAGGTTGGAAGGGAAGCTAATAGAGGTAGTTGACAGGGCAATTCAAATAATAGAATGCAGACCTCCACCAAGGGTTTATGCTTTATTTCTCAAAGAAAAGTTTCTTAGTTTTCAATTCAATAGATTCATCAATGATCAATCCATTTCCATCTATTAAAGGCATGATTTTTTCCAATTGTTTCAAGGGGTTAGCTTGGAAGAACAAGACCAACTGTGTGAATATTGTCTACACAATTATTTGATGGATGAAGATACAGAGTGGAATCCCCTAATCTATGCTGGTGATCTTCAAGTTAGAGCACTAATGTCTTATCTCATAAATGAGCAGCTTAGAGGGAAGCTGATGGATAGATATGAGGAACATGAAAAGAAAATGCCACTGCAGATTAGAAAAGAAGCATTAGATCCTTAAGTAATCCTGACCCAATGGCTAACACTACTTTCTCATAAGGGTCCAGGTAAGGTAATTATGGATCTAAGACTCATGGATTATAGGAGAATACAGCAGTTGGTAGTATCTATCATTCAGAATTGCAAAAGGTCTGTGCAGAATAGATGGGATAGTTTGACCCCAGAGTTGCAGAAGCAAGAGCCTCATTCTC
The DNA here is from genome assembly GCA_027924645.1 of Cunninghamia lanceolata. Classification (NCBI taxonomy): domain Eukaryota; kingdom Viridiplantae; phylum Streptophyta; class Pinopsida; order Cupressales; family Cupressaceae; genus Cunninghamia; species Cunninghamia lanceolata. Next base: position 5,540,783 of record BSBN01001560.1, read on the forward strand.
TTCACAACTTTATGAATATGTTTGAGAGGTTGCGTAGGTATATCCAGATCTCAAAGCAGGAAGGAGTGGAATGGATACCCCTTACTTATCACCCTCCTATTCTTCTTTATCCAGTGCCACACTGGGCAGGGGAAAGAGGTGATGAGTGCAGGCGTGTTGAATTGACCAGGTTGGAGAAATGTGCATGCTACAATAGATTCTCTCTCAAATAGGGAAAGGGGGTCAGAGAAGCTATGGATCTAAGGCAGATAACTTTGCATTATAACCTTTTCCCCTAGGTGTTTTATTGAATATTTTTCTTGAGGACAAGCAAAAGTCTAAGCTGGGGGGAAATGATGGGTCCAAATGTTGACTTATTTTATGCTATTTCTTATGCTTCTAGACTTTATACCTATGCTATTTCAAGATATTTCTCCAAGACATTACTACCATAATATTCTGTCTTTTATATATATTCTGCAAACCTTGAAATTAATATGCCAATAGGAACCATGGTGATAGTATTTGTCAAATGCATGAGTTAGACATAAGTATGTATGTATATAAATGAGATTTTGTGGGTTAATTATGAAGGCTATTTTGTATGCATATGTTCTATGGATTAACCCTATGTAGTAGCAAGTTGGTAGCGTTAAGGAGATGAGAATTCATAGCACACTGCAAGACAAAGCATTGAAGGAAGTCATAGTTAAGCACCCACTGAAGCTAAACGTGATCATCATGGAGGAATAAATACAAGTGAAGAAGAAGACTTGCTCTAGAATTCTGACCACAACTTATGTGTTTTCATTTCATGAGCCGTTGGATAGGAATTTATGTCTAAACAGGACTTTGCTTCCTTTGTTTTAGTTTAGATTAATAAATTGATCTTGAACCTATACCCTGATATCTAGGGATGAATTTATGATCAAGTTAGTTGGTAGTTACATCGTACTCTCCCATTTTTGTATAAGTTATAAGGGATGAGTTCGATGGGAAGTTAGTTAAAAGAAGTTTTTCTTTTCCAAGATACTTTAATCTATAGTTGGTCAATAGTTACTCTATTTTTATGTTGGAAGATACATACATGTTTTATTGAATACAATCTGGGAAGATTTTGTTTTTGATATGAAGTGAATACAACTATGTGTTATGAGAATCTGAAGTAGATTTAGTTTCCAAATCAAGTGAGATAGTTCCCTGAGCTGGCCACTCAAGGTACTAACTCTCACTTCATATTTTCCCTTATTTATTCATGCATTCTTAGTTAAAACTATTTCATGTTATTTTATAAAAGCTACATTGTGGAATGAGTAGAATATCTTGATTGCTGTTTCTAGTAATTGTGATTCACGAATAGATTGCATACTTGGAGTCCTCTGGAGGTTAGTGTCAATTCTTTTATCATTCTATGTATTTCAAGTTACTTCTGTAATTCTTTGTTGAATATAGTTATCTTCAGCTTATGCTGAGGGTACCTGTAGCAACTAGATTTTTAACTATTTTTGTTGTTCTTTCATTTCTATAAACTTGAGTAAACTAAGTTAATTAGAATAAGTCTATATGAGTTAGTTTAGGATAGAAATGAGTCTTGAAGGCATATATAGTGCAAGCATCATCATAAGCTTACGCTCCTTGGTTGATAATTCAATGTAGGAATGCAATGATAGAGTGAACTGTTTAGATAGGTTTAGCCCTGAATTTTATTTAAGTCTACAACGTATTAGTTTTCCTCTACACTCTTTGTCTAGAAGGATCTATCTAAACTAATGCTGATTTAAAGAAACTGTATCTTTATTTCCATGCAGAAGGAACCCAAAATGGGCATACATACACAAAATAAAATGGGGCTTGTTTTCTTCAAAGAACAAAGAATAAAAGCTTCGACTACTACTCCTCTGGCTAACTTTTACACATCAGAGCCTTATTTATTAGACAAGGCTAAACTAACTGGAGACTAAAACAAGACTAGACTCCTTTCTATCCTTATTCTTAAGCTAGGAGTCTCTTATTACATGATTGAATGAAACATAGAAGACAAATCCAAAATTAAAGGAACTACGTCGAAGCAAAGCTTCAATCGACTTATTCTTTTAATGGATTATGAAGAGAACTGAAGTTGGTTGGAATGGAGGTGATTGATGACATAGTCAGGGTCACCTTATCTCTAGTGTAACACATAATGGAACTGAGATTGACATGAATTTTGTTGATGGGTCCTTGATTCAAGGAAAGGATGAGCAACTTTAATGTTGGGTGGCATTTTGAAGCTATCCAGAGCCAATTATTTTCCTTATATGAGCAACTCTGGAGAGATCCAGAGCGTCTAGTTCAGAAGTTGTTTTTATCACAAATTAGAAGTTTGCATACATATAATCTAGAAATTATAGTAATAATCAATAGTTTCAACCTTTTGAAAAATAAATACCAAACACACTATTTATCCATTTATAAAATTGTTATAACTAATTAATAATATATTTAAACATGTCAATGTCCATCAAAGTAAAAGTACTGTAATGTTTGTTATGAACATAAAACACATATATGACCAAGCTCACCACTACCCACCTTACAACCCATTGCTTGAGAAATATATATCTTTGGTGAGATTATGTCAGATAAATATCCAGAGGGCTATAATGGTGTGTTAAAAAGGGGTAAATGTCTATGAAACTTAAGAGGATTCATCTTTGGTGAATGAAACTTGTTACATCTTTGGGCGCACTTACATACTTGTTTGTATATTCTATTATTGAGGTCTAGTAGGTTTGTTCCTAATTTCCATTTGGGCATGGTAATTAAATCCTTGTTCCTATTTCTTTGTTTCCCTTTAATTGAGACCTCAAGGATCATCCTCCTAGGTTCTATAGAGCTTGAAGAAGAAGAGGATTTTCCCTAATCCTACACAATGGAAAAAACTATACTCTCCTTATTGGTGTGTCCTCTACACCTTAGACGTCTTGTTCCCCTTTGTCTCACTTTGAGTAATGACACTAGAAGAGAGGACTTGTAGTTTTAAGAACCAACATAGTACATGGGACTTATATTACAATGTCAAGCCACATATCCTCACGAGCATTGAGAAGACAATGAGAGTTATCAAAATATTAAAAGCTATGCCATTGGTCCATGTCAAGAGAATGAGATTGCAGAGGGAAAAATTTAAAATTTCAAAAAATGGTGTGCTCCACCAACCATTTTTGAGGAGTTATTATAGTAGATATGAAGTAAATGCTAGGATTCCAACATCTAGATTTTGAGAAGGCTATAAATGGATCTACCCTTGCATTATTCTCTTATAATTTAATAGTAGCTTTCAAATTCTCTAATTTGTAGACCAACCAAAGCATAAAGAGATCTAGAGATTTGTAGAGCATATAGAGCATTAAAGGTCATTAGAAAGGCATGGAAGTTGTATAAAAGTCTTCCATTCATATGCATGAATATAAAGCCAAGATGATAAGGGGAAAGAAAGGAAAGAAAGTAGTAGCATAGATTCTACCAAAACCTAGGAAAGGGTCTTTGCATGTGTGTAAACAATATTTCATCTCTTTCACTTCACTATACCCCCATGAGGAAAGCACTGTAGCAAAGAAATCCCCCTTTATCCACACAATTGAGAGGGATTTATTTGCTAATGAAACTAATGTCATTTATGTCCCTAGGTCTACTAAAAATACTATATCTTTGAGGGAGGGAGCTTCTTGAATCCTAAATAAAAATATAGATGATTCGTTTAAGGCTAATATTTGAACAACATCCCTAGCAAAATACATGGTACCTATGGTGCATCCTTATCTAGAACTAATAGTTTCACTCATTAAGAACTATAAGTATAGGTATAAAGTGGTGAAGGGTAAATATTAAGATAAAAAGTAGAAGCTATGAGTTAATGTTGAGCCCATAAAAAATACTTGCTGTGTAATATGGATTCCACCATTTGGATTCCAATGGTCTTATGGCCTTCAAGGAGGAAAGTATCCCCAACAAACTTGACTTCATGAATGAAGAATGCATGCATCCGATAACCCAAATGTCAAGGCTCATTATCACCTTGGGAACATTCAAGAATGATAGTGTAGATTCTTCCATTCATACTTAGATATGAAGATAACAAAAAAGTCTACCCTAACTAGTTAGCTACAATCCACCAAATGAGGAGCCCTAGGAGTGAGATCCTGATATTTGATTTCTCAAAGTTCCTAAATGATCAAATTCATGACCTACTTGTCAAGTACAATAGTAGAAAGGCATCCAAATACTCCTACATCATCCACTTAATATTGTATTATAAATTTACATTCTATTTAGATGTAGGCCCAAAAATGGAAATTTCTAGCAATCAAAGAAATTTTGACCCTATTAGAATATGGATTCCCATTGTGTCTAGGATTTTGTCCTATTATGAGTTCAATAAAAAGTTCATCATCCCTACAATTCTATCACTCATAGGGGACTACCTTGTAGACTAAGGGAGAGAAACTTGTATCTTCTCCAAGGAGTATTTAAAGGGGATAAGATCTTTTGGGATAACTCTACTATGATTAGGCTTTATGGATGTAGTGAAGTAGTTTTGAGGCTCTTGAAGCCTATCTCAAACAGGACATTTATTCTAGAATACCGAAGGAAAATTGATGTTATTGATATCACTTATTCTAGCACTAGAGGAGGGAGAGAAAAACACACCCTCGCATATACCTACAAAAACATGACAATAGGAAAAATGGGAATTACATGCTACCTATCTTAAGAAAACTAGTAACTTTGAAACAAATAAGTTTGTTCATGAGACCAAGCTAAAAGTAGAATGAAAAAGAAACCCAAAAGGAGAGGACATACAAATGATAATTGATGCTCGGGGAAATACCCTTTCCACCAAGGACTCCAAAGCCATATGAGACCTTTTATAAAAAATTAAAAACTTTAACCTTGAGTTGTAGAGTGGATGAAATAAGTCTCTAAGCAAGGATGACTAGATTAACCAAAAGATTAATACATGATGGAATCACTAGAAAAAGGTTGGGAAAATGACCATTACCTCTAGGTATTTCACATTAGATGAAAATTTTGAGGAGCTATATGACACCCTTCCAAACCAAAGTCAAGCTATAGTTTCCCAAAAGTGAAGGAACTAAAGTAATCAATTTAGACCCGAAGGTCTCATCAAATGTGATGGTGTCTCCTAGTTATGACTCATAATTTCAAATGGTAGTCCCATATATTTAGTAACCTTAGGGACTAGGGAGTAGTAGTGGTAACCACACCTAGTAAAAAGTCCAAGAAACTAAAGGGTGGTCCACCTTAGAAAGAAGAGGCCCCATCCAACATATAATTAGGGGATGGATCTCTATGACTAAGGATCCAACCATTGCCTCATTTACAACATAGGTGATGATGGGGTAGGTCTCACAAACATACTAAAATACAAGATCTCTAAGGAAGAGAAGAGGAGAAACATCCAATCAAGCCTCTTAATCCTTAGATTCACAATAAGACCCTTCTTCTCAATCATGTATACAATAAACCATTCCTAGAGGAGATGATGAGGATTAAAGGGCATCAAGAAAAAAGATTTGGAGAAGGATGACAAGAGAGCAATAAATGAAAAGAAAAAGAAGGAAGAACAATGATAGGAGGACCAACTAGGGAAACAAAAACCTACCTTTGTGGAGCCCACTATAAGTGTTTGTACCCCTCTCCCACCTCCATCTACAATCAACATTTATACTATCATTCATTCTATTAGTCTCACAATAATAACCTCCACACTTTTCTCTCCTTGTCTAACTCAACATGTGATGCCTCCACCTTCCCACCTTGAACTAACTCCAACAATAAGTTATAATCTCTTCATCCCTCCAATAGGACACCTACCATATCAAATTCTAATTAAATCAATATTTTCAGAACTAAGAGCCTGCCCATTACCACCCCTACATTCTCTATTATTACAATCCCATCATCTCTTCGGTTTTGGGCCTTCATTCCACCACATCCTCCAAATCCCTATAGCCCTTAGCTCCTAGGTCTCCTTTACCCCTCCAAATCTATCCCTCCAACTAGTATTCTACCCATTCTTATCTCCTTGGTCTCCTCAACCCCTCCTTGGTTTAGAAATCATGAAGTAAATAATCAACTATGCCCAATACATTTAAAAAATTCCTATTTAGGCCTAGATGAAACAATAAAAAAGATTAACCAAGCTTACGATTCATCTTGTATTTACAAAGCTCAGGACACAATTTAAGATTGTAAGGAAGAAATTCATTTCACCCACATGGCACCTATGATCATGAAGCAAGAAGGCTAAATACAAGAATTAGACTACTCAATTTAGACATGATGAGTATTAGCCTTAAAGATGCCTAGCTAAAAGATAGGGTTAGCTTCTTACAAGAGAGCACCAAATCAATTACTCTCTAGGACTTGTTTGTGTAAAGAAAGATCAAGAGGAGGGAGGATAATTTGTAGTTATTAAGGCAAAATCTAAAGTCAGTCAAGCTCAAAGGCAAGGGTCTAGAGAATCAAGTAACTAACCTAAGTCAGGTTGTGTTTAGTCAAGTGTCTAAAAGGTTGGTGAATTTTGAAAAGGAGAAGACCAAATGTATTCTTCAAGATGGAGGAGGCCAAAAGTAAAATAGAGGAACTCGGGTAGTAGGTCACCATTGACATAGCCAATGAGGAGACGTGGAAACAAGAACCTATTGCCTTAAACTCAAAAGTAAATCAGCTTTTGTAAAAGGTTAAAAAAGTAGAAAGCAAGGTAGAGAAGCATAAGAAGCAGGTAGTTGTAATGGAAGTAGATAAATTAATGTTAAAGCAACAATCTCCCACCCTTCATACACATATTCAGTAACTCAAGTCAAAAAATACCCCCCTTGGGCCTTGATATCACCAAGCTAAAGCAAAAGGTATTTTCTTGTACAACAACTTGAATTTATATAGGACATAAGTAGGTGCTCAAAATTTGGTGGTCTAGGAGATGAAAGAAAATAAGAATGCCTATCGAGCATTACTAGACACCCAAAAATAATAAATAACCATCCTAGAGCCATAAATAAAAGAGCTTGAGTAGTCATCAAGATCCCTTTACCTAATAAATGATCTTTATAAATCATATTGGTATGCTATTTCCCAACCATTAGGTGGCATGGAGAATTCCCTACAATTCATTTACTCTACACACATCATGAGTTCTAAATTCTAAGTAGAGGAAAACAAGACACTCTATGCCCTATCTCTATTAGTTCCCAATACTAAGATGTTCATGCCAAAGATAGATTTACAACTATAGGGATACTAGACCAAGATGAGGCATCGTAGAGGGTCAATGATTGATGCAAAGCAGGGGAACACTTATCAAATCTCACAAAAATGAGTGACTGATCTTGGAGGGAAGAAGGACATCAAACTTGCTTATCAAGACACCTACAAACTCCATTTTTGGACCCAACTTGGTTTGGACAAATGTGATGACTACCAACATTTGAGGAGGGTGTTAGACATATTAATTTGACCAATGGAGGCTTATCAAACTCATAAATTAGCCCAGCCAGTTGTGCTACCCAAGATTCCTTCACAAATGGCCTATTTTCCTTGTAGCCCTAGAAATGCGGTTTAGAGGGCTTAACTCCAAAAAATTTCAAACAACTCCCAGAACTATTTATCTTTTTAGATACCCATTACAGCCCTCTATAACATACTTGACATACAGGGTACATTGTTTTGGAACACAAGCCTCTAAAAATAACTGTTCTTGCTGTTCCAAGGGGCAATTAGCCCTAGGTTTACAAAGGAAGTACCCTACCAAAGTGACCCAGAACTTTCTAACCAATTCCAGAAGTTGGTATGGATTTCAAATGGATGGATTCAATAGGTTTTGTACCTCCATGGGCATTAGAAACAAGTTTTCCAACTAAATCTTCCTCTAGCTATCACCAATGGCTTAATACATAGAGATATCAAGCCAAATCTTCCTCAAATCTTGTCTTGGACTGCTCCCCTGCACCTACACACAAAAACCATTGTAGAATATACCTATACAGGCCCAAAAAATCCATTTTGGGGCTCTAACTCAAAGATTTGGGTCAGAACCCCATAAAACTCTTAAATCCCTACCAAACTTTCCTAGAAACAACAATTTTGGGACAGCATTTTGTTCTTCTTTCTCCTGTAATTTCAAGACACCAAATATAATTTAAATGAAAGGTAAAAAATTTATTTACAACATCCAAAATGTGAGATCCCTTGAAATGGCTGTACATGCGAGTACTATGGCAAAGAGCAGCAAATTACACAGAAAAAAAACAGCAAACAGTCTTTTTTTTTGTATTTCTTCTTTTCCAAATTCAATGAAAATGTTTTCCATGACCCCCAAGGGATAAATACAATCCAAATCATCACCATTTCGTGCAAGATTCTTTTCCTATCTAAAAAGGCAATAAAAACTCACTAATTTCACTAATTTTAGCCTTAAGACTTTTTTTTCCAAACATAGCACATGCTATTTGGAGTTCCACTACTAGTTGACTTCTAGAATAGAGGGAGTGGCTTCTAAAATAGAGAGAGTGGTTTGACTCAGACCTTATTACAATAATAAATTAATACAAGACTCCACCTAGGCTCATAATGAGCATAAAATCTAAAATTTAAGGCTCCTAGTGAGCATACAAACCAAAATTAACTATGGTGGTCTCTGCACCATACAACTGGGGTGAAAAGATTTCAATCTCCTGATGAAATGAGCTCTTGGATAGAGGCTCCATGCTGTTTGATATCTTCTTCTATCATCAATGTAGCATCTTCAATTGGCAAACCATGCCACTTCACCAAATGTTCATTGTAGACTTTATTTCTTGTCCTCTTAACCTCTCTTGTGTCCAAGATAGTTTCAAGTTTCACTGGCTGACTAGGTGGAAGATCCCTTATCCAATCCTCATCAGTAACATCTTCAGATTATTCATCTACAACATTAGATCCTTTGAAAGGATATAGGTCTGCAACATTGAAAATGGGGGAGATAGCAACTCCAGGAGCGAGTTCTATCTCATAAGCATTCTGACCAAATTTATGGACCACCTTGCAAGGTCCTATCTTCTTCATCATTAGCTTTGTATATCTACCCTTGGGCAGTCTCTCCTTCCTCAAATGAGCCAACACCATGTCACCTACTTTGTATTGAACATCTCTTCTTTTTAGACCAGCCTTCTCCTTGTACTTGGCAACACTCTTTTCAAGAGTTTCTCTTACTTGGTGATGTATCTCCTTCATGGATGTGGAAAAGTCTTCTCCTTGTGCACTCCTATTGTCTACTCCCCTTAAGTCTCTCAGCTCATAAATGCCTCTTAGCTTCATGCCATATACTACTTCAAAGGCTGTTCTTCCAATGCTCCTGTTAACAGAGTCATTGTAGGCATATTCAGCTTGGGGCAGCAGTAGATCCCATGACTGATTATGCTCCTTTGTTAAGCACCTTAATAGGTTTCCCAAAGACCTATTTACAACTTTAGTTTGCCCATCTGTTTGGGGATGGTAGGCAGAACTAAAAGTTAGATTTGTTCCCAGCTTGTTCCACAAAGTTCTCCAAAAGTGACCAATGAACTTGGAATCTCTGTCAGACACTATTGTCAAAGGCAATCCATGGATTCTTACAATTTCCTTGAAGAATAGACCAGCAATATGAGAGGCATCATTAGTGGACTTACAAGAAATGAAATGTGCCATCTTACCAAATCTATCTACAACAACAAAAATGCTGTCATAACCTCTTTGTGTCTTGGGCAGACCTAGAACAAAGTCCATGCTGATAGACTCCCATGGTTGATTGGGTATTGGTAAAGGCTGATATAAACCTGCATTAGAACTTGATCCTTTAGCCCTCTGGCATATCACACAACTCTCCACAAACTTCTTCACATCATTATGCAACCTAGGCCAATGATAAAACCTCTTGACCTACTCCAAAGTTTTGTCATAACCAAAATGACCACTCAGGCTACCACAGTGTTTTTCCTTGATCAAATTTGCTCTCATGGAGCATCTTGGTACACACAACTGAGCTCCCTTGAACAGTAGACCATCTTGTACTATAAACTTAGAAAATTCATTGTGAAAAACATCTTGGGACTAATTGCAAACAGCAAAAATATTACTGAAATCTTCATCATTCTCATACATACCTTTGAGTGCATCAATACCTACACTCTGCAACTTGATTTCCTGCACCATCATGGACCTTCTACTCAGAGCATCAGCAACTTTGTTTGCTTGTCCTTTCTTGTGTTTGATGGTGAATGTGTAGGCCTGCATATACTCCATCCACTTCATGTGTCTGTGACTTAGCTTATCTTGGCTATTCAAGAAACTCAAAGCATGATTGTCTGTGAAGACAATAAACTCCTTAGGCAATAAATAGTGCCTCCACTTCTTGAGTGACTGTACCATAGCATAGAGTTCAAGGTCATAGGAAGAGTACTTCCTCTTGGCTTCATTGAGTTTTTCACTGAAGAATGCAACCGGTCTCCCATCTTGACTCAGGACTGCACCTATGGCATATCCACTTGCATCACATTCAATTGTGAACACCTTGCTGAAATCAGGAAGTGCAAGAATGGGTTGTTGAGCCACCCTTGTCTTCAAATACTTAAATCTTTTCTCAGCTTCCTCAGTCCATTGGAACTTCTTCTTCTTGTCTCCTTTGATAGTATCAAGAATAGGAGAACAAATATGACTGAAATTTTTGATAAACTTTCTATAAAATGTAGCCAAACCATGGAAACTTCTTACCTCTGCTGCTGTTTTAGGAGTTGGCCAGCTGATTATGGCTTCTACCTTGGATGGATCCATCTTGAGTGTGCCCTTGGAGATCACAAATCCAAGATAGACAAGCTCCTCTTTCATGAATTCACATTTCTTGAGGTTGATCATTAGCTTCTCCTCATTCAATCTCTTCAACACCATGTCCAAGTGTTGCAAGTGTTCTTCTTTGGTTTTGCTATATACAAGAATGTCATCTAGATAGACCACCACAAATTTACCTATGAAATGCTTCAAGACTTCATTCATGAGTCTCATAAATGTACTGGGGGCATTTGATAACCCAAAAGGCATAACTAGCCACTCATAAAGACCTTCATTTGTCTTGAATGCTGTCTTCCATTCATCACCCTCTCGTATCCTTATCTGATGATAACCACTCTTTAAATCTATCTTAGAAAAGTAACATGCATCACCCAAACTATCCATTAGATCTTCTATCTGAGGTATTGGAAATCTATACCTGATGGTTATCTTGTTGATGGCTCTGGAATCAGTGCAAAGTCTCCATTCTCCACCCTTCTTAGGTGCTAGGACAGTTGGAACAGCACATGGACTCAAACTCGCCTTGATCAGCCCCTTGTCCAATAGCTCTTGGATCTGATTTTTGACCTCTTCATTTTGTTGTGGTGTCATCTTGTATGTTGCCTTATTTGGCAAACTTGCACTAGGTATGAGATCAATATGATGGCTTACATCCCTGACAGGAGGTAGTGAACTTGGTAGGTCTTTCACCACTATGTCTTCATACTTGTCCAATAGGACCTGCACCTCCTCTGGTATCTTTTCTACCTCTATTTCTACCTTGGCTGATATAGGCTTGCCAATGATGGCATATCCTACCTCTTCTTCTTTCAATGTCTTCAAAAACTCTTTCTCTTTCACCATCATCACAAATGGTCCTTCATGGATTGCTGCACCATCTTCTTTTATGGGTGTAAGATTGTAGGTCACCCCATCCTTCACAATCATGTATGTATTCTCTTCTCCATCATGCTTGGCCTTTCGGTCAAATTGCCATGGTCTGCCTAAGAGTAGATGGCATACATCCATAGGGATGATATCACACAATATCTTGTCCTTGTAGCCACCAATGTTGAACTCCACTGAAGCTTGTTCATTTACAAGTACTTGCTGACCCTTGTTGAGCCATGATACCTTGTAGGGTGTAGAGTGAGGAATCTTCTTTATCTTCAACTTTTATACCATTTCTAGAGACACAAGATTGTCAGTAGAACCAGAATCAACAATCACCTTACATACTTTTCCTTGTGCTTTGCAGAGTGTTCTAAACAAAGCCTTTCTCTGTGGAGGCTCTTTGGCTGATGGTACGTTCAACAATGTCCTTCTTATCATTAAGGATTCTCCTACCTCTAGGCCTGCATGCACAGAATGTGAGTTTACACTCTCTTGGTCCTCCTCTTGCACTATGTGGACTCTTCTATCACCTCCATATGAACTTGATGCTTGTTTGTCTGGACATTTGAATGCAGGATGTCCAACTTGATTACAGTTATAACACTTGCCTGTGAAGGTGCTTGACCCTCTACCATGGCCTCCAAACCTGCCTCTACTATTTGATCTCCTTCCTCTAAAGTTGCCTCTTTCACTTGACTCTCCTCTTGGTTCATGGTTCTCCTTGTTGCTATCATTTGTTTCTCCTCGCTGCTTCTGTCCTCTTCCACCAAAGTTTCCTCTTCCTCTGAAGTTCTTTCCTCTACCCCTTCCATTTTGTTCTTGTTTGCTTTTGATCTTCTCCTCAGCTCTTACTACCAATTGGAAGCATTCTTCTACATTCCTGGGTGTAGTGAGACTTAGTTCATCTTGGATATTGAACCTAAGCCCATTCATGTATCTAGCAATCTTCTCAACTTCATCCTCATTATGGCCAGTTCTCATACTGAGCTTATGAAACTCCTCTGTGTAGGCCATTACATCCATCTCTTTCTGTTTCAAGTTTTGCAGCCTTCTGAAGGTTTGAATGGCATAATCTTTTGGAAGGAATTGACCCTTCACCTTGGACACCATCCGGTCCCATGAACTGATTTTAGTTTTTCCTTGTCTTATTCTCTCTGACTGAACATAGTTCCACCATGTCAATGCTGCTCCCTTCAGGTTAGTCTTTGCCAGCTTGACTTTCTTCTCTTCAGGCATCTCTTTGTACTCAAAGTAGTTATCTAAAGAATCAATCTAGTCTAGTACCTCCTCACTGTTCATCTTACCTTCATACATGGGAAACTCCATCTTGACATCAGTGCTTTCTCCTTTCATAGTCTGCAGCATCTTCATAAACCTTCTTGCATCTGGATCCATCTCTGTCTCACTAGATCCCTCTTGAGGGTCTACATTCTCACCCTCACACTCTTGGTCACTGTCTTCCTCAATGACCCCACCTCTTCTTAGGTTTGCTTCAATGGCTGCAAGTCTGGTTAGGACTCCTTGAGATTCCTTCATCAATCTCACTTCCTTAGTGAGGATTGGACTGTTTTTAGGAGGCATTTTGTACTCCTTCTTCAAACTTTCCCAAATAAAAACTTGTGCTTTGATACCACTTGATGCAGAGTAGGGGAACACTTATCAAATCTCACAAAAATGAGTGACTGATCTTGGAGGGAAGAAGGACAGCAAACTTGCTTATCAAGACACCTACAAACTCCATTTTTGGACCCAACTTGGTTTGGACAAATGTGATGACTACCAACATTTGAGGAGGGTGTTAGACATATTAATTTGACCAATGGAGGCTTATCAAACTCATAAATTAGCCCAGCCAGTTGTCCTACCCAAGGTTCCTTCACAAATGGCCTATTTTCCTTGTAGCCCTAGAAATGCGGTTTAGAGGGCTTAACTCCAAAAATTTTCAAACAAATCCTAGAACTCTTTATCTTTTTAGATACCCATTACAGCCCTCTATAACATACTTGACATGCAGGGTACATTGTTTTGGAACACAAGCCTCTAAAAATGACTGCTCTTGCTGTTCCAAGGGGCAATTAGCCCTAGGTTTACAAAGGAAGTAACCTACCAAAGTGACCCAGAACTTTCTAACCAATTCTAGAAGTTGGTATGGATTTCAAATGGATGGATTCAATAGGTTTTGTACCTCCATGGGCATTAGAAACAAGTTTTCCAACTAAATCTTCCTCTAGCTATCACCAATGGCTTAATACATAGAGATATCAAGCCAAATCTTCCTCAAATCTTGTCTTGGACTGCTCCCCTGCACCTACACACAAAACCCATTCTATAATATACCTATACAGACCCAAAAAATCCATTTTGGGGCTCTAACTCAAAGATTTGGGTCAGAACCCCATAAAACTCTTAAATCCCTACCAAACTTTCCTAGAAACAACAATTTTGGGACAGCGTTTTGTTCTTCTTTCTCCTGTAATTTCAAGACACCAAATATGATTTAAATGAAAGGTAAAACATTCATTTACAACATCCAAAATGTGAGATCCCTTGAAATGGCTGTACGTGTGAGTACTATGGCAAAGAGCAGCAAATTACACAGAAAAAAATAGTAAATAGTCTTTTTTTTTTGTATTTCTTCTTTTCCAAATTCAATGAAAATGTTTTCCACGACCCCCAAGGGATAAATACAATCCAAATCATCACCATTTCGTGCAAGATTCTTTTCCTATCTAAAAAGGCAATAAAAACTCACTAATTTCACTAATTTTAGCCTTAAGACTATTTTTTCCCAAACATAGCACATGCTATTTGGAGTTCCACTACTAGTTGACTTCTAGAATAGAGGGAGTGGTTTCTAAAATAGAGAGAGTGGTCTGACTCAGAGCTTATTACAATAATAAATTAATACAAGACTTCACCTAGGCTCATAATGAGCATAAAATCCAAAATTTAAGGCTCCTAGTGAGCATACAAACCAAAATTAACTATGGTGGTCTCTGCACCAATGATGTCCTATAAAAAGAAGAGGGGGCTAAAAAATGCAAGGTCCAATTGGAAAACTTATGGAAAATTGCCACATGCATAAGGGAACATATAGACCAATTAGTGTAGTAGTGTTTGCCCTTTCTCATAGATGAAATTCAAAGGATGTGTCCTAAAGACATATTCCTACAATCGGTAGATGAAAACAAGAGCAACGAATAAGTCTTCCTAAGCTCATATTGAGTTCCCACACCTGAGGATGTTCAAAAGTTGATGAAGCCCCTAGTTAAGATAAAAGTATAAGCATAGGGTATATTCAATAAAGTACAAGGCTTATCCTATTAGGAAACTATCAATTTGAAGAAATTCTTAAGGGTCTATAAGAATATATAGATGTCAAATGATAAAGAATGGAAGAGGCTCCAAGTAGCCTTAGAGAATACCTAGCTCTTCTAGTAAGGTAAGTAGTCTCTTTGTCTCTAAATTTTAAAAATTTGGTAGATGTTCTCTATTCCTAATAGATATAAACTATCTAGGTTTCATCTTTCCCATAGGCAAAATAACCTCAAGAGCTACCAAAACTATAAATTCTTCACTACACGTTCTTTTGAGTATTACCTTTGTGTTTAAGAGTTTAGAACTATTGAAAGTAATTTTGAAGCCTTTTAAGGGTTAGGAAATTGCACATTGTTGATCTTTGTGATACAATGGTGCACACAAATTTTGAGGCTAGTAGGATTGAAGCAACTATCAAAGAAAGAAACATCCATCAATCTTACCACCTAGAAAGATCAAACAACCCCTGAAAGTTGGTTTGTCTAATAACAAGAGTTGGTAGTTGGAAAGTCTAGTATTGGTCAAAGAAATTGGCAGAGATTTGAAATATGTCAATCCTCACTCTCTAGTAAAGATATCAAGAACCATTGAATCCATCTATCTAGATTAAAAATCAATGGCTTGTGCGACCCTGGAGGAAAGAAAGCGTTGTAGTGGAGGTAGGGATAGTGATGGCCATTGGTCTCATCACCTTGGCAGATTAGTTGTCTCATAAATTTTCTAGAATGAGTCTTGAAGAGTGGTAGACAAAGGGAAGTGGTGACAATTATTTCTCCACTAATTACCTATGGATCTTTAGGTATTAGTTAGGAATAACTAAATGCAATCATTAGGTTACAATTTTTTTTGAAATAAAGAACAAGGCATGCACCTCACATTCACAACCTTCAATAACTCCCCTACAAATTTTGAGTATTATCTCCCAAGCAATGAAAATAATAAATTCTTAAGGTTGCATGTCCAAAATGAAGATATTTTTCAATTTAAAGATCTCGTAGATTCTAAGTATCTCTAAAAGGTAGTCCTATACAACTATCTAACATTAAATTCTACCACTTTTCTTAGTTCTTGTCCCTCTAATTTTGTATAAATATGAGCCTTGGGGTCCTCCTCAAGAGGACTAAGTTTTTTTAATATTTTTCTCAAGGAGTCTTGTGTATCAAACTTTTATTATTTTCTACTTTAAACCTAAAGTAGCCTTTGTTTATGTGTCCAAAACTTTTAGGATTTTATGGAATGTGTAGACACCCTAAAATGACCATGTCTTCGAATCACTTGCATTTCGTCTAATCTGTCTAATCACCTACATGTCAACGTTAATTAAATAATCTAATTATTTAATTAATTTCATCAAATTCTTCCAAATCACATAATTTTGACATTAATTGAATAAATTATCTTTATTTATTTAATTTAATTAAATTCAACCTTATTCTTCCAAAATTAAATAATTTTAATTATTTAATTAAATCATCATCCTTTTTCAAAATTCAAATCCACATTAATTAAATAAATAAATTATTTAATTAATTCATCCAAGTCTATCTTATCTATAATTAAATAATTCTACATTATTTAATTAAATCAATTGTTCTTCTAAATTTAAATAAATCATGCAAATTTATTTAAGTTATCTCAATCCTCTAAAAATAAATAAAATCAAGTATTTTATTTATAATCTTCTGTTCCTCAATCATGCACAAGCAATTAAATAAATTTATTTATTTAATTTCAGTTATCTTCCAATTCCTCTTAAAATATCTTGTTAACTCATGTGCACAATCAGTTTTATTTTTAGCACTCTAAAAAAGGCAAAATTACAAGTTGAGTTATCTATTCAATCAATCTTGTTTTCATCATATTTTAAATAAAAATATCCTTATGGATTGACACATGTCATGTGCACATTCATCATGGTTATTTGTTTTATCTCCTTCGTTGATTCTTCTGAATTATCTGGATCGTTGATTGATCATGTTTGAAACCTATATAAACCCCCCTCATCTCCTTCACAAATCCTCTTCGATCTCTTATTCTTAGGCATCCTTTATAGCACTTTGAGCATACATCGCATCGATTGAGCAACTTTACGACCTTTTAACATTGATCTTTGAGCACTTTGAGCACTTTACTTTCTTGTTGCAAACATGGTTTCACAGCATTATTGAGCAATCCACATCCAACAAAGGGAACAACACAAATCTAGGTAAAAGCTTTCTTATTTCATTAGATTTATTGATAATGGCTTTTATTTAGATTAGCTCTTTATGTTATGGGTTTTTGATTTGTTAGTTTTGATTGAATCGATTTTCCTCATACACATTCTGGCACGCCCGGTGGGACCCACTAATCCCTCTTTTTCTTTAAGAAATTAAATTTTTTGAAGTACAATACAAAACAACATAAAAGACACAGAAACACGCTTTTGGCAACACAGTCTAGCACCCCCGGGCGATACTGTGGCACCTTTGGTAGAACAGTATCAGGCTATTGGTAACACAGTTCAGCGCTATTGGTAGCACAGTAAAGCGCTTCTGGTATATTAGGGTTTTTCTAGATCTTGCTTTTGTCATTTGCAAGATTTTAACTCTCATAACTGTTATTGATTTGATTGACAAGTTGATTTATTTGTCATTCAATTTTCTTTTATACATCCTAAGCTGACGTATTTAGGAGTATTTGCCATTTTTGAGCTAACCTATCTATTGGCGGCATTTTTTGAATTGTTATTGATCCCACGTTATAGATCTATCAACTATTACATCCCAGATCTACGAAGAAAACATGAAATTATCTTTTGACCTAACTTTTTTGACAAAATACAACTTTTTTTAGATCTGCGATAGTAAAGCACTTTTGGTAGCACAGGACAGCGCTTCCGGCAGCACAGTACGTCGCTTCTGGATCTACAACAGCACTTTTGGTCACACAGTGCATCGCCTCTGGTCTGGAAAAACACACTTTCGGTAACACAGTGCAGCGCTTTCGGTATTATAGTAGGTCACTTTCGATAAGGCAGTAACTCACTTTTGGTCAAATTGATTTGTTTTTGCTAACTTGTGAGTTTTTGTGGAACTAATGGACCTGTTGCAGCTTCTTATCACTCACATAGAGAAAATAGGTTTTTCTAACATGTTCATGCAAGATGAGCATTGAAGAAATCTTGATTCATTGCACTAAGTCTTAGAAACATATTGCCTTCATAAGGGACAATTGAACAAATCACTTTTGCAATCTAAGTCTTAGGAACATATTGTTTTCTTAAGGGACAATGGACATGTATGCAAAAACACCTCAATTTTCTAAGGGACAATGGACATGAATGCCAAACACTTCAATTTCATAAGGGACAATTGACAACTACAAACGTGTGTGCGCCTAATTTAGTTGCACCTTATTTTTCTTATAACGGGACAATTGAACCTTTGTTTGACGTGCTTGCTCTTACATTTCAGTTATTCTTTTAGAAGGGTCTGCTTTTGGATTGCATTTCATCCAAAAGGGATGACCCTAAGCAGAGTTTTCCTTTGAACTGTTATATAAGAGGGATAAGGTGAAAGCCAAGTCCTAACCGACGTCAACCTTACCTTGTGGTGCCAAACTGAAAAGAGGTGTACTAGCTCTTTGTGGAAATGATTTTCACATTGAGCGAAGTGTTTGATACTCTTAGTAGGATTGGTTAAAGCTTTTAGTAGCTTGTCACATTGCTTGTAAGACATTTGTCCCTCAAAGTTACTAAGAACCATTCTAGATAGTGACTACCCGATCTACCTCTGAACGTTGCGGTAATCATCAGTGCAAGGGGAATCGATTTAAGCCCTCAAGATACTCACCATTGGCTCCCTTGAGAAGATATAGTATTCCCTCGGCCATAAAGCTCTTGTGACCTACTTGAGCTTTCCAAGGGGAGGGTGAGATATCCCTACCTATCGTCTCTCGCAAAGATACAAATGTCCGACACCTTTATGGAATGATATTTTGATTGACAGAGTATTAAGTTGTGAGCTGATCTGTTGCAATGAAACCTTGTCTCTAGGGATAAAAAGTGCTTGTATTATTTGCAATTGTCTTATACTTGTGGAAACATTGGGTTTTTTTTGAGCCTTAAACATACACTATCTGTTGTGTCAGTCCTTTTTGCCACTTTGTTTGCTGTGTTTTCTCTTGCCAAAGCAAATCCAATCAGAACTAAAACCAAATCTATCAAAATTTGCCTTTTAAAAACATCAGACACTACTTCAACGCCTCTGGTATTATAGCAGCTCGCCTTTGGTAGTACAGTAGCTCACCTTTGGTATAATAGTACCTCACCTCTGGCAACCCTACTTCAACTCCCTTGGTATCACAGTAGCTCACTTTTGGTCATAGTAGCTCGCCCTTGGTATAGCAGTACCTCACCTTTGGTAGCTCAGTCCATTGCCTTTGGTATTATAGTAGCTCGCTTTTAGTAGCATAGTCCTGTGCTTTTGGTCAAATAGTACAGCGCCTTTTGTCCAGTCAAACTATGCATCAAAAATTTATCTGTTCCAAAAACACAAGTAGAATCCCAACATATTGTCCTAGTGTATTCCATGATAACCACTAGACTCGAGAAAACTTGAAGTCCAAGCAAGTTGTCCCTAGGAAGCGTAAATCACCTCCTCACACACCTCAATCAGGCCGACCCAACATTACTCCCAAAGTTACTCCTAAGACACCCATGGAAAGATCGACCAACTATCCGAACATACCGTAGCTTGACCAACCAAACAATCCTCAAGAAGGTAGAGCCCCTTTGGTAAGTACACCTCACTATACCACTGGCATGCCTCAGGATTTTGTGCCACAAGGTTATACTATTGATCAAGTCCCATCTCAAGAAGGTAGGTCCCTTTGGTAAGTACACCTCACTATACCAGCGGCATGCCTTAGGATTTTGTTCCACAAGGATATACTATCGATCAAGTCCCATCTCAAGAAGAGCAACACTTTGAAATAGGTCAATCCTCTTAAGAAGATGGACAAGATCTTGATGAATTCATACAAGATCCTAGAGCCGTAGCCGCCTTTGACAAAATCCTTAGTGAGAACCAAGATCATTTCTTTCGCTTGCTTGTAGAGCAAGGAGCCAAATTACCTTAAGATTTTGATTTATCCAATCTCAAAGACACAAACAACACCCAAAGTGCCATACATGCGGTCCAAACCATGTCAACAATGACCACACCCTTACACGAACAAAGCTCTCAAGGGAGAACGATTGCACAATATGAGAATCCCCTTTATCAAAACCCAACAGGAAAGAGGGCCATATCACCGCTTCTGATGCCTATGGAGATCTACAAAAACCAACAAGAAACTCTACATCGTCAATTGGAGCTAGCCAAACAAGCTACCATAGCTCGATCAAACATACAACAACCTCCTAAATTGTCCACACCAATCGCAAGTGGAATATTGGTTACCCCATCATGACAAGGTTTCCCACCAAATTACAATCCGGGGAACAACTACTTCGCCATGCAACAAGGGTCTCAACCAACGCCACCCCCAACATCATCAAACCTTCATATCTCTCAACCAACTAGGGTCATGTAATCCCAACCACAACATTCTTCTACGCTCATCATCAATCAACCTCAACCATCGCATAACACTTCTATCTATGTTCCCCCACCACAATGATCTTCAACGCTAAACTTTTTCAACATATTGCCTATCCACTCCCAAAACCAAACTTCCCAAAGTTACGTTCTGTAACCGCAACCTAATCCAATGAACTTTAGCTTTCCACCACCAAACTCTTTTCTTCAACCATTGTAGAGCCTACATTCTTATCTAGTGCCACCCCCACCTCCTCCAAATCAAAGCATCCAATTCCAACCCAATCTAAACCCAACATACATTAGATACGACCCCAACCAATCATATGACCCTTATAACACCAATGCCCATGGCTTACACTACAATCTTCTGTATGGGCAACAACAACCACTTCTAGGACAACAGGAGATGTTTCCAACCCCTCCCATAATGATGGAGCTAAAAATTGTGAAAGTTCAACAACAACTATCTGATCTTACGTTTGGCCACACCAAGAAAACCTTCTCTTTAGAAGAAGTGTGTCCTTATCCTTTTGATCAGTCACTACCCATGATCCCTTTTCCTCACAATTTCACTATTCCCAAGTTCGATAAATACAAAGGAAAAGGGGACCCAAAAGACCATCTCAGGGAATTCTATCTTGCTTGCTTCGAGGTCTCACATAATGACACATATCTTATGCATCTCTTTCCTCGTAGTCTTGGAGGTCAAGCTATAGAATGGTTCTCACACTTACCCACGGGTATTAAATCTTTTAACGAGCTAGCAGAGAAATTTGCCACCCATTTTTCCTACAACACGGAGCATGAGATTTCCATGATTGATCTATGCAATAACAAACAAAAAAATGGAGAAACTTTCATTTCTTTCCTTCAAAGATGGAGACAAATGGCTAGCAAATTCCCATTCAAGATACCTGAAAAGCAGCTGGTTAGCATATTTGTGCAGAACCTCAACCAAGAATTGGGTTTTCATTTGCAAATTCTTAGTGCTACAACCTTCAATGAAATTACCTACAAGGGAATCAATATTGAGAAGGCCCTCATTGCTAAGGGTGTGGTCAAAATCTTCAAAGAAACTAAAGACAATGCTCCTCAACAACAAACAAACGATAAACCAAAATTTTGGAACAAAAATAAAAATGTGGTCAATGATGGGGTGGTCAATTCTAAACATGTCCAAACATTGCAAACACCACTTCAGCTTTCCAAACCAAGTTAAGCTCCACCTCAACAGCAGCAACAACAACGACAACCATATCAAAACCAACAGCAATGACAACAAGAGCGGCCTCAACAAGATTACCCTCCGCGGCGTCAATTCACTCCCTTGGGAGAGCCCATAGAGTCGGTCCTATAGAAGCTCTTACACAAAGGGTTGCTCACCTTACCTGATGCTCCCCCATATGGGGAACCTATTTACAAAACTACATGATACAGAGAAAATGAATATTGTGAATTCCATAGGAGCAAAGGGCACAAAACTGCATCGTGCATGAAACTCAAGCACCTAATCCAAAATCTCATCGAGGGCAACCAAATCTCTTTTGAAGATGAACCACCAGCTTAGTACATGAACAAAGACCTCAACATGTACAAGGAACCATTCCCTCACCATGTTCCACCTCCTTTGTAGGATAAAGGTAAAGGTGTCAATAATGCTTCCAATTCCTTTGACTTCATTGTGGGATGTTTTGAAGAGAGTCGTGTGTCTACCCTCACAATCAAAGGCAAATCTATGGATTGCACTGTTACAACTCATTGTGGTCATGTCACCATTCGTGGTCCTACACCTAGTCTCCAACCTCAATCTGATTATAATCTTATCGAACATCTAGGGAAAACACTAGCACAGATCTATCTTAGACCTTCTACGGTCATCACCTGCACATAAAGTGGTGCTCGAAAAAGCCCTCCAAGGGTCTTCGGTTCCTAACAACATAGCGGTCACAGATTTTTGAGCTATAGTAGGTAACATTGCTTCACCCTACAATGTGGTCTTCATTGAAAAGGACCTCCCATCCCATGATCCATGTCACAATGATGCCCTTCATATTGAGGTTCTCATCCATAAACTCAAAATCAAATGCATACTCATAGATGGTGGTGCTGGTCTCAACATCTATTCTCTAAAGTTACTTAAGCAATTGGGATACTCTGAGGATCATGTCAACATTGATCAAAGTATTACGATCAAGGGATATGATGATGCTAAAAGCCGCTCAAAAGGTGTTATCCACTTGCCTATACAACTGGGCCTCGTCATGCTTGAAACTAGAAGCCAGGTCCTTGACATTGAGCTACCTTATAACATTATCCTAGGACGCCCATGGATCCATGCAATGAAAGCTGTTCACTCCATGTACCATCAGTCTCTAAAGTTCCCATTCAATGGTACAGAGATAACAATCCCAGGCAACCCTAATCCTTTTGAATTCTGCCGTGTCTTGCAAGGAAGTTATAAGAATTGCAACCAAGTGCCCAATAATGACAAAGCCATTACATCCCCACTATATGTCGATCATGAAAATCTGACATAAGCCTCTTCAAGTGAACCTAATCCTCTTCCTAAAATCAAAGCTCACATCCGTGATATAGGCTTTGGAACATATGATATCTCAAAATCTTCTTGTGTAGTGCGGATGCCTTTATCCCCTAAATCTTACGGCCTACCGTCCATTGCCAAAGTAACTAAAAAAGTAGCAATTCCTCCTCCAGCATCTCTAACCCAATTCCAACAGGGAAAATTATTAGAAGAGGAAACTATTGAAGACATCTCTTCTTGGCTCTATAAGGAGAAAAAACCAATCACAATACCAGTCAAACAATATGGCAATGGCTTAAGGATAGTCAAAAACATGGGCTATAAAGGCAAAGGTGGCCTTGGGAAACAAAATCAAGGAACAATGGAACCCATAATTGTGACAAAGAAACTAGACAAGAAGGAGTTAGGATTTGGTAGAAAGGTACCACGTGCCTTGGACATTGAGGGTATCCTCGACAAGGTGGATGAAACTTCTCTCACAGATTCAACATCTAATGAGGATACCATCGATGACTCTCCCCTCTATATGACTAACCTATTTATAGAATCCTCCTTATTTATGCTATCATCTATATCCCTAACATCCACCACAAACACCCATAAGGTAACACTTGTCTACCCTGAACTTATCGATTGGGACCAACAAGGGTCCCCCATTATAGATGTATTTTAGAATGACGAAGCTATAGCTGAGTTCATGGGACTCCAGGATGGTATCCCTCTTAGTGATCATAAAGCAGGTTTTGTAATGGAACTAGAGCCAACAACTTATTTTGGTGAGAATGCCAAATCCTCCAGTTGCAAAAGTAAAAATAAAGAAAGATCTCTAGGTGAAAACCACACTATGGCACCTCCCGATCACAAAATAGTAAAAACAAAGGACATATCTAATGGTGAAAACCCAACTATGGCACCTAAGGATGGAGGATTTGACCTTCCCCTACCATCTAAGTATCAAGAGAAGTCAGCTCTCCTAGTGGAAGATTCTACAGAGATAAACCTTGGCATAGAGCAAAATCCAAAGACCACATTCCTTGCAGCATCCTTATCAGAAACAGAGCACAAGAATCTTAACAAATTATTCTTACAAAGAACCATCAACTTTGCATGGACCTATGCTGATATGCCAGGGTTAGACCCTAATCTAGTGGTTCACTATCTCACAGTTCATCCAAAAGTTAAACCGATCAAGCAAAAGCTAAGGAAGATGCACCCACAAATAGCTCTCTTGGTAAAAGTGGAAATACAGAAGTTGTTAGATGCAAAGTTCATCCAACCTATTGACTATTCAGATTGGGTCTCAAACACTGTACCTATGTCTAAACCCAATGGGTGCATCCGTATGTGTAATGATTTTAGAGATCTTAACAAAGCATGTCCCAAAGATGACTTTCCATTACCGAACATTGACCTCATAGTAGACTTGATAGCAGGTCATGAAATGCTTTCTCTCATGGATGGATTCTCTGGCTACAATCAGATAAGGATAGCAGAGGAAGATCAACATAAAACAACTTGTACTTGTCCATGGGGTAATTATTGATGGTGTGTCATGCCGTTTGGTCTAAAGAATGCCGGGGCAACTTATCAAAGAGCAATGACAGTGATATTCCACGATCTCTTTTATCATATCATGGAAGACTATGTGGATGATATACTAGCTAAATCTTCTAGGGCAGAGCACATACAAGTTCTAGGACAGATCTTTGATAGGCTCAAGAAATACCAAGTACACCTCAATCCAAAGAAGTGTGTCTTTGGTGTAACATCAGGAAAACTGTTGGGATACATTGTATCTTGTAGAGGCATCAAAGTAGACCCCACAAAAGTAAAGGCCATAGTGGAGATGCCTCCACCAAAGAACATCAAAGCATTAAGGAGCCTTCAAGGAAGGTTGCAATCCATTAGGCATTTCATCTCACAGCTAGCAGATAAATGTCAACCATTTCAACACTTGCTTTGAAAGGATGTCTCATTTCGATGGGAAGATAAGTGTTAAGTAGCATTTGATCAGCTCAAAGAGTATCTAGCTACACCTCTTGTATTGGTTCCACCAGTTGCTGATAAACCTTTGATATTATACATCTCAACTACAACTTCGGCCCTAGGGGCCCTGCTAGCACAACATGATGAGTCAGGAAAAGAGCATGCAATCTATTATATTAGTCGAACCTTGGTGGGATATGAGCTCAATTATTCACTGATGGAAAGAGATTGTTTAGCAGTATTGTTCACTTCCCAAAAGTTGTGGCATTACATGCTAAACCAACACACAAATCTTATAGCCAAAATTGATCCCTTGAAGTATCTACTAGCAAAAGTAGCTCTTACAGGCAGACTAGCTAAATGGGTCATGATCCTTAGTGAGTTTAACATTGAGTATATGGATCGTAAAGCAATCAAGGGACAAGCCCTAGCAGAAGCACCCATGACAGATACACACCCTATGGTGGCAGACTTTTCAGATGAGAATCTCTTCACTCTTTCCAACTCAATAATGTGGAAGTTGTACTTTGATGGTTCCTACACACAGCATGGATCAAGGGCCGGCGTCCTATTCATCACATCTCAAAATGACTATATTCCTAAGTCATATCGGCTTGCATTCCCTTGCACCAACAACATAGACGAGTATGAAGCACTCCTCATAGGTCTCAATACAACAGTTCAATGGGACATCACAGAATTACAAGTATATGGAGACTCACAACTAGTCATTCGACAAGTCATAGATGAGTACCAAACAAAAGATGAAAAGTTGGTCCCCTACAAGCAACTAGTGGATGCCTACAAACCACACTTTTCTAGCATCACATTTGAGCAAATTCCAAGAGAGCATAACAAGGCTGCAGATTCTATGGCTTCTGTAGGGTCACTTATCGACATGCCTACAAATACACAGAAATGTGAATTCTTGATCGAACAATTGTTGATACCAGCCGTCGACGTTCTAGTTACTGAAATCATCTGCAAACTTGTTGGTCCCAATTCCCCATGGTATGAAGATATCTATGAATACCTTAAAAATAGTACCTTCCCCTCTAAACTATCATCAACCCAACGCAAAACCTTTATCCATTGATCCTCCCGTTACACCATTCTGGGTGATACACTATATCGCTGGAGTGTCGATGGTATCCTCTTATGATGTCTTAACACAGAAGAAGCCGAAGCTACCTTACGAGACATACACGAAGGTGTTTGTGGCGCACATTCTACCAGTCCTAATCTCGCTAAGAAGATACTCAGAACAAGTTATTACTGGCCTACAATAGAGCATGATGCTTTACAGTTTGCTAAGAAGTGTCTACAATGCCAGCAACATGGAGATTTGATTCACGCACCAGCGCATGAACTACAACTTGTAATGACTCCATGGCCTTTTTATCAATGGGGTCTCGACCTTATAGGACAAATCCACCCATCCTCATCCAATGGCCATAAGTTCATCATTACCGCCACTAAGTATTTCACGAAGTGGGTTGAAGCCATTCCCATGACCTATATCACTGGTAAGCAAATAGCCAAGTTTATCCTTAACTACCTCATTTGCTGGTATGGTATCCCCCAAGCCATTGTCATTGATAATGGGAGACCATTCAAGAACCAAGATGTTTGTACCTTTTGCACACAATACAATATCTAACATCGCTTTTCAACTCCCTACTATCCACAGAGTAACGGCCAAGCTGAGGCTTCCAATAAAACCATTCTCAAAATCCTTAAGAAAATGGTCAATGAAGCTGGTCGTGATTGGCACTTGCAACTCAATCTTGCCCTATGGGCCTACTGCACTAGTATCAAAACACCAACAAGTGCCACACCCTATGCCTTGATCTATGGCTCTGAAGCCATCCTACCCATAGAGGTCGAGATCCCATCCCTCAGAGTATCCATGCAGAACCTAATCGACAGAGAAGAGTATCGCACTTCCAAATTAGCTGAGCTAGAACTATAGATGAAAGGCGCCTTGCCACGCTTAATCATCTCCATGTCTACCAAAACTGCCTCTGGCGTAATTACAACAAAAAGATCAAAGTAAGATGGTTTCAAGTTGGTGATCTTGTACTCAAAGAGAATCAGAGAAATCAAGCAAACTGGGTAAAGAAGGGCAAGTTTGAGCCTAACTAGTTAGGTCCCTTTATTGTCACAACAACATATGGATCAAGAGCTTATACTTTAGCTACACCTGACGTCATTCCTCTAGATGGGCCACTTAACAATGTTCATCTCAAAAAGTTCTATGCCTGATCCTCAGAGTATTCCAAAAAAAAAAAATCCATCCTCTGGTGAAAACCTAGCAAACAGGTGCCTTGGATAAGTACCATAGTGAAAACCTGGCAAACAGGCACTATGTGTAGAGTCAATATCCATCATCTATCGAGTTCTATTCATTCCATGTCTATTTCACAACAAGCTTCATCCATCCATCCATAATAAAACCATTGACCTAGTTTGCATTTCTGTCTCCCTATCTAGTATAGCTTAGAAATTTGTCAATGTCCACCATCGTCATCCCACGTCTTGATCTGTGTCAGCAGTTATCATTGTCTTGTCTTAGGTCAAGCTTTCTATGTCTTGTTCATCTATCACCTATGCAATTTCCTCTATCGGAATGGGGGCAACTCTTTCCTTAACCTAGGTCTAGGAATGGGTCCTTGTTCATGGTTCGCAAAGCACTTCAATCTTTTCTCCTTTCCGCATATAACACCCTTTAACGGACACATTGCTCCTACGATAAGCCTGTTATCTTCCCAACACTTTTCCTACATCATCACACCAACCAAAACTACATATTATCTCATTTCAATCTTAAGGTACCTTGATCCCATGGATATGGGTATGTAGGCATTCTGGAATACGAAGGAAGTTTCTAGTACTCAGGTACATAAGATCTCATCATTTCACCAACCTAAGCTCAAACACCTTGATCCATTCATCACTCTACCCAGAACTACATATTATCATCTTTCATCTTTCCTCCTAATGTGCCTTGATCCCATGGATACAGGGTATGTAGGCAGTCTGGAATACAAAGGATGTATCCAGTACTCAAGCACATATGATTCATCATTCTTCACCCATTTCAATCCATTGACATGTCACCTTTTTGGTCTTCTATTTATCAAAATCCATTCACCTCGACTTGACTAACTCAAGTAGAAAAACAACAAACAAGCGCATCCTTTCAAAGCAAAAGTTTGTAACAAACCTGAAGCAAAGTAGCTTGCTTCCAAAGTCATCTACTGTCCTGTTTCGATTGCCAGCATCAGCTAAATCTAGCTTAACCAAAGCATCAGAACCATAGGCTTGTCTTCTATAGAGTGTTCCATTTTCAAGACCAACACATGTGTCTCCTACAACATGTGGCATTTCCTGCAGCAAGACATTATCTTTTTAGGTAGATAACACCCTTTAACGGATGCAGAGTTCCTACGATAAGGCTGTTATCTTTCCTATCCAATCTATCCTGAGCAACCTCTTTGGCAAGAGAATATGTTGGCTGTATGTTTACTTTGTAAGTCAGTCACTTTGCTTTTTGGTTTATCTTTTGTTCCTTTTCCATTACCTATTCAAGACTACCTTGATTTATCTATAATCTTGGTACATTGCAATACAGTATGGATTGGGGGCATAGTCATTATTTTTGTGTGCCATGTTTGAGGAATGATCTTTAGGATCTTTCTTAGCAGGATATTTATCTTGTGTGTTATGACCTAGCATCTTACACATTTAATATTCTTCTTGCATTTATGTATTGAAGTTTATTTTATGTTCAAGACTATGACTCATTCATATATCCAAGGTTATATTATATCTAAAAGATCTAAGTTCAAACCATTTGCTTGCAGAGTCAACGTCCACACACTCAGATATTACAGCACCTTGGTCTTTTATACCTTGGTGGCGAACTATCCACATGCTACATCAAAAATAAGGATTTCTCTTTATAAACAATTGTGAAACTATTGCAACAAGCTCAATCCATTTAACCATCCATTTATCCATGGCCTTATATAGTTTTTCAAGCAATGATCAATCAACAGTCTTTCTCTCATGTTCTCTCCTATCTCCTTTCTTCTATCTATCATCTATCCAACCTCACCTATCTCCAACACAATCTTCTAGTCGAGTGTCAACCCAGTCCTTCTGCCTCTTCCCTGTCTTTCCTCTCGAGGGGGCATCCTACGCCAGCTACACAGGGAAAACTAGCTACACCAGGGCATCAAAAATTATATCATGTCTTCAACAATCATTTTCTTTGAGGCAACGCTGTAAACTGCATTGCATCAAAGAGGGGCAAAATGTAGACACCCTAAAATGACCAAGTCATCACATCACTTGCATTTCTGTCTAATCACCTGCATTTAACGTTAATTAAATAATCTAATTATTTAATTAATTTCATCAAATTCTTACAAATCACATAATTTCGACATTAATTGAATAGATTCTCTTTCTTTAATTAATTTAATTAAATTCAACTTTATTCTTCCAAAATTAAATAATTTAAATTATTTAATTAAATCATTATCCTCTTTCAAATTTCAAGTCTCCATTAATTAAATAAATCCAATTATTTAATTAATTCATCCAATTCTATCTTATCTACAATTAAATAATTTACATTATTTAATTAAATCACTTGTTCTTCTAAATTTAAATACATCATGCAAATTTATTTAAATTGTCTCAATCCTCTAAAAATAAATAAAAGCAAATATTTTATTTATAATCCTCTGTTCCTCTATCATGCACAAATAATTAAATAAATTTATTTATTTAATTTCAGTTATCTTCCAATTCCTCTTAAAATATCTTGTTAACTTATGTGCACAATCAGTCTTATTTTTAGAACTCTAAAAAAGGCAAAATTACAAGTTGAGTTATCTATTCAATCAATCTTGTTTTCATCATATTTTAATAAAAATATCCTTATGGATTGACACATGTCATGTGCACATTCATCATAGTTATTTGTTTTATCTCCTCCATTGATTGATCATGTTTGAAACCTATATAAACCCCCCTCATCTCCTTCACAAATCCTCTTCGATCTCTTATTCTCAGGAATCCTTTACAACGCTTTGAGCATACATCGCATCGATTGAGCAACTTTACAATCTTTTGACATTGATCTTTGAGCACTTTGAGTACTTTACTTGCTTGTTGCAAACATGGTTTCACAACGTTATTGAGCAATCCACATCCAACAAAGGGAACAATACAAATCTAGGTAAAACCTTTCTTATTTCTTAGAAACCCTTAGTGTGCAAATGACAACTGTGGTCCCCATGGGACCTATTTATAGCAACCCTCCCTCTTTTTTGTTTTCTTCCCACCCCATTCCTTTTGTCTGCTACCTTGTTGCGCAATATTCTAAAGTCGAGCGTCAACCTAGTTCTCCTGTCGCTTCCCTGTCTTCCCGCTCGAGGGGGCATACACTGGGGCAACTAGCTACGCTGGGGCATCAATAAATTGTATCATATCTTCAACAATCATTTTCTTTGACGCAACGTGGTAAACTGCATTGCATCAAAGAGGGGCAAAATGTCGACACCCTAAAATGACCATGTCTTCGAATCCCTTGCATTTCGTCTAATCTGTCTAATCACCTGCATGTCAATGTTAATTAAATAATCTAATTATTTAATTAATTTCATCAAATTCTTCCAAATCACATAATTTTGACATTAATTGAATAAACTCTCTTTATTTAATTAATTTAATTAAATCCAACCTTATTCTTCCAAAATTAAATAATTTTAATTATTTAATTAAATCATCATCCTTTTTCAAAATTCAAATCCACATTAATTAAATAAATAAATTATTTAATTAATTCATCCAAGTCTATCTTATCTATAATTATATAATTCTACATTATTTAATTAAATCAATTGTTCTTCTAAATTTAAATAAATCATGCAAATTTATTTAAGTTATCTCAATCCTATAAAAATAAATAAAATCAAGTATTTTATTTATAATCTTATGTTCCTCAATCATGCACAAGCAATTAAATAAATTTATTTATTTAATTTTAGTTATCTTCCAATTCCTCTTAAAATATCTTGTTAACTCATGTGCACAATCAATCTTATTTTTAGAACTCTAAAAAAGGCAAAATTACAAGTTGAGTTATCTATTCAATCAATCTTGTTTTCATCATATTTTAAATAAAAATATCCTTATGGATTGACACATGTCGTGTGCACATTCATCATGGTTATTTGTTTTATCTCCTCCGTTAATTCTTTTGAATTATCTGGACTGTTGATTGATCATGTTTGAAACCTATATAAACCCCCCTCATCTCCTTCACAAATCCTCTTCGATCTCTTATTCTTAGGCATCCTTTACAGTGCTTTGAGCATACATCGCATCGATTGAACAACTTTACGATCTTTTGACATTGATCTTTGAGCACTTTGAGCACTTTACTTGCTTGTTGCAAACATGGTTTCGCAGCGTTATTGAACAATCCACATCCAACAAAGGGAACAACACAAATCTGGTTAAAAGATTTCTTATTTCATTGGATTTATTGATAATATCTTTTATTTAGATTAGTTCTCTTTATGTTATGGGTTTTTGATTTGTTAGTTTTGATTTAATCGATTTTCCTCATACACAGAATGTAATTGTGTAGAATGCAACATATTAAATATATGAGATGTTGTGATTACATATATCCTCCTTCCATGTTTATTTATGAATGAATGGTTATCTTTTACATATCTATGACTATGCTACACTTATTTTCTATTTACCATTGAGTGCTATTCAAAATACTCAATGAAAAATTAGTAGGAAATTTATTCTAGAGCATTGTCTTCTAATTGATTTTACCTTATAATCCTAGTAATTCCTATCCCTTTTCTCCATTAAGCTAGAATAGGTAGAATAGATAAGGAACTAGTATTCTAACCCCAAATATTGTATTATATCTCAAGGTTCAACATTTGTGAAACTTGCCATGTTGATGCTCTGTGTGGTGTAGGTATTGAGCACATTAGATACACCAATTGATGTGGTTGTGATATCTAAGTATCAATAGCAACTAAAAGAATAACATTACTCACACGAATGAAATTTTATCCATGTTATTCTTATCCTAAAGAATCAGTGCCCACTTATTACATAAGAACAATGCAATAAGACTTCTTACTCATGCCATTCTTTCTACAGGCAAAAAACACCAATTGCTTCAACTTCAATCTAAATACAACCATCATTTATAAAACTAATTTAAACCATACACACCACTTCCACATAATAACAAGATTATCATAGAAAGAATTTCCTCATCCACCTAGAATGAGCCACACAAATAGGACTTCAATACCATGGAAACAAATAGAACCAACATCCAAGATCTAAAAGATATATCCATCTATGAAAACTAAAACTATCAATAAAAATAGATACATCCAAAAAATACAACCATCCATAAATATAGATCCATCTATAAAGTGAAACTTTCTTTGAACACAGATTCACCTATTAATAACCTAGTCTAACAAAATAGAGTTCTAGTACAACTTGCTTGCAAAGAAAATAATCTAAAGTGTAGAATAATTAAAGGATTTTACAAATCACCCAAATTATGATATAAATAAGAAACATATCATAAACATGGAATTACACATAAGTTTCATAACCTAATACTATCAGGTCAAATGCAAGATCTCATGTTTCTACTTGAGACTAGCAAATACCCTTTTAGTAGGCCAAAAATCAGCATCTACAATGTTTCCAACCAAATTATATAAAATATTTCCATGGACTCCAATATCCAACACTTTGGCACAATACATTATTTTGCACTTACCTTTACTGAAAGTTACATCCACTTCCAATCACACATTTTACTAACAAATAGTATATTGTCAGACAAATTAGGGACATGCCTAACACCAATAAAAAAATATTTCCATCACCAAAGGTAAATACAATCCTTACAACACCCACAATAATATTAAAAGGTTCAATACCCACATGCATCCATCCACCATTTCCATCAATGGTCTTGTACTCAACTAGAAACTCCCTACAACTCACATGGAATGAAGCACCAGAGTCAAGATACCATACACCTCTCCATGCAAGATACCATACACTTCTTCATGCATGCATGAAAGGGTTTTCTTCAAAGGTATCACTTTCATCATGGAATTTTGTAGAGTTTGAAATACAATCAAAATATTCCTTCTCCTTTTTGGCACACACATTCCATAGGTACCTTCTCAAATGCCACAAGACCTTCCATTTTCATTTTAAACAATTCCTAGTGCTGCATGTTTAAAGTGTTTTCTATTTTAGCTCTCAAAGTCTCTATTATTTAAAGTCACAAAATATGATTTCTACTACAAATTAGATACACATGGAAGCACAAACACACAACCAAGAAATAAATAACCTTTCTTCACAAGATCAAAACTCCACTAGTTTTCACTAGCTCTGATATGAAATGTTGCAACAATATGGTAAGTGATTACAATGTGTAAATTTTATGAGAATTAAATTTGAAGTAAATTACTTTCCTACCTCCATCCACAATTTTTTAGCACTTCTAGCCTCTCTCATTTTAAATCCATTACACACAATGGTTATGGTTTTGAGTGAATTTGACCACCACTCTCATTTCACCTTTTCTTGGATTCTTGTGGAAATAAATTTTTCCAAGAAATTACCAGAGGAGATTTGGCTTAAGATATGGAAAAAATTTGGAAACAAAAATTTAACTATGAAGGGATTACTTTTAGGTACATATCATGCAATTCTCATAGTCATTTGGTTGAAGCTTGTCTTGAGTTGAATTTTTCCACTACTACAAAAAGGATCAATTCTACTAGGCATGTAACATGGTAGAAAGGGGTAGAGTTGTGGTATCAATATCACTCCTAACCATTTGTTAGTAGTTCTCATGAATTTAGTCTCCTTGGAGACTAAAGTGTTTTTTGAGTCTCCTTCTTCTCTAGTTAGAAGCTTTTCCTCAATTGAGGTTGAGGTTGCCACTCCCAAGACCCTAGTTGGAATTGAAATTGAAGATTCTTTTTTGGCCCTTCCTTCTATAGACATTATATTTTATTTAGTGGAGGTTGAGTATGATTCTCCAAGGACTCTAGTTGGATTTGATCAAATCCCTTCTTCAACTAAGGGAGATGGTCCTTTCATTATGGGGAAACTGATGTTGGTGTGTGGGAATCTAATTAAAGATTCCTTAGAGAATAGTTTAAAGATATGAACAACAATTCAAATGAAGAAATAATCCTCTAAAAAGGTTTAGAACCAATGCAAGATGACTCTTTGATCCTAATTTAAGAAGGGTTAGTAGGGTTTTATTCTAATTTTCTAGCTCCATCTATTATAGTTTTTTAGTTTCCCTCATTTTTAAGAAGTTATAAAGTTGAGATGCTTCAATCTTAGAGTCATTTTCTCCATATTTGAAGGGATATTTTCTTATTTAGTTTGATTGGTTGTGAAATAAGTTTGGATTTGACAAGTTGTTGAAAAGTATTTAGTAATTTCTTTTGAAAGTTAATTTAAAGGGAGAGGGACCCACTTTACTCAATTTATAAATTAAAAGATTGTAACAATAAATAGTCACTTCCTAATTTCTATAAGCATATATAATTCATACAACTATATGTATTATGAAGAACAATCTTAAAAATAAATGTTACTTTACTTCACAATAATTTGTGGTAGTTAAATTTAAATTGTGAGTCAATCCCTCAAGTTTATATAACTATCATTTACTAACATATATGTAGATGAAACCTAGAAGGCTAAAAGAAAATAGTAACATGACAAGAAACCAGCCCAACAATTTTTTTTCCCTAGTAAGAGCACTAAACACAGGCATACTTATTCATGCATTTATTTATTTTCTTGTCATTGCTTGAGTTGGACTTAGTTGTTAAAGATTCCCATCTCTAGGCACAATTCATATTTATGACAAGAAATTTTTATAAAATCAATGACAATTTTGAACAAGAATGAAATTGTAATAGATTTATATGAAAATAAATCTCTTTACAATACATTCCTTTTAAATAAGAAGAAAATTATAATTCATCTAAATGACAAAACAATTCCTTTACAATCACCATCCTTTTGGGGAAGAATGAAATTATGTCTTACACTAAGTTGATTTAGGATACTAATCATTATAAACAAATTATAAAATAAATAAATGAGAATTATACAAGCATAGATTTAACATATTACACAAAATATACATGGGGAAACCCCTTTCAGGTAAAAAACCCCGTAAAGCATCATTTTATTTAAACACTTACAAAAAATAGTCTATTAAAAAATAGATTGAACTTGGGGACACTCTTCTACTTACTTCCACATGACCAATAATATCTCATGTGCATAGTGATATAATTCACTATAAATCTCCAAATTCCCTTACCTCTTGAAAATGAGAGAGAACCTCCTTAAATATAGGAGAAGGGGTGGAAAAATACCTAAAGGGGTATTAACCACACCTATTCAAAGCAACCATTTGTAAATAATTAATAATCTTATAGTTATTAGATTATTAATTATTAAATGGTATATGCTTTATAAGGCATACACTAAATATAAGGTTTTATACCCCTGTTAATGGGGATGGGGGTGTTGAGACCTTGAGGAAAAGAAGGGAGACTAAATGGGTGCCACCATCGAAGGGTTGGGTAAAGCTAAACTTTGATGGAGCTTCGAAGGGCAACCCAAGAGAGTCTAGTGCCAACTATCTAGTGTGCAATTGGAACAGAGAAGTCTTGGGCAAGGCGTCAAAGAAGTTATCTTTTGGATCAAATAATGAAGTTGAGCTCGAGGCTCTCATCCTGGGACTCAATTTATGTTGTAAGCTTAAAATGCCAAAGGTGGAAATTGAAGGTGATTCCTTAATTGTGATTAATGCAATTAGGAAAGGGGATATTTCAAATTGGAAACTTAATGTTTTATTGAGAGAGTCCTTACATTTGTTAGATGGATTTGGGATTGTGGTTATTAACCACATGTATAAAGAGGGGAACGACGAGGCTCACATGCTAGCCAATATGGCTATTAATTCACATCATGCCCTTCTCTGGGAGGTTAAGTTTAATGATTCCACCCGCTCATCTATCTAATATTTCATCTTGTCCTTGAGGAGCGATGGAGCTAATAAAGCAAGCGAGATGTTATTTCTTGAGCAACAACTTGGTTTGGGAGGTAGGGTAGAATTGTTGGGTAGAGATTGTTTTAGGTTCTCCCTCACTATTAGTGATGGATACCCTGATTAGGCTGGTTTGTAGCAAAAGGTAGATGTCTTTTTTGGGGCAAATTTCAGACAAGTAGATGAAGTAAGTTTTCAAACTGAAGAGCGACATAATTTTATTTTCCATTGAATGGGTTTTGGGGGAAGAATATATGGTGAATCCGAATAGGTATAGGATAAATTCTGATTTGGCCTCAATGTTTTTGGTGGTCCTACTAGATTCGAATGAGGAACAAGTGGTGATAAAGACACTGATGTAGTCCTATGTGGAGGAAAAAATTCATAGGGGCTAGAAATAAGTGTTGGGAGTTGCTCAATATGGAATTGGCATTATGCTTCCTAGGGAATTCCACAAGGTGAATGCAATTGGGGATGCAGTTATTTGGTATCCTTTTGTAGTGGAATCTAGAGTTGAGAAGATTGTTGGACGTAGGAGGCATGCGGTTCAGGGCATTGTATTTCTGAAGAATCTCACGAGTCTCGATGTGGAGGACGACTAGATGCAAGAAATTCTAGAGACCTACTACATTGTGGACAATAATTCTTAAAAGGTGGCTCTATTAGTAGTTAGTATATAGATATAGTTATTCATATTTGTAAGAAATGTATACAGTTTATACTTGAATGTAATAGCAATAGATAGGAGTGTTTCAATGATTTTGTTATGACCCTGATTAGTAGTTCAGGTGGTGGTTTTCTTGTTGGTTCCACAAACTTTGTTAAAAATTTTGTTAATATTTTAATATAAATGGGAGCAAACCCCTTGTCTACAGTTTATTGATAAAAAAACATAAGGTTTTATAACTTTATATTAGAACAATATATAAATGTTATAAGGGTATGACCCCTAATAAAATTATGTTCTAACACTCCACCTTAATGTTAATAGGGGGCATCACCTAACAATTTCTACAAAGAAAAAATGAAGTATCCTAGTAATATAGGTCTTCTTTGACAATGATAAACAAGGATACAAATATATGCCAAAATGAAGAGCATGTATTCCAAATTACATGAAAGTCATCTTGTCACAATTTATAATCCTAGTGTTTTAAAAAATGATGCTTAAATGAGGTCTTATAATTTTTTTTATTGGAGCTCAAAACTTCTCAAAGTAGCCTCCCTCAGGTTCATTACAAAGTGCCCGTAGTTCTTATATAATACAATGCTTGTACAAGTGGAAGATTTATAGAGATAAGAACTTTCAATATGCTCATAGGGATTACATATAATGCCTAGAGGTCTTATGTTATGCTTGTTAGGTTTCACATCCAAGGATTTGGCCATATATATAATGCCTCGAGGTCTTATTTTATGCCTTTTAGGTCTTACATCCTGAGGGGTTATATATAATTCCTAGAGGTCTTATGTTATTCCTTTTAGGTCTTACATCACGAGGTGCAATTGTCATGCACACTCCCCCTCAATGGCAACTCCTTATGGCCAAGCATTGATTTGAATTTGGAGAATTTGGTATTGCACAGAGGCTTAATGCTATATTGCATATATGATTTATTTTACTAGGAACCTAGCCCAGTGCTTCTTGATCATAGTATATCTACCATATGATAATCATTCTAGTAGATCTAGAGAATAATATTAGGATGGAAAGATTTTCCTTTGAGTGAAGTGTCCATGAACTTCAAATGTGCTTTATTTCTATAAATATGAGTCTCTGGTAAGAGTAAATAGCTTTGGTTATATAATAAAGTGGGACTTGCAATAGTGCCTAGATGAAAAACTCTTCCAGTAATCTCCTAAGCTACATTGGTTCTTTTGTAGCGACTTTTGTAGCCAACTTGTATTAAAGGGCTATAGAAGATAGATGTTTAAATATTACTCCATTCATGTGATAGCAACTACACCATGTTTTGAAGTCATAGATTGAGGTATATGTCATATCAATAGGATCACCAAAATAGTTAGTAAAACAATAATCAATAAAATTTATTTTTGATGCAAGAATAATAAAAGCCCATAATTAATTTAATAAGAAGTAAGTCAACATATAATATGCTATAAAAATAATTAAAAATGATCTAACGATCTTATCAAGGAGATCATATGGGATTTTCATAAGCATAAGCATGTATAATTTGTCATATTTCTCCAAGAAAAAAAAATAGTTATCCTACTAAACATATATTAATGATCCATAAAAAAATTAAAGAAATGGGTGAGCTATCCTTTCTAGGCTTGCTCCCTAGATAGTTTATTAGGGCAACAACCACCCATTACAAGTAGGTGCTTATACCCAAGAAATTTGGAGTGTTTAGAGCAATAATGACCTCCTTAAGTAGTTGTGAAAAGTGCCTATGTATTGTATCAAAATGTCATCTTTTTAGATTTCTTTACCCATTTGGACATACCATTTTAGCTTGTAGTATTTCCCCTCAATGGACCTCTCTTCTCCATGACATATAGGATAAAATTGCTTCTTGATTATAATAATATTCAAATAACTAATATCAAATGTTATCAATCCCCTAGCCACGCAAACTCATCTAAGGTTCTTATCAAATTATTTCATATACAAGATAATTATCTATTCATCAAAATTGGAGCCTTTACATATGATAATATCTTATATGCATGATAATGAAAATTATATGACATCTCTTATTTTGAGAGGTGATGATTCTGTTTAACATTAAAAACATCCTCTATGGTTATAACAAAAATAATAATAAAGTTATGTTTTTAGGTGTTGCTTGCATCTTTTAAAAAGCATCAACAATATCAAGGATTTATTAACTATTGTTGTCTATAGTAGTATATATCTCTAAATTTAGTTTCAATATATATAAATGTTCAAACATAGAGCATTATGGAGTCTAACTCATTTAGCTTT
This sequence comes from Cunninghamia lanceolata, assembly GCA_027924645.1. Classification (NCBI taxonomy): domain Eukaryota; kingdom Viridiplantae; phylum Streptophyta; class Pinopsida; order Cupressales; family Cupressaceae; genus Cunninghamia; species Cunninghamia lanceolata. The sequence goes on from BSBN01001560.1 coordinate 5,580,058, forward strand.
AGTAGCTCATAAGAGATGTAAGGATTTCCATTTATGGCCTCTCTAGTGTATGTGCTAGGCCTTTCCACTAGTATCTTACCATATTCCTATATTCCTTAGGACCATATGGGTATGATATGATTGATGCAGAGGCATCCACACTATAACCTTGACATACAGTATGGATGTCTGCAACCCTTCATCATCATCATCATATTTCCCTTAACACTGTCAGCATCATCATATTTACTCTGCCGACCGATATCCTCCTGCAGACAAACCTTCGCCCTTTCGCCTGTCAACAGCATCATCATATCCAACTATCGGCAGCATCATCATATTCGGCAAGCGCAAACATCCTCCTGATGTTCACTGTTCCTCTTACCACCGAACGCTATCTTCATCATCATGATGTTCAACATCATGTTCATCAGCAAGATATAGAACATCCGGTTCCTCCCATATATCCTGATGACGACGACCTCATGCACCCTTCCTTCGATGCTTACGTCACCCTGATATCCTGATGATGAATATCCTGATGACGATGACGTCACATGCAGTTCCTTCAATATCCTGCTACCCGATATCCTGATGACGATGACGTCACATGCAGCTCCTTCAATATCCTGCTGTCGGCCAAACTTAACATTATCGGCCCGCGATGACTTTATCAACCCAATCTTCTACCTTATGCCGATGCGCTCCTCCTCGGCAACACCTGATGATGATCACCCCAATGCACTTTCACTTTATGCAACCGACTGCATCATGCTCATCTCCACTTACTCGGATGACACCCGAAGTACCTGCAGGATACACGCAGAAATATCCTAATGATGCCGTTGCGATGGATTTTCCAGCCTTAGCGAATTTCGATCCGCCGAACCTCCTGGGATGACCCGATCTGCTTCCAGGGTGATCTTTCAGACTCTAACAACCAGCACGACCTAGCACATACCCATGCTAGGGTCCTCAACACCTTTCGACGATGATCCTGCAAACAGACATGCAAACACACAGAAAATGCAAACTATAACCTAAACTACTGTACATAGCCATTCCACCGATTCGACGAATCAACCGGTGGAATGGATCAGCGAATCCATGTAACCACCAAAACAGCAACTCGATTACACAAATGGAGATCAAACAGAAAATGAACACAAACAGGATCTTTATTGATTTCAAAAGATGCAATACAGTACTCAGTCTTTCCCTCTGCAATCTAACTTCACAACATCTATCTCTCAATCTGTCTCAAGACCAACCGATCCTCATGCATAAATAGGATCTCCTGCGAGTACTACCACTCGACTCCAAGCGGCTGGGGGAAATCTCTCCAGGCGGCTGGGAGATCCAACCGGACCTACAGCATAACAGCTGTCCTAACAAACTAGCTAAAAATAGTAAAGTATGGTCAACATGACCTTATTACATGCATTGGTCTTATCAGACCTTCTTGGAAACATTAACAAGACTCAAAACAAACTAACTGCCTCATGGAGGCCAGCTGTCAGGTAGGTGCTCCTGCACCAATGATTGTCAAATAATTTAACCAAAGGGAGTTGAGAAATCTAGATAAATCCATCCTAAATATTGCTACCAAATCTAAATGACTTAGGAATGTTAGAAATTCAATCATAAGAATGACACAATTTTCATGAAGTAGCCATACACTCAATGTTAAGTCAAGTCAATCCAATTAAACTACCAGACATACCAATTTAACTACTTGTTTTTTTATATTAGTAAAAATAGGGTTAGAGGGTATGAACCGTTTACAAAGATAGCTAGGAAGGTAGATGAAAAGAGTCTCACAGGAGGTGAAACTAAAAACCATTATATAGAACCACCAAAGGAACCAACAAAAAACAACAGAACCAGGACAGAGATAGATAAGGAATAGAAACAAGAACAAAAAACATAAAGAGGCTATTGATCTGCAAGATTTTTTAGACCACTAGTAGCTTGCCATTCTCTATTCAAAAATTTTAGTTTTTCAATGAAAGTAACTTCCTCAAATTCCTTCTCCCTAGCCTTAGATTTGCCCTTCTCCTTTGAGATTCTAGCTTTGGTCCTCTTAGTTGAGCCTTCCATTATCTCACCCTATCTCTTAGCAAGGTCTTCTTGCTGCTCCCCCTTTCTTTTTTGAAGTTTGGTTTTCAAGATATACAAGCTAGTAGTAGAGTTTTTGATGGTCTCCCTACTAAAGGAAATAACCTCCACCAGGGTTTTCTTGATGTCAGCTTGATTGTTCCTTATTTCAGAGATGCATTGATCCAATTCTTCCTATTTGTTAAAAGTATTAACAAATTTTTTGACTTCTTACCATATTTCCTCATCCACATCTTCACCTTTCCACTATTTGTTTTGTTTAAAAGTTTCCCTTTCCAACTCCTGAGATTTCTTTTTGGCAATGTGCTATTGGGATGATAACCACTTCATTACATTATTATGTAGGAGCAATCTATCTTAGAGCTTACTCATCTTTTCTCCAAAGATATGCAATGCTTACACTTTCCATTTAGGGGGTCACCCCCAGGTCTAAGGGAAATAGTAACCATGGTGGGAGTGGGTTTAGGTTTGACAGGAGGCCTAGTGTTCATTGTTGGGTTTAGGTCTATATTGGGCTCCACAAGGGGGTTAGGACTAGGATAGTTTCATTCCTTCTTAAACCTATACTTAGGATGAATGGAGCGGGTAGGGAGAGGGGACAGTGCCCAATGGACCAATTTCCATAGATCCTTATCCCTTATTTAGGGCTTTGGGACGTTGAGCTAGGGAGATGGTTGAAGAGGTGCTAGAATTTTGTGCAAGGGGCACAATGATATTCACCATTGAGGTGGTGGCCTACCTTTCAATAATAATAACCTTAGGTTTCTTCTTTGAGGGGCTTGGGGAAACCAAACATGGGGGCACAAGGGAATGACTGTAAATCCTAGGGAGGAGAGAAGGGTAAGGGTTCTATCCAATTGAAATTTATACAAATAGTATATCAACCTCTGGCGCAAGGGTAGCTCTTTTTTCCCCAATAGGACTTTAAGCACAAAATACTTAAAAGAACTAATAATCTAGAATGTAAAGTTCTCTTTTATTATGTACCCTAAGTGGTTTAACATTGGAAACAAGTAGGAATAGAAGCATTTGTACCTTCCAATGTAATAGTAATGCAAGAGGAATTTAGCTATTATCTTCCAACAACCTACAAGGTAATCTATTTTGAATCCATTTTTATATCGAGCCACCTTTTTGTCACACCTGAGAAAGGTATCCATAGCATCATGATTGTGGTTTTTAATCTTCTTCTTCAGCCTCTCCCCTTCCATCCTAAGCTCAGTGGCCAAGGTGATTAACTCCTCTAAAACTTTGAATGATATACCGCTAATATAAACAGTGCCAGTCTTCCATGAAACACAAACACTTTAGAGAGAACAAGATCATAGTTGTTAATGGATTCAAGGTAAGAAGTTAGGTTATCCCTGCATAGAATATTCCACACTTCCCCATTTCTTTAGAAATTATCACAGCTTGAGGGCTCAACTTTGATAAGCTCTCCTCTCATGGTGGCCTTGATCTCTAAGCTATTATTGATGGACAAATCCTTTGAAATTGTTTCCCACTGCTCTTTCATTCTTCTAGTGAGTTCTTTCATGAAAGGATTAAAATTTAGTGAATCCTTCGACTGAGGTGCCTCCACATAATTGTGCTCGTCCTTACCATCATTCATGTTCATGTCAACATTACAACCCAAATTGGGTGGCAACTAGAGTCTAATCATTTCATTTAGCTTCTTCATGAATTTTGATCGTGATGTTTTGAGGGAGGTTTTGTTCATCATCCCAATGTTTCAAACCTATAATGTTACCTCCTAAATTGGCTAGGAGGCTAGCTAAAATTCCCCTCCCTGAATATGTGATTGATTTTAACACTTTCAAAGTTCTTGATAATATCTTTTGTCTCCTCTATGATTGCCTTGTAAGACTAATGGGGAACAACCCTAGAATTTAACATCTTTATAATATTCTTCGAATCTCCTTCAATTATAATATTCTTAGAATCTCCTTCAATTTAACTACTTGTTAAGAACACTATTCTTTTTAATTATAATTATAAATAAAAAATAAAAAAGATGGTTAATCAAATGTTTAAAAAAAATATTCCAAGGAGGTGATGACAAATTAGATTTAGGGGATCTCTAATTTTTGCCTTGGAGAATGCAAGGTTTAATGTTACCTTCTATAAGGTTAGCCAATAAAATCTACCTTCATATGAAAAAGGAAAGCCCATTAAGTCAGAACTGTATTTGTTTCATCAAGTTTCCTCTAAACATCATATTGTCCATGGTCATAACAAAAATCATTATGTATATTTAAGGATTGAGATATAGAAATTTGTTTTAGGTTTCTTGCCTCGAGATAAGAGACTACAACACTTACATTTTTGTATAATATGGTATACATGTGCATGGTTGGATATTAAAAAATTTCTAAAAGTGAGTTAGTTGGAGGTGACAGAAAGTATCTGATTTCAACTTTGAGCTATATAAGCATGTGAAATGATTGTGGGACACAATGAATAGCACTCATAAGAGTGTTTTCTAAGTTTAAATCACCCTTAATGTTATGAGGTACATTCATTATAACTCTAATAAATATGAAGTCAGAGAAATTAAAGGATATGATGAAAGGCAACCCTAGGTAACTTGAGAATGATGAATCTAAACCCATGCCACATGAATTATCAATCAACAAAATTTTAAAAATATATAATAAAATATGGACCCAAAGATGTCATGTAAGGGTGAGGATATGAATTGCATATCACATTGTCAATTAAATTCTTTCATACAAACAAGAGAAATATGTAGACCGAACCTACAAGTTGTGACAACATCAAGGCTGATACTAAACTTTGGATATGTAAATACATCAAGAGAAGTACTTTTTAAATGGGAGCAACAACTGACGGGTGAGAAAATCCTGGTACTGGTCCTGGTCAGGGATAACTTTAAGGAACCCCCCTATAAAAACCTATAAAATCCTGGTGAATCTTGGCTAAGTGCTATAATTTTTCTAGTGAATCTTTCCTTTTTTTGAAAAAAATATCAATTTTCCTGGCGAATTTATGTCTGTTATTAGAAATTTTTATAAAATCATGGTGAATCCTAATGAATTATTGGTAAAAAAAAAATTTTGTTGGTGAATTATACTTGTATTCAAAAAATAAAATAATTTCATTGGTGAATTATATAAATATTCAAAAATATAAAATAGATTAATTGGCGAATGTGCTGGCAAGTTTTTGAAAAAACATAATGTGGCTAGCAAAAATATCAAATGCTAAATTATAATGGTTAATTTACTTGGCAAACTTATAACTTAAAAATATTTACATTTAGATCAATGGATATTGATAATCAATACCACAGATCAACGACTTCAGTGTACTTATAAAGTTATAATATTCTAATAATTTTTTATCGTCATATGATTGTAGATCAACGACATAAGTCCTATTTCGATCTAAAGTACTGACACACCCAAATTTTTACATAAATTCTCTAGAATAAAGAAAAGTGGACTGTGGGCCCATCTTCAAATTTGAGGGTTCGTGCTCTGCCATCACCTTTATTTTATATTAAATAATTCATATTATATACAATATAGTATACAATAATCAATATAAATATATTATATATTTTATATATATCTCAATAGTTGATCTAATAATATCTAACGGCTCCTAGTTGATTCCAGAGGCTTTTGTTGGCAATGTGTAGTGTTGGAGATCTACCTTCCAAAATTGAACTACAACTATTCATCAAATGGTGGAACAATTTACAAGTGGAAAATTTAGATATTTTAGGTTTTTTAATCTTTGAAAAGTGGGATGACCTAACGGATAACGTTCTGGTGGTCACATCAGTCACCCAAGGTGATCAAGTGGATGCAAAATTCAAGTTTTGTAAAGGGAGCTAAGGTACTATTTGATGCAAGATGTCAAGTCCATACGAGTAAGATGTCAAGTCTATATGAGGATTTTTTGAATTGGATGCCAAAATGCTCTTAAAGCATGATATGAAGTGACATTTTGGCATCTGGAGAATCTTTTGCAAGGTTAGTAAGATAGACTGATGGATAGGTAATGTGTTTTTGAATTCCCAGCAGTCATGGATATAAAGGGATGGAGAAAATTGCTTTCGACAATCAATTTCAACTTTTGGTTGATCCTTGTTAGATAATTTTAGGAATTATTCAGTTAGAATTTAGTCTTTTTCACTAGAGGCAGCGGTTAGAATGGTTGCACAGTTGGGTTTTTATCCTTACCTTAAAGGATCTAGTTCTTGTAAGATGAAAAAACATGAGTCATGGGAACTCCATGTATGACATGGGAGGATCTAGTGAGATAACAACCAACTATTTAGACAATAAAGTGGAAGGAGAATGGTGCCTTCTAGCAACATTCTTCTTTCAGTGTGGTTGGAAAGTGCCTTGGCTCCACAAACAAATGTGTTTGGTAGCATTGTATGATAGATGGTCTTGCATCTATCTGATGGGTTGTGGTTAGTGTTCTCTCCCAATCCATTCATGCATGTGTCTGGCATACTAGTAATGGATTGTAGACAGTGGTCTCTCCCGATCCATTGGTTCATGTGTCTGGCATCCAGCTTAGTATGATGATTGTTCTGGCTTCCTTCCAAACAGTCCAGACTCCAGAAGGCTTCTTCTTTCACTATGTTAGCCTTTCTTCTTAAATTTGGATGAAAGCCACATCATTATTCCTAATTTCATCCACATATTCTTCCCGCTCCAGGGGCCAGGGCTCAAACAAAGGCTTCTTCTTCATTGTGTTGTAAGGAAAATATGAGGGAAATAAACAGTGTTCAATTCTCTATCAACTGGCAATATTCATCCAACAAGGGTTTCTTCTTTCACCATGTAACCTTTATTATAAAGGGATTTCATCTTTATGTTGTGAGGAAAATACAAGGTAGGACTCAAAACTCTATTGTCATTGGTGGCTTTTGTGGGAATTTTCTCTGTCAACTACCAATTTTCTATAACAGTTGTTTTTTGACTAAATAAAATGAAAGATGATTCTAATTCTAATTTGTTAATTTCATTAATAACACACATTGATAATCTCTTTTCCGAAGGATTAAGTGAATAAGGGTTAAAGCTTAATAACTTAATATGAGGGTTACTACAGCCTGTTGGTCCAATATTAATATATATTTGTTATTGAAAAGAAGTTCTTAATATTAATAAAAGTTCTAGAATTATGTTATTAACAAAAAATAATAGATAATAAGAAAAAAAATAAAATGTTGACAACAATTGTAATCTACATCGATAACCCATATTATATTATTAAATACTAAACAAGAGTTTACAGTCTACAGAGGATTTTTTACATAGCCCTAATCCAAGGTGCCCTAACATGAACCTTCGATAAAGGCATACACAAAAAATATAAAATTCAAAATAGTTTAAATGTTCAAAAACTGAAAATAAAGTTGTTAGTGGCCACCATTGATTTGTCTTCTAACAACTGCCACCTGAAGAAGAAAATTTGTAGCATAGACAATAGACCTTGCCCTTCTTAAGTAATAGTCAGATAAATCATTATGTATAATAAGGGCCATGTTAAAGCGCTCCAACAAGTCTCGAACAATTGCCCTCCTTGCCTCCTTAAGAATGTGTTTAGTTTCAGTTGAGTGCTCTAACAACTATAAAGGGAAAATTCTAGCCTTATCCCATGGTCCGACCTCACAATCATAATCATTTAAAGCTAAATCAAGCTTATCTCTAGGGATAAGTGTTTCTTGAATTATTGCCTTCCCGATCATCTTCACCAAACCTAGGTCATCAAGAAGATCCATTAAATTCGATAGAAATGCATAGATGATGTCGATGAATAGATTTTTTTGATGATATTTTGAGAGAATACGATGGCCTATAATGTCCCAGACAACATCTTCAACCAGGGGGAGTCAATCAGAAACACCTTCCCTAGTTATTGCTCATCAAATCTATCCAAATCATCCATTTCCCATTTGCAAGGCAAGAGAGAAACACGATGAGAGATCAAATGACTCATCTTGAATCTCAATGATAGCAATTCGCTAAGAAATTATGAAAATAGAAACAACCAAAAAAAGAAGGAAGATGCCTAATAAACTTATAGAAGAGGATTAGGGCTATATTTATTGTGTTGCATGTGAAAATGTACAATAACCACATTGCACGCCACCTCACAGTCACACCTGGCGTCAACATTTATTTTCATCATACAGTGGGTTAATTGTGATCTCAATTGGGATTGATTGGAAATAGTGTTGCATGATTGATAGGACTAACTACACTTGCAGTACCATTATCATTAATTAAAGTCATACAATTGATAGGATTGAATGTACTTAATCGGCTAGATTAGACAATGCCAATTTAGTTAATTAATGGCAAGTAGCATAAATAATATTTTTCTAAGTCTATGGTCAGGATCAGTGAAATCTAATAACGACACCTGGCAACTTAGCGTACTCTCGCAAGATTCAGAGACTTGTACTTTGTCAAGGTTATGCTACTGCAAAATGATGACATTTGTTAGGTGGGCCTGAGCCTCTGTCACGATTGAACCAAAGGACATTTAGCTATGTAGTTTTCGCGCACTACCATAGAGTACATATTGTCAGATGTTAGTTAGCACCATGTTTCTACAAAATGATGCCACGTGCCCCATACTTGCCAAATACATTAGGAGCTCAAAGGATAGTGCATTCTACACAGTGATCAAGCACAAGCCCACAATGTCAGAAATATGGGACCTAGTAGAGGGATGTCATCTTTATTATAATACTTATCATTATTAGAGTCATACGATTGATAATTTGATAGGACTAACTACACTTACTTTGATTCTTGAAGTGACAAATTGGCTAGATTAGCCAATTCTAATTGAGTTAATTAATGGCAAGTAGCACGAATAATATTTTTCTAAGTTCGTGGTCATGATAGGTGAAATGTGAGAACGACACTTGGTAGCTTAGCGCATGCCCACAAGCTTTAGAGACTTGTACTTTGTTAGGGATGCACTACTGCAAAATGATGTCATTTGTTAGGTGGGCCTGAGCCTCTGTCAAGATTGAACCAAAGGACATTCAGCTATGCATTTTTCGTGTGCTACCGCATAGTACATATTGTTAGATGTCAGTTAGCATCGCATTGCTGTGAAATGATGCCACATGTCCTGTACCTACCAATTACATTAGGAGCTTGAAGGATAGAGTATTCTACGTGGTGATCAAGTGCAAGCCCACAGTGTCAGAAATATGGGACCCAGTAGAGGGCGTGAGCACGAGCACGTGGCATGAGTTATTACTAAAGTGAAAAGTTTGCTCTTTTGGTGCAATATGATTCGATGAAGACTTTTTAATGTACAGGGTAGATTTTTTAAATCTTCCTGGGACATTTTAAGCCATTGATCTTGCTACGATCAATTTGAAATCAATTGTCTACATTTGAAATATAAATTTGTTCATTGCAAATGACTTGTTCAAGCAAGTGAGTTGTAATGGCGGACATGACTAATATCAATCAAATTCAAGGTCGTTAGAGGCTAATAAATAGTGAATTTTGTCATTGCAATAATCACTTTCTATTGTGCGAAGAACTTTTAGGCAATTTGAGATCTCTACTATGTTTTGGTGAAAAATAGGGTTTACAGATATAATCCAAGTAAGTACTTTCTCTGAGTAGAAACTGGTGTGATTATTTTTAGCTAAACATTCTTAGGTGTTTTGTACATACAACTGTCTGAATTGTGAAGGAAAGAACGTCATTTTTAAGGTATTTGTTAGAATCCCTAGTTCTCAGACTCTATATTTTGAGAAGATGAGTCATTCAATTGGTCAACGGTCTACTTCGAAGAGGGCCTTCGATGAGGATTTGCTCATGCAACTACCTAGATCATCTAGGCGACATGTTAATGTCTACGACCTAGGTGGTGTTGGAGATAGGTTGTTGGATAATTGCAGGGGGTGTAGGGATGCTGGTATCCCTGTAATAGGATGGTCATTGTTTCAGCACTAGTACAAAAAGGGATATTCTAGGGCTCCTATGTCGCATGCACGGGGCCTCGATTTGGCAAAACTAATAGTGCCAAATGTATTCATTAATGCTGATTTTATTAGAGATGTTGTTAGAAGGTACGATCCACAAACAAAGATGGTTTTGATAGGAAATGGTGTTGAAATGATTCATATATCAAAGGAGTTTATTTCAAAGGTTTTTGGTTTGAATCCTACTACAAATAAAGTTTTTGATTTTGATGCTCTCAAGAACACATACCAGAAAAAATAGGAGTAGCTATAGAACTGTGCTTCTCACTAAGCACAGAACAAAAGGGATAGATGGGAGACCCTTCAGGACTTCTCACATAGAGCAGAAGCCACTGGCTATTGACCCCTTTTATGATTATTTCATCAAGACTTATCACACTTTATATCAAGTCTTGGGGCAAGATGCAAGGAAGAATATGCCTGTCCCCCTCATGCTTATGGCAACAGATATTCATGACCCGATGGTAAACACTGAGTATGACTATGCTTCTTACATTGCAGAGAAGATGCATAATCATCTAATGGCTATCAAAGCTTCAGCGAATGAAGATAAGATGGAATTTAGCTGGTATTCTTTGATGTGCCATATATTTTTACATGTCAAATAGGGGTTGTGGCATAGAGCATTAAAGGTTAAAGAGAAGGATGATGCAGGAGATATTCTCCATGTTCAATGTTGGACTCACATGATGGATATGCATTGTGATAATGCAAGTTATGTAATTTTTTAGGAACATTTTGTCAGGAGACTTTTGAATTTCATGGGGCCCGAGGAGGAGAGGTTACCAAAAGAAATAATGGATTTCTTGAGGCCTAAGGATAGTACTCCTGACCTAGGCATTCAACATAACTGGGGTGATTGGTTTCTTCACACCTACACCACTACAATCAGAGTAATGGATTCGGGGTGAGCCCCCATGTGTTAATAAAACATGTTCCAAAGAGAATAGATTATTTGGAAATAATGTGGTAATTGAATGAGTCTGATAAAACTCATTTGAGGGGACAAAAGAAGGGTTCATTTTTCTCCACCTCTACAAAATTTAATGATTTTTGGGCCATAAATAAAGATGGATTGGATCAAATCTATCCAATTTTGCAGTCATATAGGATGGGGTGGAAATCCATAAGGATGTTTGATCCAAAGGGATTCATAAACCAAGTGAGATTAAGTATCAAGATGCTAGCATTCATACATAAAATCAATTTTGATGAGGATGTAACTAGAAACTGCCTTTCCATGGAAGAGGCGAAAGAGACAAGATTCAAATGGATAGACATCATGGAGATAGATGAGCAAAGGAGAAAAATGAATGCAAACTACCTTGGTGCTTTTGCAAAGGAAAAGCATCCAATTCTGAGAATACATAAAATATTGGCAATTGCTGAAACTTTGATTGGAAAACCTTTGATAGTTGAAGGAAATCCCAAGCAATCTCATGATATCAGTGATTCCTAGAAGCCACTTGCAAAGAAGAGAAAGATCATTAATCTTGAAGAAGTTGAGGCAAAGATTGAAGTGGTTGACTTGGAGAAGGATACAGTAGAGAATGTGCATGGAAATGAAGAAGATGTGGATCATCCTATGGCTTCACCCACACGGATTATAGACATCTCTGTGCCTGAGAACAAAATGGAGGTAAATCTCAGACATGGTAATGATGAGACTAATGATATACGAACTCTGGCTTGTACACTGTTGGTTCCCAAATTAGCAGGTTGCAAAACCCTAAAGATATGCTAGGCCTTATGATTAGGTTTTACAAGTGAATTGGCCAATGAACAGAATCTATCAAAATGATTGGAATTCCCTACACTTCAGGCTTTGTTATTCCTAGGTGGGTATTACCTTATGTTCACCAATGAATAATTACTCCTCAAATTGGTTGGTGAATTTAAAACAGATTATGGAATTTGTGTAATTTTATCAATTTAGATTGGCATGTAATTTGAAATAGGTTATCTTTATCTATACTAAACACTACTCCTACTTCTACAACAAAAAATTTAAATTGGATTTTGAATATTATACAAGGAAATGATTTTGGAAAAGAATTGATTAGTACCTTTTTCTCAACTGGGCAATAGAGTCTAATCACAAATAGATTTGTGCTTTCCTTCTAGTTATAACTTGAATTACTTGGCATAATATTGTCTATGACTGACATAAACATGCAAGATTGTTTTTATCTGGTTCTACTTAGTTATCCAACTTGGATCCTCCAAAATATAGTGACTTATTTAATGGAATTTAATTCCTACTTGAGGAAACCCTATCAGACAAATCACACAAAACATTAAATATGCTTTGAAAAACTAGACATATACTTGATATGCTAATTTAAACATTTAGGAGAAGACAAAATGGAGATAACCAGATAGAATATATCAATAACATTTAACAAGTAATTGAGAACTAGATTTCAAGCACCAGAGAAATGTAGTTTTCTTTTGCTTCAAAAAACAAGCCTTTACAATGTCTCTTTCCAAAATCAACTTCCCAGAGAGAGGACCCCAAGGTCTTGGCTTCCTTCTTATAGGGATGAAGGAAGCAACAAGCTTCAGACCTTTCACATTCAAAACAATGACTTTTCATATTCCCACCCCTTGGTGTGACCTATTACAATATTTACTTTTAGCAAGTCTCAAAAAGACCACCAAATTTATTTTGAAAAGCATAAAAATAAGAAAGAGACAAAAAGGAGGAAGTCCAAATTTTGTTGATGAAAACTTGGTGCCTGAAGACGCCAGCTTGATGCTCACTCAACTCCACTACATGCTTTAACCTGTTCAATCTCTAGTTGAAAGATATTTTTGCTCCCATTGATACATGGTGTAGTCGCTGGGCCATTTGTACTCTTGAATTTGAAGTAGATTGGCTTGATGATCCTTCCATCTTTTGTTGAGGAGCCCCTTGCTGTCTGAAAGGAACTTGGCATAACCTGTGTCTAGTGCAATTATCTTTTCCAAAATCAAATTGAAAGTATGGACATTCAAGTTTTCATCCTTTTGCAAGTGTTCAACAATTAGAGAAACCATTTGTTCACACTTATTCTTCCATTTTTCAAATCCCTTGAGTTGCTTATCTTTACCAAGTATGCATGGGATGAACTGATGCCTGAAAGTTCCAAAAGACTCCAACTTTGACTTCATTTTCTCCAATGATCAATTTGACCATTTTCTATACTGGAATTCTTCAATGATCAATTTGACCATTTTCTTTATGGGCCTTAAGGCAACAGGGGCATCTGAATTTCTTTGCAATACTTTACACAGAATAATCAGAGTGTGGTGAACTGGCTGCCATTTCTTCAACAAAGGATCAAGTATGGGAACATTGGCATTCATTTCCTCCAGTGCTTGAGACAAAGAGGAATAATAATTGTGCAGCTCAATTTTATCCAGCACCAACTTGACTTTGTACTCCAAATTCTTTTCAATTATACCAAAATGTTTTGACTTGGTCTCCTACTTGGTGGCCCCATTTGTTGTTTCAGCTTCTCAATCTCCTTCTCAAAATTCTGGTTCACAGCATTCAATTGCTCAACAAGAACAATAATGTTACCAGTTTCTTGTCGCACAGAGGGATGATAAGGCACAATTTCCTTGCTCTGAGAAAAATCATTGCCCTTTAATTGTTGCTTTAGTTTCACATTTTCCAGATACAATTTATTGATTTCATCGTTCATCTCAATTTGATTCTTCTCATACTCATTCATTTTGAATTGCATATTTTTCACAGCAGCTTGTGTGAACATGGCAGAGTGCATAGTCAGTCTGGCTGCTTCAAGGGCTGAGGTGTCTTTTAGTGTCTTGACCATTGATATTCCTCTCAATTCCTAGCTCACATCTAGTAGTCTTGGCTTGTTTGTGCTCTTCTATGTGGCCCACAATGCTAGAGTCTCTGTTTTTGGGTTATACCCAACACCACTCACACCATCCTCAAAATCAAACTCAGCAACCATCATTGGATCATCCTGACTTCTGACTTGATCCAACAAAAACATTTTCTTCAATTCCATGCCAGGGATGATTAACATGTTGCTTTTCAAAACCATTTGTCAACCCTCTTGAGGGCTAACATTTATTTCATCAATCTTTAATTTTTTTAATATTTGGGTTATAATCTAGTCATGCTGAGACTCATCTATACCCATTTTATTTATTTCAACTTTTTCTTTAAATTCTTTCATCTTCATCTTTAGCCAAAAATCTTTGAATTCTAGAGTGTTGATAAAATCATCATCATCCAGGAATCTCATAGAGGCCACAATTCATTCATCTTCATTCATTTCAGGCTCACCTTGTCCCTGTTCATCCATTCTTGCCTCAGGCTTATGTGTCTTTGTCTCTTGACCAACAAGGGGTTGATCAACCTCTTCATCATCTCCCATGTGCCTCAAAATATTTGCCACTTCATCAGTATCTCCCACTCTTTCTGTTATTTCATATGGCACCAATGGAGGCATATCATCTACCTTTTGTTTCTTTAATATTGGCTGACCAGGGGATGGAGGATCTTGTACTGACATGGCATCAGGGGTAGGTTCTTCAATTACAACTCCAGCTGACCTTTTCACTAGGAGCTTAGCAGCCTTTGCAGTCTAGCTCTTTGCTTTGCCATATATTCTTTCAAAATTATCAATGATCAAATTTATTCTTTTCAATGGATCATTTTCTTCAATAAAGAATCCCAAAACGTTAGGGTTTTTCTTCTTCTTATCATCCTCAATCCTTTTCAAAATTTCCCATTTCTTGTTTTTTGTGATATACTTACTCTGGGGTGAGGCAATTCCTGATCACATCCTCATCAAAGTCAACTTGATGGGATATACCAGTTCTAGTGAGAATGACCTGCCAAACAAAGTTCATGTGTTCCTCTGGGTCATAGACCCTCTCTATTTTTGATTTCAAAGAATATTTTGTTTTCAAGTGGGCTTGCAATTCTTCCAAGGTATCTGAACCAACTCACAATTCACCAAAAACAGTTGAATCAAGCAAGAATGTGCCTTTCTTCTATTTTTTCATCACATCTCTTTCCATCCAAAGCATTTGCCACATGAATTCAAAAAATGCCAATCTGTCAAACATAAATTTGGGCAAAGCATGAGGTGGTTGGGTAAACCCATAAAATCTAATTATAGTATGGTCAGGAAGGAAGAACCAGTCAACAAAGTTATGCATGTGGCCCTGTTCTGGCTTCAAAGCAAGGGGCCTCAATACCTCTAAAATTCCTCTGGACAACCTAGGTGAAATAAATCCCAGTGAAGTCATTATCCTTATTGTAAAATCATCATGAAACACTATATAATTACAGTTCTTGCAATTGTTGTCCCATACATAGCACCAACATTACACAGGTAATCTCTATCTTCTTTGGTCTATCATGTTCAAATCCATTCTGCTGGTCCACCTTCTATTTTGATACAATATAAAAAAGAATAATGTTTGAAATTCAAGGGGTTTCTATTTTCCCTTATTTGAAGCAATCCATCATGCAACTTTTTCTCAATAAAAGATGCAAAATCATATTCATCATTGACCTCAGGGTTTTGAATCTTCATTTCCATCATCATAATGCCAACTGACATTTTGTCTTGAGCATCAACACCCAATACTTGGCACAGAGCAAAGTAGGTTCTCTTGAAATATACTGCAAATTCATCTACTGAGAATGGCTCCATAGCTGTAGATGGAAAATGCATCCTTCTATTATTCACCCCTTTCCTCATATATAGTGGAAGCTTATCACTCCTATGAGTCTTCCTCAACCTTGTGTAATCTTCTTCACTCTTTTGAAGGCCAATTTTTGTATGAGCTTGTTTGTTGAGCATGAAACAATCAATGATTGAAGCTCTATCCACAACCACCAAGGGTGATCCATCTAGCAGTCTGACTGTCTTTGTTGCTGCATGATATTGATGTGACAACACTCTGATCAATTCAACATCTACAAATACATTTGGCACAACCAATTTGGCCAAATCAAGTCTCCATGGGTTGGCAACAAGACCTTGTCTGTCTTTCTTCTCACAAAAATACCAAAATAAGTTCCAACTTGAAATGGGAACTATGGCATCACAGAAACCTTGTGCCTCATCTTTGAATATCTTTTTATATCCCTTATCAACAGAGTTTGACGGAACATCCAACATAGACTGCTAGAGAGGCCTTTTCTTCTCGTTAGGAGCAGAAACTTCTCCCTTTTTGCTTACAGATTCAACCTTCTTCGGTGCCATGCTTTACTACTTCTATGAACTAGGGTTTTGACAATTATTTGATCTACTGTACCAGTTAAAAGAAGAATGCAAACTAAATATCAACTTTGACACAGAGGTTGATGAAATTGACTTACCCAGTCAAATGGAATTTGTAGAGCACACTTCAGAGCTTGAATTTACTGTCGATGAACACTTCTAAACTCATTTGAATGAGGAAATGCAAAGAAACACAAGATTTTATCAATTATGGAGTTGGTCACCTCGCCATTACCCTGTACATGCCGAGAGATTGACAAATCTCAGTATTCATATCACCTCTAATGTAGGTCATTGATTCAAACAAATCCAAGGGCTTGTTTGTTCTCGACAAGATTTACTCAAATGTGCAGTCATTTCCATTGATTACCGTGTTCCATCCAACATAAATAATGACATCCGCAGGGCGACAGGGTATTTATTTCAACAATCAATGCTTTACCACAACACCACAAGGCTTACTGAATCTCATTGTGGGACCACGGTGACCCTTGACAGTTATCTCTACCGTTCACCACTATCCCACGAACCTCATGAGGTTACTGTTGCAGGATGGCATGATATGCTTTATTCATTTTAACTCCTATCGCTTAATTATCGTAGACCTTTCATTTGAGTGTTGCAGGGCCGCGGTCCCTTATTCACCATTGACTTAACCTTTATCGCGATATCGCAAACTGATATCTTAACCGTCGCAAGGCTATGGTATACATTACGTGTTGCTTGAAACTTTATACCGTAAGCCCGCCAGTCAACTCTGAAACTATCGCAGGGTTGCGGTGAATATCATATGTGTCTTAGAACTTTTTACTGCCAACCCGCAAATCCATCTTAGAACCACTGTAGGGCTGCAGTGACTGTTAGGCGTGCTTACACCTTCATTGCAATCTTGCAAGTAGACTTGCTTCCTACTACGGTAATGCAGTGACTGAACATATGCTTCCTTGGGCTCCCGTACACTCGCAAAGGGCTATTAGGGTATGCTGTGAGATTGCGGTAATAGACTAAAACACTTATGTGGGAAAAGATACAAAGGTTTCTCACATGGATATGATATGAAATACTTATGAGGGATTGTCAAGTGACTTTTGGTATGATTGCAAAAAGAATATAGACCCATAGGATAAATTTGTGGAAATGAAATTTATGAAACTATATGGGACTAAGCGAATTTTGAATAGTCCTAACATACACAATTCTTGTCTGATGATGAATTTGTCAAAAGCAAGGAATTTAGGGGTTTTATGTTGAGATTAAGAAGTGTTGAATTTTAGAAGAAGGTTGATGAGGCAAAAACTAATGTAAACCCAGATCAATATGAAGAAGTCACTCAGAGGGTGTTGCATGAGATGAGCCTAAATATTAGAAGGATCGCCCTTGAAGAGGGAAGATAAATGGTGAAGAACAGTGGTCTGTTGCTACTGCCACATTGAGATGTTTCCACTGCTTTAGCTTTGGATACAATAAGGAGACAAGATGAGGAAGTGTTTGCAATTGAGGAACAAGTTGAGTAAGCATTATTTGGGTCTTGATTTAGCCCTAAGTTTGAAACCTTGGCAATATGAGCAATGACACCAAACACAAATAAGAAAAAGGTGGTTGCGAATGTTCATGATTTAATAGGGAATGTGGTTATTAAAAGAGTATCATATACACCTACCCCACAAGCTGCATCCTTGAATGCAAATACTATTCTCTTCACTAAACCAGTATTGCAAAAGTTGTAGTCAGAACATGATTTGTTGAATATGAAATATACACAGACTATGGTGCAGTTGAATCTGTATAGGTCTCAACAACTCCTATCTTCAAGATCTCCAGTTCCAGTTGTTTCTATTCCTTCCACTTCTGCAGAACAATTTCCATTTGATAGAGATTCTTTGATTGGAGAAATGAAAGATTTGAAGGATAAATTAAAAGATACTACTGAGGATAAAATGTAAATAACTGGCAAATTGGTCATTGATTTGATAAATCATAGGATTGCCAAGATACTAAATTAAGTTGATGATACTTGGAAGTCTTATTCAGACTTGAAAGTAGCATTTGATAAGCATGTACATGACAGGGCCAATCTGAAAGGAATAATGGATAGATGGTTGCCAAAAATTGCAGTAATAAGGCAAGTCTACAGATGTGCCAACTTTGATCATGAAGCCCCTGCTGAAGTTGTGCCAACATATGAGATGATCACAATGTTGGAACAGGTTGTTGCATTTATGTTGAAATTTGACAAGTAGGTCAGTGATAAATTGCATTTGTCAGAGAAAATTGATAAGAGAATCATCCCATACATTTTATATGGTGGTAAATAGGTGAAGCCTTTGGATCAATGGAAGGAACAATTAAACACATTGGCACCTGGTCTTTCATCTTCTATATGTGCAAACAATGATCTTAACATGAATCTATTCAATTACACATTGGATGATTTGTTTACCCTAGAGGTAGGTTTTGAAATTTTTAACAAAGATACAAGGTTAATTTAGCGGGTCCAAGACACATGGTGCAAAACTACAGTAGTACAATGCCTATTCAGATCTGACAACTTGTCCTCTGTGGTAGTGCACAACCAATCAAGAAATGCTCAGTTGGTAGTTCTCTTTGTTTGACTCTGAAGAAGATTAGGGCCCACTAGATAGGTGGCAGTATCTGTATAGTGTGACAAGGCAGCTCTAATAGAGTATAGATCTACGGAGCCCGCAGGCGTGCGCTAGACTAGTAAGTGTCATCATCATAAGGCTCCGCTCATGACTTTAGACTTAGGTAATTATTTATTCAAATATTTGATGGGGACAAGCAATTGGCAAATGTCACCATTTATTGTGTTTGCATCGAAATAGAAGATTGACAGTGTTAATTCTCAACACGATTGGGATTGATTGAAAATAATGATGTACAATTTATAGGATAAGCTGTAGTACCTTTAGCATTAATGAGTTAATATGATACTTTGAAAGTTGAGCGACAAACTGTGTAGATTAGCCAATGCCAATTAAGTTTATTAATGATTACATAAGGTGACGACAAAGTAAATTTAATGCATGTACGAAGTCCATTAGTACCTTGGATAAATAAGCATAAGAGAGAAGAAGACTCAATATTAATAAATGTGAAAGTCAAAACTTAAAACTACTGGCTTGAGGCTTCTAAAATAGTAATGGCTTCCATTACAACAGCTATGTGAAGAAGGTAATTTAGCAAGTACTTTTTTTATTTTTTGTGTTTGTTAATGTTCATGATTTTGGATTTAATTATGTGGTACTGATATTTTTGGTATCATCTACCTTTTTCATTATCTTTTCAAATTAGTAATTTATGATGTAGAATAGTATGATAGTCAATTTCATTTATGTGTGGCTTTGCAGGATGTTATTGCTTTATAGTTCTGGGAATGAAGAAATGCAATCCTTTGTTAAGTCAAATGTATTGTGTCAAGAATTGACACTTTATGCATTGGAAAATGATGCCTTCTACTCTGAATGGTGGGTTGAACTTCCTAGAGTTACATGCATGTATGAGAAACTGGAGATTCGAATGGACGCATGGAATTTCTATTGTAACGCAATTAACAGTGACTTGGAGGAAATCCATATGGTTCTCCTTTACTGGCCTTATTGTTACCCACACCTAGTGGTTTAATGTACATATAATGAAAAGTTCTATGTAAAATCATTTACTGACATTGTGGATGACTGCATAATTGAAATGGTCACACAGACATTGCCTGTTAATAGGCTGGTTATGGATTACATTGAAATGTTCATAAAGAATAACCAAAAAGATCCAAAAAGATTTTGGAGGACAAAATCAAGGATAAAAGTTCAATAGCAATATTTTGTTGTTAACTGTTATGTAATTATGTTTTGTTCTCTAAACTGTGCTCCAAGGCCAATTCATTTGTAAACTTTTTATATTAATATAATATAGTGGTCTTATGCTACTTTGATCTATCCAAAAAAATATGTTTTGTTCTAAGAACCTACTCCAAGGCCATTTTATTTGTAGACTTTTTATATTACTATAATTTAATGGTCTTATGCCACTTTGATCGATCCAAAAAAGTGACTAATTAATTAGTTAGTGATGGTAAATAATAATGGTTAGTATGACAATTAAAATGCACAACATTAGGAGGTGGTGTAATTTAGTTGTCTACATCACTATTCTTTTCCTATATTCTATGTATTTAATTAACTGAATGTCGATGGATTCAACATGTATTTAAACCACTAATACTCCATTGATGGTGAGGTGTTCGGGCAAAGCACAAACCTATGTCACACTTTTATAAAGGAAACAACCAACACTGATATAACTTTTTAACTTGAATCACTACAAAGTGATGCATATGTTCTAAATTTTAAAATAATGTAAACTAATAGAATGTAGATTTTTTAGTGTATTTTATGTTTATATTTTAAAAAAAAACTAAAAAATTATTTAGATGTAGTATTTTATAAAATTGACACTACAATTTAGTTGTTGATAAAATGCTAAAAAATAAGGTTGAATGAGATGTCACACTTTATATGGTAAATTTCATTTATTTTCCTTCTATATTTTTGTGTGTATTTTGTTGAATGCACAAGACAACTGGGGGGGTGAATCGGTTGTATCAAAACTTCAAATCCTCACAAACATTCAAATCCACTTTAACCTTTAAACATGTTATGATGATTAAGCATGAAAAGCAATTAACTGAAACTAAATCATAACAACACCACACACAAGAGAACACCAAAGTTTATGTGGAAAACCCTAAAAGGGAAAAAACCATGGTGAGGATTAGATCACAATATAATGTAGTAGCAATACTAAATTACAAAAGGCTCACTGCTAAAGGGCTCACTACCCAAAAGAAAGAATGCTCACTACAGGTGGACTCACATCCCACTAAGAAAAAAAGAGAGAAGAGAAGAGTGGCTCAATGCCAAGATTTGAACTGATATAATTGCATCTAACCTATGCATAAAGTTCAGTTCCAATGAAGCTCAATATTCATCACAAAACAAACAACACCTTCGAAGCAACAGTAAAAATAGTAGACACCTTCTACTCACTGCATCCAGTAGCCTAACACATGAAATCTCTCATTGCACTAATCAAATTCGCATCACAAAACATCATATTCTTTGTGCATACATGCATCCACGAATCCTTGACACTTATTTATACCATAATCAATCATAAAAATATTCTCCAAGGTCGACAACACATCTTAACCCATAAAATTCAAATTAGGTTTGGACCTAAACATTCCTACGGAGGAAAGGAATGAATGCAAACCACACCACATCTTAGCGTGGACCTAAATTCCCTCTTACACATTATTCCATGCTTCCTCAATCAACAAAGCATAACTGAAATTAATGCAAACAACCAAGTTGGCCAAACTTGAGTTAACATTATGGACTTTTAAGCACATGCTTCCTCAAAGGTAAACACACCTCATAGATCTTACACAAAGATTTAACACAATCTAGAAACATCCATGAACATCTTGAAGTCACCTGAAAACCAACAAATTCAACCACAACAACTTTCACCTGAAGAAAGTGCACAATCTGCTTACAAACAACAATGTCAAACTCTACTACACAAGAAATCACTTTTTGAAGCATCAAATCATGAAACTTCTAGATTGAAGATGGATAATGACCTTATGAGCACACATCCAGAGCTACAACACCTAAAACTATTCTCCGAAGAAATGTGGAGCAAAACACTTTCTCCCAGACACACTGCAAACACTGTCAAACATTATTCTTAAATTGGTGAACACAAATTTCATTGCACAACAATTTGGAGAACCAAATTCTTGATTGAGAATCTTCAAGCACTTCTAAACAACATATCCAAACTAGACACTTAGGTCTCCAACACAAAATAAATACGGAGCAAAAACTTGAACATCACTCTGTAAGCCAGAAGACTTCTTCAACACACTATTTCCAATGTTAATCAAATTTTCTCAAAAGAACTTGGAAACCCAACAATAGAAGTATATCCTCAACATCTTCAGCACCTCTACAAAGCAACCAAACCATGTTTAGAAAGACAACTTAATCAAACAACAATAACCTCATCAGAAGACACAGTTGACACCAATGACAACACAAGCTTGTTAACATCAATGACAACACTGATTAGCACATAAGCATATCCTCAACATCATAAGAACCTCTACAAAGCAACTAAATCATTTTTAGCAATACAACTTAATCAAAAAATAATGACCTCATCAGAAGACACAGTTGACACCAATGACAACACAAGCTTGTTGACATCAATGACAACACCAATTAGCACATACTTGCAACATATTCATAGCTCAAAACTTTAGTCCATGGATTATTTTCTTCTCCAATTTGATAAATATATATTTTTAAATAAATCTTGGAAGTTGTGTGTAATGAAAACACAACTATTTCGATAGGACGTCAACTTTTGTCTTCATTATTTATCCAAAATAGGAAAAAAATTATGTCATCTTGACAAGAAATCTCTCCTCTAGTGCATCATATTTTTTTCAATTTTTTTGATAAAATTTACTATTTTCTCTTGAGAGGACAATCAACACCATACTTTGGTCTTGATGACCTACTTTTAGTAGAAATTAAAAAAATATATAAACACTAATTGAAATGTTTAAAAAATTATATTTTTACAAAGTAGATTGATTGATCTACAAAAGGGTATTTTTAGGTTCTTTTAAAATGATTATTTGCATGAGGAGTTGTTAGAGCATCAAGTTTTTCAAATAATTTCATTTTTTTGGTAGATGAGCCTCAAAGCGATGCTACATATGTTTTTAGTGGATAGTTCCAATTGGAAAAGTTGTGGCCTAGATCTAATTTAGCTAGAATGAATCCAGATAGAACATAAGTTTCACCAAAATTGACTTTTAGTGAGAAATACTTAAATTTTTATATGTTGATAAGTTGGCCCAAAGTGTGACATAGCTATGAACTTTTACCTGTTCACATGAACACATTTATGCTAACATGCACACTAAAGATTAAGTAAATAAGGGTTAAAACTTAATAACTTAATATGAGGGTTACTACAGCCTGTTAGTGTTGATCCAATATTAATATACATTTGTTATTGAAAAGAAGTTCTTAATATTAATATACATTTTGGATTCTGGAAACTTTAAATTAGCAATGTAACTATAATATATTATATAATTATAGATTTCATATTACATAATATTATATTACTTACGTATATAAAATAATCCCCATTCAATGAACGACGATGGATAGCTATAGTTGATTTCTGGAATGTAATGTCCAAAGCGGTAGACTTGCGAATTAAAACATCTGGAATCAACCGAGATTCGTTAGATTTTGATAGATCAACAGTTGAGAATTTATAATATGCTTTTAGTGTCACCGCCCACATTAATTGAAGCTACAAACATGCACACTGCACATTGCAAGCCATTCGATTCCTTACATCTTGTTTGAAGTTGAAGACTAGACATACAAAATTTTAATAATATTTATATGAGTTAAGTCATAGTATTGCACACAGTTAATTGAAGTTGTGACTTGTAGTGCACTAGAAATTTTAATTGATACTATTTGAAAGCGAGAGGGTCAAAGACCCAAGGAGATTATAGTGCACCAAAAATTTTAATATCAATTGTACGATGCCACAGAGTCACTCAGTGTCAGTCTTTATATTCATCTTTTCTGGGTAAGTGAAATACATAAATACTTCAATTCTATTACTATTGCTATTACTATTGTCCTTGAGACTTCAGTTTTTTCAATCCTAGGGTTTAGGGTTAAGTGTTTACAAGCATTTCTACTAGCACTACTAGACCTAATATTGGAAAAGGCAGAGAAAGAGATAAAATAGAGTATGTCAGAATGCTTAAAACCCTAGGTTTTACAAATGGATATCATGATATTTATGACCCTGTAATCTTTGGTAGGTTTACCTCAACACTTAGATTTTCATGTGAGAATAAGGTACTTCAAGTGCAACCTAACCCAAAAAAACCATTACCAATTAAAGGTGTCACTACACCATGGGTGGTTGGATTGGGATGTTGGCAAGAGACACTATATGGATTCATGGTTGTTGTCATTGATGGCAACAAAGGTCATCCCACTTATCTGCAAGTCATGGTGTGCCTCTACCGGAAGTCAGAATGAAGAACTGTTGTGGTCCGGTGAACAAGAACAGAGCATGTGGCAAGGTCCGACAGATTGGTCCGGACCTCTAAGAGGAAATGTCTTGGTGCAGTAAGGATTTGGGGAAGTCAAGAGGACTACCTTGAGCAGTATATTCTAAGGATTAGCCTCCGATGATGGACAAAGAAAAAGATATGAATAGCTAAGTATCGGATTCCTGAAAGACAGTGAAAACAGAGGAAGAACTGACTGACTGAGCATCAGAATATTTTCCGGATGTGTTACTGTTGATGGTAAAGGTTGTGAAGGCATGAATCATGTTTGGCTGACATGATTAATGATATCTACAAGTATATGCTTGATCCGCATTGCTTGGTGAGCAAGGATTCAGCCGACAGAACAGAGTTTGTAAGAAACTAGACTGTTCCGGATGCCGACTAGAAAGGTGATGAAATTACTTGTGCGGATATATATAGAGGATGGATTTAGTTATGAAAAGTGTGATTGTGTAATGGGGTATGCGAACAAGTACAGAGTAGAGCAGAAGTAGTAAGAAAGATCTGGTATGTGAAAAGATAGCAGAATAAAGAACAGAGGAAAGATGAAGTGCAGCAGATCAGTGTACTGAGCTTAACCGCAACTGAACCCTAGCATATGTAGGTGCTTCCAATCAGTTCAAGTATTGTATAACATTCTTTGTAGACAGTGTGTCTCCTTGTAGGCAGTGGGCCTCTTTGTGAGCAGTGTGCTCGGGCAGTGAGCCCTAATTGGCAAGTGCCATTTTTGTAACTCCTTATTCTTCTAACAGAGAATAATCTTTGGGTTAATCACCCCGTGGTTTTCTCCCTTAACCGGGTTTCCACGTCAAAAATACTATGTCATGTGTTTCTCATTTCATGATAATGTTTGTTTATTTAATTCAATGCTGCTTTGATTAATAAGAAAGTTTAAAAGAAGAAATAATTAGGATAACTGATTCACCCCCCCCCTCTCAGTTATCAACAATCGGTATCAGAGCGAGGTTCCTCCTAATAGAGCCTAACAGCTTGAGGAAGATCTGGGAGTTCAAATGGATGCATATGGTTTAAGGGAGCAACTCAAGACTGCCCTTGAGGATATTGAACAGTCAAATTCTGAAGTCAATGAATTAAAGGAAAGACTCAAACAGGATGATGAATTCATGAGAGAACTAAAAGACAAATTAAGTCTCTCTATGAAAAAGAGAAAGGAGCTGCTCCAACAATTGGCAAGCCAAACTGAAGAAAGTAATACAAATGAAGAATTGACTGAGAAAACCAAGTTATGTGAAAAGTTATCAAAAGAAGTCATTATGTTAAGACATGAAATGGAATCAGGAACTATAAAGTTTACTCAAGAGATTGAAGAAAAAAGAAAAGCTGAAGACAATCTAAGACAATCTCTTAAAGAGAAATCAGAAGAATGCCACCAGATGGACAGGATTATTAGACATCTTGAATCTAATCTTGAAGATGCCAAAGATAATGAAGAAAAACTTGAGGATCAAATAGTCTCTCTCAAAAGAGATCTTCAAACAGCAAATGAATATAAAGAAAAATTCAAGATAAGTTCTGCCCAACTTGAAGTACTTCTTGGAAGTCAAAAGAAGACAGATGACAAGTACGGTTTGGGATATGAGAAAGGAGAAAGCTCCGGATCTGGTCAAAAGAATTTTGGATCAGAAAATCCAAGGAATAGGCCTAGAAGACCTCTAGTAAGACAGCCCAATGCTCAAAGATATCCATCTTTCAATGGATACTACCACAGCTGCAATCACTTTGGTCACAAAGCTAATCAGTGCAGAAAAAGAATGAATCAAACTAATCCATCCTTCTTCGGACAGTGCTTTAACTACAAAAGGTATGGACACAAGTCTCATGAATGCAGAAATATGCAAGTAAACAAATCATTCAATGGTAGATGCTTTACATGCAATAGAGTAGGTCATATGGCTAATCAATGCAGATCAAGAGGTTATCAGTCAAATATGCAGAGAAATGTTATTTGCCAAATTTGTAATAGGTCCGGTCATAATGCTAAAGTTTGCAGAAGCCAGAATCAGGACAAAAGAGGTCTGGTGTATAATCAGAATCAAGACAAGGGTAAACAAAAGATGAATGCGGATGAAGTTAGGAATCAGATGAGCAAGATTTGGGTAAAGAAAAGTTCAGAGAATACAGAAACTGGATCCGCACCAGACTCTGGTGCTGATATTCCTTCCAGAAATTAAAAAGTAAGCTCTGGCTCAGGGGGAGACTCAAAGAAAATCCTGTTCCCCCAGCCAATCAAGTGGTGCCGAATATGGCACAAGATGCGGAGTAAAGGGTTTGAAGAGATAAGTCTTGAGATAATCCAGATAAGATTTCAGAGGTCCGCATGAATATATAAAGATGTTGTGATCGATCAAGTAAGACCTGTTCTGGGAGATGCTCCGGAATGACAGAGGATTACAAAAGGGTCCGGAGAGATCTGGAAGTGCATTATTTCACTCTGCGGATTGGACAAAGTGTTTGGGATGTTCTTGTAATGTGTCATCTTGATTTGTTCATGATTGAAAGATCCGCATGATGTTCATAGATCAGGACTGATCCGGGATACTCCAAGCTATTCGAATAAGGCAAACTAGAATAATGCAGGTGGAGCATTTATTGCAAACAAATATTAGGGTTTGTGAAACGATATAAGGGATTTCTCAACAATCACTTGATCATTCCACATCCAAGAAGAAGCGAAAAGCGGAGCTCTGCAACGAAATTCATCAAGTTCACCGAAGATCTCCTGCCAAAGTCATTACATACAGAAATCAATCCAGCCACTCCATGTAACCGAAGACGCAAAAGGTATTTTCCACTTTCGATAGCTTGCTACAAATCTTTTGAAGAAATGGCTACTCCAAATATAGTAAAAATCTCAGATAGGCCCCGACCTGAATTTAAGAAACATCCATACAAGTCATTGGAGGTAGATCCCTTAGGAGCATTTTCCTGTGTTCCTCCTGGAGTTTTACACACAGAAGACATTAGGGTTTACATACATGCAAGCATTGAGGAATTCGGGGAATTCAAATTAAGAGATCTCTATCACAAACAACTGATAGACAATGCTTTTGAGCTTAAACCAGAGTACAAGGGTATCCAGAAGAAACAGTTTGATCAATTCATTCATTTCCCCTGCTTTGAAGAAGAAGAATGGGTCCGGTATGTATTGAGCAGAATGCATGACAGCTTCCTATGGCTGGATAGACCTTGCAAAATCACAAAAGAGGCAATTAGGGCAGTAACTGGTCTATACTCTTCCGAAGGGATACCTATCCTCAAATCTGTCAAAAACAACATTGTAACTGAGGCCACCGGATCAAAATTTGACAAGAGGGCAATGACCATTGAAGATATTTCAGATCCGGATATCAAGTATGCATCCATGATAATAGGATACAAGATCTATCACTCCAGCAGGGAGAATTCTGTATCCAGAACTACAGTATATACTGCCTATGAAATGCTAAGGAAGAATGCAGATTATGATCTCTGCGAACTGCTCCTAAGCCAATTAATGGAAAATATACAGAAAATCAAGAAGGACAAAAAGAATTCCTTTAAGTATGGTACTCTTATATTATGTATGTTTTTCTACTTCATGAATGAGCTGCCCGGATCAAGTGGATGGGCATGGCAGAATGACAAACCTGTTGCAGTCCAGATAAGAGATTATCTACATGGGCTTGATGATGCCAAAGCAAGAAATACAGCCCTATGGGGATACTTTAAAAACTTCCAAAGCACGATGCAAGCAAGAGAAAGAATTCCCAGTCTCTTGTTGAAAAATACAAAGACTCAATGTGCTTTATGGTGGACACTGATCAGTGCCTAATGGAGGCAGTGGAGCCAAGGACTGTCTGGATCATGCCCATGGGGTATGAAGTGGATGAACAGATAGTGGAGCTGCATGTTCAACACATGCTAAGTCAGCCCAAAGATCCAAAGGCAGAAAGGTTTGGAACCTTTGAGGAGCTGAGTGTAAAGATCCATGTAGAACTCAGGGAACCTGAGATAAAGAGGAAGGTGAGAAAAGAAGTAGAGCATATTGCTCAAGGCCTAGGCATCCCAAAGGAGGCACTTGATGCCAACTGGGAAAAGAGAAGAAAGGCTGAGGAAGAAAAGAAAGAAGCAGAAAAGAAAAGCAAGAAAAGTACTCCAGTGGAAACCTCAACCCGAACCAGATCATCAAAAGGATCTACACCTATCAGAACCAAAAGCTCAATACCGGAAGTCCAGGGATCCGGTAAGAGATCTAAGACAAAAGCCTCAAGAGCTTATCAAAGCCAAAAGGATGAAGAAGAAACTGAGTCAGATGAGGGAATAAAAGAAATAAAGAAGCAGAAGAAGAAAGGAACCGGTAAACCCTCTTCAGGCCAAGACAAGGAAGAAATGACAGAGAAATTTGCTGAAAAGCCCACCCTGTCTCTAGACAGTGTAGTCAAATCAGTCGCTGTGGATGGGAACCTTCAACCGGTGGCTGAATTCTATGATGACTACAATGAGGCAGATCAAAAGATCCTGCAAGAAGCTATAATTAGGTACCTGAACATCTACAATAAAGCTTTTATTGAGATCATCTCTGAAATTCCAAAGAGTCTAGAAATGGAACTAGAAATAAGAAAGAACAATGCCATGGCAAAAGATCTTGAGATCAGGGAACAAATAGCTATTCAGCTATATCCTTCAATTGATCACAAAACAATGAACATGATATTCAAGGACTGCAAGGATGAATTCAGAAGCAAAGCAAGGATGAATCAGCTTATGCTTGGTGAGACCGACAAAGTAGCCAAGGACACTGAAGAGATCCTCTGGAATACATTCAAAAGGTTCAATATTCCTGTTACAGAGGACTTAGGTGCAGAAACAACTGCAGACTTGGAATCATCTGCTCCGGAAGAAGTGCCACTAGAACAGACTAACATCTCTTCTCCGGCTTCTCCTACAATCTCTGGATCCCAAGAAGAAGAGAAATCACAGGAGAAAGAAGCAGCAGAAAAGGAAAAAGAGGCTGACTGCACCAAGGATGCAGAGAAAGAGAAAAATCCAACAGAGAAAACCACAACTGCAAGTGGTAAAAATGTGGAAGGAGATAAGACTCCTAAGGACAAAACTGCAGAAGAAAAGAAACATCTGTCTCTGGCAAGAGACACTGCACAAACTGTTCAAAAGTTTCTAAGCCAAGAAACTTTAGAGATTGATGAACCGGAGCTTCTAAAAGGCCCATTTGACTTTGACTCTCTCTCTCCGGTACAGACAATGAAGATAGCTTCATTTGCAAATGCTAAGGCAAATGAAAAACTCCTAAAGTCTCATATGGAAGACTATGAGTTGATAGAGGCTGCTTCCGGAGTGCTTGAAAAGATTATGCCATCAATCCAGATAGATCCGACAGCCTCCTCCTCCGGTAATCTCAAAACCTTAGTCAGCAGTGTTGATACACATTTTGATTCTCTAGAAAAATCAGCTGAAGAAAAGGTTCGGAAGGAATTTTTGGATAAAAGATTTTCAGAAGTATTAGGATTAATCTCTAATGATAGGAGAAATATGAGTATTGGAATAAAGAGCTTAGAAAATGCTCTTAAGGATGGCGGTGATATCTACAAATTTTGTATCTCCTGGTCAAAGGCAACAGTAGAAATTGATAAGAAAATAAAAGTGGAACAGGACAAACTACAAAGTCTGTCTCAAAGTTTTGATCCTCTCTCTTCATCCATAGTAAATCAAGAATGTCAAACTATTGCAATCACAAATGCAATAAAGAACTTTGAGAAGGAAAGGAAGAATATTACTAACCGGATGGGAGAACTTAGAAGGATTATAATCCCTAAGTTAGAAACTATGCATGAGGCTATCAGTGATGCTCAGACTACCGCCCAAACAAATGATCCGACAGATCTCAAGAGGGCAGAAGCTTTTGCATTTTTGTTGAGTGGTCACATTTCAATTTTGGATAGAATGAAGCAAAGTTGGGCTACAAAACTGATCCAACTGAAGACATCTTTTGCAGACATTCTTCAGTTTATGTGAGTATGTAAATATGCGGCTATATAGAGAAAATTTTTGAAAATTTTGGTGTGTGGACCCTACCCTTTGCCATTGATGTCAAAGGGGGAGTGAGGAGCAGTGAAAAATGAGGAATCCAACTAAGGGGGAGTTCCAGAAATTGTATATAAAGATAGAGCATCAGCAAAGGGGGAGCATAGTGTAAACACTTAGTCATTTTTCACTAAGTGTTGCCATCAATGCCAAAGGGGGAGATTGTTGGCAAGAGACACTATATGGATTCATGGTTGTTGTCATTGATGGCAACAAAGGTCATCCCACTTATCTGCAAGTCATGGTGTGCCTCTACCGGAAGTCAGAATGAAGAACTGTTGTGGTCCGGTGAACAAGAACAGAGCATGTTGCAAGGTCCGACAGATTGGTCCGGACCTCTAAGAGGAAATGTCTTGGTGCAGTGCGAATTTGGGGAAGTCAAGAGGACTACCTTGAGTAGTATATTCCAAGGATTTAGCCTCTGGTGATGGACAAAGAAAAAGATATGAATAGCTGAGTACCAGATTCCTGAAAGACAGTGAAAACAGAGGAAGAACTGACTGACTGAGCATCAGAATATTTTCTGGATGTGTTACTATTGATGGTAAAGGTTGTGAAGGCATGAATCATGTTTGGCTGACATGATTAATGATATCTACAAGTATATGCTTGATCCGCATTGCTTGGTGAGCAAGGATTCAGCCGACAGAACATAGTTTGTAAGAAACTAGACTGTTCCGGATGCCGACTAGAAAGGTGATGAAATTACTTGTGCGGATATATATAGAGGATGGATTTAGTTGTGAAAAGTGTGATTGTGTGATGGGGTATGCGAACAAGTATAGAGCAGAGCAGAAGTAGTAAGAAAGATCTGGTATGTGAAAAGATAGCAAAATAAAGAACAGAGGAAAGATGAAGTGCAGCAGATCAGTGTACTGAGCTTAACCGGAACTGAACCCTAGCATATGTAGGTGCTTCCAATCAGTTCAAGTATTGTATAACATTCTTTGTAGACAGTGTGTCTCCTTGTAGGCAGTGGGCCTCTTTGTGAGCAGTGTGCTCGGGCAGTGAGCCCTAATTGGCAAGTGCCATTTTTGTAACTCCTTATTCTTCTAACAGAGAATAATCTTTGGGTTAATCACCCCGTGGTTTTCTCCCTTAACCGGGTTTCCACGTCAAAAATACTGTGTCATGTGTTTCTCATTTCATGATAATGTTTGTTTGTTTAATTCAATGCTGCTTTGATTAATAAGAAAGTTCAAAAGAAGAAATAATTAGGATAACTGATTCACCCCCCCTCTCAGTTATCAACATGGGACGCCTAATGTTCCTTGAGGGTTTCCCTTGCCATGAATTTTATCATGGTTTGTGCCTAGAATTACGATGAAAATAGAAGAGCAATTGTTAGAAAAGATAGCCAGAAAGTAATGTTACCCATTAATGCATAATATTTTGGAAAATTGTTGGGTTTTATTGTTGAATATTGTGGAAACATCCACATAAACCTAGAAAAACTTGCTAGTACTTATGAAGTAGTTAATGAAAATGAAGAAATAATTTTCTCAAATTTGTAACATTGGATGCCACCCTACTCAATCAGAATCATAAGCCTCCTTAAAAAATTGATATTTTTAAAACATGGGTTCATGATACTATTTCCATGCTAGTGTTTTTCCTTGGATTGGATAATAATAGTCAAGTGGAGGCAAGCCTCCTTGAAATGGTATACAATATCCATAAACTCCACCCACTAAATACAGGTTTCTTGAGCACATTGCAGAATCCATGCATAATCAATTTTTAATGATTAAACAAAGTCAAAGTGAAGCTCCCACTTCTAGTTCCAATAGAAAGACATTTTGGTGTAGTCACAGTAGGAGGGTTCACTGAATGAACTATCTAGACTATACAACAAGAGTGAACACAACGAAAACAACTCAAAGCAATAGGGCAATGCAAATTCAGTCATTCAGTATATCATAGAATTCAAATAGAGATCGGCTGGCAACATGCAGGCTTACAATTAGGGTTCACAGGCTTGATTACATACATTTACAAGATAAGGCTTTGAAGCTCCCTTTGCACAAAATATAAACTAAGAATTATGAATCAAATGCTAACTGCTTTCCTAAGGATCTATTACATCAATATATATCAACTCCGGACCAATAGATTCCTCTACATCAGCCAAGGAAGATCACAAATTCCAAAGAAGAGGTGTAATGTGTGTACACAGATAGGTCAAACCTAAATGCATAGAACACTTCCAGAAAATGAATGGAATGATGTACGGATCTCTGAGGAAGGTCGGCCATGAACCAAGGATCATTGAATGATGTGTCATTAGGATCCAAAGATTGGGAAATGCATCCTCAAGTTTCTCCTTCAACTGGTTGCCAGTGAATATCAAGATGCTCTGCTCTGAGAAACTGTCAACTTCTGGTAGCAATATCTTTCTGGTAACTGATATAAATGCTCTGAATTCTTGATATGATGTAGATGAATGAATGCATATGCTAAGTCCAGATCTGCAAGATGTGAAATACCAATACCAGACCACAAGCTAAAACTTCTTCTGACTGAACTACCTAAACTGAACTGGAAAATGAAAAGAAACAAACTAAAATGCAAATGTTTTTGGTTGATGCAAGATTGCTCTTGAACCAGGGATGCTCCTGCATCAGACATCCGTGGTTATTGAAAAAAAAGTGAGTCCCTCACTTTATTGGGGCTAGGAGAGAACCAAGATGGTCCACCTTAGCTTGAGAAATCCATGATGAATCTTCTTCTGGTTTGCCTTTCCACTTCACAAGGTATTCTT
This sequence comes from Cunninghamia lanceolata, assembly GCA_027924645.1. Taxonomy (NCBI): domain Eukaryota; kingdom Viridiplantae; phylum Streptophyta; class Pinopsida; order Cupressales; family Cupressaceae; genus Cunninghamia; species Cunninghamia lanceolata. Next base: position 5,613,483 of record BSBN01001560.1, read on the forward strand.
TGTATTGTCTTCCTCGAGTGCTGCATCCAACTCTACTTTCCAATATGTCTTCAATTTGCTCTGGTGCTTGTTGTGGTAACTGCTTCTTCAAGTCTTCTGCCATACTATCACTGAACTCTACTTCATGATATTGATATAGGTATGCAATGTTGAAAATAGGTGAAATACCCAATGTCTCTAGTAATTCCACTTCATATGCGTTTCCTGAATCAAATTTCTTGAGTATCTTACAAGGTCCAAACTTCTTCATCTTCAACTTATTATATGTCCCAACTGGAAATCTTTCTTTTCTCAAGTACACCATCACTTCATATCCAACTTCAAATTCCTTATGTCTTCTCTTCTCATCTGCCTTCTTTTTGTACTTATTGTTCATATTCTCCAAATGCTTCTTCACCTGATTATTCACTATCTTCATATGGTTTGTAAATTCTTCTGCTTCTGCACTCCTCTTTTCCTTTGTACTGATATCTCTTAATTCTGCTACTCCTCTAGGATTCACTCCAGTAACAATCTCAAAAGGTGTTATTTCGGTACTCCTGTTCACTGAATTATTGTATGCAAACTCTGCTTGTGAAAGAATCAAATCCCAACTTCCTGTCTTCTCTCCAACCAAACATCTCGACAAGTTTCCCAAACTCCTATTCACTACCTCTATCTATCCATCTATCTGTGGATGAAAAGCTGAACTAAACTTCAAATTTGTCTTCATCTTCTTCCAAAGTGTCCTCCAAAAGTATCCAACAAACTTTGTGTCTCTGTCTAAAACTATACTCTTAGGTAATCCATGCAATCTCACAATCTCCTTGAAAAATAGGCCAGCTACATGCACTGCATCAGTTGTCTTCTTACAAGGTATGAAATGAGCCATCTTTGAAAATCTGTCAACCACTACAAATATAGAATCATGTCCTCTCTATGTCTTCGGCAATCCCATTACAAAATCTATGCTTATGTCTTCCCAATGTCTCTCCGGTATTGTCAAAGGTTTATACAATCCAGTGTTCTGACTACTTCCTTTTGCAACTTGACAAAATTTACAACTCTGCACAAATCTCCTAACATCCTTATGTATCTGAGGCTAAAAGTAATTTTCATTTACCAAAGCCACTGTCTTATCAATGCCAAAATGTCTTGCTAATCCACCAATATGCTTCTCCTTGATCAAATTATCTGTCATTGAACTTCTAGGTATACACAATTGATTTCCTCTAAACAACATATCTTCTTGAATGAAATAGTCCAACCACTTACTTCTATCTATCACAACAGGTTCTCTACATGCTTTCCAAGGTTCTACAAAATTAGTGTCTCCCTCATACATGCTCTTCAATTCATCAAACCCCAACACTTCAACTCTCATCTCTGTCAACAAGTTTCTTCTTCTACTCAAGGCATCAACAACTTTGTTTGATTTTCCACTCCTATGCTTCAACACAAAAGTATAACTCTAAATGAACTCTACTCATCTCATATGTCTTTGATTCAACTTGCCTTGATTGTTCAAATATTGTAAAGCTTGATGATCTATATACAACACAAACTCCTTAGGCAACAAGTAATGTCTCCACTTCTTCAAGGCTTGAATTATGGCATAGAACTCCTAATCATAAACTGAATATCTTCTCCTTGCATCATTCAACTTCTCACTAAAATATGCTACAAGTCTACCTTCTTGACTTAATACTGCTCCAATTGCATTTCTACTTGCATCACAATCAACTTGAAATACCTTATTGAAATCTGGTAATGCCAAAACAGGTTGCTCTGTCACTTTCTGCTTCAACAAATCAAAACTTTTATCTGCTCCAAATGTCCACTTAAAATCCTTTCTATCACCTCTCATTATTTTTATCATAGGGTTGCAAACTGAACTGGAATTTTTTATGAACTTCTGGTAAAAACTAGTCAATCCATGAAATGATGTAACCTCTCCAATGCTCTCCGGTGTAGGCCATTCAATAATTGCTCACTTTCTCAGGGTCCATCTTCAATCCTTCTGTAGAAATCACAAATCATAAATATACCGACTCTTCCTTCATGAAACTACACTTCTTGATGTTTATCAGAAATTTCTCTTCTCTCAATCTCTGCAAAACTTGTCTAATATGCCACAAATGTTCCTCTTTTGTCTTACTAAAAATTAGAATGTCATCCAAGTATACAAGCACAAACTTACCCAAGAATTTCTTCAGAACTTCATTCATCAACCTCATGAAAGTACTCGGTGCATTTGTCAATCCAAAAGGCATCCCTAACCACTCATATAATCCTTCATTTGTCTTAAAAATAGTCTTCCATTCATCTCCTTCTCTGATTCTGATCTGATGGTATCCACTCTTCAAGTCTATCTTTGTGAAATATTTTGCTCCACTCAAACAATCCATGATATCATCCATCCTAGGTAAAGGAAATCTATACTTAACTGTGATCTTGTTTATTGCTCTAGAATCGGTACACATTCTCCATTCTCCATCTTTCTTCGGTGCTAACACTGCAGGTATTGCACAAGGACTCAAACTTTCTTTGATCAAACCCTTTCTCAACAACTCTTGTATGTGTCTATTCAATTCTTTATTTTTTACTGGTGTCATCCGGTGTGCTACTTTATTAGGCAAACTTGCTCCTGGTATAAGATCCATGTGATGACTGATACTCCTTATAGGTGGCAATCCATCAGGCACATTATCTGATATGATGTCTTCATACTCTATCAGCAACTCTCTTATCTCCTCCAGTTGTGGTTCTTCTTTCTTCAATGCTTCAGGCTTCTTAGGAATCAAGGCATAACACATATTCTCATATCTCAAACCATCCAAAAAATTTCTTTTATCTACCAAGTAGATTCTAGCATTCCCACATACCACATCTTTAGGATCATCTTCTAAAGGAATCAAAGTAATTCTTTTCCCATTTGTTGTTATAGTGTATGTATTCTTTCTCCCATCATGTATAGCTTTTCTATCATACTGCCAAGGTCTACCTAACAATATATGGCATACATCCATAGGCATAATATCACACAAGACTTCATCATGATAAGAGCCAATATGAAATTTCACCAAACATTGTTTACTCACTAGTACCTTAAGGTCATCCTGAATCCATGCTATCTGGTATGGCTTAGGGTGTTTCAATCTTTCCAACTTCAGCTTAGTCACCATCTCCTCTAAAACTAGGTTATCCGAACTACCGCTATCAATTACAACTTTATAACACTTACCTCCTGATTTGCATCCGGTTCTAAACAAACTCTTCCTCTGCGGTGGTTACTCATTTATCTCTATTTGAAATAATGCTCTCCTCATTACCAATGATTCTCCTTTCTTAGGTTTGCCAATAGAACCGTAGTCATCTAGTTCAATAGGTTCTTCTTCAACATAGGCTGCTATTCCACTATTTTCTGTCCTCTTACTTGTACTACCTTGATTACATTCAAATGCTCCATGTCCTTCACCTCCACACTTGAAACAAGTACCTCTGAGTGTCTTCTTGTCAAATCCTCTTCCTTCCCTTCTATGTCCTTCATTCCGGTATGCATTATAGTTGCCTCTCTGGTAAAAATTTATGTCATCTCTCTGGTAAGCATTGTTATCTCTGTCATCCTTCCTAACTGGGCTGTCAAACTTGTTTTGCTTCGGATATGATCTGTCTCCTCCGAAATAAGTCCTACATCTCTGAATTTTACCTCCTCTTCCTCTCTATCTCTGATCATGCCTCTTATTCAGTTTCTCTTCAAATTTCAAGGCAAACTCATATGCTTCCTCCAAAGATGTCATCCTTACCAAACTTAGTTCCTCTTGAATGTTCAAGCTCAGTCCATTGATGTATCTAGCCACTTTCTCCTTGATTGCTTCACTATGTTCTATCCTTATGATCATTTTATGAAATTCTTCAGTGTACTCCTTCATAGATTTCTCCTTTTATCTTAGGTTTTGCAATCTTTTGAACAGCTCCAGCTCATAGTCAGCAGGTATAAACTGATTCTTCAACTTTGTCACCATCCTGTCCCATTTTGTAATCTTTTCTTTCCCTCTTCTATTTCTTTCCAACTAAACTTCTTTCCACCATATAGCAGCATGTCCTTTCAATTTTATCTTCACAAATTTCACCTTCTCTGGATCTTCAATTTTCTCATATTCAAAGTACTCTTCCATATCATTTATCCAGTTAATCAATTCTTCAGGATTCAGATTACTAGTATAATTCAGTACATCAACTCTAGGTCTCTTTCCAATCTTTGAAATAGCTTGCAACATCTTTACCTGATCTGATTCTTCTTCTTCATCACCACCTAGGGTTTCACTAGTGTGTTCAACAGATTGAAATTCTTCCTCATCGTCGCTTTCAACATTAGGTCTTGGTGTCAATCCTCTTCGCCTATCCTCTTCAACAACATCCAATTGGATTTGCATTGTTTTCATTATCTCCATCAACTCATCTATTCTACTAGCCATTGTTCCAATAGTAGCAACTCTCCTCGGTGTCATTCTTCCTAGGATCAAGTGTAAACTACCTCAGGTTTGGTGATCGGGCTACAAGATGACAACTGCCTCACAATCGGTGATCGGTTGTAACACAAATAGCCTACCTCAATTTGACGATCTATCCACAACAAGATCTTACAGAATTCCCTCACCAACTTCACTCAATTCGCTCCCAAAAGATTCAAACTTTCTCTCTGATACCACTTGGTGCAGTCACAGTAGGAGGGTTCACTGAATGAACTATTTAGACCATGCAACAAGAGTGAACACAATGGAAACAACTCAAAGCAATAGGGCAATGCAGATTCAGTCATTCAATATATCATAGAATTCAAATAGAGATCGTCTAGCAACATGCAAGCCTACAATTAGGGCTCACAGGCCTGATTACATGCATGTGCAAGATAAGGCTTTGAAGATCCCTTCACACAAAATCTAAACTAAGAATTATGAATCAAATGGTAACTGCTTTCCTAAGGATCTATTACATCAATATATATCAACTCCAGACCAATAGATTCCTCCGTGTCGGCCAAAGAAGATCACAAATTCCAAAGAAGAGGTGTAACATGTGTACATAGATAGGTCAGACCTAAATGCATAGAACACTTCTAAAAAATGAATGGAATGATGTGCAGATCTCCAAGTAAGGTCAGCCACAAACCAAGGATCATTGAATGATGTGTCATTAGGCTCCAAAGATCGGGAAATGCATCTGCAAGTTTCTCCTTCAACTGGTCGCCAGTGAATATCAGGATGCTCTACTCTGAGAAACAGTCAACTTCTGGTAGCGATATCTTTTTGGTAACTGATCCAAATGCTCTGAATTCTTGATATGATGTAGATGAATGAATGCATATGCTAAGTCTAGATCCGCAAGATGTGAAATGCCAATACCAGACCACAAGATGAAATTGCTTCTGACTAAACTGCCTGAACTGAACTGGAAAATGAAAAGAAACAAACTGAACTTCAAACAAACTGAAATGTAAATGTTTTTGGTTGGTACAAGATTGCTCTTGAACTAGGGATGCTCCTGCATCACATTTAGGTTCACAACCTACTTGTGCTATTTATTTCTAGTGCAGTTTGTTGGGATGTTTCAGGACAACAAGCTTCGGATTCAATAAGATAAAGATGGACTATATGATTGGACCCATAAGATAAAGATGTATGATAATCAAAAGAACTAAAATTATTTTTTGGACTACTTTTTTGCTCCATTGTATCAATCCATTACAAATACTCCAATGCCTAGATTGTCCAAGTCTTGTAGAAATTGCATTCAACTGGGAAAAAAAATACAATTGGCTGACTGGTACTTCATGGAGGAATATACTATCCTAAGATTTTATGGATCAGGAGTAAAGCCCCACAAACTTCCAATACATGTGACAGAGAGGGTTTTTGCATTGGAATACATACGGTAGATGGACAATATAGATCAAATGTAATTTGTTAGTCAACAAAAGAAGAGCATATTTCCTTCCTTACCTTTTTCATGTGGAGGGTTCACCTTTAAGAGAAAAGCATTCACTGTGGCACACCAAATTCTACAAATCTTTAAATTTCATGTTGACTCTCATTGGAAGTATGACCCATGTGATGTGATTAAAGCAAGGCTTGCGGCAAATAAGGATGCTCCAACTAGAATTCAACATGAAAGTAAACCCCTGCTAGAAATGTTGAGAAACAAGAATTCTTGGGATGAGGTCAGAAAAGTCATGGAAGAAACTATTGCTTAGAGAGGTATTACTTTTGAAATATTGTTATTAGAAATAATAATATTGAATCCAATTCCATAAACACAGAGAGATGCAGAGGTGGAAACCAAGAGATACAACAATTTCTATACAAGTGTTATTCAAACATCTATGAATAAAAAAATTCCAGAGTCTCTAAAACAATCTTGTATAGAGGAATGGTGGTTACAATCTAAAATTAATACCTTTTGGTCTATGAGGAAGGATCTCGATGATCCAAAAACTACTATACCCTTCGAAGAAATCCCAAAAGATGAGTTCAACAAATTGTGGGATATAGAGCATCCCTTTGATGCAACTAATGTTGAAGGTGATGATGAGGAGGAAAAACCAACCCATAGATCTTAGTGTCTATGAATTCAAACCTCATATGAGTGGGACCACAAGAGAAACATTTACTATAGGGGCATCAATAGCCCAAAAAATGGGTTATAAATTTGGTGGTTTGGGGCCCACAGGACAAGGCTGTTGGATAATATTAGACGTAAACCCTAGAAAACCTAGTGATTTTCAAGACATTGGAGCTAATGAAAAAGCCAAAGGGCATATAGTTATAGATACAGATAAGGAGATTCATTTTGTTCTAGCTTCAAATCCTCAGAGTGAGATATGAGCACAAACAATACTATTATGGAGTAAAAAGTGGACACATGCCTTTTTACCTCCTAGTTTATCTCCTAGGTCTTATTTGCTTTATTATGCATTATAATTGATCATCCTGAAGAAAAGAGCCTGACACCCATGTGAATTTGGGACCTTGGGCCCTTCCTTTAACTTATCCATGACCTAAATTGGGCCCCTGGACTTGGGTACCAATCGCCCAAGTCCTCCTTGATTGGTCAGGGTGGATTAATATTATGTCAGCCTGGGACCTTTAAAAATGTTCCTCTTTGTTAGCTTTTGTGTTTTAATTTCATGAATGTTAGTGGCAAAGCATATATAAGTGAGTTTTTGACTTCATTTTGAACATAGATGGATATTGCAAACTTATGATATTGGTGCAAAGAGAATTCAAGGCATTCATTGTGTTATGGTTGTAGATTTGTGTTGCATTTGTGTGTTTGTTGTAGATTTGGCATCATCATCCATCTCCTTATGAGTTGAAGAATCTTCATCCTCCTAAGCATTCCACCTCTAAGGTGACATCATTGCTATTTGAATCATTTCATTATTTGGATTATCTTTAGCCTCTGTCCTGAAAGGGCACACTCTCTCTAGCAACAATGTTGGAAAAGATTGAATTCTAACTTGGGATTTGACTAAGGTATGTCCCTAAACACCACAACCCCCAAACCCCTCTCTTATCATCTTCTGTGCAAGTTACAGGTATAAGTTTCGGGAAAAGTGGAGCTACAGGAAGGCAGTGCAGGAATCAAGATTTTGGGATCTGAAAACTATTCCAGAATATCTCTCTAAAAAGACTTGAGCAGTTGGTGCCCTAGTCTACTGGGCTTCTAGGTTCTGGATCTAGTTTCTGAGCATCATCTACAACATATTCTCACTTCTAGACTTGGGCAGTTACCAAATTTGTCCTCTGACACCTCAGCTTTCGGGAGATAGGTTTCAACATCTTACTAATCATCTTTGTGCTTTTAGTTTCTAGGTTGCTGTTGTCATTAGTCTGTTTCACGATGATTATCTCATAACTAGGGTTTTACTTATGGTTAACCTAGGGTTTGGTAAAAAGCTTGGTTAAATCTTATCTTTCCATAGCAAATCAGGAGCACAAGATCTGTAATTGAGTCCACCTTCTCTTTGGTTGTGATTAAGCTCAATCTTGTCCTTGAATGTCATTTTGGAAGAGGGTTTTGATCTTGTTTGTACATGCATGCATTCATCTCACTTTTACCCCATAACAAGTACCACAAGGGTCTTCTCATCTGCAAGTTCCTCATTCTTTTCCTGAAGGAGATGGTGGAGATTCTAGTGCTACTGGTGGAAAATATGGAGATGGTATAGGTAGTGGTAGTGGTCAGCAAGTGCCAGAACAACAAACTCAAAAGAGGAAAACAATAACATTAGATGATACTATACACAAACTTAGAGAACAAGGCATTGCAAAGACTAAGAGGCAAAAGATTATGATAGGTTTTGATTCCATATCAAAGGAATTATTTCCAAAAGGTACCTCGTCTGACTCTCCTATTGTTAGTGTGACTGGGACAAGAATGGCTAATCCTCAACCTTAATTAGTTAGAGATGCCCCCAACACTACAACTACTCCTTTGCCATTCAAAGTTATGTCAATAGTTATAGGTTTTTATTACAAAGCTAAGTTTAAAAAGAAAACATAAATATCTAAAAGACACAAGAAGCAATTGCTAGAGATTGCTGTAACTTCAGAACTTGCAAAAACTAGGGTATTGCCTTCATTTGACCCAGATACATAATGGATTACATGATTTTTGTGCCCAAAATTTAAGATAAACTAGAGGATCAGATGCAACGCTTTGACTATGAGGTGAGCACCCTCCAAGTGGATTTTTTTGGAATGAAATTTTTTAACAAAATTAATGTATCAAAAGGAACAATGAACTGGTGTACACATCATTGCTAAATCAAGAGAGAGAGAAAAAAGGTATGGTTGTTTTTAATTTCCTGGTAACCTTTGTTTAATATGTTGTCTAAAAATCATTGTTGTAATAGGCATTTTGTTTCACTGAAAAATTTTATGAGTCCATATAGGCAGGTTCGAATAAGCTTTTCTAATATTTAATTATAGGAAACATTTTATAGATTCCTTACTAGCACTATGTTGAATGAAGAGTATTGAGCTCATACAACAAGAAAACTTACATACATCATACATGTATATGGATCGAAGATTTAAGAAGAACCTTGATCAATTGAGTTACAACAAAAGGAAAATATATTTAGTGATGTTATTTCCATTCATATTGATCATTTTCATTTGACTTTGTGATTAATGTAATAGGTTGCAGACCCAAATAGAAAAGTTACAAGCAAATATAGAAAATGAGAGAGCCAAGAGGAAAGCAACAAAGAGCATGACCAAAGAATTAGAGAAAAGGATAAAATAAATGTTATGTTTGGCATCTTTGTTGTCTTGCCATTGATGTCAAAATAGTGGATCTTGAGATGTAATGAAGACTTCTTCATGGGTGTTCATGGTGTTCATCTTTATCATATCTTGGTCATGACAAGATATGCAAAGTATTAATGTTCATGGTTGACAAGTGCTCATCATGCTTGGTTATGCAGTGTGCTTGATGTTAATGGTTTGTTTCAGGTTGATGGTTTGTGCCAAAGTGTTCTGTAGGATAGAGTTGGTTGGCTAGATCTCAAGAGTTTGTTTCATCATGATCATTAGGAGTTGTAGATGACAAAGGAATCATGTCTTTCTTAGATCTTGTCTTTCAGGTCTTCATGTTTCATGTAATGGTGTTCAATGTTGTGATGGGATATTGGTCTTGATGTAGTTGTCATTCATGGCAGAGAACTTTATCATGGGATTGCATCAATGTCATACAAGACATCAAGGCCATGTTATGTAATGCAGGTTGAAGTCATGAAGTCATGGTATGTGATGCAAATTGAAGTCATGGTATGTTACTGTGCAGAGAAAGAAAGCTCATACTTGTGATCAGTCAGTTATCTAATTCTTCAAGCATTTATTATTTCAGAGAGAAATATGTTGCATGTATTACAGAGTCATCTGAGTTAGGGTTTAGGGTTTCCTAAAAGACCTATATTCAAAACCCTAGGTTCCCTTGACAAAGTTTCTCTTCCATAATCAAGGATCCTATCTACTTTCATCCTCTACCATACAATCAGGGTTTGTATATCTCCAGTTAAAGGGCTTTGTTAGAAATTAGGGTTTGTTACCTAATGTCTAAAATCCTCAAATCCTAATATATCTCTAAGACTCTATCCTTTCAAATAAAACCCTAATCTTAAGTTCTTAAAGCATACTTTGTAATCCTGAGTTCCTCATTAATAGCTTTATTTCTATTTTTGCATTGACTGGCTAATCCGGTCACACATAACTTAAGTGATGATTAAGGGATGTCTTGTCGTCGAGTGACCGGTCTCGACTTCCTAGGGCTACCAATAGGCACAAGTTATAAATGTGTTATGAGCAGTAAATGAAATCTAGTGGCAGAGATTAAAAAGGATGATGGTGCGAAAAGTTGTATTGATAGCCACCTTTTAAAGCTTTTTGGAAGCCCAACAGTCACTGCTAGTCGGTGAAAATTGATGGGTAGAGAACTATAAAAGGGCAAAATGAAGATTTTTCTAAGTCTATTGAACTGCAGCATGCCAGGGAATTTAATCCAGAGATCTGTATGTTGAATTTGAAGAGTGTGATTATTGAATTGAGTTTGTGAGATGATTATTTACATGTCTATATAAAAAATTGATAAGTTTTGTGCAGTATGGTGATACTAGAATGGTGTTTGCATAATGATGTTTGTAGAATGTGTTCATAACAAGATTGAATAGCTTGCAGTATGGAGTTTGCAGAATGATGTGTGAAAGAAGATTGTTGAGTGGGCAAGGAAAACTGCAACAGTACTCTTGATAGAATAGTATCAATTTCTAAAGAGATGATCTTCTATGGTCTAGAGTACTTAGGTAAATAGATGTTCTTGTGATGTATTAGAGTTTTCTTGAGTTGGTGAGTTGCCTTTAGAAGAGTTTGCAAAGAAGGGAAAAGAGATTTGCAGAGGTTTTCTGACATGTGCAGGAATCACAAAGTTATACTTGAATGAAGTATTGGTTGTAGACATAAGAAGGTGTAAGATTGTAAAGAGTAATACATTGGAGTGAATCAAGGTAACCTCCTGAATCAAGTTGTCTTTCTAATGTACTTGTATCATCCAGTGAGACATTTTGTAAGGTTAGTGAGGCTTGCTTGGTTAGTAAAACATTAGGGGTTGGTGCTCCTTGAAGTAGGTGCTTCTAAACTAAGTGGTCAGTGAGGCCTTGAGTGGTTGGAGTGGGTGCTTCAATATCTGATTGCGAGTGGGTGCTCCTATACTTGTAACCAGTGAGGCATTTTCGAGTGGTTTTTCTTCCCCTTGAGGGTTCCACTTATGAAATTAATTGTGTCATGGTCTCAATTGATGTGTGATACATTTGTTCTTCATACTTGAACATTCAATCTTATTTGTTGTTTAGTATTTGATTTCTTACTTTGGTAAAGTACACTGTCAGCATCATTACTTTCTATTTTAAAGTTTGAAAAGAAGTAAATGAATTGTTTTTGTCTACAACACTGATTCACCCCCCCTCTTAGTGTTGTCTATACTCCAACAAGAAATTTTTCTCTACATCTACAAGTGGAGTGAATAAATAGACAGAGGTGGAAGTGAATGAACTGAAGAAAAGGTTAAGTGAAAGTATAAATAATTATGATAATGAAAAAGACAATTCAGGAAAATTACAACAATCCTTGAATGAAGCCAATGTCCAACTACAAGAAGAAAAAAAAAGCAAGACAATTGTGGGAAGAAAATGTGGAGAAAGAGAGAAAAAACTCTGAAAGTTTGCAGATAAAACTAAGGAATGCAGAAAATGAAATAAAATCCTCCCAAAACAAAGTATTTGAATTTTATAGAAACACAATGGTTTATATAAAACATAACATTTGGGAGAAAATAATGAACAGGATTGATGATTTGTCTAAATTGTTTGAATACACTGATGATCTACTATTTTGTAGTAATACGATCAAAAAATACATTGATGAAAATATAGGCATGGCAACTTCAAGACAGTCAGATGCAAGCCAAATATTATAATCAATCTATAAAAGTAGTGACAAAGAATTGGAATCTAAAGGAATTCAAAACTGTATTGATGCGACAATAATGGTCTCATTTATCATTCAAAAATATATGAAGATGGGAGAAGCATATATACTTTTGGAGCAAGCTACACTATTGACAAAGAGGCTACAAACAAAGGAAGAATACTTGAAAAATATTGGTTTGTCAATGGCTTTTCATTTTGACCCATCATATCGACACATTAGAAAGGATGCTTTCAAAAAGAAAATGGAGGATAAAATGTAGTTGGATAAGGACTAGTTTCCTCAAATGCTTGATGAGGTAAACTTTTTGGCTTCTATCCAACCACTGATAACCTTGAATGTAACTTTGTTTGATACATTCAAGTCAAATATCAATCTCAATTATAGATTGTTAACACACTTACAACTCGGTTACCATGAGTTAAAACAAATTGCACTTCCATCAAATGAAGAGTGGAGCACACTACAAAAGCCAAATAAAATGATTTGGTATTATGTGTTTCCAATAGAGCATTGTGCAGAGTTGGTTTTGAGCAAGTTAAATTGTACAATCTAAATGTAATACTTCTATGAATTCCTTCATCTGAAAATCAATATAAGACTGAAATCTATTTATGTGTTCAAATTATTTGTATTATTTAATTGCCTACTTCAGGAAAACTCTACTTTCTAGATACACATTAAATATTTGTTAATGTTGTATATTAATATGTTATTATTTTTTATTACTATGCATTTAGTTGAATGCTTGTAAAACTTATCAGTATCACACAATAATAATATGAAATTATTAATTTTTTAAATCGAAGATAAAAAATGTACACCAGTGATAGAAAAATAAAATGTCGTCAACAAAATTTTGGGTTTTGGAACATGAAATATAGTATAAACACCTAGTAACTACTAAATCCCTTCAAATTGCCAAATCATCTCCTAATTCTCCTCCCTCTGACCATGATATCAAGTGTCATCCTGATCATGTTATTCATTTTCCTCCATCTCCATATCTCCACTTAAGAGCGTCTCATCAACACCACTACCACTACATGTGTTATTCATTGTGTCACTGTCATATGTGCTATTATTGTTTGAAGTGTTACACAACCCTCTTCTTTCACACAAGGACCTCCAGATTGCAAGTACCCTTTCAAAAGGAAAAATTTGGATATCATGTCTAGTTGTATACATTCTCGAGCAATTTTCCAAATTCTTGTCAAGTTTGTTTCTTATCTTTGATTTCAAGAACCCCAATGCACTAAAAAATTCTCTCATCCTCCACCGACCCCAATATCATGGTTTGACATAAATCAACAAGTTTAAAATATTTTGAGAATGAATCACGCAATATTTCACTCTAACTTAAGGTTGCCCAAAGATTTGTTATCGATCCATCTTTGTAGGGAGCCTCCATGAGTTTAAATTGTTCCTTCATTAATGTCGCAAAACAAGTTGATTTCTCTCTAAGCTTAGATTTATTTATAATTCCTTCTATTTGTTGTCCATCAAATTCTATACTTTTACAAAAATGATTTATTAAGGTCTTTATCTTGTTGTGAAAATCACTTGGCTGACAGTTGACCCAATATTGAGGATACACTAAAGATATGGCTTCAAGTTGTTCATCACGAGGGAATCGATCTCTAATCTCCAAGGAAAGAGATTTCACAATATTCTTTAAAGTGGTAATTATAGAATTAACAATATTGTCAAAAGCTTCCCTTGTAATAGGTTCTTCTCTAATAGTGTGCCTAACCTTGTTAAAACAATGCATTGGTATCTCATATCCCTTTACAGAGACACATAACTACCCACTTTCATTAAACTATAAAAAATTAGTAGGATTGGTCACATTTGTTATCAAGTGCCAGCTGCTAAAGTTTGGACTAATGAAAGAATGCTTTGATAGATATAGATTATCGAGGGTCATGCATATCATTCTATGTAGTCTAGTATATTATGAAATATACATAGTTCGTTCTTGAGCTTTTTCACAAGCATGTTCATTTCCTCCAGCATGGGAAGAATACCAACTAAAATGAGGAGTGTCTCTATGTCACTTAACCTATGTAAGAGGTAAGGAGCCCTGTCAACTATGAAGTGATGTTCATACATTACTCCAATCAAGGATTGATATTTTGCTAAAACTCTTTTCATTGGTTCATGTAAGAAGATCCATCTGGTATCAACATCCTTAAGAAGCTTGTTTCCTGCAGTTATTCCCTCAACAAAATTTTGAAATTCCAAAAACTGTTTGGGACTTTAGCATAAGTATGAGTAGAGCTTGTGTACTAGATCTTCAACTTTTGATACTGCAGGAAACTTGCTCACCATTTTTGTTTTGTTGGAAAAATGAGGGATAATGAATAAAAGGGTTAAATCCTCCTTTCACTACAAACATTCAAGGACATATCAACTGAGTTGAATCACACTTTTGCAAGAGGATTCACCTATAGGTTAGGATGTCACTTGGAACGATGTGGAAATTCAGAGATTGTCAATTAATGTATCAATTTAATGCTCAAATACCCATAAAACCTTAATTATGCAAAATAGTGAGTAAAATGATGAATTACGACAACTGATTGCAGACTAAGGTAGTAGGCAGAGATTAGTTACTAACCATTTTTCAAAGTTTGGGATGTAGAATACTTAGGGACACTAGCATTAGCACTCTTGTCCAAGGTGGTGTTTTCTTCATGAAATCTTGATCTCCTTCCGACACTAATGATCACTGTATTTTTCGTTTCCATCCTGAGAGAGGCAGAGGACACTGGCACTTGAGCCCAAGTCCAAGGCAGGGTGTTTTTCAGGATGTCAGAGCCTCTTCAGATATTGATTGTCACTGTCACAATGATTTCTATGTTTTCAACCTCGGAGGACACTGGCATTGGTGCCTGAGTCTGAGCAGTGCCTTTTTCAGAGATCCAGAATCTACACACTGTGTTATTATTCCCTGCAACTCCACTCCATCAAGATGTGACACCTGTAACTTGTAATCACAAGGAGAGTGGTTGGGGGTTGTGGTGTTTAGAGGCTTTCCTCAGTTAAGCACCAAAGAGACGTTCAAGTCTTCTAAACATCGTTGTTAGATAGAGAGTGCATATCCCTACAGGATATAGGCAAAACAAAATTGATAAATGATTCAAACACAAATAGATAAGGTGTAGTCATGGTAGGAGGGTTCATAGAATGAACCGTCCAGGCCGTGCAACACGAGTAAACATAATGGAAACAACCCAAAGATATGAAACAAACATAGATTTAGTCATTCAGTATTATAGAATTCAAATACAATCCAGTCGGCATCATGCAGGCTTACAACTAGGGCTCAAAGGCCAAATTACAGAATATCAGAATATCCACAAGATATAGCTTTGAAGCTCCTTTTCACAAAATATAAACTATCAACTATCACTATGTGAATCACTTGATAACTTCTTTCCTAAGGATCTATTACATCAATATATATCATCTTTGGAACAATAGATTCCTCTGCATCGACCAAGGAAGGTCACAAACTCCAATGAAAAGCTGTAACATGTGTACATGGATAGGTCAGACCTACACATGTAGAACACCTCTGTAAATGTATGGAATGATGTGTGGATCTTGAGGAAGGTCAACCACAAACCAAAGATCATTGAATGATGTGTCATTAAGCTCCACAAGCCAAGGAATGCTCCGCAAGTCTTCTCCTTTAGTTGATTATCAGAGCCTACCAGGATGCTCTGTTCTGAGAAACCAGTTGATCTTCTGATAGCGATAACTTTCTGGTAACTGATCCAAATACTCTAAATTCTAGGTATGATGTAGATGAACATGTCTAGATGCTAAGTCCATCTCTACAAGATGTGAAATGCAACTGCGGTAGAATGCAGACCAAAATACAGAAACTGCTACTGACTGAACTGAACTAGAAAATGAAAAGAAACAAACTGAACTGCAAGCAAACTGAAATGCAAATGTTTTTGGTTGATGCAAGATTGCTCTTGAACCAGGGATGCTCCTACATCAAGATATCACCTCAAAGGTGTGGATCTCACATAGATGAAGACTCTTCAACACATGAGAAGATGAAGCCAAATCTGTAATCACAAACACAATAAAAATGCTTTGCTTTGCAACAATGAATATCTTGAATGCTCTAAAATCATAAGTTTGTCAATAGTTCATAATCATCTTCTAGTTTGCAAATGAAACCCTAAACATGCTTATATATGCAACTAAACACATTCCTGCTAAGAATTTCGTAATTTAAACTTAAGATGTCGGCATGGGACCTAATTAACGGTCACAAAACTGACATCCAAATTTGGGACCTGCCTAAAATAGGGTAGGACAAGGGTGCTAGCACCCATGTCCACAGGTCCTTTTTCAAGGTGGGGCTAGGTGCTACAATGTCCTTCATGCCCCATGTGACATGGGTTTCAAGCCATTTTCTTCCGGGAGTCAGAATGAACATGTATGATGCAAAACAAGGGACCCGGGAGCTAAACCTAGGAGGGAAAAGTCCATAGAGACATTTTCTGACATAACATTTAGCCCCCACTTTAATGTATGTATGAACTCAAGGCCCATACATGCATTAAAGTATAGTAAAAACATAAAAAACATGCCAAGCACTTCAAGCTAATGCATACACAAAGATTGAGGAACTATTTTTAGCCCCTAGTCTCAGGTAGACATTAGAGAAAACACACTGCAGATATGCCAAACACAATGAAGATAGTAACAGGCATGCAAAAAATGGAGAAGATAGTTACAGTCACACAAAACATGGAGAAGACAATATTGAAGACACAAAAAACACAATGAATATAGTGAATGTAGTGATTATTTCTTTTTCATTTTCATATATATAAATGAATGCAGATGCAAGTACATGGAAAGTAAACACACCACCCAAAATGCAGGAGGGACTCATTGCCACACATCTTTAGACTACATATGGGGAAACAGATATGCAATACAAATCTCAGAGTGTAGGAGGGACTCATTGCCACACGTCTTTAGACTACACTTGAGAACAAACACGCCATACAAATCCCAAAGCATAGGAGGAACTCATCACCACACGTCTTTAGACTATGCTTGGGAACAAACATGCCATGCAAAAGGGGAAAACACATGGAAGACACACAGAAAACATGAGCATTGTATAGCATGCCAAAGACATACTATACGTCTAAAACAATGCAAACAAGTGATGGAAGGAGCCTATTACTAGGTTCACCACCATCTCAGACACATTACAGGCACACCTGATAGTTGGGCTTATGCCACAACAACTACCAAAGACATGCTTAAGGGAGGATACACCAACCCCGCCTACTTGGAGGACTTTTAAAATAAAAAGGATGTGTACTAGCTCAAGAGATACACCATCCCCACCTCCGTAGATGGCTTAAAATAAAAGGATACACACTAGCTCAAGAGATACAATATCCCAACTTTGCAGATGGCTTTCTCATTGCAATATAAAATAAAGATGTGCACTCGTGTGGAGATACAACATCTCACCTCCGTAGAGGGCCTACAAACATGCTTCGTTAGTATCAAAATCATTAGATAGCTTACCTTATATATGCCCCCACCTTAAGGTGGTTGATATCACTTACCAATATCAAGCACATTAAAGTAGAGAGAAAACACACAAGGGAACAAGAGCTTTTACAAAGCCCATGCCCCCAGAAGTGACATGCACTTTGCGATCGGTGAATGTTCCCACAAGCACACAATTTCCTACAAGAAGAGGGGTTAGAATTCTTTCTCTAAGATAACAACCACATCACATGATAAAGACAATGCATAAACATAATCACATCAAGAACTGAGGTTATACTACGGATTCAAAACCCGAGTATAACCATGGGGCTATACCGTAGAGATCTTAGAACCTAGTGTAACTATGGAGTGATTCAAAGATAAACAAAGTGCACGGAGCAACAATATTGTTGTGGTTTGTTAGCAAATATAAGACATCATCAAAATATCACACAAAGTGATTCTACTATCCAAGCGTCGGATAATATATATCAACCCCATCATCATGTATGGACTAGGTCCATTTTTGCTTACTTGCTAAAGGGACATGTGGTCCATATTAGTCTTATTTATTTTTCGTCATTCGCCAGCTAAATAGAACCACTAGAAGAAGGTAAAAAATAAATCAAGAAAGGAGAAACAAGTGCCCTAGGGTCATCACATAGGAAGGTGCCCCCTAGATCACCAACTGCAACGCTATTCCCCTAGTACACAACACACAACAATGAAAATAGAGGAGAAGTAATATAGAAGAATGATGATACAAATAGAAGAAGGGTCACAACAGAGGCGGTCTCCTGGTATCTTTGACCTTACAAGAGTATCAAGGGTCATCCTAGGAGGCTTAATCAACATATATCACATCACGAGGGAAAAACAACACAGAGGTAAAGGGTTATATATACTTACCTAAAAGTACAATAGTACTAGAATTTGGAACTTGCAAGCATCTTAGAAAGATGCTCCATCAAGTTTTGCACAAAGTTTGAGTGGTTCATATTTGATTGTTCTTTATTCTCAGAATGTCCATGCGATGCTTGTTTTCCAAATCCTTGTAAGTTTGAAATCTTTTATTGCTTATGAGGAGGGGAACCACTGTTATTTTCTACTAATGATAACCATCTTACTCTTTTCCGATATTTAGCTCTCTTATTTTGTTGATTTCTTCTATCGTAGGGAGAAGGACTATCTTGCACCATATCAATCTTTTCTTTTGTCATAATCTCTTGCTTCGATTGTTTCATTTGTCTTTCCAATGCATTTTGGTTATCTCCCGATCCTTGAAGGGATAACGGAGGAGTAACCTCAGCATAAATACCATTTCTTCATGGATGAGGTAATACTTCAGTATTTTCCTTATCCACTTCTATTGTAGCAATTATTTCATCGTAGTTCAGATAGTCATCTTCTAATTCTACTATATTTTGTTCCATCATGTTATTATCGGTATGCTTAGGAAAGGGATTAGTAAAAATCTATAAATTCTGATTCAGAGGAGCAACTGATTTATTTCCATTATCATTCACACAAAATACCTATAAAACATTTGAGTCAATAAGGTCTTTTATTTCATGTTTAAGATGCATACATCATTCAATAGATCATGTCCTTGTTGCCGATGAAAATGACAAAAAGCATTAGCATCGAAATAAGGTCCTTGCATTCTAATAGGATCCAATGGTTTAACTGAAGGAAGCTTTAAGAGATTGTCTCATAGCTTGATTCATGATAGAATGATAGGATTCAGATATTAGAGTAAACTATCTTTTTTGTTGTCTATTATGAAACGGTGTCCTCTTCGTATTAGTGATAGCGGACACTTGTGAAAAGTTGTTTGAATTTTGTCCATTAACCTTGATGAAAGTCTTATTATTCCTCTCAAAGTTGTTTTATGAAGGTCCACCCATGGATTGACCAAATTGAGCCGATGAGTTTTGGTTTTCATACTGACTAGACGAAAGTTGATAATCACAAAGGGCAGTGCATAAATATTGAAAAGAGTTATACTTCAGCAAGAGAATCTTATCACCAATGTTAGGTTTTAGATTTGTAATAAACACCTTCTAAACATCCTCATCCTTCATTTGATATTGAATTTGTGCATAAAGATCTTGATACCGACTATTAAACGCAATTAACTTCTCTTTCAGACCTTGCTTGCAATGAACTAAATCAATCAAAGAGACTTGAGGTCCAATGTTTTCTTGAAAATGTTGTAAACATTGATCAACTAACTACAAAAAAGAGTGTATTGAATTCAGTGTTAAAGAGAAAAACCATTCTAAAGAGTATCTTTGAGAGATCGTAGGAAAAGTTTTGCTAACAAGTCCTCTTCAAAGTAGAAATCACTACACATAGCCATGAATGCTGCCGCATGAGTATTAGAATCACCTTTTCCACCATATTTTTCAAAGCGAGGAGTTTCAAAATTCTTGGGCATAGGAGTTCTCAATATTGCATAGGATAGAGGATTACGGGCATGATAAGTTGGTATATTAGGTTGTGAAGAATTCGTCAAGCTCATCACCTTTTATTATAAAGAAGTCATGCCTTGCAAGAGTTGGTTTAAGAGGGCATCATTAGGAGATGTGGTTTGAGAATTAGAAGCCATGTGCATGACATTTTGAGGGGATTGGTTATGAGTGGAAATAAAAGGTGGTTGAGAGCAATTGCAAGTGGAAGGTGGTTGTGAATAGTTGTATGTAAAAGGTGGTTGAGAATAAGTGGGATGGAGAGGTGGTTGGGAATAAGTAGTCATAAAAGAGGTCACCTTAGGTGCCATGTTTTGATAATTGAATCCCACAACTTTGTAATTTTGTGAATTAGTGCCATTATATACTCCAATACCATTGGTAGCATTACTACAATCATTCACATTAGTAGTTAAAATTGTTGATGTAAATGTGGACACTCCAGTAGTCGATATAGGTGCCGATACTTGCGTATGAGATGGTGATGACATATTATTAATAACATTCTCACATTCAGTCACCGGCATAACATTATTATGTACTATATGCGCTAAACCTCAAATTAAATTAACACAATCTTGTCCTTCCTTTATCAGTTCTCCTATGTTGTGAATCACAGGTATAGCTTCTTCCGCTATCCTTTCATTTTCCATAAATGCTTAAAAATCGGCTAGCTCTTTATTAAGTTTGTTTATTTTCTCATTAGGTACATGTGTTACCACCTCAATAGTGTCCTCTACATAATGAAATATTTGATCTTCCATTGTAGTTGTAGGAGGTATAATGTCTTGCGAAATTTGTGTCTCTCGTTTTGTAAAGGTGTTTAATGGATTTTCAGAGGTAGGAATACTGTTCGTTTCAGGAGCACGAGAACCCATTAGTCTAATAATTCTCCTCAAAGGGATATTTCTGTTAGGGAGGTAGGTTATAAGAATCATACAACAGCATACAACACTCAATGCACAAACTAATAGAACAAACCCAAGAAATGTTTAAGATCCAAAATGCTTGATTTTTCACCTTTTTCACAATTTTTCAATGCAAATCACTAAAAGAAGAGGTTTTGTGAAGAATTTTAAGAGGGGAAGTGAGTAATAATCTCAGTATCAGTCCAATAATGCAATAATATCCTTCACAACATGCCTATAATGCAATTCTAGAGAGACGACAAGGCCAAATCTAGTGAAAATGCAAGGTTTTCAAACCCTAGACATGAATTTTTGCAAAAAGGACACTCTGATGAAACACTATAATTAGAAATCACTCCTAAATAAGTGTTTTAAAATGGTAGTAAAATCTGAAACAAGATTTTAACTACAAACCCTAGCTAATGCAAAACTAGGTTTTTATGAAAAATGCACAATTTCAAGTGATTTTTAACAAATTAAGCATGAAAATGCAATGCAAATGATTAAAATATTGATGAATTTCTGAAATTTAAATTAGATTGAATGAAAATTGTATACACCTAAAAATGACATCACTCTACATAAATAAATATTTTAAATATTTATTTCATCTTCATATTCTTCTATCAATAAATAAATAAATCAATTTATTTATTTGATTCATTTTCTCCCATTTAATTAAATAAATTACATTTATTTAATTAATTTCATCTATATCAACTTTATTCTTCTAAATAATTAAATAATTTTAATTATTTAATTAAATCATCCATTCTTCCAAATTTAAATAAAATGCAAATTTATTTAAATTAAATCTTAATCTCCAAAAAAATAAAATATAATTAAATATTTTATTTATTCTTCCAAAATCGTCTGCAAGTAATTAAATAAATTTATTTATTTAATTACGCTTTCTTATCTTCTAGAAAATCTTCAAATCTTCTAAAAATAAATTCTTCTTGTCATACAAAAGCAAAAGTTGAGTTAACTTATTTAAAAGCTATCAACAAAGCTCTTTAATTAGAAAAATATATTCTAATTTAAGAAATAAAACCTCATCCTCATCAAGAAAGCAGTTAACTCAACAAAGCATCTTTTTTAATGACACATGTCCTTCTATTCGTGCACATTCTCTCAAACATCCTCTACCATTGATCTTCTTATTTTTTCTACACCGTTGATCCTCTCTCTCATGAGTCTATAAATACAACCATCTATCCCTTCATTTCATATATCAAGCTTTTGAGTAAACTTATGCTATAGAATCCATAGCACACCATTGGCACCCCATTTCCATACCATTCATCATCCATTTCATATTGTGTTGAAGCTCATCTTCAACACAACAAGTATCCGATCCGTTTCTCCTTGTCATCTTGAGGAATCGAAGCAAGGAAGCAAGCTTCTTGAGGGCCATCTTCATCACCAAAAGATCAAAAGAGAATAGGTGAACAATGGAAATCACAAGGTAAAAAGGTTGTGAGTATTACTTTCCTATTTTTAAATCTTCTTTACTTGCACATTCCATTGATGTTTTGGGGTTTTTATTATTCATTTTGATTATCCCACTTTTACCCATCACATTTATGGCACCCACCATGGGGCATTTGCCCCAAAACTAACCAAAAAACTAAGTTTCTGAGTGACAGGTTCCGTACAGGCTTCAAACAGGTTTAGGCAGCGCATCTAATCGATCTCGAGGTGCATATACAACCTATTACGGTGCATACAAACTTTCGGTGCATACATCCTATGAGCCGACACTTTTACCTCTTGTTCTGGTGCATGCAAAGTTCTGGCGCATACATCCTCTGAGCCAGCGCATTTACAATCTATTTCAACGCTTGCAATTTTCTGGTGCATACACCCTCATACAAGACGCTTACTTTCTGTTTAATGGTGCATATGTAAAATTGGCACATTTACCTCTTATTCTTGTGCTTTTGACATCTATCTTAGCACATTTGTAAAGTTGCGCTTACAGTCTCTATTTCTGCACATACAGACTGTTAAGCAGCACATCTGTTCTTCACTATGGTTTTAGGATTTCTAGTAATTTTCAAGTTAATGCTAACGTTTGTCTTGCAGGATTAGGGGCTGGATAGATCATTTAGCTGCACTAATTAACTCATCTTAGATTAATTAGGGGAAAAAGTAAAAAAAATGCATGCATACAAATCTCATGTAGTCCTTAACTAGGAGGATAGTAACGAACAATCATTGCTATCTTTCTTAGTTTAGAACATTGCTATCTCACAACGAAAAATGAACCATTGCTATCTTTAACCACTTCAAAGTTAACAAATGTGTGAGTGCCCAAGTAGATAACACATTTAGTTTTTTTCCTTTTAAATAGGATTGGATTAACCACTATTTTCTGTGTCTATTGAATGACAATAGGCTTATGCTCTCCCCTTTACTAGGTGACCAGAATGCCAGACTTGTTATTCCTTGTGTTTAACCTTTAGAGGGGGCCTGCCCTTGGATGCCCGCCTATCCTAGTGGGAACGACCCTGAGTGGAAACAGGCTAAAGCCAAGCCCTACCGATCCATTTTAAATAAATTGTGCTTGAGGCGAAAGCTTCCTACAACGAGTGTTGTTGTGTTACACCGATAGCCAACTTCCCCCAAAACCCTCCAAGGTGTAACCCTTGGAGGCTGGGAGACTCCATAATGGAGAGTAGCGTTGCCGCACATGTAACCACTCGAATGGTTGCCTTGACTACTTAGCCATTTGTTTAGTATACCAAAAACCCCTATTTGTTGGCGCAAAAGGTGGAACCTTTGAAGCGGCCCCGATTCATGTGATTCTTAGTAGAGGTAGTAGGGATAATCCTATGGTTTGGTGGGGGTACGAGCCTAAGGAAACTTGGATCTGGTATGTGTGAGAAGTGAGTGTTGTGGAGGGGATCCGATGCTACTAGATCCTAGAGCTACATGCTTTGAATATGCACAGCTAGGGGACTCAACAAATATTGTCCTTTCCAGCCTAGGTTGTAATTGTTATCGTGTCAAAAAGTCCAAAAATACAAAAAAAAATAATATAAGATAAAATCATGAAAACTTCTATGTGCTTGCTGTGTCTTTTGCCATAAATTAAAAATTAGAATTCAAAAAGACCAAGTTTTCAACCAAAAAAATAGAATTTTTTTGAAAAACGTGCCAAAAACTCTGTAGATTCAAACTAAAAACTAGAATGGCACATCTGCTACGACCTGCGATGCATATACATAGACTTGCTACGCATTTGATCATTGTTGTTGCGCATATAAAAATTGCCAGATTTGTGCATTTGCTTCGACCTGAGGCGCTTTTACACTCTGTTCCGACGCATTTATTGTTGCGCATCCAATCCAGAGAGCTATTCCCTACTTCCTAAGTAAAAAACTGTCAACTTTTCAAAAACCCATTTTCAAACTGGTCTCAGTTTTCCCAAGATCTGATTAAAATCATGCAAGTCAACCATTTCGCTCTTCTTCCGCACCATAGCTGCTTTCCCACACTAAATCATCCAAAACTTCACAAAAATTCTTCCAAAATCCAACAAGGTTAGAACCAAGCTATTCTTGATCACATCAAAAACCCAAACAAACCTAGTGAGTCTCCACTATCAAGGATCACTTATCCTTTCCTCTCAGAACTCCACTAGTGGCTTGTACAAAACTAGTCTACATCAAGTAAATGGATTTCTATCATCCTTACTTCGACTATCGTTTGTACACGCAACTTGTTTGACACCAATTGATCTAAGGAGAACCTTGCTCAAATCTTGGCACATTCTAGCACCCCTTGTTCAAAACTTTCAAACTCACTCCATCCCATCTCTAGTCACCTTGCATGGTCTTAACGAGGTCCCGAAAACAAAAACAGATTGAAATGGTTGAGAAAACTATTCCGACCTCTCACGACAATGATGAGGAAATTTCTATGGAAGAGGTCCTCCAAACGCAGCAAGACCAAAGGTTTCAATGCATAATGGATAAGGTACTTGCCCAAGACCCTACTAAATTCTTTCTTCACTTAGCACAACTAGGAGTCAAGCTCCCTAAAGATTTTGACGTAGAAGCTCTAAAAGAACCTGAGGAAGAAAGAAACCCTGAGGGAAGCACACACGAGGAAATACCCAAAGACAAAAGCAAAGCAACCATTGATTCTATGGATGCTTGAAGCTTAATGACCCAACAGATCCAAGCTTTACAACAACAATTCATGGACATGCAAACAGGAGCATCAACTAAGCATTATTCCCTAGAGGATATTTCACCATATCCTTTTGATAGGACCTTGATCATGATACCTTTCCCCTCTAAATTTGAGGTGCCAAAATTTGATAAATATCGTGGAAAGGGTGATCCAAGGGACCACATTAGGGAATTCAACGATGCATGTCTTGAAGTCACACATAATGTACTTACCTTATGCGGTTGTTTCCAAGAAGCTTAGGAGGACAAGCCATGGAGTGGTTTTCTAGACTACCACTCAGCATTAGAACCTTTAACGAACTTGTGGATAGATTTGTCAAACACTTCTACAATATTGAGCATGATACCTCAATCTTAGACCCTTGTAATACCAAGCAAAAAGGTGGAGAATCTTTCGCCGCCTTCCTACAAAGATGGAGACAGTTGGCAAGTAAGTGCCCACATCAAATGCCTGAAAAACAAATGCTAGAAATGTTTGTCCATAACTTACAAACTGACCTAAGCTATCAGATACAAATCCAATGTCCTACTTCCTTTAGTAAGGTCATTGAGATGGGTCTAATCATCGAAAAGGCTTTAATTGCTAAGGGTCAAATAAAGCTTTATAAGGACACTCCTAGTACCAATACCAACGTAGATAAACCAAGATTCTGGACAAAGAACAAAAACATTGTGAATGATGGGGTGGTAGATGCCAAGAATGTGGCATCAAAACAACCAATCTTCAACTTATCAAATCCTTAAAACAACCCCCCACAAAACAAACCAAGAAACACTGAATCACGGTTTACAATTTTTTAACCTAGGAGAAAATTCACACCTTTGGGAGAATAATTGGAAACTGCCCTACGAAAGTTAATCACAAGTAAGATCATAACACTTCCAATAGCGTGGGAATATGAACCAAAAGTTAAACCTCCTTGGTGGAACGACAACGATTTTTGTGAGTACCACCGAAACAGGGGGCACAAAACCAACGACTGCATTGCAGTCAAGCACACTATCCAAGATGTGATCGAGCAAAACAAGGTGTCACTTGACGGACATACCTCTAATAATGATCACTGAGCATTCAAGGATCCTCTTCCCAACTATGATCAAGGAGGGTCTTCCAACCAAAACAACAGTGGAACTAACAACGCGAACTACACAAACGTCGCCTTTGACTATGTTGTTAACCACATCTCAGAAAGTGATTCACACATCAATGTGATCACTATAAACAAAGATTTGGATTGTAATGTTACCACCCGCATTAATAGAGTCACTCTTAGAGGAGCCTCCGCCTCCCTAGCTAATTAGTACAGTATCCTGGATCAACTCCATAAGACACCAGCACATATCTCCATTCTGGAACTTTTGCGTCTATCCCCATCCCATAGGTCCATACTGGACAAAGCTCTTTCTGAAGCCTCCATTCCAACGAACCTCACCGAAGAACAGTTTCAAACCATGGTAGGTCAAATTACCTCACCTCACTCCCTATCATTCACTGAAAAGGATGATATGTCAATCACCCAACCTCATAACACCTCTCTTCATATCAAAGCCTTCATCCATAAACACAAGATAAAAAGGGTTCTAATTGATGGAGGCGCTGGTTTGAATATTTGCACCTTGAAGCTAATCCTTGCATTGGGGTTTGTAGAGAAAACTATAGATCCAAAAAACAAAATCACTATCAAATCTTATGATGAGGAGGATAGAACTTCCAAAGGAATTGTTACTTTACCAATCAGAGTGGGACCTATAGTAAAAGATGTGGCATGCCAAGTCCTTGATATGGAGCTAGCATATAACATTCTTCTTGGGAGACCATGGATACATGCTCTGAAAGCAGTGTTGTCAACATACCACCAGTGTATCAAATTCCCATATGAAGGCCAAGAGATCACCATCCAAGGTGATCCCAATCCATTTCAGTATTGTAACTCCATTCAATCTAAACCTGAATTTGTGATTCCTAACAACCGTGCCTCTGCTTCATCTTCATCTCGTGTTGACCCAGCTTCACTTGCTTCCACTTCAAAGGCATCCCAACCTGACCTCAGACTCAAAGATAAGGGCCTAGGTGAGTACACAATCTCCCAATCCCTTTGTTTGGCACAACTCCCCTTATCTCCCAAATCATATGAAAGACCTACCCTAAGCAAATCCAAAGCTGACAAAACTACCAAAGGTCCGTTTATCAAATGGGGAAGCCTCAAAGATAACAGTGATGAAAATGATATCTTGTAATGGCTATATAAAGATGAAGGCAGTTCATCAACACAACAAGACCATCGCACCACTATACAAACTGAACAATATGGTCAAGGATTCCAAATGCTACAAAGAATGGGGTATGAAGGACACGGTCCACTCAGTTCAAAAAAAGATGGTATCACTGAACCTATCCAACCTCATACATTGATAGCCCGAGACACTATAGGGCTAGGTTACACTGGCACATCAAGAACCAACATAGCAAATAAGAATAAAGGTAAACAACTAGAAACATCTGCTAGTAATCTCGTTGATCAAATTCAGCAACTGCAACTGGGGAGTGAGACTGATTCCAACGAATATGAATGGGAAGCCTCTCTGAGCTATCTTGTGATGAAAAAGGCATCAACGTTGTCCATGAGTATGACCCAACCCATGCAAATGAGAGACAAGGTCCAAGGGCTAGACCACTAGAGTCTGACCAACATAATAACAATAGTGAAAGTCATGAGGAAAGAATGATACCCCCCTTGATAGATCTGCTAATAGAGAGTACCATCGCAGACTTTTTCCGTGCTTATAATAACCTCCACAACAACTCTATCTTAACCATCAATACCATCGAACTAGACCAACCCAATGACCCCTTACCATTGTTGCACCCCGAACTCATAGAT
This sequence comes from Cunninghamia lanceolata, assembly GCA_027924645.1. Lineage (NCBI taxonomy): Eukaryota > Viridiplantae > Streptophyta > Pinopsida > Cupressales > Cupressaceae > Cunninghamia > Cunninghamia lanceolata. The sequence continues at coordinate 5,641,516 of BSBN01001560.1, forward strand.
TGGGACTTACAAGGTACTACCCCTGAGCTCGATACCTTTCAAAATGATGAAGCCATCATAGACTATCTTGAGCTTAGAGATCATATACCCGTAGGGGACCACAGAGCTGGCTATGCCATAGAACTCTCAAAAATGTCAAAATGAAAGAAAGATCTAATGGTGAAAACCGCTCTGCGGTAGTGTAAGATCATGGAAAGAGTAAAAATATAGATGTATCCAATGGTGAAAACCTCTCTGAGGCGCCGAAGGATGGAAGGCTTGACCCTCTACCTAATCTCACACATTAGTAGAGATCTTCAATCTTGATAGAACCAGCAGAGCTGATCAATGTTAACACAGGTGATAATCCTAGAATGATCCACATGGCACAGTCTTTAATAGCACAAGAAAAGCCAGCATTCACTGACTTCTTCAAGTGAAAAAAAAATCAACTTTGCTTGGCCATATGCAGATATGTCAGGGCTAGATTTGAATCTCATAATGCATCACTTATCCTTAGCTCCAGGGGCTAAGCCAGTAAAGCAAAGACTCATAAAGATGCACCCACATGTGGCCCTCATGGTGAAAGAAGAGTTGAAGAAACTGTTAGATGTCGGATTCATCAGACCAATAGACTATCCTGAGTGGATCTCAAACATAGTACCAGTTTCCAAACCAGATGGTAGAGTCTGAATATGTAATGACTTCAGAGACCTGAACAAAGCATGTCTGAAAGATGATTTCCCCCTGCCAAACATTGACATTATTGTAGATCTCAAGGAAGGGCACACCATGCTGTCACTAATGGATGGTTTTCCCAGATACAACAAGATAAAAATTGCACCTGAAGACCAACACAAGACTGCATTCACATGTCCTTGGGGCACCTATTGTTGGTGTGTCATGCCATTTGGTTTGAAAAATGCTAGCGCAACATATCAGAGAGCTATGACCACAATCTTCCACGACATGATGCACACTATAATGGAAGATTATGTTGATGAAATTCTGGAAAAATCACTCACAAGAGAAGGACACCTGGCAGTACTAGACAAAATCTTCAAAAGACTGGAACAGTTTAACATGCACCTTAATCCAAAGAAGTGTGTGTTTGGAGTTACCTCAGGTAAGTTACTGGGATACATAGTGTCCGCCAATGGAATCGAAGTCGACCCAGCTAAAGTAAAGGCCATCATGGAAATGCCACCTCCTAAGAATCTCACTCAACTAAGGTCTCTGCAAGGAAAATTACAATCTATCAGAAGGTTCATTTCTCAATTGGTAGACAAGTGCCACCTATTTTCCCACCTTCTACATAAGAATGTCCCTTTCAAATGGAATGATTCATGTGAGCAAGCATTTTAGCAGTTAAAAGAGTATCTCATAAAGCCACCTGTATTGATGCCATCGATTCAGGGTAAACCTCTGCTACTGTATATCTCGACCACACCAATAGCTCTGGGAGCTCTCCTCACACAACAAAATTATGAAGGGAAAGAACAAGCAATATACTATATCAGTCGGACACTTGTTGGATATGAACTGCAATACACGCCAATTGAAAGAGCATGTCTCGTTGTGGTCTTTGCCTCACAAAAGTGAAGACATTACATGTCACATTCGATCAAACTGGTAGCAAAAATTAATCCACTCAAGTACTTACTCACCGAAGTAGCCTTAACAGGTAGATTGTCCAAATGGGTCATGCTTCTCAGCGAGTTTGACATTGAATATGTAGACAGGAAAGCAATAAAAGGCCAAGTACTTGCAGATCAACTTGCAGATGCACCTCTAACAGATGATAGCCCTTTGAACTTTGAATTTCTAGATGAATCTATCTTTCATATAACCACAACAACCTTGAAAATGTACTTTGATGGATCATACACTCAGCATGGATCAAGAGCAGGTATCTTGTTGATCACCCCTAGTGGTGACACCATTCCTAAATCATACAGATTACTCTTTCCCTACACTAACAACATGGCAGAATATGAGGCCCTAGTCATTGGAATCAAGCTAGCAGTTGAATGGAATATCCAAGAACTTCAGGTGTATGGTGACTCACAACTGGTCATGAATCAAGTAAATGATGACTACCAAACAAAAGATGAGAAATTAATCCCTTACAAATGGATGGTAGATGAATTCAAATAATACTTTGTCAAGATCTCTTTTGAGTAGATACCAAGGATTGAGAACAAAGTTGCAGACACCATGGCAATGATTACATCTCTCCTCGATATTCCAAATAATCAATCACATTATGAGTTCTTGGTAAAGCCAGTGTCCTATCCTGCATATGAGACCCCTAAATCCCTTATCATTTGCCACATTGTTGGAGTTGATTCCCCCCTCTATGGAAAAATATTTGCCTATCTTAAAGAGAATACCCTCCCCCCTGATCTCTCTAGTAACCAAAAACAAACCTTCATCTGTCAGGCATCCCGGTATGCCATTGTCGCCAATACCCTATATCACAGAGGTCTCGATGGTACTCTCCTTAGATGTCTCGATAGTGAGGAATATCAAACTGCCCTGAATGAAGTGCACGACAGTATATGCGGGACCCACTCTAGTGGTCCTACCCTAGCCAAGAAACTCATACACATGGGATACTACTGGCCAACCATGGAACAAGATTCCTATCATTTTGTAAAAAAGTGCAAGAAGTGCCAAATCCATGGGAACCTAATACATGCACCAACACAGAGCTACAGCCATTAACGACTCCTTGGCCTTTCTGCAAGTGGGGACTCGACTTAGTGGGCAAGATTCACCCTCCTTCATCCAGCGGCCATAAATTCATAATCACTGCCACTGAGTACTTTACAAAGTGGATTGAAGCCATGCCTTTAGCCAATATCACAGGCAAGCAGATTGCCTCGTTTATCTTGAACTATATCATTTGTTGCTATGGCATCCCTTCATCCATTCTCACAGATAATGGACAACCTTTCAAAAATCAAGATGTCAGGGAACTATGTGACAAATTCCATATCTAGCACTACTTTTTAACTCCCTATTAGCCCCAAGGTAATGGCTAGGCAGAGGCATCAAACAAAACCATCTTGAATATCCTAAAGAAGACTGTCAATGATGTCGGTCGTGATTGGCATATCAAGTTAAATCTCGCACTGTGGGCCTATCGTACAAGAATCCGCACACCCATAGGTGCAACACCATACTTCCTAGTCTACGGATCTGAAGCTATCTTGCCCATTGAAGTCGAGATCCGATCCTTGCGAGTTTCGTTAAAAGGCCTCATATCCAATGAAGAGTACAGAGTGTCCAAACTTCAAGAGTTAGAGCTGCTCAAAGAGAGAAGGCAACAGGCCTTTAACCACCTAAAAGCTTATCAACAACAAATGTCCAGAAGCTACAACCATAGGGTAAAGCCTCGAGTATTCCAAGTTGGTGATCTAGTACTTAGAGAAAATCCCAGAAATCAGCAAGATTGAGAGTAGAAAGGCAAGTTTGAACCCAACTGGCTGGGTCCATATGTCATCATTGTAGCCTATGGGTCAGGAGCATATCAATTGACATCTAAAGGTGAACTGTTTGATGATCCTATCAACAACATGCATCTTCACAAGTTATACACCTAAAACCCCAATGCAAGGGAGTCCTTAGAAAATTCAAAAAAATTGGAAAAGTGATAAAAACAAACAAAAAAATAACAAAAATAGAAAAAATAACAAAAAAATCGTCCTCTGGTAAAACCTGGCAAATAGGCGCTTGGGATAGGTACCATGATGAAAACCTGGCAAATAGGTGTCATGTGTACTTTTATCTTTCGTGCAAATAAAAGCAAGTGGTGAAAACCTAGTAAACAGGCGCTATCTATGACAAACCACTTCCTCCATCTGTTGTGACCTCATGTCTCTTGTGTCCCTCATATCGTTCATCTTGAACCAGTCCTTTGAACCATTGTCAAACTACGTCGCCTCTAAGCTATCACGTAGGCAAGGCCATTCTCAATGTACCCCCAAGGCTCCACTCCACTCTGCTTCTTTCCTCTCCATTTCCATCGAGTGTCATCTATCATGTTGTCTGTTCCATTTCTACATCTATGCCATTGCCTAGGTCTTAGGTCCATCAAGTTCACCCAGAACTACATTTCCTCTACGTCGTCATGTAGGCAAGGCCATTTAGCAATGAGCCCCCGAGGCACTAGGTCAATCGCTTAGGGTCCGTCTCTCCGTGTCTGTTCATCGTATCACCCATAATAAGTTGATCCTTTGTCTAAACTGGGGGCAACTCCTTGACCTGGTTGTGGATTTGGATTCTTGAATGCCACATGTTCTAAGAGGATACCAATAATGGATTGTGATACCTTTCTCTAGACAAGCATGTGCAACAAAGTAAGCTTCCCAAAACAAAAATCTTGACGCAAGACATCAACCTGTCCAAAGCAAAGTAAAACGTGTACCGAAACACTCAGACTAATTCTATATCAATTATGGCAAAAAGACACATCTAATGCAAGAATGTTTTTTGAACAGGTTAACTTACAAAGTCTTGGATTTTTGTCATTATGTCTTCCTATCCTACTCAAGGATGGAAAAAGCTAGAGATGCTATGATGGGGGCATAATCATTTTCTTTGTCTACTGTTTGTGGATCAAACTTTAGTAATGTGACAACTTTTGTCTAACGACATGATCAAAAAAAGATCATTGAGGACTTCCGAGGTCTGAACATAAAAAAGGGCGATCCTTGTTTGTTGAAATGCAAGAAATACTCAGATCATCTAGATTCAAGTTTGACTAGATGCTTGTATCAACTTGCTATATCAAAATCCATGTAAGAAATACTCAGGTCATCTCGGTCTAATTATACCTAGATGCTTGTATTTCCTTACAACATTTCAAAAAGAGAAAAGAAACAAAAAGTGCCCAATGATGAAAGCAAAACACTTGCGCTCTAACGATGGCAAATCATCCACATCCATCCCATATCCAGAAATCCATATCAACCATGCAATAAGAAAATCCTACAGAGTATCAAATGAAAGTCCATATTTCTTTCATCCCTTTTTCTTCCACCTATTTATATCATCTCTGTGTCAATTGAGTACATTTGGACATATCAAAAACATAGCATAGATATCATATCACATGAGATAGTCATTCACATGATTAAATCATTTTGCATACATAATAAGTGCATTAGATCATCCACATACATTTGCATCCGTGTATCATATCAAAAATAAAAAAAACATAGACAAATACATATAAGAGCTGCATAATCATATCAATACCATTTACATTTTGCATTTACATATCAAATCATCCTACTCCAACTATTATGCATCACATATACAAAGAATCATAAGATAGATTGCTTCCATAACATATAAACATAGAACATGTGCATGTAGAGCATCAATAACTGCATCATCATATAAATATCAAAACATGTCCAAATGTGCAATGTATCAAAATATCTGTCCATCTCTCAGAGTCATATCATGAAAAGTATACAAAAGTACAAAAAGATAGTGATACATGTCTCGGGGAAAAATAATACATAATAGGCTATCTCAGCCATAAAAAATGTGTACATCAAGCCAAAAATTGATACAAGTGTCAAAAACTATCTAACCCTGCTGGTGTGGGGCACTGCTCCCTGCACTGCCCTCTCCTCTATCACCCCCTAACTGCTGGGGACCTCTCACTGATGTTATAGATCGAGACCCACCTGCCCTCTATGATGCCACAGACTGACTCCTATAACTAGGTGCACGTTGGTCCACCGACACTATCCCATGGTATAATCCTCTGTAGTACTAAGTATGAGCCTGCGCTCTGGCAAGGTCACCATGTACCTAGGCCAGTTGTGTCTATGCCTGCTGCACCTGTGCAACCAAAAAGCTCAAAGTACCATCTATACCCAGGGCTGCAACTGTTGCATCTCTCTCCATTGTGATCGCCCGCACACTCGCCAGGGATGCGTCTCATTCTCTGGATATCTCTGATATCCGCCCTGCGTCAGCCTCTCTCTGAGACTCCACTACTCTCAGGTGGGCCCTCAATTGCCTAATTTGACCCTGTAAAGCAACAATGGCCTGCTACTGTAAGTCAGGCTACGAAGCCTGCCCTACCTATCCCTATCCCTGTGCCACTTGTTGTGCTGGCACCTGCCCCTGCACTTGCTGTTGTGCCACCTACTGTGGTGGCGACATCTACCTCTGTGGTGCCACCTGCTGTACTGGCACATGTACCTGTACCTGCACCTGCCCTACAGCCTGCAGCTGCACAACTGCCTGCTGACCCAAAGGTCCCTCCCCAGACCTCCTCCTCTGTCTCGGTCTGCCACCTCCTCCTCCACCTCCTCCTCCATCTCCACCATCATCTCCTTGACCTCCTCTCTCCTTCCTCCATCTCCCCCTCCTCCTGCCAACTCCACCCTTGTCCTCTAAATCCTCCTCGTCTATACGGGGAGCCAACTCTCCAGGTCCTGAATATCTGGGAAATGGATGAGCAACGAACCACTCCTCATAGTTGGGTGTCATGCCCGCATCTACTATCTCCCTCCTCATAGGCCAAGCTGCATAGGGGATCTGACGAAAGTCTGCTAAGGCCTCCTCATACGATGCCACGGGACCCCACCTAAATCTCTTTGCATGGGTCCTCACGAATCGTGCCTGCCCCTGTGGCTTACCTTGCACTCTGCCAAACTACCTCTGTACTCTGCTAACAATCTGACGCTCTAATATGTACTGCATCCTGCCAATAAGCCACCGAATCTAGAAATAATATAACTCGTTTGCCTCATCCTCCCATACCTCGCAGTCTAGGTAGGGGCACCAGATAACTAGATCCACATTATCTAGCGCATGTCTCCAATACTCAAGCTTTCCCATCTTGTGCTGGGAAATCATGCATGCATATCCATAGTTGTAAGGTTCCCCTCTTTGCCTATGAAAAAGACATATCGGCCGCGTGATAGCTATGTCCTCCCATAACCAAAACTGCAAAAGAGACACACCTGCTAACAAGCTAGCCCCTCTGTGATACACAACCTGGTGCATATCCCTATACAAGTGTGCTAGCACGCACACGCCCCATGCATACTGAGTCCCATCGGTAATCATGCTCTCCAACACCCTCCCCCAACCAGTGGGGAACCTGTGTGACCTCCTATCGGGGCATACTACACCACCGATCAGTCCCACCACTATCCCCGGGAAGTAGTCATAGCAGTCATGAATGTCCTGCCATGAAATCACTTGCTCAACCAGCTCTGGGTCATCAAATATGCATCTGCACTCAGCTAACCCCGCATTGCTCTATGAATCATACTCTACCAACTCTCCCTGAATAGGGAGGTGCAAAATCCTATACACATCCTCTAGAGTGATCGTCATCTCCCCAGTCGGTAGATGAAATGTACCATCCTTGCTGTGAAATCGCTCCACTGCTGCAGTCAACAAACCGTGGTTCACGTGAACCTTGGGCATGAAACAAATGTAATGCAGACCCATAGTACCAAGAGCCTCGCGGTCCATCTCTGTCAACATATACCGTTGCAACAATGCCAAAGAGAACTGCTCTCGTGACATCAGGGTATCCCAGCTATCCTTCTGCCACCAGGCAAAGCATAGCGTCAAAGAAATCCATATCCAAGCAAACCTACTCAAAGCAATCAAACTATCCTATCATTGACTTAACATATCAAATTGATCAAAGCAGCAAATCAGCTCTTGACTAGATTCCCGACAATCTCAGAGATTGCTGATCAATTGATGCATCGATCAAGGTGCCAATTGGGTTAATTTCGTTAAGTCAACTAACTATCCTAGTGCAAATGCACTGAACCAAGTGGCAAATGCGCCGATCCATATCAGATGCACCGCTTCACCATGAATGCGCCAATCCTTGACGTATATGCACCATTTTAGCACATGTGCCACTTTTTGTGTCATATGCGCAGTTCCACAGTGGATGCACCAATTCCCAGCCTATATGCGCATATCTATCATATGCACCATCAGATCTCTCAGATGCGCGAATTCGCGGCATATGCATCATTTCGGGACATATGCGCCGAACTACAATTCGGCGCATCTATCCTAGGTTTTTTTCCTAAGCATTTATTGGCCTAATAAATGACTTTTAGCGAGTTTTGTCAAAATACATACTGGTGGTCCTACCTTAGGTGGCCGATCGAACCGTCAAACTCGCTCAAAATAGTGCTCCTCGCATGGAATATCCATATCTCTGACGACTGCTCTAGCTCTTCTACTCTCCTAAGCTCTCAAAGACCAATCAACTAGGGACAAGTGTGCAAATGAATAGAACTTGTGGACCCAGCTCCTATATATAGCAAGGAAACCAGAGATGACTGTGTGACAACTGTGACTACTTCCCATATCTATTCCTCCAAACCATGTCCTGTCTTTCTCCATCCTAACCCGCTTTTCACCTTCTTCTTCGTGAGATTGTCCGTCTCATGCTTTCTGCCTTCTTCCCATCCAATCTCCTGAGGGGGCATCATGTCGTTAAACTTGTACCAGGGGAAAACTGGGGCATATATCATTGTCAAAAATTCTTATTCTTTGAAACAACGTGATAAAAACACATTGCATCAAAGAGAGGCAAAATGTATACACCTAAAAATGACATGACTCTACATAAATAAATATTTTAAATATTTATTTCATCTTCATATTCCTCTATCAATAAATAAATAAATCAATTTATTTATTTGATTCATTTTCTCCCATTTAATTAAATAAATTACATTTATTTAATTAATTTCATCTATATCAACTTTATTCTTCTAAATAATTAAATAATTTTAATTATTTAATTAAATCATCCATTCTTCCAAATTTAAATAAAATGCAAATTTATTTAAATTAAATCTTAATCTACAAAATAATAAAATATTTTATTTATTCTTCCAAAATCATGTGCAAGTAATTAAATAAATTTATTTATTTAATTACGCTTTCTTATCTTCTAGAAAATCTTCAAATCTTCTAAAAATAAATTCTTCTTGTCATATAAAAGAAAAAGTTGAGTTAACTAATTTAAAAGCTATCAACAAAGCTCTTAAATTTGAAAAATATATTCTAATTTAAGAAATAAAAAATCATCCTCATCAAGAAAGCAGTTAACTCAACAAAGCATCTTTTTGAATGACACATGTCCTTCTTCTATTTGCGCACATTCTCTCGAACATCCTCTACCATTGATCTTCTTATTTCTTCTACATTGTTGATCCTCTCCCTCATGAGTCTATAAATACAACCCTCTATCCCTTCATTTCATATATCAAGATTTCGAGTAAACTTATGCTACAGAATCCATAGCGCGCCATTGGCACCCCATTTCCTTACCATTCATCATCCATTTCATATTGTGTCGAAGCTCATCTTCAACACAAGTATCCGAGCTGTTTCTCCTTGTCACCTTGAGGAATCGAAGCAAGGAAGCAAGCTTCTTGAGGGCCATCTTCATCACCAAAAGATCAAAAGAGAATAGGCGAACAATAGAAATCACAAGGTAAAAAGGTTGTGAGTATTACTTTCCTATTTTTAAATCTTCTTTACTTGCACATTCCATTGATGTTTTTGGGTTTTTATTATTCATTTTGATTATCCTACTCTTACCCATCACAAAAATAACAGAAATTAAATTAAATTAAATTAATGCAAATTATGCCAAGATGCAAGCCTAAGATGCTAATTTTTTTCAAAATTTCCATTTTTTTTGTAAATTTTCAAATGCAATAAAATGAATGAATGCGAATCTAGAATACAACACTCAGCAAGGTGCAAAATTTAAATAAACCTGGGTTCACCAAAATGTTTTGTTGGAAAAAGGAGGAGTAATGAATAAAAGGGTTAAATCCTCCTTTCACTGCAAACATTCAAGGACATATCAACCGAGTTGAATCACAATTTTGTAAGAGGATTCACCTACAAGTTAGGCTGTCACTTGGAATGATGTGGAAATTTAGATATTGTCAATTAATGTATCAATTTAATGCTCAAATACCCTTAAAACCCTAATTATGCAAAATAATGAGTAAAATAATGAATTACGACAAATGGTTGCAGACTAAGGTAGTAGGCAGAGATTAATTAATGACCATTTTTTGAAGTTCAGGATGCGAAATACTTGGGGACACTAGCATTAGCGCCCCTGTCCAAGGTGGTGTTTTCTTCATGGAATCTTGATCTCCTTCTGACACTGATGATCACTGTATTTTCTATTTCTGTCCTGAGAAATGTGGAGGACATTAGCACTTGAGCCCAAGTCCAAGGCAGGGTGTTTTTCAGGATGTCAAAGCCTCTTCAGATGCTGATTGTCACTATCATAATATTTTTTGTGTTTTCAACCTCAGAGGACACTGGCATTGGCACCTAAGTTTGAGCATTACTTTTTTTCAGAGATCTAGAATCTACACACTGTGTTACTGTTCCCTGCAACTCCACTCTGTCAAGATGCGACATCTGTAACTTGTAATCAAAAGGAGAGTGGTTGGGGGTTGTGGTGTTTAGAGGCTTGCCTCAGTCAAGCCCCAGAGACACATTCAAGTCTTTCGAACACTGTTGTTAGATAGAGAGTGCGTATCCCTACGAAATAGAGGCAAAAAAAATTGATAAATGATTCAAACACAAATAGATATCACCTCGGAGGTGTGGGTTTCACATAGATGAAGACTCTTCAACACATGAGAAGATGAAGCCAAATCTGCAATCACAAACATAATAACAATGCTCTGCTCTACAACAATGAATATCTTGAATGTTCTAAAATCATAAGTTTGTCAATAGTTCATAATCATCTTCTAGTTTGCAAATGAAACCCTAAACATGCTTATATATGCAACTAAATACATTCCTGCTAAGAATTTCATAATTCAAACTTAAGATGTCGGCATGGGACCTAATTAACGATCACAAAACTGACATACAAATTTGGGACCTACCTAAAATAGGGCAGGACAAGGGTGCTAGCGCTTGTGTCCATAGGTCCTTTTTCAAGGTAGGGCTAAGTGCCACAATGTCCTTCATGCCCCATGTGACATGGGTTTCAGGCCATTTTCTTCTGGGAGTCAGAATGAACATGTATGATGCTAAACAAGGAACCCGAGAGCTAAACCTAGGAGGGAAAAGTCCAGGGAGACATTTTCTAACATAACAATTTTAAATACTAAATTCATTCTATGGGCCATGCAGTGAATGCCAATCATGTATGGTGACATAGAATTTTGTATCTTTACACAGACCGTTCCTATGACCTTTCATTACTAAAGATCCATCCACCCCTACACACACCAACTTTTTGGCAATTGTGTTGTCATCCATACCTCCAATTTCATTCAAAGATTTATTAACTATCTCAAATAGATTTTGTGATGTTGCATTCTCCTTCATTTTATAAACATAGAGTAGATGAGGTTGGCGAACATGATTTGCAACAATATACACATGCATACATACCCGAGAAGTATTATCTATTGTTGTAACTCATCTAGAGATAATGCAATAAAAGTTTACTCTTATTTTTTCATGTAAATCATATTTTTCTACCTCAGCAAGACAACTTTCCCATTCCCATCCACTGTTTATTGACCAATATGTGTTAGGAAAGTTAGGAACTCCCATAAAAGAAAATAAACTATTATATTCTGGATAGTCTGTCATAGGACACCCTTTGGTCAAAATATGAAAAACAACACCCAACTAAATAGTTTTTTCCATTTGTAATTCTCCCATCATCTTTCTAAATTGAGCTTCAATTGAACCTCCACCTACATGAATCTTTGCCTTTCTTTGCATATGTGCATCATATTCGAGGGCATTCTTTACATGAAGACATTCTTCCTTTGTTTTCCATCTTATCACTGATTTTTCCTGTCCATCTATGATTTGTTTTTCATAAACTTTACCAATATGTTTTTCTATGGTGTCAAGTTTTAGTTGCAACCTCTTGTCCCTACGATATTTCCAACTACAAATCTTACACTTGCATTCTATGGAAGGTTCATTTTTGTTTGCATTCTCCACTGGTTCAATGTATGGGTACTTTGACACACAATCAATCTAAAAATTCCTTGACATATCCCACTCATGCCTCATTTTTTATTTGTCTTTTCTTTTCCCCTTGCATGCACTTGTAGGATCTTCATCTTCATTAACTTTTATAACTTCATTAACTTCATTATCATTTGTTGAGTTAGATTTATTCATATTATCATTTGCACTACCTTGGCTATTCCCTGGAACATAATTTGTATCATTGTCATCATTCCCACTACCTTGGTTATTCCCTAGAACATCATCTATTGCATTGCCATCATTCCTGCTACCTTGGGTATTCCCTGGAACATTATCTATGGCATTGTCATCATTCTTGCAACCTTGGGTATTCCCTAGAACAACATCTATGGTATTGTGATCCAAGTCAATAGTTAGTATAGGTTTTGATGTTGTAGCTCCACCTAATGGAATGGCAACATTGTTAAAGTATGACATTATGTTTCTGTGGTTTGATGACCTCCCTTCACCACCCTCAAAAAACTTGTTATTGCTCGACATCTCTCACGAATTAAAAGCTACATAAAACATGTCATTTTATTCAAGAAGGAATCATAGATGATAGAATATAGATCCATGGGTCCTAGAATAAGATATCTCCCTAGTCCTAACTCCTACTCAATATCATCTATAATAATAAAATTAAACAAAGACATAAATAATCAACATGAATCTTATATTATTACACAATAAAGAAATGATCACTTACCTTTTAGTGACTCGCCAATGCCTATAGTTGTAAATTCTCTATGATCCTAAATGAATCAAGGATTCGAGAGATCAGAGCTGAACAAAATGTGTAATGGATTAATTAGAGTTTCAAATGCATTTATATCAATTCATATTGGCAAATACCGTGGGATTTTCAAATGGTAGGGTAATAATTTGGTGAATCCCACGTACTATTAATAGGTCACCTATAAATGTTGAGTGAAATGGACCTCGATCAAACACATATGTTGTAATTAATTTTCTAGGAGAATATGGCCTTGGGATTAGCATGGAGTTATAATGGTATTGGAAAAATTGGTCCTCATACATGGTGAACCATTTAATGCTATTGGCGAATATGTGGGTGAATTAAAACATGCCTCCAAAATTCTAAGTGAATCATCGTTAGAACCGCGTAGTATACCGTGGCGAAAATACTAATTATAAATAACTCATAAATTAATTAGTAGCGAATTGAAACACATTTGACCAAAAAACAAAAAAATTTGGGCGAATTGGCCCCCCATCGGTTGCAATGTATTCGCCAATTTGCAATTGGCGGATATGAACTATTCACCAATTGGCAAAGATTCACCACTAAAAAAATCCCTAGTCCTGGTGTGCAGAGAATCCCAAGAATTCCTGGGAAAGTATTGACAACTGCAAGTACCTTTGGTGGGGTCGGGGACTTGAATATTTAGATTGGACAACATAACTTGGGTCCTCTGCTTCAAAAGTGATCACCGGTCTCAAGAAACCCTCTATTTCTCCCTTGGGTGGTTCACCTACCTAGAAAGAGCTTTTCTCAAGTCATCATTATCTAAAAAATAATGATGGTGTGGATATTATTCATTCTGAGTATGGTGTGTGCCTTAAAATCAAGAACCACACTTTGGATAGGGCCATTGCAAAAATGGACAATGTTCTTATTGGAAAAGTTTATGGGAGATGGCCTAATATTGAGATGTTACACAAATGGATTTCAAATAAATGTTCAATTAAAGGAAATGTATCTATTTCTACTCTTCCTGAAGGGCTCTTGTGTTTCTCTTTCTCTCTTGCTGAGGATTGCCTCAACACCTTAATTCAAGGCCCTTAGTTCTTTGGTAAACAAAGTATTGCACTATGCAAATGGTACCTTGGTTTTAACCTTGATAATGCTCTATCAGCCTCAACCCCCACTTGGGTTAGGCTATCGGGTCTCCCTCTAGAATTTTGGGATGACAAAATTATCACAGACAATGCCAACTTGTTTGGCCACTTCCTGTCTCTAGACAATGTTACTAAGAATCGTAGTAGGTTTATTTTTGCTCAATTTTGTGTCAGTGTAGAAACCCACAAAATCCTTCCTACCTCCATCATTCTAGACTTCAAATTTGGGAAGTGGACTCAAGAAATTGTTTATGATAATTCTACTCTTTTCTGCCAAAACTACTCTTCTACGGGTCACATGATTAATGCCTACCCAAATTCTTTGAAACCTAGAACCAACTTGAAACCATCGCTAAAAGATAAAGCTCAGGTTGAAGTATCTAACACCAACCCAGTGGATTCTGCTCCAATCTAGTCCACAGTTCCCCCCAAAGGAACTCGGGGTTGGTAAGGAAGCTCCTAACAAAGTTCAGATCTTCACTCCTATCTATCCCTTTCTAGGAGTTTAGAGTCTGTAGGCTACCAGCTCAGTGGAAGACCAACTTTGTATTCTGGATTTAGATTTGGTTGATGGGGCTAAGGTCAATGCTTGGGATGATACCCCACTAAGGGATTGAACTACAGTAACTAAGATCCATTCCCTTCTAGAAGGAAAAGGTGAGAAGAGCACCCTTGGGAATGTTTCTGAAGTTGATATCATTACCAGGAATGAACCTAGTCAAGTTATTGCTCTAAACTCTACTTTGGGTGAGAGAAGAATGGACTCAAACGACTCTAAAAAGGCATCAGATAGAGGGTGGTCCATCCACCAAGGTCAGAAAGGCCTAACTAAAGGAGTTAACTCTACTAAAACCCCTAACTCAAGGATGAAAGGAGCTACTACTCCCAATTCTTCTCAGCAAATTGAAAAGGGCAACAAAAAAATTGTGGATGTTGGTAAGGACTCCAAGCCTGGTAAGAAATCTCTTTGGAAGACTAGGCAAAGGGAAACAACCAAAGATGTGGATAATGGAAGATAGAGGACTTTGGAGCAAGTTGGCTCTAGAAGGAACAAAAAATGATTATAATATCTTGGAATATAAGGAGGTTAAACAATCCTCATAAACAAAATGTCCTAAAAAACTTCATCAAGGACATGAGACCATATATTCTTTTACTCCAAGAAAATAAGATGAGTTCTGAATATTTTGGTAAAGTCAGTAGGTAAATTTGGCCTTTTTCTCATTTTATTGTTGAAAATGTTGAAGGTGCTTTTGGAGGTCTTGCTACTATGTGGAAACCTCATGATCTAGAAGGTATGCTTGTTTCTAACAACAAACATTTCCATAATATTTTGTTCAAAAGTAGAATCAACCGCCTTGAATGGATCATGTCCAATATATATGCTCCTAACAATCAGGTTCAATGACAGAATACCTAGGAAGTTTTCTTAACTTCCAGACATTCCTTTGCTAGCCGTAACTAGATGATATCTAGGGACTTTAACTCTCCTCTATACCCCTTGGAAAAAATAGGTGGCTCCTCTAATTTCACTGACAACATGATGGACTTAGATAACTTTCTTCAAAAAGGAGGTCTTTCAAATTTGGATTTGGAGGGGCTCAATTTTAGTTGGTCCAACAAGAGAGGGGGGAATAATCTCATACAGGTTAAGCTGGATAGATTTTTTATTTCTGCTAACTAGGATATTCTTGCTAAATGTAATCTATCTACTCATCTCAGATTTGGATCTGACCATACTCCTCTCATATTAAACTGGGAGTTTACTGCCAGGAAAAACTACTTTCCCTTCAGATTTGAAGTGATGTGGACCCACCACCCAGACCTTAAAAACTTGATTATAGATTGGTGGAAAGTAGATCCTCAAGGGTCTGATATGTTCAAGGTTGTTTAAAATCTTAGATTTATCAAGAAAAACCTAAAGAGATTGAACAAAAACTTCTTTCGTAATATATTTACCTAAAAATAAGAAACTAAGGACCAACTCAAGATTATCCAAGAGGAGATGGACACATGTGGGGCTTCTAAGGAGTTTTGCCAAGGAACGAGTTTTACTCAACAACCTCCACAATATCATTGAGAAAGAGGATCTCTTCTAGAAATAGAAATTGAGAATCCAATGGCTCAAGGAAAGGGATAAAAAACACTAAATTCTTCCACTAGACAGCTCTAAAACATAGAAAAAGAAATAGAATTTCTGAACTTGTTCTCGATAATGGATGTATTATTAAGGAAGAGGAACAAATCTAGGAAGAAGAAGCTAGATTATTTAAACAATTGTTGAACTCTAATTCTCTTCATCTAGAAGCTGATGACAAGATTTTTAATCAAATGTTATAGGTCATATCTAACTCCATATCTCATGAAGATTATATGGAAATGGAGAAAACTATTTCAGAAGAGGAGGTGAAAGTGGTTGTCTTCTCCCTTGACCCCTACAAATCCCTTGGTTTTGACGGTTTCCCCCCAGCCTTCTTCCAAATCTACTGGGACATCATAAGTAGGGATATTACCTTAGCTGCTAGAGAATTCTTCTATGAGGGAAAAGTTTTGAAGGAGTTGAACAACACTTTTATAGTTCTAATACCCAAGAGGGTTGGACCCAATAAAATGTTGTTGGCAAGAGACACTACTAGGCATGATAAGTGTTGTCATTGATGGCAACTAAAATCATCCCAATCATCTGCATAACACAATTTGTTCACACCAGAAGTTAGAATCAGAATTTGTCTAAGTCCGGGTAGTCAGGAACAGAGCAGGTGATAGGGTCCGATATCCTGGTCTGGATCTATCTGGTGGAAAGGCATGGTTTGATGAAGATCTGAGGTAGGTGTAAGCATTATCAAGACACTCTAAATCCAAAAGTTTTGTCCTCCGGAGATGAAGGACTCAAAAGATATTAGCTTCTGAGTATCATGTTTCAATTTGACAGAACAAATAGAAGAAGAACAAGCTGACCTTGTGAATGATCTTAATTCCAGATGTATAGAAGTTGTTTATTGGGCAAATGGTGATGATAAGTAATGATAGCCAACATGATTGATGATTTACAAGTGCAATTTTTGATCTGCATCTCATATTATGTATGGATCTAGCCGACAGAGCAGAGTACTCTACAAAGTTATAAATGTTCTTGAAGCCAACTGGTAAAATGATTGTAGATCATGTTGCAGATATATATATCCAATGGAATTGGATGATTTTGGTGTGTGTGTGTTGCGACTATGGAGTAATTGTGAAAAGAAGTAGAGATCAAAGTTCAGATGCTAGCAGAGCAGTAAGAGGAGGAGAGTAAGGATGAAGTGTATCAATTGTCCGGACCTAATTCAACAATTGGTATCAAAGCGAGGTTCCTTAAAAGAAGCTTAACAACTTGAGGAAAGATCTTGGAAGGAGTTTTCAATGGGTTCACTCAAAGATCAACTTCAGCTAGCTCTAAAAGATCTTGATCAGTCCAAAGCAAAAATATCTAATCTGAAAGATGAAATCAAGGATGTTGATGATACCATTGAAATGTTAAAAGATAAATTAAAGAAGTCTATGGGAAGGGATAAGGAGCTACTTCTACAGTTATCTAGTTTAACTGAAGAAAATTACATGAATGAAGCCTTGGAAGAAAAGACAAAGGAGTGTGAGAATTTGTCAAAAGAAGTTGTTCTAAAAGCTGAGATGGAATCTGGGGCAATGAGGTTTACCAAAGAAATTGAGCAAAGGAAGAAGACTGAAGAAGATTTGAATCAAACTCTAAAAGAAAGAACTGATGAATGCTACAGATTGGATAGTATAGTTGGTTATCTAAAGTCTGATCTACAAGAAAGCAAAGACAATGAAAGAGATCTTGAAAGACAAATTGTCATTCTCAGACATGATCTAGAAGTTGCAAATGAATGCAAGGAGAAGTTCAAGATAAGTTCAGCTAAACTTGAAGCAATACTTGAGGGTCAGAAAAAGGCTAATGACAAGTATGGTCTTGGATATGAGAAAGGTGAAATCTCTAGATCTGGACAAAGAAACTTTCAACCAAGGAATCAGAGAAACAGACCTAGAAGACCTTCGATAGGACAGCCTAATGCTCAAAGGTATCCATCTTTCAATTGAAATTATTTCAAGTGCAATAAATTTGGTCATAAAGCCACTCAATGCAGAAGTAGAGTAAATCAAAATAATCCATCCTTCTTCGGACAATGCTTCAATTGTAAGAGGTATGGTCATAAATCCAATGAATGCAGAAGTATGATAATGAATAACTCATCAAATAGAGGAAATAGGAATTCCTTCAATGGCAAATGCTTTGCATGCAATAGATTTCGACATATGGCCAATCAATACAGATCAAGAGGAAATCAATCAAATGGGCAAATAAATGTTGTGTGCTTCCATTTTAACCAATCCGGTCATTTTGCAAGATTCTGCAGAAGTGGGACTAATGAAAGAAGAGGTCTAGTAAACAAAAAAGTGGATGAGCAGACACAAGACATAGGCAAAAGAAAAATTGAAGAGAATGAGATCCAGAATGAAACAAGTGAGACATGGGTCAAGAAAGCAATTGTGAACCATAGTGATGGGTCCGCATCATAATTTGGTGCATATAATTCCTTAGGGAATTAAATTAGGAGCTCTGGCTCAGGGGGAGCTGCAATAAAAATCAAAATCCCCCAGCCAGTAAGTGCCTGAATCTGGCATAGTGAGAAAAGAGATCTTGGATTGTTTCAGATCATTTGGAAGGATTTCCTAAGGAAAAAAGGTGGATATGGCAAATTACGGAATAATTCATGAGAAACTATTCAAGAAATAGAGTAACTGAATGTACTAGGGCAGAGCATTTATTACAAAGACAAATTAAGCGCTGCGAAGCATAAAAGGGTCATTCATTCCTGAATTTAAGAAGCATCCTTACAAATTTGTTGAAGTCGAACCAGTAGGTGCTTTTTTAGGTGTTCCATATGGGGTTTTACATGTTGAAGATATTAGGGCATACATCCACTGTAACATGGATGAATTTGGAAACCTAAAACTCTTGGATTTGCTCAACAACTACTTAACTGATGATAGCCATAAATTGAAACCGAAATACAAAGCCCTAGAAAGCAAACTCTTTCTACAAGTCATTAGGTTTCTGATATTTGATGAAAATGAATGTGCTTGATATGTCTTGAGCTGAATACATAATGAGTTCATGTGGCTATTGAAACCATTTAAGATTACATAGGATGTTATCAAGACTGTAACTAGGTTAAATTCCTCCGGTGGATTACCCATGCTGAAAGCGATGAAAAACCAAATAGTGACTGAGGCTACTGGTTCCAAGTTTGACAAAAGGGCAATGACCATCAATGATATCATAGAACCTGATGTTAAATTTACCTCCATGGTGATTGGGTACAATATTTACCATTCCAGCAGGGAAAATTTTGTCTCCAGAACTGCAATATACGTAGCCTATCAAATAGTAAAGGAGAATGTTGATTATGATCTTTGCAAACTACTATAGAATCAGTTGATTGAGAATTTGAGCAAAATAAAGAAAGATAGGAAAAATACCTTCAAATATGGTTCCTTGATTATATGTTTGTTCTTCTATTTTATAAATGAAGTACCTGGAATTCAAGGTGTGCATTGGACAACTGACAGGCTAGTAGCATGGCAAATAAGAGATCACCTTCTCAGTCTTGGTGACTCCCAAGCCCAAAAGACTACCATTTGGGGCTACTTCAAAAACTTCCAAAGTTTAATACAAGCAAGGGAGAGAATCCCTAAAACAATTGTGGAGAAGTATGAAAATGACATATGTTTCATGGTTGACACAGATCAGTGTTTGATGGAAGCTGTAGAACCAAGGACAGTTTGGATAATGCCTATGGGTTATGAGGTGGATGAAAGAGTTTTGGATATGTATGTTCAACATCTTCTAAGCACACCTAAAGATACCTCTGTGGAAAGGTTTGGAACTTACAAGGAACTGAGTCTAAAATTGCATGTGGAACTTAGACAGTCGGAGACCAAGAGGAAAGTGCAGAGGTAAGTTGAAAAGTATGCTGAGAGCATTGGCCTAACCAAGGAAGCAGTGAAACAAAACAAAGAAAGAATTGAGAAGGCTGAAAAAGAAAAATAGGACAAGAAACAAGAAGATGCTCCAATGGAACTATCCTTCACTTCAAGGACTACTAGAAGCTCTATTGCTGCTTCTATTCCTCCTAAAACTGCAAAACCAAAAGTTAGACCATCTGGTGAAGCAAGTAAGAGAAAGAAAACAAAATCCATAAGAATGAGTGTGGGCACAAAATATGATGAGGAGACAGAGACAGATGAAGAAGTCAAAGAAATAAAATCCAAGAAAGCCAAAACTTCGAAGACTTCTGAAGACCAGCCTTCTGGAAGCATTAAGACCAGTAAAAAGCAAGTAACTGGTAAGGTCACTATGACTATTGATGAAATTGTAAAAACAATCACTGTTCATGGAAACTTAAAGCCTATCAGAGTTTACTATGATAATTTTGATCAAGCAAATAAGAAAATTTTGGAAGATGCCATTATCATATATTTGAACAAATTCAATAGAGCCCTATTGGAAATTGTACAAGAACTTCCTAAAGGTTTAAGGAAAGTACTGGAAATGAGGAAAGAAACAACCAAGGCAAAGATCTAGAACTCAGAGAGTATGTCCTTTCTACTTTGTGTCCTGTAATGACTAGAAGAGAAGTAGATAAAATCCTCAGAGAAGTTAAAGAAAAATTCAGAACCAAGGTTCAGATGAACAAGCTAATGCTTAGTAAAATTGAGGAAATTGTAAAAGAAATAAAGGAAATTTTGAGAAAGGCCCTAGACAAGGATAAATATTATATTATTTCAGAGAAACAAGTTGAAGAAGACAATTCTCGAGTTCCAGAACTGGAAGCTCCGGAAGAAGAGATTAACAAGGGAATTGATGACCAAGGTGTTAATTTAGATCCTTTGGAGTTAATCTATGAAGAGACATATCTTGGATTTGATTCATCAAATCTGAATGTTGGAGAAGTTCAGGAAAAGAACATCATTAAGTAGCAATCTGAGTTTGGTTAAGCCTCTATTCCAGAAGAGGAACAAGTCAGTCAGGAGGACATAGAAATGACAAACAAAATAATTCATGCAAAAGAAACTCTTCCACCTAATCTTTTTGGAAAAGAAGAGGATAATGCTACTATACAGACCCCTCTGGATTAGGTAGTGAGTGGTGAAGATAGAGAAAAGATTTCACTTGCAAGTGATACAAGAAATGATAAAGCAAAGGAAGAGAAGGAAGAAAACCAAGAAGACAAAGCAAAAGAAGATGGTGCAAATGTTGAAGCACCTAAAATAGATGCTAAAAAATTTGATGAACAAATGGATGATTTAGAAAATGTTACAAGAGACACTACAGATGCAGTGAAAAGTCTTCTTGAAAAAGAGATGATTGAGCTTGATGAGCCTGAACTACTCCAAAGTCTAACCAATCTAGATGCTCTCTCTCCCATTCAATTGATGAAAATAGCATCATTCACCCAAGTAAAGGCTAGAGAAAAGTCGTTAAAGTCCCACATGGAGGATAATGAGCTACTGGGGCTTGCAACCCAGATTTTGGAGAAGTTAATGCCTTCCTACCAAAAGAGTCTATCTGATTCCCCCTTTGGACATCTAAAAAATCTTGTAAGTTATGTAAATACTCATTTTGAATCCTTTGAAAAATCTGGAGAGGCAAAGGTCCGAAAAGAGTTTCTGGATAAGAAATTTAGTGAAGTATAGAATCTAATAGGAAATGATAGGATGATACTTAGCATTAGCATAAGGAGTATTCAGATTGCTTTAAATGATGGAAGAGATATGTACAAATTCTATCTATCATGGCCCAAAATTAGTGAGGATATTGAGAAGAAGATAAAGGAGCAAGAACAGAAATTGTCAAATCTTTCTCAAATTTTTGATCCTCTAACAGTTTTGCCTATAAGTTAGGAATGTCAAGTAATTAGCTTAACAGATGAGATAAAGAGGCTCAGTAAAGAAAAAAGTAACATTATGAAGAGAATGTGTGAGCTCTAAGAATTGATTGCCCCCAAATTAGAAACCATGTTTAATGCCTTATCAGAAGCTCAGACTGCACTTCAAACAAGTAATCCTTTGGATCTGTCAAAGGCAGAAGCATATACATTTTTGCTGAGTGGACACATCTCAATTTTAGATGGAATAAAGGGAACTTGGGCCTCTAAAATTGTGCAATTGAAAAATAGTTTTGCAAATATTCTCAAGTTCATGTGAATAGAACTTAATGATTAGTTGTACATATGCGGTCCTATATACAAATTTTTGGAGAATTTTGACTTGCGAACCCCACCCTTTTCTATTGATGTCAAAGGGGGAGTGAATATCAATGAAAACTGAGGAATCCAGCTAAGGGGGAGCACCGGAAAGTAGTGTGAACAACAGCATGAAGCACAAGCAAAGGGGGAGCTACTTTTGACACTTAGTCATTTTTCACTAAGTGTTGCCATCAATGCCAAAGGGGGAGATTGTTGGCAAGAGACACTTCTAGGCATGATAAGTGTTGTCATTTATGGAAACTAAGATCATCCCAATCATCCACATAACACAATTTGTTCACACTGGAAGTCAAAATCAGAATTTGTCTAAGTCCAGGCAATCAAGAATAGAGCAGGTGACAGGGTCCGGTATCCTGGTCCGGATCTATCTGGTGGAAAGGTATGGTTTGTTGTGGATCTGAGGTAGGTGTAAGCATTGTCAAGACACTCTAAATCTAGAGTTTTTTCCTCTGAAGATGAAGGACTCAAAAGATATTAGCTTGTTTGACAGAACAAACAGAAGAAGAACAGGCCGACCTTGTGAATGATCTTAATTCTGGATGTATAGAAGTTGTTTAATGGGCAATTGGTGATGATAAGTAATGATAGCCAACATGATTGATGATTTACAAGTGCAATTTTTGATCCGCATCTCATATTATGTATGGATCTAGCCAATAGAGCAGAGTACTCTACAAAGTTCTAAATGTCCTTGAAGCCGACTGGTAAAATGATTGTAGATCATGTTGCAGATATATATATCCGATGGAATTAGATGATTTTGGTGTGTGTGTGTGTTGTGACTATGGAGCAATTGTGAAAAGAAGTAGAGATCAAAGTTTAGATGCTAGTAGAGCAGTAAGAAGAGGAGAGTAAGGATGAAGTGTATCAATTGTCCAAACCTAATTCAACAAATGTTTGAATTCTGACCTATAAGCCTATGTAACACTCTATACAAAATCTTTTCCAAGCTATTGGTCTTAAGGATACAACCTCTTCTAGTTAAAATCATCCACCCTAACCAAAATAGTTTTGTCCTTGGGAGGCAAATCATTAATGCCATAATTATGGTTCATGAGAATATTCACTTTATAATGAAAAGAAAAAGGGAAAGTATGGTCCCAAAACTTGAAATATAGAAGGCTTATGATAAGGTCTCTTGGCAATTCCTTTATAGAGTGCTTTCTAGGTTTGGATTCCAACACAAAATCTTCAAAATCTTAGAAAATTGTTATACCACCCCTACCTTCTTTGTCTTGGTTAATGGGAGCTCTCATGGTCATTTCAAAGCCTCAAGAGGTTTGAGACAAGGAGAGCCCCTCTCTTCCTAATTTTTCATTATTTTTTCTGAAGTGATGGGTAGAAGCATTGAGGATAGTGTTGTGAAAGGCAATTTGAAAAGATTCAGACCTACTTCCACTCTTCATCCTTCCTCCTATCAGCAATTCATTAATGACATTATTCTCATGGGGAAGCCACCTAGACAGAAGCTTCTGAATGGAAAAGAAATCTCAATAAATTCACCTATGTTTCTGGGTAGCAAATTAATCTGGATAAAGGTGACATCGAATTCTTCAACTCCCCTCAAAGACTCTAAAATAAAATTGCTAAAACTCTAAATTAAAAAATCAAACAACTCTCAGAGACTTATTTGGGAATGCCCATGACCCAGGGTAAGATCTTCAACTCCTCATGGAACACCCTAATTGAAAAAATTTAAAAAAGCTTGCGGCCTAGAAAGGTGTTATCTTGAGTCATGCAGGCAAACTCCAATTGCTAAAAGCCTCCTTGCAGAGTACTCCTCTCTATCTCCTCTCTTTATTCAAAATCCCTAAGAATATAGCTGAAAAAATTAAACAAATCCAGAGATGGTTCTTATGGAGTGGCACTAAACAAAAACAAAGATTCTCTCATGTGGCTTGGGATATTGTCTGTACCCCAAAAAATAAAGGAGGTCTAGGAATAAGGAAAATTAATATCATGAATAAAGCCCTCCTAGCTAAGGTTGGATGGAGACTCATCACTTATGATTGTGATTGGACTAGCATCATGATAGCCAAGTATCTTAATGGTAGAGATGAAATCTTATTCCTTCAAGCCTAGTAGTTTCCTACTAGCTCTATTATCTGGAGTAATATTGTTAAGACTAAGTCTACACTCTCTTTGGGTCTAAAATGGCAAGTGGGAAAGGGAGATAGGGTCAAGTTTTGGGAAGACCCATGGGTGTCTACTTTGCCTTTAGACTATCACCTAATATGCTCTAGAATTAAAGATGATCTAAAAAGAAGCTTGGGAACCAATGCCAATGACTATTGGAGAATTGAAGGTAGCCATGTTTTCTCAAATTTCTCCCTAAGTTGGTATGATTACCCTCTTGATACTACTGCTTTTGAACTGATTAAAAGCCTTAAAAATCATAGATTTCACAAAAGGTTCTTATAGGACAAGATCATCTGGGTTGCTAATCATTCAAGGAACTATACTATCAAATCAGGTTTTAATATGCTTGATTCCTCTCATAATGACACCTTCAAATGGAATTATATAAGGGGGCATAAAACCATTCCCAAAATCATTTTTTTTCTAGTAGACAGTGTGCCACAAAAAATATTGACTATATAAAACATTCAAAAAAAGGTTTTAGATGGCCAATAGATGCTTACTTTGTGGACAGGAAGAGGAAAACATTGATCATGTATGCAGACTCACTACACTTATGCTTGGAAAGTTAGACAAAAGATTATGAGAAAATTTCTTATTTCTTAGGTTTGGCAAGGCAATGTTAGAAGAAATGTTGAAAGTTGGGATTCCCCTTTCAATCACTCCCTAATTGCCAAATTATGGTGGCAATCTCTGATCCATGTGGGTTGGGGTCTATGGAAGGAAAGGAACAATAGAGTTTTTAGAGAAACAACCAAATCTTGGGAGGTGCTTACTGAGTCTATCGTCCACAACATCATTGAAAATGTGAAGGTTTCTCATCTTTGCAACCCAATTAAAACCTTACTAATATTGAAGTAAAGTAGCCAAAATTAGGAGCATTTTTGACAGTTTGGGGAAAGCTAACCTATCCAAGAGGATTTCCCGTAAAAATAGTATTTGGACCCCCTGATACTGGATGGTGCAGGGTGCTGCCACAATAATGGGTTACACTTTCTAGGACATCTTGATTTTTGTTGAAATCACATATTTTTAGAAAATATAACGATTTAAGCCTTGAAAGGTTCCATTTAAAGGATTTTAATTAAAGAGGGTTTGATCAAACCACCTTAGATTCAAACCCCCTTGGATAGAACCCCGCTAGTTTTAAACCATACCTATAATGGAGTCTCTTCTACACCTATCAAAATGCTGATAAAAAACCACTTTTGATTTACCTTTTGGGGGATCAAATGAATTCATTTAAAATTTATGTTTTGTAAGTATGTAGTCCTTATTATAAGCTTCCCAAAAAGTATAATTTTAAATATATTTAATTTGATTATTATATTTATTTTTTATTTCTTGTGAATGTAGGTTTTTCACCGAACATCAAGTTCTCTGTTCTACACACATGGAAAATTAGTCAGTTAGTGAAAAAAAATTCTAAAAAATATCTATGCCCTAGGTATTGATGTCCTTGTTTCAACAAAAAAAAATGAATTTCGATACATACAGAAAAAGTTATGTTTTACAGAATACCCATATGTCTAAATTATAATTGGTTTGACTTCAAAACTTAATTAAAAAAATATTCAACAAAACATTATAAAACCAAATGCATGCCCTATATATCGGTGTTACCAGTCTAAGTTCAAAAGAATCAGAATTTTATCCTTTGTAGAAAAAAAGTTATGTGCTACATAATACACATCACTTTAAAACAATGTTGTTTACTATTAAAAACTAGTTATCAAAGGAGACACAAAAAAAAATTACAATTTAACTCCAATTTTTTTTAAAAAACTATATTTAGAATCTACAAACAAAATCTCACAAATCACTAGTTTGCATCATCTTCAAATTCCTAACAGTTTAGCGGCTATAGGTATCAAAAAGTGAAGATTTAGTTCAAAATGTTGATTTCAATGTCAAGTTTGGCCAAAAAGTGTAACCCATTATTGTGGGATGACCCTGCAAATTAAACTTTGATGGTTCTACTAAGGGAAATCCAGGATAAGTGGGTGGGGGTGGTCTTATAGGAAATGACAAGGGTCAGATTATTGGTGCTTATGCAAAGAACATAGGTATACAAACTAGTAACTTTGTTGAAGCTAATGTTGCTTTGCAAGGTATATTGATGGCTACTGAAAAAGGTATTAAGGGTTTGGTAATTGAAGGAGACTCCAAAAATGTGTTGGATATGATAAATTCAAGATCCACCCCTTATTGGTCTTACCGAGACATCATTTTTGAAACAAAAAAAACTATTGAAATGTTTGGGAAAATTAAAATTCAACATATTTATAGAGGGAAATAGCTCAGTTGATTCCCTATCCAATTATGGTACCTACTTTGAAGGTCTCACTACTTGGAATGATATTCAATCACTCCCAAGTCATTTCATATCACCTCCATTGTGAAAAATGAAACCCCTCCTAATAATTAATCAGTTGCATCAGGTTGTCCTTGGGATGGTGGTTCACACGAGTGATAGAATTCATTGGAAGAAAGACCATAATGGCAAGGAAGGGTTTCTATTTCTTGTCATTATCTCCATTTCAATGTACAAAAATCTATCTCCCAAAAGCCACTTAGCTTGCATTATCTTCTGCATCTTGACTTCTCCTATATTCTTCACCATGGGAGGTGATCTCATTCAAACTGAACCTGCAAGTTGTAACTGAAAGGAAGCTAGGTGTGTGGAAATCGCTTCCAACACTAATCTAATGAGGAGAGAAAAGTGCAAATTCATTTTAACCTTTACAATTACAAAATGTTTAATACAACAACAGAGATATTGCAGCAATGCACCACATAAGAATGTAAGACAGAAGAAGAGAGACACAAGATATATGTGGGGAAAACCCTTATCGGGTGAAAAACCCCACACTCCAAAACCTGCACAATGTATTATCAAAACTGTAATGGTTTATAATACATTTGCAATGCAAGCTCTTAGGAGTCTTTGACACTCGTATCTGGAGACAAACTAGTAGCATAACAACACCTGTTAATCACCCTCTCTTTTTGCTCTCCAAGCACCTGCTTATTATGAAGTTTTCAAGGCAAAATTGAACATATCTTGGAATGGGCGTCCAACTTGGCCTCATGGCCCAAAACCCATGCCTAGGGACAATTGTCCAACACTGTAGCATGGTCATGACACTTGTCATATCACCCCATCCCAATATGGTCGCCTATTTCCAATTTGGGCAATGACATATGCTCTTACGCACCAACCGGCTGTCATAGCTGTCATAACTTACAACTGTAAGAGAATCTATCATACACAAGCTATAAATAGCATATTCTCTTACAACATGACATAACCCTCCTTGGGGTGCCCAAATATGCCTTCTTCCAAGATGCCTTGTGACACATGTATTCACCTGTCATAGAACCTTCTATTTCTGACTCTTACATGTCATAGATTCTATCATAGGAATCTGTCATAACCGTTTCGGTCAAGATTCACTTACACACTAGTCAAGATGCCAACACATGGTAGAAAACCTCTACCACACAAAAGGGACGCCTATCTCCACATGGAGTGAGTTGACCATCCTAGTCACCTTACAAGTGGAGTGACAACTCATCGTGCCACTTCACACTAAATGACAAAACAGGATGTGCAACAAAATTACAACACAGGCTAAGTAAATAAATTACATTACAATAATAAATGCAAGGAATTTACAAGGTTGAGACACCTTAATTCCCAACGGTAACAACATGAAGGTTGATACTAAACTTTGGAGTATCCTGTAGAGGGGGCATCTAGCCTCCTACTATGAAGTGTTGAACAAATTTGACACTATTATTTCTAGGGAATTTGCCAGCTTCTAGAAGGCGGAAGTCATTTACATCTATGGAATTTCATTCAGGGTCTCCAAAGAGCTCATTGCTACTATGATGGATCTTAAGATGGAGGGGGCTCATATCCCTAAAAAAGTGAAAGGGAATTACCAGGAAGCTATGTAAAATTTCTTGAAGCATGGAGAGAATGTCAACATGATTCAGAACGACTTCAATAGGGAGGACCTCCCTGGTGTCTGGAAGAGGGTGGCAGAGGCACTTAAGAGGAACATAACACTGGAGGGCCATTTCAAATGGTTCCATGCTTATTTTTTCCTATGTTAAATCACTTCTACCACAATATTAGAATGAATTTTGCTTTATGGTTGTTTTCCTCCCTTGAGGAGTCTATTCGCAAAGTCCTCATTGATAAGAAAGATTTGCCTTTGTAGGTCAAGGGCTTATTTACACTCCGTATTGTTTTGATCTTGCCCTAACCCTGCCCCCCCTTTCGACCCCATATCTACAACCCCTACCTTGTGGATCACCATTCAAACAAGAGCCCCCCTGCAAAAAAACCCAATCCGGGGAAGCCTTCATCCTCTATTTCTCTAGACCCCCCTAAAGTTGAGGTTTCTCCCCTCCCTCCAAGGGTAAAAAGAAGAACAAGGTCACTTTTAGTGACTCGCTGGTTGTTGCTCCTAATCCTATGGTTGTTGAACATTGTTGTGTCTCTGAAGATCCCATGTATACCCCTGCTCACTTAGGTTCCACCAACCCCTGAGCTAAAGGAAAGGCTATGCTGCTTCCTAATCTCTTGGTTCCCACCCCTACCTTCCAGCCCGAGTCCTCTCCTCATTCACCTGTTGGCCCCTCGACCAATTTCAATGTGAACCAAGCCCATGCCCCTAGTAGTAGCTTTCATAATGACCATTCTTCTGACCAGCAAGGTTGTCCTCAAGGGAATTACCAATGCAACACGTGCCAAAACTTGGAGGAGAAAATTGTCACTCTTTACAAAGCCATGGACTTGTTGGCACCTAAAAAAACTAATTCCCAACTTGGTTTATTTTGCCCCAAATCCATCAGGATCCTACTTTGTGCCTTTGTTGTTGAACCCATCATTTATATCTGATCTAAAACTATTTTGAATGGGTTCCCTCCAAAATTTTCTAAGTTTTTACCTTTTTGAAATGCAACCAAGAAAATCTTGAAAAAATAGCTAAGTCCAAGAGATTCCTAGTTTTTTCCTTGTGTTTTTTTCCTTTTTTAGGGCTTTAGAGTTTCAAAGTTCTCTCTTCCATTGTGCCACTCCTATTGGTTCATATTTCCCCCTTGGTAATTCATAAAAATCACCTAAGTGTTTCAGGTGTCGAAAGTTGGGGTAGCGGTCTGTCGTCTTCTTCTGAGCATGCGTTAGTGGGAAGGCCCAATCGCCGAAGTATGCCAAGGCCTTAAATTTTTTCTAAGTATTGCAGATCTTGAAGGTTGGAGTGGTGGCCTTTCATCTTCTTCTGAGCAGGCGGAGGGGTGAGGGTCCAATGGCCAAATTCTGATGAAGCTCAAATTCTTATGTCTTTCAGGCAGCGGCAAGTGGGAGGTTTCTTTTCTTCCTTCCTTTTTGCAAGCTATAGGTAGAATGCCCGATCGTTGAAGTCCAACAAGGTTTCACAGGAGTTTCTAAGTGTTGTAGGCATCGGCAATTAGGGGTTTCTCTTCCTCTTTTCTTTTCAAAGACAGAAGGCGGAGGTCCAATCGTCAAAGTCTGGCGAGCTTCAATTTTTTTCTAAGTGTTTCAAGATCAGGTAGTTCCTTTCTTCTCTTCCAAAATGAATGATGTATGGTGAAGGCATGATCTCCAAAGCCTGATGGTTTATCTTTATTCCTTTCAAACTTTGGAGATCGGGGCTTCCTTCTTCACCTTTTCAAAGGTCGATTGCCTAGTGGAAGCTCGATTGATTGAGGTCCGACTGTTTTTCTTTCCCTACTCTTTCCATTGTTTAGAACGTGATGAGATTGCTCAATGGCCTTCCTAGCCACCTTTAATGCTTCTTTAGAGCCTGATTGCTTGTGGAAAATGATTACCTATGCCCCTATGCCACTGTATCTCCTTTTGCATTAAATTTCTTGTATCCAAGGCATGGGCGGATGTTCTTCTTCAGCGGATTTCTAGGGCAGAGCCATGTGGGTGCACACCAAGGACACAAAGATGAATTTATTGCAGCATGGGTGACCAGTTTTCCTTGTTGACCACTCTTCCCCATGTCCATGACTGCTACAGTATGATTTGAAAAGCTATATATTCATGTTTTCAAGAGACATTCTAAGGGTTGGTCAATGAACCAATTGTCTAGTCTAGAAAGCCTAAGGGAGATTTTAGGGCATCAAGTAGAGCATAAGGTCTAAACTGGGAATGAAGGGATGCGTCCAATAGAAGGGAGGAAAGATTTTCATTGAATATTCTGATATCATGGTATGTCTCCAGGATACTTTGTAATAATTTAGGGGGATAATGAATTACAGTTTTGTATTCTCCTTTACCACATTTACTACCATGAATGTAATAGAAGTTGGGTAATGTATGACAACATTTAAATCATGCAAACCTTTTGTATGGGTCTTTCCTCTGTTATGTGTGGATTATTACAGTTCTATGAAATATATTTCAGATTTGCATGTATGCAACTCATGATTCTGTTGATATTTTACTAGGTGTGTCTCTTTCCATTTGTTGTTCATGACTCAGTTGCCCAACAGAGTCGGCACCAATCCATATTGGGGATGGATCAATCAATATTTTAATCAAATCCTCATCTTGTTAGTTGTAGGAGTAGGAGAAATTTTAATTTAGGGTTTCTCATGTTGTTCATGATTCAATGTAATAACCAGGGATAGATCTAAAGTGATGCAAAACTATTTTAATCTTTTGGAATCATGTACATGTATGCTTGCGCTATGTATCTTGTGTATGTGAAGTTAAATGGAGTCATCTCAAGGAATGTAACATTGTCATGTTTGGGTGCAAATGCATAGTGCAATAATCAACTTAATATAGAGGCATTTGTAGTTAGTTTGTCTTGACCTAGTGACAACTTTGGGGGTCAAGTGTACATTGGGTATGACTATGTTTGTTTGTTTATGTTCTATTTCATGCCTCTAGAAATATCCCTCCTAGGTCTAGGTGAGCCTAAAGTGTAGAGGAGTATACCCACTCTTGTCAATTGGCCAAAATCGCCCTTGACCTATTGATAAACCTCTTTCAATCACCTTGACGATACCCCTAGCCTAGGTAATTGTGAAATGTTTTAAGGTTTTGGGTTGTATTGATTTTGGGAACCAACAAGACCTTCAAAATTAGGTCTTGAAGTGGCAGTTGGATCACCTGTATAATGCTAAAACAAAAATCCAACACTTGGAGATTGTGGCTCATTTTGAGGCTTCTAAGTGGCCGAATGAAAAGGTGCCTGATGATTTGTGGAAGGAAGTTGAAAATTTTCCCAATACTTTTGAGAGATGGGATTATTTGGAACAAGAAATGAACAAGATGAAAAAAACATAAGATTCCATCAAAAGTAACATGGAGGAAATCATTGCTTTAGTTGAGAGATGGTGAAGAACTTTGCTACGACCCTTATGTGTTTCAACCTAAACTGGAAAAAGGAAGGTGACCAAACATCAGAATACTAGCACTGCTAAGCACCCAATTCTTGGCCCTATTAAGCAACAGATTACTCAAACTAGCCCTACTAATAGAACTAGGGCCAAAATCCAATTGGCCAAAGGGAAGGCAATTGATTAGGGGTATATTGTAGGTGTGTGGGTCAATAGCTCTATGGAGACCTCCTTTAAAGACAAGCTGGATTTCTTAAACAGTGAATGGCAGGCCATCAATGGCCTTAAACACCTCTCGAAGCAATAGTTGTTCTTTTGTTGGTCTATTGTTGGTTTTCCTATTTTGTTCTAGTCCTTTTTGTTTAGTTTGTTTTAGTCTCTCTTTTGGTTGTTCTCTGTTTCACTACTTGTGAAACTCACTTTGTTCGCTTGCATGGCTTCTCTATATGGGTTCGGGCTCTTCCTGATTATCTTAATAAAAAACAAGAGAAATATGTATAAAATCCTTGAACACCTTTTTTCTAAATTACTTCCAAACCCTACAAAATATTTTTTAAATTGGATTAGATGATAACATATGGGAATAAACATTAATTACCCATGAGCATTAGGTAAGAATAAGATCATTAAGCCTTCACAAATTATGTCATAGTATGAATAGTCTTGAAATGTTGGAAACTTAGTAGAGATTGATATCTTGAGAGGATGACCTTTTATTGCCTTGTTAATAGGCTGACAAACTTGTGTGAAGATACATATTACTACAAACTTGTGAGATAATTTCTATATTTCTTCAATAATGTTTTAACAAGGTATCAACTACACTTAATGTTCTCCTCTTGTTGATTTCAGAAAGCAACTGTCTACACATGATTAACATTGTCCTTTTATAACAAAGCTTGGGTATTTAAAAGTTATAACTTAGCGTTGTACCAAATTATTCAACCAACTCATCTAGTTCGACAATGGCTTTAATTCACCTTGAAGGGAATGTTCTACCTACAAACCAATTTCAATTTTCTATGACCAAGTTGAAGGTAATGAGATAAAACCAAGAGCTTTTATAGGGACTCCTAATATAGAATAATTAATCAAGAATGATATCAATCTTTGAAAGAGAACATGCCATAAGGATCAAATACTAAATTTAATGCACCCATAATAAACACAAACTTGTATAACTAATCAATGCTCTTTAATTGTGCACACAAGGCTTAGATCAATATACACCACATTGAATAATTAGTGCCTACACATTTCATATGGGATTTAGTTAATTCTAAATGGTGAATTCAAGTGTGAACATAGTGAGCCCAAAATCTTAACAACATAGAAAGGCTTAACAAGACCATAATCCCATTATATACTCCTAACCTAACATATGGAGAAATTCCATTTTAGCACCAACAAACTACTCCACCGCCTTAATCAAACCATGAAATATTAAAGAATTAATAAAAAAGGCGATCGCTATGAGGTAAGGGGTGGTGTTTCTCCCTTATGTGATCTTTCTCAAAGATAGGTCATATCAAGCATAATATGGTACAATGGAAAAAAATTAATTGTCAAAGACTAATTTAATTTCAAGCATGAGTGGTGGTAATCATCCTTGAAGGTAGCCTAAGAAACAAACCAAAAAATATTAAATAATTAAAAAAATTGATCGAAAGCCTTCAACCATTATATTCCAATGTATTGATTGTGACCATTATATAATATGTAAGGATCATGACCATTACATAAGAAGATACCTTGCTCCTTAAGGATGCAACAAACTAATTTTTAAGGATGCAACTCTCTTTACAAAAGCTTAGGGATGGATAAAGGATATTAAAGTTGTCTCTTAACTATAAGAAAAATATAATGACTTTCCTTATATTATATGGTGCGATCTATTTATTTCTCATGTAGTGCAACCTAAAAAGACACGACCCCTCTTAAAAAGAATGACCTTTATCTTTTTTCTAAAGAATTTAATCTCTAAAATAGAGTAATTCGATGGTAAAAACATACAACTTTTTTAAAAACATAATATATATGGTTAATAAGATTGATTAATAGAATTCATGATAATCTTAAACAATTTGATGTATAATGAACATATATATACATCATTTTCCAAATAGTATATAATGGTTATATTTCAACCAAATTTGATGATATAAATATTTAGTTGTTGAAAGGAGAATCATAATCTATAGTACCAGTCAAAGTGACAATATATCAATAGACATAGTTAAGGATAAGGGGCAAAATGAATGACTATTTCACCTTGCAACTTAACGCCACACAAGGTGAACCTATTTACTACTTCCTATTATGACCTTACATCTATCTATCTATCTTGAATGTTATTGTGAGTTAGTGGTAGTTAAATACAAAAAAAAAACTTGACAAAATCTTATAGAAAGAGAAGGAGCGATTTGAGGAAATTTCATGAGTATGTTAGGAAAAAAAAGGATTAGTCTAAAAATTCTCTCAAATATCATGTGCAAAAAAAATGATTAGCATTTCCTAACCTGCTTTGATGAATTGATTTTAAAATAATAGAAAAGGCACAATAGATGTATTGCACAAATGGCCATGCACATGTGTTGATTAAGCATAAAGAGGTTTCCCATCAAGTTCTATACGTTTTCTAGTATGACTTGTAAAAATTATTAGAATAGCCTAACCTTCTCTAATACCATGCTAGAAATTAGGATCTTAGGATACTAATCATTATAAACAAAATATAAAATAAATAAAATGAGAATTATACAAGCATAGATTTAACACATTACACAAAATATGCATGGGGAAACCCCTTTTAGGTAAAAAAAACCCCATAAAGCATCATTTTATTAAAATACTTACAAAAAAATAGTCTATTAAAAATAGACTGAACCTGGAGACACTCCTTTACTTACTTTTACATAGCCAATAATACCTCATGTGCATAGTGATATAATTCACTATAAATCTCCAAACACCCTTACCTCTCAAATGAGAGAGAATCTTAAATATAGGAGAAGGGGCGGCAAAATACTTGAAGGGGTATTAGCCACACCTATTCAAAGCAACCATTTGTAAATAGTTAATAATCTAATAGTTATTAGATTATTAATTATTAAATGGTATATGCTTTATAAAGCATATAATAAACATAAGTTTTTATAACCTTATATTAGAATAATATATAAATGTTATAAGGGTATGACCCCTAATAACATTATGTTCTAACATGATTCAACTAATACATATGCCAAATGATTTAGAAAAAGAAACTATTTTAGTTCAAGGTTATTACACATTTAACATATAATTATTTTATGTATAACTATTTATATTAAAATGAGTTTATTACACATTTTAACATAAAAACTTTTGCTTTTTTAACCAGCTAGGACCCTTCCACTTTCATTTCAATGTTTAAACTTCTATAACTTAATTTATCTTGTATCATATTGGAACAGGGCCATTCAACTTCCCATGTTCTCAACAAGATAACCATTATATGTATTAAATGAAATCTTCAATAGAGTCATAATTTTACTATTATTGTTATTTTGGATTTGATTCATGTCTATTTTTAAATGAGTTTAAGATCATTTTATGTATAATTATTTATATTAATAATTTTTATTTTATCCAATTTTATAATTAAAGTTGATTAGAAGGTTAACTCAAGATTTAAAATATATGTTTGTTGATATATTTTTATGTTATTAATCTATGAATAGAAGCCACTATAGAGGTGGGGGGCACAACGAAATTTGCTTCCAAGGTAGAGGAACTACCTTCTCTCTTTAGAACACAACACAACCTAAGGATGGCTCCTTGTTTCAAATGGAGATGAAACATCCAATCTTATTATCAATCTAGTGAAGACTTCATCAATTGAACCCTACCTTTCTAGTGGTCCTATTCTCAACTCTATAGAAAAGGGGTGTTATCGTTGCTCCACCAATATAGAGGTAAGGCATCGGGATCAACCCAAAATAACAACATAAACTAACCCAGAAGAAATCCAAAATACTTATAATTTTTTTACTTACCTATCTCCTTTAGCTTTCAATTTTAATATATAACTATCAATTTTATATAGATGTAAATATAATTTATGTAAAGCATATATATATAACAAATTAGTAAAATAACTAGTTTAAAAATCATTCAATTATATGCATTATAAAAAACGAAATTGAATGATTTTGTATAATAGAGCCAAGGCACTTTAATGTGAAACACATTAATTCCTTGTACAAGAGACAGTCGCGCCACTCAATTGCACTTTATAGAGTGGTAGGTGTGCTACTAAATATAAAGACAGTACATAAAAGCAAACAACCCTTAAGGAACGGAACTTAATGCTGTTTTGAATGCTTCCTCTTTGTAACGTCAAAACAACTTAATCTATGTTGATGTGGTTACATAAACTACAAGGAAAGAATCACGAGTTTTAAATGGGAAGACAACCTATAAAGCATTTTAATATTATCGAATTGCATAAATAGTGTCTCCTCATGTCTAAGTGTATGGAAACTAAACGGTTGTCATTTTCTATTTAGTTGCATGTTTGTTTTGAGGGAAAGTGTTAATATATAGATACATAGACAATAGTATATTGTACAAAGTTTGGTCCTTGTTTCATATTATCCACCTACCACTTACATGCATGCATATGTACCTATTACTTATCCTCTTTCACATGTTTACATACTCTCATATGTTCACCCTATCCACTTGATAATGACATTTATGCTTACACTTATTCGCATGCACATGTTATTTACCAAAATCTAGTTCCTTTACTATCCTAGGACTAGTTCACAGTGGTGAGGTTGTCTCCACGATTGTAGACTTATCCTGCCCAAATTTAAATTAAAAAAATCAAATGTGACCAACTTCCAACCTTAACCCTTTACACCTAGGGCCAACTAAACACAAGTTTGCATGATA
This sequence comes from Cunninghamia lanceolata, assembly GCA_027924645.1. Taxonomy (NCBI): domain Eukaryota; kingdom Viridiplantae; phylum Streptophyta; class Pinopsida; order Cupressales; family Cupressaceae; genus Cunninghamia; species Cunninghamia lanceolata. The sequence goes on from BSBN01001560.1 coordinate 5,678,217, forward strand.
TGTTGCTATGTCAAGTTTTATTTGAAGACATTTAACACATTCATTTTAATCATCGAGACAATCAAGGAATTCATTTGCATTCACACACTTCAATTGTTTCTCTAAGAAGCATCTAGATCTGCACAAGCATTCTAGAAGCATATGCATGACTAAAAATTATTGTTTTTGATTATTCACACAATCATGAGAGTTGACCTAGGAGAACATGTCCCCTTGTGACACATCAACCCCACAAAGGTACTTTTAAATATTGCTAGGCCACAAATATAAAGAAGAGTAGAGTAAATCAAGGCAAACCTAGTGAAGTTGACAATAAAAGTCTGCAAACCACATTATTATGACAAGTTTATAGGTGTAGGACAAGTTTGTAGTCGCATATTTGTCCCTAGTAGTTAGATTTATTCCTACACAATCACAAGAGAATATTATGATTCTCATGCAATTCTCTAGTCTGATACATGATGTTCTAGATCCCCAAATGAATCAAATTTATATCTGTAGAAATTCTAGTATATTCTTTAGTTATCAAGCTAAGTATAATTATTTATTTAGATTTATTAGCTATTGTAAACTATCAATTATCAATACATCAACTCAATTAAATTCATTTCATTTATTAACCTAGGTTGATTTGTGCTTATTTGTATGCATCTTATTGGATTAGCCTAGCTTACACATTAAGGAAAGTTTATTTTCCTTCACATTTTGGTAAATTCATATGATCCTACACATCCCACCTTCTTCTAGGGTTTCTATTTTATATTTTTCGAATATGATATATTCTAATTTTTCACATATTTTCAGCCTTACCTAAGGATTTGGTCTTTATTTGCCTATATATTTTGATTGGGGTTTGGGTATACATAGCAATATATCTTTTATCCCAACCTCCCACCCTAGGACATCCTATCATTATGACACCTATTAGGGTTTGTTAAATGAATTTATTTTAGATTATGACATGTCTTTCATATCATATGCCACATCTCTCCTTGATACAATTATGAACTTTTATGTTATTGATATGCATGTGTCTCTATAGAGGTGTTTCTTTATCATGTGCTATCTTTTCCCTCATTCATGGAGTTGGTTAGTGCCCATCCTATGTTATTAGAGATGCTTAGTCCATTTGTTCACACATTCCATGATGATCCTATGCCTTGTAACAATGGTGATCATATACTAAGAAAAGTCCCAACATGTGATTCACCTATGCATGACATTAGTATACCTAGTTCTTACATTTCTTACATGTTGTGTTAGTTTCATAGATTCGTGTGCTTCACATGAAATATAATCTTCCGTACATAGTGATGAGCATATTGATGGTCATTATTTTACCTCCCATGTTGAGTCTATGGATATTTCTCCTTCACATTACCCTTCATCACATAATGATGGCTTATGCCTTGATGATACCTTATTAGCTTATCATGTTGATTTCATTGACATTGTTTTGTTTTCTCTTACATTGCATAATGATATTATAGGCCTTAGTGAGGAACTTTTACATGATGATAATGATGGATAGTGATACATCTTTACATGTAAAATCATTTTTTCTTGTTGATTATATACACATAGATGATGATATTCTATTGAGTGGTCAATTTAGATTGTATCTCTATGGTAGAGATTTAGAATGGTTGAATTCAACTTGTTTGCTCTACACTTCTTTTACTAGCTTAGAAAAGTATTTTATTACATATTTTTCTAGGCCTAATTCACATAAGGATACTATGGACTTAGGGATGGATCCTTCTAGTTTATCTTTTTATCCTAGTTCATCTATTAATATGGATTGTGTATCTCTTACACCAACTTTTCAAGATACCCCTAATTCACATGATTATCATTTTGTGGGCATACTCATCAAAGGTTAGGAAGAGGACACGATATTAATTTACTGATCTATTAAAATGACTTGTGTATCTCTTGCCATCAACCTATTGGGCCATACAAAAATGAGATGCATTTCTCTCTTTGTCTCTTGGAAGGTGTGACCTATGCTTTTATTACCAATTGTCTTCTACTATTTTTATTCTACACATTTTCTTGCCATCTTTATTCTATTCTACATTCCCTTTCTAATGTAAGTTTTTTCCAACATGTCTTATTAGCTTACTTCTAAATTTAGATTTTTTACATTATCCTTAAAAAAGGAAAAGAATACCATTAATTACATAATACATATATACATCCAAGACATTGAACAATAATTATGAAAACACAAAATAATGGCTAACACATTTTTTTCATATATATCATCTTTTCTATTACATATATCTTAAAGGACATATCTCATCAATCCCCATATAATAAAATAAATCCATTTGTTGTGCCTCTCATATTGATGTAGGAGCATATGGTTGCACAAGCAATTTGCATCACCCAAAAAATAGACTAGTGATTTGTCCGACCCTTATGCATGCACAATAGTGTAGTTTAGTTGCAATAAAGGCTTGAAGCCTTGCATCAAAGAAGAAATTTGTGTGGAGGTTAGAACTTGCACACTTAGTGTAGTTGAACAAAATGAAGATTACACACAAATAGAGTCTTATGCTCAAGTTGAACCTTGCATGACTCTATGCATTATAATAGCTTGTGTAATGCACTCTCTCTTGGTCAATTATGCTTTGCATGATCATTGACATGTGCACATTTGTGATGGAGAAAGATGAAGCATTGTCTATAAGAAGATCATTATAATTGAGATGGTGTAATAGAAGGAAGAGGAAGACGAAATATCCAACTTCCATAACTATTTCCTATGCCTTTAATTATCTAGACTAAAGTCATTGAGTTCATAGAGGAAATAGAGATATGGGTATTGAAAGGTTGGTAGCTAGAGTATGAAAATTTAGAGTTGATCTTGAGAAAAGATTATAGTTATTGTGACCCGAAGTTGTTAATATCCCATTTGGGATCTATTTAACTTTTTCATTTTTGAAAGATGTAATAAAACATAATGTTCCATGCCTATTTCTGTGTTTTCCTCATTTGATGTTTAATTCAATAATTAATCATATGAATGCTTTGAACTATAAGGGTTGTGTGGTCTAATGCATCCCTTCATTAGGACCCCTAGTCACAACTACACCATTTAGTATCAAAGTTCATTCAACCTATGAAGTAAATTTATGTTTTCCACATTTGTGAGAGTGGATAAAAAGAATGAAGTTATCTTTTATCATAGAGGCTATTGGGTAGAATGTGTAGTGAGTGAATTTGTTATAAAACATTTTTGAAAAAGCAAAATGGAAAATAGAGGGTTTCATCTTAGAAGAGGAAGAGGAATAAATTTACCTCCAAGAGTGGAAGATTTAGTGAACTTGATGTGAGATCTCCAAAAAAGGTTGGAAGCTATATTGAACCCTTGACAAAGAGAAGTAGACATAGATTCAAGTGATGATGAGGGACTTGAAGTTCATATGAATGAATTTGATCAAGACCCAAGAAAGGGTAGGTTTTTTATATCCATATCAAAAATAGGTGTAAAACCACGCATTGACATTCCAAACTATTCAAGGAGTTTATAATTAGAAGATTTGATAGATTGGATTATAGAATTAGATAAGTATTTTGAGTATGAGTTTATAGAATATCCTAATAAGGTGTGATATGTGTGTACTAAAGTGAAGGGGCATGAATCATTATAGTGGGGTCATTTCTAGACTGATAGATAAAGATAAGGGAAAGATAAAATTAGATCTTGTAACAAAATGGTTGCAAAGTTGAAAATGAAGTTTTTCCCATAGACTATGAGATGAATCTTTTCAAAAAACTATAGAACCTTAGAGAAAAGGATATCAATGTCAAAATCTATACTAAATTTTTTATTGATCTACCATTCATGTTCATCACATAGAGGATGGCATAGGGAAAGTCTTGAGGTATGTGAATGGATTGCAAATTTTGATTTAGGATGAGTTCAATATGATCAATTGAAAGTCAATGGAATAAGTTTATTAGTGTGCATTGAAGGTAGAAGAAATATTTTTTAGAAGGAAACAAAGAACAGTGCAAGGAAAAGGAAAGTTTGCATGAAAAAGGTGAAATGTGATGCATAGTGACAAAATAGAGCAAGTGCACATGTATGAGGGAGAAGTGAGCACATTGCATGGTTAGGATCCTACACAAATAGGAAGATAATCCTTTTGAGGAAGAGGACATGGATGACTTGTAGAGATTTCTTTAGAACATGATTTAGATGTGGAGAAATGTTGCATGTCTCATTCAAGTGTCCACATGCATATCAAAATAACATTATGTAAAACAAAAGCTAACAACCATGTTGCACAAGCTAACATGAAAAGTAGTACATTTGTCAATTTCATAGAAGAATCAAAGTGTGGAAAATCTCTCATGATGAAGAGAGTATTGTTGAAGCATGTATAAAGAAAGAGAATGTGCCAACATGTGTTGTGACCCGTCACATCAAGCCCCTAAAATTTAAATTTTGGGGACCCTTTCTTTGAATTTTCAAAATTGTTCTTTCTCATATAGCTTAATTGGAATTTAAATTTTCCTTTATGTTTTCCATGTTGGAATGGCATGTCTACATCTCATGTCCTAAAGAGGTCATTTTGTCTAAGAAGGGGTCATTTTGATATTAATAGGTTTAATTGTATTCTTCATTTTTTTCCTAAGTCTAATGTTTTAGTCTTATGTGTAAATGCCTTCGACTTCCCAAACCCCTTTACCATTGTTGTTGTAAGTTGTTTTGACTCCCCAAAACTTGCAATGGTCAAAATTGCAAGTCGCATTGAAACCCCAAAATCCCGTGTTTTTTCTTACAAACCATCCTGACACTCTAAACTCAGTTGGTGTGCCATTAATGGCACTTGCACAAGTGGGAGTAATACCCTAAAATGTTTCAAATTCCATATCTTCTGCATTCTCTCACTCATCTTTGGTGCTCCAACTTTCATAACTGTTGGCTCCCTTACGCACTTGCAATCTCAATTTCAACCACCTATTTGAAGGTAGATTTATGCATTAAACCAAATCTTTAATCTGTTTGCCTCTAGTTTTTATTTTCTAGTTTTGCAAATGTTAGGGTTTCCATAATGTTTCTTTGATTTGGTTTGGAACTATGGAAGTAATGTTGAATTTTACTATCTTCTTTGTTTGTTGTGATTAAATCCTTGTTTTTTTCTATCTTTTATGATTATTTTGTTTTAATATTTGGTTTTTGCCTCTAGTTTTTTAACCCTCATCCCTATTTTTTCCCATGCCCTAACTGTTGGGTATGAGATAAGTTAGTGATTTTGACTAATTTGAACACTTATATTTGAAACCTAAGGATGAAATCTTATTTCTGCCTAATAGTGGACCTTGTGCAACTCATTAAAACTTAGTTAAATCAAATTTTAGCCCTATTTTCAGAAAAAAGTTTTGGTTTTCTAGGTTTTTGCACTTTCATTTCTCTTTGGAATTTGTAGTTTGCTACAAAATTCATATAAACTCTAAATTCTAGCTTCATAAACCAAAAAAACTTTGCAGTTTACAATTTGTAAATTGTTGTCAACTGTACACGAAGTTTGAACTCTGATTGCAAACCAAACTCCCAAAAGTTTTGGTATTTTGAAAAAACTTGCACAATGCACACCACATCCAAATTTTAGCCAACAATCACAATTCATTTGTAGTTTGCAACTTTGGCAAACTACAACTAGAGTTATATGGAGTCTGTTTGTAGTTCAAAAACCCAATTTTTTTTTCAATTTCTAACCCAACTGCCAACTGCAAGCCACATGTGAAATCTAATTGGAAACCAAACTCTTCTTGCACTTTGCAATTTCTTTCTAGTTGTGCACTAGGCCCAAAATCTAAATTGTAACATGCAATCTAGGCTCAAAGTCTAAACTACAACAAAACATCAAAATACTCTTTTTGAAGGTTTTAACTCCCACAAATTGTAAATTTGTTCATTTTAATCATTATAAATTATGAATTAGGTATTATTGAACATATTTTACATTAATTGATCAAAATTTTAGGGTATTCATAAAAATTATAAAACTAGACAATTAACTTAAGGTAACCATTTCTAGGAACCATTTAACTAGATATGACCTCACCTACAAAAATGAAGTACAAATACAAAGGGGTCATACTAGCATCCAAGTTTGTGAATGAATGGATAAATATAATGGATATAGACCTAGGATAAATTGTCTCGAAGAGTTCCATAGAAGGATGGCCTAGGACAAGGCCTAGATGTCTAGCAAAGTCAAGAGTTTGAAAGCTAGTGGATTGGTTCAAGCTACTAGTTTTCTTGTTACACTGTAATATCCTAACCTAGTTATGACTTGTGCCAAAAATTACAACCCAATCACAAGAGAGATAAGAACACTTGAAGATAATACAGTGTTACTTATCTAACCCCAAAACATTAAGGAGATCTTTGACATCCCATCCAAGGATTCCCATGTAAATCTAACCTTGGAATCTACACAAGAATATTGTGATAAGAATTTGGATCATTGTCTTGCAAAAATTAATGGAGATTATCTTTGGAAGCCATAGGCTACACTTCCTATATTTCCCAAGAAACTATTAGAAGTGATTTCATAGAAGTGGTTAATGACCACATAACCTTGCTAAGTAGAGTCACAGGCCAAGAGAATGCGAAGGAGTTGCAAACATGGATGTACAGATATATTGTAAAGATATTGGTAGGAAAGGAATTCATTAATTGATCAAATCTAATAAGCAACACTCTACATGATCAATTAACCAATGTGGCACAAACAAAGAAGTTTTATATGACATCATACTTGGTGTATTCCCTTGCCAGGAGGCAACAATTTTTAGGGCAATAGATGGAAGGAGTAATAAGGGTAGGCCAACAAAAAGTATATGAATATTATATCCATAGTTGGAAATGAATGAAACCACCTAATATTTTGTCATAGTTAATGATGGCTTTGTGTTTTTCATAATTAGAATGTTGGAAGGTGATTTTGGGCAAAGGGTTTTACCTCAAGCCAATACTAAAATAGATAAATATGGTTGTTGGTTTATTTAGTTTCCAAAATTTCCCTATATCAAAGTTAGGGCATTTGATAAGGCTCCCTATAAATTGCCTAAATATGTCAGTGATAATTTGATAATACTAGAATTATGTAGGCAACTTTCAAATGTTCATAAATCATGTTCAGAGAAGAAGGTGAGGGGACCTTGGTACCCTATAATAAACTAACATCAATTTCTAACAAGCCAAGCTACTAAGACTGAAAAGACAAAGATGGCATAGTGGAACCTCAATAGCAAGGCCATGTTTTAATCCCAAAACAACTATTAAAGGATTGAGACATATTTACAAACACAAAGAAAGATTAGAAGACTTTTGGTCAAACTACGATGATGAATGTGAAGTAGAAGGGAGTATACAAGGCTTACTACCCACTAACTAAAAGTCTACTATATAGCATCCATACCTAATGTAATAAAAGATGATGGGAATGTACTCGATTTAGCATATAATACAGAGAAGATTGCTTCTAAACCATTGGCCAAAATTGATTGGGGTCAAAAGGATATCAATGATCTAGATTTAAAGACAGAAATTTCTGAAAAGAATAGAGGATTGGTTGATTAAGATGAGAATCAAACATGGGTTGCCCATTGCAGAACTCAAGGCACTCAGTCTCATCCAAGATGATTAACTAGAACCATCTTCCTCTACACCCAAGTCTCCTTCTCACCAAGTCCCTGCACCCTAGGTTCCTTTACTAGATACTCCACCACCTCCTCAAACCTCAGTGAATTTACAAGCTAGTTCCTCCTAGGTTGTGCAAAAGAAGGAACAACCAATAACAATTTCTTCTCCAAAAAGGACCCCACACCATAGAGGACAATCTATCACTAATCTTAAGGGGATCCTTGATTATGGGAGTGAATTGTATTCCTCTTCTTTAGAAATCACCTCCTCCTCCACATCATCCTCCAAGGCAAGATTTGTAACAAGATGTATAGAAGCCCATGGGACAACAAGATATGGAAGTTGAACAACAAATTGGGAGGTAGGAAATAAAAATTAAACAATTGAATGAGCAAGAGAAGGAATTTGAACAAGATTTTGAACAAGAGGTTGATCAGGAAAATAGGGATGAAACATAAAATAAATAACTACAAATGGAGGAACCTCAGCTAGAGAAACCATTGGATAGAGAAGAGGGCCATCAGCAAGAAGAGAAACCACAAGAATAATAAATAGATAAAGAAAGTCATTAGGAAGAGGAAGTAGACCAAGAAGAAAGATAGCTAGAGTCACAAGATTAGGCGACTTCTAAAGAGAACCTTAGGGTGAAAATACTCCTTAATGGTTTGATCAGATAATTTAGAGTAAGAAGAGCGCATTGAAACAACCCATGGATGACCTTACAAAATTATCATCCATCATTTCCAAGCCACACTCCCAAAGAAATCTAGAGTTCGATCTACTATTACTACAAATACATAGGGAGCTTGGCAAGCCTAGATCATTACTCCCTTGAAAGATGTAGTGGAGACCCAATTGAATCCATTTGACTCACAGTCACTATAGTTTCATTGGTAAGACCTTCTAAGGGATATGGGAATCAAATTGTAAAATCCTCAGTGGAATGCATGATAAAGAAGATGGAAAAAGACAAGGCAACCAAGCAAGAGCTTAGAAACAAAGTTGCTCATTTGACTACATATATTAAAAATATAGTAGGAACTACAGATCCCATGGATGCATCTTCAGCTCCTTCTTCAACAACAGGTTCAAGTTCAAGTATGCCATAGGTGAATAAGGTAAAAAGTATCGTTACAACTAACAAGAATTGGAGTAGTGAATTGCTAACACTAGGGAATGAAACACTTGAAATAATGATAGATGAAAGCTAAAAATTTGCAATTTAGGAAGACACAATGAAGATAATGGATGAAATTATTGATCACGAAATGAATGATATCAATTTTGATCTTCCCCATCTTGTGCAAATAGTTTTGACAAATCCTCAAATTTTGATCAATGAGGGTGTTATATATGGAAAAATGTATTTGTATATAAAACCTTGGTGAAATCTTATAGTTTTAGGAAGGCAATTTTGCAAAGTTTTTGTGTAATTAATTATTAGTGTAGCTTATATTAAGTTTACTTAGGTAAGCATTATTTATTTAAATATGGAAATAAGAGCACATGTCATCTCCTTGATTAATGGGAGCACATGCCACATCTACCTGATTCAACTCCTTGATTGATGGTAGTTAGGTGTCACATCTCCCTCATCAAGGTGAGCTCAATTGGTCATCAAAATGAGTTCACTTGACACCTCTGCTCTTATAGTTGAGTCAATCTCTAGTTTATTACTCTCCTTAGGGACATTTGTCACCTTGACTTATGCATGCTTGAGCCTATATATTGTAGTCATTTCCTTCATTTTTACATCTTGAACACCTTGAATAAAGATATTGGAATGTTGTTATTCTTAATTTGTTTGCATATTGAATTAGTGTCAGCTTATTATTCTTTATTGGGTAGATTTGTAGTTATTGCAAAATTCTAACACAGTATCAAAGTAGGGAAATTTAGGTGTAAAATAATTCAAATAGGATATTATCTTAGCTTTCTTTGCACCTAGGTTTATATTCTAGCAATTTGGGTGTTTTTAGATCACTCATTGTAGGAGGCATCTGGGGAAGAAATTGACTATTCCATTATATTTATAAGGGTCAAGTTAGCTAATTTAGTGATGCAGGAGCATCCCTAATTCAAGAGAAATTTTGCATCAACCAAAAACATTTGCATTTCATTTTGGTTTGTAGTTCAGTTTGTTCCTTTTCATTTTCCAGTTCAGTCAGAAGCAGTTTCTGCTCTTTGGTCTGGTATTCTACCGCAGTTGCATTTCACACCTTGTGGATCTGGACTTAGCATATACATTCATTCATATACATCATATCCAGAGTTTAGAGCATTTGGATCAGTTATCGGAAAGATATCGCTACCAAAAGATCGACTGTTTTCTCATAACAGAGCATCTTGATAGTCTATGGTAACCAGCTGAAGGAGAAAATTACGAAAGCATTTCCTGATCTTTGGAGCCTGATGACACATCAATCAATGATCTTTGGTTCATGGGTGACCTTCCTCAGAGATCTGCACTTCATTTCATTCATTTTCTGAAAGTGTTCTATGCATTTGGGTCTGACCTATCTATGCACACATTACAACTCTTCTTTGGAGTTTGTGACCTTCCTTGGCCGACGTGGAGGAATATATTGGTCTAGAGATGGTATATATTAATGTAATATATCCTTAGGAAAATAGTAATCAAGTAGTTCATAACATAGTGATAGCTGATAGTTTAGATTTTGTGCGAAGGAGCTTCAAAGCTTTATCTTGTGCATGTATGTAATCAGGCCTATGAGCCCAAATTGTAAGCCCACATGTTGCCGGCTAGATTGTATTTGAATTCTTTGATATACCAAATGAGTGAATCTACATTTGTTCCATTAATTTGAGTTGTTTCCATTGTGTTTAATCTTGCTGCATAGTCCAGACAATTCATTCTGTGAACCCTTGTACCGTGACTGCACCAAGTGGTATTAGAGTGAAAGTTTGAATCTTTGGGAACAAATTGAGTGAAGTTGGCGAGGGAATTTCATAAGATCTTGTTGTGGACAGATCATCGAATTGAGGCAGGTTACTTGTGTTGCAACCGATCACCGATCGTGAGGCAGTTGTTTACCTTGTAGCCCGATCGCCGAACCTAAGGCAGTTTACACTTGATCCTAGGAAGAATGCCGCCAAGGAGAGTTGCTGCTTTTGGAACAATGGCTGGAAGAATGGATGAGATGATGGAGATGATGAAAATAATGCAAATTTGTTTGGATGTTGTTGAAGAAGATAGGCACGTAGAGGATTGACACTAAGACCTAATGTTGAAAGCGATGAGGAAGAAGAATTTCAATCTACTGAACAAACTGGTGAAACCCTAGGAGGCGATGAAGAAGAAGAATCAGATGAAGTAAAGATGTTATGAGCTATTTCAAAGATTGGAAAGAGACCTAGAGTTGATATGCCGAATTATACTAGTAATCTGAACCCTAAAGAATTGATTGACTGGATAAATGACATGGAAGAATACTTTGAATATGAGGAAATTAAAGATTCGGAGAAGGTGAAACTTGCAAAGACAAAGTTGAAAGGACATGCTACTATATGGTGGAAAGAAGTTCATTTGGAAAGAAATAGAAGAGGGAAAGAAAAGATTATAAAGTAGGATCAGATGGTGATAAAGTTGAAGAATCAGTTTATACTTGCTGACTATGAGTTGGAGCTGTTGAAGAGATTGCAAAACCTAAGACAAAAGGAGAAATCTGTGAAAGAGTGCACTGAAGAATTTCATAAAATGATCATAAGAACAGGACATAGTGAAGCAAGCAAGGAGAAAGTGGCTAGATACATCAATTGACTAAGATTGAACATTCAAGAAGAGCTAAGCTTGGTAAGGATGACATCTTTGGAAGAAGCATATCAATTTGCACTAAAAGTTGAAGAGAAACTAAATAAAAGGCATGATCAGAGACAAAGAGGTAGAGGAGGTAAATTTCAGAGAGGAAGGACTTATTCCAGAGGAGACAGATCATATCCAGAGTAGAACAAGTCTGACAGCTTGTTGAAGAAGGATGACAAAGATAACAATGCTTACCGGAGAGATGACAAAAATTTTTACCAGAGAGGAAATCATAGTGCTTACCAGAATGAAGGATACAAAAGAGAAGGAAGAGGACTTGATAAGAGAACATTCAGAGGTACTTGTTTCAAGTGTGGAGGCGAAGGACATAGAGCATTTGAATGTAATCAGGGTAGTACAAGTAAGAGGACAGAAAATAGTAGAAGAGCAGCCTATGTTGAAGAAGAACATGTTGGATCACCTAGTTCAGTTGGCAAACCTGAGAAAGGAGAATCACTTGTGATGAAGAGAGCACTATTTTAAATAGAGACAAATGAGGAACCACCGTAGAGGAAAAGTTTGTTCAGAACTAGATGCAAATCTGGAGGTAAGTGTTGTAAAGTTGTAGTTGATAGTGGTAGTTCAGATAACCTAGTTTCAAGGGAGATGGTAACTAAGCTGAAGTTGGAAAGATTGAAACACCCTAAGCCCTATTAGATAGCATGGATTCAGGATGATCATAAGGTACTGGTGAGTGAACAATGTTTGGTGAAATTTCATATTGGATCTTATCATGATGAAGTCTTGTGTGATATTATGCCTATGGATGTTTGTCATATCTTGTTGGGTAGACCTTGGCAGTATGATAGAAAAGCTATACATGATGGGAGAAAGAATACATATACTATAACATCAAATGGAAAGAGAATTACTTTGATTCCTTTGGAGGATGACCCTAAGAGTGAAGTATGTGGGAATGCTAGAATCTGTTTGGTAGATGGAAGGAAATTTTTGGATGGTTTGAGACATGAGAATATGTGTTATGCCTTGATTCCTAAGAAGCCTAAAACATTGAAGAAAGAGACTGAAGAGTCACAACCAGAGGAGATAAGAGAACTGCTGACAGAGTATGAAGACATCATATCAGATAATGTACCTACATGATTGCCACCTATGAGGAGTATCAGTCATCACATGGCTCTTATACCAGGAGAAAGTTTACCTAACAAAGTAGCACATAGAATGACACCAATAGAGAATGAAGAATTGAATAGATAGATACAAGAGTTGTTGAGGAAAAGTTTGATTAGAGAAAGTTTGAGCCCTTGTGTAGTACCTACAGTGTTAGCACCGAAGAAGGATGGAGAATGGAGAATGTGTACTGACTCTAGAGCAATAAACAAGATCACAGTTAAGTATATATTTCCTTTACCTAGGATGGATGATATCATAGATTGTTTGAGTGGGGCAAGATATTTCACAAAGATAGATTTGAAGAGTGGATACCATCATATCATAATCAGAGAAGGAGATGAATGGAAGACTACTTTTAAGACAAATGAAGGCTTGTATGAGTGGTTAGTGATGCCTTTTGGATTGACAAATGCACCGAGTACTTTCGTGAGGTTAATGAATGAAGTTCTAAATAAATTCTTGGGTAAGTTTCCTATTGTGTACTTGGATGATATTCTGATTTTTAGTAAGACAAAAGAGGAATATTATGGCATATTAGACAAGTTTTGCAGAGATTGAGAGAAGAGAAATTGCTGGTAAACATCAAGAAGTGTAGTTTCATGAAAGAAGAGTTGGTATATTTGGGATTTGTGATTTCTACGGAAGGATTGAAGATGGATCCTGAGAAATTAAAAGCAATTGTTGAATGGCCTACACTAGAGAGCATTGGAGAGCTTAGATCATTTCATGGCTTGGCTAGTTTCTACCGGAAGTTCATCAAAAATTTTAGTTCAGTTTGTAACCCTATGACAAAGACAATGAGAGGAGACAGAAAGGATTTCAAGTGGACATCTGGAGTAGATAAAAGTTTTGAATTGTTGAAGCAGAAAGTGATAGAGCAACCTGTTTTGGCATTACCAAATTTCAATAAGGTATTTCAAGTTGATTGTGATGCAAGTGGAAATGCAATTAGAGCAGTGTTAAGTCAGGAAGGTAGACCTGTAGCATATTTCAATGAGAAGTTGAATGATGCAAGGAGGAGATATTTAGTTTATGATCAGGAGTTCTATGCCATAATTCAAGCCTTGAAGAAGTGGAGACATTAATTATTGCCTAAGGAGTTTGTGTTGTATACAAATCGTCAAGCTTTGCAGTATTTGAACAGTCAAGGTAAGTTGAATCAGAGACATATGATATGGGTAGATTTCATGCAAAGTTATACATTTGTGTTGAAGCATAGGAGCAGAAAATCAAACAAAGTTGTTGATGCATTGAGTAGAAGAAGAAACATGTTGACAGAAATGAGAGTTGAAGTGTTGGGTTTTGATGAATTAAAGAACATGTATGAGGGAGACACTGATTTTGCAGAACCTTGGAAAGGATGTAGAGAACCTGTTGTGATAGATAGGAGTAAGTGGTTGGACTATTTCATTCAAGAAGATATGTTGTTCAAAGGAAACCAGTTGTGCATACCTAAGAGTTTGATGAGAGATAATTTGATCAAGGAGAAGCATAGTGGTAGATTGGTAGGACATTTTGGCATTGATAAGACAGTGGCTTTGGTGAGTGAAAATTACTTTTGGCCTTAGATACATAAGGATGTTCAAAGATTTGTGCAGATTTGTAGAGTTTGTCAAGTTGCAAAAGGGAGTAGTCAAAACACTGGATTGTATAAACCTTTGATAGTACCAGAGAGACCTTGGGAAGACATAAGCATGGATTTCATAATGGGATTGCCAAAGACACAGAGATGACAGGATTAAATACTTGTATTGGTTGATAGATTTTCAAAGATAGCTCATTTCATACCTTGTAAGAAGACAACTGATGCAGTGCATGTCATTGACCTATTTTTCAAGGAGATTGTGAGATGGCATGGATTACCTAAGAGTATAGTTTCAGACAGAGATACAAAATTTCTTGCATACTTTTGGAAGACACTTTGAAAGAAGATGAAGACAAAATTGAAGTTCAGTTCAACTTTTCATCCATAGACATAGGTAGTGAATAGGAGTTTGGGAAACTTGTTGAGATGTTTGGTTGGAGAAAAGACAGGAAGTTAGGATTTGATTCTTTTGCAAGCAGAATTTGCATACAATAATTCAATACATAGGAGCACTGGAAGAACACCTTTTGAGATTGTTACCGGAGTGAATCCTAGAGGAGTTGCAGAATTGAGGGACATCAGCATGGAAGAAAAGAGAAGTGCAGAAGTAGAAGAATTTGCAGATCACATGAAGACAGTGCATAATCAAGTGAAGAAGCATTTGGAGAATATGAATAGTAAGTACAAAGAGAAGGCAGATGAGAAGAGAAGACATAAGGAATTTGAAGTGGGAGAAGAAGTGATGGTGTACCTAAGAAAAGAAAGATTTCTAGTTAGGACATATAACAAGTTGAAGATGAAGAAGTTTGGACCTTGCAAGATACTCAGGAAATTTGATTCAAGGAATGCATATGAAGTGGAGTTACCAGAGACATTGGGTATTTCACCTATTTTCAACATTGCAAACCTTTATCAGTATCATGAAGCAGAGTTTAGTGACAGCATGGAAGAATACATGAAGAAGCAGTTACCACACAAAGCATCGGAGCAGATTGAGGACATTTTGGACAACAGAGTTGGACGCAGCACTAGAGGACGACAATACAAAGAATATCCTGTGAAGTGGAAAAGTAGACTAGAAGAAGATTCATCATGGATTTCTCGGGCTAAGTTGGACTGTCTTAGTTCTCCCCTAGCCCCAGCAAACTTTTTCAATAACCCTAGATGTGTGATGCAGGAGCATCCCTGGTTCAAGTGCAATCTTGCATCAACCAAAAACATTTGTATTTCATTTTAGTTTGCAGTTTAGTTTGTTCCTTTTCAATTTCTAGTTCAGTTCAGGCAGTTCAGTCAAAAGCAGTTTCTACTCTTTGGTCCAGTATTCTACCGCAGTTGCATTTCACACCTTGCGGATCTGGACTTAGCATCTAAATTCATTCATCTACATCATATCTAGAGTTCAAAGCATTTGGATCAATTACCGGAAAGATATCGCTATTAGAAGATCGACTATTTTCTCATAATAGAGCATCCTGACAGTCTATGGTAACCAACTGAAGGAGAAACTTGGGGAAGTATTTCCTGATCTTTGGAGCCTAATGACACATCATTCAATGATCTTTGGTTCATGGCCAACCTTCCCTAGAGATTGGTGCAGGAGCACATTCTCTGTAGTGCAGGGTCATCTTTTCTTTTGTTTTCTCATAAGGCTCTTAAGCCATTTCATTTTGTAATAAGGGTCAATTTGGTCCCATGAATGTAATTGTGCAAGGCAAATAAGTGATTTGCTTGTATGAAGGGTAAACCAATGGCTAACTGATTTGAAAATCAGTTTGCACGGTTGGCGGGGATAACTGCTGTCTCTACATCTTCTTTAGAGGCAGGTTGTATGTCACACGGGGCAGAGAGAGAAGTGTGTATTACAACAAGTTCTTTTTGATAACTAAATAAAGAGAGTTCTGGGTATGATCTGTGTTGATTTTCTTGGTTGTTCTTAGTGATTTTGATATCTTTATCCTGATTTTGCAATTGGAACCCTAACCGGATGCTATCTGTCAATCCATAGTGACTCTGTAGTGTGCAGACGGTGTAAAACCCACGGTTCCACAGTGGCTGGTTCGTAACCTAGGAGTAGGGTTTTGATTCATACATGGAGGCCCTTTCCTCTATCCACTGAAGCCCTGTATAGTATCAGTGTGATGGGGGAAAGACTTCTCACATTTGTTGTTGTTGAATTCTTACCTAGGAAGCCAGCGAACTCAGTCAAGTTCGACTAGACATCGTCATGTGGCTAGTTGGGAAATTGATGTAAGGTGAATGGTGTCATTTGGGGATTAGATTGATACAAGTGATCGAGGGTTGATATATGAAGCGGCCAAATTCCATTGTTTTGTCGAAAGGAATCTGAGTTCGGCGTCATAGAACAGTTGGGAGCCTATCGGCGTGAGATCAAGTGTCGGAATAGTTTTTTGAAGGACCACTGATAGACTATGTCTAACCGATGAAACTGGCATCAGCGTGAAATACTCTCCGTCTTACCGAAGATTGGTATAGTGTCGGAGACACATACCATCGTTGTTTGCATCGGCGATATAAACGAAATCAGGCTAAGGAAAATACACTCAGTCGACGGTATACCGTTTCACCGATCGGTGAGACATCCTCGGAGTATCGCCGATAAAGAGTATCAGCGTGAGGAACCTTGTCGGGGGAAGCCGAGAAGTCACGGCGACCGTTAGAGTCCCGCCGATAGAAGTTCATCGGGAGGAGTTCAAGAAGTCTCAGCGACAAAGGACTCGTCGGAATGAGATGAACCATCGGGGCCACGAACTGGAGTCTTACCAAAGCGGAAGGTCTGGCCGATGTACCCGACAGTATCGGTGAGAATTTGGCCATCGGGACAAAAGAATAAGGAGCGGCCGATAGTTCATGTCTTTCCGAAGAGAAGACATCCTTGACTTCGCCGAAACACTGGAGGATCTCTTGCCGATAGGGAAGATATAGGCAAATACTTCATTCGCTTCTACTGGCACTCTGCATCAAATTGGTATCAGAGCCAATATTCTGAATCACAGCCGTGTATGTCAGACGAAGAATTGGAGATAGAAACAGAGGCTAGCATAATGCCTCCCAAGACGATGAGCAAAGCAGCCATCCAGAAGATGGTGGAAGAAATGCTCAAAGAGAGACTGAAGGAAGAAAGATCCAAAGAGAAGGATGGAAGCATTTCTGAGTCAGAAGAGGACGAAGAAGGAGAAACTGGGGAGAATCCTCAAGGAGAAGGTATGACTGCTGATCAAAAGGCATTTCTGAACGCACTCAAGGGTCATGGAGATAGTGGTGATCCGAAAATGGATGTTCCCACGTTCAATGGGAAACTGGATGGAGATACTCTTGTGGACTGGATTGAAGCCATAAGTAATTACTTTGACTTCAAAGAGTATAGTGACAGTAAGAAAGTAAAGTTTGCAAAGACCAGACTGAGAGGTTCTGCATTGGTTTGGTGGAACTACACTCAATGTGAAAGGGAGAAGGTTGGAAAGAGTCCAATCACCAAGTGGAGCAGAATGGTGGCCATGCTGAGAGCCAAATTTCTACCATGTGATTATGATCTGCAGAGTATCAGAAAGTTTAATCATCTTAGGCAGAAACATATGGACGTGGCTACATACACTGAAGAATTCCACAGATTGAGCATGAGGGCCAATCACAGAGAAGAAGAAAAAGAGATGGTGGCCAGATACCTGGATGGTCTGAGGTATAATATACAGGATGAGTTCAGTATGGTGGTTCCCAAGACTGTGGATGAATGTTTTCAGTTAGCCTCTAGGGCCGAGGATAAGCTGAAAAGGAGAGGTGATCAAAATAACAGAGGAAGAGGTGGCAGGAACAATAGAGGAAGAGGTAATTTTGGCAGAGGACAGCCAAACAAAGGTGAAAGCTCAAGTCAACAAGAATCACGTTCTGATACAAAACAAAAAGGTGGTGGTTTCGGAGGTTGGAGAAGACCTAATGGCAGAGGAAGAGGTGGTGGTGCAGGCAGAGAACATGGAGTCTTCACTGGAAGATGTTACAACTGCAATCAAGTAGGCCACACTGCAAGTAAGTTCCCTGAGAAGGCATCTAGCTCTCATGATGGTGGGAGAAGGAACCAACTATTGCAGGAGGATGATTGTCAGAGTGTAAACTCACCAATTGGTAGTGCTGCACCAGTACTTGAAGGAGAGAACATGATGATTAAGAGGACCCTCGTGAAGATGCCATTGAAGCAGGAGCCCCCACAAAGGAAGAATCTCTTCAGAACCCAAGGAATAGCATATGGTAAGCTCTGTAAAATCATTGTTGATTCAGGTTCTACTGAAAATGTAGTGTCTACTGAAATGGTAGAAAAGTGTAGACTGAAAAGATTACCCCATCTTAATCCTCACAAAATATCTTGGTTGAATAAGAATCAGAACTATTTGGTGGAAGAACAAACTTGGGTAGAGTTTGAACTAGGTGATTATAGGGATAAGGTGCTATGTGAAATTATTCCTATGGATGCTTGTCACCTTCTTCTTGGACGACCTTGGCAGTATGATGTGAAGGCACAGCATGATGGTGAAAAGAATACATATATGATCACCAAGAATGGTAAGAAGTTTCAGATGGATCCCTTACCAGAGCAGGTTGGAGAGAAGAGCAATGACAACAGTGTCATGTTAGTGAGTGGCAAAGAGTTCCTACAACTCATGAAGGAGGAGGATACCCAAGGGTATGCACTGATGATGAAGCCTGTATCCAATCAGCAAGGCAAACAGCAGAAGGAGATTCCATTGGAAGTGCAACAATTACTGGATAAGTACCAAGATCTTGTGGTAGAGGATACTCCTAACTCCTTACCACCTATGAGGGACATAAGTCATCAGATTGACTTGATACCTGGAGCCACATTACCCAACAAAGCTGCCTACAAGTTGATACCACAACAGAATGAAGAAGTAGGTAGACAGATTCAAGAACTTTTGGAGAAAGGTTTGATTAGGAAAAGTCTTAGTCCATGTGCAGTCCCTAGTGTACTTGCTCCTAAGAAAGATGGCAAATGGAGATTATGCACAGATTCAAGGGCTATCAATAAGATCACCATAAGGTATAGATTTCCTATGCCAAGAATTGAGGATCTGTTGGACTATCTTGGTGGTTCATGTTACTATTCCAAGATTGATTTGAAATCTGGTTATCACCAGATCAGAATAAGGTAGGGAGATGAATGGAAGACTGCTTTCAAAACAAATGAAGGTCTCTATGAGTGGCTTGTTATGCCATTTGGACTTAGTAATGCTCCAAGCACATTCATGCGGTTGATGAATGAGGTACTTGTAGAATTTATTGGAAAATTTGTTATTGTTTATCTTGATGACATATTGATTTTCAGCAGGACCAAAGAAGAGCATGTGAAGCATCTTGGACAGGTGTTAAAGAAATTGCATGAGAGTAAGTTGATGATCAACTTGAATAAATGTGATTTTATGAAAACTGAACTAGTGTATCTTGGATTTGTGATTTCCAATGGCTGTTTGAAAATGGATCCTACAAAAGTTGAGGCTATTCTCAATTGGCCTACTCCTAAGACAGTAGGAGATGTAAGAAGTTTTCATGGTTTGGCAACTTTTTACAGGAAGTTCATTAAAGGATTTAGTCACATAAGTGCTCCTATTCTCAATACCATCAAGGGTGGAGTGAATTGTAAATTTCAATGGACAAAACAAGCAGATGATAGTTTTGAACTGTTGAAACAGAAAGTGGCTGAGTTACCTACGTTGGTACTCCCTGATTTTGACAAAGTATTTGTTGTGGAATGTGATGCAAGCCAACAGGCTATAGGTGCTATTCTTAGTCAGGAAGGACATCCAGTAGCATTCTTTTCAGAGAAGTTGAATGAGGCCAAACAGAGGTATTCTACCTATGACCTAGAGTTGTATGCAATGGTGCAAGCTCTGAAAAAATGGAGACATTATTTACTTCCAAAAGAGTTCATTGTTTTTACTGACAACCATGCTCTTAGCTTCCTAAATAGTCAAGAAAAGTTGAATCATCGGCACGTCAAGTGGATGGAACAATTGCAGGCCTATACCTTCACTATTAAGCATAAGAAAGGTGTTGCCAACAAAGTGGCAGATGCTTTGAGTAGAAGGATACTGGTCATACAGGAAGTACAAATGGAACATATGGGTCTAGAATGTTTGAAGGAGTTGTACAAGGATGATGCAGATTTCAAGGCTGCCTATGAAGTGTGTGCAAGTTTGGCTAACACTTTTCATGGTGAGTATTCTGATTTTGTGCTACAAGAAGGACTCCTATTTAAAGGTAGTTTGTTGTGTGTTCCTAAATGTTCAATGAGGGACAATATCATCAAGGAGAAGCACAATGGAGCCTTAGGAGGACATTTTGGGTTGGACAAGACTTTGGAACAAGTCACCAGGTTCTATTATTGGCCCAAGGTATAGACAGATGTAAGGAGATATGTTGCAAGCTGTACCATATGTCAAAAGGCCAAAGGTATGTCTTCTAATGCTGGTTTGTACCAACCACTGCCCATTCCCACCAGACCTTGGGAAAGCATTAGTATGGACTTTGTGCTTGGTCTTCCTAGGACAGCAAGGGGTGTAGACAGTGTTTTTGTCATTGTGGATAGGTTCAGTAAGATGGCTCATTTTGTGCCATGCAAATGCACAAATGATGCATCTCATATTGCTGGTCTCTTTTTCAGAGAGGTGGTCAGAATTCATGGTTTACCCCTATCAATTGTTACTGATAGAGACTCCAAATTTGTTGGTCATTTTTGGAGGACCCTATGGAGAAAATTGGGCACACAGTTGTCTTTCTCATTAGCCTACCATCCCCAGACTGATGGTCAGACTAAGGTTGTTAATAGGTCCTTGGGAAACCTTTGAGATGCCTTACCAAACAGCATGGATTGGCATGGGATTTAGTGATCAGTCAAGCTGAATATGCTTATAATGATTCAAGAAACAGAAGTACTGGGAAAAGCCCTTTTGAAATAGTTTATGGTTTCCACCCAAGAGGACCACTTGAACTCAAAGACCTCCAAGGATGGGATAAAAGGAGTGCTCTAGGAGAAGACTTTGCTGCTACCATGAAAACAGTACATGATCAGGTCAAGCTTCAGTTGGAGAAAACTGTCTCCAAGTACAAGGATAGGGCAGATCTGAAGCGAAGGGAGGTACACTTCAAGGTAGGAGATTTGGTGATGGCCTACCTCAGAAAGGAAAGATTACCTAAGGGGCAACCAACCAAATTGTTGATGAAGAAGATAGGACCTTGTAAGGTAGTGCATAAATTTGGTCCAAATGCATATGAGATAGAATTACCATCTGGCCTTGGTATCTCTCCCATTTTCAATGTTGCAGACCTGTTCCCTTTTAGCCCTCCATTACATGCTGAAGATGGCTTAGATGCTGTGATTGAAGATGAAGACTGGATCAGAGATTTACCTCCAAGTAAGCCTTTGCAATTGGAATGCATTTTGGATTCCAAAATTGTCAAGAAGACAAGGAAAGGGGTATACAAAGACTACTTGGTCAAGTGGCAGGATCTTCCTAATTCAGAGGCAACCTGGATGAGTGAAGCAGATATTCTAAAACATGGGATGACACTTCAGCAGTTAGCAACTCAAGGGACTTGAGTTTTTCCTGCAGGGGGAGTATGGTGCAGGAGCACATTCTCTGTAGTGCAGGGTCATCTTTTCTTTTGTTTTCTCATAAGGCTCTTAAGCCATTTCATTTTGTAATAAGGGTCAATTTGGTCCCATGAATGTAATTGTGCAAGGCAAACAAGTGATTTGCTTGTATGAAGGGTAAACCAACGGCTAACTGATTTGAAAATCAGTTTGCACGGTTGGCGGGGATAATTGATGTCTCTACATCTTCTTTAGAGGCAGGTTGTATGTCACACGGGGCAGAGAGAGAAGTGTGTATTACAACAAGTTCTTTTTGATAACTGAATAAAGAGAGTTCTGGGTATGATCTGTGTTGATTTTCTTGGTTGTTCTTAGTGATTTTGATATCTTTATCCTGATTTTGCAATTGGAACCCTAACCGGATGCTATCTGTCAATCCATAGTGACTCTGTAGTGTGCAGACGGTGTAAAACCCACGGTTCCACAGTGGCTGGTTCGTAACCTAGGAGTAGGGTTTTGATTCATACATGGAGGCCCTTTCCTCTGTCCACTGAAGCCCTGTATAGTATCAGTGTGATGGGGGAAAGACTTCTCACATTTGTTGTTGTTGAATTCTTACCCAGGAAGCCAGCGAACTCAGTCAAGTTCGACTAGACATCGTCATGTGGCTAGTCAGGAAATTGATGTAAGGTGAATGGTGTCATTTGGGGATCAGATTGATACAAGTGATCAAGGGTTGATATATGAAGCGGCCAAATTCCATTGTTCTGTCGAAAGGAATCCGAGTTCGGCGTCACAGAACAGTTGGGAGCCTATCGGCGTGAGATCAAGTGTCGAAATAGTTTTTTGAAGGACCACCGATAGACTATGTCTAACCGATGAAACTGGCATTGGCGTGAAATACTCTCCGTCTTACCGAAGATTGGTATAGTGTCGGAGACACATACCATCGTTGTTCGCATCGGCGAGAGAAACGAAATCGGGCTAAGGAAAATACACTCAGTCGATGGTATACCGTTTCACCGATCGGTGAGACATCCTCGGAGTATCGCCGATAAAGAGTATCGGCGTGAGGAACCTTGTCGGGGGAAGCCGAGAAGTCACGGCGACTGTTAGAGTCCCGCCGATAGAAGTTCATCGGGAGGAGTTCAAGAAGTCTCAGCGACAAAGGACTCGTCGGAATGAGATGAACCATCGGGGCCACGAACCGGAGTCTTACCGAAGCGGAAGGTCTGGCCGATGTACCTGACAGTATCGGTGAGAACTTGGCCATCGAGACAAAAGAATAAGGAGCGGCCGATAGTTCATGTCTTTCCGAAGAGAAGACATCCTTGACTTCGCCGAAACACTGGAGGATCTCTTGCCGATAGGGAAGATATAGGCAAATACTTCATTCGCTTCTGCTGGCACTCTGCATCAGAGATCCACACTTCATTTCATTCATTTTCTAGAAGTGTTCTATGCATTTGGGTCTGACCTATCTATGTACACATTACAACTCTTCTTTGGAGTTTGTGACCTTCCTTGGCCGACGCTGAGGAATCTATTGGTCCAGAGATGATATATATTGATGTAATAGATCCTTTGGAAAGCAGTAATCAAGTAGCTCATAACATAGTGATAGCTGATAGTTTAGATTTTGTGCGAAGGAGCTTCAAAGCTTTATCTTGTGCATGTATGTAATTAGGCCTGTGAGCCCAAATTGTAAGCCCGCATGTTGCCAGCCAGATTGTATTTGAATCCTTTGATATACCGAATGACTAAATCTATATTTGTTCCATTTCTTTGAGTTGTTTCTATTGTGTTTACTCTTGCTGCATGGTTTGGATAGTTCATTCTATGAACCCTCCTACTGTGATTGCACCAGTTAGGCTTTCATTTCATACAAAAAAGACACTATGAAGTCAAGTAACTAGTTTTTCCTTTAGGTTTTGAATTTATTTTTTTGCAAACAACACACATTTCAAGGTAATTTTGAGCAAAAAGGACAATGCCATTGCATTCAAAAGGCATCAAAACATAAGAATCAACTATCAATTTGTCAAATTTAGAGTAGTTTGCAGAAAAAGATTTTTTTTGCTCAAGGACACTTTACAACCTCCTTGCATAATATTGTGTAGGTATAGAAATAAAAAATTAGTATATTATTTATTTTATATAACATTTATCAAATGGATCTTCCAAGTGTTCAATGAGTCATTTATCTCTACACTTTTATTGAGAAATTTTGGAAGATCCTTATGACATTGGATGAGTGAGAAAGTGACCACATTTAGCTTTTTCATAGCTTCAAGATCAAAACTCTCTTTATTAAATAGTTCTTCCCTAATCATTTTTTGGAAATCCTTTTTAATGTCAATAGTATCTAAAGGCCCAGTTTCATCATCTTTCAAAAATATAGAGTTAGTTACCATGAAATTAGCTTGAATTCTAGATTTAACTTCATCACACAACTTGTTTACCTTCCTATATTCTTCAAGAGCTCCTTTCAAAACTGAAGACTTCTATTCAATACTTTTGTATTGGATCTATGAGATGTTTTCTTTTTCTTTGGAAAAGACTTGCCTAGTGATGAGTAAGTTTCCATTTGTATTCATCATCTCTTGGAGATATTTTATCAGACTTTTCCATAATGATTCATCTTTCTTAACTGATTTTATCTCATCCTCAATCCTTTTGTTATCAATCTCATTCTTCAAGTACATTTTTCTTTTCTCTTCAATAAATTTAAGACTGTTCAAAACTATTTGCTCTACCCAAGCTTTGGTGACTTTTCCAAAAGCTTAATATAAATGCTAATTTTAGCAATAGTGTCCTTACTAATAGTTCTACCATGAGTAACTTATGTTATAGATGCAATGGGAGTTACACTAACAAACTGTTTATCAATACCCACAATTGATCTAATGTATGTTGTCAAAGTGCAGAGTTGTTCTTCAAGTTCTCTAGTTTGTTTCTCTTCTTTAGTTCTCTAGCCTAGCTTGGCAATATAAATTTAGAAATGATGAATATCTCCTTCATGTAAATTTTCTAATGTCTACTCTAGTAACATTATAGTCAGTTGCATCTATGTCTTCTCCATTTTTGTCAATAGTTGGCCTAGCAATCTCAACATATTACATATTTGAAGAAGTTCCTATCATCAACCTTGAAGTGGGTTTAGTTTACTTAGGAATTGAGAACCTTTGAAGTAAACTAGTTATGACAGCAAAACTAGGTGAAATCACCTTTGAGACTTTTATTTTTTTGTCACTTATGATCTACCCCCAATCAATGAACTTTCCTCCCTAACAAATAATGCTAATAAATAGGCACATCCAATAGTGGAAGGTATTGGTTTCACTATGGCCCATGACCCTATTTAAAAGAGTGATTATATCAAATAAATCTTCATAAAAATTTTACCTATATAGATTCTTTGGTAATTTTGTTGGCCCTCTTATTTTATCACTCAACCGAGATTGCCATCACCATTCTACATTCATCTTTAAGTTCTTCATAGTGTGTTACCCCTATCACCTTAGTAACTTTAGCATATTCTTCTCTTTGAGGAAGTTTAAGAGTGATGTTGAAATACTCCTTGTCTAACCTAACAATTACTTTATCTTCCATTGTCTTAATCTTGCTGGTTTTCAGGTTATAATATTTGGTGGAAGAAAGAACCAAATCAATACATTGTATGACTATAGGAAAACTAGTAGCATGAGCCAATCCACTTTCAAAAAATTGTTGTGAATTTGGAGTTATTTTATTGTTTTGAATTTTACTCCAAAATGCATCCATATTTATGTGCCCTAACGCTAAGTCATTGACTTCTAATATATCTATTTTGAGAACTGGCATCTACTCATACCCTTGGTATTTATATCCCATCTTTGCCAACTTGAGAATTAGGATGTAATGTGAGCTAGGGATACCAACTATTTTTGTAAATTGAATTGGGAAAGAGATAGGCCTAGTATGGCTAGTAACATTTTTGCATATTTGTGTCATCCAATGAATTTGGTCCTAGATATGTGGCTTATTAGTGAAAATAATATGGAATGGTATTTGTGAATAATTACATAGGTAATTCAATTAGTTAACAATAATGGTGTTGGAAAAATGCTCTACAATGACACTTCAAAATGTTTTTTGGGAAAAATGTAGATAGATATGGATAGTTATGAATGGAGGACAATCCATAGGCACTAAACATATTATATTTAGTGAGTTACAATTTACAGACAAATTAGACCATTATGAGTAGGGAATTGTACCTTATTCAATGAATGTGAACCAGTGAATGTAGGTTGTAAAACCTAGTGTTATTGTAGAGCACGATCTTTGAAATGGCTTGCACAATGTGCTTGTGTTGTAAAACTCTTGAATAGTAGTAATTGACAATATTGGATGGCATAAGGGTCTCTGATTTAATATATCTTTTCCTAACTTCAAACAAGGATTGAAAATTAAAATGCCTTAAAGTTCCCTCGGATTGTGTGAAGCCTAGGAAAAGTCCTTTTTAAAAATTCCTTCATTTCTTTTTCAAGAATTTCAAACTTTCCAAGAACCATTATTTCAACCAATTAAGTGTTCATAGGAACTCTTCTTTCACCAAAATCTTTTTCAAGGATATATGGAGTTCTTGAAACCAATCTTTCCTCTAAAATAAAGCTCTTGTCTCTTTTGAAAACAACTAGTCAATCTTTGAGTTGGTTCATGGACATAATGACTCAATCAAAATTAGTATGCTAGGAACCAATGGAATCATCAAAAATGATGCAAGTCTCCTTCATTTGTTGCTTCAACCATTTCAAACATTTTTGTTACTTTGGGAACTTGCATGGTTCTCAAAACCACTTAATTCACCAAAAGAGTTCTCAGTACCATCAAATCTTCTAAAATGCACAGTGATGTTGTTTCAGTGATTTTTCCTTTGTTATGAACTGGTGTTCCCATTTCTTGTTTCAGTGCCAAAAAGGTTCCAATGAATTGTTTCAATGCCAAAAAGGTTCCCAAGCACTTGATTTTTACTAAAATGAATCTTATGAATAATGTGAAGGAGCTTAGCAAGTGTTTCACTTAGTTCGGGGAACAAACATTTCAGTTGAAATGGGGCATTAAGGAACTCCATAAGACTTCAAATTTGACTAAGTATAAAATAAAAAGGTATTAGAATTTGTGGATTTTTAATCAAACAATAGAAGTATTAGACCAAACCAAACACATTTCATCTTGTAAAATAATTTGAAAAAAGGGGAAGGATATGATCAGTAGGTAGTGAAACTTTGTAATACAACTATTTACAAATTGAAGTTATTTTTTTTAAATCAAAAAATGGGATAACATGTAGTGATATATTATTTAATGCTTATATACACATGGATAGTGATAAGGGAGCCTATGTGAGGCTAGAAATCCAAAATATCACTCTTTCACCTTTTGGTCTTAGGGTCTTAAGAGACTTTGCCAATCCAATGTAGCTCAAAAGGATCATGATGCTTAGGCAAAGAAAAGTCACCTTCAACAATAGTAACCTACACTCCTAGGCATGTTGGTGTTGTTAGTTTAGTGCCACAAGGAGCCAAATACAAAATATCACTCCTAGAACCCTTTCACTAAACAAAAATGAAGCATTTTACAACATTATGTTCATCACCACCAAAACAAATTGGAGTTGACAAAATAGATAAATATATTTTTAGTTGGACCTAACATCCACCTATAGGTTCAAATGAGACATTCCTAGGTGCCAAAATTTTGGCACTTTTTTGGTCTTAGGGCTCTTAAGAGACTTTGTTGGTCTAATGTAGCCCAAAAGGATTGGGACACTTAGGTAATGAAAAGACACCTCCAATAGTAGTATAAAACTCATCCAAATGTGTTAGAATTGCCAATTTGGTGCCACAAGATGTGGAATACAAAATATCACTCCTAGCACCCATTCACTAAACAAAGCTGAAGCATTTTGCAACATTACGTTCATCACCACTGCAAGAAAACAAATTTGAGTTGAAAAAAATGGAGATAGGTATTTTTAACTAGACCCAACCTCCACTTGTAGGTTGAAATGAGACATTCCTAAGTGCCATAGTTTGAGATAACAATCATGCCAAAGTTTGGCACCTTTTTGGTCTTAGGGAACTTAAAAGACTTTGTTGGTCTAGTGTAGCTTGGAAGCATTAGGATGCTTATGCAATGGAAAGACACCTCCAATCATAGTAACCTACCCACCTAGACATTTTGGCGTTGTCATCTTGTTGCCACAAGGTGCAAAATACAAAATGTCACTTCTAGCACCCTTTCACTAAACAAAACTGAAGCATTTTACAACATTGTGTTCATCACCACCATAGGAAAACAAAATTGAGATGACAAAAATGGAGATAAGTATTTGTAGTTGGACCTTACATCCACTTGTAGATTTAAACAATACATTCCTATGTGTTAGGGTTATAGTGCCAAAATTTGCCACTTTTTTTGTCTTAGGGCTCTTATGTTAGGAACCCGTGTTTAACCCTTCTCATTACTTTGTTAGTATATTATTATTGGACGCATATGCTTTGTAAGTCATCCTGTGAGTATATTGTATTATCCCATATTCATGGGAAGTAATAGTTGTTTAGATTAGACTTAGTATATAAGTACGTGTTGAGGCCAATGAAGGCGTCCACAAATTTATTGTATTGAGCTTGCTCAAAGGAGGTTGTCCCCTTGAAGTGGCCTGCGATCAATAAATTCCTTTTGTGTTTCTACTATTTCTATTATTTCATGCATTTTTCATTATATTGTTGCAGGAGGTTCCTCTCATCTGGTATCAGAGCGTTTTCTTGGGCTTGCTGGGTGGAATTTCTGTAATTTTTTTTCTGTAGTGGCCTCCAGGCGCTATGATTATTGCAGTAGTTCTTTCTTTTTCGCATCTATATTGTTCATTTCAATTGCAGGTTCGGATCAGGGAATAACCCTATCTGCTTAACTGTGGGAAGTGCCTGGGCATAGCCCTAAAACTCATTGTGAGGAGTACCACAAGAACCCCTAAGTAGCTAGCCCATTGAGAGGACTTGCCAGCGAAAAGGGAACAACCCCTACCTGATTGACTAGTTCCCATCTGTGAGGTAAACCAAGAGCTTTAATTTGTGGCAAAGTGGTTATCAATTTTACCTGCGTCGTGGAGTGAGGGGTACTGCCCCAATATGCAAGCCGTTAGACAGCATTGGTGGCTGAGTGACTACCCTGAACCTTTAAGCAGCTGAACATACCTGGGGCCCATATCTATTGACAGCCAGCAAATCGCAGATTGAATCTGTCCAGAGCCGTTTATAGATCATTTCCAGGAAGAGTAAAAAAAATTCTATTTTTTCACCGTATCTTCATTGCTTTAGCTTTGTTTCCTCTCAAAATTCACTGGAACCCCTAGAATTTCATTCTGCATATTTCCTTCCTTGAGGACCCTATCCCAAATTCCACTTATCGAAGCCAGAAATCCCACATTTGTCTATTTTTAGGGTTTGCCATAACTTCTTCGATTCTCACCCAATAGCCTTCAAATTTTGCCATAGTGTTCATTTCCTATTTCTTCTCCTTTGTCCCTCTTGGACAAATTTTCCCATTCTTTCACCCCGCTTCTGAAATCCCCATTTTTTGCTTCCCTGTCCCTCAGAAAGTGTCCAAAACCTAGTCAAACCCCAATTACCCATCAGAGTATTTCCCCAATCCAAATTTTCCTTTACTAAAAAAGTTTTTATTTTTGTATTTCTACCCATTCCCAAAAAAAAAAATTCTCCTGGCTATGGTTGTCACCCGCACAGGAGAAAAAAAATGGACAATGAACTTGTAGCCCTCAAGAGCAAACTCCAAGATCTGGATGAAAAAATTCTCGGTCTCAATCTTCAGCATTTAGCCATGAACAATAGACGGCAGCCAGAGTCTTCTACAGACACTTGGTTCTCTTCTTCCAGCAATTTTCATGGGCCGAAGCTTGATTTTCCTCACTTCAATGGTGATGATCCAACTAGATGGATATACCAGGTAGAACAATATTTCAGTCTGCATAATACTTTTGATGTCAACAAAGTCCCACTTGCATCCTTTCATTTGGAACATGAAGCCCTTCAATGGTTCCGTTGGTACATCAAGGCTCATGAAGAGCCAAAATAGACAGATTTTTGCAAACTCATTTTGCAACGATTTGGCCCTAGTGCTTTTGATGACTTCACAGGAGCACTCACTAAACTTCACCAAACTGACACTGTGAGAGAATATCAGACAGAATTTGAAAAACTAGCCAATCAAATAGAGGGATTGTCTGATGAATTCTTCAGGAGTTGTTTTGTCAGTGGTTTGAAGGATGCAATTCGATCTGAAGTTAAAATGTTCCATCCCAGCACAATGATGGAAGCCTTAGGGTTGGCTAAGTTGACAGAGGACAAGATCACAGCTCAACAGTACTCCAAATCCAATTTTGTTCCATTCAGAAATATGGTTTCCCAAAGACCTCCAATCACGCCAGCTCCTAGAACAACTCCTATCAAGCATTTGACTAAAGCAGAGATGCGGGCACGTAGAGAAAAAGGGCTTTATTATAATTGTGATGAGAAATTCACTCGGGGGCATAGATGTGTTGAGCAAAAGCTCTATCTCTTGGATGTGGATTCTCTACCTGGAACTGAAGTTTATGAAGATGCTCAGGATACAGTAGATGATTAGGTCAAAAATCAGCAGCCACCTATCGACCCTACTTCTCAGGAAGACCACCCAGATATCTCTCTCCATGCTTTAGTAGGAGTCGCCACCCACAAACCATGTAGGTCAAGGGTTACTTCAAGAAGCTCCCTCTTACAATACTCATTGATTCTGGTAGCACTCATAACTTCATTGACCCTCGGATCACCAAACAGGCTGATTGTTTTGTCCATCCTTGCTCCAGTTTTGAAGTCATGATTGCCAATGGGGGCACATTACCTTGCAAAGGGAAGTATCACAATGTGTGTATCTCTATTGAAGATTATAACCTACGCTTTGACATGTTTGCCTTGGCACATTACCTTGCAAAGGGAAGTATCGCAATGTGTGTATCTCTATTGAAGATTATAACCTACGCTCTGACATGTTTGCCTTGCCCTTAGGTGGATGTGATGTGGTTTTGGGTGCTCAATGGTTACACTCACTTGGACCCATCCTATGGGATTTTGCTGAACTTTGGATGTAGTTTTCAGACAATGGGCAAAAACACACATTGAAGGGCTTACAACCAGGGTCTCTCGGCATCATCAATTGGCATCGCATGGAAAAGCTTCTTAAGAAGAATTCACATGGTGTCATCGCTCAGTCTCTCCATTCCATTTAGATGCAACCATCAGCGGTCTCCACTACTCCTTTCCA
The DNA here is from genome assembly GCA_027924645.1 of Cunninghamia lanceolata. NCBI lineage: Eukaryota > Viridiplantae > Streptophyta > Pinopsida > Cupressales > Cupressaceae > Cunninghamia > Cunninghamia lanceolata. The sequence goes on from BSBN01001560.1 coordinate 5,709,409, forward strand.
TCTACAACAAATTTTGGATAGGTATGCATGTGTGTTTGCCGAACTAGTGGGATTGCCACCTTCACAACTAGAGGACCACCATATTTAGCTCCTTCCTGGAAGTGTTCCTCCCAACATTAGGCCCTACCGCTACCCATTTTACCAAAAGACAGAGATTGAGATGCTCGTTCGAGACTTACTGAAGCAAGGTATTATTCGCCCTAGTGCCAATTCCTTTTCTTCACCAGTTCTTCTTATCTGGAAAAAAGATGGGTCATGGCTCCTTTGCATTGACTTTCGAGAACTTAATCACATCGCAATCAAGGATAAGTTTATGATTCCTATTGTTGATGAGCTTCATGGCACTCATTTTTTCTCCAAGTTGGATCTTCATTCTAGGTATCACCAAATTCAGGTTCATGAGGATGATATCCCTAAAACAACTTTCCACACACATGATGGCTACTATGAGTTTTTGGTCATGCCCTTCGGCCTCACTAATGCTCCTTCAACATTCTAGGCATTAATGAATAAAATATTCCGTCCCTACCTACGGAAATTCATTCTGGTCTTCTTTAATGATATCCTCATCTATAGTAAAACATGGACTGAGCATCTCCAACATCTAGATCTTGTACTGCAACTTCTCTCTAATCATCATCTTTGTGCAAAAATGTATAAATGTGTTTTTGGCCAGGAAGAAGTGGAGTATCTCAGGCATATTGTTTCAGCCCAAGGGGTTCAAGTGGATCCTGCAAAAATAGATGCCATGAAAAATTGGCTGCATCCTCAGACACTCAAGAGCCTCCATGGTTTTTTGGGACTGACTGGCTACTATCGCAAGTTTGTCAAGGATTATGGGAAGATTGCAGCTCCATTAACAACTATGTTGAAAAAGGATGCTTTTACATGGACACATGTTGAGTGTGCATTTGAAAAACTAAAACAAGCTATATGTACTACACCTATTCTAGCTATGCCAGAGTTTTCCAAGACATTCACTATTGAGAGTGATGCTTGTGGCAATGGACTTGGTGTTGTTCTCCTTCAAGATGAACATCTCATTGTGTTCACCAGCAAAGCCCTTTCTATTAAGAATTTAGTACTCTCTACATATGAGAAGGAAATGATGGCTATTTTGCATGCAGTACAGAAGTGGCGGCCATACCTACTAGGGAATCATTTCTACATCAAGACTAATCACCAGAGTCTGAAATATTTCTTGGAACAACGGGTCTCCTCCCCAGCACAATAGAAATGGGTTAGAAAACTCATGGGTTATGACTATGATATCACTTACAAGAAGTGTAAGGACAATATTGTGGTGGATGCTCTTTCTCACACATTTAATGACCAAGCTTCTCTTTCAGCTATTTCTATGCCTGTTCCAAATTGGTTGGAATCTATCCAACAGGGCTATGTCAATGACTCTTCATTATCTCAAATTATCCAACAGTTGGCCAATAACCCTTTTGTTGTACCGCATTACTCTTGGGATGGTGCTTCTCTGAGATACAAGGGTCCTCTAGTGTTTCCCTAGAGCACAGATCTTCAACAGGCTGTCTTCTATGAACTCCATGCTTCTCCATCGGCAGGGCACTCTAGGTTCCTCAAAACTTATGAGCGAGCACGACGTAACTTCTTTTGGAAGGGAATGAAAATGGCAATTCAATAGATGGTGGCTGAATGTGATACCTGCCAACGCAACAAGGGTGAAATGACACTCCTTCCTGGATTGCTCGAACCCTTGCCCATCCCTACATGGATTTGGAGAGATATTTCTATGGATTTCGTTGAGGGGCTCCCTAAAGTTGGAGGGAAGACAGTGATCTTGGTTGTGGTTGATTGCCTCTCCAAATATAGTCATTTTTGTGCTCTCATCCATCCCTATACCGCCTCCTTAGTTGCACAAATTTTCATGGACCAGATCTTCCATCTTCATGGCATCCCTTCTTCCATTGTCTCAGATCATGATGCAACTTTCACTAGTCATTTTTGGATAGAACTCTTTCGACACACTAGCACCAAACTAAAGATGAGTTTAGGGTATCACCCACAAACAGATGGTCAGACTAGAATTATCAACAATTTTTTGGAAACTTATCTTTGTTGCTTCACCTCAGAACAACAACATCAGTGGGCAAAGTGGCTCCCTCTCGCTGAATGGTGGTACAATACCTCCTACCGCACTACATCTAAAATGACTCCAAATGAAGCAGTCTATGGTCAGGCACCGCTAGTGCTCCTTCCATACACCCCCAGCAGTTCGCTAGTTCAAGTAGTCGACATGGCTCTCTGAACCTGAGATTAGATTCTTCGCATCTTGCAGGACAATCTTCACATGGCAAGAAATCGAATGAAACAACAAGCTGATCAGCACCGTTCTGAGCGCACTTTTCAGGTTGGTGATATGGTTTTTCTTCATCTTCATCCACACAAACAATCATCCCTGAAACTCAAAGGGCATCATAAGCTAGCTCTGAAGTTCTATGGGCCATATAAGGTTCTTAAGAAGATTGGGTCAGTTGCTTATAAATTAGAGCTTCCTCCTTCTTCTTGCATTCATCCAATATTTCATGTCTCTTGTCTAAAGAAAGTTCTTGGCACCAACATTAGAGCACAAATTGTTTTACTAGAATTGGATAATGAAGGATCCCTCATTTTGGAGCTGGAGGCAATCCTTGATAGGCGCACTCATCAGCTTCGCTCTCGATCCATCACAGAGGTATTAATTCATTGGCACAGAATGCAACCAGAGGATGCTACATGGGAACCACTCCTTCAGATTTAGCAACAATTTCCACATCTTAAGCTTTGAGGACAAAGCTTTTCTAAGAGGGAGGGGATGTTAGGAACCCGTGTTTAACCCTTCTCTTTACTTTGTGAGTATATTGTTGTTGGACACATATGCTTTGTAAGTCATCCCATAAGTATATTGTATTATCCCACATTCATGGGAAGTAATAGTTATTTAGATTAGACTTAGTATATAAGTACGTGTTGAGGCCAATGAAGGCATCCACAAATTTATTGTATTGAGCTTTCTCAAAGGAGGTTTCCCCCTCAAAGTGGCCTGCGATCAATAAACTCCTTCTGTGTTTCTGTTATTTCATGCATTTTTCATTATATTGTTGCAGGAGGTTCCTCTCATCTTAAGAGACTTTGTCATTCAAATGTACCCTGAAAGGATAGAGATTCTTGGGTAGTGAAAAGACACCTCCAATAGTAGTAACCTACCCAACCAAACATGTTGGCATTATCGATTTGGTACCACAGGTGCACAATACAAAATAGCACTCCTAGCACCCTTTCACTAGACAAAACTAAAGCATTTTGCAACATCACGTTTGTTTCCACTGTGGTTAAAAAAAATTGAGTTGACAAAAATAGAGATATATATTTTTAGTTGGACATAACATCCACTTATATGCTCAAACAAGACATTTATAGGTTTAATTGTTTGAGAGAATAATCATGCCAAACTTTGGCACTTTTTTGGTCATAGCTCTTAAGAGACTTTACCAATCCAATGTAGCCTAAAATAATTAGGACACTTGGGTAGTGAAAAGACACCTCTAGTAGTAGTAACCCACCTACCTAGATGTGTTGGCATTGTTGGTTCAATTCTATAGGGTGTGGAATGTAAAATATCACTCCAAACACCCTTTCACTGAACAAAATTGAAGCATTTTACAACATTACATTCGTCACCACTACAAGCAATGAATTGGAGTTGAAAAAAATGGAAATAGGCATTTTTAGGTGGACTTGATTTCCATCTATAGGTTTATATGAGACATCCCTAGGTGCCACATTTTGAGAGAATAGTCATGCCAAATTTTGGCACTTTTTTGGTCTTAGGGCTCTTAAGAGATTTTATTAGTCTAATGTAGCCTGAAAGGATCAAGATGCTTGGACAATAAAAAGACACTTCCAATAGTATTAATCTACCCACTTGGATGTGTTGGCATTATCACTTCAATATCACAGGTGTAAAATGCAAAATATCACTCCTACCACCCTTTCACTAAACAAATTTGAAGCATTTTACAACATTGCATTTGTCACTGCCATAGGAAAACAAATTTGAGTTGAAAAAAATTGAGATATATATTTTTAGGTGGAGCCAACATCCACCTATAGGTTTAGATGAGACATTCTTAGGTACCATGGTTTGAGAGAACAGTTATGCCATATGTTGGCACTTTTTTGGTCTTAGGGCTCTTAAGAGACTTTACCAGTTATATGTAGCCTAAAAGGATTAGAATGCTTGGGCACCAAAAATATAACTCTAGTAGTACTAACCTACCCACCTAGATGTGTTGGCATTGTCATTTTGGTGCCATGATGTGTGGAATCTAAAATATCACTCCTAGTACCCTTTCACTAAACAAACTGAAGCATTATGTAACATTGTGCTCGTTGCCACTATGGGAAAATGAATTTGGGTTAAAAAAAATTAACAAAAGTATTTGTAGGTGGTCTTGACATCCACCTATAGGTTTAGATAAGACATTCCTAGGAGCCTCAATTTGAGAGAACAAGTGCTCCAAAGTTTGGCACTTTTTTTGTCTCAAGGCTCTTAAGAGACTTTAATGGTCCAATGTAGCGTGAAAGGATCGACACACTAGTTAATGAAAGAAAACTACTACAATAGAGAAATCTAAAATTATGTTTCAAATCTAAATTTTAATAGTAGAATGTCAAAATAGAGATTTAAACTAATGTAAATCAGTAGTAAAGAAATCAACAAAATCAAGAGAATAACACATGACATGGAGATTTATGTGGAGAAATCCTTTTAGAAAATAACTCCACCAAAAAAGAGGACAAGTTTGTATTATCTTCAAAACATATTATAGTACAATAACTTCCTTAAATCTTGCATCCAATCTGACTACACCTATGTACCTGTAAAACATTCAACTCATATTATACACTTCTCAAGCTTCTGTTAAATATAAATGCAAGCTTACAAAAGAAGTTCCTCAAACATGGCGCCCAAACTTGGGAATATTCAATGCCATATCTTGGGAATCCCACAATTAGGCTATTATTAGCCTCTTGCATATATCATAAAACCATCTTATAGAATATTACACCCAAGATAGACAAAATCCCATGTCCACCTCTAGGAAAGTCAACAACAAGCTAAAAATAGCCTCTTACACCTTCTTACAAGTTGTCATAAGATACTCTATGATAACAATCCAATTATAGTTGATTCCTTACAACATGTAAGGCACTAATATTAGTCTATTCTCTTACACCTATCATAAGCCATTAATAAACTTAGATGCCCCAATTTACCTATACACTATTGTAAGGTAAAATAGCATAAATTACCATCACCATAATTAAATAATTATTGTAGTTATTGGAACCTTCATCCCTTATGGAATGTATTTACAAAATAATATTAGGAGTTGTTGATGGTGGTTTTAGCACGCAATAACAAAGGTGAAATATAGGTTATATCTCACCTCTCTTGAAAGGAATCCTATCCTAGATAGGACTACCCCAAGATTTATACAGCTAGGTCTTAGCTTTGCAGGAATAACTTTAGTGGATATGTTTTAGTTGTACCAACAAAGGGGACTTACATGTAATGCAAACAAACTTTAGTACAATTGGGTTTGATTGCATGTGACTTTGATCAATTTTCTGATTGTGACAATGCATAAACACACTGATGTATACCTAGATTGCTACAAGATATGTGATTTCAGCATGCAACTAGCAATCTGCCAACTTGCATTCACTAAATATGAATTCTATGATAGCACTATGCAAGTTTATGAAACCTAATCTAACCGAATCTGATAAACAAAATGCAAAAGAAAAAGGGAGAGAAGGGATATAGATCCTATAGACAATTGCAAAAATGATCAACACACAGATAGACAGATTCCCAACAATAAACAAATCTCAGCTTAACCAGGCAGCCCACAATGCCACAGAGACTGTGCAATCTCCTAAGGAAACATGAAGATCTTCAAATTGTGGAGGATTCATCCAACACCCAACTCTTGGCGCAGCTCAATGAACTCACACAATCAAACTTAGCTCATAAAATATGCCCAGACTAACCATGCACAATGATATACAATCAGCAAGCCATTAATGGTATGGACAGGAAATCCATCAAATATCTGAATAATTAATCACAAATGCAACTCAATAACTAATTGGAAAGATGAAGAAGAACCATGATAACCATATCCAATCAACAAAATGAATTCAAATGGCAGCAACAAATGAAATCTTGTTTGATTGATTCAAAAAAATGGAAGAGTTTCAACAATTCTTTCTTCAATGCTCCCCTTATATCCTTTACAATGAGAGAAGTTACCTTTTTATAGAGACGCAATCATACCAAGTTTTTCAATGGATGGTGAGGATTGATTCATCATCAAGGTTCTAGATTACATTGCAGTTAATTTTGGTTTGTGGGCAATTACAATCCTGGATTTGCTTTTGTCTTGTAGGAAAAGATGAAATTACAACTTTCTAGGTCATGAGAACAAGATGAAATAGCAACTTTTTGAGTTGCCTAATAAGACAAATGACTTTTCCAATGTGTTGACTAGTCAAGAGGAGTATGTGGCACATTTTTTTGATGAAGGCATGTCCAACTGGATGCTTGCTGGATTGACATTGCATGACTGGATAACTGGGAGAAGTGTAGACAACTAGGAACAAGTCCCGAACATTCAACAGGATCTGCAAGAACATGAATGAAGTAGGCCTAATCTTTAGTGCCTTCTAGCTCCTGGGACTTATCTCCATCATCTTGGACATCATACTGACTTCCTTTTGCAAGTGCAGCAACAATTCGGTTGATAAAATGATGATTTTGCATATTCAGGACAACAGGGTACTTCTAGGTTTTCATCCTTCATGATGGCTCCAACAAGCTCCTTTGTCCTCTCAAACCTACAATTGACAATGTCAAGCATCAATTTTATCTTAAAAAATCATTTTCCATCAATTTGAATCAAAATATGTCCATTTGCAGCCATGGATTCATCTTGAACAACTCAAAATCAATGTTGCTTCCTTATGAACAACTTCACAAATCCAGTGGTTTTCTCATGATTTTCTAAGTTTTTCATCATTTTTTACACCCATAAATGGCATATTTGGTGATCTGGGATGTTTTTGTGACCATTTGGAGACTTTTACTTCACATTTTTAGCCCCTTTTTTGCAAAAAGTGGGATTTTTGGGGGTCACTGGATATTCATGTGTGTGACATTACTTGATTCAAAACACGCTCAAAATCCACACTAACATGATCAAAATGTTGATCATGATGTAATAAATGGATATGAAGATCAAATTTGTTAATAAAATCCAAGTTTACACCCTTAAAAATGAATTTTCCAGGCCAAATTGTCAAAAAGCGGGGTTTTTGGCTCTCACTGGATATATCCAATGGAGGTCATTTTTAGCGCTAGCCTTCACAAGTGCTCTTGGTGGAGATTTTGGTGTCAACGTGATCAGTGGGGATTTGGGTCATGACTGGATATGTCCTGTGAAGGTGCCTTTTCACACAGATTCAGTGCAGTCATGTTTTAGCTCTGAATACTTTAACCTTTATCGGCAGGGATTTTGGTAGGCAAAGAATAGCGGGGTTTTTGGCACCTGTCGGACATGTCTGGTTGAAGCCCTTTTTAGTGCTTTATCCTATCCTACAGGAAATTCTTGCTTTTTGTTCAAAATGCCTTAGCAGAGTTTTTGAAGGTGAAAGGATATGTCATGTTGGAGGGGTTTTTAGCGCTTATCCTAATGAAGTGATTTTTAGTGCTGAATAGTGTGCAGAGGGTTTAGCGCTGATATCTAATGACATAGGATATTAGCGCAATATGCAGTAGGAGACATTTTTAGCACCAGATTTTGAATGTCCCCAACTAATAGTATATGTTTAGATATTGAATTCCCTATACTTTAAATATTTTGAAATATACTATCAGGATGTTTGAGATAGGTCCTAGATCCATGGGATTTAACATGCAGATTCTAGATTTTGGAGGATCCACCACATTTCAGACTCAACCAATTTTTTAGGGTTTCAAGACATCAAACTTAGCCAATTTCAAGGCTTCAGGATCATGCATTAGGATGAAGGCATATGGACCCCTTAGTGAAATGTTGTGAAATTTGACATGATTTTTCAATTCTAAGGCATGGAAACTAGGAATTCTAACATGACACATCTTGCAGTAGTAATTTTGGGGACTATAACCAGTGACACAAGATATTAGCGCAAAATGCAGTAACACCCCATTTTAGCACAAAAGGCAACAAATGGCTATTTCTTAAGCACAAACCCAATCAAGACTCCTCTAGATCAATCATGAAAGGCACCAAACAACTTCAAACATACCAGATACTCAAATTTGGAAAACATCTTGCACTCTAAGCACAATTTCACTTTCTCAACATCATAAAGAGGAAAGGTTGAGACTCCAAGCCAAAGAAAAAAGAGGGGGTCTCCATTTGATAAAATGGGGCGTGTGTGCAAGGCACACCAGGAGTAATTAAATATATCCAATTTACAAGGTTGATGGCACCTTAATCCTAATATTCTCCCACTTGACATCATACATTGTAAATACATCCATCGAAAAACACATAAATCAACTAAGTACAATAAATAAGACCCATCGCCTCCTTGCACCAAGTGAACTTTTATGTGCTCACAAGTTTGGTAATATAATCTACAACATTCTCCTAAGTGTCAACCTTCTTCATCTCAATCTTCCCATTTGCAACCATTTATTGAACAAAGTGATACTAAACATCTACATGCTTAGTCTGAGCATGATGCATAGGATTATTCCCTAAACATATTTCATTTTGGCTATAACAGCCAATTCTAATTGTCCTCCAATCAAAACCAATACCTGTACACAACCTTTGTAACCAAACTACCTCCTTAGAGACATGGGTAACAACCATATACTCTACTTCGGTGGTGGATAAATAAATCATGGGCTGCCTCTTAATCACTCAACTCACAACTCCTGCAAACAAAGTAAATGTATACCCACTAGTGGACCTTCAACTATCCAAGTCACCTAACCAATCTACATCAATAACAACATTGTATGTCGAATGTCTTATCCTCACTATTAGTACCAAAATAAACCAAACAATAATTAGAAGTACCACACAAGTATCTTAACACTCTCTTCACATAATTCCAATGCTCTCTAATGGGGTTAGACATAAACCTACTTAATACTCCCACTACTTGGGCAATCTTTGGCCTAGTGCAAATCATTGCATACATCAAACTTCTTATTGCACTAGCATATGACATGTTAGACATATCCTCAAGATCATATTCACACTTGGGACACATATCTAATGTAATCTTAGTTCCAACTAGTAAAGGAATTCTAATTGGCTTACAGTCTTACATATTAAATTTGTGCAAAATAGTATTCACATACTTTGTGACAACCAAAGATTTTTGTTCTCGTGATCTCTCTTGATTTCCATTCTCAATATGTACCTTGCTATCACTAGATCCTTCATCTCAAATGCACCTAAAATTTGAGCTTTCAACCCACTAATCATACCCTTGGTGTTACTAAAAACATGTCATTGACATACAAGGTAACAATTAGTATATGATCATCAATACATCTAATGTGAACACAGTGACCATCTTTGCTTCTTACAAAACCCAATTTTAGTATAAAAGAATCAATTTTTTGACACCACATCTGGGGTGATTGTTTCAAACCATAAAGAGATCATTTTAATCTACAAACCTTGAAGTTTTATTTTTATTTTACCTCAAAACCTTTAGGTTCTTTCATATTAATTTCCTCTTCCACATCTCCATGCAAAAATACAATCTTACATCCATTTTCTCAATTTCAAAATCATAAGCAATAGATATGGATAAAAAAAATCTAATAGAGTATAATTTAGCAAAAGGAGAGAATATTTCACCAAAATCAATTCCCTCTCTGAAATTATTCCTTGGCTACCGATCTAGCCTTGTAATTTTCCAATGAACCATCAACTCCAAATTTCTTCTTATAGACCCACTTACATCCAATAGCCTTCCTTCCTTTGGGAAAATGAACAAGATCCTAGGTATCACAAGAGTCTAAAGCCATCATCTCCTCCTACATGGCTAGTTACCAAGACTCTTTATCATCTACAAGAATAGCTTCCCTGTAGGATCTAGGTTCATCTTTAGTACTTAATAAAGCAAATACACAATGGAAATATACACTTGGGCTATAAATGTCAACTAGATTCTATTGTCCTATGAAACTTATCAAGGGTGGAGTAAGTAATTCTTCCTCTTGTTCTTTTGTATGCTCAACCTCTTCTATAATCTCAAAATCATCCTACTCAGAACTCCTATTTGAACCCTCTTCATCCTCTCCATCCTCAAATCCATCATTTTGTTCTTCCTTATGTGCATCTTCTGTACTTCAATTTAAAATGCACTATTATTTTCCCTTATTTATCTTTTTGGTTGTTCAAGATTAGAAATAGGCCTAAGTCCCTTGAAAATCACATCTTTAGAATGGACAACTTTCTTGGTTAGAGGATTCCAAATCTTATAAACTTTAACATTCTCACCATATCCAATGAAGATATATTTATGTTCTTTTGGATCCAACTTAGAACACTTTTCTTTAGGCACATGAATAAAATCCTCATAGCCAAAAACCCCTAAATGTAAAATAGAAGGCTTCTTACCTGGCCACACTTCATAAGGTGTTGATCAAGAGCCTTACAAGGAGATATATTGATCAAGTAACAAGTGGTACACATAGATTCTACCCAAAATATTTATCCAACTATGCATCACTTAACATACTTATGGCTCTTTCCATTAAAGTTTGATTCATCCTTTCTATAACCCCATTATGTTTTTGATTATATAAGTTGGCAAAAACCAGGGGCCAAACCCTTACATCAAGACAAAAAGAGACTGCAGAGGCTCAAGCACAAAAAGAGCCACCAAACCAACTACAACATAAACAACATATACATCCTATAACCAACAGATAGTAAGTAGTAGTAGATAGACAGCATAAAAAGTAACAGAACTAAGGAGATACATTCTCCCAGCCTTTAGCCAGAAATTCAACAAATTCATCAAGTTTTTTGAATTTCTCCTCCTCTTCATTAGCACGAGTCCCAAGATCCTGTAACAGAGATAGGTTAAGCATCGTCGTACGACTGAGCATGCTGCTTATGAGCTCTCCCATAGAAGAAACCTTCTGCTCCAAATCATCCACACGACCCCTAAGGACATCAAGATCATGCCTGTGGTCATCCCCTTCCTCATTAGGCTCCTCTCCAACCTCCTCCATGATCATCCTCTCCCCTTCACCAACATTGTCCACAGGATCACCATCATCACCTCCTAAATCATCAACCTGTTTCCCTTCATCCTTACCCACATTATCTTCAGAGATCTCTTGAACATCAATGTCTTTGGAATTCAGTTGATCGTCCTCCTAAGTGGAGGCTTCAGAAGCACTTTCAAAGTAGTCAATTAGTTTAGCTTACGGGGCAAGCTTACCGCAAATCCTTCCCGACCACCTTACCCCAGAAGAGAAGCCCTCCTTATCTTTAGCAGACAAATTAGCTCTATGTTTATTGCCAGGTCCCACAAGGTCACTGTTTAGACTCTTATGGGTCCCCATAGAGTCCCCCACAATATCATCATCCAGCTCCCTGAGTTTTCTTTTCTTACTTTTTACACTCCCTTTAGAAGCCAGAGTATGAATATCCTTCACCATGGTGGTCTCCTTAGTGGTCATAGAGAAAGAAACCCCTTTCATTTTTTGGGAAACAGAGGTAGGGCAAGGTTCCTCAAAAATGACAACATCAATGGGGTCAGGATTGGCAGGAACCTCACAACTAGGAGTCAAAATTAGATTAGGCGGCTCCAAAGCAAAAGGAAAATTATATAAACAAAGGATAAGACCTTGATGCAAAGGGATTGGCCTTTTAGAGGGTTTCTTATCCATCTTAGCTTTAACCCTAAAAATAGAGTGTTCAAGGGACGACATCAAGTAAAAAGGGAAACTAATAAGAGCATTATGCTTGAAATGATTAAGCAGAGGGAGGTGATAATTATAAAACCTGGTAAACTAACCCTCCAAAGTGAAGTATTTCATGAGCAGAAAGCACATCTCATCCCACGGCTCTAGAAGCTTGGCCCGTTCAAACCCTCCCTAGTAGGGAACTAATTCCTCTCCTTCCCCCAGAAAAAGCTTCTGGTTCAAATGATCAGCCTCCTTCGCCTTCCTTTGCAACTTAGTACCCTTAGTAGAAAGACTAGTTGCCATGGCTATGACTTGTTCAGAGATTTCAAAACCAATTCTTCCCACAATAACTTTGCGATTATGCCAGGAAAGGGCAAATTGCATAGACAAATTTTCATCAAAACCATTCAAGCATTCCAGAAAAGGACTAATGCCACCTTCCTTGCAATAATGCCAAACCACAACATTATCCTTGAATTCATAGCAAGATATTGGCTCCGTGCAAATCCTGTCTCCCCCCATTATCTCCTTTCTCTCAAAGACACTGAAAACACAAAGTCGAGAATTCACAGAGTGTTTTTGGAAGGTAATTCTAACAGCTTGGGAAGGACTAATGAAATAGTAAATGAGGCAATAAGTTAACATGCATGAGTCATCATTATCCTGGATCGCCTTCACAAACTCCAATCGATGCCAACCCTTCCCATGCTTGAAAATGATAATCATAAAATTCCTATGATTAGCATATAACCAACTCGTCTTAACGTGAGTGATAAATAATGTTGAAATGACATTATACAAAGAAGTACAATAATTCGTAAAAATCCCATACTTCAAAATACACATCATCAAAGCCCAAAAAAGCTAACTAAATAGGCTGGCACCCTCGCTATGATGAGTCATCCTTGACAAGTCATCTCTTTTTGAATCAATTCCCTTATGTGAGCAGGAAGAAACCTTATGCTTTCAAGGCAAAGGAAGAAACTAAGACTACTAGATTAGAGAAATCTATTTTTGATTATAAAAGTTGGCAAAAACCAAGGGCCGAACCCTTACATCAAGATAAAAATAGACCACAAAGGCTCGAGCACAAAAAGAGCCACCAAACCAACTATAGCATAAACAACATATATAGCCTATAACTAGCAGATAGTAAGTAGTAGTAGATAGACAGTATAAAAAGTAACAGAACTAAGGAGATACATCCTCCCACCCTTTAGCTAGAAATTCAACAAAACTCATGATACTTGCATGCATAAAAAACTCATCAAATTCCTTAGAACAATATTCCCTTCCATTGTCAAACATCTCAAAACTTTTATCTTATGTTCTGATTGATTCTCTACTAAGACTTTAAATTATTTAAACTTAGTGAAAACCTCATATTTATGTCTCATAAAATAAATCCATGTATACCTTGAAACATCATCAATGAAGGTCACAAAATATCAAGATTTTTCAAAAGAATCATTATCCACAAGTCTAAAAACATTTGTATGAATAATTCCTAATTTACTCTTTGCTTTATTACTTCTTGAAGGAAATGATGCTTTGTTTTGTTTCCCAAACACACAATGCTCACAAAAATCAAAATACTCATTAGAATAGGGGAAAATGTCAAGCAACTTTTTATTCATAATAGTTTTTAAATTTTGTTCACCTATGTGGCCCAATCTACAGTTCCACAACATACATGTATTTTTAGATTTTCCAGTCACATAGGTGGATTTACATAAAGTAGTGGAATTCATCCTAAATAGAGTTCCCAATCTTGTCCCTCTTGCTACCACCAAGCTTCCTCTCACCAATCGACAACCATGCTTATCAAACATTACATGCATTCCTAAATCATTCAATTTAGATACAAAATTTAAATTTCTAGCCAATCCAAGAATTTGTAAAACACCAAGGAGGGTTTTTAACCTCCCATCATTGAAACACAACTGTACCTTGCCCCATCCATCTATCAAATATGAACTGTTGTCCTCAAGTTAGACATCACCTCCATCATATTCTTCATATGTGGAAAACCACTCCTTATGTGGAGTCATATGATATAAGCATCCTTAGTCAACCAACCAATGTTTGTTAGAAACAATATTACATGTAGAAAGTAAGACTTCATCACCTATTTTTTAGGACTCTTCTATAGAGGAATCCCATTGTTTCTTTTTATTTCTAACATTCCTTCTTAACATGTCCCCTCTTTCTACAATTCCAACACTTTTCTTTGTTCTTTTTACCGAGAGTTTTAGATCTTCCCTTAGAGTTGTCTTTATGCCCCTTCTATTCTCCTTTAGATCCACCTTTTTCCTTGGACCTTCCCCTAACATTAAGAGCATCCATTGAGCTATCCATAGCTTTCTTTCTTACTTCATGTGACAACAATGTTGTAAAAAGAGCATCTAGCTTGGGATCTTCAAGATTAGTACTATAAGAAAGAATGAAATTCTTCCATGACTTAGGAAAAGAACAAAGAAGCATGATGCATTTATCTTATTTCTTAATCTTAAAATCAACAAAGGCTAATTGACTCAAAATCAAATTAAAAGTATTTAAATGTTCAGCAACCAAATCACCTTCATTTTCAGAGAAAATTTCAAATATAATTTATTTATGATACACTTGGCTTAGTAGATCTCACCCAAATGTTTCCATAGAGAATATGCAGTGGGCTCTTCATCTACATTCAATATAACTGAATTTGTAAGGAAAAGTCAAATTGTCCCTTGTGCTTTCTTATCTATCTTATCCCACTCATCTTGATCTATTTTATTAGGTTTCTTTTTCTTTTTAGTAGCCAACCATTGATCCCTCTCTTCAAGGAGATCTTCCATCTTTAGCTTCCACAAATCATAGTTAGTTCCATTGAACTTTTCAATATCCAACCAATATGTAGATGTAGCCATGGATTCCACACACAAATCTATAAAACAAATTTAACCTGAACTCCCCCTACAGCATAGATAACCTCCACTCTTCACTGCAGCATAGATAACCTTCACTCTTCCACCCAAGAAGAAAATTTAGCTAGGCTCTGATACCAAATGTGAGAAATGATGGAAAGCCACTACAACATAGAAATCTAAATGTTATAAATCTAAATTTTAACAGTATAATGCCAAAATGGAGATTTAAACTAATATAAATTAGAAACAAAGAAATCAACAAACTCAAGAGAATAACACATGACACTGAGATTTATGTGGACAAACCCTTTCGGCAAAAAATTATACTAGAAGAGAACAAGTCTGTATTATCTTCAAAAGAGATTACAATACAATCACTTACTTAAATCATGTATCCAACCTAACTACACCTATGTACCTATAAAAAATTCAACTCATTATACACTTCTCAAGATTATATTAAATAGAAATGCAAGCTTAGAGAAGAAGTTTCTCAAACATGGTGCCCAAACTTGGGAATAACCCTATCTTGGGAATCCCACAATTAGCCTATTATTCGCCCCTTACAGATGTCATAAAACCACCTTATAGAATATTGCACCCAAGATAGATAAAATCCCATGCCCACCTCTGGGAAAGTCAACAATGGGATAAAAAAAGCCTTTTACACCTTCTTACAAGTTGTCATAAGATGCTCTATGATATCAATCCAATTATAGTTGATTCCTTACAACATGTAAGGCACTCATATTAGTAGATGTTCTTACACCTGTCATAATCCATTAATAAACTTGGATGCCCCACATTTACCTATTTACTATCTTGAGGTAAAATAACATAAATTACTGTCACCGTAATTAAATAATTACTATAGTCATTGGAACCTTCATCCCTTATGGAATCTATTTACAAAATAATGTTAGGATTAATTAAATATATCATATTCATAAGGTTGATTGAACCTTAATTTCCTAACAACACTTGGGCACTAAAAAGACACCTCTAGTAGTAGTACCCCACCCACTCAAATGTGTTGATGTTGGTTTGGTGCCATGAGGTGGGGAATGCAAAATATCACTTCTAGCACCCTTTCACTAAACAAAATTGAAGCATTTTGGAATATTGTGTTCATCACCACCATGAGAATATGAATTCAAGTTGACAAAAAATAGATAGGTATTTATAGGTGGACCTAACATCCACCTGTAAGTTTAGATGAGACATTCCTAGGTGCCAAAGTTTTAGAGAATAGTAATGCCAAATTTGGCACTTTTTTTGTTCTTAGGGATCTCAAGAGACTTTTCCAGTCCAATGTATCTCAGAAGGATTAGGATTCTTGGACACCAAAAAGACACCTCCAATAGTAGCAACCTACCCACCTAGAAATGTTGGCATTGTTGGTTCAGTGTCATAAGTTGTGGAAAGTAAAATATCACTGCTAGCACCCTTTCACTAAGCAAAACCAAATCATTTTGAAACATTGCATTCGTAGCCACCAAAAGCAAACAAATTTGAGTTGAACAATGAGTAGGTTGATCTGACATCCACCTATAGGTTTAGACAAGACATTCCTAGGTTCCATAATTTGAGAGAATAGTTTTGCCAAAGTTTGGTACTTTTTTGGTCTTAAGGATCTTAAGAGACTACTGGTCCAATATATCCTAGAAGGATCAAAACATTTGGGAAATGAAAAGACACCTCCAGTACCAATAGCCTACCTACCCAAACATGTTGGATCTCTCTCTCTCTCTCTAATTATTGAACCCTAACTCTTAAGTTTAAAACTCTATCTATCTATCTATCTCTCATCACTTGCTAATTATTGTTCAACATTAGTATAGTCATATTGAGTCCCCTACTATTCACATTTTAGGCATGTTATTTTTTTGTATAGCCTTCCTAATAGCTCTATTGCATTCCTAACATCTGAAATCCACTCACATTGGTCATTCTTAGCTTTCCTAGGGTGTCTAAAATACTTTCCATCGCTGGGAATTGCCATACAACCCTATTTTCATATTACCACTCGATGACAACCTTTCCAAGCATTATTGTCACTATTACATTTGTTGTTACAATCTATGACTAAATTGATTACACTCCCAAGTACTATAAGTTAGTCTTTAAAACATGAGTAAGCATTGCTTACTATTTTGCATTACATATTAAACATTGAAGTAAGAAAAAACTTAGAGTTTATAGATTAAAATACATCAGACCAATAGCTAGCTACTTTTTTGTTTGAATTTTGTGGAGTACTATAGCTTTAGACAATCATAAAAATTCAACTTCAGAAAGAGCATTGGTTATCTATAGAACATTTAGAGCATTCAAGTGATGAAGGGGGTAAATTATAAAACACACAACAACAGAAATTGCACATAGAAAATAGAACTTTCTTTAATGATTTGGACAACTTATTACATTACATAAGCTCAAATACAATTAGAGGAATCAACCCTCCACAGGTTGCAACACCTTATAGCTTCCTATCACAAGACTCTGGAATCATCTGCCTTCTATAACCCCAAATCAGCTAGGGTTTCTGTTTTCCCACCTATTCTTGACTCTACACTTTCCACCTTAACTCTACTACTGCCCATGGTTCCCAAAATAGTCATAAATAGCACTTTTTGGTGGCCTCCAACTAAATTTCAAAATTTGCAACTCCCTCCAAAAGTAGGTCAACTTCCGGGAAGCATAACTTTTGATCCGGGTATCTAATTGACGAACCATTTTAAGCACCAGAAAGCTCGTGATGTGAACTATCACGCTAGAAATATGTAAATAGATTTTTGTTAACTTTTTGGGACATTATGGGATGTTTTAGTGTCTCATATCTCATTTTGGAAATTTTCAGGGGCTTTTCAGAAAACAAAAACTTTAATATATTTTAGCTCACAAATGATCTTTGCATGATTCCTTTGCCAAAGGTCTTATATTTCCGTTATGTAAATTTTTGTAAGTTTTTACTTCAATCCGTGCCCAAATGCAAACTCCTATAGCCATCACAATCTACCTGAAACACCTTGTTGAAATCTGGAAGTGCCAAAACAAGTTGCTCTGTGACTTTCTGCTTCAATGTATCAAAGCTTTTGTCTGCTCCTTTAGTCCATCTAAATTCTTTTCTATCCCCTCTCATTGTCTTAGTTAGGGGTGCACAAATGCTACTAAACTTCCTGATAAACTTTCTATAAAAACTTGCCAAACCATGAAAAGATCGTACCTCTGTGGCACTCCTTGGCATAGGCCATTCGATGATAGCCCTCACCTTCTTTGGGTCCATCTTAAGACCTTCCTCTGAGACAACAAATCCTAGGTATACCAACTCCTTCTTTGCAAAACTACATTTCTTTAAATTAATCAACAACTTCTCCTCCCTCAGCTTCTCTAAAACTCTTATGATATGCATCAGATGCTCATCCCAAGTCTTACTAAAAATCAAAATATCATCCAAATAAACAATAACAAAACTTCCCAAAAATTCTTTCAGTACCTCGTTCATGAGCCGCATGAATGTACTCAGTACGTTGGTTAGCCCAAATGGCATGACTAACCACTCATACAAACCCTCCTTTGTCTTGAAGGTTGTCTTCCATTCATCTCCTCTTATTTGGATCTGGTGATACCCACTCTTCAGGTCAATCTTCGTGAAGTACTTGGCTCCACTCAAACAATCCATTATGTCATCCATTCTTGGCAATGGAAACCTGTTCTTGATCGTGATCTTATTTATGGCTCGAGAATCTGTACACATTCTCCACTCTCCATCTTTCTTTGGTGCTAGTACTGCAGGTACCACACATGGACTCAAGCTCTCCCTTATCAATCCCTTCCTCAACAACTCATGAACTTGTTTGTTCAGCTCTTCATTTTTTGTAGGGGTCATTCTATGGGCTGCCTTGTTTGGCAAACTAGCTCCTGGTATCAAATCCATTTGATGACTTATCTTCCTTACTAGTGGTAAACCTTCTGGTACATTATCAAAGATAATGTCATGAAATTCTTCCAACATAGTTGAAACTTCTGCTGGTACATCTTCACATTTCTCTTGACTAATCTTAGGAATCAATGCAAAATAATGACGGTCATGCTTCATACCTTCCAAAAATTTCCTACCATCTACCAAGCAAATTCCGGCAATACTACATACCTTCTCTTCCACCTCCTTCAAGGGCTTCAACTTATGATGGAGTAGGGAATATGTGTTTGCACGACCATCATGGACAGCGCTCCTATCATACTATCGTGGCCTCCCCAATAGCATATGACATGCATCCATTGGTATGATATCACACAACACCTCATCATGGTAGTCACCAATCTTGAAATTCACTAAACACTACTCATTGACCAAATCTCTATGGTCCTTCTGCAACCATGCAATCCGATATGGATGCGGATGTTTTCTTCTTGTCAACTTCAACTTGTCAACCATCTCCTCTGAAACAAGATTATCAATGCTTCCACTGTCAATAATAATATCACAACACTTACCTTCACATTTGCACCTTGTGTAGGATAAATTTTTCCTCTGATTGGGTTCTTTCTCCTCATTCAATAAAGTTCTTCTGACAACTAGGGTTTCTCTCCTTTCAACACCTTTAGAGCACTCAAATTGTGCATCTTCATCGACATGTGCAACTCGTGCATTACCTTTAGGTCTTCTATTTATCCTTCCTTGATGTTGTGGACACTCGTATGCTTGATGTCCTTCTTCTCCACATTAGAAATAGGTTCCTCTGAAACCTCATCTTCTAGGTCCTTGCCCAGGTCGGCCTCTTCCTCTTCCTCTTTGCTCACCATTGTATTGGTCACGAGGGCGGAACACATTATCCCCTCTCTGATTTTGACTGGTGCTAGCTTCTTCACTTTTCTTTAGATCTTCAGTACGGCCTCCATAGGGTTTTCCACCAGTCCTTCCACCTTGACCTCTTCCCCTTTGCTTGCTATCAAATCTTTTATTCAGTTTCTCTTCCACCTTCAGGGAAAATAGGTACGCATCTTCTATGGTGGTCATTCTGACAAAACTTAGCTCCTCTTGAATACTTGGCCTCAACCCATTAATGTAATGGGATACCTTCTCCTTGTTGGCCTCTGCATGGCCTATCCTAATAGTAATCTTATAAAACTCTTCTGTGTACTCCTTAACAGACTTGTTACCTTACTTTAGTCCTTGCAGCTTCTTCAGCAACTCCATCTCATAGTCCACAGGAATGAACTGCTTCTTCAGTTTCTCCACCATCTGATCCCATCTAGTGATCTTTCCTTTTCCTCTTCTATTCCTCTCTAACTGGACCTCCTTCCACCAAATACTAGCATGGCCCTTCAACTTTGTTTTTACAAACTTGACCCGATCTGGGTCCTCCACATCTTCATACTTGAAATACTCCTTCATGTCATTGATCCAATCAATAACTTGTTCTAGATTCAAATCTCCAGAATATGTAGAAACTTTGATCTTGGGCCTCTTTTTGATCTTTGAAATGGCCCTCAACAACCTAACTTCTGCAAGATCTCCTGTAGCTTCTTGTTCTTCCTCAGATAGCTCTTCTTCAGCTTCATCTTCGCTTTCTTCTCTTGTTCTCGGCTCAAACCCTCTTCATAGCTCCTCTTGCAATGCATCAATTTTCCTTTGCATGGCTCTAAAACCCTCTTTCATCAAAGCATTCCTCCCAATATGATTTCTTCATGGAGGCATCTTGATCTTTGTAGCAAACCCACAACCTCAGGTCCTGGTGCAAACTACCTCACGGTCGGTGATCTGTCTACACACTCAGGAAACCTTGCTCTGATACCACTTGATGAAGGGGGTAAATTATAAAACACGCAACAACAGAAATTACACACAGAAAATAGAAGCTCAAATACATTTAGAGGAATCAACCCTCCACAGGCTGCAACACCTTATAGCTTCCTATCACAAGACTCTGGAATCATCTGCCTTCTGTAACCCCAAATCAGCTAGGGTTTCTATTTTCCCACCTATTCTTGACTCTACACTTTCCCCCTTAACTCTACTACTACCCATGGTTCCCAAAATAGTCATAAATAGCACTTTTTGGTGGCCTCCAGGTAAATTTCAAAATTTGCAACTCCCTCCAAAAGTAGGTCAACTTCCGGGAAGCATAACTTTTTATCCGAGTATCTAATTGATGAACCGTTTTAAGCACCGAAAAGCTCGCGATGTGAACTATCACGTTGAAAATTTGTAAATGGATTTCTATCAACTTTTCAGGATGTTATGGGATGTTTTAGTGTCTCATATCTCGTTTCAAAAAATTTCAGGGGCTTTTCAGAAAACAAAAACTTTAATATCTTTCAGCTCACAAATGATCTTTGCCTGATTCCTTTGCCAAAGGTCTTATATTTCTATTATGTAACGGTCTGTAAGTTTTTGCTTCAATCCATTCCCAAATGCAAACTTTCCTAAAATGGCAGGTAAACTTTCCAAAATTGGCAGTTTGCTATTTTTAGCAGTTTTGGAAAAACTGAAAGTCCTACATCATTATTCAAGAGATTATGGAACCAAAAATACTAATTATGGAAAGAAATGAAAATCACTATAATAATTTTGAAGCAACATCTTTTTGGGTGATACGAGATTGCCCTTACACCACTGGATGCTCCTACATCATCAAGTCAAAATTTAGAACAAATTGTGTCATCATAGGAACATTACATAGTTTGTATACTAGCAGTAGTGAAAAGTTGCATTCTTTCTTGCAAACATACTTTTATTGTCTTACTAAAAGTATGAAAGTAGAATAGTTGTATTAGTGAAGAGTCATTTAGGGAACATCCATACATAAAAAATTTGCATCTTAGTTTGCATTCATCTAGATACAAAAGTACTTCTTTTACACATTTTATGGAATGAAACACATTAGACCAATAGTCGACTACTTTTTGTTTGAATTTTGTGGAGTGCTAATGCTGTAGTCAATCATAAAAATTCAACTTGGGAATGAACATTGGTTGTCTATAGACCATTTAGAGAATTCAAGTCATCATTTAGAATAAATTGTGTCATCATAGAAACATTACATAGTTTGTATACTAGCAATAGTGAAAATTTCCATTCTTGCTTGAAAAATGTTCTTATTATCTTATCTCTTGTAAATATACTTTTATTGTCTTACTGAAAGTGTGAAAGTTTAATAGTTGTATTACTAAAGAGTCATTTAGGTAACATCCATACATGAATATTTTACATATTAGTTTGCACACATGCAAGATTTACATTCATCTAGATACAAAAGCACTACTTCTTTTACACATTTTACAAATTGGAACACATGAAACTAGCAACCCACTAATTTTTGTTTGAATTTTGTGGAGTGTTAATTCTTTAGTCAATCATAAAAATTCAACTTGAGAAATGAATATTGATTGTCTATAGAACATTTAGAACATTCAATTTAGCATTTAGATCAAATTGTGTCATCATAGGACTCTCTCTCTCTCTCTCTCTCTCTCTCTCTCTCTCTCTCTCTCTCTCTCTCTCTCTCTCTCTCTCTCTCTCTCATTTCCTCTATCTCTCTCTTTCTCTCTCCCTACCTCTCTGTCTCTTTCACTTCCTCTCTCATATGTGCTAGCATAGAAGGCATGGAGGAGATTGTTGCAAGTATGTGCTAATCGGTGTTGTCATTGATGTCAACATGTTTGTGTTATCATTGGTGCCAACTGTGTCTTCTGATGTTGCTATTGTTGTTTGATTAAGTTGTTGTGTTAAAGTGGTCTAAGTGCCTTGTAGAGGTGTTGATGATGTTAGTAGATTGTTCCTATTTCCAAGTTTCGAAGTGCTTTTGAGAAAATTTGATTAATACTAGAAACAGTATGTTGAAGAAGTCTTCTGACTTATAGAGTGTTGTTCGAGTTTTTGCTCCGCATTTCTTTTGTGTTGGAGATCTAAATGTGTGGTTTAGATATGTTGTCAAGAAGTGTTTGAAGATGCTAAATCCAAAATTTGGTGCTCCAAATTGCTGTGCAGTGAAAGTTATGTTCACCAGTTTGAGAACAGTATTTGACAATGTTTCTGAGTTGTGCAAAGGTGTCTAGGAGAAAGTATTTTGCTTTGCTTTCCTCTGCAGAAAGGTTTTAGGTGTTGAAGTTATAGATATGTGTCCATAAGGATCTTACCTATCTTCCTTCCAAAAGGTTTGTGATTTTGTGCTCCGGAAAGCGATCTATTGTGTGGCAGAGTTCGACAGTGTTGTTGTGTTTAGGTAAAAGTTGTTGTGTTCAGGTGAAAGTTATTGTGTTCAGGAGAAAGTTGTTGTGGATGAATTTTTTGGTTTCTAGGTGACTTCAAGATGTTCGTGGATGTTTCTAGATTGTGTTAAAGCCCTGTGTATGGTCTGCAAGTTATGGTTGTGATTGTGGAAGCATGTGATCAATAATTCCTTATTTTTACTATGTTTGGCCGACCTTGAATGTTTGCAGAGTTGATTTGGTGATTATGTGAGTGTTATGTAGCATGCCTGAATAGATTTGGGTTCAAGCTAAGACATAGAGTAGTTTTCCTTCATTCCCTTGTGCTGTGGAATGATTAGATCCAAACCTAATTCAAACATTGTGTGTTTTCCGACCTTCGAGATTGTTTCAAGGATTGAAGATTGTGTTGCCAACCTTGAAGATTGTTTCAAGGGTAATGATGGTATAAATAAGTGTCAAGGATTCATGGATGTGTGAGTGCAAATGGGGGATATGATGTTGTGATGTGAATTTGATTAGAGTAGCAAGGGCTTTCATGTGTTATGCTACCAGATGCAGTGAGCAGAAGGTGTCTACAATTTTTGGTGATGCTGCGAAGGTGTTGAGTTTGTTGTGATGTATATTGAGCTTCATTGGAACTAAACTCCATGCATAGGTTAGATGCAATTATATCAATTCAAAGGATGGCAGTGAGCCATTCTTCTCTTACTTCTTTCTTTCTCAGTGGGTAGTGAGTCCACTTGGATAGTGAGTCCCCTGCAGTGAGCATTCTCTCTATGGCAATGAGCCTTTGTAATTCGGTATTGTTACTACATTATATTGTGAGCTAATCCTTGTTGTGGTTTTTCCCTTTTAAGGTTTTCCATGTAAAAATATGGTGTTCTCTTGTGCATGGTGTTGATGTGTTTAAGTTTCTATTATATGCTTTTCATGTTTAAACTTCATAATAGATTAAGGGTTTAAGTGAACTGATGTGGATGTGATTATGTTTATGAGAGTTTGAAGTTTTTGATACAATTGATACACCTCCCCCCTCTCAGTTGTCTTGTGCCTTCAACAATTGGTATCAGAGTCAAGTTCCTTTGAAGAAAGCTTAACAACTTGAGGTAGATCTAGGATGGCGCACAAGAAAGATGATACGGTTACAGATGATTCTGAAGGAGGCATGGAAGAAAATGCCTTAGAGGTAAGTTGTGATAATGAATATACTCCTCTTACCAGTCAAGAAAAGAACTATTGATTTATTGACAGTAGTTGCTCAAATCATATGACTGGTGATAAAAGCAAATTTGTTAAATTTGAAAAATATGATGGAGGACTTGTTATCTTTGCTGATGATTGTACTTCTGAAATATGTGGAAGAGGCTCAATCAGTCTTGATGGAAAGCATATTACTGATGATGTTCTTTGTGTCAAAGGATTAAAGCAAAATCTCTTGAGTGTTGGACAATTATGTAGCAAAGGATATAGTCTTATGTTTCAGGATGATGACTTTGAGATTAGAAAGAAATATGGAACTCTGATAGCTGCTGGAAAAAGGACAGATAGAAATATTTATCATCTCAAAGAAGGTGATGGTTATTGCTTTATGTCTCAAATCAATGAAATTTGGCTATGGCATAGAAGGATGTGTCACATTAGTTTTGATAATCTAGTGAAGATAAGTATAGCTCAAGCTATGAAAGACCTACCAAAGATCATCAAACCTGCTAATATTGTCTACAGAATGTCAAGATGGAAAGCAAGTGAGGAGAAGTTTTGAAGTCAAAGAACAATCTTCTACCGGAATGTTGGAATTGGTGCATACAGAACTCTGTGGTCCTACCAAAGTAAGAAGTGTTCAAGGTGATTGGTATTTCATGTTATTAACTGATGATTATTCCAGAATGACATGGGTTATTTTTCTTAAAGAAAAATCAGAAGTCAAGTAGATAAGTTCAATACATTTAAAACTATGGTGGAGAATGAAATAGACATGAAAATTAAATACTTGAGCTCTGATGGAGAACTTACTTCAAATGAGTTTAACATCTTCTGTGAGGTTCATGGGATAAAGAGGCAATTATCTACTCCTATGACTTCTCAACAAAATGGAGCAATTAAGAGGAAGAACAGGACCATTCAAGAAGCTGCAAGGACTATGTTAAAAGAAGAAAGCCTACCGGAAGTCTACTGGAGGGAAGTGATTTAGACTGTTGTCTACACATAGAATAGAGTACAAGTAAGAGATACAAAGACTCCCTATGAGCTATGGTATGGAAGGATTCCTACTGTTAAATATTTCAAAATTTTTGGAAGCAAATATTATATCAAAAGAAATGAATATCTAAGAAAATTTAATGTAAGATATGATGAAGGTATTTTTCTTGGGTACTCTAACAAAAGTAAAGCTTACCAGTGCTATAACAAAAGGCTAAGAAAGATTGTTGAGAGTGTGAATGTCAAGGTTGATGAAGACATATAGAAGATTTATGAAGTTAATAGATATGCATCAGATTCATATGAGCTCCCTTGCAGAGAAGAAGAAAATGTTGTTGAAAAGGAAGTACAGGTTGAAGAACAAGAAGCTTCAGAAAGAATCCCTGAAACTCCCAAGTATGTGTAGAGGCATCTCACTGAAGACCAGATCATTGGTGATAAGAGCAAAGAGACATCAACAAGAAGGATAGATGCGGAAGAATAGGTAAACATGTGTTTAATTTCTAAAGTAGAACCTAAAACAATGGTTGGAGCATGCAAGGATGAACATCGGATCAAGACAATAGAAAACATAATTCCTGTTGTTAAATTGTCAGAAGAGGAATGCATATCTGCTAATAGTGAAGAACTCAAGATTGCTCTTGAATACCTAGAAAGGATTGAAGAAGAAATCATAGACTTGAAGGAGAATGTCAAAGAGGCAAATAAACGTATCAGAAATCTGAGAGAGAAAGTCAAGAAATTAAAACAAAGGCATAAGGAGATCAGTGAACAATTGAGATTAGCAAATGAAACCATAGTTGGTCTGAAAGTACAAGCTAAAGAAAAGGTGAGAACCGAGGAATGTCTGAACTCAATGATGAAAGGCAAATCTAAAGAATGAACAAGGTTGGAGCAAGAAGTTGTGAAATTGAAATTAGATCTAGAGAAGGCAAAGAATTATGAAGCAAAATTCAAGACAAGTTCTAGAAGGCTTGATGAGATGATTGCAAGTTAGAAAAATCCCAATGATAAAGAAGGCTTAGGGTTTGAAAAGGATGAAAGTTCAAAATCAGGTCAAGCATCAAAAGCTGAAAACAAGAAGAATAATGACAAGCATATCTGGAATCAGAAGAAAGGAGTTAGAAGATCACCAGTCAGACAACCTAATGCTCAAAGGTACCCATCTTTCAATGGTTATTGTCATTCTTGCATTAATTTTGGACATAAGGCTACACAATGTAGGAGTGGAATGAATCAAAATGTTCCACCTTTTTCTGGTCAATGTTTCACATGTAAGAAAGTCGGTAATAAAGCTAATATGTGCAAAAATCAAAGAATGGATAGCAATGACAATGACAGAATGATTCAATCCTTTAAGAACAACTGTTATATATGCAATAGATTTAGGCACAAAGCTAATAAATGCAGATCCAAAATGAATGGAAGGAACAATGGATAGAGGAATGTTGTGTGCTACAATTGTAGTAAGCCTGGACACATTTCAAAGTTCTACAGAGCAGAAGCATGAAGAAGGATATATTGATAGAGAAGAACAAACCAGTATAAAGAACTGATCTGATAGAGACTAAGAAGGAGATGAGTAATATTTGGATTAAGAAGGATATAACAGAGGCTAAGAATGTATCAGTACTAGCTTCCGATGCAAATGTTTCCTCTGGAAATTGAGTTGGAGGCTACCTCTCAAGGGGAGCAGGCAGTGATGTTGATGATTGTTGCAGTCAAGGGGAGTAAGATTTGATACAGGTTGATGTGTACTCCTAAGGGGGAGTATTCAGAGCAGTTGAGAACAGTGCAAATATGTGCATCAAAAGAGAGCTTAAAAAAGATGTCACCCTTTGCCATTGATGTCAAAGGGGGAGAGAGCTCATGTGAAAAACAAAGGGAGAGAAAGGGAGTAAGATGTATAAAAGAAAGGGGAAGAGTGAGATTGGTCTAGAGTTGTGTCATGATGGTTTTTCACATCATATGTTGCCATCAATGACAAAGGGGGAGATTGTTACAAGTATGTGCTAATCGGTGTTGTCATTGATGTCAACATGTTTGTATTGTCCTTGGTGTCAACTGTGTCGTTTGATGTTGTTGTTTGATTAAGTTATTGTGTTAAAGTGAACTGAGTGCCTTGTAGAGGTATTGATAATGTTAGTAGATTGTTCTTGTTGCTGGGTTTCCAAGTGCTTTTGAGAAAATTTGATTAATACTGGAAACAGTGTGTTGAAGAAGTCTTCTGACTTACAAAGTGTTGTTCAAGTTTTTGCCCCGCATTTCTTTTGTGTTGGAGATCTGAGTGTATAGTTTGGATATGTTATCAAGAAGTGTTTGAAGATGCTAAATCTAAAATTTGGTGCTCCGGATTGCTGTGCAGTGAAATTTATGTTCACCAGTTTGAGAACAGTATTTGATAGTGTTTCTGAGTTGTGCAGAGGTGTCTGGGAGAAAGTAATTTGCTCCGCATTCCTCTACAGAGAGGTTTCAGGTGTTGCAGTTCTAGATATGTGTTCATAAGGATCTCACCTATCTTCTTTCCAAAAGGTTTATGATTTTGTGCTCTGAAAAGTGATCTATTGTGTGGCAAAGTTTGACAGTCTTGTTGTGTTTAGGTGAAATTTGTTGTGTTTAGGTGAAAGCTGTTGTGGCTGAATTTGTTGGTTTCTAAGTGACTTCAAGATGTTTGTGGATGTTTCTAGATTGTGTTAAATCCCTATGTATGGTCTGCAAGTTATGGTTGTGATCATGGAAGCATGCGATCAAGATTTCCGTATGTTTACTTTGTTTGGCTGACCTTGAATGTTTGCGGAGTTGATTTGGTGATTATGTGAGTGTTGTGTAGCATGCCTGAATAGATTTGAGTCTGAGCTAAGACATAGAGTGATTTTCCCTCATTCACTTGTGCCATGGAATGGTTAGGTCTAGACCTAATTCAAACATTGTGTGTTTGCCGACCTTGGAGATTGTTTCAAGAATTGAAGATTGTGTTGCCGACCTTGAAGATTGTTTCAAGGGTAATGATGGTATAAATAAGTGTCAAGGATTCATGGATGTGTGAGTGTGAATGGGGGATATGATGTTGTGATGTGAATTTGATCAGAGCAGTAAGGGATTTCATGTGTTAGGCTACTAGATGCAGTGAGCAGAAGGTGTCTACAATTTTCGGTGATGCTACAAAGGTGTTGAGTTTGTTGTGATGTATGTTGAGCTTCATTGGAACTGAACTCCATGCATAGGTTAGATGCAATTATATCAATTCAAAGCATGACAGTGAGCCATTCTTCTCTTTCTTCTTTCTTTCTCAGTGGGCAATGAGTCCACTTGGACAGTGAGTTCCATGCAGTGAGTGTTCTCTCTATGGCAATGAGCCTTTGTAATTCGGTATTGTTACTACATTATATTGTAAACTAATCCTCACCGTGGTTTTTCCCTTTTAAGATTTTCCACGTAAAAATTTGGTGTTCTCTTGTGCATGGTGTTGATGTGTTTAAGTTTCTATTATATGCTTTTCATGTTTAAACTTCATAACAGATTAAGGGTTTAAGTGAATTGATGTGGATGTGATTATGTTTATGAGAGTTTGAAGTTTTTGATACAACTGATTAACCCCCCCCCTCTCAGTTGTCTTGTGCCTTCAACAAAGACTACAATGAGACCAAGGATTTCAATTGTGAAGAGTGGGAAGGGGATAAAGAGAGAGGGGGGAGGGAGAAAGAGAGAGATAGAAAGATAAATAGAGGGAAAGAGAGAGATAGAGAGAGAGAGAGAGAGTTAATTAGTTTGCATAGTAAGTTTATTGCTAATTGTTTTATAAATTGTGAGTTTATTGTTAGGTTTTAAAGCTTCTCTTCACTTCAATAATGTGAAATTCTATACTAACAACACCAACCATGAGAAGGTGGAAGATTGTTTGACACCACTAATCTACATTAATAGCATTATTAGAAATAAATAAATTAAAAAAAGAAAATTTTACTCAATCACAAAACTTAAAAACTTCATAATATACTTACAAAATATATATCTTATGTGTCATCATCCTAATTCAATCCAATGAACCATGTGGATCCACTCTACTCTTTATGGTGTCAAGTATTACTACATGGTTAGACTCATGAACTTTCCACAAGTTCTTATTCAACAATCTACCCCTCTATTTGATCAATTGAACATTCGAATCCACAACAAGGTTGAAATAATGAATAATTCTCCTATGTATGTCAAAATCCTTGAACAACCACACATTAGACATCTTCATTTGGTACCTTCTAATTCATGTTCCAATAACAACCACCAACCCTATAGGATATTCAATGTCTTCTCCATCTATGATAGCGGCTATCAATTTATTTTTGCCTCAACATAATGAGACAAATAACAATATGTTTCTTCATTATCTTCATCCATAATAACTACATAAGCATGCTCTACATTGAATTGTATAAAAAATATTAATTCCATAAATGATACAAAAATACTACATAGTAAGATAAAATATTAATTTTAATTAAATAATACATCTATAATATTTGGTTGAACTAGATCCAAAATATGATCAAAGTTAATTGATGATTCCATCTCCATGATTTGTAGTGATCATAGAAGTTGATATATCTCACGTGGGCTTAAAGTTCTAGAACACCATAATTGACCCACTCTTTTGACTCACACTCATTCCAAGCTCAAAATATGCACACAAAGAACAAAAGCATGCCATCCACCTTGTATGAATAGTCCATGAACCTGCATTCAAGATTCTAATAGAGTGGAACTCACTCGATACTATTACTATATGAAAATCATAATATTTTGCAATGATTGTTTCTTCTACCAACCAAAAAAATCTATGAACTATAGACTTACCTTCATTACCTAGACCCATTAACCTGCATTCAAGATACATCTCAAGTGGGCTTAAATTTCTAGAACACCATCATTAACCCACTCTTTTGATTCACACTCATTCCAAGCTCAAAATATGTACACAAAGAACAAAAGCATGCCATCCACCTTGTATGAATAGTCCATGAACCTGCATTCAAGATTCTAATAGAGTGGAACTCACTCGATACTATTACTATATAAAAATCATAATATTTTGCAATGATTGTTTCTTCTACCAACCAAAAAAATCTATGAACTATAGACTTACCTTCATTACCTAGACCCATTATAAAGTTACACCATCGAAGATGGATGTTGCATTTATCAACTTCACACTATCTTTGTACTTCAACTCTTCATATGATACATCATGCTTCCTTTTCCATTCCTAGCCTTAGAGAAATTCTAGATATGTTGAACACCACTTATCATATGCATCCTACTCAACCAGTAAAACATCTGCAAGTTCTTGAGTTGTGATGTACAACTATCTGACCATATGATATGCCAACCAAATAAGATGTTCTTTCTACTCAAATTACCATATAGCATCTTAAAGCAACCTTGCACGAACTTTGTAGAATGTGTGCAATCATCACTACTAGAAAAATGATACTCCCTCAAGATCTTTATGTCTTCCTCTATACTTGTAAGTGCATGAATTAATTCTATATGTAAAAATATAGCAACATGAGTGGAGTTGTAGTACTTTGATTGAACATCATTCTATGGTTGTAGTGTATAATTCTTTACAACAACTAACACAATGGTATGAAAAGGAAATGTGTCCTTGCATAACTTAAATTGCAAGTCCAACCATCAAGATCTATGTGTATTTCTTGCATACTCATACACTATCTTCTCTTGAAAGATAATCATAAATTATGATACTCTTATTTCTACACTCACTAATTCACATCTCTTGGCCTCTTTACCATCTTTTAAAGTATATGCCACTAACTTATATTTTTTAAAACTTACTAGTTCATTTGCAATTTTCCATATGTACATAAGTTTTTAAACATTACAAACCACCACAACTATCACACGTTCCATCCAAACATGATTTCATAAAAAGTAAATTTTCATCTACTCTTTCACAAAAATTGCTTGAAATGAAATCTCTTATTGATCTAGGTGGAGTTTCTATCATACACTCCTATAAAATATCATTTGTATGCAAATCAATATGTCAAAAAAATCATAATGCATATAAATTTCAATGTGGGACCTACAACAAAAAGTAGCGTGTGTGAGATTTATTTTACTATAAAATGGTTTTCCCATTTCAAAATACCTTTGACCAATTTTTATTTTTGAAGATAATTTTCTACAAATTTGGAGAAAATTTGTGTTTGAGTCATATCTAAAAAATGTTTTAGATGTGGCCCACGGTTTTGACAACCAATTCTTTTTACAACATCTCTTTGATCGAGTGATACTCTTGTGTTATTTTTAAAAAATTCTTTAATTAGAGATTTTAAGAATTCAACTATAACTTTATATTTCTATAGGAGTCTACCGAAGAATGCCCATAGTTCATTGTTATTCGAGTTCTCAACTCTTTCATGTCTCCCAATCGCTTTCAGTAGTGTTTTTTTTATTTATTTATAATGCTCTACTTAGTTTCCTTATCAAGCAAGATTTTTTTGTTTGATTACTTACTATAGTTGATGTAATTACATATTGTGTAGTATTACTATCTTTGATGTGTGAGGTCAAACCCACTATTTGGTATGCATTAATTAGATTTTTTACAATAGATTTTTACTATCATTATTTCTTAGACCAAGGATCTTCATGGTGGGTCTAAACTTATGATTCCTCATCATTTCAATAAATAATTGACATATTCCTATTTCATTTACTTTTTTAGAAAACATTGTCCATATTTTATGCGAACTTCTTTTACAAGTACATTTGGGAATCTTATCACTCATCAGTTTCAGAATGTTCTCATCAATTTCAATGAAAAACTTAGATTTTTTACATAAAATTCTAGGTGGTGTTCTCAATGGTAAACTTGATTAAGTAGATAAATTTTGTTCATTACACAAATTTTCAACTTCATAATTTAGTAAATTTTGTGTGTTTTCAATAGGTTGCACAATTAGTCTAACATCTAAATTTATATTTGAAATTACATCATCATTGATTGTTTCATTATTTAGTGATTCATTCATTGTTTGAGGATTTATTACAATATCAAATTAAAATAGAAAAGATGATGTACCTTCAACTCTGAGGTTTAATTTCTTAATTGCATTAATTTTTTACATTTGTTGCCTTTGTTTCTCCAAATTCTTCTCTTTCGTGGCTCTAATGGATGCTTTAGGATCTAATTGAATTAACAAAGATGGTA
Source organism: Cunninghamia lanceolata (assembly GCA_027924645.1). Taxonomy (NCBI): domain Eukaryota; kingdom Viridiplantae; phylum Streptophyta; class Pinopsida; order Cupressales; family Cupressaceae; genus Cunninghamia; species Cunninghamia lanceolata. Next base: position 5,741,981 of record BSBN01001560.1, read on the forward strand.
GTTCTTCAACTTCAGAGTTCAATTTATTATTTTCATAAAGTTGTCTCATTCATTCTTTTTTCTTTACATTCTCATCTTCATGCTCCTCCAATGTTTACATTTTTGCTCATTTCCTTGGCATGATGCTAAATTATTTATCAATCTAACACAATTTGTCAAAATAATAAAAACAATGATTGATAATTTATCAAATTCAAATAAAAAACATGCAATTCGAATGTTTTATGTGAATGCAAGACAAAAAAACTAGTTAGTTTTGTCAAACAATGATTCAAATTTCTCAAAAAATGAAAACAATAATTGATAATATCAAATTCAAATAAAAAACATGCAATTAGAATCTTCTACATCAATAAAAGACAAAAAAAATTGATTGATTTAGTCAAACAATGATTGTAATTCCTCAAAATAATGAAAAGTGTGATTGTATGTCATAGAATATGCAGTGCACATGTAAAAATAGAGCACGTGGTTCTAAAATCATGGGTTTCTCCTTTCTATAGACTATTGCTCTATATTTCTATGTAAATTAAAATGTGCACATGTTATAACTTGCTTTGGAAAATTCTAACCATTAGGATTGGATTTGTCTTGGACATCCAACCCAAAGGGTTGGACCTGCATGTGACATGCCCAAATACATGTTTTGTATAAAACATACAAAAATAAGTAAATGTTGAGTGTGCACATTTTTAGACATTATTGTAAAAAAATGCTACAACAACGTCAAGCTCTCTATTACCTTTCTAACCATGTATTTTTTAAAAAATTAACTACATTAAGATTTCCATCTTCAATTTCTTTTGTTAGTGTCTTGATTTTTTTATGAAAACCAATGTATAGATTTATTGGTGTCATTTTTCATCCGCTCATCCAAATTTGAAAGAAATTACATTTTTACATTCTAGAGTCCATTCTATACACATTCAAAAAAATTTGATTAGTTTTCTCAAAATTAAGGGGGTGCATGCTCAATTTTTTATTTTTCAAGATGTGTTTACTTGGAAAATTAGTAAAAAATTATATATTCATTTAAAAATTAACAAAAATTTAGGCATAAACTACATGATGTTAGAAAATTTTCCACAAAAAGGATTTGAGAAATACTTTAGAAAATCAACATTTTAGAGGGAGCACACCTGACACTATGTTATATTTTTTGACAAAATAGGACCACTTTGTGTGCTCCCCCTATTTGACCCTCTTAATCTCCACCATTTAAAAAATAGTAGTTTAGAAACTAGATTTCGAGCACTACCAATCTTGTTCTTGTTAAATCTTCAAATTTTGAGCATGGGTATCTTGAATTTCTCATCCAAGATTAATTTTTATTGATTTCAAGAAAAAAGATGGCCACTTTTGACCCCCTTTTGCCCCCCCATTTTTGTGCACATATCGTTGAAATTTGGGTTATGACAATGGGACTTGCCCAATCTACAATGGAATTCTTGGAGCCACCTTAAGCATGAATACCATCTCAAGAATTCTAATAAGTCTGTTATCACTAAGAATTAAGAGTTATGTTGAACTCCATTATTAACCAATACATTGATGCAGAAAGGACATGCACATAACTCAATGGACCAATAGATCCTATATCAAGCAACCTAATGGCTATAATGTGTTACATTTAAATTGTCAAACCATGGAATCATATTCTTCTTGGATGGTGCTTGTACTATGTGTACAGTCAAGGATTCTTGAATTGTAATCTAGAAGTTGTGCATAGAAACAAACTATGGGTAGGGAAACAAACTCTACTTTGCCAGGAATAACAAGTACTATAAGTAATGTTGATAAGAAATAACCAATGCTTATTTAGTTGGTTGTAAATCAAAATCTATGTGAATCCAAATAGGGGAACAATTAATGAACTAAGTCGGTGATCACCTTAACCCATCAATATAGATTATCAATATTCACTAATCCACATAACATAAGCTAATCACAACATGAACTAATCACATAAATGTATATAAGAGAGATACAATTACCTCAAGTGGCCCTTGCTTGAGTGACTGTAATCTCCACATAATCTAAACTAGATCACTACTGTATCACCAAAATCATTGACAGAATCCAAAATCTGTGTTCTTTATTGAATGTTGAGAATACAATAATAAATTGATAACACAATCTCTTTCTAACCTCCCTGTCATATGCAAAATCTAACATATATATAGACAAGATCTGAGTTTTCTAATTGAACAAAACTTCTAAGCAACTAATCCCATACTCATGCATTCTCCCACAAACATAGGGAGAAGACATTATTATTAATCAGACTAGAAATAGGAAACTAACTACCACAAAGATAAATAGACATCACAATCCCACTATGACTCTTCTTAGTCATCATGAAGACAATCATAAATGAAAACATAACATAAACCACGATTTGAGCTTTCTTCATTATTCACAATTGTGTCAACTATTGAAGGAAAATTGTCAAGGAGTGGGGAGTTATGGTTAACTCATGCCCACTCAATTCAAAGTCCTTTTCCTTTGGTTGCGGGTAACTACGTTGTCTGCTATAGATGAAAACATCTCCTTTGTTGTGGGCTAATAGGTGGTCTCCATCATATGTAACCGGGTGCTGCCACAATAATGGGTTACACTTTCTGGGACGTCCTGAGTTTTGTCAAAATCACATATTTTTCAAAAATATAATGATTTAAACATTGAAAGGTTCCATTTAAAGGATTTTAATTGAAGAGGGTTTGCTCAAACCCCCTTAGATAAAACCCCCTTGGATAGAACCCCGCTAGTTTTAAACCATACCTATAATGGAGTCTCCTCTACACCTATCAAAATGTTGATAAAAAACCACTTTTGATATACCTTTTGGGGGATCAAATGAATTCATTTAAAATTTATGTTTTGTAAGTATGTAGTCCTTATTATAAGCTTCCCAAAAAGTATAATTTTAAATATATTTAATTTGATTATATATTTATTTTTTATTTCTTGTGAATGTAGGTTTTTCAATGAACATTAAGGTCTTTGTTTCACGCATACGAAAAAATAAGAAAATAGAGAAAAAAAATTCTAAATAATACATGTCCTCTAGGTATTGATGTCCTTATTCCAACAAAAAAAAATGAATTCTAATATATACCAAAAAAGTTATGCTCTTTATAGTACACCTATGTCTAAATTGTAATTGGTTTGACTTCAAAACTTAATTTTAAAAAATTCAATAAAACATTATGAAACCAAATTCATCCTCTAGATATTGTAGTTACAAATCTAAATTCGAAAAAATTAGAATTTTATCCTTCATAGAAAAAAAGTTATGTGGTTTATAGTACACATCACTCTTTAAAAATGGCGTTTGCTGTTAAAAACTAGTTATCGAAGGAGATGGAAAAGAAATGCAATTTGATTCCAAAAATTAAAAAATATATATATTTAGAATCCACAGACAAAATGTCACAAATCACTAGTTTGCATCATCTTCATATTTCTCACGGTTTAGCAGCTATAGGTGTCTGAAAGTAAAGATTTAGTTCAAAATGTTCATTTCAATGTTAAGTTTGGCCAAAAAGTGTAACCCACGATTGTGGGATCACCCAACCACGTGCTTGTTGCATAGGGTTAGTTCACCACATAATATTTATACATCACAAACTACTAAAATTAATAGAAATTACTATCACATTTTATAAACAGTCATTCACCAACATATCATGTACTATTCTTAATGCTTTCAATGTCTTAAAGATAATTATAGGCATAGACAATGTATGGAAAAGTTTGGGAATGTCTTTAAAACATGAACTAAAGCAAGAGAAATAGAGCAAAGCACAACCTCATCAAGTTGGTCACCTATCCTTGTCTCAATATTTTTGCTCTCTATCAGTCCAACTTCTTGAAGGACTAGCATTTTCCCCAAGCCCACAACATTCATTTCATCCCCCTTAAATCCATCTACTATAGGTTATTCTTGTGCTTTTCTATTGCTCCTAGACTCATTGCCAAATGCAAGTCTAAACTATGTTGGTCCAAATGGTGAAAACTCAACAAGTGCAATTGTGGGAGTGTAAAGTTGATACCCAATTGCTGTAGAGGCATCCCAGGTTGCAGAACAATCTTGCATTGATCAAAAAATATTTGCATTTTTCTTTTCTTACATTTCAGTTGTAGTTCAGTAATTTGCAGTTCAACATTTTCTACTGCATTTTACCGCATCTTCATATCAGAGCTCACGGAGCAGGATTTAGCTTCTATGCCATGTTAGCTACATCATACTAAGATTTTAGGAGATTTTGATTCATCTATAGAAAGCTGTCGCTATCAGAAGTTCATCAGTTTTCACAGAACAGAGCATACATTCAATCAACATGAGGAAAAAAGGTTTGCCGAGCACTTTCATGATTTGCAGAGCCAAATGGAACATATCACAATAAATAAGGACCAGATAGACCTTCCTTGAGGTATGCACCAAGTTTCATTCATTTGCAGAACAATACCATATGTTGTAGGCCAACCTACATGCTTCTACACGTTTCATCATTCATTGAAGTTTGTATCCTCTTAAGGCCGACGTGGAGAATTCTATGAGCTTGAAGATGCTATATATACATCTCTTAGATGCATTAGGAAGTTAGTTCTTCAATTAAGTAGTTTTAGAAGATAGATTCTTTCCGGAAGGCACTTCAATGCCATATCTTTCATTTCTGTTGTAACCCAGAAAGTAGGCCTGTGAGCCCTTTGAATGTAGCTCGCATGTTGTTGGCATATAAGCATTTGATTATCTGATATATTGAGCATTTGAATCTTCCATTGATTTCTATTATTGTGTTGTTTCCATTGTGTTTACTCTAGCTGCATGGTTTGGACAGTCCCTCCTTAGGACCCTCCATCCATGACTGCACCACCAATCCTAACTTACTTCTTGGAAACTTCTACATGTCAAACTACCAAATAGTGACTACCTCAAGTTCCTCTAACTCCCATGCACTTGCCTCATCTACCCCCATCATAAATATGTTAACTATGCATTTTGGTACTATCCCCACTCCCATAGGATTTGGTAAGCCATCAGGGCCTCTCTTCCCACCATCTTTTTGTATAAATGGTCTTGGAAAACTGCACCATTTGGTCTCTCTATGTCTCATAATGTGGTCTCTAAATCTTGTAGACAAGTGATCGTCATATTCATCTAGAAAATCACATGCATGATTGTTTTATCTTGTTCAATTTATCTTTATGAAGTTGTAATGATATTACTCTAATATTTCTCTTCAGATGGTAAATATTTCCATAGTTATGCAAGAACAACTTAAAGTGAATAGAGAGCTTAAGAAATAGGTCTACAATTTGCATGAACAACTTAAGTCTCTTGAAGGTAAACATGGAGACATGGCTGATGAGATTGACAAGATAGTGAAAGATTTCAAAAAAAATGTCCTCCCTCAACAACACCCATCACACAATGAAGAGTAGATCAACAAGACCAATTATCATTACCTGCACAATATTCAACCCACTACAAACCACATTACCAACTTTATTAAAATAGATACGACGAATGTGAAAGAATTCAAACCCTAATTATTGTTCTAAATTTTAATTTAATTGCCACTACATACCACATAATACAATTCATTATATATCTATTATGCAAACTCTTATACCATGTCCCCATGCAGCTGCTTAAGTTATTTTTCTACTTAAAATTAAGCCGTTGGAGTGGCCCCATAGAAATTTATAATTATGGGAAAGGATAATATAGAATCTTTCCCTATTTTTGTGGAGCAACTACTGTTTAGGAATTGTAGATAAGTTGTGAAAAAAAGGGAGGGCTGGAAATAAGTAGCCACTACATAATGAAAAATATGCCATGCTACATATATTTCCTTCCCTCCTTTTTATTTATTTTTCTTCTAAATTAAAATAATTTGTTTTTTTTTTTTTTATATAGTAAAAGCTACAAATTAAGATTAAGATAAGCAAAATAAAATAAAATAATCATGAGATCACTAACTCCACAAATATCTCCTTAAAAAACTTGAACAATAACTCCTAGCCAAAATAAGCTAAGCGACATGCCTTTATTACCTACTATGTTCTTATTGACATTGTAATATTTAACTCTTATTATAAGAGTAATCGAATATTTAAAAAAAAATGTAAAATCTTACAAATATAATAGAAAAGAAACGCCAAATGATATTTGGTTATAAAGCGCATGTACATTAAAGCTGCATATTACAAAAGTGGAATGTCTTTTTACAACTGAATTGACTACTACAATTTTTATAAGCTTTAAAAAATGTTTGACTACAAAAATGATACGATTTTGACATTAACTTTTCCTCAAAACTTTTCAAAAGAATAGAGGATGATAACCGTTATTAGCATAAAAAGTTCATTAAATGGAATATACTCATTATACAAGACAAATGCACTAAATTTCAAAATTATTTTTTCAAATTTAGTATTTGTATTTTATTTTTCTCCCTAGATATATTATATTTAACTCTTGGAAATTGTTTGTGATGGAAACCATGTGTATTACATGAAGGGAATAGAGATAATCTTTAGAAAAGGTAAATGGCTAAAAACACATATAAGTTATGATTAAAATTAGTAATAGTAATTAAAAATGTTATTAAATAGTTAGGTATAATTATTTTTGATCTTGTTGGTGAAGTATTATATATTTAGTCAATAGGCTTTTATATTAGTATTATAATGTTCGTAATTGTTTCACGTTGGAAAATTTTCTATACTCGTTGGTTGTTCCTATCGGCATATTCCTTGAACCTCCTATGGGTGCAAGTGCCAGTTATGTTTTTTAGGCAATTATTATGTGTAGTATTTAATCAACATAGTTATAAATATTTGTTTTTATTGGTCATTTAATAGTACTTCTAGACTTGTCACTAATTTTTAAGACTTTTATGGGTGCGATAATTTAAGAAACACCTTTAAAGGTATTATAATTTATGATTATTTCTAGATATGCTCAAGAGTGATATTTAAAGTATTAATTATATGAAGGATCAATTCATATTTTTCTTTTGAAGCATGTATCTTTTGAGTAACATTATAGTTGTTTCATGATAAATTATGTGAAAAACTATGTTAAAAATGTATTATTCTTACATATTAAAAGAAATCATAGGCTTGTTTATCTTTGTGTGCTACACAACATTGGTAGACATATCATCACTTCTTGAATGCATTTGAAATTTTAATACTTGTTTATTATCACAATATGCTTTTATACAATTTCAATGTATTGGGTACAATACAAACACTAGAAAATTATTTTTGGAATCTATAAGGCTAGGATTTTGCCTTTGATTTAACCCACATGAATATTACTTAAAGGTACATTGTTATTGTGAGATGTGATATAGAGTAAACTTTGGCATAAGATAATTGTAATGGAAAAATTTGCATATCCATAACATTTCCCATTTAGTTTTGTGCTAATTTTAAAAATGTCTTGATATGTGTATATGATGACAAATGACATGCAATCTTGTGTGAAGTTAGACCTATTTACCAAACCATTATTCATTGTCATCCACACACATCTCTTTGCTTATAGCCATAGCTTATCCTTATGTGCACATATCCCCATATATTTGGCATGTCTACATGATTATCACACCCTTGCATTCACTTGTATCCATCTAGCCATTGTGCACTTTGATTTGATCCCTTATTTGATCAAAGACAAATCCATAGTTGCATGGACGTCCTTGTGAGTGCAAACTCATCCCACCCAAAATCAAATTTAAATATTCAAATCTAGTCTACTATCCCCCATTACCTTTCTCACCCATAGCCAACCAAACCCACATTTCATAATTTGATGTTGTGATAGTATTTAAAGATATTTATTGCATTCATTCTAATCATCCAAGGATCATCAAAGAATCTCTTATCCCATCATCAAATATTCATTGTCAAGAAATTATTCTAGAGCATTGAAAGAATAGCAACACATTTCAATTTTATGTTTAAAAGGAGTAAAAAATCTACATCCCAAGGCTACCAAGTCGTGTTTTTGAGTGTACAATATGTCAAAGAATATGCAATGCACATGGCAAAATAGAGTATGTGGGTCTGAAATCATGGGTTTCTCCTTTCTATAGACTATTGTTCTATATTTCTATGTAAATTAAAATGTGCGCACATTATAACTTGCTTTGGAAAATTCTGACCCTTAGGATTGGATTTGCCTTGGACATCCAACCCAAAGGGTTGGACCTACATGTGACATGCCCAAATACATGTTTTGTATAAAACATACAAAAACAAGCAAATGTTGAGTGTGCACACTTTTGGACATTATTCTAAATAAATGCTACAACATCAAGCTCTCTATTATCTTTCTAACCATGTATTTTTTTAGAAATTTGAATACATTAAGATTTCCATCTTCAATTTCTTTTGTTAGTGTCTTCATTTTTTGTTGAAAACCTATGTATAGATTTATTGGTGTCATTTTTCATCCACTCATCCAAATTTGAAACAAATTACATTTTTACATTCTAGAGTCCATTCTCTACACATTAAAAAAATGATTAGTTTTCTCAAAATTAAGGGGGAACATGCTCAATTTTTTATTTTTCAAGATGTGTTTACTTTGAAAATTAGTAAAAAATTATATATATATTTAAAAATTAACAAAAAATTAGGCATAAACTACATGATGTTAGAAAATTTTCCACAAAAGGGATTTGTGAAATACTTTAGAAAATCAACATTTTAGAGGGAGCACACCCTACACTATGTTATATTTTTTGACAAAATAGGACCACTTTGTGTGCTCCCCCTATTTGACCCTCTTAATGTCCACCATTTTATAAAAAAATAGTAGTTTAGAAACTAGATTTCGAGCACTACCAATCTTGTTCTTGTTAAATCTTCAAATTTTGAGCATGGGTATCTTGAATTTCTCATCCAAGATTAATTTTTACTGATTTTAGGAAAAAAAATAGTGGCCACTTTTGACCTCCTTTTGGGCCCCCATTTTTGTGCACAAACCGTTGAAATTTGGGTTATGACAATGGGACTTGCCCAAGCTACAATGGAATTCTTGGAACCACCTTAAGCATGAATACCACCTCAAGAATTCTAATAAGTCCGTTATCACTAAGAATTAAGAGTTAGTCACCTATCCTTGTCTCAATCTTTTTGCTTTCTATCAGTCCAACTTCTTGAAGGACTGACATTTGCCCCAAGCCCACAACATTCATTTCATACCCCTTAAATCCATCTACTATAGGTTATTCTTGTGCTTTTCTGTTGCACCTAGACTCATTGCCAAATGCAAGTGTAAACTCTCCTGGTCCAAATGGTGAAAACTCAACAAGTGCAATTGTGGGAGTGTAAAGTTAATGCCCAATCCTAACTTACTTCCTAGAAACTTCTACATGTCAAACTACCAAGTAGTGACCACCTCAAGTTCCTCTAGCTCCCATGCACTTGCCCCATCTACCCCCATCATAAATATGTTAAATATGCCTTTTGGTACTATCCCCACTCCCATAGGATTTGGTAAGCCATCATGGCCTCTCTTCCCACCATCTTTTTGTATAAATGGTCTTGAAAAACTACACCATTTGGTCTCTCTATGTCTCATAATGTGGTCTTTGAATCTTGTAGATAAGTGATTATCATATTCATCTAGAAAATCACATGCATGATTGTTTTCTCTTGTTCAATTTGTCTTTATGAAGTTGTAATGATCATTTCTCTTCAGATGGTAAATATTTCCTTAGTTATGCAGGAACAACTTAAAGTGAACAGAGAGCTTGAGAAATAGGTCTACAATTTGAATGAACAACTCAAGTCTCTTGAAGGTAAACATAGAGACATGGTTGATAAGATTGACAAGATAGTGAAAGATTCCAAAAAAAAGTCCTCCCTCAACACCCATCACACAATGAAGAGTAGATATAACTAATGGTGAAAAAATTCAAACCACCACAAACCACATTACCAACTTTATTAAAATAGATAGATATAAGTAATAGTCAAAGAATTTAGGCCTATGTCCTAAATTTAATTTAATTGCTACTACATACAATCATAATACAATCTCATTATATATCTATAATGCGGACTCTTATTACTAAGTTCTTATTGACATTGTAATATTTAAGTCTTATTATAAGAGTAATCGAATATTTATGAAAAAAAAGTAAAATCTTACAAATATAATAGAAAAGAAACGCCAAATGATATTTGGTTACAAAGCGCATGTACGTTAAAGCTGCATACAAAAGTGGAATGTCTTTTTACAGATGTTTGACTACTACAATTTTTATAAGTTTTAAAAAATGTTTGACTACAAAAATGATTACGATTTTGACATTGACTTTTCCTCAGACGATAAGACGTACATTTACTTTTCAAAAGAATAGAATAGAATAGAGGATGATAGCCGTTATAAGCATAAAAAGTTCATTAAAACGGAATATACTCATTATACAAGACAAATGCACTAAATTTCAAATTTATTTTTTTAATTAAATATAGTATTTGTATTTTACTTTTCTCCCTAGGTATATTATATTTAACTCTTGGAAATTGTTTGTGACCGAAACCATTTTGTATTACATGAAGGGAATAGAGATAATCTTTAGAAAAGGTAAATGGCTTAAAAACACATATAGGTTATGATTAAAATTAGTAATAGTAATTATAAATGTTGTTAAATAGTTAGGTATAATTATTTATGATTTTGTTGGTGAAGTATTATATATTTATGGTGTTTATGTAGTTATTATGTATAGTTTGTTTTTATTGGTCATTTAATAGTATTTTTAGACCTGCCATTAATTTTGAAAAAAATTATAAGGGTGATAATTTCAAAAACAACTTTAAAGGTATTACAATTTATGATTATTTCTAGATATACTCAAGAGTGATATTTATACTATTAACCATAGGAAGTATCAATTCATATTTTTCTTTTGAAGTATGGATCTTTTGAGTAATATTATAGTTGTTTCATGATAAATTATGAGAAAAAACTATGTTAAAAATGTATTATGCTTACATATTAAAAGAAATCATAGACTTGTCTATCTTTGTGTGCTACACACATTGGTAGACATATCATCACTTCTTGAATGCATTTAAAATTTCAATGCTTGTTTATTATCACAATCTACTATTATACAATTGCAATGTATTGGGTATAATACAAACACTAGATTATTTTTAGAATTTGTAATGCTAGAATTTCACCTTTGATTTAAAGGTACATTTTTATTGTGAGATGTGATATAGAGTAAATTTTGGTATAAGATAATTGTAATGGCAAAATTTGCATACCCATGACATTTGCCATTTAGTTTTGTGCTAATTTTAAAAATCTTTTGATATGTGTATATGGTGACAAATGACATGCAACCTTGTGTGAAGTTGGACCTATTTACTTAACCATTATTCATTGTTATCCGCACACCCATGTTTTCTTATAGCCATAGCTTATTCTTATGTGCACATATTCCCATATATTTGGCATGTATACATGATTATCACACCCTTGCATGCATTTGTATCCATCTAGCCATTGTACACTTTGATTTGATCCCTTATTTGATCCAATACAAATCCACAGTTGCATGGATGTCCTTGTGAGTGCAAACTCATCCCGCCCAAAATCAAATTTAAATATTCAAATCTAGGCTATTGTCCCCCATTACCTTTTGCACCCATAGCCAACCAAACCCATATTTAATAATTTGATGTTGTGATAGTATTTAAAGACATTTATTACATTCATTCTAATCATCCAAGGATCATCAAAGAATCTCTTATCCCATCATCAAATATTCATTTTCAAGAAATTATTCTAGATCATTGAAAGAATGTCAACACATTTCAATTTGGTGTTTAAAAGAAGTAAAAAATATGCATCCCAAGGCTTGCTTGTAATCTCCAATCTTATTTAAACCAAAAGAATTGATCAAGGTAAAAGTTCCTTGTGACCATCAATAATCCTTTACTTGGTATTTTAAAATATCACCAATCCCTTAATTCATAAAAAAAAGAATGAAATAGTGTTGATCAAGCAAATAGAGAAGTAAAAAACTATCTGAATACCAAAATGAAGGAAATTCAAGAGTAAAAATAAATTTAAAGAGAATTCTTAATCTAATTAAAATCATTCCATTATCTATGTCTTTACATTAATATTAAGTTCAATACTCTAAAAAATAAAGAATGTTTAGAACTACATTCTTTAACATCACTTTCTAATAAGATTAGTATGCAAGGAAATATATTATTGTTGATAATGTTTGGAACCCCATTGTTTAACCTCACTTTTTGATAAGATTAGTATGGAAGGAATTACATTACTAGCTTATAGTAAACAATAATATTGATTTTTCATAATGAGCAAGAATTTGGGTTCAAGAGCAAGGTTTGTAATTGTAAGTATGAAAAAGATGCACATGTCTATATGGTGGCTCGAAGATGAGCTATAGTCTTAATCACATACATGTAAGCATGAATATATACATACCTCTCAGTAGTATTCCTCTTGGTGATGTGTCTTTGTTCATTTTTCATCTTGTTTGTGTTTTTCTAACCTCTAGACTAACCTTCTACGATCTTGCACACCTTCTAGCTTGCCTTCTGACCAAAGTTTGACAAATCTTTTATGTCACTTTCTAGCCTCGATAACCTCATCAATCCAATTCACAAGAGGGTAAATTCATGTTCCCTAGGGGTATTCCATCATTTCATCCCTTTATAATCATCTAATTAACCTCCCCATTCCATCCCTGGCTTCAATTTTCATGTCACATCTTTCCTTTCTGGGTCACCCTAGATCACTTTAGGATCTCCTTGGGTGGCCCTGCAGCTAAAAGATCTCCAAGGGCAAATTGTCCTAGTGAAAGGGGTGACCCACCTCGTAGAGACCCTATGGCTAGTTTTGGGATTCCAAAACCATTCTTACCCCTTTTAGATCATTCTCCACCTCAAAAACCATTTCTGCAAAATCTCCTTTGTGAGTCACCCCTATGACTTTAGATCTCCCTAAGTGACCCAAAAACTTAAGCAAGATCTCCAAGAGTGACTTGCCCTAGTGAAAGGGGGGGCCCACTTATTGAAAGGGGCAACCATGTCATCTTTTAACATGTGTGTTTTCTTCTAGTTCTGGCCCAAATTTGCTTCTAATTGAGTCCTAATTATGTGATTCTTCTTCTCTAACTGATTTCCAACTCCTTCTAACTGATTCAACACTCCCAATCAGCTAAATCTCATCTCCAAATCAATCTTATCTATCTTGCAATTAGTCAAGTGTTAACTTCATTTCTTCTCCTATGATCTCCTTTGCGACTAGTGTTCACTCTCAATCAAAGTCAGATCACTCCCCAATCTATTTATCTTAATTCCCCAATCACCACCACCTTTGGTGTTTATTTTCCACCTATAAATACCCCCTTTTGTATGCATTTGGGGAGGGAAATTTAGTATTGATGTTCTTACTTTTCTTTTCTTTTATAATTGTCTCCATATCATTTTTATGTTCATGCAGGACCCCATGAGCCTTTTCATTTTTGCATTTAGCTTCCATAGCTCCAAGACATAATGCTTCATAGGCATCCTAATGCCCAATTGTTTTCAAATCTTCCATAGCTCCAAGCCATATTGCTTCTTAGGCATTCTAATTCCCAATTGTTTTCAAATATTCAAAGCTTCCATTTTATTCCATTTGCTCCCATTTTCATTATTGTCACCAAGAGGAGGACCCCATTACTATAGAGGAAGAGAGGTTTTTGTGGAGGAAGAAAAATTACTCCTTGATCAAATATGTTAATCAAGGGAACTTTTTGCTACAACCACACTAGGGTCCTACTTAGTTTTCTACTACCTATTTCTCTAGACAAATTAATGATGACAGACCCAATTTGCTCTAATAGAAATGAAATGGAACTAAACTAATTTCTTGAAAGAAAGAAAATAAATAACAAAATGCTCAAAATGTACTACCATAGACAAAAGTTTAGAAAAGTAAATATAGGAACTAAAAGAGGAACATCAAAGAAACCTAGTATCAAAGACTAAAGCTAACTTCCCCAGATGACAATGTGTCATGGGGATGTCTATGCTAAGCGCTAGCGTCCTCAAAGCCATTAAAAAAAAAGTTTCACCACATTGATTCCTTATTACTTGCACAACATAGTAGCAGACAAGAAAACAACCCAGTGATATCCCAATTATACCAAGTAAAGAGAATAATGTAAATATTCTATTGAAATGAAATAATATGAAATACTAAAGAAGGGAAGAAAGAAACACCAACAAAATCTTTGTGCATTCGAATAGCTCTCCCCAAAGTACCTGTTATTAAGAACAAAGGAAAATTGTTGGGCTGCTAAGAAGCTTGCATAAGTCAAGCCCCTGCTTTGGTCTTTTGACCTCCACAAGTAGCAAGGATGAATGAAAAATAGTGTGTGCTCATATTCCTTAAGTGTATCTAAGAAATAAAGTAGTGACAAATGAAAATTGGAAATGCACTAATCTACTCAAGGCTAAGTGAGCAAACTAGCACAAATATCTATGAAGATATGAATGAAAATGGAATGTAACCACACAATGCAATCTCAAGCAATGGGGTTACACAAATACAAAGAAATTTAAAGAGAATGTTATGAAACTCTATCACCTATAGAGGAAGCACAATCTACCCAAAAGGACAAGTTCAACTAGCCAGTAATGGTTTCATAAAACCCTATGAAAGAGAGCACAAAACCTCCAAGAGCTTACATAAAAAATGCACCAAAAGAGTGCAGCTGCAATAAAGACTTGTAGAAGCACTAAGAAATTTGTAGGAGATCACTAAGAGAGCAAGAAATATTCACAATAGTTTAGCTAGAGTTGTAGAGCCAAGAGAGTTCACCATACAATGCATGAGAGTCCAAATTAAAATTCAAAAATCTACACAAAAGAGGGAAAAACCCAAAGGTAAAGTCCAAAGAGATGTTCTGAGAAGTGAAGGAGCATTATTGGAATCTCAAATCATTGCTAGAGGTGGCTAGTAATGCTCAGAAATGGTCACGTAGTGTCAAACAAATCGAGGATGCTAGCGTGTCATGGAGAGGTCCGTGCTAAGCACTCACATCCAAGTAACTTCAATTCCTAGTCACATGGAACACCATGTAATGATGAGATAAATAAAGCACTAAAACAAATTTACACAAAAATAAATAGAAAGGGGTGAATACAACACAAAAGTATGTGTGGTTATGGGAAAAAGGCTAAGGCAAGGCTAAAATGAACCTAGAAACAAACTAGGGGAGCAGACACCAAAGTGGTCACAAAACATAGCATGAAATTGCAAGGGGATGCAATTTTTGATGTTACAGTTTCCACAAGGAATTCTAAGGGTTCAAACAAGGTGTTGCCATCTTCTTCATACCAAGTACTTTATGTTTTATAATAGTAATTAGCTCACATTCTAGCTCTTAAAAAAGTAGTCATGGCTTTGACCTTTCCTTGATAGGTTGCTTCTTTGTTTTCATAGGTTAGCATTGCTTTTGATTCAATTAGATTAGCCTTATGTCGTTCATTAGATTACATTTATTTCCATTTGCAATTTCAATTTGTTAGATTAGATTCAAAATCATTCCATGAAAACTACAAAAACATAGGATTATTTTTCATATTGAAAAACACATATAGGTTGCATACATATTTCAATTCTTAGGTATTTAGATAATTATTTAATTTTGAGAAAAAGAACCTAAATCATTTTGCATACATTTAAATTGCATTCATAATAAAATTACAAAACATTAGGAAAACTTAGAGAAAAAAACCCTTGATCTCATCATGAGGTAAACACAATTCAAACAAGGAGAAACCCTCGATCTCATCATGAGGTAAACATCAACTTAAACATTCATAATTCAAACAAGGAGAAACCCTCGATCTCATCACGAGGTAAACATAAACTCAAACATTCTCAACACATTCAGTGTGAAGCACAACACTTCCGCCTATTGCCAAGCATTCAGTGTGCCTAGGTATTAGGGAAGATTAGATACAATCTATCCTTGATGAGATTGGGGAGAACTCACCCCATCCAATTCCCCAAAAAAACATAGAACAAGAAAGGGAAGAACAAGAACATCAACAAAGCATTAGAGACCAACAACCCTTGATACAACAGGTCTTACGAGATGAAGAAAGGAGACAAGAATATCTCTAACTTATCAACGAACATAATAACCTTTGTGCTAGGCTTAGGATACTCGGGACTCGTGACCCTTTGGATCATACAATTATCACAACAACAAAAAAAATCTAACATATCCATAGGAACAATCATCAAAATAACACACATAGCACAAAATCCAACCACCATCGATGACATTCTACTCCTCAAGAAAGAGAGCAGAACAACTCCCAATCCTACGTCCGCTCAATTGGCTCTTGCCATGTGAGCGGGAGTGACTGGGAGGCCACCCATAGCAAGGAAGATGGTTCATGTGTCACACTGGAGTGTGACTCACCTACAAATTATTTGGGTCACATTCTAAACGATACATATTTTGGTGAACTCGACGTGAAGAGCAAAACCTTCTGAGGGGAAGCTTTTCACGTTTCTATCATCATTTCACACTTTCACTTCAACATTTTTCTCTTCATTTCACTTGTATCCTTCATCTTAATTGTTCTTAATTCCATTTATTCTATGGTGTCTATAAGTATGAAAAAGATGCACATGCCTACATGGTCGCCTAAGGATGAGCTATAGTCTTAATCACGTACATGTAAGCATGAATATAAAAATAGGCCTCTCAACAATGTTGCTCTTGGTGATGTGTCTTGTTTCATTTTTCATTTTGTTTGTGCTTTCCTAACATTTGGACTAACATTCTACAGTCTTGCACACCTTCTAGCTTGTCTTTAAACCAAAGTTTGATAAGTCACTTTTGTCGCTCTCTAGCCCTGATAACCACACCAATCTACTTCACAAGATGGAAAATTCTTATCCCTAGAGGTATTTGCACCATTTAGATCGTTTAGAATCATCTAACCAATCTCCCAAGTCTATTCCTAACCTCAAATTTATTGTCTCTTTCTTCCTTTCCAAGTCACCCCATGTCACTGAAGGATCTCCCTGGGTGACCCTGCAACTAAATCAAGATCTCTAGGGGTGACTTTCCCTAGTGAGAGGGGCAACCCACCCTACAAAGATCACATGATTGATTTGGGGATACCAAAACCATTTTCACATCTCCTAAGCCATTCTTCATTCTGGAAACCACCCATACAAAACTTCATCTATGGGTCGTCCCATGTCACTGAAGGATCTCCTTGGGTGACCCTGCCACTTAAGTAGGATCTCCATGGGTGACTTTCTCTGGTGAAAGGGGTGACTCACTTCCTGAAAGGGACAACAACCTTGTCATATTTTGACATGCGAGGTTTCTTCTAGTTAAGGTCCAAAATGCGTGAGTCACCTTCCCTTACTAATTATCAACTCCTAACTGACTCAAGACTCCCAATCACTCTATTTTAACTCACAAATCAATTCTACTTAAATCTTCCAATCAATCTCATGCAAACTCCATTTCTTCTCTGTGAAAGGCTATCAAGATTAGTTCACTCCCAATCAAACCCAGTTCACTATCCAATAAAGCCTATTAACTCGTTAATCAAATGAGTGAACTCTCCAATTATTTCCACCATTCTTGTGCTCCTCACACCTATAAATACCCCCTCCTGTATGCATTTAGGGAGGCAAAATTTAGTATTATTGCTTTGCTTTTATCTATTTTTCTGTCTCCATAGCATTTATGCTCGTGCAGGACTCCAAGAGCCTTTTCCATTTTTACATTAGCTTCTTAGTTCAAAACCATTGCACTTTGTAGGAATTCGTATGCCCATTTCATACCAAAGCTTCAAGCCTTAGTCCTTCGTAGGCATTCTTATGCCCATTTGTTATCCAAGCTTCCATAGATTCATTGTATTCATTTTGCTCCCATCTTACTTATGTCACCAAGAGGAGGACTCCACTGCTACAGAGGGAGAGAGAGGGTTGCTAAAAAAATGACTTCTGAGGGCTTGAACAAGGTGCTACCATCTCTATCATACTAGGTTATTTTATACTTTCAACTTGTAATTAGATCACACTCTTGCTCTTGGGAAAGTAATCTTTTTGTTGCTTTTTCCTTGATAACATTTTCTTTGATTTAATTAGATTAGCATTACTTAGATTAGATTTACTTCAATTTATTAGATTACATTTCAATTCTGGCATTTTCAATTCCTAGATTAGATTCAAAAACCAATTCACAAAAACCAAAAAAATATAGGATTAAATTGCATTTTGGAAAACTCATAATAGATGCATTCATATTTCCATTCCTAGTTAATTAGACAATATTTGAATTTGGGAAAAATAAATCAAAATTTGTTTGCATACATATTAGATTGAATTGCATAAGAAAAACACAAAAACATTAGGAAACATAGAGAACAAAACCCTTGATAACATCACAAGGTGTAGTTCATATCAACTTGAACATCAACAACATACACATTCAATGCACAAACAACACTTCCCCTATTGCCAATGTGCACTGGAATTAGGGAAGATTGGATTAAATCCATCCTCGACAAGATTAGGGAAAACTTTCCTAATCCAATTCAACAACTAAACGTAGAACAAACAAGGGAAGAACTAGAACACCAATAACGAATCAAAGATCAACAACCCTTGATTCAACAAGCTCTATGAAATAAAGAAAGGAGAAAACAAAAGAGAATCCTCAATGAAAAAAACAACCTTTGTGCTAGGCTAGGGAGGCTTAGGACTCATGACCCTTCAGGTCATATAATCATAACAACTACAACAACAATTGAACATCTTTGCTAAAAAACCATCAAAACACACAAGTAGCACAAAACCCAACCATCCTCCGTGACATCCCGCTTCCTGAAGAAAGAGAGAAGGACAACACATTGATTCCACCTCTGCTCCATTGGCTCTTTCCACATGAGCAAGAGTGACTGGGAGGCCACCTTCAAAAAAGAGGGAGGTTCTTGTGTGTCACGTTTGACTATGGCTCACCCACAAAATTGGCTAGGTCACTTTCTAAATGATACAGTGTCTAAGACACCCTCAAATATGATGAAATCCAAAGGAAACCCATTGAAAATTCCCTCTAGAGAGCCTAAAACGCCATCATATGATAGATATGTGCCACATGATCCATTGGCACCAATCACCAATTGCTATGATTTTGAAGACTCGGATTACAAGAATGATAGATGAGAGACTCATAGTTATCTCACATTCAACAATCCTACTTGGGAACATGAAGCTATAGCTCAACCAACACACTCTAACCGTGGAAGAACACACGGAGTACTAATAAGATAAAAAATCCATCAACCATCAACTAGCCATGCAAGAATAGTGACACAATTGGACGTTGAAGTGAGATTCTTAGAGAAACACTTGCAAGAAGCTAGGGAGGCCCAAGAGGCCATATGTATCACAGATTAAGTTGAGCAACTGGTAAATGCCTCAAGAGAGCACCCAAATGGAGGAAACCATGAAAATTTGCAACCAATTGGAGAAGCATAGAGAATAGGAGCTGCAACCCCTATTGACCTCATAGCTACCCTAGTCCAACAGATAAGGACATTAGAAGTTGTGGGGATAGAACAACCTTCCGAGACAAAAAATGATCCAAGAAATAGAATGGGATCAAACTTGAGACTAAGTGGAAATTCAAAATCCCCCTTATTTGAACTATTATTCACGTAATGGAAGTAATGATGTAACTCAACAACTTCCACAATTAGGTGGATACTATCCAACTCATAAGTTTCAATTTTCTCAGAATTATCCACAAGCTTAGTAGACATACATAAATATGTCTACATATTAAGGGCCAAATCAACAAGCCCAACCTGTAGGGCCCATTATCTCAATGCCCATATCTCAGAGCACTTTTTCAATAACCTACCTTGAATACTTGAATGAGCTTCTAGATCACAATATACATAATGTGTTGTTACCACGTCCTCTCCTAGACCTACCCAAATTCAAGGGGGAGGGAGACCCAAATTCTCATGTAAAGGCTTTCACAACTACAATAAGGGAACTCCTTCCCTGGGATGGGTTTGTAGCAAGAATTTTTCCTTATATGCTTAAAGGTATTGCTTTGGATTGGTACTATCGATTGCCTGAAGCCTCCATCCACTCTTTTCACCAACTCATAGGAGAGTTCGCCATGGATTTCAACATAAACAAGATAGTTAGGATAGGACTATGGGAATCCCTAATGGTAAAGCAAGATACAAATGAATTAGTGGCACATTTTCTCACTCGATGGAGACAAGTGTTATACTCTTCAACAAGCACTCCTAATATGGACCACAAAGAACTATGTGACCTTTTCTTGCATGCCCTCAACAAGGATACAAGAGAAGAAGTGCACAAATTACCATATAAGTCTTACGAAGAATCCTTAGAAAGTGTTCTGAGAATTGACCAAGCCATAATAGATAGTGGCAAAGGGCTTATGGCATAAACAATCAACTAGTAATGCAAGCAGGTAACAATGGTAACAATGGAAATAATTCCTCGACAATTAAGATTTTAAAGAACAATCAAAATGTGATCACAGATGGAGTGATAGACCTGTTGGATCTAGGGCATACAACTGAGAGGGGGGGTGAATCAGTTGTATACAAACTTCTTCTATTTCAAACACTTGATTCGTCTTGTTAGTTAACAGCATATCAATTAATCATCCATGAAAGTAAAACGCACAAACATAAGAGCAGATAAACATCAACACAATGAACACCAAGATTTTCACGTGGAAAACCCGGTTAAGGGAAAAACCATGGGGTGATTAACCCAAGGATTATTCTCTGTTAAAAGAATAAGAAAAAGAATGGCACTTGCCAATTAGGGCTCACTGCCCGAGCACACTGCTCACAAAGAGGCCCACTGCCTACAAGGAGACACACTGTCTACAAAGTGATAAGAATCATGGTCTTGAACTGGAGAATGACATCTTTACCATGTCTGGATCAGTTCCATTTAAGCCCAAAAACCTCTGCTCTGCCTTCTCTTCGCTACACCACTCTCATCCACACAATCCACACTACAAAATGAACTCATAAACCTTTATTTATACAAGACATCGACTTAGGAACAATCATCTAAGTCGGCAATCAACCATAAGAATATCCGCAAGATGAATAACACATCCGGTCGGCCACCACAAGAACATTCGCAGGATGAACAACTCATCCAGTCAGCTAAACAGAGCAAGAACTTCATCCGGAAGATTATCTTCAATTTTGGGCTCTACCATCAATGTGGACCAACAACACAACCTAAACATGATCCACGGACATTTCCAAGCCTGCCTAAATGACCAGGTACATCCGCACTTCCTCTATTTACTGGAATCTCTTCTCTTCCTTATCTGAAACTTCAAGAACACAGTCTGTCGCCACTGTCCCAATGCAAAAGGTACTTCCGGACCTCCAAATCATACACAACTCGAGATGACACATCACAAGGACATCCCAAACACTCCTTCCAATCTGCAGATTAGGATTATACAATTCCAGACATCATCGGACCTTTCTGTGATCCTCTGTCACCTCTGAACACCTGCCAGAACCGGTTCCATACCGACAGCCACAACTCCTTCAGATCTTCATGCGGACCTTTGAAATCTTAACTGAAGCATCTCAAGACTCATATCTACAAACCCTTTAATCTGCATCCTCCGGTTCGCATCCTATACAATACATTTGCCTTCTTCTTACCACTGTTCTTCACTATTCCTGACTAAGGCTAATTTTCTCAATATCCTTAGCACACTGCTCATCCAATCCTTCTTGTCAATGCAATATGAGTATGTTGACATCAATGACAACACTGGTTCACCTCATACTTGCAACAATCTCCCCCTTTGTCATTGATGGCAACATATGATGTGAAAAACCATCAAGACAAGAACTTCTCCTTTCTGTCACAGCTCCCCCTATCAGCAACATGTCTTCTCCTCATTTACTGCTCCCCCTTTGATTATCAGCCACTTGTTTTTCACATGTCTTCTCTCCCCCTTTGACATCAATGGCAAAGGGCTCATACTTGCAATTCTAACACATCAGAATCATACCAGCTGCTCCCCATTAGTAGCAGCTCCCCATCATCAATCTGGATCACAAGATATGACTATGATATCCACCGGACTGATGCACATTAGTGCATCTTAGTTCATTACCGGAGGGGCCATGACCCCTAACTTCTCCCGGAGATATTCAAAAGAGTCCTTGGGAAGAGGTTTAGTAAAGATATCTGCAATCTGATCCTTGGAAGGAACATACTCGAACCTGACTTCTTCCTTGTTCACTTGTTCTCTCAAAAAGTGAAACTTGATAGATATGTGCTTAGTCTTAGAGTGCAATACCGGATTCTTAGAAATATTAATTGCACTTGAATTATCACAGAAAATTGTGATAGGCTCCTTATATTCAACTTTAATGTCTCTTAGCATCTGTTTCATCCATAAGATTTGAGTGCAACTGCTTGCTGCTGCAATGTATTCTGCTTCAGTTGTGGATAGAGATATTGCATCTTGTTTCTTGCTTAGCCAAGAAACTAATCTCTTCCCTAGGAAGAATGCTCCACCACTGGTGCTCGTCCGGTCATCCACATCTCCTGCCCAATCTGCATCTGTGTAAGCATGAAGAGAGAAATCCAGATCTCTAGGGTACCATAGACCATACTCAACTGTTCCTTTCAGGTACCTAAAAATTCTTTTGATTGCCATAACATGAGATTCTCTAGGATCAGCCTGGAATCTTGCCACAAGACCAACAGCCTGCATTATATCTGGTCTAGTCTGAGTGAGATACAACAATCCACCAATCATTGATCTATACTTTGTCTGATCTACCTTTGGGGAGTCATCATCTTTGCTCAACTTACATCCGGTTGCCATGGGAGTGTTCATTGGCTTTGAATCTTCCATACCAAATTTCCTCAACAATTCTTTCACATATTTGGTCTGAGAAATAAAGATCCCTTTCTTTGTTTGAGTAATTTGCAGACCCAAGAAGAAATTCATTTCACCAAGCATAGACATTTCAAACTCACTTTTCATTTGATTTGCAAAAGTTTTGCACATACTATCTCTTCCTCCAAAAATGATATCATCCACAAACACTTCAACAATCAAAATATTTTCATGATCAATTTTGAAATATAAGTTGCTGTCAGCAGTACCTTTGTTGAATCCAATCTACACAAGATGCTTATCCAACCTTTCATACCATGCTCTTGGGGCTTGCTTTAATCCATACAAAGCTTTCTTCAACTTGCAGACCATATCATCATTATCAGACAATTGAAATCCATCTGGTTGTTCAATGTAAACTTCTTCTTCTAGATCACCATTTAGGAAGGCAGACTTGACATCCATCTGATATACCTTGAAGTCTTTAAAGGCAGCAAATGCAAGAAATAATCTGACTGCTTCAATTCTTGCCACGGGAGCAAAGGTCTCTTCAAAATCAATTCCTTCTATTTGAGAGTAGCCTTTGCAGACCAATCTAGCTTTGTTTCTGATTACTTCACCAGCTTCATTTAATTTGTTCTGGAAGACCCATTTGGTTCCAATCACATTCCTGTCTCTAGGTCTAGGAACAAGATCCCAAGTATGATTTTTCTCAATTTGCATTAATTCATCTTTCATTGCTTTGGTCCAGTTTTCATCATTGCGGGCTTCATTTACTGTTTTAGGTTCAATCTTTGAAATCAAACAACATTCATCCTGATTTTGAGCAACATTCCTTCTAGTTTGCACACCTTTGCTTCTATCACCTATGATCTGATCTTCAGAGTGGTTCAGTGTTACATACCTTGGAATTTTGGGAGTATCCTGCACTGCTGCTTCTTGATCAGGCTCATTCAAACCTATCTCTACTTCCTGATTTACCGGATCAGGCTGACTCTGACTTACCGGAGAGGATTGAGTTCCTTGAACCTGAACACCGTCTTGGTCATCTTCATCAAACTCATAAAATCTTGAGGGCTTCTCAATTCCTTCATCAACTTTCACATTAGTGCTTTCTATCATCTTCCTCAGTCTCTTATTGTAACATCGGTATGCTTTGCTTTGAGTGGAGTAACCCAAGAAAATTCCTTCATCACTTCTAGCATCAAACTTTCCTAGATCTTCATCTCTTTTAATATAACACTTGCTACCAAATACTCTGAAATATTTCACAGTAGGAGTGATGCCAAACCAGAGTTCATAGGGGGTCTTACCAGTATTGTTTCTGATTTGAACTCGATTTAGAGTGTAGACTGCAGTGCTGGTAGCTTCTTTCCAGAACATCTGAGGAACATTTGCTTCCAACATCATTGTCCTGGTAGCTTCCTGGATGGTCTGGTTCTTTCTTTCAACTACTCCATTCTGCTGTGGAGTCCTAGGAGCAGACAATTGTCTCCTTATACCCTGCTTCTCACAAAAGTCAATGAACTCACCAGATGTAAATTCACCACCTCTATCAGACCTTAGACACTTCAGTTTCAATCCGGTTTGATTCTCTACCATAGCTTTGAAGATTTTGAACTTCTCAAATGCTTCTGATTTTTCTTTTAGGAAGGTAACCCACATCATCCGGGAATGGTCATCAATTAACAACATGAAATATCTATCACCTTGCACACTCTTGATTCTTGTCGAACCACAGAGATCAGTATGTACTAATTCCAACAATCTGGTAGAGGACTGATCTTTGCTTTTGAAAGAGACTCTGCTCTGTTTACCTAGCTGACATTCTTTGCACAAACTATTTGTAGGTTTCATCAATTTTGGAAGATCTCTTACAGCCTGAGTATTGCTTATCTTGATGATGTTATCAAAATTTACATGACACATTCTTCTATGCCATAACCAACTCTGATCAACTTGAACAAACAAACAACTTTTATTTGAACCAACCAGATGAAAGATATTACCTTTTGTCTGAGTACCGGATGCAATTTTAGTTCCGGAGCTTGTAAAGATTCTACATTTTCCATTCTTAAACCAGAGATCATAGCCTTTGTCTACTAACTGACCAACACTGAGAAGATTGTGCTTCAATCCTTCAACATATAGTACATTACCTGTTTTGCTCTTTCCATCAAAGGAAATAGTTCCCCTACCTCTGATTCTGCCAGCAGAATTGTCACCAAACTTTGCCATTCCTCCTTCATACCTTTCCAAATTCAAGAACTTATCCTTGTCACCAATCATATGGTGAGAACATCCACTGTCAATAACCCAATCATCCTTTTCTTCCACTTGAGCAGCCAAAGCTTTTTCCACAACCTTGTGATTGACAGATTCAGAGAGTATTGAATCTTCTTCCTTGATGGCAATAAACACCCATTCATTTCTGGATTTGCTTCCTAGTTCTGATTCATCATCTGTTACTCCTTCATTCTCATCTTCTTCATGAACATAATAGCAGTTCTTTTGAAACCTTTGTCTGTTAGTATTAGACCTTGCAGATCTTTCCGGACATCTTGAAGCAAAATGACCAATCTTATTGCAGTTGAAGCACTTAAAGGGTAGTTTTCCTTCATACTTACCGGATCCTCTTGGTAGTCTTTTTGCAATGAGGGCTTCAAGTTGAACTGTTTCTGCTTCTTCTTCTTCCATGTCTCTTCTTGCTTGATCATTCCATGACATCTTCCTTGAAGAGTTTTCTCCCAGATCAAATCTCTGTTTGCCTTTCACATAGGCGCTGGCTTTGAAAGCAGATTCAGTCTTGGGAGGATCATCTCCAAACTCGGTCATTTCAAATGCAGCTAGCTTGCCAGCCAATTGTTCTCTTGTGACAGTTGTGTGGGCTCTGAATTCATCAATTGCAGCAACCTTGATTTTGTAGGCAGTAGGAAGGGATCTGAGGATTTTGCAAACAATCTCATTTTCATCCAGAGTTCCACCAGCATTTCTAATTCCACACACTAGTTCATTCACTCTTGGCATAAAAGTAGTGATGTTTTCATCATCTCTCATCTTCAATCTTTCAAATTTCCCTTTCAGACTTTGCAACCTTGCACTCTTGAAAAACTCATCTCCTTCATACAGAAGTTCCAGTTTAGTCAGGATCTCATATGCAGTTGGTAGGTCAATAACATTTGAGAGATCTGAGTCATTCAATGCGCTTAGAAGAGCTTCCTTGGTCCGCAGATTGTTTTTAGCATCTGTGATTTCATTTAGAGTTGTCGGACCACCTTGTGGAGGTACATATGGTTTTGAAACCATGGCCAAGTATGCTTTTCCCATGCATTCCAAGTGACATTTCATTCGACCCTTCCAGAGAGTGAAATTGGTTCCATCGAACTTCAGACTATCCTTTTTGTATGACGACATCCTGGATCTCCTCAAGCAGTTAAGCTCCTTTCAGAGGAACTTGGCTCTGATACCAATTGTTGGATCTAGGGCATACAACTGAGAGGGGGGGTGAATCAGTTATATACAAACTTCTTCTATTTCAAACACTTGATTCGTCTTGTTAGTTAACAGCATATCAATTAATCATCCATGAAAGTAAAATGCACAAACACAAGAGCAGATAAACATCAACACAATGAACACCAAGATTTTCACGTGGAAAACCCGGTTAAGGGAAAAACCACGGGGTGATTAACCCAAGGATTATTCTCTATTAAAAGAATAAGAAAAAGAATGGCACTTGCCAATTAGGGCTCACTGCCCGAGCACACTGCTCACAAAGAGGCCCACTGCCTACAAAGAGGCCCACTGCCTACAAGGAGACACACTGTCTACAAAGTGATAAGAATCACGGTCTTGAACTGGAGAATGACATCTTTACCATGTCTGGATCAGTTCCATTTAAGCCCAAAAACCTCTGCTCTGCCTTCCGCACTTCTCTTCGCTACACCACTCTCATCCACACAATCCACACTACAAAATGAACTCACAAACCTTTATTTATACAAGACATCAACTTAGGAACAATCATCTAAGTCAGCAATCAACCATAAGAATATCCGCAAGATGAATAACACATCCGGTCAGCCACCACAAGAACATTCGCAGGATGAACAACTCATCCGGTCGGCTAAACAGAGCAAGAACTTCATCCGGAAGATTATCTTCAATTCCGGGCTCTACCATCAATGCGGACCAACAACACAACCTAAACGTGATCCACGGACATTTCCAAGCCTACCTAAATGACCAAGTACATCCGCACTTCCTCTATTTACTGGAATCTCTTCTCTTCCTTATCCGGAACTTCAAGAACACAGTCTGTCGCCACTGTCCCAATGCAAAAGGTACTTCCGGACCTCCAAATCATACACAACTCGAGATGACACATCACAAGGACATCCCAAACACTCCTTCCAATCTGCAGATTAGGATTATACAATTTCAGACCTCACCGGACCTTTCTGTGATCCTCTGTCACCTCTGAACACCTGCCGGAACCGGTTCCATACCGACAGCCACAACTCCTTCAGATCTTCATGCGAACCTTTGAAATCTTAACTGAAGCATCTCAAGACTCATATCTACAAACCCTTTAATCCGCATCCTCCGGTTCGCATCCTATACAATACATTTGCCTTCTTCTTATCACTGTTCTTCACTATTCCTGACTGAGGCTAATTTTCTCAATATCCTCAGCACACTGCTCATCCAGTCCTTCTTGTCAATGCAATATGAGTATGTTGACATCAATGACAACACTGGTTCACCTCATACTTGCAACAAGACCAACCCCCAATAATAAATAAAGTGAGAGATGACCATAATGGGAGAGACTACTTCCCTCAAAATGTAAAGACTATGGATCGACCCTGAAATAATGGCTACTATCAAAGAGACAATCAACAACCATGGAACCGAAACTAGAATGATAATAGATATGATCACCCACCTTATGAGTACAATCAATTTTATTCTTTCCATAGGAGAAGGGGGCATAGCATTGAGTCATGTAGGGAATATAATAGGTTCATAGCAAGGTTTCTAGACGACTAATAATGACTATTCATTGAAATGTTCCTTAATCCACAAGAGGTCATGACAAATAACATTAACAATGCCAATAAAACATAAGTCCCTATTGTGCAACATAACGTGGGTATGAAAGTATTCCAAGATCCCTTTCTATCCCATAGGAATGATGAAACAAGCAACCTTAACATGACTACTTCAGGGTCAACTAGCTTCCCAAAAATCTCAGAGTCAAATATCCATGCGCAATTAGGACCAAAAGGAGATACAAGAATGTTGGGGTTAGTAGAAATAATACATGATGAGAAAAATGTTGAACTGAGTGTCGATTAAAAAGTTGAATTAAGGGAAAAATAGTCTCAACTATAGAAAGACACCTATCCTAATCAGACCATACGACTTATTAGAGGATTTAAAGAATACATATGCTAAGATTCCTTGCATAGATCTTAAAAATTCCCCATCACATCGGTCATCTCTTTTACAAGAAATATGCTAAGTATTTAGATCAGATTACTCCTCCTGACAAACAAATTAACCAAGTTGACCTTGATATGTGTTATGGAGTAAAATGTGTACCCTAGCATTTTACACCTAGTTTAGCACCTGGGTGGACCTAAAATGTTTACACTTGTTAGTTAAGACCTATTTTAACACCTTTTTTAACATTAAACGATTAAATCTCGATCCTAATGAACAAACCCGTCAAAATAAAGTTAGGACTGGTCTAAGCCCACTTAAAGGGACACTCCTCAGAGTTTGTGGGGCTAAAGGACTAGGGCGCCCAAGTGCCCTAGTCCCAGATAGGACCTTTAGCCCCTCTTTTGTGGTGTCATCTTAGAACACCTCCTTGAATTTCACATGTCAGCCCCATTTGGTTTTATTCATTGTTGTTGAGCGGGAATGCATATAAAAGCAAGTTAGTTTATTCATTTGAACATCTCTAAGTTCTCTAAGAATTATACGCACTCTTACACTCTCCCTTCTTCTATCTCATGCTCTTTATTCTTCTCTAAAGCTCTCTATTCTTCTCTAAACCTCTCTATGGTGGATTATTGTTGTGGCACTAACTTCTTACAGGTCTTGTGAATATATTTCTACTTCTTTGGGCTACACCAACTTATTGAGTCAAGTTGTGATGCGCATCAAGCATGCTAGGGTTTTCATGCTCATGGTGACTTCTTTCCTTCATGCTTTGTTCTAGCATTCCATTCTACTTCAAATTTGACTCTGCCCTCCTAGGGCATGCACTCTTTGAGATCTCATCATTGCTATGGTGGAGGTGGAAACACCATTCATGGAGCCTGACTTAGGCAAGCTCCTAAATAGCACCCAACCATTTTCCTTCTTGTGTGTGTGCAGGTAGCATCCAAAAGAATCTACAGAAAACAAGTTACAAGGAGTAGGAGCACAAAAGGGCAAAGACACTAAAAAATTAATATTCTACTAAACCCTAATCAAGGTCTAGGGCATCTAAGTGCCCTAGTCCTTTAGGCTCCTGAATATGAATCCAGGTTCTATTCTTCCCTCTGATCCCTGCTATGGTGTTAGATTTCTAATATCTATTTATGATAGTCATATTTTCATAGATCTTGCTTAACTAGTGTTTCTACTTTGCCCTAGCTTGATTGGTTGGATTTGGTTGATTCTCCTCTATACAACAAAGGGACAAAACCCTTGTAGTTTGGCTCTCCTTCTTGGGTTTGTGTTCCAATGTTTGGTAGAAGAGGGTTTGACCTAGTTTAATCTCTTGAGCTAGTCTCTCTTTTCCATCAAACAATATGAACCCACCAAATGCCAAACTCCAAGATCCAAGGTTCTTCAACTTGAAGAAAATGCCTTCAAAGGCCAAGTTAACCAAGAAGGGGGATCCGACATTATACTTATGAGTGTGGATTTACGACACTTGCATAAAGAGGACTTTGATCGATGATGGAGTTGTTGTGAATATAGTCTCGTTTTCTATTTTGGAAAGGATGGGATATGGATGTTGTTGGGAATTAAGGTGTCTCAACCTTGGTAATTCCTTACATTATTAATGTTTGTATTTATTATTTAATTTCCTATGTTGTAAATATTTGGAAATTCCATATTGTCATATTGTGGGATGTGGCACGGTGATGTGTCAATCCTACATGGAATATGACAACTTGCAATTTTGTCCTCACATGAGGAGATAGGCGTCCCACTTTGTGGTAGGAGCATTTTTCCATGTGTCGGCATCTTCCATGTTGTGTAAGGGAATATTGACCAAAATAGTTATGACGGATTCCTATGACAGAATCTATGACATGTAAGAGTTAGAAATAGAAGTTTGTAAGACAAGTGAGGACATGTGTCGTGAAACATCTGGAATGTTGCACTAGAGTCGATCAACCACACATCATCAGATGCATGGGTTGCCAGGGCTACGATGAAAGCATTACCATCATCTTGTGATTTGTCAGAATCTGAATCAGGAGCTTTCTTCTTTTTCTTCTTCTCCTCTTTGCACTCCTTTCAGAAATGTCCAAATTTACCACAGTTCCAACAGATAGCCTTGGACTTTCCAGGAGATTTGGATCTCCCACAAAATTTGGATATACCCTTTTTAGCTTTCTTGTCCTTCTTTTTCCCTTTCTCCTTGGGTCTTCCACAAACCACAAGAGCCTCTTTGGCTGCATCAGAAGACTTTCTCCACATCTCTTTGGATAAAAATGAAGAAACCACTTCATCCATTTTGAATGTGGATGTGGTGCTTCCAATAGCCATGACAAGGTGATCCCACGAGTTCGGCAAAGAACACAGCAGGGTTATACACCGATCCTCCTCCTCCATCTTCACACTAATAGATGTCAATTGTGCAACCAGCATGTTAAAGGTATTCATATGTTCAGCGACCGATCCTCCATCCTCCATTCGAAGAGAATACAACTTCTTTCTCAAAAAAGGTTTATTAACCAGGGACTTTGCTTGATACACATCTCCCAACTTCTTTCAGTTGGTATCAGAGCCTGACCAGTTTTGGTCTTAGCTATTGGGTGGGAGTTATTTGAGCTGATCTTAAGTTGAGTGGGAGTCTGTGCAGAGTATTCTGATTTCTATTACAACAAGGAGATGGCAAGCGCATCCGGAAGATTTGAAGTGGAGAAATTCAATGCCACTAATTTTGAGTTGTGAAAGCTCAAGATGGAAGACTTGCTTGTTGACCGAGACCTTTGGGAAAGTGTTAATAGAACTAAACCAGCTGCAATGTCACAAGATGAGTGGGATCTCAAGGATCAAAAGGCTAAGGGTCTCATAAGACTTAGTCTTGCTGATTCTATTATGTTAAATGTCCATGAGGAGACTATTGCAAAACTAGTTTGGAAGAAGTTGGGAGATGTGTATCAAGCAAAATCCCTGGTTAATAAACTTTTTTCTGAGAAAGAAGTTGTATTCTCTTCGAATGGAGGATGGGGGATCCGTCGCTGAACATATGAATACCTTTAACATGTTGGTTGCACAATTGACATCTATTGGTGTGAAGATGGAGGAGGAGGATCGGTGTATGACCCTGTTGTGTTCTTTGTCGGACTTGTGGGATCACCTTGTCATGGCTATTGGAAGCACCACATCCACATTCAAAATGGATGAAGTGGTTTCTTTGCTATTATCCAAAGAGATGTGGAGAAAGTCTTCTGATGCAACTAAAGAGGCTCTTGCGGTTCGTGGAAGACCCAAGGAGAAAGGGAAAAAGGACAAGAAAGCTAAAAAGGGTAGATCCAAATCCTGTGGGAGATCCAAATCTCCTGGAAAGTCCAAGGCTATCTATTGGAACTGTGGTAAATCTAGGCATTTCCAAAAGGAGTACAAAGAGGAGAAGAAGAAGAAGAAGAAAGCTCCTGATTCAGATTCTGATAAATCACAAGATGATGGTGATGCTTTCATCGCAGCCCTGGCAACCCATGCATTTGATGATGTGTGGTTGATCGACTCTGGTGCACCATTCCACATGACCTCGCATCGAGACTAGTTCACTAAGTATGAGGAGTTCAATGGTGGAAAGGTGTATCCAGGTGACGACTCTCATCTAAAGATTGTTGGTCGTGGAAGAGTCTCTATCCGATTCCCTAATGGTCGAGTGAAGGGGATCTCTAGGGTTATGCATATCCTAGGCTTAGCACGAAACCTACTTTTTGTAAGTAGTTTGAATGATGCAAGTGTGCAGGTTGTCTTTTCGAAAGAAGGATGCAAGATGACTAGAGGAGCTATGGTGCTTGCTAAGGGTACTAGGAGAGGTACTCTGTTTCAGCTAGAGGCATGCATTTCACAATGCAATAGTTCTTCTGACTCAAGGAAGAGGAAAGCAGTCACTTCATCCCCACCATCTGAACGAGCAATAAAGAAATATGTTGTATCTAGTCTTGATGGTTGTAATCATGCATTGGAATTCAAACTTCCTGCTGAAAAGATAATGTTATGGCATAAGAGATTTGGCCACATTAGTGAGAAGGGTCTGCGTACCCTAAAAAATAAAAACCTCATTGAGGGGTTAGATGATTGTAATCTTGAGTTCAACTTTTGCGAACATTACATACATGGGAAACAAAACCGTGTTCTATTTTATTCGAGTTCTCACAAGTCTTCTGGTGTGTTGGACCTTGTTCATTCTGATGTGTTTGGTCCTGTTAATATTCCTTCGTTATCAAAATCTGTATACTTTGTATCTTTTATAGATGGTTATAGTAGAAGGACATGGATTTATTTTCTCAGAAGCAAATCTGAAGTCTATAGCAAGTTTAAGGAGTTTAAGGCCTTTGCTAAAAATCAGACTGGTAAAAAGATTAAATGTTTGAGAACTAAAAACGGTGGTGAGTTCTGTTCTACAGAATTTGATAAATATTGCAAGGAGCTTGGGATTGAAAGACATAAGACAACTCCATACACCCCACAGCAAAATGGAGTTGCAGAGAGGATGAATAGGACACTGATGGAGAAGGCTAGGAGTATGCTTAGTGGAGCTGGCCTAGAACAAAAGTTTTGGGCTGAAGTTGTTGCCACTGCTTGCTATCTTATTAATAGATCTCCTACATTAGCTCTTGTTGGAAAGACACCCATGGAGGTGTGGTCTGGTAGAAAGCCTTCAATAAGGCATCTTCGTGTTTTTAGTTGTGAGGCATATGCACAGGTGCCTAGGGAGAAGTGGTCAAAGTTGGAGAACAAGGATGTTAAGTGTATCTTCATTAGATATGGTGTCGGTGTGAAAGGATACAATCTTTGGGACCCGTGGCTGAAAAAGTGTTGTATAGAAGAAGTGTCATCTTCAGAGAGCTTACACCTTGTTCCATTGTTTTACAGCTAGAAGAAAAAGAAAAGAAAGAGGATGTTGTTCAATTTCCTGCTACCCCTGAGAAGACTGAATAGAAAGACAATGTTAGACTTGATGATGAGGAGAGCTCTAGTAGCTCTGAAAGCTCAGATGAAGAAGCTGAACCTCAATCTCAGCTCTTGATGAGGTCTACACGGATAAGAAATCAACCTGAAAGGTTTGGTTTTACATCGCTTGATTCTAGTTGTGCTTATGCTTTGGTTACTAACAGTGATGAACCTAGAACTGTATCAGAGGCTATGGACATGAAAGATGCAGGTTCCTGGAAGGAGGCCATGGAGGATGAAATGGCTTCTTTGGAAAAGAATCAAACTTGGGACTTAGTGCCTTTGCCTCCTGGACGAAAACCCATTGCATGCAAATGGGTGTTCAAGAAGAAATTTGGTGCAGATGGTAATGTTGAGAAGTATAAGGCTAGATTGGTTGCAAAGGGGTATTCACAAGTGGAGGGTATAGATTATGGTGAGATCTTCTCTCCTGTTACAAAGCTAACATCCATTCGATTCCTGTTGTCTCTCACAGCAGCTTATGACTTGGAGGTAGAACAAATGGATGTGAAGACAACTTTCCTTCATGGTGATTTGGAGGAAGAAATCTACATGTCACAGCCAAAGCATTACATGGTGAAAGGTAAAGAAAATTTGGTTTGCAAACTTAAGAAGTCTTTGTATGGTTTAAGGCAATCCCCTAGGAGATGGTACTTGAAGTTTGATGCCTTTGTGTTGTCAATTGGATTTGTGATATTGAAATCAGATCATTGTGTGTATTATAAGTTTGATGGTGATCGTATTCTCATTGTTGCATTGTATGTTGATGATATGTTGCTCATTGGGAAGGGTAAGACTATGATTTCTGATTTTAAATCTCAGTTGTCAGCATAGTTTGAAATGAAAGATTTAAGGGCAGCCAGGTACATTCTAGGAATGGAAATCAGAAGAGACAAAACCAACATAAAACTTTGGTTAAGCTAGAGTAAGTATGTGAAGACTGTGTTGGACAAGTTCAGCATGGCAGATTCTAGACCATTGTGTGTTCCTATTTCTTTGGGGACAAAGTTGTCTATTGAGGATTGTCCAAAATCTCCTAGTGAGGTGGAAGACATGAGCAGAGTACCTTATGCTAGTGTTGTTGGCAGTTTGATGTATTCTATGGTCTGCACAAGACCAAACATTGCCAAGCAGTGGGAGTCCTTAGTTGATTTATGGGTAATCCTGGACGGGTTCATTGGGATGTAGTTAAGCGAGTGTTCAAATATTTGAGGGATACTTCCAAGTATTCCATTTGCTATCATGGTAATGTTTTAGGACCTCTGCATTCTGTTGATATTAGTGGATTTGTGGATTCAGATTGGGAAGGTGACATTGATAGCAGGAGATCCACCAGTGCTTATGTGTTTACACTATTTGGTGGTGCTATTAGTTGGATGAGTAAGCGACAACCTATTGTTGCTTTGTACATGACAGAAGCTGAGTATATGGCAGCAACTCATTCTTGTAAGGAATCCATTTGGCTTAAGAGATTGTGTTTAGATATTGGTGTTGATGCAGGTCAAATCATAATTAGTTGTGACAGTCATATTGTAATTTGCCTTGCAAAGAATCCAACTTTCCATGCTAGAACCAAGCACATTGATGTTCAGTTTCACTTCATGCGAGACATGGTTGAGGATGGAAAGGTAAATTTGGAAAAGGTAGATACTTTGAAGAATGTTGTAGATGCATTGACGAAACTAGTGGGCACAGAGAAGTTTAGATGGTGTTCGGAGTCTATGGGCCTCTTGACCTATAGCAGTTAAATCCTATTTTTCTATTGGCTCTTATAAGGTGTTCAACAAGTGGGAGAATGTTGGGAATTAAGGTGTCTCAACCTTGGTAATTCCTTACATTATTAATGTTTGTATTTATTATTTAATTGCCTATGTTGTAAATATTTGGAAATTCCATATTGTCATATTGTGGGATGTGGCACGGTGATGTGTCAATCCTACATGGAATATGACAACTTGTAATTTTGTCCTCACATGAGGAGATAGGCGTCCCACTTTGTGGTAGGAGCATTTTGCCATGTGTCGGCATCTTCCATGTTGTGTAAGGGAATATTGACCAAAACGGTTATGATGGATTCCTATGACAGAATCTATGACATGTAAGAGTCAGAAATAGAAGTTTGTAAGATAGGTGAGGACATGTGTCATGAAGCATCTTTGAATGAGGCATATTTGGGTGCCCCAAGGTGGACTATGACATGTTGTAAGATAATATGCTATTTATCATGTGTATGACAGATTCTCTTTCAGTTGTAAGTTGTAACCGCTATGACAGATTCTATGACGGTCATAAGTGTCGTAAGAGCATCTGTCATAGCCCATTTTGGAAACAGGTGACCTCTTTGGGATGGGAGCTATGGACAAGTGTCAGGCACATTCTACAATGTTGACCAAGTGTCCTTAGGCATGGGTTTTGGTCCATGAAGCCAAGTTGGATGCCCATCCCAAGATAGGACCTATTTTGCCTTGTATATTATATATAAACAGGTGCTTGGAGATGGAGTTTGTAATCATAGGTTTACAGGTACTGTTCAGCTACCAGATTGACTCTAGACATGACTGTCGAAGACCATTGAAGCTTGCATTGCAAGTTTATTGTAAACATTCTTTCAGATTTGTTAATACATTGTGCAGGTTTCTGAGTGTGGGGTTTTTCACTTGATAAGGGTTTTTCCCACCGTATATCTTTGTCTCTCTTCTTCTGTCTACTTTATGGTTCTTGTGTATTGCTGTAATATCTCTGTTAGATGTGATATGTTGCTGTAGTGATAAGGATTAAATTGAATTTGCATAGCTGTCTCCACATTAGATTAGTGTAGGAAGCATTTTCTGCACACCTAGCTTCCTTTCATATGCACCAAAATCATGGCATGTTGAGACACTTTAAGAGGTTATGAAAACTAAAGGTAGCAACAATCAAAAAAATTACTCTTCCAGTCTCCTTGGGACCAAAAATAGTCCCCACAATATTCTATGTCATTGATAAGGACACTAGTTATAACTTGTTATTAGGGAGACCGTGGATTCATATGATGAAGGCAATGCCTTCCACAATGTTCCAAGAGGTTCAGTTCTTACACCTTGGAAAGATTTCTATCACAAAACAAGAATTTGAACCTTTTAGTATGATCAAGATAGATGCAGACAAAAAGAAAATAGGCATCCCCATCGAATATAAGCTGTCAACAAATAAAATTACAATTCTAGACCCAACTCCTCAATCAATACACATAAAGAAGATAGAATGGTCTAGCGAGATAGTGAACAATGCAGAAGTGAGGAATTTCGAGAAAGGAGAGTCAGATCAAAGAAAAAATAGGTAGTTTCAAAAGAAACAATAGCCAAAATTATGGAATTGTTGGAAAGAGATGGCCCCATATAATTCCCCTTAGATGTATGCACTATCAATGTATTCTTTGATAACAAGCATGAGAGGACTAGTCAAACTATCCTAGCCATACAAAGTATAGGTGAAGTTCCTCCAATAACGAATTGGCCAAGGATCAAAGGAAAATTTCAACCTATAATTATAGATCTAAGAGAGGTGGATCCAGGTGCCTTTTTTATCCTAAAGAAGAAACATTAAAAATGTATACTCCTTTGACACCACCAAGGGAGATGTCATCAAGTGAATCATACGTGCCTCTAACTCAGGAGGTGAGCGAATCTTATATACCACTTTTATCTCCTGAAGAAACCTGCATGCCTTGGACACCCCCAATGCAAGTGGAACCTACTAATCAAGGAGAAGCTTATATAATTGATAACAAAACAACAAATGATCCAGAAGCTTCGTGTAGAGCTTTTATTGCTCCAAATACTCAAGAACACAATTCTACTTCAACCTCAATACATTCCAATGGTGCATTGGAAGCACCGTGAGTTCAAATTGAAATGATTGAAAGGTATCCTAATGAGGATGAAATTAGTGAAGGAGAATTTCATAAAGAGTGCAAATTGCAAATAACCATAGGAGTAGAAGACTCTGCTATCCTTGAACTACTAGAGAAATACATAGGATACTGCATGGACCTATGACTAGAGCTAAATGAAAGACAAACATAAGTTTTGTTCCCTCATAGGAGCAAAGGGAGCCTAAGACTCCCTTTGAGTTGCTTTAATTCTTGCAAAATATCCAAGAACATGATGAAGTTAAAATCTATATGCAAGATGAATTTGACCTGCTCATGGATTTATTGAATTGCGATGGAGTCCTCTATTGGACCCTTTCTCATCAATAAGCCTACGAATCCTTGGCTCACCTTATGTTACCTCAACAAATCACAGAGTTAAATCCACAAGAACAAGATAATCCCTCAGGACCTTACAGGATAGGGGAAATTATCCTCAGGAAGGGTAGTACCAGGAACAAGAAGCATAGAAAGAAAAGAAAATTTCAAGAAGATTGGAAGGGTCCCTACATGGTCAAAGAAGATATTGGAAATGGTTCTTATCTTTTGTGCACTATGGAGGGTGAAGAATTCAGTGAAATAGTTAACACCTTTCACCTAAAGAAATATTATGTCTAAAAACCCTAAAAATCAGAAAAACAAAAAATCCCAAAAAATCAAATAACTCAAATAAATTCATAAAAAGCATATGAATAATGAACAAAAATGTACATTTTTGCATTTCACATTCTATTTCATCATGCATTAGTAAGTGACATGCTCTTGTTCAATTTTTATCTTAGTAAGGAGTCTAAGGTTGCTTAGGTATAGGTTGACCCTTTGAGCCTTTGAGATTCCTTACATGATCATCTTTACCGCTGATCATTCCCCTTTACATTTCCCAACAACTTCAAATTGAATCTAAGATCTTAGCTTTATACTAATCCTAGTCTTAATGAATCATAATGTTAAGTCGAAACAAAGAAAATACTCAAACCTACAATAGCTAATAGAAGCTTGCAAGTAGACCTTCCCCATTCCTCCTTAGCAAAAAGGAAGCCTGACTAGATAGTGAAAACCCTTGGTGGCACTCAGCCCTTTATCTTTCCTGGCCAAAAACATCAAGGGGATCATAATTCCGTAGGAAGAAATAAAAAAGAATACGAGTGCAAAAAAATTTGAGAGATCATCAAAAGTTTCAAAAAAGAGAAAATACAAAAAAAAGAAAAAAAAAAAGAAAAGATATTGCAAAATAAAATAAAAAAGAAACAAAAAGAGAGAAAAATAAGAATAGAGGATGACCGATGCCCATACTCTTAGGTGGAGATAAATCTAAGCTTTAAGCTATGAAGGTGGCATCTATCAGAGAAAATAAAAAAAAGAAAGGTACCAAGCACACACATGCACTAGCTAAGAAAATCCAAGAGTTTAACTATCTTTACGACCATCTTAAATTCTCTGGAGCCTTTCCTCTACCCTAGGTCTATCTTGTTGGCCATCTTTGATCTAAGTCTAGTCTAGGTACTAATAAAATTTGTTTCTTGCCTAAGTTGAAAGCTCATCAGAATGTTTTGTCTACACAAGGATCATTATCTAGCATTTTTCAAAGACAAAATCAGAAATTTTCCATCTCCCTCTCATTCCCACTTGAGTTCTTCAAAAAATCCTATCCCAAGGTTTATAAGGTCTCCCTATGCTGAGTCAGCTTGCAATCCCCTATGTTAAAAACCCCATTTAAGAGTAGTCACAATGTTTGTTCCGCTTGCATACATCATATCATAAAGAGAAAATCAAAAGCGATAATTCATATCATAAGTCATGACATAACATTGAAATAGGAAAATGTGTTACATTTGTACCTTCATGTGTTCTTGAATCCATACATTTCAAAAAAAGACCAAAAACATTACATAATCATTTTGTTGTTTATAATAAGAAGCCTAATCTATCTATGTGCACAAAAGATAAAAGAAGGGGACATCAGACATCAGACACAAATCAAACTTGAATGGAGTCATCATGTAGTACATATCAAAAGTCTAAGTTCATGAAACCTCACTAGCAAGGTTCTAATAACTAAAAAAAAGTGCACTCAAGCGTGCAAGTCTCCCCATGCAAGGGGGCAAAATCAAAACTTAAGATGAAACTTCAAGGATGATTCTTACCAATGGGACCCCTAGGGCTCCTTCTTTGAGGTCTCCTCCAACTATCCACTATCTCAGAAGGTATATAAGTCCTATGAGAATAGGAAGGCATCTGACTAGGAGCTTGTGAATGGGATAGGCCCATTCTCTGGGTCCACTTCTGAACCCCGAGGTTATCCATCTCTCAAAGTAAGGCATTCTTATCCTCAAGCCCACTAATCCTAGCTCTCTAAGAAGAAACTTCCTAACCTATGTGATAAGTGGGAGCCAGGATATCCGTATGATGACCCGCTGAGGATGGCAAGTGAGCATCAACAAGGAGAGTCTCCCTTGATCAACTAGTAGCAGGGAGTAGCATGTCTAAGGAAGCATTGCAAAAGAGTTCCCTCCATCCATCTATCATACCTATGAAAATACAATGAAGAGATGATGATTCAAGGGTTAATTCCACACCACTATTTTGAAATGGTTAAAATAAAAATGAAGAAAAGACCAAATCAGTAGAATACTCAAGTGGATCACCTAGTTGCTAGGAGGGGTCAATATGCCTCATACCCTCCTTTGACAACTCTGGAAGTAGGCCATGCATATGTCTAGGGGAAGTTGCCTCTAGTATTGTCTTCTCCTCATCTATAGGAACCTCTACATCCCCTCGAGCATGTTCATCCTCATTAGGATCATAATCCTAATCTATAGAGTTATCAATCTCTTCCTTAATAGTGACAATTCTGTGAGATCAAGATATCTATACTTGCCTACGACCAGTATCATGAACTAACCTATTAATCGAGACCCTAGGAACTAGAGGAACCCACAAAAGTGCCCTATGTTGAGCATCAATAATATCCTGCATAGAACTATAGCAAGTGGGTACTAGGGGGAAATCCTCTAAAAATTCCTCACCAAACTATTGAAGAACTCAGGTGACATGATGAGCCTCAACCAAGCCATTCCTTTCGGTCAAATGGATCACCTCTTGACAATAATCACGTACCACTCTGTCACCTGGCCACTACCCATCCATGTCAATATAAGGATCAATAATGAAATTGACATCTATAACTATAGCCATGAAATGAGTAGTAGCATCATATGGACCAAGACATCCCCATCACATGGCTCTCGGTAATCTGAGATCTGAAAGAGCCACACCTCTCTGAAATGGAACAATTTGCTCTAGAATCCATGTCATGATAAGAGAAGGATGACTAAAAGTAAGAGCACCTCATTGTGAGATACGATATAGGTCTTGGTACACCATAGTAAGAATGTTAATCCTCTAGGAAAAAATAGAACCACACTTGAGCCTCTGAATGATTAGTCCCCAACAACACCTGAGTGTGGTAGACCCCTTATCTCCTGATAAATGAGCCGCACAATCCATCTAATGAAGACCTTCTGCAAAGGAGGAATCATGAGGCTAGGAACAGAGGTTAGCTAAACATCAAGATGATCTTTAGGATAGTTAACTCCCATATAGGTAGCCCAAGATAATATTTCCCTCTATGATTCACTCCCAGGAAGAGCAAATCGATCACCTCTAACAGGAACTCCTAGGATACGATAAACATCATACAAATTAATTGTTCACTCTATAGATACCTAAGGAAATTAAAATGTATTTTGATCAGCATCCTAGTATGTCAAAATGTCATAGCATATGCGAGAAGAGGGATGTATGATAGGAACACAAGCTATCTTGTCCAAACCTGTCTTCTTCAAGATAGCAAGATCTCTAGTAGATAAGGACTCAAGGAACTCTGTAAAATAAAATTGCTCACGAGCCGCATTCCACCTAATGCACATCTCTTATTAAGAACAAAGAAATGACATGTTAGATAGTTGGCCAATCCAGAAAATCACAAAAAAATATAAAACATTCAAAACTTTCACAAAAAAAAATCATATATCAACAAAAAAATTGCAATAAATGTAGTATCAAAAAGTAGAGAAAACTAAGTGACGAAAGTATCAAAGCATTCAAAATTTCCATCTGGAAAACTTCTGGTGGGTCACCCCTTTTACCAGGGCTGATCTCCAGGGGCAACCCAGAATTACAAGTTGAATCTCTAGGGGTGACCCTACCCACACCCAAGCATGATAAAAAGTTCTTAGAAAACATTAAAAATGATAATATTTTGATGAATGAAAAACTCACTAAAGGACAAAAGGAAAGAATCTAGGCCATTACAACGAAGAAACTTGAAAAAAATGGATTTGTTGCAAGAAATCAACAAAAGAAAAACCTGGGGTTTTCAAAAGTAGGTTTTCTTGTTTCTTATACCTGATGACAAACAGGGGGAAGATTGGTAGGAATAGCAACAATATCCTTGTCAAACTATCTCTATCGTCTATTCACTCACACGATTCCATCACCATTTGATCACTCTACATCTCAATTCACCTCTTCCTTCTTCTCTTAGTTTAGTTTGCATTTAGGTATTTGATTTTTTTTAACTTTTGTAGTGCTTTCCATGTTCTTGTTTTGTGTGCATTTCATTCCTATAGGTCCTCAGGATGAAACAAAATGACTTAGGTATATCTCACACGTCAATAGTACATCTTTTTCTATCTATTACAATGACTTATTCTGAATACATCATGAAGTTGAGTTGACAATTGTTATTTCAAGTACAAATGTAGGACAATGACAAGTAAAATCCTAGTTTAGGAGTGGTACCTACCCTTCATGTAGACTATCATCCCCGAGGGGGAAAATATGTAAGTTTGAAAAATATGCATTGCCTAAATGTAGCCCAAGGATGAACTATAGTCCTAGTCATGTACATGTAAGCGTGAATATGTACATACCTCTCAGTAGTATTCCTCTTGGTGACGTGTCTTTGTTCTTTTTTCATCTTGTTTGTGTTTTCTAACCTCTAGACTAACCTTCTATGGTTCTACACACCTTCTAGCTTGCCTTCTAGCCAAAGTTCAATAGATCTTTTATGTCACTTTCTAGCCCCAATAACCTCATCAATACACTTCACAAAAGGGGAATTCATGTTCCCTAGGGGTATTTGTTGTTGCAAGTATGTGACTAACCGATGTTGTCATTAATGTCAACATATATGTGTTGTCATTGGTGTCAACTGTGCTCTTGATTTGATGCTTGCTTGTAATGAGTTAGATGCTTTGCATTGGCTTATATAAGTGTTGGAGATAATGAGTAAGTGATCCTGATGTCTATAGGAATAAAATTGAGATCGAATGATAATCAAAACAATGAAATAATCAACAACTCAATCCTATAACATCAAGATAACGATCTAAGCAAATAACTAAATAATCAATGAATAATGACAAAAACAATGAAAGCTTTCACCTAGATTGTATTGTTATCTTGGTTGAATGTAGATTGCTTCATAAATTGTGAAACCATGTTTGCAACAAGTGAATGTAGATTATGTTTGTGCTCAAAAGGTCGATGTGCTCAACGATGCGATGTATGCTCAATGCGTTGTAGGGAGGCAAAAAGCTTAAATGATCAAAGAGGATTTGTGATGAGATAAAGGGGGTTTATATAGGATTCAATAAAGATTGATCAATGGTCCAGAAAATTCCATAGAATCAATAGATGCGATAAATCCAGAATTCATGATGAATGTGCACCTGACATGTTTCACACAAAAAGATATTTTTATTGAGTTAGCTAATTGATTTGGCTAAAAGACATGAAAAAGACATGATAAGATTAGATTTCATAAAAATAGAAATGTTTTTTTTCTAATTTATGAGTTGGTGATAAAAACAATATTGATTAAGTCAATTAACTCAACTTATGATTTGCTTTTTGCATGATTTGAGTAAAATTAAATAATAAATTATTTAATTTTGTGTGCATGATGAACAAGATTTATTGTTAGAAGATTTGGAAGATAAACAAAGCAAATTAAATAAATAAATTTATTTAATTGTTTGTGCATGATAGAAGACATAGAATAGATTTGAAGATTTCAATAAATTAAACAAATAAATTATTTTAATTTATTTTGCATGATGAAGGATAAATAAAATTTTTGATTTTATTTTATTTTTAGAAGAGAGATTCAATTTAAATAAATTTGAATGATTTATTTAAATTTGGAAGAATAATTGATTTAATTAAATAATTTCTAAATTATAGATAAGAGGATTTAAATGATAAATTAATTAAATAATTAATTTATTCAATTGATGTGGACTTGAGATTTGAAGAAGGATGATGATTTAATTAAATAATTGAAATTATTTAATTTGGAAGAATAAAGTTGATTTTGATGAAATTAACTAAATAAATACAATTTATTCAATTAATGTCGAATTTAGGAGATTTAGAAGAATTTGATGATTTTGATGAAATTAATTAAATAATTAGATTATTTAATTAATGTTGAAATGCAGGTGATTTGACAGATTTGATTAAAATGCAAGTGATGCGATGAAATAGTCATTTTTAGGTGTCTACATTTTGCCCATCTTTCATGCAATGCAATTTATAGTGTTGCTTCAAAGAAATCAATTGTTGAAGACATGATACAATTTTGATGCCCCAGTGTAGCTAGCTGCCCCGGTGTAGCTAGCGTAGGATGCCCCCTTGAGAGGAAAGACATGGAAGTGATAGAAGAACTGGGTTGACACTCGACTAGAAGATTATGTTGGAGATAGACGAGGCTGGATAGATAGAAGAAAGTGGAGATAGCATAGAACATGATAGAAAGACAATTGATCGATCTTATCTTGAAAATCTATATGATGATTTGGATAAATGGATAAACTTGTTGCAACAGTTACACAAATGTTTATAAAGAGCAATCCTTATTTTTGATATAGCACATGGATAGTTTGTCACCAAGGTATAAAAGACCAAGGTGCTATGATATTTGAGTGCATGGACATTGACTCTACAAGCAAGCGGTTTGAACTTAGATCCCTTAGACATAATATAACCTTGTTGGATATGTGAATGAGCCATAGTCTTGAACATAAAATAATCTTCAATACATAAATGCAAGAAGAA
The DNA here is from genome assembly GCA_027924645.1 of Cunninghamia lanceolata. Classification (NCBI taxonomy): domain Eukaryota; kingdom Viridiplantae; phylum Streptophyta; class Pinopsida; order Cupressales; family Cupressaceae; genus Cunninghamia; species Cunninghamia lanceolata. Next base: position 5,786,435 of record BSBN01001560.1, read on the forward strand.
TATTAATATGTAAGATGCTAGGTTGCAACACACGCACAAGACAGATATGATGCTAAGTAAGATTAAAGATCATTCCTTAAACACGGCACACAAAAGCAATGACTATGCCCCCAATTCATACTGCATCGCAACATACCAAGATATAGATCAATCAAGGTAGTCTTGAATAGGTAATGGGAAAGGGACAAAAAAATAAACCAAAAATCCAATGACTAACTTACAAAGTAAACATACAGTCAACATATTCTCTTGCCAAAGAAGGTACTCAGGATAGATTGGATTGACATGGGTTGATAAAATAGATAACAACCTTATTGTAGGAACGATATATCTGTTAAAGGGTGTTGATCTATTGATAGGATAAGTTGATTGATGTAGCAGATGTTGGTAATCGATATGTAGGACAACATATGGCTCTACAAGTAGGTGTTTTTGCTTCAGGTTTGTTTAAGGACTTTTGGTTTGCAAGGATGCATTTGTTTGTTATTTTGCTGCTTGAGTTAGTCAAGTTGAAGTGGATAGGATGGATTGTGATAAATGGAAGGCTAGAAAGATGACATGTCAATGGATTGAGATGGGCGGAGAATGATGAATCGTATGTGCTTGAGTACTAGATACGTCCTTCATATTCCAGACTGCCTACATACCCTGTATCCATGGGATCAAGACACATTACAATGAAAGATGAAAATGATAATATGTAGTTCTAGATAGAGTGATGAGTGGGTCAAGGTGTTTGGGCTTGGGTTGGTGAAATGATGATATCTCATGTACCTGAGTATTGGAAACTTCCTTCATGTTCCAAACTGCCTACATACCCTGTATCCACAGGATCAAGGTACCTTAAGATTTGAGATGAGATGATATGTAGTTCTGGCTGGATTTTGATGATGTAGGATAATATGATGTGAGGGGAGATGGTGATATCTTATGTACACGAGTACTAGAAACTTCCTTCGTATTACAGACTGCCTACATACACATATCCATGGGATCAAGGTACTTTAAGATTGAGATGAGATGATATGTAGTTCTGATTTGTTTGATGATTGATAATGATTGTGTTGTCATTGTGGGGAACAATATATCCCTAGATTAACACAAGGATGGCAATGTCTGGTTTCATAAATGAAACACCTAATATAAGACGCCTAGTCTAGTTTCGAAAGTGTGACAATCTGTATAAGACATTTGATATGTTTGATGGATTGGTTGAAAGTGTTTTTGTTTTTGGCTATGAGATGGTTGATGTGTTTTGTTTTTGTTTTTGTTTGAAGGTTGAAGTGTTTTTGAACCGCAAACAAGGATCCATTCCTAGACCTAGGTTAAGGAAAGAGTTGCCCCCATTCTGGTAGATGTGTTATAATGGATGAATCGACGATGGATGATAGGAAGATAGATAATTTGACATAGGATAAACTGATGATTTGACATGGATAATTGACATAGGATAACTGATGATTTGACATGGATAACTTGACATAGGATAGTTGACGATTTGACATGGATAACTTGACATAGGATAAGATGATGTAGGATAAGTGATAACTGACATGGGATGATGATGATGGACATTGGGATGACTTTGACATTGACAAATTTCCAAGCTATTCTAGATAGGGAAATGGAAATGCAAAAGGTCAATGGCTTTATTATGGATTAATGGATGAAGTTTATTATGAAACGGAGATGGAACAAAATTATTATGAAATGGACATGGAATGAACAAAACTTGATAGATGATGGATGCTGACTCTACACATAGCACTTGTTTGCTAGGTTTTCACTATGGTGCTTATCCAAGGCATATGTTTACCAGGTTTTCGCCAGAGGATGAATTATTTTTTGTTTTTCTTCTTTCTTTTTTTCTGATGTTTGATGTTTGACATGGATACTCTGAGGATCAGGCAAAGAACTTCTTGAGGTGAACACTATTGAGTGGTTCATCTAGAGGAATGCCTTCAGGTGTTGCTAAAGTATAAGCTCTTGATCCATATGCTGCTATGACAATAAAGGGTCCTAACCAATTAGGCTCAAACTTGCCCTTCTTTTCTCGATCTACTTGATTTCTCTAATTTTCTTTTAAGACAAGATCACCAACTTGAAACTGTCTTTCTTTGATCTTCTTGTTATAGTTGCGCTGGAGGTGGTTTTGATATACATGGAGATGATTAAGCGTGGAAAGGTGCCTCTCATCTAGTAGTTCTAGGTCAGCTAATCTGGAAGTGCGATACTCCTCTTCATCAATCAGGTGTTGCAAGGATACTCTGAGGGATGAGATCTCAACCTCTATAGGTAGAATGGCTTTAGAGCCATAGATCAAGGCATAGGGTGTTTCACCAGTTGGTGTTATGATACTAGTGCGATAGCCCCATAGGGCAGGATTAAGTTACAGGTGCCAATCACAACCAGCTTCATTGACCATTTTCTTGAGGATTTTTAGAATGGTTTTGTTGGAAGCCTTGGCTTGGTCGTTACTCTGTTGATAGTAGGGAGTGGAAAAATGATGTTGGATATTGTATTGGATGCACAAGGCACAGATATCAGTGACAATGGCTTGGGAGATACCATATCGGCAAACAAGGTAGTTAAGGATAAACTTGGCTATTTGCTTGCTGGTGATATAAGTCATGGGAATGGCTTCTACCCACTTCGTGAAGTAGTCAGTGGCGGTAATGATAAACTTATGGCCATTGGATGAGGATGGATGGATTTGTCCTACGAGATCGAGACCCCATTGTGAAAAAGACCATGTATTTGTCACAGGATGTAGTTTATGACCTAGTGTGTGAATCAAATCTCCATGCTACTGGCATTGTAGACACTTCTTAGCAAACTACATAGCATCTTGTTCTATTGTATGCCAATAATAACTTGTTCGGAGTATCTTCTTAGCTAGATTAGGACTGGTAGAATGTGTGCCACATACACCTTCGTGTATGTCTTGTAAGGTGGCATCAACTTCTTCCGTGTTAAGACATCGTAAGAGGATACCATCGAGACTCTAGCAATATAGTGTATCACCCAGCATGGTGTAACAGGAGGATCGACAGATAAAGGTTTTGCGTTGGGTTGTGGATAGCTCAAAGGGAAAGGTACCGTGTTTAAGGTATTCATAGATATCTTCGTACCATGGGGAATTGGGACCAACAAGTTCGCAAATGATTTCAGTAGTTGGAACATTGACAGCTGGTATCAACAATTGCTCGATCGAGAATTCACATTTCTGTGTGTTTGCAAGCATGTCTATAAGTGACCCCACAAAAGCCATAAAATCTGTAGCTTTGTTCTGCTCTCTTGGAATTTGCTCAAAAGTGATGCTAGAAAAGTGTGGTTTGTAGGCATCCACTAGTTGCTTGTAAGGGACCAGCTTTTCATCTTTTGTTTGGTACTCATCTGTTACTTGTCGAATGACTAGTTGTGAGTCTTCATATACCTGTAGTTCTTTGATGTCTCATTGGACTGCTGTATGGAGACCTATGAGGAGTGCTTCATACTTGGCTATGTTGTTGGTGCAAGGAAATGCAAGCCAATATGACTTTGGGATATAGTCATTTTGAGGCGTGATAAATAGGATGTCAGCCCCTGATCTGTGCTATGTGTAGGAACCATCAAAACACAATTTCCAAATTACTGAGGTAGAAAGAGTGAATAGATTCTCATCCGGAAAGTCAGATACCATAGGATGTACATCTATCATGGGTGCTTTTGCTAGTTCATTTGCTAGGGCTTGCCCCTTGATTGCTTTATGATCCACATACTCAATGTCAAACTCACTAAGGATCATGACCCATTTAGCTAGTCTGCCTGTGAGGGCTGCTTTTGCTAAGAGATATTTTAATGGATCAATTTTGGCTATTAGATTTGTGTGTTGGTTTAGCATGTAATGCCGCAACTTTTGGGAAGTGAACACTAAGGTTAAACAAGCTCTTCCCATAGGTGAATAATTGAGTTCATAACCCACCAAGGTTCGACTAATATAATAGATTGCATGCTCTTTTCCTGACTCATCATGCTATGCTAGAAGAGCCCCTAGGGCTACAATTGTAGTTGAGATGTACAAGATCAAAGGCCTATCGGTGACTGGTGGTACCAAGACATGAGGTTTAGCTAGATATTCTTTGAGCTGATCAAATGTTGCTTGACACTTATCATCCCATCAAAATGAGACATCCTTTCGGAGCAAGTGTTGAAATGGTTGACATTTATCTGCTAGTTGTGAGATAAACTGCCTGATGGATTGTAACCTTCCTTGAAGGCTCCTTAATGCTTTCAAATTCTTTGGTGGAGGCATCTCTATGATAGCCTTGACTTTGGTTGGATCTACTTCAATGCCTTTGTAAGATACAATGTATCCCAATAGTTTTCCTGAGGTTACCCCGAAGACACACTTCTTTGGATTGAGTCTTGATATTTTTTGAGTCTGTCAAAGATTTGTCCTAGAACCTGTATGTGATCTACCCTAGAAGATTTTTTTGAGATATCATCAACATAGTCCTCCATGATGAGATGAAAGAGATCATGGAATATCACTGTCATTGCTCTTTGATAGGTTGCACCTGTGTTTTTAAGACCAAATGGCATGACACACCAACAATAGGTACCCCGAGGACAAGTAAAAGCATTTTTATGTTGATCTTATTCCACTATCATTATCTGATTGTATTCATAAAATCCATCCATTAGAGAAAGCATTTCATGACTAGCGGTCAAGTCTACTATGAGATCAATGTTTGGTAATGGAAAGTCATCTTTGGGACATGCTTTGTTGAGATCTCTGAAGTCAGAACACATACGGATGCCCCCATTTGGTTTGGCCACAGGTACAATGTTTGAGACCCATTCTGGATAATCAATAGGCTTGATAAATTTTGCATCTAGCAACTTCTATATTTCCACTTTCACCAAGAGAGTGATCTGTGGGTGCATCTTTCTTAGCTTCTATTTGATCAGTTTAGCTTTTGGATCAACCGTGAGATAGTGAACTACTAGTGAAGGGTCCAACCCTGGCATATTAGCATAGGTCCATGCAAAGTTGATGGTTTGTTGTAAGAAGAGGTTGGTAAGATTCTTTCTCTCTTGTTCTGATAATATTGCTGCAAGGAATGTGGTCTTAGGATTTTGCTCTGTGCCTAAATTTATCTTTGTAGAATCTTCCACTAGGAGAGATGATTTCTCTTGATACTTAGATGGTAGGGGAAGATCAAATCCTCCATCCTCAGGTGCCACAATTAGGTTTTCACCTTCGGATGTGTCCTTTATTTTTACTATTTTCTAATCAGGAGCTGCCACAGTGTGGTTTTCACCTAGAGATCTTTCTTTATTTTTATTGTTGCGACAAGAGGATTTGGCATTCTCACCAAAATAAGCAGCCTAATCTAGTTCCATTACAAAACCAGCTTTGTGATCGCCAAGAGGGATACCATCCCAGAGTCCCATGAATTTTGAAATAGCTTCATCATTCTGAAAAACATCTGGAACGGGGGACCCTTGTTGGTCCCAATCAATAAGTTCAGGGTAGACAAATGTTACAATCTGGGTGCTGGTGTGTGATGTTAAGGATACAAATGATAGCATGAATATGGAGGATTCAGTGAATAGGTCAGTCATATGGAGGTAGGAGTCATCGATGATATCCTCTTTAGATGTCAAATCTGCAAGAGAAGTTTGTGCCACCTTGTCGAGAATATCCTCGATGTCCAAGGCGCGTGGTACCTTCTTACCGTATCCCAACCCCTTTTTGTCTAGCTTCTTCTTCACAATGATGGGTTCTATTTCACCTTGATTATCTTTCCCAAGGCCACCTTTGCCTTTATAGCCCATGTTTTTGAAAATTCTTAGGCCATTGCCATATTGTTTAACTGGTATGGTGACTGGTTCTTTCTCTTTGTAGAGCCAAGATGAGTTATCTTCAATAGTTTCCTCTGCCAATAATTTTCCCTCTTGGAATTGGGTTAGAGATGCTGGACAGGAGATGGCTACTTTGTTAGTCACTTTAGCTATGGGCAATTGGTTGTAGGATTTAGGGGATAAGGGCATCTGCCCTACCCAACAAGATTTAGAGATATCATATTCACCAAAGCCTATATCTTGGATGTCAGCTTTGATTTCAGGAATAGGATTAGGATTAGGTTCAACTTCAGAGGCTTTTTTTAGATTTTTAGAGTTGACATACAATGGGGATTCATGGACTTTGTCATTATTTGGCACTTGGTTGTTATTCTTATAACTGCCTTGCAAGGTACGACAAAATTCAATGGGATTAGGGTCTCCAGGGATAGTGATCTTCGTACCATTAAATGGAAACTTGAGAGACTGATGGTATGTGGAGGGAACAACTTTCATGGCATGGATCCATGGGTGTCCTAAGATAATGTTATAAGGACTTGGCACCTAGTTTCCAATATGACGAGGCCTACTTGTATAGGCAAGTGGATAACACCTTTTGAATGGCGCTCAGTATCATCATACCCCTTGTAATGCTTTAATAAATGTCGACTTGATGCTCAGAGTATCCCAATTGTTTAAGTAACTTAAGATAACAGATATTGAGACTAGCACCACCATCTATAAGTATGCGTTTGATCTTTCATTTATGGATGAAAACTTCAATGTGAAGGGCATCATTGTGACATGGATCATGGGATGAGAGGTCCTTTTTAGAAAAGACCACATTGTAAGGCAAGACAATGTTACCTATTATAGCTTGGAAATTTGTGACCACTATGTTATTAGGAACCAAAGACTCTTGTAGGGCTTTTTCTAGCACAACTTTATGTGCAGGTGATGACCGTAGAAGGTCCAAAATAGAGATCTGTGCAAGGGTTTTCCGTAGATGTTCTACAAGATTGTAATCAAATTGGGTTGGGAGACTTGGTGTAAGCCCACGAAGGGTAACATGACCACGATGAGTTGTGACTGCACAATCCATAGATTTACCTTTGATAGTGAAGGTAGACACACGACTTTCTTTAAAGCGACCAACAATAGAGTCATAGGAAGTTGAGGCTTTGTTAATGCCTTTACTTTTATCAGGATGTTGACCTTGACCATGGTTAGGGAATGGTTCCTTGTAAATGTTGAGATCTTTGTTGGTGTTTTGATTAGGAGGTGCATCAAAAGTGACTTGGCCTCTATCAATAAGGTTTTGGGTCATGTGCTTGAGTTTCATGCATCATATGGTTCTATGTCCTTTGGTCCTATGGTATTCACAATATTCGTTGTCTTTGTACCATGTGGGTTTGAAAGTAGGTTCGCCATATGGGGGAGCGTCTGGTAGCGTGACGAGTCCATTTTGCACAAGTTTCTTTGGAACCGAATCTATAGGCTCTCCCAAGGGAGTGAACTTACGCCTTGGAGGATAATCTTAGGGAGGCCGCTCTTGTTGATGTTGTTGGTTTTGGTTTTGTTGTCGTCGTCGTTGTTGTTGTTATTGAGGTGGAGGTTGGTTTTGTTTGGATGAAAGATTAAGGGGTGTTTGTAGTGTTTGGACATGTTTGGAATCCACCACACCATTATTGACCACATTTTTGTTTTTGTTCCAATATTTGGACTTATCATTTGATTGTTGTTGGGGAGAATTGTCCTTATTTTCTTTGAAGATTTTGACCATGCCTTTAGTGATGAGGGCTTTTTCGATGTTGATGCCTTGATAGGTAATTTCAACAAAGGTTGTAGCACTTAGTATTTACAAATGGAAACCCAATTCTTGGTTAAGGTTTTGCACAAACATGCTAACAAGATACTTTTCAGGTATTTTAAATGGAAATTTACTAGCCATGTGTCTCCATCTTTGAAGGAAGGAGATAAGAGTTTCCCCATTTTTCTATTTTTTGTTACATAAGTCAGTCATAGAGACCTCATGTTCTGTGTTGAATGAGAAATGGGCAGCAAATTTTTTGGCAAGCTCGTTAAAAGTTTTGATACTCGTAGGTAGATGCGAGAACCACTCTATTTCTTGACCTCCAAGGCTGCGAGGGAAGAGGTGCATGAGATATGTGTCATTATGTGCAACCTCTAAACAAGCAAGATAGAATTCTCTAAGGTGGTCTTTTGGGTCTCCTCTTCCCTTGTATTTATCAAATTTGGGTATAGTGAAGTTGGGAGGAAAAGGGATCATTTGCAATGACCGATCAAATGGATAAGGACAAACCTCCTCCAAGGAGAAGGTTTTCTTAGTGTGACCAAATGTTAAATCAGCTACTTGTTTTTGTACCTCGGCAAGTTTAAGCTCCATAGTTGTTGGAGGTGTTGGAAGAGTCTCCTGTTGCACTAAGGGTGGTTGTTGTTGCCCATAGGGAAGATTGTAGTTGAAGCCATAGGAATTGATGTTGTATGAGTCGTATGATTGATTTGGGTCATATGATAGGTCTGGATTAGGTTGGGTTTGGTTGTTATGATTTTGCATATGTGGAGGTGGTGCTAGATAAGAATGTTGGCTTTGTGATTGTTGTGATGGAATGATGAAAGAGTTTTGTCGATGATATTGTTGAGGAGGGGTGATGAATGGAGTTCGTGGTGGAAAGTTGAATGTTGTTGGATATGATTGTGATGGTGGAATATAGCCATAGGAAGTTTGGATTTGAGAATGTTGAGGTTTATTGAGATAGGTGTTGGTGAGATTGAGTGTGGATGATCTTTGCGGTGGAGGGACATAGGTAGATGGGTTTTGAGATGGTTGGGGTTGATTGAGATAGGTATAGGTAAGATTGAGTGTGGATGATCGTTGTGGTGGAGGGATATAATTTGTGTTGACATTTTGGGAGTGTTGTGGGGGAGTGATGTTGTTTGTGTTGATGTTTTGGGAATGTTGTGGTTGCATGACATTGCTTAAATTAGTGATACGGAGGGTTGATGACGTTTGGGGTGGTGTCAGTTGTGACCCTTGTTGCATGGCTACATAAGTGTTTCTTGGATTGTAATTTGGCAGAAAACCGTCTCGTGATGGGGTGGCCAATGTTCTACTTGCAATTGATGTGGGCATTTGTGATATGCTAGGAGGTTGTTGTTGGTTTTGTTTAGCTAGAGCGGCTTGTTTTGCTAATTATGCTTGACAATGAAGAATCTCTTGTTGCCATTTATAAATCTCCATATGAGTCAAGAGTGGTGATATTGGTCTTTCTACTGTTGGATTTTGATTTTGATAGAGGGGATTTTCATATTGAGCGTCGAAAGGATTAGTCACTTTCCCTTGTGAGACTTGTTCGGGTATGGGAGTGGATACGGTTGACATAGTTTGGATAGCAATCATAGTGTCATGGGTATTGTTTTGCTCTTTAAGTTTAGATAGATCAAAGTCTTGGGGTAGTTTAGCTCCTTGTTCTGCAAGTAAATGAAAGAAATGATCTTGATTCTCACTAAGGAGTTTGCCAAATGCAGCTATGACTCTAGGATCTTGTATGATTTCATCAAAGTCTTGTCCGTCTGCTTGAGAGGATTGACCTTCTTAAAAGTTGCACTCTTCTTGAGATGGGACTTGACCTATGGTGTAACTATGCGGAACAAAATCTTGAGGCATGCCAGTAGTATATTGAGTTACATCTACCAAAGGGACATTAATTTCTTGAAGATTGTTTGGTTGGTCATGTTGCGGCCTGTTTTGAAAATTAGTTGGTCTATCCATTGGTGTTTTTGGAGTACCCTTTTGAGACATGTTGGATTCGCTTGGTTGGGGTGTATGATGAGGTGATTTGCACTTCCTTGGGGCAATTTGTTTATCCTTCATTGATTGTTCGAGTCTAGTGGCTACCATGGGATGCACTAAGATAAGACAGTTTGATTAATTTTGGACTCAGAGGTAGATTCTTGAACAAAAAGGTGTGATTTTTTTGCTGAGATTAGGTAAGACAGTTTGATAAACAGTTTACTGGACCAAAGGCACTAGACTATGCTGCAAAGGCGAGGGACTATTATACCAAAGGTGAGTTATTGTGTTTCAAAGGCACTAAAATATGATGCCAGAGGCACTGGACTATTATATCAAAACTGTTGGACTGTGCTTCAAAGGCACTGGACTGTTATACCAAAGGTGAGCTACTATGTTTCAAAGGTGTTGAAATGGTGTTAGTGATGTTTAAAAGGCAAATTTTGATAGATTTGGATTGGATTTTGATTGGTTTTGCTTTGACAAGAGAAAACACAACAAACAAAGTGGCAAAAAGGACTGACACAACATATAGTGTATGTTCTAGGCTCACGAAAAAGCCCAATGTTTCCATGGGTATTTAGACAATTGCAAATAATTCAAGCACTTTTTATCCCTAGAGACATGGTTTCATTGCGGTAGATTAGCTCACAACTTAGTTTTCCTTTGACCAAATTTCATTCCATATAGGTGTCGTACATTTGTATCTTTGTGAGAGATGATAGGTAGGGATATCTCACCCTCCCCGTGGAAAGATACAAGTAGGTCACAAGAGCTTATGCTAGCCAAGGGAATACTATCTCTTCTCAAGGGAGTCAATGGTGAGTAATCTTGAGGATTTATACCGATTTCCCTTGCACTGATGATTACCGCAATGTTCAGAGGTGAAACGAGTAGTCACTATCTAGATGGTTCTTAGTAGCTTTGAGGGACCAACTCCTTGCAAGCATGCGGCAAGCTACTAAAAGCTTTGACCAATCCTACTAAGAGTATCATATACCTCCGACAATGCAAAAATTGTTTTCATAAAGTGGTAGTACGCCTCTTTTCGATTTGGCACCGTAAGGCAAGGCTGACACTAGTTAGGACTTGGCTTTCGCTTTATCCCACTTATATAGCGATTCAAAGCAAAACTCCGCTTAGGGTCATCCCTTTTGGATGAAGCACAATCCAAAAGCAAGCCCTTCTAAAGGAATAACTGAAAAGTAAGATCAAGCATGTCAAACAAAGGTTCAATTGTCTATTGTTACTATGACACAAAGGTGTGCTACTGCTCCAGATCAAAAAAACTTAATATTTCATCAAAAAGTGAGTTTTGAAAGATGATGTCATGATTATAATATGCTCTAGAATAATTGATAAGGCTAAGATCTATAAGCAATGATGAAAAATATGATATGTTAGAACCTGCAAATCAGAAAACTAGTTAGAAACCCTAAGTATCCAAAGGCGCTGTACTGTTGTGCCAGAGGCACTGGATTGCAGACTAGAGGCACTGGACTGTGCCACCAAAGGTGCTTTACTATTGCCCAAAGGTACTTTGTTGCAAACAAAGGTGCTTTACTGTGCTGCAAAGGCACTGTTCCGTGTTCGTCTGCGCGTTTTCGTACTATACTTAAAAAAGGTAATTTTTCTAGAAGAAAATAGCGATTAGTGGGTCCCACCGGGTGTGCCAGAATGTGTATAGGAATAAAATCGAGATCGAATGATAATCAAAACAATGAAATAATCAACAACTCAATCCTATAACATCAAGATAACGATCTAAGCAAATAACCAAATAATCAATGAATAATAACAAAAACAATGAAATCTTTCACCTAGATTGTATTGTTATCTTGGTTGAATGTAGATTACTTCATAAATTGTGAAACCATGTTTGCAATAAGCGAATGTAGATTGTGTTTGTGCTCAAAAGGTCCATAGAATCAATAGATGAGATAAATCTAGAATTCATGATGAATGTGCACCTGACATGTTTCACATAAAAAGATATTTTTATTGAGTTAACTGATTGATTTGGCTAAAAGACATGGAAAAGACATGATAAGATTAGATTTCATAAAAATAGAAATATTTTTTTTTCTAATTAATGAGTTGGTGATAAAAACAATATTGATTAAGTCAATTAACTCAACTTATGATTTGCTTTTTGCATGATTTGAGTAAAATTAAATAATAAATTATTTAATTTTGTGTGCATGATGAACAAGATTTATTTTTAGAAGATTTGGAAGATAAACAAAGCAAATTAAATAAATAAATTTATTTAATTGTTTGTGCATGATAGAAGACATAGAATAGATTTGAAGATTTCAATAAATTAAAGAAATAAATTGTTTTAATTAAATTGTTTTAATTTATTTTGCATGATGAAGGATAAATAAAATTTTTCATTTTATTTTATTTTTAGAAGAGAGATTCAATTTAAATAAATTTGAATGATTTATTTAAATTTGGAAGAATAATTGATTTAATTAAATAATTTAAAAATTATTTAATTATAGATAAGAGGATTTAAATGATAAATTAATTAAATAATTAATTTATTCAATTGATGTGGACTTGAGATTTGAAGAAGGATAATGATTTAATTAAATAATTGAAATTATTTAATTTGGAAGAATAAACCAAACTTGTCATGTAACTCAAGAAGGACCTTAGCTACTTGTTTATCCAAACATCTGAGGTATATCCCCTCATCTTTTTTCTAAATAGGACTCCTCCTTTGATCATGTATTTCTAGGCTTTGATCCTCAGAGCTCTTTTATGAGATGCTTGCATATTAGGTGGACATCTTCCTATGATCAGGACATGTCTTATGTTGGAATACCAATCATCATGCACTTCAGAATCGACTGCATATTGTTGACTGGTCAGGTTAGGATCAATCTCTGCTATCATTTGGCTCAATGCCTATCCTCTAACTAGCTTCATGGGTGTGATGTCCATGTCATATTCCTGCAAAACAGTGATCCATTTGGCTCTCTTTTCACCCAATTCACTTTGCATTAACAACATTTTCACTACTGAATCAGGCACTACTACAATAACCTTACTCCTCACGATATAGTGTATGAACTTCTTCATTGCTATGACTAAGGCAAGATCTTGTCTTTCTACATCCATGTATCTCAACTCAACATCTCTAAATGGAGTGCTCATAAATGCTAATGGATTTTATTTTTTGGTCTCACTCCTTTGAGTCAAGACAACTGCACAAGTATGTTCAGATGCAAAGGAATATATGTAAAAATCCTTAGTGTAATCAGGACTGATTAACACAAGAGCATCTGCAATTTCTTTTTTAATATCTTCAAAGGTTGCCTTGGCCTCTGGAGTCCACTCAATTTTTGCATCCTTCTTCAGCATAGCATTCAGAGGCCTCACTATTTTAGAAAATCCAGTGATGAATTTTCTGACAAAGTTAATCTTACCAAAATAGGACTTCAATTCCTTCTTGCTAGCTGGGAGCTGAAGCTTCATGATTGAATTCACCCTATCAGGATCTATTGTTATTCCATTTTCTAATATGACATGACCCAACAGCTTTCCTATGGTCACTCCAAAGATGCACTTCTTTGGATTCAATGATATACCATACTACTCACACTTCTTCAACACTTTTCTCAGGTCTTCAATATGATCTCCTCTTTGCTTTGAAAACACTGTTAAATCATCCATGTAAATTACAATAAATTGACCTACCAGTCCCATGAAGGCAATATCCATGGCTCGCTAGAAATTAGCACCAGCATTGATCAAGCCAAAATGCATGCGCCTATAGGCAAATATTCCCCATTTGGTGGTGAAGGCAATTTTCAATCTATCTATTTTGTCAACCATTACTTGGTTGTAGCCAGAGAATCTGTCCAAGAAGGACATCATTTGTGCTCCATTCATCATTTGGAGGACCTCATCTAGAGAAGGCAAAGGATAGTTATCCTTCTTAGATGCCCTTTTCATATTTCTAAAATCTATGGACAAGCGTATGTCTTCATTATTCTTATGTATAGGGACCAAATTGGCAACCCAAGTGGAATGCCTGACTGGAAAAATGATCCTTGCAGCCAATAATTTCTTAACCTCCTCAAATATGAGGGGTTCCAGTAATGCATTCACTAGTCTCTGTTTCTACCTAAATGGCTTCGCATCTAGCTTCAGTGGGATTGTATGAGTTATGATGGATGTATCATATGTCTTCAACTCATCATAGGTCTAGGCTATGACATGAATGTAGTCCTTTAGAGAAGGCAAAGGATAGTTATCCTTCTCAGATGCCCTGTTCATATTTCTAAAATATATGGACAAGCATATATCTCCATTATTCTTACGTACAGGGACCAAATTGGCAACCCAAGTGGAATGCTTGACTAGAAAAATGATCCTTGTGGCCAATAATTTCTTAACCTCCTCAAATATGAGGGTTTCCAGTAATGCATTCACTGGTCTTTGTTTCTGCCTAAATGGCTTGGCATCTGGCTTCAACGGGATTGTATGAGTTACAATGGATGTATCATATGTCTTCAACTCATCATAGGTCCAGGCTATGACATGAATGTAGTCCTTTAGATCCTGGGTTATCTCTACTCTTTCTTCTATAGTGCAGACCTTGCCAATTAGGACATTTCTTGTGTCCTCACCTTATCCTATATTGATAAGCTCATATTTACTTCCATCTGTTTTAGGCAGGTCCTTTTGTTTGATCATATTGTCCAGATCAAATGCTCTCTCTAGCTCAATGATTCCTTTTGGAATTTTGTTACTTTGTAACTCAATTATCTCTTCTTCATCCCAAATGTGATCTTCAAGATTGATTTCATCAAATATCTGGGCCTCAAATACATCTCTATTAGTAATAAAATCTAGGATATGTTGGTCATCATCAAATATCTGAAAGTTTGTGACATTGTCTAGAATAGATGGTATGGACACTAGCTCAACTAAGAACCTCTTCATCCCTGATATGGATAAAGGCTCCAATGTACTAGCAGCTTGTGTTAGAGCATACGCACGGTGATTGAACTCTCTAGGGACATGGGTGATATTGAAAGCATTGAAACTCTCTATCAAGTCCCAGACTTTATGCCTATAACTAGATAATCTCTTGTAGTTGCATGAATATATGCTTCTCACTTGTTTTACTACTAACTTCGAGTCTCTGAAGACATGATAATCTTTACTTTCATCTTTAGTGCAAACAATAGGCCATGGATTAGGGCTTCATACTTTGCCACATTGTTTGTGCATGGGAATTGCAGTCTGTATGCTACTAGGAATGATTTTCCTTATGGATTGATGAGATCCACTCCAACTACAGCTCCTTGCTTGGACTTGGATCCATCAAACCTTAGTGTCCAAGGTTTATCCTCTATTGAAGGTTTATCAGGACCCTCCTTTCTTTTAGCACGTGCAACACTCCCTTTAGATATACATTTGAGAGTGGGAGGTCCAGATGATGTAGGACCATTTGGCATCTTGGAAGATAAAATATCTAGTGGTTTAGATATCTAGATATCACCAAACTATACCTCTGTTGAAATCAGGTCATCTGGGAAATGGATATCCAGATCTTTGTTTTATGTCAGTTTCTAGTCTGTAAAATGACTTGCACCTTCAAACTCATCTTTACTTATTTCAGATCTTGTTTGACCACTTCATGGCCTATTTCTCTTTTCTTAAACTTTGTTTTCTCTGATTCTTGTTCATGCTTTCCTGTATCCAAATGAAGTAACAGGTGGTTACTATCATTTGTATTTGACTTCTCATTCATTCTTAGCAACCATTGTTTGTTCTTTAAGCATACTCTTTCTGCCTTTTCCACTATGTCAAGACATAAACCACATGTGCTTTCTAAATGTGAGCCTTCGTGTAATCTGTACCATCCTTTCATGAGCACATCTTTGACAGATGTTCCTGTCAATTGACATCTCTAAACCTCTTCAGATAAGTACCTTTCAAAATAGAGAAAAATGATCACCCTTATCTTCATCTGATGAATTATGATCAGACTCTACCAATAAACTTGATCCAGACATGACTTCATCTTTCTTATCATCTTCATACACGTGCATTTATGTGAGCACCTCCCATATCCTGACCGTTTGAGGCCTCAGCGTATACACTCCTAGTCCTACCTCTAGATACAATACCTCATTGTTCTAATGATATTTTATAATCATGTGCTTCATCCGAGGTTCTGCCTCGATGCGGACCTAGTTGGGAATACCCCTCCATGGCAACCACATGTGATAAAAGTTGGTGGCCATATATCCATTGAGGGTTTTTCACCAGTCTCTACTCAGGATCATACCATAAGTATAAAAAATATCAACTACCTGAATATCTATATAGTGTTGTACCCTGGGGTCAGATGCTAACTGCATATGAATATGAGTTAGTTCTCCTATGACATTAACTTTAGATTTGTCTAGCTGGGTGACTTTCTTCAAAGACTTCACAGGAGAAAGACGTAATGTCTAGCATATGGATAGGGGCATGACATTTGTGGAAGCATCAGAATCTACAAGGCAGTTATGCAAGTTCTTTCCAAATATCCTTAGGGTAAGGAGAAATGGAGATGACTCAGACATTTCTTTATATAGTGCTATATGGGTTGCATCTGCAGTATGGACTGAAGCTTTTTCCTTAGGTTTAAAGGTAGTATCCCTAGGTGTAAGATCTTTGATAAGAATGTTACTAGGGATGTCATCTTTTACTATAGGATCTTCTAGGGACTTAAGGAAAGCCTTCTTAATAACAGGAGTTTTGAGTAACTTAGACAAAGATAAACTAATTTTAATCTTCATTTCATCAGCAAGATATGCAACTAATTTATCAAATTCAATTAACTGGTTCATACCTTTTGCCATTGTTACAAGTGATGCAAAATGTTGTTGATTTACCTTTGGAGGTCTAGGATTGTTGTTGGCCTTAGGATCTAGAGGAGTATTGAAATTATTTGGAGGAATAGAGTTAGTCAGTGGACCAGAAGGACAGTTGTTATTACTCCTCATATTGTAATGTGACCTCTCTAGTACTGTTGATAAGCATGAACCTCTTCAGTCTCTTGTTCTAGTTCATTTTCATCTTCAAATGGAAAGAAATGTGTCTCAAATGCCATGGCTGACACTTCACAAACTAATGTATATTTCTCATGTATCATATCCATTTGATGTTGATGATCTACAAAACTCTCAAGAACCATTATAGATTCATACCTTGGGGGTACTATTTCATTAGCTTCAGGGATATTAACCTCCCCTACAGTTTTTTGTACTTCTTCTTGAAAGATACTTTATGTATCTTGACCTGAGGACAATCTAGTTCAGCATGTGCACTGGTGTTGTGAATCCTACACCAATTGTTTAGTGCAGCTTCTGCTAGATTGACTCTTGTAGTCTATTTTAGTTCAGGAGGTGGTTGATTGTCCAGAGGTGAAGGTAGAGAACCATTATTAGGTTTGGTATTCTAGACTCTAGGAGGTCTAGGAGCATTATTATTATTGTTGAATATCTTGTCATTGTTATATCTTTTGTCAGGATATCTTCTGTCATTATTATACCCTTGGTCAGGATATCCTCTACTCTGTTGATTCTATGAATTAGACTGAGAATAGAAACTCTGGTTCCTCAAATGTGTTACTTCAATGGTCAACTTCCTTAGTTGAGTAGCTATTTCCTTGATGTCCTCTTTCTCCTTCTATATCTTGTCTACTACATTATCCTAACTAGGTTGGAAGAAGGAACTACCATTGCCATTCGGCCCAGCCTCCAAAGGCATATGTCCAGGATGTGGTACTATTTGACCATTCCCTTGGGGAGGCATGATACTAAGGGGTGGCACTTGAAAAGGATTTGACATTGAGGTAAGAGGAATCAAGGCTCCATTGATTTGCATTTGGTTAGGGAGAGTAGGATATTCTAATTTCGGTTGAGGACATTGTCCTACCTGTTTCATCTTTGTGTTAACTTTGAATGCTTCTTCAAATGCACTAGACAAGGATGTGATGGCAGGATGTGTTCTCCTCACAAACATTGTTGTCAATGGATCAAGAGAAGAATAATATACTAGCCTGGTAGCCTCATTAGGAACATTATATGGAGGTGTCAACGTAGAGTACATTTTCTGGAAATGAGCATTGACATTTGTGATCAATTCCCCTTCACTTCTCTTGATTGTAGTGAAGTAATGATACATTGTAGCTGCATCTATAGGAATCCTTAACCTCACTTTAAAAGCATCTTCCAATGATTGCCAAGTACTGATAGACCTTTGAGGTAGGATTACATACTAGCCATATGCCTCTTCTCCTAATGAGTAAGGGAAAAGTCTGCATACAACATCCTCATGTTGTATCCTTTCTCTGAAGCAAGCTTCTTTAAATGTCTGGATATGATCATCTACATCATGATATGGATGGTACTTGGGACAAATCTTGTCTGGATTCTTGGGAAGGTCATTGTAAGCATTAAAATTGAGAGGGGACTCAACGTTAAAGAATGTCATTGGAGCTTGTATTGGTGTGACAGGCACTAAAGGAACTATTGGTGGAACTACCGGTGGTACTACTGATGAATTAGGGACAACAGGCCTAGGCTAAATGCTAGCTAAATTTAGTCTAGGTCTGATAGTAGGCAACTCTTGCAAAGGTCCAGTGGATCTTGACCTTGTGGCAGGTCGGTGAGCTAGCTCAACAACTCAGAGTAAACCTTGGATATTGAAACTTAAACTTTGCAAAGATATGGATAAATCCTTCGTAAGAACTGATATTTATGATCAATTATCTCAAATGATGAGATATTTATGAAATATTTGCAGGAACGTGAAGCTTTTAGTTCAAATTCAGAGCTCTGACAACTGTCTGTAAATATCAGACTAAATATCCTCAAGGAAGCAATATTTACCCTCAGAATCTTCAAATTACTGAATATCAATTACATCTTTGTGGAAATGCTCAAAGCTTTGGAGTAAACAAAGAAATTTCAAAAAATTCCTCACAAAGATGCAGACAAACACATCCTGATGATAAATTATTTCAAATTCTAGTGATCGGGCCCTCCTTCTAGTACCAAAAACCTGTTGATGCAGTTATTAGACAAAACAACAAGAAATAAAAGTTTCTATCAAACCTCTATTTATCTTGAAAGATATGATGAATTCAAAGAATTCATAATCCCAAGTCTCTATGCATTAGGTCATAACAATTTGTTGTCACTCAGAGGTTGATGTGATTTTCTATTAATCATTCAAGGGCCTTACGTAAGAATTCAAAGAAACCATGTCCATATATTTATCCTATTACACTGATCTGCATGTATCTCAACAAATATGTTAAATATGATAATCTTTAGCTAGGATGTACAGACATTCATGTGAATTCATTCTAAGTTTGATCAATTCTTCTGAAACTATCCCCTGCTAATATATTTATGGTGATCTCTCTAACTTTTATTATTTCTTCTGAAACTATCTCAGAATTGAACTAATCCTCACTCAATTTTACTTCTGGACTTGAAATTCTTTCAAATATTGTGCCTACAAGCATATATTTCCATGTTCTTCATCATTATTTTCCAATATTTGCATGATAATTTCAACATGACATGATATTTTCTTAGATATGCTAAGATATGCAATTATCTACTTTAGTTCAGCATATTTACTCTGTATATGCTTATCATTTGTCATTATTTGCAGTTTAGGATGATTGTTCATGAAATTAAAATGAAATAAAACTGAAATTCTAAAATTATTTGAAATGAGTGAATTTCGACTACTGATCCACATGCAACTTAGACACTTTCATGAAAAGGAGATGAAATCAAACCATGCTTTGCTAGGATATTCCACAACTACACATGGCAGATGCTAATCTTCAAAGGAATCAGATGATAACAACATGCACCAGTTTAAATGCACCTCTAAGGAGTGCAGCACTTCATAGTGACATATCCAGAAATCATCCACAGAGATTACATAAGATTTATGATAAGTAGTAATCTAGATCTCCATTCTCATTTAGTATTCAAAAATATGCACATATACAAATGGTCTTGAGAAAGAACCATGGGGAACACAAAGTCACAAAAATTTGCAGAGTCAGTGCTCACAAGATCAACAAATAGTTTACAAATGAGAATCCATCTCCTTTTATAGAACAAGGATAGGATTCAATTACAAAGATCCAATGGTTAGGATCAAATCAAGATAATCTGATGGTCAAGAAAATGTGGCACGTGATTGCAAACTGGCAATCTTTAGTGGAGGACAATTGGCAAATCTAGAATATTCTCTGTATCTTTGACTTAGTCTTCATTCATCTACTCAGCATCTTCCTCAGATTATTCCTCTGTGGAGCCCTCAGTGACTTGGAATCTAGTGCCCATACCCTTGAAGTATGCATATGCCCCTACTGCTTCATTTATTTCATCTTTGTTTTGTACCTTGGCTTTTTCTTTGGCATGCTCTTGGGAGTTTAATTGTTCTTTCAAGGATATCCACCTATGTGTTCTACTGTCCAACTCCTCATTGTATGTATCTATCTTGGATTTCATATGCATTGCTTTATCAATTATGTCCTCTAAAAAATGTTGGACTAGAACTTCTATCACCAGGCTGAAGTTGTTCTTAAATGCCTTAACTACACATTCTTCATCTTGATTCTCAATTTTACCTTCAACTTCACCTTCTAAAATATCTAAAGTAGCCAATTCCTCTGCTAAAAGCTCATGTGCCTTTATGCTGATATCAACTACTTTTGTATTGCATCTTTTCAAAATGTTAACCTCAAACTTTAGATCTTCTATCTAGAGGTCCATGTTAGGAATTGCTTGCTATGTCAGTATCTTGTTAGTTACCAAGACCTGATCATTAGTTTTCCTCATGCCCTTGAGCATGGTCAAGAACCGGCTACTTTGTCCTAGACTTTCGCCCACTTCTTTCTTTAAGGCATGTGCCTTACCTTTCATTTGGCTTATCATATCCAAATTAGATAATGATGTTTTCACTACTTGCTCTCCCTCCTCCAAGAATCTAGCAAACCATTTTTTCATCACATTGGCCTAATGCTTTTATGCATCTAGCCTAGTTATCTCTTGCTGTGAAACCAGAGCCAAAGGTGTAGTTGGTGTGATCTGGACATTAGTGGGGGTGACTAATCCCTTTATAAAAGCCTATAGTTGGTAAATTTGCCCCTTATACTTCTTATTCTTAGCTTTGGATTTTGTTATCCTAGAAGCCACTGCATTTGTACTCTCTCTTAGCTCTTGAATGTCTTGATCAACAGTAGTGTGCCCCAAGTCTATGGTAGTTACTTGGAATTCATCTTCACTAATCTCCCCTTTATTCTTGTCAGTAATAGGCACATCTAATTGAGTTGTCTACTTACCAGTGTCTCAATCACGCCTTATTGTTGAGGTTGCCCTCGCTCTGTGCTTGGGCTTGGTAGCCTCAAGTGAAAACAATGATTGAATATCAAAGTCTAAATAATCTTGGACAGGAGGCTAACTTACCTCATGTCCTAGCCAATACGGTGCACTAGATATTAGTCCTTGCTGACCTATATGCTCAATGTGAGCATCATGCACCTGTGCATCTTTCTCCTTTGGAGCATCTTCACTCACACGATGTTGTTCTTTGTCAGTGAGAACTTCTTCATGTACTTGCTGCTAATCTTGATCATGTGCAGCATCATTGGATGTCATGTCCTGATCTTGTGATATTTCTTCTACTGGTTCCTAGTTATAAAGCACATTACTCTGGACATCCTCATCCTTCTTAGTATTTTCTCCAGGGGTATCCTCATGCATTCCCATATCTTGATCCTGTGTATCATGTTCTTCTTGGATATTGGGATCATCTTTATTCACATTTTCTTCCCCTTGGTGACTGCTATCTGGAACATCTAAATGTATGTCATGATTAGTTCCTATTTCTGTTTATTTCCTTTCTCCTTCACCACTTTTATCCTTTAGACCTTCATGTCCAGATGTGGCTTCCTCATTATCTTTTGGACCCTCTAGTATGGATATTCATTCGGGACCTCATTTTCTAGATGTAGGCATTTCTTGTTCCTTTTCCCCTGCCTCAACATGTACCCCTTCACTTACCTGTACATTTTTCTCTAGAGGCATTGTCTAGATGTCCATGTCTGCATTTGTACTATGTTCATTTTGCACATTATCCATGGCTTCACCCCTATCTTCATCATCAGCCCCATCATATGATATGTCAATAAATTTTGGGCTAGTGACAGTGCCCACTAACACATCCAGACCAATAGTCTGCACTATTACCCCTGGATCCTCAGACTCATCTTCATCTCTGATATTCTTTGGTGCCTGTGGTGTACCTTGGGATGTTAGGGTTGTATTCTTTAGCAAGTTCTCAATGGGATTAGATGTCACATCCCTTGTCACATCATTATCTGTTAAATCAATAGTTTTATCTAGTAGCAAGGAATGATCAACCATCTTCTTCCTTTCTTCTTCTCTTGCTTCCTGAGCTAACTCATCTTTAAACTTAACTATGGTAGGGATGGAGACATTGTGTTGAAACTCTTTAGATACAGTCTCCATATGCTTTGGGACCATAGTTGTTGTAGCTCTGTCTGCTGTAGGTTGCTGTCTGCCAAACATTTTCTCCATTTTTGTTAACTCTTCATTCTCTTGGAGCATGACATCTGACTCTCTACTTGTAGATTCCCTCATTATAGGTTCTTATCCTCTCTTCTGCCTAGGGATATTTTCCCCTTTCAGTATATCTTGACCTTTCTTTTTTAATGGCTCCCTTTCATCTTCCTCAGTATCCTCATCTGCATCTTCAGGCTCTTTCACCTGCCTTGTAGCTATGGTGATTATAAGGACAAGCTTCTCTTTTTAGTTGAAGGTCTTGTGGCTATTGTAATGTAATTGGTGGTGAATTCCTCAGCTGACTTTGATGAATCAGGTTTGGCCCACTTGGCCTCCATAATTTATCTTTTATGGATCAGGATGTCATCAAACTCAGTATCTCCTAGCTCATGTCTTTTTCTCTTCTTATCAACAATCAGAGCCACTCACTTTGCCTTTAATGAAGCTAACATTTGGTCTACCCATTTTGTTGTAAGTTGTATAACATTGGCTATGATGAGATCAATGAATGTGACCTTAGGTTGAATCCAGTCTGGAGGGGAGATTGTTTCATTATATATCTATTTATCTTCATATTCTTTACTTATTAATTTCCCATCATTAAATTTCAGTTGTTCACAAACATCAAAACAATCCAAAGTCTAGATCTGGTTCAGAGTTACCCTTTTTCCTAACTTCATCATCTAGACAATCTACCCAGTAATCTTCAAGATGTACCTCATGCTTTAGCTTTTTATTCACCCATTTCTCCATCCTATGGTAAGGATCATAGTACCTAGATAAGGAGAATTGTTGTAAATGAAGCATATGAAGTTCTGCTTTTGAGTGTTTTGCTGCTTTAATAGATGGGCATACATACCATCCCAGGAGTATGGGAAACCTGACATTACCCATCTTATTTCTCTTGATATATGCCTCATAGGAGGGTATTATCTGTCTTGTTACCTCCAATAATATTATTCTATCAGTAGGGTACCTTGGCAACATGAAAGGTTTCCCATTAAACCCTTCCATCTGGAGGTATGTAAAATTTGGGAAGTGTATGAACCAAGTTCCATTTCTTGCAATTAACTCCTAAGCATCATTGCACAATCTCTTTTCTCTATCACCCTCCATCAATATGACTAAGTGTGTGATAAAACAATCATTCACCCTTCTATAGTTCTGAGTGGAGGCTTTTCTTTCTAACTGGGGGTAATGATCCCATATTATTTTATCTCCTAGGTTCCTTCCAACTTTGCCCACTATTTGCAGACTAGAAAATGTGGACTATGTTGCACATGCATACACTACATATGATGACATGTAAAATAGGCATGACCTGCATCCAAATCGCTTCATGCCCTCATTTAGGCTATCACTGATCAAGGATACCCATTGTACCTTTGTGTCAGTGGTCTCCACCATCCTAATGAGCCCATACATCCATGGCTCAAAATTTCATGAGTATGTCTTCCCAGTCATTCTACTAAGCATCACCATCATATACTATATCTCAGGTGTGAAGTCATACTTGTAGAGATACTGGGGCATCTTGGGCACTACTTTGACCTTGCTATTTGTAGCCCTCCAGCATGTGAACATAATCTTTCTACAGTCATTTGAGTTAGTCTTATATTGGCTTTCCAAGTTCTCTATGTTAATTTTGAGTAGGTTAGGGCCTGCAGATAGATGGAATGCCTCTGTGAGACCTCGGGCAGAGAAATTTGCATAATCCCTACCATCTTTCTCTACCCTCATGTTCTCAAGATTATAATTTTGTGCACATGCCACTACCAACTCTATGGCCTCTGCTGTTGAACTGCACCGGACAACTGAGAGGGGAGGTAAATTAGCTGTCCTAAAACTTTAACCAATTTCAATAAACTTATCAATTACTTATATTCAGATATAACCATGAAAACATGAAATGAGAAGCTCAACACAAATGCATAATCAACATAGGAGACACCAGATTTTTACGTGGAAAACCCTAAAAGGGAAAAACCATGGTGGGTGTTAGCCCACAAAAATATATAAGTTATATCACTACTAAAAATCAGAGGCTCACTACCCAAATTGTTCACTGCAAACAAAGGCTCACTGCCTATGGATGACTCACTACTAAAGGGTGGCTCACTGCCAAAAGGTTGAACTGAGATAACAACATCTACTCCATGCCAAGGTTCAGTTCCATTGAAGCACAAAACACCTCTACTCTGCTCTAGTACTTTACTTCGCTTCTATCTTTGCATCTTTGCACTTGGATACAATTTCACAACTCAATTACAAGTATTTATACACTACATCAACCTTGGAATGATCAAGGTCGGTATTACAATCATCAACCATTAGAACAATCTCCAAGGTCGGCATTACAAACATACATAAAATAGGTCTTGACCTAATACAAATTTAGCTAAGGAAAAGATGTAAGATTGTATGTGGATCACATCGCACCTTAGCTGGGACTCAAACACAATCTTCGATACATCTCTACATATGATGGATTCAACCAGGTCGGCCAAGATTGATATTAACACAAATATTCAAGAACATGCTTCATGCACTATCTAAATTATGCCTTGCAGACCAATCCAAATGTAGGAGCATGATCAGGAGACATCCACAAGAACATTGTAATCACCAGGAACAACCACACCATCTCTAACAACTTTATCAACAAGATTCTTCAAACCGGAGCACAAGAACAACACTGCCAGCCACTGTCATATGTAAAAGATAGATTGTGGACCACCAAATCATGAACCATTACACTTTAAGGAATTTAACATCATCAAAGACTTACTTCCAGAACCGCAGACCAAAATACTTCAATGCGGAGGAATGCGAAGCAAAACACTTCCTCCCTGTCACCATCAAACACACTGAAACAACTGCTTTCACATTGGTGAACATAACTCTCTCAATTCTTCATACCAGAGGCTCAAACTCAAAATATAACATCTTTAGACAAGCTTCTAAATAACTTCCAATCCGTACGCAAAGATATTTGTTCTACAAGAAATGCGGAGCATTCTTCTGGATTGTTCTTCTGCATGTAATGCACCATTTCTGCTACAACACACTGTTATCACCGGAGGGCCTAATTTTCTAAATATCTTCAACAAATTAAGAGCACAGTTGACACCAATGACAACACTGATTAGACACATACTTACAACAATCTCCCCCTTTGCCATTGATGGAAACATATGATGTGAAAACTGTAAAAACCATCAAGACAAGATTCTCCTCCTTTCTTTTTACACATCTGCATTCTTTCTCCCCCTGCATTTTCCACATGATTGCTCTCCCCCTTTGACATCAATGGTAAAGGGAACATACTTGCCTTTTGCTGCACTGATCCAACTGAACTGTTACCAATACATCTAGCTACTCCCCCTGAGAGGTAGCCCTCAAAACATCAATCTAGATCAAAGAATGACACTTGAGCTCCACTGGATTGATGTATTCCTATGCATCTTAGTTCAGGACAGGAGGGGTAATGACCCCTAAATTCTCTCTAAGATACTCAAAGGTATCTTTAGGCAGAGGCTTAGTGAAAATGTTTGCAATCTAATCCTTTGTGGACACATATGTTCCAACTTTACTTCATTCTCTGTCACCTTCTCTCTCAAAAAGTGATACCTTATTGATATGTGCTTTGTTCTTGAGTGCATCACTAGATTCCTGGAAGTATTTATGGCACTTGTATTGTCACATAAGATTGCAATTGGATCTTCATAAACAACTCTTATATCTTTCAAAGTCTGCTTCATCCATAACCCTTGAGTACAACAACATGCTGCTGCAATATACTCTACTTCTGCAATTGACAAAGAGATTGAATCTTGTTTCTTACTGAGCCATGAGGCCAATCTATTTCCCAAGAAGAAGGTACCTCCACTTGTACTCTTTCTATCATCAACATCTCTGGCCCAATCTGCATCTGTATAAGCACTAAGAGTGAAGTCATTGTCCTTTGGATACCATAAGCCATAATCCAGAGTACCTTTCAAATACCTCAAGATTCTCTTAACTGCCATCACATGTGATTCTCTTAGATCAGCTTGAAACCTTGCAACAAGACAAACTGCATGCATAATATCCGGTCTGGTTTAAGTTAGATAAAGCAATCCTCCAATCATGGATATGTACTTTTTTTTATCAGCCTTAGGAGATTCATCAGTTTTACTCAACTTGCAACCAGTCACCATGGGAGTACATACCAGTTTAGAGTCTTCCATCCCAAACTTCTTCAACAACGCTTTCACATACTTAGACTGAGATATGAAGATTCCTTTATCTGATTGATTAATTTGCAGACCCAAAAAGAAATTCAATTCACCAAACATGGACATTTCAAATTCACTTTTCATCTCACCGGCAAACCTTATGCACATACCTTCATTTCCTCCAAAGATAATGTCATCAACAAAGACCTCAACAATCAAGATTTGATCATCATTGATTTTGAAGTACAGATTACTATCTACAGTGCCTTTACTAAATTCCAATTGCAATAAATACCTGTCTAACCTTGCATACCAAGCTCTAGGAGCTTGTTTGAGTCCATACAATGCTTTCTTCAACCTGCATACCATATCACCTTGATTTGATAGTTGGAATCCCTCTGGTTGCTTAATGTACACTTCTTCTAATTCGCCATTCGAGAAGGCAGATTTCACATCCATCTGATATACCTTAAAATTTTTGTGAGCTGCAAATGCTAGGAACATTCTGATTGCTTCAATCCGAGCTACTGGGCCAAAGGTTTCTTCAAAATCTATCCCTTCAATTTGAGAATATTCTTTGCATACAAGTCTTGCTTTATTAATTACAACTTCTCTATTTTCATTCAGCTTGTTCCTAAAGACCCATTTAGTTCCAATAACATTTTTATCAGCAGGTCTAGGAACTAATTCCCAAGTTTCATTCTTCTCTATCTGCAGTAGTTCTTCCTCCATTGCCTTTATGCAATTTTCATCATTTCATGCTTCATTCACAGTTTTTGGTTCAATATTTGAAAGCAAATAGTAATTGACTTGTTCCTCTGTAGCTCTTCTTCTTGTTAGCACACCTTTGTTCTTATCACCTATAATCTGATCTTTAGAATAATTGATCCTTACATACCTGGGAGTTTTGACAACACTTTCTGGAGCCTCTTCTTCATCCTGACTGTCTACTTGCTCATCTTTCTCTTCAATTTCTATAGTCACAGGTTCATCTGGTTCATAACAACTTAGGTTTGATATTCTTTCTTTGCCTTCATCTACCTTCACATTTGCACTTTCAACAATCTTTTTTAGCCTTTTGTTGTAGCACCAGTAAGCCTTACGCTTGGTAGAGTATCCAAGAAAGATTCCTTCATCAAATCTTGCATCAAACTTTCCTAGATCTTCATCTCTCCTAATATAACACTTGCTTCTAAAGACTTTGAAATATTTTACTGTGGGAATTCATCCATACCACAATTCATCAGGAGTTTTAGTACCATTACCTTTCACTTGAACTCTATTTTGAATGTAGATAGTAGTGTGAATAGCTTCTTTCCAAAAGACTTCCGGCAGACCTTCTTCCTTCATCATTGTCCTAGCAGCCTCCTGAACTATCATGTTCTTCCTTTCCACAACTCCATTCTGCTGAGGAGTCCTAGGTGCAGATAGCTATCTCTTTATCCCATGCTCTTCACAGAAAATGTTGAATTCATTTGATGTGAACTCACCTCCTCTATCAGACCTCAAGCACTTGATCTTCAAATCTATTTCATTCTCAACCATTACCTTGAAATATTTGAACTTCTCTAGGGCTTCTAATTTATCTCTTAGAAAAGTAACCCAATTCATTCTAGAATAATCATCAATAAGCAACATGAAGTACCTGTCACCTTGTAGACTTCTCACCCTTGTAGGACCATAGAGATCTGTATGCACTAGATCTAGCAAACCTGTAGCAAATTGTTCTTTTCTCTTGAAACTTGTCTTTGTCTGCTTTCCCAACTGACATTACTTACAAATTGAATTGGAGGGTTTCACAAGTCTTGGTAAATCTCTCACAACCTGACTTGAACTTATCTTTACCAAACTATCAAAGTTTATATGACACATCCTTCTATGCCACAGCCAACTTTCATCTACCTAAGCCAACAAACAATAATCATTAGTTCCTTTTAATTGATAGATGTTTCCTCTTGTCTTCTTACCGGTAGCAATCACAGTTTCAGAGCTTTCCATGATCTTGCACCCATTATCTTTGAATCTTAGATCATATCCTTTGTCACACATCTGACCAACACTCAAAAGATTATGCTTCAAACCCTTCACATACAGAACATTGTTAGTATTATGCTTTCCATCAAATGAAATAGATCATTTTCCACAAATCTTACCGGTTGCATTATCTCCAAATCTAACTAGTCCACCACCATACTTTTCCAAACTTACAAACTTACTTTTGTCACTAGTCATGTGATGTGAGCATCTACTATCAATAATCCATTCATCCTTATCTTTCTCAACTTGAACAGCCAAAGCACTTTCTTCTACTGGTTTTTCATCCTTCACATAGCTAGCAGAATTAGTAGACATGAGATCTTCTTTAATAGCAATAAACAGGAATTCATTTGCACTAGTGTTAGCATCATCAGTCACTCCATCATCAAAATCTCTGACTAAGTAGCATTTCTTTGGAACTCTAGGCCTGCTCTCATATTTCTTCCTATTTCTTTCAATTCTTTCAAGACATCTGGAAGCATAGAGACCTACTTTACCACAAGAGAAACATTTGAAAGATAATTTACCTTTGAACTTACCAGATCCTCTTTGTAGCCTGTCAACAAAGTTAGCTTCAATTTCATCAAAGTCATCATCCACCTTGTATTTCTTAGCTCTAGAGATCTCTGCTGAATTACTGGCTTTAAAAGTTGATTCAAATTTAGGCAAGGTATCACCAAATTCTCTCATCTCAAAGGTTGTAAGCTTTCCAAGCAACTGATCTCTATAAATAGTATTCACAGTCATGAATTCTTTAATTGCAGCTACCTTGTGACTATAGGATTTTGGTAGTGATCTGAGAATTTCATCACAACTTCCTTATCAGTGAGAGTTCCACCCATACCTTTTATATCAGTGACAAGTTCATCAACTCTTTGCATAAATGTTATTATGATTTCATCTTCAAACCTTCATATCTTACTTTCAGGCTCTGTAGCTTGGCTTCTCTTACAGAATCATCTCCATACAAATTTTTTAGCTTCTCCCATACCTTATTTGCAGATTCAAGGTCCACAACTTTTTGTCAGCACTGAGTCACTTAAGGAACTTAACAGAGCATCCTTTGCTTTGACATCCAGCTCATATTCTTTGATATCATTTTTAGTTGTTAAACCACCTTCAGCCATGACAAATTGTGATAATGTAGCTAGCCATACTTTATAACCAAGACAGAGAAGATGGCTTTTTATTTGTGCCTTCCAAAGAGTGTAATTTGTCCCATCAAAATGTGGAGCTTCCTTCTTATAAGACATCCTTGATCTTCCTCAAGCTGTTAGGCTCTCTTCAGAGGAACTTGGCTCTTATACCAATTGTTGAACTGGGGGGGGGGGGTGAATCAGTTGTCCTAAAACTTTAACCAATTTCAATCATCAACTTATCAATTACTTATATTTAGATATAACCATGAAAACATGAAATGAGAAGCTCAACACAAATGCATAATCAACATAGGAGACACCAGATTTTTTACGTGGAAAACCCTAAAAGGGAAAAACCATGGTGGGTGTTAGCCCACAGAAATATATCAATTATATCAATACCGAAAATCAGAGAATCACTGCCTATAGGGCTCACTGCCCAAATTGCTCACTGCAAACAAAGGCTCACTACCTATGGATGGCTCACTGCCAAAGGGTGGCTCACTGCCAAAAGGTTGAACTGAGATAACATCTACTCCATGCCAAGGTTTAGTTCCATTGAAGCACAAAACACCTTTGCTCTGCTACTTTACTTCACTTCTATCTTCACATCTTTACACTTGGATACAATTTCACGACTCAATTACAAGTATTTATACACTACATCAACCTTGGAATGATCATCAAGGTCGGCATTACAATCATCAACCGTTGGAACAATCTCCAAGGTTGGCATTACAAACATACATAAAATAGGTCTAGACCTAATACAAATTTAGCTAAGGAAAAGATGTAAGAATGTATGCAGATCACACCACACCTTAGCTGGGACTCAAACACAATCTTCCACGCTACAACACGCTATCACAATCTTCAATGCATCTCCGCATATGATGGATTCAACCAGGTCGGCCAAGACTGATATTAACACAAATATTTAAGAACACGCTTCATGCACTATCTAAATTACGCCTTGCCGAACCAATCCAAATGTAGGAGCATGATTAGGAGACATCCACAAGCACATTGTAATCACCAGGAACAACCGCACAATCTCTAACAATTTTATCAACAAGATTCTTCAAACTGGAGCACAAGAACAACACTGCCAGCCACTGTCATATGTAAAATATAGCTTGTGGACCACCAAATCACAAACCATTACACTTGAAGGAATTTAACATCATCACAGACTTACTTCCAGAACCACAGACCAAAATACTTTAATGCGGAGGAATGTAGAGCAAAACACTTCCTCTCTGTCACCATCAAACACATTAAAACATCTTCTTTCACTCTGGTGAACATAACTCTCTCAATTCTTCATACCGAAGGCTCAAACTTGGAATATATCATCTTCAGACAAGCTTTTAAATAACTCCCAATCTGCAGGCAAAGATATGTGTTCTACAAGAAATGCAGAGCATTCTTCTGGATTGTTCTTCTGCATGTAATGCACTGTTTCTGCTACAACACATTGTTATCACCGGAGGAGCTAATTTTCTCAATATCCTCAACAAAGTAAGAGCACAGTTGACACCAATGACAACACTGATTAGGCTAATACTTGCAACATCTGCTGCATATGGAAACTCTGTGGCATTCCATATCCTAGAGTTGTGAATACTTTGTAGAATAGGATGTCCACTTTCTTGCACTGATTTGGTAGTCCATTCATCTACATTTGTGCTGCCAGAATGGGTATCTCCTATCTTTCCAAACTGAAAACCTGAGGCCCCAGGAGATGGGAACATGTAGTTCTTGAACTTTGCCTCATTACGGTGCTTCTTGTCCTACATCTTGTCCTACAATTACAGATGTGCATATTTTAACCTAAGTTATATTTAAATTCTTCCAGCATTTACCTTTTTAGATATTCTAATTTTACCATTTCATAGCATAATCATGTGCAGATGCAGACAAAATTACCCTAATTATGTGTTTTACCTTACATTACTGTGAACATATGACAAAAGACAAGAAAAAAGGGTTTTGTCATATACATACCTGTTTCTGGAGCTTAAAACCTAATTTAAATGTTTGGATATGTACTTTTCACTGTGTAATCACCATTTATAGTTCTTCATTTTCTGTCTATACTGTTCTGTTTAGGGTTAGGATCATTGTAATGGTCATTGTAAAATTCGTTGGAGCTCTGTAATTTCTCCTCTGAATGATTTGGTAAGTTTAAAATGATCAAATCCAGCTTTTATGCGTTAAAAATCATGAATTAGGGCATAATAAATGCAGAATTGCCTTTGTTCATGGATATTCGCCTATTATTTGGGAGATCTTGACAAGTGGCAGATTCTAATTTGAAATTTCAAAAGGCCAACGACTCCCTTTCACGGCATTAAATGAAGTCCGGATATGGAATATGCACATATTAAGCCTTAAGCACTATGTCTGCTCTCGGAATGTCCATATGCATATCCATATGACATCATTATCATTTGGTCAACATTGACCCAAGATGGGTATCAGGATGTTAAAATCCTAAGGCATTTCCCTTTTGATTTCGAATATCAGGACATTAAAATGTACGCTTTGAAAAGTCAACTGCATGCCACGTGGCATTGTTTCATTGGTCGGATGGCGTTTGCTAATTTAATTCGTAACAAGGTAGGGATATGAATATTAAGAAATATCTAGATATTAGACTTTACAAAATATCCCTAAGTCTAAATGTTCTAATGATGTCACCCCCTTTTAAAGGGATTCTTGGTTATGAGGAAAAGTGATGTCATCAGGATATTCGAAAGGTCTGGACATTGAGATAGTGTTTGGACATTAAGATTTGTGAGATATGTCATCCCCAAATGTCTAGATGATGTCATCATCATTCTATAGTTCTTTGAGATAAAATTGGACAATGTCATTCGGATGTTCATATTAAAGGTCAGTACATTAAGATAATGCGAATGTCCATAGTCAAATGTCCATTTGAAAAGTCAAATAAGACACGTCATCGGGATATTAAAAGGTTAGGACATTAACAGAAAATGTGGATATTAAAGAATGTCTGGACATTAAGTAAATGTCCAGATATTAAGATTGAATATCCAGACCTGCGAATATCCATGCATGTGACGACTTCACTGCACAATAGGATAAAATTTGACGGGTGCACATTTGCGAATATCGGGATATGAACTTTTACTTAGCAATTTTTAAAGCTTCTCAATTGGGATAATTTCCTTGGACATTAACGAATGTGAGGACATTTAAGTGTAAAGGTGAATATCCACATGACCGTTGACCTAGACTTTGACTGTTAATTACTTCTTTGTTTTAAGGAATTTCTGGATGCTTCAAAAGGAAAACCTACTTAGAATTTCATTCTCTTTCATTTGGCAGGCTTCGAGAGGGGAAATTTATACTTTGAAAAATTGGTTCACAATTCAAGATTCGGATATGCCTAGGACAGGACCTAGACATACCAACTGACAATGTTTTTACCATACCGCCCAAACAAAAGGAAAGCAAAACAAGCCAAGCAAAGCAAGAAACAAGTTGGATCCCTGTTGTGCTAGGGAAAAATGGGGCATGTTGTGTAACCACACAATAGGTATTCCAATAAAATCCAACTTCCTGTATCTTTCCAAATTTAGAGGAGGTTTGACTACAGCTTGTCTATCAATCCCTCCCCCTTGCCTATTGTTATGTACTCTATTGTTTGTAGGATTTCCCTACTTTCAAGAATTATCAAGATGCTCTATATTTCTTAAAATGTCAATTATCCTCTTAAGGTTTTCCATGGCCTTTTCAACTTCTAGCCTAGCTAATTCCGCTCTGAGGGTATCTAATTCTTGAAGCAAACCCATATCATTTTGTGCAAAACCCATTCTCAAATTTTTATTGTCAAATTATTTACCACCCCTTTCTTTGTATTCATCCTCACAAGTGACATACCCATCATACATGTATGTGTGTTCATTTGACTTAGAAGGGGAGAGCGTGTGATTATCAAACAAAGCATTAATTCTGACATATATATTGGACATAACAGTTCTAGACATCAGGGTTTCATTCATTTTAGCCTCTACTTGTTTCCTTTCTCTCTCATTTGAAATATACCATCTTTCTTCCTCTATAGATTTATCAACTTTGCATGTAGACGTATCACTATCATACTATGATGATTTACCATTTGTAATCTAATGTTCATCAATTTTAGGCTTATTATCATTAGGGCCAGATGACTTACCCATGTCTTTCACTTTCCAGATAGAATGTTCTCTTTTCTTCATATTTCTTGTCATCCTTTTGTGTGGATCATTTTGGAATAATGACCTTCTCCCATCCATTGAAAAGGATGAGTATGATTAGGTTCTTGAGTCAATAGAGTCACCACCCACTAACGAGAATTTGGACAAGAGGATGCATAGTTACTCAGAATACTGGGAGAAGCATAAAGAACAATGAAAAGACTAGAGCAATAGCTAAGAGACAACTTATTTCTTCAAATATTTTGACACTAACCCAAGAATGACTACCAATTCCCCAGAAGAGTCACCAATCTATTGGTTCCCCAACCTGTATCTCAGTAATTCCTGAAGATTTATCAGATCCTATGATTCAAATTATCAGAGAGTTGGCCAATGAACAGGAGACAAATTATGTGGTGTTCTCCCCTGCACTTCATGCTCTACAAAACTTAGGTGGGTGCCCCTATTGACATTAATTGAAGATTTCAACAAAATCACACAATAATGCCTAGCAAATAAGAAATTCCTCACACTTTGACAAGGATTTACGGACTGACAACAACTATGAGTTTCCTTGTAATCTTTAAGCTCAATGTCAAGATCACTAATAATTATATGTAATTTATGGAAGTTTTAAAGTTTGTTGAATTGGTGAGTGTTTCAAGATGCGAGGGTGCATAGAAATAGATCAGTGCCTATTATGGGATTGCAGTCAGAATGTTGTATACCATTTGTTTGGACACTAAACAGTTCTGATGGTCTTTTTAACAATTACTACCTTGCAATATTAAGACCTGGTAAGGACTCACACATACTTAATTATCCATCCACAATATAAACAACCTCATCACTCTTATGAAAGCAATTACATTGTCCCTTGAACAAAAACTATCTTAAAAATGGCTCAATATAGTAAATGTGTATGAAAAAACTTATAATCCTTGATTATATTGTTTGAAAGAGTTGTTACATTGAAGGCTAGAGACAATCACATATCAAAGTATTTTTTCATATAAGCTCTAATAGAAACAAATTTCAATTGCAAATGATTTTATAGGCATTACAACACTGCTCTCATATTACAAGCTAAAGATTATTCTAGCATCCTGCCATTTCTCCTCTCTTTACAAATGAAGCACATCCCTTTTATAGAACGCTTAGAGAACATAAGCCTGTAGATGAATGACACATGTCACCTTTTCAATAGTGACCAAACAAACTTCTATGTAACGGAAACGGGTGCATCAATTCAAAAGTTGTTTAAAGTGGTCCACAACGTCTTGTTGCCATGGGGATGAAGTAGAATCAACCAAGGTAGCCTTGACCCACCCAAGTTGAGACATTGGCTATTGTTGGCAATGAGGGAGGTTGTAGACAAGTGTGAAAGTGGTCCTGTGTTGAATCCTTGAACTGTGTAAACAGGCATCAGAGACTAGGATTTAATAGGTGTGATTATCCTACATTCTCCAGATGTTGAGGGTGGTAGTGAAGAAGTTGATGACTTTATATTCAATGAGGAGAGAAAAATTCTCTACTCTAATGTTATTGCAGATGCTTCATCAATGTTCACGCCTCACCAAGTTGCACATACAAGGAGATGAAGACTAGATAGGTGAGATTGCACCATCTTCCCACAAAGAAAGGCTCTCAGGAAAGTACAGGATGACATTGACAATGAAGGATCCCTCTTTGAGGGACAACACATACCCTGCATCCACTGGTGTGGATAGAGGAACACCAAAGGCCTTGGGCAAGGAACTAGAATTTATCCACCTTGATAGAGAGTTGGGATAACAAACTAACTCTAGTAGAGGATGGAGAGATTATGTGCCACCTAGGCATTTTTCTTGAATGTTATGTTCTCCATCGAAAGCCAGTGTCATAGTTCAGAGCTTGCCTCAGAAGCTAGGTGAACCAGATGACTTCCATTCCAATTCTTCCCATTCTAAGGAGGAATTTCTTACTTCTACCTTTGAACTCACATAATTGGAAACACAAGAAGGCTGAGAAGCCCCATGAAAGTAAAGGAATCATTGTTTCCATCTTTCAAAGAACACAAGAATCAACCCCCTTCAAATAAATCAAAAGACTGAACATGATTATTCCAACATTTTAGCTCCTTTTATAAGCAAAACCTCAGTTGATTTAGCCTTCAATTATGTTCCCAATCCTGGTTGGATCCTCATTGATGACCCATATCCAAAGCTTGTGCCATCTAGTTTGTTTGTAGTGCCTTGAAGGAATGGCACACATACACTGAAGATTTCTCCAAGTTTAGGTGACATGAAAGATTTACATCATCATGTACTTTTGTACCCACATAGTACACTTCTCCCTTCACAATCCATTTATGTTCTTTAACTCCTACCATTCTATTTACATGGACCTTATACCCGGCATTTCAGAGTACCCTTAGTTCCCTTATAAGACTATCCAATCATGATTCTAATTTAATTAACTTATCCATTCAGGCATTTCAATGGGTTGAGTCGACTTTATTCCCCTCACACAATAGATGAAATTAATATTGAGGTAATATTGCATAATTCTAACATCAAGTTGCTCAATGATTCAACCTGGCCGCAATCCTCAAGAATTGGGGTAGTAAGCACGCTTTAGGGGCCTTAAAACTATTCATCTTGTTTCCTAACATCACATCCAGCCTGCTTTGGAAAACTAAGATGACAATCAACATTCACACCAATTCATACATTTTTGATAGCTCATTTGGATATGCTATCCTATTTTTCCTTCAGGCCAAATAGCCCAAGGATCCCCAAACTTGCAGAAAATATCACCAAAATCCTATGTGTTTTGCCTTAAGAAGATTCCCCCCAAAATCCTAAAATTTTCTAAGTGTTCTTTCCCCTGATGGTCTACCTTTTTGGAGCTTCAAAGTTTTGGGGTTCTCTCTTCCATCATGCCATTCATGTCAGCTCTGAAGACTCCACTTTATTAATTTGTAAATTACCTACATCTTTTGGATGTCAGAGGTCAGGGCAACAGCCTTCCTTCTTCTTTTGAGCAGCGAAAGGATGAGAGCCTGATCGTCGAAGTTTGACGAATCTTCAATTTTCCTAAGTGTTTCAAACATAAGAGATCAGGGTTGAAGTTTTCTTCTTTCCTTTTAGCAAGCGGTGTTGGCCATATGTGTTGTCATTGATGTCAACATAGTATACATTGATATCAATATAATAGATGGAAATGTATAGACAGACTTGTAAAAAGGAAGAGTCAGTATGGACAAGGAAAACCAGTTTAGGAGAAGAGTAAATAGCGTAAGTATGGATTAGTTTTGGGTTTGAACATGATGTAGAGGTAAACACTCATATCCTTGGATGATTCCTGCATACACACATACATATCTCATCAGTCAAGTGTACCGCACTCAAGGGTAAGAAGTGGAAGATTGACTAAGGCATTCACAACACAAATCCTAAGGCAAAATCTACTTGAGTTGGTCTGCACTTCTCTGCAAAGAAATTTCTTGCCTTGTAGTTCTAAGTATAGCCTCTTTCATGTATTGACATGATAAATCCAAGGTTTTAGTCTCTCACATATTCAGTATGAAAAGTTACAAGGGATAGTACATCAGCCATCACCTAGACAGAGCAAAGCAGTAATGGGGAGAAAATGGAATGCTTCGCATTCCTCTGGAAGAGATCTATTTATCATGTGGTCCTGAGGAGTGACTAAAATTGGTATGATATATGCTATGATGGAGTTTCAAGTGGTTAGGTGGTCCAAAAAGACAATGCTCAAGTGACAGAGGCATCACAATGTATTTCAGAGCCTGAATGCACAAGTTAAGTTCTACAGAAGTTGAAACATATACAGTCCTACTCTCTGAGCTTATGCAAAGGTTCCACATGGTCCATAATACATCAAGTATGATCTCCATGTAGACACTCTTCATTCTTTGGTACCGCATCAAGCATTCAAACAAAGTGTTAGGGTTCAGGTAGATCATATCAATAAAAACTAACAATTATATGCAGATTAAATAACCCAAATATAACAATGAAGAATAACACAAAAGAGATCACCACAAAAATTTAACGTGGTTCACCCAATATGGGATACATCCACAGAAACTCAGCCATCCAATAATTTTTTTATCCAGTTCAAATAGATTATAATCTCACGAATTCCACACCCACAACATACATCCCAGTCGCTTATAACAAGCTTTTTGGAAGATTCTAGAATTAGGGTTTTATAATGTCATTTTTCTTTTGTCAGTTAACAAAAATTAACAACCGACCCCAAACCCCCGCTCGGGGCCCGGCCTGGCCTCAAACCCCGGTGAGGATACGTTACGAGTGTACAGTACTTGCATGATCAGTCACCACATACAAACAATCTCCCACTTGGAGATTGATCAAGCTCCACACCAAACAATCTCCCACTTGGAGACTGATCTTGGATGACACTGCTGCACTTGTAGCTCCCACTGGATTAGAGGCCTGGCTAGTTTCTTATATCCACCATTATTAGTCATGAAGGCCAATAGAAATTGATGAGGAAATTAGTTTCTCCCATGTAACCACCTTTGTGAACATATCTGTAGGATTCTCACTTGTGTGAATTTTCTCCAACTTCAACTGTCCATCCTCCAAAACTGACTGGATGAAGTGGTATTTTATTTTCTAGAATCTCATCCAGCACCACATATTCCTTTTTGGCATGTTCATGCTTATTTTCCTGCAGCTGATCCTTATACACGACCTTCTCATTGAATATAACATCTTTACTCCTAATAATTTTATGATTTTCATAATCCCATAACCGATAACCAAATTCATCTACTCCATATCCAATGAAGGTACATTTTTTAGACTTAGCCTCAAGCTTGGTTCTATTTTCAATATCAACATGGATAAAATCTTCACAATCAAAGGTTTTTAGGAATGAATAGTTTACCTTTTTATCAGTCCATCCCTCCTTTGGAATGCCACCATCCAAAGGATTTGAAGGTCCCCTATTTATTAAATAAATAGCGGTATGTACAGCATCCGCCCAAAAGTGTAATGGTAGTCCAGCATGCAATCTCATGCTCCTTGCATGCTCCATAATGGTCCTATTCATCCTCTCAAATACACCATTTTCTTGTGGGGTTCCAGGAACCATTTTCTACCTACGAATTCCATTATATGAATAGTAATTCTCAAATTCTCTGCTGCAATACTCGCCTCCATTATCAGATCTGAGACACTTCAACTTTTTTCCTGTCTCAATCTCAACCAAAGCTTTCCACTTTTTAAAAGTTTTAAATACTTCTAATTTTTGTTTTAGGAAATACACCCATGTTTTTCTAGTTGCATCATCAATAAAAGTGACATATTAGCAAGAGCCACCAAGAGAAGATACTTGAGTTGGTCCCCATACATTTGAATGCACAAGCTCTAATTTCTCACTCTTCTTCTCTTTCCCAACTTTGAGAAATTAGACTCCTTTCTATTTTCCATAAACACAATTTTCACAGAACTCCAAGTCAATCTACTTCAAACCTGGTAGCAAATTTCTAGAGTGAAGGATCTCCATCCCTTTCTCACTCATGTGCCCAAGTCTATGGTGCCACAATTCTATTTATGTCTCTGTAGTAAGTGCTATAATTGTCTCAGTAGCAACTGTTTGTGTAGCAACTAAGGTAGAATAAGTATTACCAGTACACAAATACAATGTGCCTACCTTTTCACCTTTAGCTACTACTAATGTACTTTTAGTGACCTTCCAGACTTTGTCTGAAAATGTAACTATACAGCCTTCACTACCCAGTTGTCTTGCAGAGATTAAATTCCTTCTCAAATTTGGAACATGCCTTACCTCTTGTAGCAACCATTCATTTCCATTCTGCAACTTGATTTTTATCTTTTTTTTTCCAACAATTTGACAGGGTTCATCATCACCCAAATATACCTGTCCAAAATCACCTTGAACATAATCTACAAAATATTTCCTATGGGGTGTGGCATGAAAGGAAGCCCCCGAATCTATTACCTAGGAATCATTAGCATTATCTAAAAATAAAATTAAAGCATCCTGTAATTTATTACTTGCAACATTAGCTTCCTTACTGTCATCATGTTGTTTGTCTCTTTGTTTCCCCTTTCGAGACCAACAATCCTTCTTCAAGTGTCATGGTTTTCCACAATACCAGCAATCCATTCTTCCTCTAAATTTAGATCTACCTTTCTTCGACTTCCCTTGTGACTTCCCATGATTTGTTGGGTTTTTTCCTCTCTCCTTTGTTCTTCCCCTATTCTCTACAGTCAAAGCATTACCCGATGTTGAACTCTCACCTGTGCTTTTCCTTCGCATTTCCTCGCTAAGGATAACACCAACAACATCATCAAATTTCAAAGTATTTGAACCAAAGGCAGAGTTACTTACAACCATTACCAAGCTATTCCAGCTTTCTAGCAAAGAACATAAAACCAAGAGAGCCCTCACCTCTTCATCAAATTTCACTTTTACAGAAGTTAGCTGACTAATAATCGTATTAAACTCATTTAAATGATCTGACATAAATCCTCCTTCAATCATTTTAAGATTAAACAAATGCTTCATGAGAAATACCTTATTAGAGGCTGAGGGTTTTTCATACAATTTAGCCAAAGCTTTCATCAGATCATTTATTTTCTTCACTTCTGTTATACTGAACGCTACAGATGGTGCCAGGCATAATCGAATGGTTCCCAGTGCCTTTCTGTCTAGAAGTTCCCAATCTTCATTAGTCATTGCTACCAGTTTCTTAGTTTTTCCTTCCAACAGCCTCCATAACTCCTTTTGATAGAGATAATCCTCCATCTACATCTTCCATAACTAATAGTTTTGCCCATTGAATTTATCTACCTTCAATTTACCCTTGTCCGCCATTACTCCCACTTAACCATGAGACTCCCATTCAACTGTGAGACCTTCCTGCAGATGATAATCAAACACAACCCACTCCGATACCAGTTGTTAGGGTTCAGGCAGATCAGATCAATAAACACTAACAATTATATGTAGATTAAATAACCCAAATATAACAATGAAGAATAACACAAAAGAGATCAACACAAAAATTTAACGTGGTTCACCCAATATGGGCTACATCCATAGAAACTCAGCCATCTAATGATTTTATTATCCAGTGCAAACAAATTACAATCTCGCGAATTCTACACCCGCAACATACATCCCAGCCGCTTATAATTTCATGCCCACATTTCCCATGCAGTCACGACACGCAACACGTGTCATGTGGTCATAACATGAAATATCAAAACTTTTCCACGTATCCCAAGAAACCCCCTCACACGTATCAGTGTACTTGGTGGCAATAAGCATAAGGCGTAAACATGTCAATC
Source organism: Cunninghamia lanceolata (assembly GCA_027924645.1). Lineage (NCBI taxonomy): Eukaryota > Viridiplantae > Streptophyta > Pinopsida > Cupressales > Cupressaceae > Cunninghamia > Cunninghamia lanceolata. Next base: position 5,827,666 of record BSBN01001560.1, read on the forward strand.
AAACTTTGGGGTAATATGTATACATTTTGCAACCCTATGAGATGATAGTCTACTAAAGGGGGTCTATGCGATGCGAGAAGCATCGCCATTAGGGTTAGAATCGATTTGTTCCAAACCCTAAGTTTTCCTAAATGAGTGATGGGATTTTGACATGTGTCAAAATCAAAACCTAGGAACTAGAACAAAATAACTAATTTAATCACATGAAATTATCACTAATGCATAAATAAATCATCTATTTAACCACACTAGGATTCCAAAAAATCCAGTAGCATAACGCCTCTCGAGCGTACATGGGAATTAATTTTAAAATGAATTCCTACTACGAACCTTTCAAACTAAAGTAATTAATAATAAATACACCCTCTAAAATAACCATTATCACATTAACAATTTTTGCCCTAACCCAATAGATTAAATAAAATTAATTAAATTCACTACATCATAAATACATTAAATTAAATAATAAATTCTAATACTTAAATTAAATTCCCAACGCATTTACTATAATCCCCATTAAATAAATCCTCTATTAATATCTAGGTTTAAAAGTCTAGGATAAATTATTTGAATAAACTAATTATATCAATTAAGTATTAATTTGATAAAATGCAAGCCCCAATATCTAAAATAATTTTAAAACAATAACCTAGCTAACCATTTTGAGAAAATTAAATAAAAATACACTCCAAACTTAATATATCCCAACACCCCTCTTTGATCAAACAATAATAATAATTAACCTATTTTATTACAACTCTAATGTTCACCAAACAAAATAAATTCGTCCTTTAAAAATCAAGTACAATTTCAATTAATTTTAAAAAGTTCAAATTGATAAAAACTTCCCTTAACATAAGTTTCCACTAAATTCCATTAGAATAATTAGATATAATTTTTCCAAATAAAAAAAAAGATAATTATTCCCACGATAATAATTTCCACCAAACCCCTAGGATAATTAAATCAATTATATAAGTTATTTAAATAAATAAAACAAAACTCCATGGAGAAAATCCCACTACAATAAATAAAAAGGCCTAGGTTTAAGATTTGATCCCCACTAAAATAATAAATAAAAACGTAATAAATAAAAAAACAAAAAGACAAAAGATTTAAGAGATAATTCTAACTTTAACATTTAAAAATCATAAATTAATCCACCACATAATAAATAAAAAGGCAAAAAGTCTAAGTATACAAAACAAAAAGCCCATCTAAAAAAATCCCCTATAGGCAAAATTAAAAGTGAAGTTAATTATATTGCATCCCCCTCATTAAAACAAACTACCAAGGAATAATAAAAATCTAGACTTAATAAAATTAAAAATAAAACACTCACTAAACTACCCCATGGGAAAAAGAGGGTAATAACAAGTAAAAAAATTTCTAAAAGAGATGGAGGAGGGAAAAAGTAATTCCACATGCAACTAATTCCTCTAATAAAAATTTCCTTTTTCCCTCAATCCTAAAATAAATAAAAGAATAAAATAGTTCTCACATTTTGCCCTAACCCTATTCACTCTTTTCTTTTATTTTATTTTCTTTTCTTTTCTCACTTCTCTCCTCTCCATTTCTTTTTTTCTTCTTCTTCATTTGCAGGTTGAAAAGGGGCAGAGGTATACACAGTGAAAATATGCTCATATATTTTCCTTCTTTTCTTTTATTTAAGGTATATTATCTATTTATATTCTCTTTTCTTTGATTCTGGTTTTTAAACCAAAAAATATATGCAATCTTTTTTTTTTCAAACCCTGAGAAGTATAAGAATTATACATATAAGATGGTATTAAAGTTTTTTTTCAGGGATGAATAGCCATGAAAAAGGCAGATTAAAAAAAAGGCAACGGCGCACAGTCATATATATAAAATAACATGCATCTAACAGGTGAAAGCCGAATGAAATCGGCGGTCTGAGGGTCATCAGAGACATATACTTCACAGCGGCCGCAGGGTATTACATGGCGCAGAGCGCTTAAAGAGATTTCAAGACTGTGGGTGAGGCGACCACCCCGCCCACCTCCACACACAACTCCAAGGATTGGCTACCCAACTCTGCAATAACCGGCCCATTCGACCATGAGCTAGGGCTTCATGCCCTACAAAATATTTTAATATGTTTTTTTTTAATTTAATATAAAGTTTTCTCCATTATAATATGCAGCATGAAATATATATAAATAACATTTATATCAAGTATATATATATAATATACAGTCCATGCTGCAATGCATAAATATGGTATTTAAAATATACATAATGGATGTATATTGAACTCTGGCAATATATATATATATATATATATATCCCAATCACACAGAAGTTTTTTTTTTTGTAAAATCAAATACAAATAAATCATTATGTGTGTGTGTGTATATATATTGGAATATTAGACATGCATGTATTTCAATTCTGTGCATGAATATAACATCCACTTATATGTATTTCTTTTTCTAACAGCATGAAAGATTTTATTTCCGGTCTTTTTTTTTTTAAATTAAAATAGCAACTCTATTTCTTCTTTTTTTAAACCATAATACAAACCAGCAACTAAATAATGTATTCCCAATGACTTCTAATCACATTCAATATGACATTTTCCATAGCAATAGTAAAACCAGCAACATAATATATCTTTCCATTGTAAAACTTTCTTTCAGCAATATAGATGCAAACTTTTTTCTTGTTCTTAAATGCACAGAATTAAATCATTCCAATGAGCAACATTTTGAAATAAAAACATCATTACATATTACATTTTTGCAACCCCAACAAGATGAAGTATACATTATTTAAACAATACATATTAGAGAGTCCACAACAAATAGGCTATTCCTTTGACCAAGGCTCTCAAGTAGCTAAAATAGCATTACACCAAAACAAAAATGACATCTCCCAAGCTCCAAGGATCACCAAGATAAACCTGCAAGAAACTAAACAATAGAGGGACAACCAAACCACTAAAAACACTTTCCTACCTACCATAGACTCGCAAGTGGGTCACCCCCGAGCTAGGAGGTCGGTCTTCACATGGGTTTATCACGCCACAACACAACAATAAGCAGACCACACAAATCATAAAGAACACCCATAAGATTTAACACAACACAAAACCCATTGAAATGGGTTTGAAGGGGTAGGGGAGTGGACATCACTCGACTCAAGAGGATCACTCCACAAAAATACCATAGTCTCAACACAATAAATAAGGCCTCAAGCCCAAAACGATAACTCCATGAATATATGAATCTCACCATGGCACTCATACCAACAAAAATACTCCATACTCCAATATCTTGCCCTCAAGGCCACATAAATACCAATACCAGGAGGGTGACCTCGAGAAGGTTCACTCCTCCCCCACCCTACACAAGGATGGACACACCAACTCGGTAGTCTCATCCCAAAACACCCAAAAACCCCACAACAAGAAGAAATAAACACCAAAAGCATTTCAAGCATACAACCAAAATTTAACAAAGCATAAGGAATGGCTAAAATGCCATGAGGCTTACCTTAAGAGCCCACAATATTTCTCCAAGCCTCCAATCCTCCAAAATCTCTCTAACTCCCCAAAATCCTCCAAAGATAGAAAAAAAAATGAAGTCAAAAGCAAGAACCCCATTCCCCTCTCAAAGAGGAATTAAAATTGGCCTCATACCAAGGCCTTGAGGAATGAGAAGGTGACATGTGTCACCTTCCCCTTCCTCTTCCCATCCCACTTGCAAGGGAAAAGTAATGTGAGGGTGACATGTGTCACCCTCCCATCCATTCACACCTCACCCTCTCCACATGTGCTCTCACACGTGTGAGAGCAAGGGTGGAGAGGTGGCATCTTTCCACATGGGCTCCAAGAGGATAAGGGATGACACATGTCATCACCTTATTCTCCAAAAGGGAGCCCCTTCACTCCAAGATGCTCTCACACGTGTGAGAGCATTGGAGGAAGGTTCCACACACTTGGGGGTCTTGAAGACTCCCCAAGCCTTCAAAGTGGTGGAATCCCATGCCTTGGAAAGGGAGATGAGTCTTTCTTCAAGGCATGACTCATCTCCCACACTTATCCAATTTAAATTTTCGTCACTTTTATTTAACCCAAGATTAAGGTGACTAGACAGGGGTAACCCTAGGGTTTGGCATGCTCAAATGGGCCCTAGACCCTAAGGGTACCACCTAGGGTTAATTTTAGCCCCTAGTAAACACTTAAGGAGATAAAAATTCACATAAAATGGCCACAAAATTAAAAGACACCAAGTGGTGTAAAATAAAACACATATTTTACAACACATCATTTAAATAATATAAAAGGGTGAAATTTAGGCCAAATCGTAAAATGCAAACATATACGAAACATCATACAATCACACATGATCCTTGTCCCTCTTGGGAATGGATTGGTCTAACACGGGAAACACATTAGGTGTGACATCGATCTCTGATTTTTCGTGGCCTAGAAAATCACCTGCGCACTTGAACAAATAGATTAATCCAACATATATATATCATAGCTAAAGCAAGGAAATGCATACACTCACGCCATTGCATAATTCATTTAAACATTATAAAAATCACACAATAATTAAGATTCATAATTGCATTTCTATATACTATCTCAAGATCAAAATCGTATAGCAAATCCATATAATGATCTCACAACTAACATCTCTAATATCATAAAAATGCATATCACAAGTCTAATCATCATCAGTGAATCAAAATCAGAATATCGTCACATCACAACATAATAACATAGCTATCCAAAATAAAGGAATATAGTGTAGAATCTGCATATTGGGATCAACAGTCCCCAAATGTCGAAATGTCGTCAACTGTAAATATGAAATAACCAAAATAAGGGAGTGAAATAAATAGGCCTCACATTTGTGTATATGGAAAAATGGATTAAATCTAAACTAATAAAAACCAAAGAACCCAATAACATAAAGGAAACGAATCTAAGTAAAAGCCATAAATCACAAATCAAAGATGAATAAAGACTTTTACCGAAATCTGTATTGTTTCCTTTGGATTGAATGTAGAATTGCTCAATGAAATTGCAAAGCCATAGCTGCAACAAGCAAGTAGTGTGCTCAAGAGATCAATGTCAAAAGATCGTAAGGGTTGCGCCAAGATCAATGTTAAAAGATCGTGAGGTTGTGCCAAGATCAATGTTAAAAGATCGTAAAGTGGCTCAAGAAGATCAATGTCAAAAGATCGTAAAGGTGGCGCCAAGATCAATGTTAAAAGATCGTAAAGTGGCTCAAGAAGATCAATGTCAAAAGATCGTAAAGGTGGCGCCAAGATCAATGTTAAAAGATCGTAAAGTGGCTCAAGAAGATCAATGTCAAAAGATCGTAAGAGTGTTCAATCGACGCGTTGTGTATGCTTGAAGCTCTGTTAAGTGTGCCTGAAAATACAATCGAAGAGAGAGACTAAATGAAGGAGATGAGGGGGGTTTATATAGATTTCACTGAAGATCGATCAACGGTCCAGATAATTCAGAAGAATCAATGGAGGAGATAAGTTGAGGAATGTGCAACGAATGAGAAGAAGACATGTGTCTTGCTTGCTTTTGCATGAGAGGAGTTATCAAGAATAGAAGAATGAGTTAACTGAAGAAATAAATCAATTAAAAGAATAAAGCAATTAGTTAAGTGATTTAAAACAAGAAGAAGGGATTTGCATGAGAAAAGAAGATATTTTGCTTTATTAAATATAGAAATATTTAATTGATGAGCAAGAAAGCTTGAGTTATTTTAAAGATAACTCAAATTAGAAGAAAAAGCAATTTAAATAAATATTTGATTTATTTAAATTTAGAGAAGATATTTTGGAAGAAATAATTAAATAATTGGAGTTATTTAATTTAGAAGATTTAAAAGCAAATTAAATAAATAAATTTATTTAATTGTTGTGCATGATTTTGGGAGAATGATTTTTGATTTAATTAAATAATTTAAGAATTATTTAATTTTAGATAAGAGGGAATTTGTTGAATTAATTAAATAATAGGATTTATTTAATTAATGTGGATTTGATTTTTGGAAAGAGGATAATGATCTAATTAAATAATTAAAAATTATATAATTGTGGAAGAATATAGAGGAATTTAATTTAATTAATTAAATAACGAGGATTTATTTAATTAATGTTGAATTTAGGAGATTTAGAAGAATTCGGTGAAATTAATTAAATAATTAGATTATTTAATTAACGTTTGCAATGCAGGTGATTAGACAGATTATGAAATGCAAGTAGCATGACAAGTTGGTCATTTTAGGGTGTCTACATTTTGCCCCTCTTTGATGCAATGCAGCATGTAGCGTTGCGTCAAAGAAAATTGATTGTTGAAAATGTGATACAATTTTTTGATGCCCCAGTGTAGGTAGTTGCCCCAGCATATGAATGTGTATATGGAAAAATGGATTAAATCTAAACTAATAAAAACCAAAGAACCCAATAACATAAAGGAAACGAATCTAAGTAAAAGCCATAAATCACAAATCAAAGATGAATAAAGACTTTTACCGAAATCTGTATTGTTTCCTTTGGATTGAATGTAGAATTGCTCAATGAAATTGCAAAGCCATAGCTGCAACAAGCAAGTAGTGTGCTCAAGAGATCAATGTCAAAAGATCGTAAGGGTTGCGCCAAGATCAATGTTAAAAGATCGTGAGGTTGTGCCAAGATCAATGTTAAAAGATCATAAAGTGGCTCAAGAAGATCAATGTCAAAAGATCGTAAAGGTGGCGCCAAGATCAATGTTAAAAGATCGTAAAGTGGCTCAAGAAGATCAATGTCAAAAGATCGTAAAGGTGGCGCCAAGATCAATGTTAAAAGATCGTAAAGTGGCTCAAGAAGATCAATGTCAAAAGATCGTAAGAGTGTTCAATCGACGCGTTGTGTATGCTCGAAGCTCTGTTAAGTGTGCCTGAAAATACAATCGAAGAGAGAGACTAAATGAAGGAGATGAGGGGGGTTTATATAGATTTCACTGAAGATTGATCAACGGTCCAGATAATTCAGAAGAATCAATGGAGGAGATAAGTTGAGGAATGTGCAACGAATGAGAAGAAGACATGTGTCTTGCTTGCTTTTGCATGAGAGGAGTTATCAAGAATAGAAGAATGAGTTAACTGAAGAAATAAATCAATTAAAAGAATAAAGCAATTAGTTAAGTGATTTAAAACAAGAAGAAGGGATTTGCATGAGAAAAGAAGATATTTTGCTTTATTAAATATAGAAATATTTAATTGATGAGCAAGAAAGCTTGAGTTATTTTAAAGATAACTCAAATTAGAAGAAAAAGCAATTTAAATAAATATTTGATTTATTTAAATTTAGAGAAGATATTTTGGAAGAAATAATTAAATAATTGGAGTTATTTAATTTAGAAGATTTAAAAGCAAATTAAATAAATAAATTTATTTAATTGTTGTGCATGATTTTGGGAGAATGATTTTTGATTTAATTAAATAATTTAAGAATTATTTAATTTTAGATAAGAGGGAATTTGTTGAATTAATTAAATAATAGGATTTATTTAATTAATGTGGATTTGATTTTTGGAAAGAGGATAATGATCTAATTAAATAATTAAAAATTATTTAATTGTGGAAGAATATAGAGGAATTTAATTTAATTAATTAAATAACGAGGATTTATTTAATTAATGTTGAATTTAGGAGATTTAGAAGAATTTGGTGAAATTAATTAAATAATTAGATTATTTAATTAACGTTTGCAATGCAGGTGATTAGACAGATTATGAAATGCAAGTAGCATGACAAGTTGGTCATTTTAGGGTGTCTACATTTTGCGCCTCTTTGATGCAATGCAGCATGTAGCGTTGCGTCAAAGAAAATTGATTGTTGAAGATGTGATATAATTTTTTGATGCCCCAGTGTAGGTAGTTGCCCCAGCATATGCCCCCTCGAGCGGGAAGACGGGGAAGCGGTAGAAGAACTGTGTTGATGCTCGACTAGAAAATTTGTTGGAGATAGGTGAGGCTGGGTTGATGATAGATAGAAGAAAGGAGATAGGAGAGAACATAAGAGAAAGATTGTTGATTGATCTTTGCTGGAAAACTATATAAGGCCATGGAAAAATGGATGGTGTAAATGGATGAGCTTGTTGCAATGGTTTCACATTTGTTTATAAAGAGCAATCCTTAGTTTGATGTAGCACGTGGATGGTTCGCCACCAAGGTATAAAAGACCAAGGTGCAGTAATATCTAAGTGCGTGGACGTTGACTCTACAAGCAAGTGGTTTGAACTTAGATCCCCTTAGACATAATATAACCTTGTTGGAACATGCGAATAAGCCATAGTCTTGAACATAAAATAAACTTCAATACATGTAAATGCAAGAAGAATTATTAATATGTAAGATGCTAGGTCCTAACACACACAAGATAAATAGAATGCCAAGAAAGATACTAAAGATCATTCCTCAAACACAGCACACAGAAAGCAATGACTATGCCCCAAATCCGTACTGCATCGCAACATACCAAGATTATAGATAAATCAAGGTAGTCTTGAATAGGTATTGGAAAAGGAACAAAAGATAAACCATAACACAAATTGACTGACTTACAAAGTAAACATACAGCCAACATATTCTCTTGCCAAAGAGGTTTGCTCAGGATAGATGGGATAGGAAAGATAACAGCCTTATCGTAGGAACTCTGTGTCCGTTAAAGGGTGCTATCTACCTAAAAAGACAATATCTCGTTGCAGGAAATGCCACATGTTGCAGGAGACGCGTGTGTTGGTCTCGACAATGGAACACTTCGAAGAAGACAAGCTTGTGGATCTAGGGCTTGGTTAAGCGGTACTTAGCTGATGTTGGCAATCGGTATGCAGGACAGTAGATGACTCTGAAAGTAGGCCTCTTTGCTTCAAGTTTGCAAAGGACTTTTGCTTCGAAAGGTTGCGCTAGCTTGCTGCTTGAGGTAGTCAAGTCGAGGCGAACTGGATTTTGACAAATGGAAGACTAGAAGGATGGAATGCTAATGGATTGAAACGGGTGGAGAATGGTGGATCGTGTGTGCCTGAGTACTGGATACATCCTTCGTATTCTAGACTGCCTACATACCCTGTGTCCACGAGATCAAGGCACACTTACGATGGAAGATGAACGTGATAAATATGTAGTTCTGGATAGAGTGATGAATGGGTCAAGGTGAAAGGAGGGGGTCTTATGTACCTGAGTACTGGAAACGTCCTTCGTATTCCAGGCTGCCTACATACCCATATCCATGGGATCAAGGTACCTTAAGATTGAGAAGAGATGATATGTAGTTCTGGGTAGTGTGATGATGTGGGAAAAGAGTGGAGAAGAGGTGATCTTATGTACCTGAGTACTGGATACTTCTTTCGTATTCCAGACTGCCTACATACCCATATCCATGGGATCAAGGTACCTTAAGATTGAAAAGATGATATGTAGTTCTGGGTATTGTGATGATGTAGAACAAGTGTTGAGAAGATAACAGCCTTATCATAGGAGCGAAGTGTCCGTTAAAGGGTGTTACCTGTGGAAATGAGACAAGATTGAAGTACGCGCTGCGAACCACGAACAAGGAACCAATCCTAGACTGAAGCTAAGGAAAGAGTTGCCCCCATTCTGGTAGAGGAAACTGTAGGGGTGACCGCCGAAGAAGACACCGAAAGACTTGACCTAGGACAAGACAGTGTTAACTGTAGACACAGATCAAGACGTGGGATGACGATGAGGGACACTGACAAATTTCCAAGCTATACTAGGTAGGGAGATGGAAATGCAAACAAAGTCAATGGTTTTATTACGGATGGATGGATGAAGCAGGTTGCGAACTGGACAAGGAGTGGACAGGACTCGATAGACGATGGATGCTGACTCTACGCATAGCGCCTGTTTGCCAGGTTTTCACTATGGTACTTATCCAAGGCGCCTATTTTGCTAGGTTTTCACCAGAGGATGGATGTTTTTGTATTTTTAATTTTTGTATTTTTTTGATTTTTTTGATTTTTTTGACTTTTTTGACTTTTTTGATTTATTTTGATTTTTTTTTTGTGGGAATACTCTAAGGATCAGGCATAGAACTTCTTGAGATGGACACTGTTAAGTGGCTCATCTAGAGGAATGCCGTCAGGTGTAGCTAAAGTATAAGCTCCCGATCCATATGCTGCTGTGACAATGAAGGGACCTAACCAGTTAGGCTCAAACTTGCCCTTCTTCTCTCGATCTGCTTGATTTCTCTGATTCTCCTTTAGTACAAGATCACCAACTTGAAACTGTCTTTCTTTGATCTTTTTGTTATAATTACGCCGGAGGCAGTTTTGATAGACATGGAGATGATTAAGTGCGGCAAGACGCCTCTCATCTAGTAGTTCAAGCTCAGCTAATCTGGAAGTGCGATACTCATCTCCGCCAATCAGGTCCTGCATGGATACTCTGAGTGATGGGATCTCGACCTCTATAGGTAGGATGGCTTCAGAGCCAAAGACCAAGGCATATGGTGTGGCACCAGTGGGTGTTCTGATACTAGTGCGGTAGGCCCATAAGGCGGGATTGAGTTGCAAGTGCCAATCACGACCAGCTTCATTGACTGTTTTCTTGAGGATTTTGAGAATGGTTTTATTGGAAGCCTCAGCTTGGCCGTTACTCTGCGGATAGTAGGGAGTTGCAAAGCGATGTTGGATATTGTATTGTAGGCATAAGGCACGAACATCTTGGTTCTTGAATGGTCTCCCATTATCGGTGACAATGGCTTGGGGAATACCATACCGGCATATGAGGTAGTTTAGGATAAACTTGGCTATTTGCTTACCGGTGATATAGGTCATAGGAATGGCTTCCACCCACTTCGTGAAATACTCAGTGGCGGTAATGATAAACTTGTGGCCATTTGAGGAGGAAGGGTGAATTTGTCCTACGAGGTCGAGACCCCATTGAGAAAAAGGCCATGGAGTTGTCACAGGTTGTAACTCATGAGCGGGTGCGTGAATCAGATCTCCATGCTGCTGACATTGTAGACACTTCTTAGCAAATTGTGCAGCATCTTGCTCTATTGTAGGCCAATAATAACCTGTTCTGAGTATCTTCTTAGCAAGATTAGGACCGGTAGAATGTGCGCCACAGACACCTTCGTGTATGTCTCATAAGGTAGCTTCGGCTTCTTCCGCGTTAAGACATCGTAAGAGGATACCATCGAGACTCCGGCGATATAGTGTATCACCCAGAATGATGTAACGAGAGGATCGATGGATAAAGGTTTTGCGTTGGGTGGATGATAGGTCAGGGGGAAAGGTATTGTTCTTGAGGTATTCATAGATATCTTCGTACCATGGGGAATTGGGACCAACAAGTTCGCAGATGATTTCAGTAATAGGAACATCGACGGCTGGTATCAACAATTGCTCAATCAAGAATTCACACTTCTGTGTATTTGCAGGCATGTCAATCAGTGACCCTACAGAAGCCATAGAATCCGCAGCTTTATTATGTTCTCTTGGAATTTGCTCAAATGTGATGCTAGAAAAATGTGGTTTGTAGGCATCCACTAGTTGTTTGTAGGGGACCAACTTTTCATCCTTTGTTTGGTATTCATCTGTGACTTGGCGGATGACTAGCTGTGAGTCTCCATATACTTGTAATTCTGTGATGTCCCATTGAACTGCTGTATTGAGACCTATAAGGAGTGCTTCATACTCGGCTATGTTGTTGGTGCAAGGGAATGCAAGCCGATATGACTTTGGAATGTAGTCATTCTGAGGTGTAACAAATAAGATGCCGGCTCCTGATCCATGCTGTGTGTAAGAACCGTCAAAGTACAACTTCCACATTATGGAGTTGGAAAGAGTGAAGAGATTCTCATCAGGAAAGTCTGCGACCATAGGATGTGTATCTTTCATAGGTGCTTCTGCTAGTTGATCCACGAGGGCTTGTCCTTTGATTGCTTTACGATCTGTGTACTCAATGTCGAACTCACTAAGGATCATGACCCACTTAGCTAGTCTGCCTGTGAGAGCTGCTTTTGCTAATAGATATTTCAAGGGATCAATCTTGGCTATCAGATTTGTGTGTTGGTTCAACATGTAATGCCGCAACTTTTGGGAGGCAAACACTACTGCTAGACAAGCCCTTTCCATGGGTGAATAATTGAGCTCATATCCCACCAAGGTTCTACTGATATAGTAAATTGCGTGCTCTCTGCCTGAGTCATCATTTTGTGCTAGCAGAGCCCCTAGGGCTGAGTTTGTAGTAGAGATGTATAATATCAAGGGTTTGTCCGCCACTGGTGGAACCAATACCGGAGGTGTAGCTAGATACTCTTTAAGTTGATCAAACGCTGCCTGACACTTGTCCCATCGAAATGAGACATCCTTTCGGAGCAAGTGTTGAAAGGGTTGACATTTATCTGCTAGCTGTGATATGAAACACCTGATGGACTGTAACCTTCCTTGGAGGCTCCTTAATGCTTTAAGGTTCTTTGGTGGAGGCATCTCCACTATAGCCTTTACTTTTGCTAGATCTACTTCGATGCCCCTACGAGATACTATGTATCCCAACAGCTTCCCTGATGTGACACCGAAGACACACTTCTTAGGATTAAGTCTTACTTGGTATTTTTCCAGCCTGTCAAAGATCTGTCCTAGGACCTGTATGTGATCCGCTCTAGAAGATTTAGCCAATATATCATCAACATAGTCTTCCATAATGTGATGAAAGAGGTCGTGGAAGATCACTATCATAGCTCGCTGATAGGTTGCTCCTGCATTCTTGAGACCAAACGGCATGACGCACCAACAATAATTGCCCCAAGGACAAGTAAAGGTTGTTTTATGTTGGTCTTCTTCAGCTATCCTTATCTGATTATAACCCGAGAATCCATCCATAAGAGAAAGCATCTCGTGACCTGCTGTCAAGTCCACTATAATATCAATGTTTGGTAGTGGAAAATCATCTTTGGGACATGCCTTATTGAGATCTCTGAAATCATTACACATGCGGATGCGCCCATTAGGTTTAGACACAGGTACAATGTTTGAGACCCAATCTGAATAGTCGATAGGTCGTATGAACTTTGCGTCTAATAGCTTTTGTACCTCCACCTTCACTAAGAGAGCTATCTGTGGGTGCATTTTTCTCAATTTCTGCTTGACTGGTTTCACCTTGGGATCAACTGTGAGATAATGAACTACCAGCTTAGGGTCTAGCCCTGGCATATCTGCATAGGTCCATGCAAAGTTGATGGTTCGTTGCAAGAAGAAGTTGTTAAGATTTCTGTGCTCTGTATCAGATAATGATGCCGCTAGGAATGTTGTCTTTGGATTTTGTTCTGTACCTAGGTTGATCTCTGTAGAATCTTCCACTAGGAGAGCAGATTTCTCTTGATACTTAGAAGGTAAGGGAAGGTCAAATCCTCCATCCTCAGGTGCCACAGTTGGGTTTTCACCTTTGGATACGTCCTTTATTTTTACTATTTTATGATCAGGAGGTGCCACAGTGTGGTTTTCACCTAGAGATCTTTCTTTATTTGCACTTTTGCGACTAGAGGATTTGGCATTCTCACCAAAGTAAGCCATGGGCTCTAGTTCCATTACAAAACCTGCCTTGTGATCGCCAAGAGGGATACCTTCCCGAAGTCCCATGAACTCAGCTAAAGCTTCGTCATTCTGAAATACATCTATAACGGGGGCCCCTTGTTGGTCCCAATCGATAAGTTCAGGGTAGACAAGCGTGACATTCTGGGTGCTGGTGGTGGAAGTTAAGGATACAGAGGATAGTGTAAAAATGGAGGATTCTGCGAATAGATTGGTTATGTGGAGGGAAGATTCATCGATGATATCCTCTGTAGATGTCGAATCGGCGGGAAACTTGTCAGCTACCTCGTCGAGGATATACTCGATGTCTGAGGCGCGTGGTACCTTCTTACCAAATCCTAATCCTTTCTTGTCTAGCTTCTTTGTTACCACAATGGGCTCCATAGTGCCTTGATTCTGTTTCCCAAGGCCACCTTTGCCTTTATAGCCCATATTTTTCACTATCCTTAAGCCATTGCCATATTGCTTGACTGGTATCGTGACTGGTTCTTTCTCCTTGTAGAGCCAAGAAGAGATGTCCTCAATAGTTTCCTCTTCCAATAACCGTCCATGTTGGAATTGGGTTAGGAATGGTGGGGGAGGAATATTTGCTTTTTTGGTAACTTTAGCAATGGGTGGTTTGCCGTAAGATTTTGGAGATAAAGGCATCCGCCCTACACAACAAGATTCGGAGATATCATAAGTGCCAAACCCTATATCTCGGACATGAGCTGTGATTTTGGGGAGGGGTGTAGGCTCACTGGTAGAGGCTTGTGTGAGAGTTTCAGGATCAACATAGAGAGGGGATTCAAGGGCTTTGTCATTTTTAGGCACTTGGTTGCAATTCTTATAGCTTCCTTGCAAGACACGGCAAAATTCAAAAGGATTAGGGTCTCCTGGGATGGTGATCTCCGTACCATTGTATGGGAACTTGAGGGACTGATGGTACGTGGAGGGAACAGCTTTCATTGCATGGATCCATGGGCGGCCTAGAATAATGTTGTAGGGCAGCTCAATATCAAGGACTTGACACCTGGTTTCAAGCATGACAGGGCCCAGTTGTATAGGCAAGTGAATAACACCTTCTGAACGGCGTTCTGCATCATCATACCCCTTGATTGTAATACTATGCTCAGTGTTGACGTGATCCTCAGAGTATCCCAATTGCTTTAATAACTTTAAAGAACAGATGTTGAGACCAGCACCACCATCTATGAGGATGCGTTTGATTTTGCGCTTATGGATGAGCACTTCAATATGGAGGGCATCGTTGTGACAAGGATCGTGGGAGGGAAGGTCTTTCTCAGAGAAGACCACATTGTAAGGTGAAGCAATATTACCCACTATAGCTTGGAAATCTGCGACTGCTATGTTGTTAGGAACCGACGACTCTTGGAGGGCTTTTTCTAGCACCACTCTATGTGCAGGTGATGACCGTAGAAGGTCCAAAATAGAGATCTGTGCTAGTGTTCTCCCTAGATGTTCGACAAGATTATAATCAGACTGAACCAAAAGTCTAGGTGTAGGTGTACGAATGGTGACATGACGTCGACGAGTAGTAACAGCACAATCTGTAGATTTGCCTTTAATGGTGAGGGTAGACACTCGACTCTCTTCAAAACGACCTACAATGGAATCGAAGGACGTGGAAGCGTGATTGATACCTTTACCTCTATCTTGAGGAGGAGGTGGACCATGATGAGGGAATGGTTCCTTGTACATATCGAGATCCTTGTTCGTGTGTTGCACCGGTGATTCATTCTCAAAAATGATTTGATTACCGTCGATGAGGTTTTGGATGAGGTGCTTAAGCTTCATGCAAGACGCAGTTCTATGACCTTTGCTCCTATGGAACTCACAATACTCATTGTCTCTGTAATGTGCAGTTTTGTAGATAGGTTCTCCATAAGGAGGAGCATCAGGTAAGGTTATGAGCCTTTTCTGCAAAGCTTGCTGTAAGACCGATTCTATGGGCACTCCCAAAGGAGTAAATTGACGTCGCGGAGGGTAATCTTGTTGAGGCCGCTCTTGTTGTCTTTGCTGTTGGTTGGGATAAGGCTGCCTTTGTTGCTGCTGTTGTTGAGGTGGAGCTTGACTTGGTTTGGAGAGTTGCAGCGGTGTTTGCAACGTTTGGACATGCTTAGTATCGACCACTCCATCATTGACCACGTTTTTGTTCTTGTTCCAATATTTGGGTTTATCGTTCGATTGTTGATGAGAAGAGCTATCTTTCGTCTCTTTAAAGATTTTGACCACACCTTTAGCAATGAGGGCCTTCTCAATGTTGATGCCCTTGTATGTGATTTCATCGAAGGTTGTAGCACTAAGGATTTGCAAATGGAAACCTAACTCTTGGTTGAGGTTCTGCACAAAGATGCTAACAAGCTGTTTCTCCGGAATCTTGAAAGGGAATTTACTAGCCATTTGTCTCCATCGCTGAAGGAAAGAAATGAAAGTCTCACCATTTTTCTGTTTATTGTTGCATAGATCCGTCATGGAAATCTCATGCTCTGCGTTGTAAGAAAAATGGGTGGCAAACTTCTCTGCTAGCTCGTTGAAAGACTTGATACCCGTAGGTAAGTGTGAGAACCATTCTATTGCTTGTCCTCCAAGACTGCGAGGAAAAAGACGCATAAGATATGTGTTGTTGTGAGAGACCTCAAAGCAAGCAAGATAGAATTCCCTAAGATGGTCTTTTGGGTCACCTTTTCCTTTGTACGTATCGAACTTTGGAATAGTGAAATTTTGAGGAAAAGGGATCATTGGTAATGACCGATCAAAAGGATAAGGGCACACTTCCTCCAAGGAGAAGGTCTTTTTGGTGTGGCCAAACGTAAGATCAGATAGCTGTTGTTGCACCTCCGCAATCTTTAGTTCCATAGTCGTGGGAGGGGTTGGTAACGTCTCCTGTTGTCCAAAAAGTGGTTGGTGTTGCCCATATGGAAGATTATAATGTGAGCCATGCGCAGTGGTATTGTAAGGGTCGTAAGATTGATTGGGATTGTATGGATTGTATGATTGGTTCAGATTGGGTTGGAATTGGAGGTTTTGATTAGGCAGAGGTGGAGGTGGCGCTAGGTAAGAATGTTGGCTCTGCGATGGTTGAAAAAACGTATTGGGGGGAGGAAAGCTAAAGTGCGTTTGATTAGGTTGTGATGGTGGCACATAGCTTTGGGAAACCTGATGTTGGGAATGTTGCGAGTGGCTAGGCAATGTATGAAAGAAGTTGAGCGTGGATGAACGTTGTGGAGGAGGAACATAGGTAGAAGTGTTTTGCGACGGTGGGGGTTGATTGAAGATGAGAGTAGAAGAATGTTGTGGTGGAGGAACATAGGTAGAAGTGATTTGTGACGGTTGGGGTTGCTTGAGGATGAGAGTAGAAGAATGTTGTGGTTGGGGCTGCGTGACTCCAATTGGTTGAGAGACATGCAGGTGTGATGATATAGGAGGTGGCATATGTTGAGACCCTTGTTGCATGGCTACATACGTGTTCCCCGGATTGTAATTGGGTGGGAAACCTACGCGTGATGGGGTAACCAAGATTCCTCTTGCGCTTGGGGTGGACACTGTAGGAGGTGGTTGCACATTTGATCGAGCTAAGGTGGCTTGCTTAGCTAACTCTGCTTGATGTTGGAGAGTTTCTTGTTGGTTTTGATAGATCTCCATAGGAGTCAAAAGTGGTGATATGGGCCTCTCCCCTGTTGGATTTTGAAAAAGGGGATTCCTATACTGCGAACCTTGAGTAGGTAAGGGCGTAGTTGCCGTGGACATGGTTTGCACCACTTGTATGGCTTCTTGGGTGTTGTTGCTCTCCTTGAGAGTAGATACATCAAAATCGGGAGGTAACTTGGCACCTTGCTTTGCAAGCAAGCGAAAGAAATGATCCTGGTTCTCACTAAGGATTTTATCAAAGGCAGCTATAGCTCTAGGATCTTGTATAAATTCATCAAGATCTTGCCCATCTTCTTGAGAGGATTGACCTATTTCAAAGTGTCGCTCTTCTTGAGATGGGGGTTGATCTATGACATAACCTTGTGGGACAAAATCCGGAGGCAAGCCTGTGGTATACTGCGGTGCATTTAGCAAAGGGGTTCTATCCTCATGAGGATTGCTTGGTTCATCTATGTGCGGCATGTTTGGAGAGCTGATTGGTCTTGCCGCGGGTGTACTAGGAGTCACTTTGGGAGTAACGTTGAGACGACCTGATTGTGGTGTGCGAGGGGGTGACTTGTGCTTCTTAGGGATAACTTGCCTAGACTTCATAGTTTGCTGTAGCCTAGTGGTGACCATGGGATACACTTAGGACACAATGTAATGCTGGGAATCTATGAGATGCTTTGAAGAAACAGACAAACTTTGATGCACAAAGTACTGGACCAAAGGCGCTATACTGTTTGACCAGAGGCGCAGGACTGTGCTACCAAAAGCGTGCTACTGTGGGCCAGAGGCGACGGACTGAGCTGCCAATAGCGAGTTACTGCTATGCCAAAGGCGAGCTACAGTGACCAAAAGCGAGCTACTGTTATACCGAGGGCGCTGAAGTAGAGTTTTGCCAGAGGCGGGTTACTGCTTGACCAAAGGCGATCTACTGTATTACCAAAGGCGAGCTGCTGTAATACCAGGGGCGCTGAAGTAGTGTCGGATGTTTTTCAAAGGCAAGATTTTTCTGTTTCTGATTGGATTGGTTTGGCAAGAGAAAACACAGCAAACAAGTGGTCAAAAAAGGCACAAGGACTGACACAACAGATAGTGTATGTTCAAGGCTCCAAACAAGCCCAATGTTTCCACAGGTCAAATACAGTTGCAATCAATAACAAGCACTTTTTATCCCTAGAGACAAGGTTTCATTGCAGTAGATCAGCTCACAGCTTAATACTCCGTCGATAAAAATATCATTCCATAAAGGTGTCAGATATTTAGTATCTTTGCGAGAGACGATAGGTAGGGATATCTCACCCTCCCCTTGGAAAGCTCAAGTAGGTCACAAGAGCTTTATGTCCAAGGGAATACTATCTCTTCTCAAGGGAGCCAATGGTGAGTATCTTAAGGGTTTAAATCGATTTCCCTTGCACTGATGATTACCACAATGTTCGGAGGTAGGTCGGGTAGTCTCTATCTAAATTGGTTCTTAGTGACTTTGAGGGACCAACGCCTTACGAGCAATGCGACAAGCTACTAAAAGCTTTAACCAATCGTACTAAGAGTTTCGAACACTTCGCTCAATGTGAAAATCGTTTCCACAAAGGGCTAGTACACCTCTTTTCAGTTTGGCATCACAAGGTAAGGCTGACGTCGGTTAGGACTTGGCTTTCGCCTTATCCCTTTTATATAGCGGTTCAAAGGAAAACTCCGCTTAGGGTCGTCCCTTTTGGATGAAACGCAATCCAAAAGCAGGCCCTTCTAAAGGAAGTACAAAAAATGTAAAATCAAGCACGTCACACAAAGGTTCAATTGTCCCGTTATAAGAAAAATAAGGTGCAACTAAGCTATGCACACACACGATTGTAGTTGTAAATTGTCCCTTATGAAATGAAGTGTTTGGCATTCATGTCCATTGTCCTTTAGAGAATTGAGGTGTTTGTTCATACATGTCCATTGTCCCTTAAGAAAAACAGTATGTTCCTAAGACTTAGATTGCAAAAAAGATTTGTTCAATTATCCTTTTAAGCATGCAATGTGTTTCTAAGACTTAGTGAGATAGATCAAGAGGTCTTCAATGCTCATCCTGCATGAACATGTTAAAAACACCTATTTGCTCTATATGAGTAATAAGAAGCTGCAACAAGTGATATTAGGTCCACACAAACTCAAAAGTTAGCAAGTGCTTGAAGTTAGAGATTGAGAATAGGCCAATGAGTGGTCTTAAAAAATAAATCTCAGAAAATCCTTGAAAAAATATTACCACTGTGTAGAGAACAGAAAAATACCAACTTTCAAAAAAAACATCACCTGAATCCGAGTCCGTTTGTGAAAGTTATGAAGCTTGAAAAGTCAAAAAACTGTGACGAGACAAAGACAGCAGTGAGAAAATCAATTTTCTGAAAAATTAGAGAATCTTGAGAAAAAACCAATTTCACCATGATGTAGATCATGAAATTCTAGCCTATTTAAAAAAAAAAAGCACTGAAATACGTGTCCGTATGACCAAGATAATGAGGTTTGAAAATCGCCTATTCATTTAAAAAGCTCATTGAAGAGGGGTCTGTCTTAGCCCCCTGTGACTGGCTCCTGGTCACTGATGTGACCTGCTGCTGGGCTGAAGGTGCTTTATTTTTTTTCAAAAAATAAAAAGAAAAAAGAAAAAAGATTCTCTTTACTTTGTTTTACTTTTTAAAAGAAATAAAAACTAAAAACACTTCATTTTTTATTTGTTTTATTTGTTTTTTTTTTTTGGTTTTGTTTTTGCTTTTTTATTTTTGGATTTTTTTTGCTTTTTCTTTTTGCTTTTTTTTTTTTTTTTTTTTGAATTTTTTTTTTTTTTTACCGTACCTCACAGTGATTGTATGGCCTCGGGTTGCGTCCCAGAAGTGAAAAAATTTTACCTTCACCGAAATAGGCCAAATTTTATATTTTTCTTCGTCCCTCGACCCTTTCGAACGCAACCGTGACCTCCATTTTTGCCCAGCAAGCTTCCTTTAAATTTTTTTTTTTCGAATCTCTCCAAAAAAAGAGTTAAAAACCTGTGAAATCAAACTAAAAATTCCACAAATTTGATATTAAATCAGGACCAATGGGTCCCACCGGGCGTGCCAGAATGTGTATATGGAAAAATGGATTAAATCTAAACTAATAAAAACCAAAGAACCCAATAACATAAAGGAAACGAATCTAAGTAAAAGCCATAAATCACAAATCAAAGATGAATAAAGACTTTTACCGAAATCTGTATTGTTTCCTTTGGATTGAATGTAGAATTGCTCAATGAAATTGCAAAGCCATAGCTGCAACAAGCAAGTAGTGTGCTCAAGAGATCAATGTCAAAAGATCGTAAGGGTTGCGCCAAGATCAATGTTAAAAGATCGTGAGGTTGTGCCAAGATCAATGTTAAAAGATTGTAAAGTGGCTCAAGAAGATCAATGTCAAAAGATCGTAAAGGTGGCGCCAAGATCAATGTTAAAAGATCGTAAAGTGGCTCAAGAAGATCAATGTCAAAAGATCGTAAAGGTGGCGCCAAGATCAATGTTAAAAGATCGTAAAGTGGCTCAAGAAGATCAATGTCAAAAGATCGTAAGAGTGTTCAATCGACGCGTTGTGTATGCTCGAAGCTCTGTTAAGTGTGCCTGAAAATACAATCGAAGAGAGAGACTAAATGAAGGAGATGAGGGGGGTTTATATAGATTTCACTGAAGATCGATCAACAGTCCAGATAATTCAGAAGAATCAATGGAGGAGATAAGTTGAGGAATGTGCAACGAATGAAAAGAAGACATGTGTCTTGCTTGCTTTTGCATGAGAGGAGTTATCAAGAATAGAAGAATGAGTTAACTGAAGAAATAAATCAATTAAAAGAATAAAGCAATTAGTTAAGTGATTTAAAACAAGAAGAAGGGATTTGCATGAGAAAAGAAGATATTTTGCTTTATTAAATATAGAAATATTTAACTGATGAGCAAGAAAGCTTGAGTTATTTTAAAGATAACTCAAATTAGAAGAAAAAGCAATTTAAATAAATATTTGATTTATTTAAATTTAGAGAAGATATTTTGGAAGAAATAATTAAATAATTGGAGTTATTTAATTCAGAAGATTTAAAAGCAAATTAAATAAATAAATTTATTTAATTGTTGTGCATGATTTTGGGAGAATGATTTTTGATTTAATTAAATAATTTAAGAATTATTTAATTTTAGATAAGAGGGAATTTGTTGAATTAATTAAATAATAGGATTTATTTAATTAATGTGGATTTGATTTTTGGAAAGAGGATAATAATCTAATTAAATAATTAAAAATTATTTAATTGTGGAAGAATATAGAGGAATTTAATTTAATTAATTAAATAACGAGGATTTATTTAATTAATGTTGAATTTAGGAGATTTAGAAGAATTTGGTGAAATTAATTAAATAATTAGATTATTTAATTAACGTTTGCAATGCAGGTGATTAGACAGATTATGAAATGCAAGTAGCATGACAAGTTGGTCATTTTAGGGTGTCTACAACATTAAACAAGCTTTTGGGAAGCTTCTAGAATTAGGGCTTTACAATGTCATTTTTCTTTTGTCAATTAACAAAAATTAACAATTGACCTCAAACCCCCACTCGGGGCCTAGCCCGACCCCGGCAAGGATACGTTACGAGTGTACAGTACTTGCATGATCAGTTGCCACATACCAACAATCTCCCACTTGGAGACTGATCAAGCTCCACACCAAACACAAAATTCAAGTATAACTGTCCTCCGAAACTGTGAATACTTAAGCCATTTTTTAATTCCTCTGGAAACTTCAGAAAAAGGTGTGTGGATCTGATAAGTTGCATACATTGATGTATTTGTCCATCCTCAAAAGGTTTCAAGCCCTACACTTCACCACAACAAAATATTTTGGGTTGTGAAGCATTACATAAGGTCCAGAAGACTTTTTTCTCTATAGATTGATATATTTTGTGTCTTATGGATGCATAGGTTGGTATGATACTGCTCTGGTAAGGCATATGGATGGTATTGAGCCCTTACATGATTGAATTCTTGGTCCGCATTGAGTTTTTGGCTTCTCCCTGACAGTTGAAAGATGAGCAGTCAACAGTGCTAAGTAGTATGAGCTGACTAGTTAAGTACCTATTGCATGCGGAGGCTCCTGACTAACTTCTCCAAGTCTGAAAGGTATGGAAAGGTGTGTCCTAATGTTTTTCATAATACCCTAAGGTTCGCAACAAATTTTCTCATCATTTTACATGTGTTGAGGCCAACCAATGACAAGCTACACATTACATTCAATATTGTTCTAGTTGCCGACCTAATCAATGTTTCAAGATCTTGCAGAGGATATATATAGAAGATATAACTCATTTGAAAGAGAATTAAGGTGAATATGAATAGTAGAGCAGAAGTAAATAGATGAAATACACAAAATTAGTTTGAAGATATGTATTGAACAAGAATAGCAGACTGTACCATCAGTATACAACAGATGTGTTCTCCATAGCAGTGCTTATATCTATACTGTCATTGTAATAGCAGTGAGTTGTGCATTCAAGGAGTAGTATCTTCCTTGGGTTGTAACCCTAAACCAAAGTTGTAAATCAGGGAGTAGTAGCTTCCTTGGGTTGAAGCCCTAAAACAATGTTGTAATACCTTTTTGTAGTGAGCATATTATATTATGAGCTAATCCTTTTTTTCTTGTTTTGGGTTTTCCACATAAAAACCCTAGTGTTATGTGTTGACTCTTGAATTGCATGCTTTCCTTTATGTTTCCAAAGTTATTCAGTTTTATCAGCAAATGTTTGGTTAAAGTTTTAAAATGTGCTGATTCACCCCTCTCTCTCAGTACCCTATTGTGTACAATAATTGGTATCAAAGCCAAGTACCTTTGAAAAGATTAACTGCTGAGGTAGATCCTCCACTTGAACACATGAAATCTGAAGTGATGATCAATGATATATTTGCACCAGAACTAGATCTAGAAGCAATGAAACCTAGAGGTTGGGACCTTAAGTCTAATGAGTGTGAAATAGATTTTGAAGAATAACTCAAGTTAGCCCTTAATGATCTTGAGGATGCAAAAGACCTAAACTTAGAATATGAAGAAATGTTGAAAAGGCAAAGGAGACAATTGACAGATTCAAAACAAAAGCCAAAGAATCAAAACAAGAAATTGACAAACTAAAAGCTTTGATAGAAGGAGATAAAGGAGGTGACAAGCTCAAGGAGGCTGAAGACATGATCTCAAAGTTAAAGGTCATGGTTGAAGAAGAAAAAAGGATTGAAGATTTGTTGAATATCAAGCTCGATGAGGAATTAGCTAAATGTTCAAAACTTGAGGAAGAAGTTGTCAGTCTAAGGAAAGAATTGGAAAAGGCAAAAGAACATATTGGCAAGGGACTAAAACTGAAAGGAGGAACTGATATTATTGATTAAATAATAAGCTCTTAAAAGACATCAAAAGAAAAAATAGGTCTTGGTTTTGAAAAGGGAAAAAGTCCTATGATCAATGCCTCTGCAAACTTATATAATAACCTTCATTCAAGAGGAAAGTCTGGAACTAAGAAGGAAGAAGCCTACACTGAAGATCCTATTGGTTTTTCTTCTGAATCAGCATTAGGGTTTGCCAGTTCTAATGCACAGGCAGATTCAGCCAACTAAATATAGGAGGTTGCGTGAGCTCCTCCCCTTCACTTCTGGTTTTGCCGCACCAAGGGGGGTGTCCCTATTTGATAAAAGTATGACCTTGACTAGCTCAATGATAGAAGGATATAACTTGACAGCAACATGCAGAATACTCTCATGTATGGACCAAGATTTGTGTAACAAATCACAAGGTTGGCAACATTCTTGGACATAATGTCTGGTTAGGGATGAGAGCATGCAGGGGTTTCCTACTTCTAATCCTACAACTAACAGATGGAAGGATGAAAGGGTTTGAATTGGTGTTTGGAGTTATGGGACTTCCTAGACCCATTGAACAAATAGATTCCCAAACCAGTGCCTTATTTGGGCAGCAGAGTCATATCTAAGAATGTAAATGTCTCCCCATGACAACACTAATTCATATGCAGAGGACCTGAGAAGAATGCTACTGCCTAACAGCAACATGTCCAAGAAAGAGTATTACTAATGATCAT
Source organism: Cunninghamia lanceolata (assembly GCA_027924645.1). Classification (NCBI taxonomy): domain Eukaryota; kingdom Viridiplantae; phylum Streptophyta; class Pinopsida; order Cupressales; family Cupressaceae; genus Cunninghamia; species Cunninghamia lanceolata. Next base: position 5,852,022 of record BSBN01001560.1, read on the forward strand.
ACTTAACAGATCCTATGATGCAATCTACTTTCCTTTGTATCTGATCAAAATCCTATTTAACCACTCCTTGAGCAGACACAATAAATCAGACACACAGTATGCATATACTGAAAAACTTGGAAGCCCTTGACAACCTTGTTTGAAAGGAAAACAAATGACATACAGGAGACAATCAGAAACAATACACACACAGGTGTTTTTCATTTAAAATCAATCTGCATAGAAAGTCATCATAGAGAAAATTATCATTTACAAGACAAGATAGACTAGTACACCAGACTAAGGACCGAGTCTGTAGCAAAAAATGCCTTTCAAAATGTGAACACCTTATGTTCAAAGCCAGAGCCGAAAGCCCAAAAACATCCAACCTCTACAAAGTAACACAATCAGACCTTTTATACAGAACCATGTACATTCTGCAATTAATTACATGGCCAGAAGTCAAAAATCTGCCAGATACATCCATCAGAAATGGCACTCAGAAGTTATTACTGCAACAAACAGGGGAGACCTCGAGCCTTGCGCCGCCATCTGGAAGTCTTTATTCACAATCAGGCAGTTTAATTGCTTGTACCATCACCCATACCCTTGCTACAGTTGTGATTGATGGCTCAACCACCCGCAGCCTACTTGAAAACTGATGCAGCGTTCAAAATGAAGCCTCCCGCCAAAACATGTTTCACTGCAGGTTTAAAATATGCAGGAAGATTAATCCCACATGCACGGTGCGGAGACCACTTTAGAAGTTTAAAAACATAGCCGCATGTATAACAAATGTCGAGCGCCTTTTTCCGCGCTCGACGCACAAGCCTTCGCCAAAAGCCCATCGGCCAAACATATACCATCGGCCTACCCCGCAGATCTCCTGCCGAGCTCAGTTGTCTCGCCGACGCCTACTCCACATTCCCTTCATCAGCCAGAGAAAGGCCATCGGGCCAGCTCTCCACACTCCCACCGATCTATCAAGTCTCTCCAATGGCAAACAAAACACACCCTCCGTCGGTAAGATCAATGCCATCGGCGAACAACAAAATGCCTATGTCGATAGAGCTAGTCTCCCCGATGGCCAAACTCCTCGCTTCCATCGGCCAGACACACATCGTCGGAGCAACATGAAATTCCCTCGCTGATGACACTAGTCACAGCAATAACACCCCATCGGCCAAACATTGCATATCGGTGAACCCACAAAACCTCTGGCCGACCTCAATTGTCATACCAATGAGTACCTAGCACCCACTTCTCCTTTGGCGAGACTCTCTATCTGTCGGGTTGAACCATTGAACCATTGAACCGGTTCAATTGGCTAGGTTCAACCTGATGGTTCAACGTCGACCGCTACATTACAACCCCCTCCATCGGCCGAAACCAAAATCACAAAGCTTTGAACCATTGAACCATTGAACCTTTGAGAAAAGGGTTCAAGCGGGTGGTTCAACGATAGTTCAAAGACACAATCGGAGTGCTCAAGAAAGCTTTCACCGATGACAATCACTACGCTAATGAAGAACACATGAAGACCACCTCTTCAAGAACTAAGATGCAAATGCTGAAAAACACTGAGGGGCCCCAAAACTTAGAACTTTTTGGATTTTTTGGGAAGGTGCCTGCATGAAAATTCCTAAATTAACTGACAGTCAATTCAGGCACCAACAGATCCTAAGAAAGAAACCTACAGAGTTACAAGAGAAGATGAATTCACTCATGTTCAAAGACAAAGGAAGAATATGAAGAAAAATTTAAAAAATCCTCAACCTATAAGGCAACGAGCTCACATCAGGTACTTTCAAAGATTCAATGACAATTGTTTTACTTGCAATAAGTTTGGTCACAAAGCTGTGGATTGTAGAAACAAGATGAATCAAAAAGCCTTAAGATGTTACACTTTCAATAAAGTTGGTCATAAAGTTGTTGAATGCAGAAGTAGGATAAACTAGAGCTCTATTAGATGTTATGCATGCAATAAGTTGGGACTTAGGGCAAATGAGTGCAGGAGTAAAATGCCAAGGTATAACAGGGATAATGCTTAGTCCTTTTATGGATACTGTTATAATTGTAATAAGTTTGGCCACAAAGCAGCTAACTGTAGATCAAGGGCAAGAAGAAATGGAAATGCTTAGCAAACAAAGTGCACCTGTCATGAGTGCAATCAAACAAGGAATTCTAGAAAGAATGTGAAACCCATTGATGTTGCTCAGAAAAGAGTGGAAATAAAAAAAGTTTGGAAGAAGAAAGTATGTGATATTTCTGGACCTCTGCCTAGTGCAAGTGGATCCTCCAGTAATTAAAAGGCAAAATACTGGGTCAGGGGGAGTTTTAATGGTGAAATTTTTAAACCCCTGAACATGCAAGATGTTGAATTATTAGCATATTGATTCGTGCTGGCATGAGAATGATAAGATAAGGAATTAAAGGAGTCTGATGAAAATTCTGGAGAAAAATCTTCAACTGCAGTAGATTACAGAACAATTTAGGGTTTACAGTGATAAGGACTTCTATCAAGGGGTTACATGGACTCAGGGGGAGTTGTTTCTGAAAACCGTCATCTTCTCTTCATGATGATGAAAGCATCCAACATGTAGATGAACTTAACAAAATTTCCAGAGCAATTGAATGATCTGCAGAGGTTTGCTAAAGATTTATAAGGTTTTGCATATGAAAAGGGGCAAATTAGGTTAAAGTAGAGGATGCAATTAATGCGGAGGGGAATTGTTGGTGCAATGTTTATATAGGTGATCCTTGATAAATTTTTATCACATTTGAGTGAAGACAAAAGATTTGAAGAGCTAAAGGAGAACTGAAAGCACTCAGGAAGTTGACTGAGCAAGATTTATCCTCACACATCTAGGCATTTTTCATCTTTCTGGTTAAAACCCTAGCTTTTGAAGATATTGCAATGGCAAATCCAGTGGTGATAGATATAGTTGAAAGGCCAAGGCCAAGATTCAAGAAGCATCCTTTCAAATCCACTATAACTGTTGAAGCTGGGGCATTCTCATGAGTTCCTGCAAATGTGTTACATACGAAGGACGTCTGGATCTACATCCATTCTCCAATCAATGAGTTTGACCATCTTAAACTTGAACAATTCAGAAATGAGCATTTGTTGGGAGATGATTTCTAGTTAAAACTAGAATTTGCAAACATTGCCACCAAAAAACTAGACATCTGGAAGGGTTTTCCAAACTTCCAATATGAAGATGCTTGGGTATGAATTGCCCTAAGTTGGATTCATGAAGATATCTTCTGTTATGCCATAAAATTTCCCCTAGGACTTTTACCTCTTAAGTTTAGCTCCTAGGTCCCCTTAGATTAATCATGCATGTGTAAAACTTGTCCCGAAGAAAATTCCCTTGAAACCCATGACAATGAGACTTAAGGGGCCACTTCAAAGCTTAATGTAGACCAAAAATAGGCCCCTAGACTTGGGCACCTGTGCCCTAGTCTAGACCTATTTAACCGGGACCCAAATTATAAAGTGTCAGTTAATGACCGTTAAAAGGTTTCTCTTTGTCAACCTTTTCAATTTGAATTATGAATGTTAGCAGGAATGCATATATAAACATGTTTAGGACTTAATTTTAAACCTAGATGGATAATGTGAACTTGTGATATTGAGCTAAAGATTTTCAAGGCTTTCATTGTGTTGCAGAGCAGTATTGTGTTGTGTTTGTACTTGTTTGTTGTAGATTTGGCTTCAACAATCCATCTCATCATGGTGTGAAAGATTTCCATTTCCCCGTGAAGGCTTCACCTCTGAGGTGACATCTACTTTGTGTTTTAATCAATCTATCTTATAATTTGCTTTTGTCTTTGTCCACCAAGGACACGCACTCTATCTAACAATAGTGTTGGAAGGCTTGAATGCCATTCCAAGGCTTGACCAAGGCAAGCTCCTAAACACCACAACCCCCAACCCCTCTCTTGTGATTGCAGGTTACAGGTGCAGGATCTTGCGGAGAGGAGTTGCAGGAGATCAAGGTAGAGGATAAAGATTCAAGATCTAAAGAAAAAAGTGAAGAATATTCCTTTATGGACAAGGGTGCCCGCCCCTATGTCCTCCTAATTGCCATTGTCAAAAACTCTGAAGCAGGTTGCAGACTTCATCAACTTACAGTTTCAGATCTACAAAGAAATTGACCTGTTGGACTTGGGCGCCTACCCCAGTGTCCCCAAACTTTCTACTTTCTAGAATCCGAATCATGGTACATTTCTAATCTATATTTAGTGCCTTCCTATGTGAGCATTTGTCGTGTTTCATTCGTTTGTTTACAATTTCACATAATTAGGGTTTAAGGCTTAATTGGATTAGGGTTTAACAAATTATCAGCATATTCCAACTTTCCTTATCATCTCAAAGTGACACCAAACATGTAGCTAAGTCCTCTTGCAAGAGAAGTGACTGAACTCAATTTATGTCCTTGAATGATTATGCATGAAACGAGGGTTTGATTAATCTATCTTAATAACACCTAAACAACCTCATTCACCCTATTTTCCTACATAACATTTTGGTGAACCTATGTTTTTACTGAAATTACATCTTCCTAAGGTTTGTAATCAGATTTGTATTCATTTGTATCATTTTCATGATCATACATTTGAAAATCTTGCATAAAAATTGAAAAATTCAAAAAATAAGCATTTTTAGCTTGCATTAAGACATAGTTTACACTATTTTCCTTGCATATCATTGAAAATATTTAATTTTTTGATATTTATATTAGATCTGAGATAAATTACAATATTTCATCTTGTTATCATAATTTACCTTGCATTTGCATCTCTCATTTGCTAGGGTTTTGCTTGAATTTTGCATTTTTCATTTGACCTAGTAACTTCAAAAGCTAGGGTTTGTCATTAAAATCTTGTTTCAGATTTTATTACTCATTTTAAAACTCTTTCAAATCTGATTTTGGACTATATTGTTTTATCATTGTGTGTTATTGCATTTAGATTTCAAATTTTGCATTTACACATTGTGTATTTCAACAAAAACAAGCATATTCATTCATCTTGCCTTTGCATTGAGCATTGTAGCATGTTGGCATCATTTTTAAATCTGATCTGAGTTATTTTACACATTAAATCTGATTATATTTCATTCATCCATCATTGTGCATAATTTTATAACATTTTTTGTGCATTTACATTGAAAAAAGTGAAAAATTTGAGCATTTTAGGTGCATAAGCAAGCATAGTGATGAGTACCAGGTAGAACCCATGAAATACATCTTTTTACCTCTTTTTTTCTCCTGTTTATTCCATTGTCCTGATGACTGCACCAAAATAGGCTAACAGGATTTTTCTAATGATGATTAATAAGAGATGAATTACTTAAGATCATGATTTCTGATTGAAGGACTAATGTGCATTGAATTGATGGAAATATACATAAATCTTCTCTTTTTGAATCAACAAGTGTAGGTGTTCAGGTAGACAATTTTGTGCATCTCTGGAGGTAGTCCTAATGATCTCTAGAGTCATCAGCCTGCCATGAATGGTCTCCAATGTTTGCAAATTTGATTAGAAAGGTTTTTTGGATAAGAAGGTGAAGCATCTCTGGAGCTGGATTGAAGTCTTGAGCATCTCCGGAGCTGAACGGGAAGGTCACAAACATATCTCTAGAGCTACAGGTAGAAACACACATCTCTAGTGCATTTTTAGAATAGTGCAAATTTTTAGCACAGCTGTCGGTCAGACACTTCCAGTGGTGATTGGGATACTCCTGATGTCACTCAAATCATCACCTGAGTAATTAAGGGCAGTCTATAGTTAACTGCTAGAAGTTTTTATCTCTTTTTGGTTTTTGCATAAGTTACTGATAAACTGATTTAATACCTATATTTAAGGGCCTCACTACCCATTTGTATTTAAAACTAAGACTCATATTCAGTGTGGACTTCTGTTCCACTCAATCTATTTTTATTGTGGATATTTATTTTGTAGTTAGACTGTTAGTAGAATAAAGAGATTGATGTTATCTCTTAGATGATCTAGTAGTTAAGGTGAGTGATCTCTCATCACAGATTTAGATATAAACTTACAAAAGTAGCAGCAAAAGGGACAGCGATTATTCTTCAGATTTCTGTAATCTCATTTTGATATCAATATTTTTCTGAATACAAAGTTGATGGGATTGGACTGAATCGAGTTGTGATATTATTCTCTTGTGCTGATTCTTTTCTTTAGTCTTCATCCCTAAGGGTGTGGAGCAAGTGCCCACTCTCACCACCAAGGCAGAAGGCTAGTACTGTTGTTTGTTATTTCAGGTTTTGCTTTAAAAGATACTTACCATTTTCATAGATAGATGCATGTTTCAGTTTATAGATTTGCTTTAAGTAATTTACTGTTCAATTCTGTTTTCAATATTTTGGAATTCATTTCATAGCAGATAGATCAATTTCTTTAAATTAGTAAAAGTCATTAGAGTTAGTTAGATAAAACTGGCAACTATAGGATTCCTAATTGTAGATAGCCAAGGACACAGCCCTGGATTTGACATCTGAAATATGATTAAATCATGAGGTACAATGACCCTTGTCATTTTTGGTGCCATTGTCAGGGACATATTGTGTTAATTAGGAAAACTTAGCTAAATAGTTTTAGGATAGATCTATATGGTTAGAGCTAGAGATTCAAAAGGAAGATACATAAAACAAACCCCCCATCAACAAACTATATGAGAAAGCAGTGGGGTGGCACAAGATCTTGTTGAAGAGAGACATCTAGAACCTATCTTGGAAGTTGCATCTAAAATTTTAAATAATCCTTTCAATCCTCCAAATCTTCCACTTGTTGACTATATCCAAGATTTACAACAAAAATTCTAGGCAGATCCTTTGATAGAACCTAATTTCCTAGAACCTCAGGGAGAAGAACCAGTACTAGATATGGATAATAATCATGAAGATGAGGAAAATTAGGCTCCAAGAACCTTCTCATGTCCCATTGTTATGGCTGCTGGAGATAATGCTCCTATGAAAAATATTTTACCTGCACACTTGTCAAATTTTAGGGGCCTTGCTTCTGAGGATCCATATCAGTTTTTGTTTGAATTCAAAGTGGTATGCCAAACTTATGATTATGGATCAGATAATCAAAAACTCAAACTGTTTCCCTCAACCCTAAAGGATTCTGCAATGAGATGGTTTATGGGCCTACCCCAAAATTCCATCCATTCCTGGGATCAGATGGAGACAGAATTATTGGGAAAATACCAGGACTATTGTAGAGTCAGTGATAAGAATGAAGAATTATTCAAAATTAAACAAAGAGAGGAAGAGACATTAGAGGATTATGTGGATAGGTTCAACTTCGCTTTCAAAAGGTATGGCAACCTAGTAAATCACTCTTTGGCCATAACCATGTTTGTAAAGGGATTAGATAAAGAATCAAAACAGGCACTGGATCTGATGGGAAAAGGGAATATCAACAAAATGGATATGCCTACTATAGAAGAACTCTATAGGAATTATTCCAAAACCCAAGATGGAGTGAGAATGCCCAAATCTTTCAAAGGGGAGAATGAAATAGGACAGTTAAGGGAAGAGATTGCAAATATGAAAACATATATTCTGGTCCAGCTAAATACCACATTGGATGGGATTTAGGCAAAAACTAGAACAACTGATCAACGTAGAACAACTGAACCACTCTCCATCTATTGTCCTAGGTGTAGAAACAAGAATCTATTGAGAGAATGCCCTTTGGGCAAGTCAGAGATTTGTCAGATTTGTGACAAGGAACATCCTACCAGTCAATGTAGTTAACTTCCAGCCCTAAAAAGGTTGAGTAAAAAGAATACCATCATAGAAGAAGAGTTGAACTATGTAGGACAAAAGCAAGCTGGGAATTTCCCTTATAATTAGTATCCAAACCATCCTTCTTACAGGGGTCCTTCTAATTGGGGAAATAATCAATGGAATCCAACTTGGCATGGGCCTCAAAATAATCCTCCTTGGGGACAACAGGATTGGCCAAATCAACAATGGCAAAACCAACATTTGCAAAATCAGCCCTGGGGAAATCAACAGTGGCCACCACAGTTTGGATCACAGAACATACAACCTCAATGGGGTCCTCAACAGGGATATAATCAACAATACCAGGGACAACCTAGACATTTCCAACCTCAACAATAAGCATTACTAACTAGACCCCCCAACATACAAGGTCAGACACAAAACAAATTAGTTAGCAACCACCCTTACCAGCTCAACCTATACCAAATCCATGAAATAAACAGGAAGCAGTTGTTTACATGACAAACCAAGAAAACATGGCTGGTATTAACGCTATATATCCCAATAATCTCCAGCTGCATTCTGGGAAAGCATTCCCAAGACCATCTCCTCCAACTATAGGTGAAGTAACCAATGATGTGGAACCTAAAAATTTGTCCACTCAACTTCCAGAGGAGATTACTACTGAAACAGTGCAAAAAGAATCATCCTTGGATAACTCCAGAGTTCCTCCTAAAAGGCTGACTCAGGAGAACATTCCTAGAAACATTTCTGGTAAGAGCTCCGGAGATGCTCTAGAGATGGAAATACTAGCACCATACCTAGAATGACTCAAATAGCATGTTCCCCAGAAAAAAATCTTACAAAAACAAGTCCAATCTACCCTGAAATCAGAACTGTTACAAGAAATTAGACAACTGAACATTGAAATTCCACTCCTCCAAGCAATCAAAGATGTGCCAGAACTGAACCAATTCATCAAACAACATTGTTTCAAAACTCAGGGCAGGAAAAAAAACTTCCCTTCTACCATACAGGTGGAAGGGAAAGTACTAGACCTACTAATTGGAGAAATGCTCCTCCCAAAATATGGAGACCCTAGAAATCCTGTCATAACTATTTACATCTCAGGGGTAGAAATTTCAAATGTTTTGGTTGATTTAGGAGCAACAATAAATGTGATGACAGTTCATACAATAGACAAATTAGCCCTCATAGGTATCCAATCCACATCTACAATCCTTCAACTTGTTGACCAATCAGTAGCTATTTTGAAAGGGGTAATTACTAATGTCCCAGTTGTGATAGAATCATGGGAATTCCCAGTAGACTTCCTGATATTAGAACCAAGAAACCAGAGAAATGCTTATCCACTGATATTAGGAAGACCATGGTTGGCTACAGCAGCAACATCTATTGATTGTCGAACTGGGGATATGGTCATTTCTAATGGGATAGGTTTGAAGAAAATATCTTTGTATCCTTCAACTAAACCTTCAATACATTATACAAGAAGAGTATAGGTGGATGAGCCAAATAACATGGAAAATAGTGCCTCAGTAGCTATGGTCACCATCAAGGAACATTTGGGTGAATTGGAAGAAGAAATCTACTATGATACAATAGAAGATATTACCCACATTCTAATCGATGAGGATGTAATGGAGCTTACCCAAGATTCTAGAAGAGAACTTCTGACTTCTACTCATTGTACCCTAGCAAATATCATCCTTGTGGAGAGACCTTTTACACAGACTTAGCCACATTCCACATGTTGCTTCCCCATTCTTGTTTCCTCAATACCATGACTCCAGTATATGGATTGACTACATCCATGGATCAAATCACAAAACAAATCATGATTTTACTAGGAAAAACACTTAATATCAACACCCAGTTAACAACAAATTAGGATGAAAAACTTATCCAACTCCTGATTTCCCATTCAGCATCTTTTACTTGGGAATACCAAGATATGAAGGGCATCCCTCGTGAGATCTATACCCATCATATATACAGTGAAGATATCAAACCTGTCAGACAACCCCAAAGAAGATTGAATCCTGCTTTAAAAGACATTGTTAAGACTGATATAGAAAAATTGTTGCAAGCAGGGTTTATATATCCAATCTCAAACAATCAATGGGTCTCACCCCTAGTCATAGTGCCTAAAAAGAATGGGAAATGGAGGGTGTGTATTGACTATAGGGAGCTAAACAAAGCTACAAAAAAAGACTACTTTCCCTTACCATTCATTGACCAAGTGATGGACAAACTTGCTGGGAGAAAGTATTTTTCTTTCCTAGATGGGTTCAGTGGGTATAAACAAATCCAAGTAGCACCTGAATATCAGGACAAAACCACTTTCATCTATTCTTGGGGAACTTTTGCCTACAAAGTTCTTCTATTTGGACTATGTAATGCCCTAGCTACATTTCAGAGGCTTGTTTTAGCCATTTTTGTTGAATTAGCAAATGAGTGCATGGAGGTCTATATGATGACTTTACTATGTATGGGGATAACTTTGAGGAAGCTCTCATAAACCTTAAGAAAGTACTGAAATGCTGTGAGAAGAATCAATTATCCCTAAGCCATGAAAAGTGCTTCATGATAGTGGAGGAAGGAATTGTATTGGGACACCACATTTCAGCAAATGGGATTAAAGTAGATCAAAACAAAATAGAAGTAGTCAAACAGTTACCTTCACCCAAAAATAAGACAGATGTTAGAATTTTTCTGGGTCATGTAGGCTACTATAGGAGATTCATAGAAAATTTCAGCAGAACAACTGCCCCCCTATTTACCCTACTTAACAAAGATAGAATTTTTATGGACAACAAACTGTCAATCAGCATTTGAAACCCTAAAAGAGAAGCTTACTATCACACCTATTTTGAGAGGACCTAATTGGACTTTACCATTCCACATACAAACTGATGCTTCAAATGAGTCCATTGGGGCAGTCTTAGGATAGAAGGAGGAAGGAGAAAGTATGCATGCCATCTATTACATCAGCAAAAACCTTACCTCTGCAGAAAGAAATTACACCACAACTAAAAAAGAATTCTTGGCAGTCATCTATGCTATAAACAAATTCAGGCATTGTATCACTGGATATAAAATATTTGTTCATACTGATCATGCAGCCATCAAATACCTAATGAATAAGCTAGTAGTGGGTGCAAGGATCATTCAGTGGTTATTGCTATTGCAGGAATTTGACATCACCATAGTTGATAATCCAGGCAAGTTTAATTTGGTTGCTAACTTTTTGTCAAGATTGCATATAGGAGAGAACCAGCCAATAGAGGACAAGTTTCCAGATGAACATCTTTTTGCTATCTCTTCTACTACACCTTGGTTTGCTGGCATAGCTAATCTCTTAGCTACAGGCTTGTATCCATCCCATTTTACCTCAAAATAGAAGAAATGCTTAGTTAAGGAAAGCTTATCTTACAAATGGTTAAATGGTTTGCTATTTAAATGTTGTCCTAATTTCATTTTACGCAGGTGTTTAAAAGCTAATGAAATTTTTGATGTGTTGAGAGCATGTCATGATGAACCATCTGGTGGGCATTATTCTTCCCACAAAACTATCCAAAAGATATTGGGAGCTAGTTAATACTGGCCCTCTATTCATAAGGATACCAAGAAGTATGTGCAGCAGTGTGATCAGTGCCAAAGGATGGGATAGCCAACCTTCACCTAAGAGATGTTACTGCATCCTCAAGTAATGATGGAGCCATTTGAATAGTGGGGTCTAGACTTTGTGGGACTAATTTCTCCACCTTCATCAGGTAAAGAGTATATTCTGGTATGCAAAGACTATGTGAATAAATGGGCTGATGTTCAATCTTTGCAATTTGCAAGAGAAGAGAAAGCTGTTGATTTCCTTTATAATAAGATTTTCTTGAGGTTTGGAGCCCCAAGATCCATAGTTTCAGAGGACCTCAGTTTACTTCACAGGTAATCAGAGCATTCACAGATCTATATCAAGTCAAGCATAGGAAATATTCACCTTACCATCCTCAAGCCAATGGACAGGTAGAGGTGACTAATAGGGAACTTGAGAACATTCTGCCAAAGATAATGGCAATGAATAGAAAAGATTGGGCTAACAGATTACCTGAAGCAGTTTGGGCATACAATACCACTTGGAAGTCCACCACAAAATTCTCACCTTATGAATTAGTTTATGGAAAAAAACATATTCTATCTATAGAATTTGAACTCCAGACACTTAAAACTGCATTAGATATTGGTCTACCATTGTCCATAGCCCAACAAAATAGAATTCTTCAGCTCAATGAGTTAGATGAAATCCAGACAGAAGCCATTCAGCAAACAGAATTGGTCCAGTATCAAAGGAAGCAATGGCATGACCAACACATCAGGAGGAGGACATTTCAACAAGGTGATTGGGTTCTTCTTTATGATTCTAAATTCAAGGAGTTCAAGGGGAAGCTACAAACTCATTGGATGGGTCCTTATCAGATAAAGGAAGTTTTTGAGAATGGAACAGTGTTGTTAGAACCTATTGATGGAAGCACGGACACATTTTTAGTGAATGGCCACCGAATTAGACTCTATAAAAGGCCATTCACTAAAGAAGAGTTCATCAAAGATTTGTGTTTGGTTACAGGGGACACATCCTCTGTCACAATTTTGGACTGAAAAAAAAGGTTGAAAACTAGCAAATGGCAACCTTCCTAAAAAACAAAGATAGAAAACCAGTAAATGGTTGTCTTTCTCGACCAAGGGGATTAAAAACTAGCAAATGGCAGTTCCCTTCTTCATGGCAAATAAGAATAATCAAGCTACGAAGGTGATCAGGTGTCTGGAGTTACTCAAACACACATCTGGCACTTGCAAAAAAAAGCACTTCCAACGCTTCACGAATAAGGAGCACCTCTGGCGCTCACAAACTAAGAGCACCTCCAACGCTCCACCAATAAAGAGCTATTCAAAATACAATAAATTGGGAGGGGACCCACCTCTCTAGGTAATAAAGTAGAGACGTCATTTGATGAGGTCATCATGACTCATCCTCCACTTTATGACGGGAACAAAGATGAAGTCAACACGCATTCTGGGAGAAATCATTACTCTCATTTGCACAGGTACTTAAAAAGGACTACGCTGACATCACCTGGATACATGGATTCTCGAACCACTCTACAGGAATGATTGCAGGTTACGTGACAATAAAGATGCTGACGTCATTTCAAGCCACAACGAAGCTGCTTAGGTGCCACGACACGTCAAGTCTCATCAATGCCATAGCATTTCAGCCAAGTACATTAGTTCCTCATCATTAAGATTGGTTCAGGTAATTCTCTCTTAATTAAACATTAATTAGCAACTGTCTTGTCATTTCTATTTTTGGGTGTCATCATTATGACATGTCCTCCTACCATTATTTTCCTTCCCAAATTCATGCATGCCGCCATCTTTGTTGCACTATCACCATTCCTACAGAGTTTCCCATCACTCTGCTTCAATGATGACCGCATAGGCACTCTAACCAATTTTAAGTTCTTTTTCCATAGTCCAAGCCATTAAATGAATTGACATAATAATTCTCATTCAAAACTAAAAAATACCCTAAAGAACAGAGTCGACTGATACAGTCCTCCGGAGCCTACGGAGTTAAAGGAGAAAAAACAAATTACATAGGAGAGTAAGGGATTTAGTACAGAGGGTAAAAAGGGACTTAGAAATGGGGCTTAAGAAGAAATCAGAGCCAGAAAGTGTTACAGGTCTTTTGCAAGATGATGTTGCAGTAGACATTCTGAGGAATGCAGGATGGTTGGAGTTTTTGGAAAAGTTTGAAGGGTTTCAAGAGGATATTGTTGATGATTTCCTAAGAAATCTGACGGACAATCAGACAGTTGTAAAGGGAGTTCAAGTCAATCTCTCTGCAACCACTATCAGTCATATTTCTAGATTGCCTGAACAAGGTGAGAGGTTCTACCATTTAAAAACTTTATATGTTGATTTGAATAGGAATTTCTCTGTTGAAGGTGAACCTACAATACAGTTGCATTCAAGTAAGAACAAGGTTAAAAGAATTCTTAGGTCCTCACTTCCAAACCCTTGGCAATTTGTAGCTATATGGTTGATGAAATATTTCACATATGATGGTCAATTTTCTTTAGTTCTAAGACCAATAAGGAAAATGTTGATTTTCTGAGGCATGGGAATGCACACCCTGAATTCAACATAAATATTCCCAACTTTCTATACTCTGCCATTAGAGCAACTATAGAAAAGTATCAACAAAACAAGGATCCTATGAAACATCATGGCCTCATTTTTCTGACAGTCAAACATCACTTTCTGTCCCAAGCTGATGGGGAAGAATTATGTCAGACATTTCTAGATAACAAATCCCAGGACAGAGAACTAGAGAGGGCTCAGGAAGTGGGTGAGGGTTCCTCTACCCAGCAAGAATAGGAGACAGAGCCTTCAACTTCCTCTATAGCTATTGAAAAAGGTAAGAAGTCCTCACTGGAGGCAACTTCATCTACTACCCCTGTTTCTGACAAGAAAAGGAAAGGAAAAGAAATCAGAGAACCTATTATTGAGCATACACCATATATGACTCGCTCAGCAAGGAGAAAGATGACTTTGGATGAGGAGTCTTTTCCAAAGGAACCAACAAAGGAAAGCCAAGGTCAGAAAACAAAGAGAATTTCAAAGAAAATTGACTCTAACATACATTATTGGGCTGAAGAACTCTCCCATGACTCAGATGACATTCCTCTAATAAGAAAGAAGAAATAGAGAGAGGTTTCTCTTGAGCCATCTGTTCATCTAAGTCCAACTTCAGAACATTCTCCTGCTCCAGAGTCAGAACAAAAAGAAACTTATACTATTTCCTCTGATTTTGAGGATGATATACCTGATCTGGAGGCACCTGCTCCACCTATGATATGGAGAAGCAAAAGGAAAAGGCAGCTCTCCCAAGATGAAAAAGATACTGCTCTCCTAGCTGAAGTCCTTTTAGGTTTCAAAACTTCTGAGGAGAAAGCTAGGCCTTCGTCAGTGCCAGTAGTTGCAGAGAAGACTCAAGAAGAAATTCAGGACAGGGAGGCTACAGGGGAAGTTGAAGCAGAGCAAATGGATGCAGCTGGTAGTGAAGAGCCAATGGCTGTGGGAGCACTTGATGTACAGCAAACAAAAGAAGATACAGGAGCATATTCTCACCCCTCTGACCAAGAGGACACTAAAATTTCAAAAGAACAATAGATGTTAGAAGAGATTGATAATCTAAAAAGATTATTATGGGGGAAGAACTAGATTATCACTAACCTCAAGAATTTCAGGATGCAGATAGAGGAGGAGCAAAAATAGGTAATTGAGAAACTGCAAACAGAGCTCCAGAGTAAACAACAAATAATTTAGGAGAAGGAAGCAAAATTAGAAGCCCAAAAGACTGAGACAACTAAAATCCTTAAGGAAAATGAGGCAGATGCAGTACAAAACATTTCTGATCTTACCAAGGCTAGAGACAATGGTCTCATAATAATTACAACATTAATTAAGAAAGTATGGAGCCAAGATAAACAATTGACTTGGGCCAACAATAAAATAGATGATTGGGAGGAATATATTCATGAGTTAGTTGGCCCAGGGGCAACCAGTGAGCAGGAGGTACAAACATATCCATATGTGGGCCCAATCCCCATTGATATTCCTAAGGCCCTGTTCCACTAGGGGAGGAAATGTAGAGAATATGAGGCTTCTAAGCCTATGCTGCAATTACAGAGGGCAGTTACTACCATGACAAAAAAGAGTAGAAACCCTGGAGGAAAAAGTCATTCAGATGGCCTCCATTTCTTTTGAGATTCTATCTTGCAGGCCTCCAAGTGCCAATTATGCTATGTTCTTATAGGAGAGAGCCCTGCAAAGGAAGATATCTTTGGTCCTATCTAATCTGACTGAGAACACAGAAACAGTAGAGGGGTTCATGGAAGCATATACAAGGACTTCTGATGAAGACAAAAATTTTCTGTGTGAATTATATTTGCATGGTTTATGTGTTAATGATATGACCTTCATTATTAATTATTTTGTAGGGGAATGCCAGCTCAAAGCATTCATGTCACTGATGAGAAATCATCAGATTTGCAATGAGAGAATGGAGGCTCATCTCATGAAGGATACAGAAACAAGTCTTTTCATGAGAAATGAGTGTCCAAACCATTATGCTTTTGAGGTCAAATTTAGAGCATATGTCTATCACCCTGAAAGTCTGACCAAAATTTTGTCATTGTATCTGAAAAATCTACAAGAGTGTTCCATTGATTTTGGTCTTTTTATGAATAGATCAGCTAATCCAGTGCTTGTAGTAGCAAACAAAAGGTGGAACATTCTAACTTCATAGCAGAAAATGAGAGAAGTGGTGACTCCTGCTAACTTAAGATTATTTATGAGGAAAGCAAGATTAATATCCAAAATGATGGATAAACACAAACAGGAGTGGAAAGGTGGCCATTTTAGACCCCCTCTCATCATTGAGCCACTACTTGTCTAGGCTGAGCAGATGGAAGATGATAAGTTGTAGGAGTGGTTGAAGCAGGTTGATCAGTATAGGGGAAATGATAATACCAACCGCACCACTTGGACTACCTATGCACAAGACTATAGCTTGATTGACAGGATCTTCCGCCAGAATAAATCCAAATTGTGAGAAGCAGGAGGACCTGCTAATCCTTAAGTACGGGGGAAATGATGAGTGCCAGGTAGCACCCATGAAATACATCTTTTTACCTCTATTTTTCTCCCTTTTTATTCCATTGTCCTGATGACTGCACCAAAATAGTCTAATAGGATTGTTCTAATGATGATTAATAAGAGATGAATTACTTAAGATCATGATTTCTGATTGAAGGACTAATGTGCATTGAATTGATGGAAATATGCAGAAATCTTCTCTTTTTGAATCAACAGGTGCAGGTGTTCGGGTAGACAATTTTGTGCATCTCCGGAGGTAGTCCTAATGATCTCTGGAGTCAACATCAGCCTGCCACAAATGGTCTCCAATGTTTACAAATTTGATTGGAAAGGTTTTTGGGATAAGAAGGTGAAACATCTCCGGAGTTGGATTGAAGTCTTAAGCATCTCTGGAGCTGAACGGGAAGGTCACAAACATATCTCCGGAGCTATAGATAGAAACATGCATCTCTGGCACCTTTTTAGAATAGGGCAGATTTCCAACACAGCTGTCGGTCAGACACTTCCAGTGGTGATCGAGATGCTCCTAATGTTACTAAAATCATCACCTGAGTAATTAAGGGTAGTCTATAGTTAACTGCTGGAAGTTTTTATCTCTTTTTAGTTTTTGCATAAGTTACTGATAAAGTGATTTAATACCTATATTTCAGGGTCTCGCTACCCATTTGTATTTAAAACTAAGACTCAGATTCAGTGTGGACTTTTGTTCCACTCAATCTATTTTTATTGCATGGATATTTATTCTATAGTTAGACTGTAGTAGAATAAAGAGATTGATGTTATCTCTTAGATGAACTAGTAGTTAAAGTGAGTGATCTCTCATCATAGATTTAGACATAAACTTACAGAAGTAGAAGCAAAAGGGACAGCGATTATTCTTCAGATTTCTGTAATCTCATTTTGATATCAATATTTTTCTGAATACAAAGTTGATGGGATTGGACTCAGTCGAGTTGTGATATTATTCTCTTGTGTTGATTCTTTGCTTTAGTCTTTAGCCCTAAGGCTGTGGAGCAAGGGCCCACTCTCACCACCAAGGCAGAAGGCTAGTACTATTGTTTGTTATTTTAGGCTTTGCTTTAAAAGATACTTACCATTTTCATAGATAGATGCATGTTTCAGTTTATAGATTTGCTTTAAGTAATTTACTGTTCAATTTTGTTTTCAATATTTTTGGAATTCATTTCATAGCAAATAGACCAGTTTCTTTAAATCAGTAAAAGTCATTAGAGTTAGATAAAACTGGCAACTATAGGATTCCTAATTGTAGATAGCCAAGGACACAGTCTTGGATTTGACATCTGAAATATGATTAAATGATGAGGTACAACGACCCTTGTCACATAGTTTTGCTTGGTTTCATTACATTTGTCATAAAATATCTTTCATTTCAAATCTTTCATTCATTTTTAAACATACATTAATTGTTCGTTTGAAAATTTTGCTTCATTTCATAGTTTTGTATGAAAATTGGCATTCTTTTAATTACACAGTGTGTATTTCAACATTAAGTGTTTACACATCTTATTCATACTCCTTTGATCAAAACCTTTAAAATCACTTATTGTTCCTTGTTATGTAATACTTTTTCCTCTATCCACTGTTTTGTTGTGGACTTTGTGTGTCTTTTAATACCCGTTTCCCTCAAACAAGTCCATTAGTGCAAAATAGTCTCACATCTATGGCTTCTCATCATAAAAACAATGCTATGGTCTTTCCTCGACTTGATAAGAAAAGAAAGACCCCTGAACCTGAAATAACATTTGCACCATGAGATAGAATAGTGGGAGACATTAAAGGTCCTCTTTACATTATTGTTTACATAATGGGGACTCTGATAAGAGGAGCCCTTATTGATCCAAATTGCATGACTAACATTGCTACAAAAGAGTTCCTTTATTCACATAAATTGATACAAGAAACTTATGAGCCTACAGACATGATGATAAAAACACATAAAGGAGCTTTCCTCCTGGCCTTAGGGAAGATTAGTTTAATGATCTGGGTGCTTGACAAAGATTTAGAACAATCATTCGATATCATCCCTACATTTGACCTCTTCCATGTAAAACTAGGCCACCCATGGCTCAAGGCTATGAAAGCTATCCCTTCAACACTTCACCAATGCTTAAAATTTCCTCACCATGGGTCTATACGAACTATTCACCATAGGCGATGGCAACCATGGTTATGCGAAAGGACCTCATCCTTGACTACTTTTGGCCCAAACCTACTGAAGAACCTAAACCAAGAATAGATCAAACTTTCTTGGGATATCGATGTTACAAAGCACAATTACTATCAAAATTGGTCAGACCCCCTATTCAACAAACAACAACTAGAAAACAACCTACATTACAAGATGTTATGGGGAAATGTGGATAATATATCAATGATTAATAAATAACCCAATAACTCAATGAAATAAGAAACAAAGAAGATCAAACAAACAAAGAACTCAAACCTTACAAACCTCTTTACTTCGTGGCTTCCATTGGTCGCCTATCTCGTATGATCTTGTGTATGAATATGGCCGTCAGAAGGTCCACTTCCTTGCTATTTTCTAAGATGTCAAGTGGGAATGGCTATGATAGGTTTGCAATGAAGAGATTCTTCAACACAATTGTAATGATAAAAGGGTGATCACAAGCTATGGAATGGTTTGGTGCCAAAGGCGCGCTGTAATTCCTGCAGAGTAAGTTTACTAAAAGCTTGGATGATAGAAATGGAGGAATAGGGTTGTACTTATAGACTTGAGAGAGATAAGATCAATGGTATAGAAAGAATAAGAAGATCAACGGTTGAGAAAGCTTGGGAGGATGTGCATGAATAGAAAGAAGACAAGTGTCACACAAAAATTGTTTTGTTTGAGTTAACTGCTTTCTTTTATAAAGGTAAGTTTTGATTTCATAAATTATAAATTTTTTTCTAATTTAAGAGTTGTTGATAAAAACAAGATTGATTGAATCAATTAACTCAACTTGTGATTTGCTTTTGCATGATTTGAAAGAAATTAAATAATAAATTATTTAATTTTTGTGTGCATGAAGAAGAAGATTTATTTTTAGAAGATTTGGAAGATTTTTGAGGAATTAGAAAATAAGAAAGCAAATTAAATAAATAAATTTATTTAATTGTTTGTGCATGATTTGGAAGAATAAAAAAAAATTTGATTTATTTAAATTTGGAAGAAGAATTGACTTAATTAAATATTTAAGAATTATTTAATTGTTTGGAAGAGTTAAATTAAATAAAGGATTTTATTTAATTATTGGAAGACATTAGAAGAGGTAATTAAATAATTTGATATTTAATTAATTTAGAGAAATATGAATTGAATAAATAAATTTGTTTATTTATTTATTGATAGAAGAATTAGAATGAAATAAATATTAAGAATATTTATTTAAATCGAGTCATGTCATTTTTAGGCATATACATTTTGCCCCTCTTTGATGCAATGTGTTTTATCACGTTGTTTCAAAGAATAGATTTTTCTGATAATGATACATGTCCCAGATTGCTCCTGGTACAAGTTTAACGATGGTAGGATGCCCCCTCGGGAGATTGGATAGGAAGAAAAGGTTGAGAGATGTGAGACAAACAATCTCACGATGAAGAAGGTGAAAAATAGGTTAGGGTGAAGAAAAATGGGTCACAGTTCAGAGAAACAGGAGGAAACGGGCTTGGGAAGTAGTCACGGTTGCCACACAGCCAATTAGAGTTCACTAGCCATAAATAGGAGTTGGGTCCACAATCCTAGTCATTTGCACACTTTGCTTTTGTTGATAGGTCCCTCAGAGCTTAGGAGAGCATAGGAGCTAGAGCAGTCGGCATAGATATAGATATTACATGCGAGGAACACCACTTTGAGCACATTTGACAGTTTGATCGGCCAACTGAGGTAGGACCACCGATATGTCGTTCGACAAAACTAGCCTAGGGTCATTTATTAGGCTAATAAATGCTCAAGAAGAGTTGATAGGATAGATGCACTGAAATGCTCTGAAACCATGCATACGTTAAGATTTGGCGCATATGAAACATCTAGATGTGCATATGCTACAATTGCGCATACATGATATGAGTCGGCACATACGTTATGAACTTGCGCATATGTTATGGGAAGTTGTGCATACACAAAAGCTGCGCATGTGTTATTTGTTTAGGCACATTCATTCTAAAGCTGTGCTTTTGATATGAAACTGCGCATTTACTCAATGGCACAACGCATATGCCAAAAGTGGTGCATTTACTGTGAAATGGCGCATTGACCTTCTGGTTTGGCGCATGTGTTTTAGATAGTTAGTTTACTTAACGAAATTGACTCGATTGGCATCTTGCTTGATGCATCAATCGATAAGCTATCTCTGAGATTGTAGGAATCTAGTTAAGAGATGTATATGTCATTTTGATCAATTTTGACATGTTAAGTAAGTGATAGAATAGTTTGATACTTTGAGTAGTTTTGCAGTTTTGGTTGACGCATTGACTTGCTTGATTGCAAGAGGACATTCGTGATGTACTTATGTCACGGGAGAAGTTTCCCTTGCCGATGTTGCAGCAGTACATGCTCATAGAGATGGATCAAGAGGCTCTCAATGCTATGGGCTTGGACTATGTGTGCTTCATGCCCAAGGTTTGCATGAACCTCAGTTTGCTAACTACTGCAGTGGAGCATTTCCACAGCGAGGATGGGACCTTTCACTTGCCTATTGGTGAGATGGCTATTACTCTTGAGGACGTTTACAAGATTCTACACTTGTCGATATAGGGTGAGCTCATGGAGTATGAGGCTCAGCGTGATGCCAGACTGGCAAAGTGCAGATGGGTGTTCAATGATCCAGAGCTAGAGGGTCAGGTTATCACATGGCAGGACATTCATGACTACTATGACTACTTCCCAGGGATAGTGGCTGGGTTGATCGGGGGTGTGGTATGCCCTGATAAGTCACATGGGTTCCCATTGGTTGGGATAGGACCATGGAGAGGATGACTACAGAGGGCACCTACTTTGCATGGGGTGTTTGTGTGCTGGCTCACTTGTATCACAATATGCATTAGGCGGTATACCATGGGGGTGCCAGTTTGTTTGCCGGCATCTCATTACTACAGTTTTAGTTATGGGAGCATATTGCTATTACTTAGCCTATATGCATCTTTTCCAAGTAGAGGGGTGAGCCTTATAGTTATGGATACGCATGTGTTATTTCCCAGCATAAGCTAGGAAAACTCCAGTATTGGAGACACGCGCTGGATAATGTGGATAGTGTTATATGGCGCCCGTACCTAGATTGTGAGCCATGGGATGATGAGGACGATGAGCTCCCATATTATTTTCAGACTCAGTGCCTCATTGGGAGGACATGACACATATTAGAGAGGCAGATTGTTAGTCGAGTACAGAGATAGTTCAGGAGGATACAGGGTCAACCACAAGGGCAGGCACTATTTGCTCAGACACATGCAGAGCAGTTTAGATGGGGCCTGGTTGCTTCTTATGAGGAGGTTCTAGTAGACTTCCAGTAGATTTCCTACATGGCTTGGCTGATGAGGAGGGAGGTAGTGGATGCGGGGATGACCCCCGACTATGAGGAGTGGTTTGCTACCCACCCATTCCTGAGGTATTCAGGACTGAGAGAGTTGGTTCATCGCCTGGATGAGGAGGATTTAGATGATGAGGATGGTAGAGGTAGGAGGAGGAGATGGAGGGGGAGGAGAGGAGGAAGAGGAGATGGAGATGATGGAGGTGATGGAGGAGGAGGATGGGGAGATGGAGGTAGAGGGAGGCAGGAACAGAGGAAGAGAGTGGGAGAGAGATCCTCCCAGTAGCAACAAGTAGTACAACCACAGGTGGGACAGCAGCAGGTTGCCCGGTAGCAGGTGCCCTAGCAGTAGGTGCAGGCACATGTATAGGTTCCTCAAGCTCCTACCCAGCCTGACTTACAGAAGTAGGCCATTACTACGTTGCGAGGTCAGGTGAGATAGCTCAGGGCACATCTCAGAGCGGCAGAGTCCCGGAGAGAGTCAGACGCACAGATTTTATCTGGGCTCACTATAGAGCGGGATACAACATTGGCGAGGGTGCGGGCCCTTAGACTAGAGAGAGACTCAGCTCTAACTACCTTGGGTACTGATGGGGCCACTATATTCTTAGTTACACAGGTGCAGCAGGGACAGGCCCAGGTACATCAGTTGCAGACACAGATTGCACAGATATAGGGTGAGGTTGCCAGAGCACAAGCTCAGATACAGTATTACAGGGGATTGTACCACAGGGCAGTGCCAGCAGACTAGAGGGCACCCAGCTACAGGACCCAGTCTGTAGCAGGCACACCTCAAAGTAGGTGGTTCACGATTAGCAGCAACTACTATGGGTCCATAGAAGTCAGGGGCTAGCAGAGGTGGAGATGGAGAGGGCAGTGCTGGGAGCAGTGTCCTATGGCAGCAGGGCTAGCTAATGCTTATACTAATTTTTGCTTATGTATACACATTTTTTATGGCTCATGGATAGCCCGATATGTATATATTTGTATCATTTTGCACCGAGACATGTATCATTATTTTTGTGATGTATACACTTTATATGATTGTGACTCAGAGATGGACTTTGATATGTTGTACATTTGGACATGTTTTATGTTTATTTATATGATGATGCAGCTATTTGATCTCTATATGTAGTCATTGATGCTATATGTTATGGATGCATTCTATCTTTATGATGTTTCATATGCGATGCACACGTATATTATGTCCATGTGATGCTATGTGATGTTTTGATGGATGCACATTACTTTTGATGTCTATATGATCTGATGCAGACTTAGATGATTTCATGTATGCACCTAATATGCAAAGGGGAATGTTATCTATATGAGTATGCACTTTATGAGATCATCTATATGTACTTGTCTACGTTTTTGGTTTTTTTTGTTGACACTATGCTATGTTGATGCCAAAGAATATGGATGATCTAATGCACCTACTATGTATGCAAATGATTTAATCATGTTAATGAATATCTCATGTGATATGATATGCAACTTTTTGTTATGTCCAAATGTACTCAATTGACACAGAAATGACACAATGATAGATAGAAGACTGACTGATGGAACGATCACAATCTTTTATTTGTAAACATTGATACTCTGCATAGGATTGTTATTATGGATGGGATATGGATGTTTTGTGGATGTTTTCTGGATGCGAATGGTTTTGACATCTTGACATTACAAGTATTTTGAAGTGCTTATTTCATCATTGGGCTTTTTATTTTTTTGTGTTATTGAAATGTAAGAAAATACAAGCATCTAGGTATAATTGAACCGAGATTACCTGAGCATCGCTTACATGGATTTTGATTTAGCAAGTTAATACAAACATCTAGGTATAATTGAATCGAGATTACCTGACTATTTCTTGCATATCAACAGACAAGGATTGCCCCCTTTCAGGTTAGACCTCTAATGTCCTCGATGATCTTTTTGTTGATCATGTTGTTAGACAAGGCTTCACATTACTAAAGATTGATCCACAAACAACAAAGAAAGAAAATAATCATGCCCCCATCATATCATCTCTAGCTTTGGCATCCTTGAGTAGCATAGGAAGACATGATAACAAAAATCAAGATGACATAACCTAACCTAATCACAAACACAAAACATTCTTGCATTTAGATGTGTTTTATTGCCATAATTTAGATAGAATCATTTAGAGCGCTTTTGGTACTGGTTTGCTTTTCTTTGGATAGGTTGATGTCTTGTGTCAAAAATTTTGTTGGAAAGTGGGCTTTTCTTGTGCTTGTACGCCTGGTGAAACAGACCCTAAGGGACTAACCTAGTACCTCAGGGGTGCATTGAAAATGGCCTTGCCTACGTGACGACGCAGAGGCAACGTAGTTTGGGGACTTGGACCTTGATGTGGATGGACTTAGGGGATAGACGACAAGGTATACGCCGGATGGGAAGTGGAGCCTCAAGGGCGCATTGATAATGGCCTTGCCTACATGACGACGCAGAGGCAATGTAGTTCGGGATGACCCTACGATGCTGACGACAGATTCTATGCTAGGCTGACACTGTAGATAGGATACTGGATAAGACCTTAGTTGATAAGGTGACAAAAAGAGATAGAGTATCAATCCATGATAGGTTATCATTAGGTTTTTATTGTGAGCTAGATACAAATTGGATGAGGGATGATGGAAGGAGGAATGGACACAAGGTGATTGGTTTCCCAAAGATGGAGAAAGCAGTTTATCACAAGTAGCACCTATTTACCAGGTTTTCACCACTTGTTTTTATTTGCACGGAAGCTAAAAGTACACATGACACCTATTTGCCAGGTTTTCATCATGGTACCTATCCAAGGCATCTGTTTGTCAGGTTTTCACCAAAGGATGATTTTTTTTTTTCCACTTTTTAAATTTTTTTGCTTTTTTCTGATTTTTTTATTTTTTTGCTTTTTTGAATTTTTTCCCCCCTTTCATTTGGGTTCTCTTAGGTATAGAACTGATGAAGATGCATACTGTTGATTGGGTCATCGAACAGCTCACCCTCTGATGTTGTTAACTGATATGCTCCTAATCCATAAGCAACAATGATTACATAAGGACCAAGCCAGTTAGGTTCAAACTTACCTTTCTTTTCCCAATCCTGCTGATTGTGAGGATTTTCCTTGAGTACTAGATCACCAACATTAAAGTCCCTTGGACGGACTCTATGATTGTAGCTTCGTGACATTCTCTGTTGATAAGCTTTGAGATGGTTGAAGGCATTCTGTCTCTTCTCCTCTAACAGCTCTAACTCTTGCAGTCTGGAAACTCTATAGTCTTCATTAGTGATAAGATCTTTTAACGACACCCTCAAAGATGGTAACTCGACCTCGATGGGAAAAATGGCTTCTGATCTATAGATAAGGGCATAAGGGGTAGCACCTATGGGAGTGCGTATACTAGTTCGATAGGCCCATAGAGCAGGATTCAGTTGTATGTGCCAATCACAGCCAGCATCGTTGACCATCTTCTTGAGGATTTTCAAGATTGTTTTGTTGGATGCCTCTGCTTGGCTATTGCCTTGTAGATAGTAGGGGGTGGAGAAACGGTGTTAGATTTTGAATTTGTCACAAAGCTCTTGGACATCCTGGTTCTTGAAAGGTCTTCCATTATCCATGACTATGGATGAGGAAATTCCATATCTGCAGATAAGGTAATTGAGGATGAATGAGGCAATTTGTTTGCCTGTGGCATTTGTGAGTGGAACGGCTTCAATCCACTTGGTAAAATATTCAATGGCGGTTATTATGAACTTGTGGTCGTTGGATGATGGAGGGTGATTTTGCCCACATGGTCGAGTCCCCATTGACAAAAGGGCCAAGGTGTCGTTAAAGGTTGTAGCTCTGAGCTGGTGCATGGATGAGGTTTCCATGTATCTGGCACTGCTTGCATTTCTTCACAAATTGATATGAATCAATTTCCATGTTTGGCCAATAGTATCCCAAATGCATGAGTTTCTTAGCTAAAGAAGGACCACTAGAGTGTGTTCCACAGATTCCTTCATGTACGTCTCGTAAGGCGGTTTGAGATTCTTCACGTTCTAAACATCAGAGTAAAGTACCATCCAGACCTCAGCGGTATAGGGTGTTGGTGATAATGGTGTAACGGGAGGTTTGGCGAATGAAGGTTCGGTGTTGGTTAGAAGACAAGTCAGGTGGTAGGGAGTTATCCTTGAGGTAAGTGTAAATCTTACCATACAAGGGTGAATCAGATCCGACTAAGAGGCAAATGGAGTGTGTTTCATGGATATCAGATCTAACTAAGTAGACCTAAGAATATTCCTTGTGACAGATGTTAGCATTAGAAAAATCACAAGAAATATCTCAAGAACCCTGTTAGAACAAATGCGCAGTTACAGAGAATATATGTGTAGAAATAGAGCACAAATGCACAGAAACAGATGCATTGAAAGAATAAACAAATGTGCAGAAAGAATGAACAAATGTGCAGAAAGAATGGATAAATGCACAGAACTTCTAAAAAATCAACAAAAAATAGATGTGCCACAAGATGGAACAAATGTATAGTAGGATGGAACAGATGTGTTCCAGGATAGAACAAATACGTAGATTGGATAGATGCATGGTTTCAGAGAATAGATGTATGTTAGAAATAAACAAATGCGCAGAAACTCCCTCTGTATGGAACCTAACACACAAAAACTCAGTTTTGAGGTTAAATTGGGGCAATGCCACACAGTGGGCGCTAGAAATGTTATGGGGAAATGTGGATAATATATCAATGATTAATAAATAACCCAATAACTCAATGAAATAAGAAACAAAGAAGATCAAACAAACAAAGAACTCAAACCTTGCAAACCTCTTTACTTTGTGGCTTCCATTGGTCGCCTATCTCAAATGATCTTGTGTATGAATATGGCCCTCAAAAGGTGCACTTCCTTCCTATTTTCCAAGTTGTCAAGTGGGAATGGCTATGATAGGTTTGCAATGAAGAGATTATTCAACATAATTGCAATGATAAAAGGGTGATTGCAAGCTATGGAATGGTTTGGTGCCAAAGGCGCACTGTAATTCCTGTAGAGTAAGTTTACTAAAAGCTTGGATGATAGAAATGGAGGAATATGGTTGTAATTATAGACTTGAGAGAGAAGACCAACGGTATAGAAAGAATAAGAAGATCAACAGTTAAGAAAACTTGAGAGGATGTGCGAATAGAAAGAAGACAAGTGTCACACAAAAATTGTTTTGTTTGAGTTAATTACTTTCTTTTATAAATATAAGTTTGATTTCATAAATTAGAAAGCTTTTTTCTAATTTAAGAGTTGTTGATAAAAACAAGATTGATTGAATCAATTAACTCAACTTGTGATTTGCTTTTGCATGATTTGAAAGAAATTAAATAATAAATTATTTAATTTTTGTGTGCATGAAGAAGAAGATTTATTTTTAGAAGATTTGGAAGATTTTTGAGGAATTAGAAGATAAGAAAGCAAATTAAATAAATAAATTTATTTAATTGTTTGTGCATGATTTGGAAGAATAAATAAAATATTTGATTATATTTTATTTTTAGAGATTGAGAGAATTTAAATAAATTTGATTTATTTATTTAAATTTGGAAGAAGAATTGACTTAATTAAATAATTAAGAATTATTTAATTGTTTGGAAGAGTTAAATTAAATAAAGGATTTTATTTAATTATTGGAAGACATTAGAAGAGGTAATTAAATAATTTGATATTTAATTAATTTAGAGGAATATGAATCGAATAAATAAATTTGTTTATTTATTTATTGATAGAAGATTTAGAATGAAATAAATATTAAGAATATTTATTTAGACTGAGTCATGTCATTTTTAGGCATATACACAAGAAACTCCTAGATTGAAAGGTAAGGGGATATTCATTTGGGTTCCTCCTCCTTCATCCTTACAAGGATCGAGAGATACCCATAGGAAACAAAGCAATGCACCATTAAGAGATAATCACATGTATGCTTCGTCTTCCAAGATGCCAAAAATTATAGAAAACCATGAGAATCCTCTTTACAACATCACTAACAAAACACGAAGGAATAGACTAGCAAGAGAAAGAAGGAAGAAAAGACAAGCCTTGGCTCGAAACACACCACTACAACAAGAGAACATTTCACCATCTAACATTGAATCAAACAAAGAAGAGCTTAAGGCCGAAGAAGTAAAGGATGATAACTTTGGTCGGGCAATTGTACCTTATGTACCCCTTTCATCTTGCATTCAAGATTGGGAGGAAGATGACTTGCTTGATGACAACTGCTAGCTCAGTTGTATACACAGGTAAGTATTTCTAACCCTGTTGGTCACCTTTGTCGCAGCATACCAATTATCTCTTACGTGACCTCCTCTTATGTGTTGTGTTCTCTCGTGATGTGTTATGTGTTGTTTAGGTCTCCTTGGAGGACCCTTGATACTCTTGTAAGGTCAAGGACACCAGGAGACTGCCTCTATTGTGACCCTTCTCTTATTTGTTTCATCATTCTTCTATCTTTTCTCTCCTCTATTTTATTGTTATGTGTCATGCCTTAGGGGCATAGCATTGCGGAGGGTGTTTTGGGGGCATCCTCCTACGTGGTGTTCCTAAGGCACTTGTTCTCCTCTCTCATTTTTATTTTTTACCTTCTTCAGTGATTCTACCTAGTTGGCAGATGACGAAAACAAATAAATACTGATACGGACCATGCGTCCCTTCAACAAGTAATGAAAAATGGACCTAGTCCATATATGAAGATGGGGTTGATCTATATATATCTGACGCTTGACTAGTAGAATCACTCTGTGTGATGTATCATCTTATGGTATTTCTTGTGACTAACATTTTACAATCCATTCAATCTACTTTTGTACACTTTTAATGGTATCTCACCTTGTTGCTACACTCGGTTCTAAGGTACCTGCAGTATAGCCCAATGGTTATGCTCGACTCCAAACCTGTGAGTATAGCCTTGGTCCTTGATATGAATGTTTTCATGCATAGCTTTTATGATGTGGTTTTGTTATTATCTTAGAGTAAAGATGTTCTAAACTTATCTCTTGTTGTTTATCTTAGCATATCTTATCAATGTGTTTGTGGGAACATTCGAGGATCATGAGAACATTTCACATTGGGGGCATGGGCTTTGCGAGAGATCTTGTTCCATTGTGTGTTTTCACTCTACATTAATGTGATTGATATCAGTAAGCGACATCAACCACCTTAAGGTGGGAGCATATACAATGGTATATGTCTGATGATTTTGACACTAACAAAGCGTGTTTGTAAGCCCTCTCTGCAAGGCATGATGTTGTATATCCGGTGCGAGTGCACATTCTTATCTAAATTGCAATCAAAAAGCCCTCTCCACGAGGCAGGATAACGTATCTCTTGAGCTAGTGTGTATCCTTTTATACAAAGCCCTTATCGCGAGGTGGGATGGTGTATCTCTTGAGCTAGTGCACATCCTTTTATACAAAGTCCTCATCGGGAGGTGGGGTATGATCTTGAGTTATCCTCCCTTAAGCGTGCCTTTAGCAATTGTTGTGGCATAAGCTGAACTCTCAGGTGTGTCTGCAGTGTGTTTGAGATGGTGGGACTTAGCAATAAGCTTCTTCCATCTCCCATATTTTCCATGTTTAAGACATACAGTATGTCCATGGCATGCTATATGGCACTTGTGTATTCTGTGTGTCTTCCGTGTGTTTTCCCTCATGTGTGGTGTAAAGGGTGTGGTGATGAGTCCCCCTCACACTCAGGTTTTGTTTGGCGTGTCTTCCCTTGTGTGTGGTGTAAAGGTTGTGGTGACGAGTCCTCCCCACACTCAAGTTTTGTTTGGTGTGTTTTCCCCCTGGTGTAGTGTAAAGTGCGTGGCGATGAGTCTGCCTTACACTTTGGCTTTTGTATTGCATGGTTTTGGCAGTGTAAAGGGTGTAGCAATGAGTTCCCCCTGACCCTTATTTTATTGCATACATGAAAATGTTATATCATTATATTCATCATGTTTTGCGTGACTACTCTCATGTATCCATTGTGTATTGTGTGCTTCCTACTATCTTCTTCATGTTTTGTGTGCTTCCTACTATCTTCATTGTGTCTTGCATGTCTTCAATGTGTCGCATAGTGCTTACTTGAGACTAGGGACTAGAAATAGTTTCTCAATCTTTGTGTATGCCTTAGCTTCATGTGCTTGGCATGTTTGATGTGTTTTTTACCATACTTTAATGCATCTATGGGTTGTAAGATCATACATACATTAAAGTGGGGGCTAAATGTTATGTCATAAAAAGTCCCCTACGACTTTTACCTCCTAAGTTTAGCTCCTAGGTCCCCTTAGATTAATAATCCATGTGTAAAACTTGTCCCAAAGAAAATTCCCTTGAAACCCACGACAAATGGGACTTAAGGGGCCACTTCAAAGTTTAATCTAGACCAAAAATAGGCCCCTATACTTGGGCGCTCATGCCCTAGTCTAGGCCTATTTTTTTGGGACCCAAATTTTAAAGTGTCAGTTAATGACCGTTAAAAGGTTTCTCTTTGTCATCTTTTTCAATTTTAATTACAAATGTTAATGGGAATGCATATATAAACATGTTTAGGACTTCATTTTAAACCTAGATGGATAATGTGAACTTGTGATATTGAGCTAAAGATATTCAAGGCTTTCATTGTGTTGCAGAGCAGTATTGTGTTGTGTTTGTACTTGTTTGTTGCAGATTTGGCTTAATCAATCCATCTCATCATGGTGTGAAAGATTTCCATTTCCCCGTGAAGGCTTCACCTCTGAGGTGACATCTACTTTGTGTTTTAATCAATCTATCTTATCATTTGCTTTTGCCTCTATCCACCAAGGACACGCACTCTATCTAACAACAGTGTTGGAAGGCTTGAATACCATTCTGGGGCTTGACCGAGGCAAGCTCCTAAACACCACAACCCCCAACCCCTCTCTTGTGATTGCAGGTTACAAGTGCAGGATCTTGCGGAGAGGAGTTGCAGGAGATCAAGGCAAAGGATAACGATTTGAGATCTGGAGAAAACAACAAAGAATATTCCTTTTTGGACAAGGCTGCCCACCCACGTGTCCTCCTGATTGCCATTGTTAGAAACTTTGAAGTAGGTTGCAGACTTCTTCAGCTTCTAGTTCCAAATCTACAGAGAAATTGGCCTGTTGGACTTGGGCGCCTACCCCAAAATCCCCGAAGTTTTTTTCTTTCTAGAATCTGAATCCTAGTATGTTTCTAATCTGCATTTAGTGTCTTCTTGTGTGAGTATTTGTCACGTTTTGTTTGTTTGTTTATGATTTCACATAATTAGGGTTTAAGGCTTAATCAAATTAGGGTTTAACAAATTATCAGCATAGTCCAACTTTCCTTATCATCTCAAAGTGACACCAAACTTGTAGCTAAGTCCTCTTGCAAGAGAAGTGACTGAACTTAGTTTATGTCCTTGAATGATTATATGTGAAAGGCGGGTTTGATTAAATCTATCTAAAACACTAACTCAACCTCCTCATCATTCCCACTTTTCATCTATAACATCTTCTACTTAGACAGCACTCACATGATCACCAAGCATGATATAAAGGTGGTGACAAGTTTATGCTCCTCCAGACCTAGGTCTGTTCTGAAATTTGTAAAGAATGAAGAGGTAATGAGGCTTGCCGAAGCTAAATTTGACAAGAGAACTCTGAGAGTAGATGATATTGATGACTTGGGGGTCTGGTATGCAACCATGGGTATTGCATACAAAATCTACTTTACAAATAGGGATAACTCTGTCTCTACAACAACAATCCACACAGCATATTAGATGGTTAAGGAGGGAAAAGATTTTGATCTTTGTGAACTTCTTTGGCAACAACTCATAGACAACTTAAAGAGGACAAAAGAAACCAATTACAGATTTTGGTATGGTTCTCTAATCATATGTCTTATGATTTACTATTTGAGTGAGTTGCCTTTAATGAAGGGAGTAGTGTGGAACTCAAATAAACTGGCTACCCATGAAATCAAAGATTATATGAGAAGTTTCTCTGATCATAAGCATTGTAATACTTTATTTTGGGGATTCTTCAAAACCTTTTAGACTGACATGTAATCCAAAGAAAGGATACCTTTAAGGTTGTGGAGAAATACAAAAATGATATCACCTTTATGGTTGATAAAGACAATTGTTATATGGAGGCTGTGGAACCAATGACATTTTGGATTACAACCTTACCCTATGAGGTGTCAGAATTTGATTTGGTAAAGTATGATGACATACTTCTTAGCAAGCCATAGGATCCCTCGACTGAGAGGTTTGGCACATATGATCAAATCATGCACAAAAATACTAAGAAGGATGTGAAGGAAATAGAAAACAAAACATCCAAGGCTGAGGGAATGAAGACAAACTTAGAGGAGATACTTAAGTCTCCTAAAGGTTCCTTAGGAAGGGCACAAACACCTCTCTCTACACATCCAAGAAGAACAAGCAAACCAACTGCAGCAACTTCCTCTATTGCCTCCGGATCTTCATTACCTGCTAAAAGAACTAGTTCTGAGATCCCTGTGCAAACCATTGACAACAAGAAGCCTAGGAAAAAGAGCAAGGCAAGGAGAGAAAAAGAAGAGGAAGAAGTCAAAGATGAAGGTAAGATAAATCCAGTGAATATTGAAGATGAGGAAGAAGATGAAGAAGAAATAAAGAAAGCATCTTCGTTGGAGAGAAGAACAAGAAAAGAAGGTGAGACGTTAGAGGAGAAAGGCAAAGGAAAAGTCAAGAAGATTAGGAAACCTAATCATATTCTCCTACAATTAGATGCAAATATAAATGCAATGATAAAAGCTACCTTGGAAGAGGTTGCAAGAATTTATGATGAAAGGTTTGTAGATGATAAATCCACTCTTGAAGAAGCAGTGGTCAGATACATGGAAGCTCACAACCTCGATTTAATACATCAGCTTCCTAAAAGCTTGGCTAACATTTTTACTAAAAAGAGAAACAATGCACTGAATAAAGAAGCCAAGATAAAGAAAAATGCAGTTGAAAAGGCTTGTCCCACCATCTCAAAAGAAGATAGAGTCAGAGTGTCCAAGATTCTAACAAAAGAATTTAGGACTAAAAGGAGACTAAACACCCTAATGTCAAGGAATGAGGAGGAGATAGAGAAGTTGAAAAAGGAAACATTAAAGAAAACTATAGAAGTCCTCAAAGAGATTAAGATTGAGATGGGGATCATTGAAGAACTATCTGGTCCATCTGAGGAAAGTGAGGAAGGCAATGACATGCTTGAAAGGAATAAGGAGATGGCCCCCCTAAAGACATTGGTGCCTCAACTCCTCCAGACACTCCTGCAGAACAAGGTTCCTTTCCTCTAGAAACTGTTGAGGCTCAAAACATTGAGGATCAGGATAAAGACAGTGTTACACCCCCTCTGGAAAACACAAGAAATGTTGAAATGAGTAGAGAAATTACTCCTAAGGAGAGTCAAGAAGAGAAGGAAAATAAAGTTGAGGGACAAAAGAATGAAGAAGATAAAGAAAAGGATAAAGAGGAAGAGAAGTTAGAAGAGACAAATGACATAGGCCAAAGTGCATCTGAGACAGATTCTCTTCAAGACTTATTGAACCTACAAATACAATTTCAACCAGTCATCACTCCCCAACCACTGCAGGTTCCAACTAATGAAGGATAGATAGACCTGACAAGTATCTCTCCTCTTCACAAACTACAACTTGGAGATATACTCCATGCAACTACTAGGAAAGAGTTCCTGTAAGAAAACTCAAAGAAAACTAGTGCAATGGAAGATGCAGTAAAAGTCATTCAAGAAGGTTTACCAGAGGTAACCATTGACCCCTGTCTGCCTACTAAGCAAAAATCCAAGTTATTGATGGACCATTTCAAAGATCACTCTTCCCATCTAAAACAAAAAGTAGAACAAGAGGCAGAGAGAAGAATAACTGATAAGAAAACAGTTGAAATGATTGAAAAATGTGCCAATATACACAATAAGCTTAAAGAAAACTTGAAGAAATTCAAAATATGCATAGATGAAGCTACTTCCCTATATCTATTTTTCTTAAAATGGCCTACTTCGACAAATAATATCAAGGCACAGATTGACTACATTGAGTCACAACTATCTAAGTTAGCAAAAACTTATGATTTGTCAAAAGATAAGATGGGTGCAACAAGGACACAAGTTGAAAGCCTACATGCACAACTGTCTCAACTATAGGACCAAAAAGAAAATATAAATAAGAAATTTGGTCAGTTGAGAGAGGTAGTAAATTTGAGACTTGCCTCAATATCCGGCATGTTGGGGGAGGCAGAAAAGACACATCTAAAGATGAAGACCCCAAGCAATATAGAGGAAGCAGAGGAAATGTGCATACAATGTGAGTGTCAGACTCAAATGCTTTCCTCAGAATGTGCTATCTAGACCTCAACTATCCAATAACTCAAGGTAATTTAAAGAGCTATTATCACATCGAAGTGAGTTGTTAGAACAATTTTGATGTAGATAGTATTGCAGAGATATTGAGTAGAGTGGCAGTACCATTTTGGTTTTCAAGGGTACAATTTTGTAACTAAGTCAGGGGGAGTACATATAGTTTTTGGATTGATAGAAAGGTTATCAATCCCTTTGTCCTTGATGTCAAAGGGGGAGATTGGGTAGGTATGTGTTGCCATCAATGACAAAGGGGGAGATTGTTGGCCATATGTGTTGTCATTGATGTCAACATAGTATACATTGATGTCAATATAACAGATGGAAATGCATAGACATATTTGTAAAAAGGAAGAGTCAGTATGGTCAAGGAAAACCAGTCTGAGAGAAGAGTAAATAGCCTAAGTATGGATCAATTTTGGGTTTGAACATGATGCGGAGGTAAACACTCATATCCTTGCATGATTCTTGCATACACACATACATATCTCATCAGTCAGGTGTACCACACTCAAGGGTAAGAAGTGGAAGACTGACTAAGGCATTCACAACACAAATCCTAAGGCAGAGTCTACTTGATTTGGTCCACTTCTCCATAAAGAAAGATTTTTCCTTGCAGTTCTAAGGATAGCCTCTTGCATGTATTGACATGTTAAATTCAAGGTTTTAGTCTTTCACATATTCAGCATGAAAAGTTACAAGGGATAGTACATTGGCCATCACCTAGACAGAGCAAAGCAGTAATGGGGAGACAATGGAATGCTCTGCATCCCTCTGAAAGAGATATGTTTGTCATGCAGTCCTAAGGAGTGACTAAGATTGGTATGATATATGTTATGATGGAGTTTCAAGTGGTCGAGTGCTCTGCAAAGACAATGCTCAAGTGACAGAGGCATCACAATGTATTCTGGAGCCTGAATGCACAAGTTAAGTTCTACAAAAGTTGAAACATATACAATTTGACTCTTTGAGCTTATGTAGAGGTTCTACATGGTCCATAATACATTAGATATGATCTACATGCAGACACTCTTCATTCTTCGGTACCGCATCAAGCATTCAAACAAAGTTCAAGTATAACTGTCCTCTGGAACTGTGAATACTTAAGTCATTTTTGAATTCCTTTGAAAACTTCATAAAAAGGTGTGTGGATTTGATAAGCTGCATACATTGATGCTTTGTCCATCCTCAAAAGGTTTCAAGCCCTGCACTTCACCGCAACATCAGATTTTGGATTTTGAAGCATTACATAAGGTCCAGAAGACTTTGTTATCTATAGATTGATATATTTCATGTCTTACAGATGCATAGGTTGGTATGATACTTCTCTAGCAAGGCGTATGGATGTTATTGAGCCCTTGCATGATTGAATTCTTGGTCTGCATTGAATTTTTGGCTTCTCCTTGATAGTTGAAATATGAACAGTCAATAGTGCTAAGCAGTACGAGCTGACTGGTTAAGTACCTATTGCATGTGGAGGCTCTTGACTAGTTTCTCCAAGTCTAAAAGGTATGGAAAGGTGTGCCCTGATGTTTTTCATAATACCCTAAGGTCCGCAACAAGTTTTCTCATCATTTTGTATGTGTTGAGTCCGACCAGTGACAAGCTACATGTTACATTCAATATTGTTTTGGTTGCTGACCTAATCAACGTTTCAAGATCTTGCGAAGGATATATATAGAAGATATAACTCATTTGAAAGCAAATTAAGGTGAATTTGAATAGCAGAGTAGAAGTAGAGAGATGAAATGCACAAAATTAGTTTGAAGATATGTATTGAGCAAGAATAGCAGACTGCACCATCAGTATACAACAGATGTGTTCTCCATAGCAGTCCTTATATCTATACTGTCATTGTAATAGCAGTGAGCTGTACATTCAGGGAGTAGTATCTTCCTTGGGTTGTAACCCTAAACCAAAGTTGTAAATTAGGGAGTAGTAGCTTCCTTGGGTTGAAGCCCTAAAACAATTTTGTAATACCTTTTTGCAGTGAGCATATTATATTGTGAGCTAATCCTCACCGTGGTTTTTCCCTATTTTGGGTTTTCCATGTAAAAACTCTAGTGTTATGTGTTGACTCTTGAATTGCATGCTTTCCTTTGTGTTTTCAAAGTTATTCATTTTATTAGCAAATGTTTGGTTAAAGTTTTTAAATGTGTTGATTCATTCCCCCCTCTCAGCACCCTATTGTGTTCAACAAGCGGTAGGCGGAAGGCCCGATCGTCGAAGTCCACTGAGCTCCAATGTTTCTAAGTCATTTGGACGTCAGTGATCAGGGGTTTTCCCTTCCTCTTTCTTGTTTGAAGTCAGAAGGGAGAAAGTTTGAGGCCCGATCCTTGATCATTTCTCTAAGGTACCAAGTGTTCGGGCGGCTCCTTTTCTTCTCTTCAAAATACACAATTTCATGGTGAAGGTCTGATCTCCGAAGCCCAACGGCTTCCCTTTGTTCCTTTTGGACTTTGGAGATTGGGGTTTCCTTCTTCACCCTTTCAGATGTCGATTTCTTGGTGGAAGCCCGATTGGTTGAAGCTTGATTGTTTTTCCCTCCCTGCTCTTTCCACTATTAAGAATATGATGGGACTGCACAACAACCTTCCTAGCCGCCATTAATGCTTCTTCTGAGCTAGATTTCTTGTGGAGATCAATTTCCCATGCCCCAAGGCCATTGTAGCTCCTTTTGCATTGAATTCTTGTACCCAAGGCATGGTTGAATGATCTTCTTCGATGGATTTCTAGGACAGATCCATGTGGGTGCACTCCAAGGACACAGAGATGAATTTATTACAGCATGGGTGATTGGTTTTCCTTGTTGACCACTTTCACACATCCATGGATGTTACAGTATGATTTGTAAAACTATATATTTATGTATTGAAGATGTATTTATGGTTGGTTAGTTGTTCTGGGTCATTATTTAGACAAAGAGATTGGTTTGTAGGTTCATACCTTATGGTATTTTCCATAACTTGATGGATTTGATGGATTGTGTTCTCTTATGAGCCTCTCATTTCTCTATACTAGTTCAACAATGAAGGAGAACCTATCATTTGTGTCTATTTCATGTATGTAATGAGTCTTTTCTCTCTTTGTAATGGCTATTTAGCCTCTATGATCAATATAAACTAATGTTTTGCCTCTCTCATTGTTTTTACACTATGTTTATTTGATAGATGTAAGCTGTGTATTATGGATAAAGCGGTCCCTTTCATAGTTTTATCTTTCTACCTTAACGTCTATTTGAACCTGCATGAGTCTATGTA
The DNA here is from genome assembly GCA_027924645.1 of Cunninghamia lanceolata. Lineage (NCBI taxonomy): Eukaryota > Viridiplantae > Streptophyta > Pinopsida > Cupressales > Cupressaceae > Cunninghamia > Cunninghamia lanceolata. The sequence continues at coordinate 5,889,742 of BSBN01001560.1, forward strand.
AGTTCCTTTAGTGTTTGAGATCATTATTATGCTATGTCAGTTTCATCTAAATGCCCTAAATCTTAGTGCATCACCATTTCCTTTTATGTATTCCTTCTTCCCCTTTTCCTTGGTGATCAGGAGCATTATATTTAGCTATTTCCTCTTAGCCTAAAGATTAGAAAGAGGAACCAGCCTTCTCTAGAGGTCTAATCTCATCTGCAAGGTCCCACACCTTGAGATCAGTCCCATTGTGTCATTAGAAATCTAGAAAGAGGAACCAACCTTCTCTAGAGGTCTGATCTCATCTGCAAGGTCCCACACCTTGAGATCAGTCCCATTGTGTCAAGCAGGGTGCAATTCCAAGTGATAACAAGAACCTCAAGCTAAATTTCATCCACTTCACAATTTAATGTTGTGTCACTTTGAACAATTAATTTTCAAGTGGGATGGATCTTGTTCAACATGTCGTGACAATTAATTTCTTGGGATTTCCTCTTTAAGGTTCTTAGGAAATTCAGATTTCAAGATAAAATGATAACCTTGATTCAGGAATGTGTCACAATTGTTAAGTATTTGGTGTTGGTTAATGGTTCTCCCCAGGGATTCTTCAATGCAGGCAAAGGTATTAGGCAGGGGAATCCCCTTTCACCCTATTTGTTCATCATTATGGCTGAGGTCCTGAGCAGGAACATTCTATCCCACCTGGATAGACAGGATCTGAAGGGGATCAGAGTTGCATCTACAGTGGGGCCCTCAGCTGTCGAACAGTTTGTTGATGAAACTATTTTGTTTGGTGCAGCCTCAATGGTGGAAGCTAGAAGATGGAAAGACTTGCTGAACTCCTATGTTGACACCTCAGGACAATGCATAAATTATAAAACAAGCAATGTGTTCTTCTTCAATGCTAATTTGGAACTCTAGGAGAAGGTTAAAAAGATTCTGAATTGTAATCAGGCCAACCTCCCAGCTACTTACCTAGGTCTTCCCCTCACTGTCAAGGAAGTGACCCCTGCATTCTGGAACACTATCCTGGAGAGAATGCAAAAAAAGATGGAAGACTGGAAAGGTAAATTCCTGAGCCAAGATGGTAAGCATCAACTCCTGAAGGCTTCCCTACAAGGTATCCCCACCTACTTTCTTACTCTTTTCAAAATGCCTAGATATATTGCGGACAAGTTTGAAAAGATTAAGAAAACCTTTCTTTGGACGGGGGTTGAGGAAAAGAAGAGGATTTCTCTCATCGGATGGGACAAAATTTCTCTTCCCAAGTGCCAAGGGGGATTGGGTATCAGAAAGACCTAGATGATAAACAAATCTTTACTGGCCAAGGTTGGATGGAATTTCCTTAAAGATGAAAAGGACTGGGTTTAGATAATGAGAGCCAAATACCTTCACAATGGAGAGAAGATCAGGATAATTGAGAGGGAGAGCCTTCCTAAAGGATCTGTTATTTGGAACAAAATGATCAAAACAAGAACTCTGACTCAAGGTATTAAGTGGAAGCTGGGAAAGGGAGACAAAATTAGGTTCTGGGAAGACAATTGGTTGCATGGGGCCCCTCTGTCCAACCAAGATAATATCAACACTAAAGCTAGAGTTGTCACTCGTTTTGGGAGGTTTGTCAGCAATTACATCACGGTTCAAACCTAGGGCCAAAGATAGTGGAAGAACATAACCGATTGCTGGAATGATAGTCAGCCTGGAGATCAGGGGTGTTTGTCTCTGCAGTTGGAATTGAGAAAATGTAGAATTCACTTATTCCCTAGGGAGTATGAGATGTTCTGGGCCCAGGATAAGAAGGGGGCCTTCTCGGTTAAATCAACTTACAATATGTTGACCAACAATGGTCAAGACAGCAGTTTGTGGAGGAAAGTCTTGAACAAAAACCTGACTCCCAAGATTAACTTTTTCTGGTGGTCCGCCACCCACCACAAAATCCTTACTACTGATAACCTCAACAAGAGAGGTTTCCAACTAGTTAACATATGTGTTTTATGCCAGAAAGAGGAAGAGTCTATACAGCACATTCTTTTCCATTGTGATTTCACGAAAGAGATATGGGGAAGGACCTTGGATAAACTTAGCATAGTCTGGGTTCTCAATGAAAACCTCAAGGATTTCATTCAAGGATGGTTCACTCCCTTTTCATACTTGAGGATCAGAGAGCTATGGAGGAAAATTCCCTTGCATCTAGGGTAGAGTGTTTGGAAAGAAAGGAATAATAGAATTTTTAGGGAAACGACTAAGAGTGCCAATGATGTCTTCTTCTCCTTTAGTAGGATGGTCTCAAAAAATATGTCCATCAGCACTTTGAAAACTACTAAGGAACCCCCCACTCAGCTTGAAATTTAGATCATTAAGAATTGGGATCTGACAGCAGATATGACCACATTTAACAATTCTAAGCAGCTTGTTAGGCAAAATACCATCTAGAGACCTCCCCACAAGGACTGGGTCAAACTCAATTTTGATAGAGCAGAGAAAAAAACCACTGGCCTGGCCAGTGGAGGTGGTGTCATCAAGAGTGAACAAGGGAAACTTATTTCTGCTTATACTGGGGGCATTGGTACCAAGTCCAACAATGTTGCTAAGGGGTTGGCCCTTTTATGGGGGCTCAAATTTGCCCTCTCATTGGGAGTGGATAAAATACAAATCGAGGGAGACTCATGATGTTGCTCTTGGCAAGACTGACAGCGGATGGAAACTTAAGGAGATAGGACATACCTATTGGGAAGGTAATAAAGTGGTCGATGGCATGGCCAACCTGGGTCAAAACTTGAGCAATTGGAGATGTTGGAAAAAAATGGAAAACCTCCCTACACAGATCCAAAACCTCCTTTGTAAGGAGTAGAATTCAATACCAAGTTATCCATGAGTTTAAAGCAGGTCAGTTGAGATACCCAACCTAAGGTTTGCCTTAGGCACCGTATTATTAAAGGTTCCAAAAAATTCAGTGGCGGGATGGCTTATCACCAGATCAGCTTAAAGAGAATTATAAGCCACCACCGTATGACATGTTACCAAAGTACCATGATGACTTGGATGCTTTGAGGGCTTAATCACATGGCCACTCACATGACCTATGGTTGGGTTAACACTTCAAGTCTCCGTAGAACCCATATTCATGATTCTCTCAAGGTCCGTAATCATAATATGGGTTGGCACTCTAATTCGCATAAGGCAAATTTAAGAAATTGTGTCATTTCAAACTGGTGAGGTGACAAGTTGCTCATTAATTATCATGCTTCACGTAGCTTGCCTATTCATATCTACAGTGGTAAAGATCATCAGCTGCAAAGATCTTTCTTATCGTCTAAAACTTTTGCGAAGTATTGTTGCTTAATGAGAATACGTGAGATAGGACCCGTACTGAACTAGAGTCTTACGAGGAATTTAGAAGGAATGAAACCCTATGGCATATCTTCCAAGAAGGTGGGGTGGTGTCATATTTGGAGTGCCTTCAGGGGCATGACAAGAATTTATCCATGTAATTTGTGCAGTCTTGGGAGGATAGACATGTTCAAGTTGGCAGAGTGGGATTTGAAGTGTTTGAAGAAGTCATAGGGCTAGCTACAAGTATGCCCACTGACAATGTGAAGTATAAGAAGACTAGCAAAGTCTTAGACCTGAAGGGAATGGCCCTGTTCTTGAAAAAAGGTGAAGTATTGCAGAGCCTGCAAGGTGGGTTTGACAAAGAACAACTTCCTAAACCTTGGGATGATGTCTGCCATATGATCATCAAGTACTTTACTCTTGAAGGTAGGTTTCACCGCTTCTTCCATTACCATTTTGTTTTGCTGAATCATTTTATACATAGCAAATTCATAAGCTTTTCGTTTTACCTACTTTCTTCCCTAGAAGTCTCTATGGAGCCAGCCATTGATCAACACAAGTTAGACCCTGAGAAACCCCCCATTTTGCTCCACCAGGGGCTTATTTATAGACTGTACAAGTTCCATTTAGCCCTCTGTCTCCCCAAGGCTATCACCGCTACCTGCATCGACAGCCCCTCTGTGACGCCTAAGCCTAAGCTGAAACCTATCCAAACCAGCCCTGTGATTATCATGGAAGTTACCCCTAAAAAATATACCCACTCCCACAAAACTACTAAAGCCTCTTTTGCTAAAAAGAAACCCTTTGTACTGAATAGCCCCAAGACTCAAAATGTTGACCATATTTGCCCTAAGGCGGCCAGCCCTAAACCTACCAAAAGAAAGCTTGCAATGGGTGATTCTAAGGGTAACACTCCCCAAAAGAAGTTTGAGGGGAAGGATGGGGGTAGCCTCTTTGTGAATACCAAGGATAAGCCCAAGATGGAAGTACATAACCTAGATACTGAGGCCGAGGGTTCTGTGGAAGGCAGGGATGGTAGTGAAGGAAAGAAAGATGAGGAGTATGTGATACCTCAAAGTAAGACTAGGTTTCTGTCGACTAGAAGGTCGACCAGACTGGCTACAAAACCTAACCCTGTGCATAAGGAGCAAGTGAATTATGTGGAGTCAGAAGGCTCTGAGGAGAACTCACATGGTAAGGAGAACCCATATGGTGAGGAGAACCTACATGAGGAGGTCAAGACTAATAACCAAGAGGAGACTGTGGATGAAGGCCCGAGTAATTTCCCTGAACTGAATGTTCAGAGGAGATGAATATCTCTGAGAAAATGAAACAGGACACTGGTAAAATCAACAAGGGAAAGAAGACTACCGTAAAAGGCAAAGAGACCAAGGACATCAAAAGTAGAATGACAAAGTTGGAGAAGAAATGCATGATCCTGGCTAGGTTCACCTCCAAAGTGATGCACATGTCTGCGATGACTCTGGCTATCATGCAGGAAATTGAGCTCACCAGGCATGGTATGAAGGACAAGGAGCTGAAGGAGTATGAGGATATGTACCAATTTCTTACTGAAGATTGGGAACAACTCTTCAACTAGCCTGGGGGGCTTTTCTATGTTTTTATGTTTAGTTTACTGTTTGTCAGCCGGTAAACTATTGTTTCTATGTTTTTTGGTGTTGGTGGTTCTTTTTGCTGTGATGGTCTCTTTTTGTTGACTCTCTAGCATGCCCTTGGGGCTATTGTGTATTGGGCTCAGCACCCTTGTTTTGCCACTTATATTATCAAAAACATGTCGTGACCTGTAGAATAATATTGAATGCCCATTATTGATCTGTCGTGAAACCAAAATCAACGGCCATCGCACACAATAACTCCCAGCATCGGTGTCTCCACCAAATATTCATTTTTGGGCCCATTTCTACGCAAGGGATATGTGTCAACATGTTGCACCTTAATAGCTCCATGGAGGCTTCGCTAGAATCAAAGATCCATGCTATGTTGAGCTAATGCATCATGGTTAACAAGCAGGGGCCAAAATGTATACTAAAATTTCCTTCAAAGCGGGTGACTGACGTTTCCATAGGGCTCCTCTTCTACAAATAACCTAGCAGGTCCCACTACTAGATGGTAGCATAGTGCTCCTCCTTTGAGTGCTAGACCATGGAACATTGAAACTAAGCATGGGCACGCCAAGTGTTTCACCTCCACGTAGTTCCTCTTTTGAATACTTCGGGCCCACCTTTGGATCACAACCTGACACATGGTATTAGGGTACCTTATCTTGAATGTTAGCAAAGGCAAGGCACTAACCGGTGAAGTAGATGGAGAGGTCGGTAAATGCAATGACAAAGGATACATTATTCAAACAACTTAAAGAAATGACACAAGCTAAACAAATCATCAACATAATGTATTTTGGGCACAAACTTTCAGAAACTTAAGTAAAGGGTCATAACCATGGGTAAACATTCTAAGGGCAAACATACCTCAACCTTAAGAAATTTCACAAGTCCTAACACATATCATGTTAAGACTCTCATTGTAGATCAAGAGTCTACCATGGCACAATAATACACACCCTCAATGTTAGAAGACCATCTATCAACAACTAATAAATCACAACCAAAATGCTCACTACATGTGATCCAGAGCTTCCCATGGAAGCATCGTTCATGTTCCCAAAAGATTGAAGACAACATTTAAAACACACATTTACACTAAACATGTAACTTGCCAAAACTACTTTTAAAATAGATGAGGAGACACCAAAATCCATTTCTAACTACTACAAAAATGATCTCCAATAAGGGTTTGGAAGGAAAGTCTCAAGCCTTCTAAGGCTTGTTGGTAATTAAGGTGTCTCAACCTTGCAAGTTCCTAATGTTGTATTTATTTATTTTTGCCTACTATTGTAATTTTCTATGTAAATCTTATTTTGTCACTTTGTGGGAGTTGGCACGGTGATGTGTCATCCTACATGGAAGGTGACTAGATGTATTTTTTGTCCTCATATGAGAAGGTAGGCGTCCCATTTTGTAGTAGAGGTATTTTTCCATGTGTTAGTATCTTTTGGGTGTTGTGAGAGGTTTATGACACGTAAGAACTATGACAGATTCTATGACATTGTAAGAGCTAGAAATAGAAGGGATGAGACAAGTGTCATTTGCATGTATAACACTGTAAGAGACATCTTTGACTTAGCCCATTTTGGGGCACCCAAGTTTGGAATATGACAGATTGTAAGAGAATCATTTATTAATAGTCAGTTGATAGATTCTCTTATAGCTCTAAGTGTTGTCATAAATGACAGACTTTATGACGATGTAAGAGCATTTGTCATACCTATTTTGGGAAAATTTGGGGTGCCCAAGTATGGAGGATTATAAGAGGTGTAAGGGAATATTGTACAAGTGTCATAAGAGTCAAACATGTGCTTTAAAAGTGTGGGGTTTTCACTCGAAAGAGTTTTCCCCACGTATATCTTGTGTTGTGAACATTGTACTTGTTTTTATGTGTTATTACCTTTCTGTTAATGTGAATCTCATAATTTATAATTGTAAAAGATAAAAATTTGCATAACTTTTCTTATTAGATTAGTGTAGGAAGTTGTTTACCTTACTTCCTTTTAGTTGGTATCAGAGCTTGATCACCTTTGGTTCTAGTTGTTGGGTAGAGATTTTTTTAGAGCTGATCTTCATTTGAGTGGGAGATTGTGCAAAGGATTTTGAAATCTTTGTTGTAGGAAAGAGATGGTGAGTACATCTAGGAGGGTTGAGATAGAGAAGTTTAATGGAGGCAACTTTGAGTTGTGGAAACTCAAGATGGAGGAATTATTGGTGGATAGAGATCTATGGCTCATAGTATCTAGAACCATCCCATCAGGCATGAAACAAGAAGATTGGGATCTGATGGATTGGAAGGCTAAGGGTCTAATAAGACTTTGTTTGGCCAATTCAATACTCCTGAATATCCATGAAGAGAAGACTGCAAAAGATATTTGGAAGAAACTTGGAGATGTTTATCAGGCTAAATCCCTGGTGAACAAGTTATTCCTACGAAAGAAATTGTATTCTCTGAGGATGGAAGATGGAGGATTTGTTGCTGATCACCTGAATACATTCAATATGCGTATTTCCCAGTTGACCTTTGTTGGTGTGAAGATGGAGGAGGAGGATCGATGTATGACATGACTGTGTTCCTTACTAGATTCATGGAACCACCTTGTTATGGCCATTTGGAGTACCAATACCACCTTCAAGATGGACGAAGTGGTTGCATCGTTGTTGTCTAAAGAGATGTGAAGAAAATCTTCTGAAATGGATAAGGAGGCTCTTGCAGTTTGTGGTAGATCTAAAGAGAAGGGAAAGAAAAAGGATAAGAAGAAGGAAGAAAAAGGAAGATCCAAATCCCACAGGAGATCTAATTCTCCTAGAAATTCCAAGGCTCTATGTTGGAACTGTGGAAAACTTGGCCACTTCCACAAGGAGTGCAAGGAGGAGAAGAAGATAAAGAAGAACTACGATTCGGATTCTAATAATTCTTCTCAGGATGAAGGAGAAGTGTCTGTCACTGCCTTGGAAACTCATGCATTTGAGGATGTGTGGCTTATTGACTCTGGTGCATCTTTTCACATGACCTCGCATCAGGGTTGGTTCACTAAGTATGAAGAATATGATGGTGGAAATGTGTACTTGGGTGATGATTCTCACCTTAATATTGTTGGCCGTGGAAGAGTCTTGATTCGATTCCCTAATGGATGAGTGAAGGGGAGCAATGGTGTTATGCATATCCCTGGTTTGACGCAGAACCTATTATCTATAAGTAAGTTGAATGATGTGGGTGTGTAGGTTGTTTTCTTGAATGGAGGATGCAAGATGACAAGAGGAGATATGGTGCTAGCTAAGGGTGTTTGGATTGGCACTCTATTTTAGCTTGATGCATGCATGGTTCAGTGAAATAGTGCCTCTGTTTCAAAGATGAGAACTTTAGAGTCTTCATCCTCACCATTGGAACCAACAACGAAGAGGACTGTTGCATATACTTCCGATGGTCATGTTTTCTGGGTACCTTAGGGTGCTCATTCTATGGAGATGGAACTTCCAGCTAAGAAAACAATGTTATGGCACCAAAGGCTTGGTCACATTGGTGAAAATGGTTTGAGGTTCCTGAAAAATAAAAACTTCGTTGAGGGTATGAATGATTGTAATCTTGAGTTTGATTTTTGTGAAGATTGCATCTATGGTAAACAAAATCGTGTTCAGTTTTATTCCAATTCTCACAAATCTTATGAGGTGTTGGACTTAATTCATTATGATGTGTTTGGTCTTGTTAATGTTCCTTCAATTTTAAAATATGTTTACTTTGTTTCATTCATTGATGATTACAGTAGAAGGACATGGCTGTATTTCCTTAGAAACAAATCTGAAGTCTTTAGTAGATTCAAAGAGTTCAAAGCTCTTGTAGAGAATCAGAAGAATAGAAAGATAACATGGGATTGAGGGGCACAAGACAACTCCGTATACCCCTTAGCAGAATGGAGTTGCAGAGAGGATGAACAAAACATTGATGGAGAGAGCTAGGAGTATGCTAAGTGGAGCTAGCCTTGAACAAAAGTTTTTGGTTGAATTTGTTGCTACCGCTTGTTACCTGGTTGACATGTCTCCTACATCGATGCTTGTTGATAAGACACCTATGGAGGTGTGGTCTGGTAAAAATCCTTCATTAAGACAAATTCAAGTATTTGGTTGTGAGGCATATGTACATGTGCCTAAGGAGAAGAGGTCTAAGTTGGAGAACAATGTTGTGGAGTGTATCTTCATCGGTTATGGCATTGGTTGTAAAGGGTACAAGATTTGGGATCCAATGGCCGAAAGAGTTTTGTATAGAAAAAGTGTGATCTTCAAAGAGCTCAATCATTTTGTTGTTTTGCAGCCAGAGAAAGAAAAGAAGAAAGAGGATGTGATTCATCTTCCTTCCACCCCTAAGGAAGTTGAACCAAAAACATTTGTTCGACCTGATGATGAGGAGAACTCTAGAAACTCTAAAAGTTTAGAAGAAGAAGAACCTCAACCTCAACTTTTAAGGAGGTCCACGCGGATAAGTCGATAAACTAATAGGTTTGGTTATTCATTGCATGATTCCAAATGTATTTTTGTTTTGATTTCTAACACTGTTGAGCCTAGGACCGTAAGGGAGGCCATGGATATGAGTGATGTAGATTCCTGGAAAGAGGCCATGGAAGAAGAGATGGCTTCTTTGAAGAAAAACAATACTTGGGATCTGGTGCCCTTTCCTGATGGACGTAAACCTGTTGGATGCAAATGGGTGTTGAATAAAAAGTTTGGTTCAAATGGCAGTGTTGAGAAGTTTAAGGAAAGATTGGTCATGAAGGGTTATTCCTAGATTGAGGGAATAGATTATGGTGATATTTTCTCTCCCGTTGCAAAGCTAACATCCATTAGATTTTTTCTATAACTTGTTGTAGCGTATAATCTTGAAGTTGAGAAGATGGATGTGAAGACAACATTCCTTCATGGTGATTTGGAGGAGAAAGTTTATATGTCACAGCCTGAGCACTACATTAAGAAAGGTAAGGAGAATTTGGTTTGCAAGTTAAAAAAGTCTTTGTATGGTTTGAAATAGTCTCCTAGGATGTGGTACCAAAAATTTGATGCCTTTGTGTTGAGTCTAGGATTTCTAAGATTGAAATTGGATCATTGTGTTTATTAGAAGGTTGACAATGATCGCATTCTCATTATTGCATTATATGTTGATGATATGGTGTTCATTGGGAATGGTAAGAATTTAATTTCTGATTTGAAGTCTCAGTTTTCATCACAATTTGAAATAAAAGATTTAGGGGCAGCTAGGTACATCTTGGGAATGGAAATTAGAAGAGACAGAGCTAATAGAAAAATTTGGTTAGGATAGAGTAAGTATGTGAACTCGATGTTGGAGAGATTCATCATGGCCGCTTGTAGACCATTGATTGTTCCTCTTTTGTTGGAGACAAAGCTATTTGTTGAGGATTGTCCAAAATCTCCTACTGAGGTGGAGGACATGATTCAAGTACCTTATGCTAGTGCGGTTGGCAACTTGATGTATGCTATGGTCTATACAAGACTAGACATTGTCCAAGCAGTGGGAGTCCTTAGTTGATTTATGGATAATCCTAGATGGCTACATTGGGATGCAGTGAAGAGAGTGTTTAGATACTTGCGAGGTACTTTCAAGTATTCCTTATGTTATCATGGTTATCCTACAATGGATTGGCATTCACTTTGTATTCAAGGATTTGTGGATTCGAATTGGGCAGGTGACACTGATAGCAGGAGATCCACCAGTGCTTGTGTGTTCACTATATTCGGTGGTGCTATTAGTTGGATGAATAAGCGGCAACCTGTGGTTACTTTGTCCACTACTGAAGCAGAGTACATGGTAGCAACTCATGCTTGTAAAAATTCCATTTGGCTTAATAGATTGTGTTCTGATGTTGGGTTTGATGCAAGGAAGATTACAATTTGTTGTGACAGTCAAAGTGCCATATGTTTGGCAAAGAATCCTACTTTCCATGCGAGGACAAAACATATTGATGTACAGTACCATTTTGTTTGTGACATGGTAGAGGATGGGAAGGTGAATTTGGAGAAAGTTGACACTTGGCGAATGTTGCAGATTCCTTGACAAAACCTTTGACCACATAGAAGTTTAAATGGTGTTCAGAGTCTATGGGCCTCTCGGCCCCTAGCAGTTAAATCTTGTCATTCTATTCGCTCTTGAAAGGTGTTCGACAAGTGGGAGAATGTTGGGAATTAAGGTGTCTCAACCTTTGCAAGTTCCTAATGTTGTATTTATTTATTTTTGCCTAGTATTGTAATTTTCTATGTAAATCTTATTTTGTCACTTTGTGGGAGTTGGCATGGTGATGTGTCATCCTACATGGAAGGTGACTAGATGTATTTGTTGTCCTCATATAAGGAGGTAGGCGTCCCATTTTGCGGTAGAGGTATTTTTCCATGTGTTGGCATCTTTTGGGTGTTGTAAGAGGTCTATGACGCATAAGAACTATGACAGATTCTATGACATTGTAAGAGTCAGAAATAGAAGGGATGGGACAAGTGTCATTTGCATGTATGACACTATAAGAGGCATCTTTGACTTAGCCCATTTTGGGGCGCCCAAGTTTGGGATATGACAAGTTGTAAGAGAATTGTTTATTAATAGTTAGTTATGACATATTCTCTTACAGTTGTAAGTGTTGTCATATATGACATATTTTATGACGATGTAAGAGCATCTGTCATACCTATTTTGGGAAAATTTGGGGTGCCCATGTAAGAAGGTTTGTAAGAGGTGTAAGGGAATATTGTACAAGTGTCATAGGAGTCAAACATGTGTTTGAAAAGTGTGACACATGGATTTGGACACCCATATCTTGTTGCTTGCTCTAGAAGCCTCCTTCATGCTTGTATCTCTCTATAAATACAAGTGCTTGGAGTAGTGTATGAATGGTTCATTTACAAGTACCGTTATGTTGCCGAAATTACACCAGTATTTGACATTTGTGAACTTCTGAAAGAACTTGCATTGCAAGTGTGTTGTAATCATCCTTTTAATTGATAATACTGTTGATAACTGAGAGGGGGGGGTGAATCAGTTATCCTAATTATTTCCCTTTTTGAACTTTCTTATTAATTAATGCAGCATTGAATCAAACACAAAAACATTACCATGAAATAAGAAACACATGACACAGTATTTTTGACGTGGAAACCCTGTTAAGGGAGAAAACCACGGGGTGATTAACCCAAAAATTATTCTCTGTTAGAAGAATAGGAAATTATAAAAATGGCACTTGCCAATTAGGGCTCACTGCCCGAGCACACTGCTCACAAAGAGGCCCACTGCCTACAAGGAGACACACTGTCTACAAAGTGATAAGAATCACAGTCTTGAACTGATTGGAAGCATCTACATATGCTGGAGTTCAGTTCCGGTTAGGCTCAGTACACTGATCTGCTGCACTTCATCTTTTCTCTGTTCTTTATTCTGCTATCCTTTCACATACCGGATCTTTCTTGCTACTTCTGCTCTGTTCTTGCACTTATTCGTATATATCTTCACATAATCACACACTTCACAACTAAATCCATCCTCTATATATATCCGCACAAGTAATTTCATCACCTTTCTAGTCGGCATCCGGAACAGTCTAGTTTCTTACAAACTCTGTTCTGTCGGCTGAATCCTTGCTCACCAAGCAATGCGGATCAAGCATATACTTGTAGATATCATTAATCATGTCGCCCAAACATGATTCATGCCTTTACAACCTTTACCATCAACAGTAACACATCCAGAAAATAGTCTGATACTCTATTAGTCAGTTCTTCCTCTATTCTCACTGTCTCTCAGAAATCCGGTACTCAACTATTCATATCTTTTTCCTTGTTCATCACCGGAGGCTAAATCCTTGGAATATACTACTCAAGGTAGTCCTCTTGACTTCCCCAAATCTGCACTGCACCAAGATACTTCCTTTGAGAGATCCGGACCAATCTGTCAGACCTTGCCACATGCTCTGTTCTTGTTCACCGGACCACAACAATTCTTCATTCTGACTTCCGGTAGAGGCACACCATGACTTGCGGATATGTGGGATGACCTTTGTTGCCATCAATGACAACAACCATGAATCCATATAGTGTCTCTTGCCAACAATCTCCCCCTTTGGCATTGATGGCAACACTTAGTGAAAAATGACTAAGTGTTTACATTATGCTCCCCCTTGGCTGATGCTCTATCTTTATATACAATTTCTGGAACTCCCCCTTAGTTGGATTCCTCATTTTTCACTGCTCCTCACTCTCCCTTTGACATCAATGGCAAAGGGTAGGGTCCGCACACCAAAATTTTCAAAAATTTTCTATATATAGCCGCATATTTACATACTCACATATACTGAAGAATGTCTGCAAAGGATGTCTTCAATTGGATCAGTTTTGCAGCCCAACTTTGCTTCATTCTATCCAAAATTGAAATGTGACCACTCAACAAAAATGCAAAAGCTTCTGTCCTCTTGAGATCTGTCGGATCATTTGTTTGGGCGGTGGTCTGAGCATCACTGATGGCCTCATGCATAGTTTCCAACTTAGGGATTATAATCCTTCTAAGTTCTCCCATCCGGTTAGTGATATTCTTTCTTTCCTTCTCAAGGTTCTTTATTTCACTCAAGACTGCAATAGTCTGACATTCTTGATTTACTATGGAGGAAGAGAGAGGATCAAAACTTTGAGATAAACTTTGTAGTTTATCCCGTTCCTCTTTTATTTTCTTATCAATTTCTGCTGTTGCCTTTGACCAGGATATACAAAATTTGTAAATGTCACCGCCATCCTTAAGAGCATTTTCTAAGCTCTTTATTCCAATACTCATATTTCTTCTATCATTAGAGATTAATCCTAATACTTCGGAAAATCTTTTATCCAAAAATTCCTTCCGGACCTTTTCTTCAGCTAATTTTTCTAGAGAATCAAAATGTGTATCAACACTGTTGACTAAGGTTTTTAGATTACCGGAAGAGGAGGCTGTCGGATCTATCTGGATTGATGGCATAATCTTTACAAGTACTCCGGAAGCAGCCTCTATCAACTCACAGTCTTCCATATGAGATTTCAAGAGTTTTTCATTTGCCTTGGCATTTGCAAATGAAGCTATTTTCATTGTTTGTACCGGAGAGAGAGAGTCAAAGTCGAATGGGCCTTTTAGAAGCTCCGGTTCATCAATCTCTAAAGTTTCTTTGCTCAAAAATTGTTGAACAGTTTGTGCAGCGTCTCTTGCCGGAGACAGATGTTTCTTTTCTTCTGCAGTCTTGGAACTGTCAACCTCTTTATCTTTCACCACTGCTTCCTTCTCCTGTAATTTCTCTTCTTCTTTGGATCCGGAGACTGTAGGGGAAACCGGAGGAGAGATGCTAGCCTGTTCATAGGCCACTTCTTCTGGAGTAGAGGGTTCCAAGTCCACAGCTGTTTCTGCACCTAAGTCCTCTACAACAGGAAGATTGAAACTTTTGAAGGCCTTCCGGAGGATCTCTTCTGTCTCTTTGGCCACCTTGTCAGTCTCACCAAGCATGAGTTGGTTCATCCTGGCTTTACTTCTGAACTCATCTTTGCAATCTTTGAATATTATGTTCATTGTCTTGGGATCAATTTGAGGGTATAGCTGAATAGCTATCTGCTCCCGGATCTCAAGATCTTTTGCATGAGCATTATTCTTTCTTATTTCTAATTCCTTTTCTAGGCTTTTAGGAATTTCAGAAATAATCTCAATAAAAGCTTTATTATAGATGTTCAAGTACCTTATTATGGCTTCTTGCAGGATCTTTTGATCTGCCTCATTGTAGTCATCATAGAATTCAGCCACCGGTTGAAGGTTCCCATCCACAGTGACTGATTTGACTACACTGTCTAGAGACAAGGTGGGCTTTTCAGAAGGTTCTTCTGTCATTTCTTCCTTGTCTCGGCCAGAAGAGGATTTACCGGATTCTTTCTTTTTCTGTTTCTTTATTTCTTTCACTCCTTCATCTGACTCAGTTTCTTCTTCATCCTTTTGGCTTTGATAAGCTCTTGAGGCTTTTGTCTTGGATCTTTTACCGGATCCCTGGACTTCCGGTTTTGAGCTTTTGGTTTTGATAGGTGTGGATCCTTTTGATGATCTGGTCCGGGTTGAGGATTCCACCGGAGCACTTTTCTTGCTTTTCTTTTCTGCCTCTTTCTTTTCTTCCTCAGATTTTCTTCTCTTTTCCCGGCTGGCATCAAGTGCCTCTTTTGAGATGCCTAGGCCTTGAGCAATGTGCTCTACTTCTTTTCTCACCTTCCTCTTTATCTCAGGTTCCCTGAGTTCTACATGTATCTTTACACTCAGCTCCTCAAAGGTTCCAAACCTTTCTGCCTTTGGATCTTTGGGCTGACTTAGCATGTGTTGAACATGCAGCTCCACTATTTGTTCATCCACTTCATACCCCATGGGCATGATCCATACAGTTCTTGGTTCTACTGCCTCCATTAGACACTGATCTGTTTCTACCATGAAGCATACTGTGTCTTTGTACTTTTCAACGAGGGATAGGGGTATTCTTTCTCTTGCATGCATCATGCTTTGGAAGTTCTTGAAGTATCCCCATAGAGCTGTGTTTCTTGCTTTAGCATCCCCAAGTCCATGCAAATAGTCTCTGATTTGGATGGCAACCAGTCTGTCATTCTGCCATATCCATCCACTGGATCCGGGAAGCTCGTTCATGAAGTAAAAGAAGAGACAAAGGATCAGATTGCCATACTTGAAGGAGTTTTTCTTGTCCTTCTTAATCTTCTGCAGATTTTCAAAGAGTTGGTTTACAAGAAGCTCACACAAGTCATAGTCTGCATTCTCCTTTAACATTTGATAGGCTGTGTAGATTGCAGTTCCCGGTACTGAATTTTCCCTACTGGAGTGATAGATTTTGTAACCAATTATCATAGATGCAAATTTGACATCCAGTTCAGTGATGTCATCAACTGTCATAGCTCTCTTGTCAAACTTGGATCCGGTTGCATCACTAACTGTCTGATTTTTGATAGACTTGAGAACAGGTAATCCACCGGATGAGTGCAGACCGGTTACAGCCCTAATTGCATCTTTGGTGATCTTGAAGGGCTTGTTCAACCATAGGAAGTTGTCATGTACTCTACTTAGTACATACCGGACCCATTCATCTTCTTCAAAACAGGGGAAATGAATGCACTGTGCAAAGTGTTTGTCCCGGATGGCTTTGTACTGAGGTTTGATCTCAAAGGAGTCATCTATCAATTGTTTGTGATAGATATCCATCAGTTTTGATTCTCCAAAGTCTTCAAGATTCGCATGGATGTAAACCCTAATATCTTCCGTGTGCAATACACCATGAGGAACACTAGAGAAGGCTCCTAGTGGATCTACCTCCAAGGATTTGTAAGGATGTTTCTTGAATGTGGGGCGAGGTCTATCAGAGATCTTAACTATATTCGGAGTAGCCATTCTTCAAAGATTTGCAGTGAGATAATGAAAACGGAGAATACCTTATGCGCCTCCGGTTTGCACGGAGTGGTTGGATTGATTTCTTTATGCAATGACTTCAGCAGGAGATCTTTGGTGTGCTTGATGAATCTTGTTGCAGAGCTCCACTTTTCGCTTCTTCTTGAGTGCAGAATGAGCAAATGCTTTTTGAGAAATCCCTTATATTGCTCCGCAAACCCTAATATCTGATGGCAATAAATGCTCGACCTATATTATTCCGGTTTGCCTTATCCGGATAGCTTGGAGTATCCCAGATCAATCCTGATCTATGAACATCATCCGGATCTTTCAATCATGAATAAATTGAGGTGACACATTACAAGAACATCCCAAACACTCTGTCCAATCCGCAGAATAAGACAATGCACTTCCGGATCTCTCCGGATCTTTTTGTAATCCTCTGTCATACCGGAGCATCTCCCGGAACAGGTCTTGCTTGATTGATCACAGCTTCTTCATATCTCCATGCGGACCTCTGAAATCTTATCTGGATCATCTCAAGACTTATATCTTTAAACCCTTTACTCCGCATCTTGTGCCACATCCGGCACCACTTGATTGGCTGGGGGAACAGGATTTTCTTTGAGTCTCCCCCTGAGCCAAAGCTCACTTTTTAATTTCTGGAAGAAATATCAGCACCAGAGTCTGGTGCGGATCCAACCTCTACATTCTCTGAACTTTTCTTCACCCAAATCTTGCTCATCTGATTCCTAACTTCATCCGCATTCATCTTTTGTTTACCCTTGTCTTGATTCTGATTATACACCGGACCTCTTTTGTCCTGATTCTTGCTTCTGCAGACTTTAGCATTATGACCGGACCTATTACAGATTTGGCAAATAACATTTCTCTGCATATTTGACTGATAACCTCTTGATTTGCATTGATTAGCCATATGACCTACTCTATTGCATGTAAAGCATCTACCTTTGAATGAATTGTTTACTTGCATATTTCTGCATTCATGGGATTTGTGTCCATACCTTTTGCAGTTAAAGCACTGTCCAGAGAAGGATGAATTAATCTGATTCATTCTCTTTCTACACTGATTAGCTTTGTGACCAAAGTGGTTGCAGCTGTGGTAGTATCCATTGAAAGATGGATATCTTTGAGCATTAGGCTGTCTTACCGGAGGTCTTCTAGGCCTATTCCTTGGATTTTCTGATCCAAAATTCTTTTGACCGGATCCGGAGCTTTCTCCTTTCTCATATCCCAAACCATACTTGTCATCTGTCCTCTTTTGATTTCCAAGAAGTACTTCAAGTTGGGCAGAACTTATCTTGAATTTTTCTTTATATTCATTTGTTGTTTGAAGATCTCTTTTGAGAGAGGTAATTTGATCCTCAAGTTTTTCTTCATTATCTTTGGCATCTTCAAGATCAGATTCAAGATGTCTGATAATCCTGTCCATCTGGTGGCATTCTTCTGATTTTTCTTTAAGAGATTGTCTTAGATTGTCTTCAACTTTTCTTTTTTCTTCAATCTCTTGAGTAAACTTTATAGTTCCTGATTCCATTTCATGTCTTAACATAATGACTTCTTTTGATAACTTTTCACATAACTTGGTTTGCTCAGTCAATTCTTCATTTGTATTGCTTTCTTCACTTTGTCTTGCCAATTGTTGGAGCAGCTCCTTTCTCTTTTTCATAGAGAGACTTAATTTGTCTTTTAATTCTCTCATGAATTCATCAGCCTGTTTGAGTCTTTCCTTTAATTCATTGACTTCAGAATTTGACTGTTCAAGATCCTCAAGGGCAGTCTTGAGTTGCTCCCTTAAACCATATGCATCCATTTGAACTCCCAGATCTTCCTCAAGCTGTTAGGCTCTATTAGGAGGAACTTAGCTCTGATACCAATTGTTGATAACTGAGAGGGGGGGTGAATCAGTTATCCTAATTATTTCCCTTTTTGAACTTTCTTATTAATTAATGCAGCATTGAATCAAACACAAAAACATTACCATGAAATAAGAAACACATGACACAGTATTTTTGACATGGAAACCCTGTTAAGGGAGAAAACCACGGGGTGATTAACCCAAAAATTATTCTCTGTTAGAAGAATAGGAAATTACAAAAATGGCACTTGCCAATTAGGGCTCACTGCCTGAGCACACTGCTCACAAAGAGGCCCACTGCCTACAAGGAGACACACTGTCTACAAAGTGATAAGAATCACAGTCTTGAACTGATTGGAAGTATCTACATATGCTGGAGTTCAGTTCCGGTTAGGCTCAGTACACTGATCTGCTGCACTTCATCTTTCCTCTGTTCTTTATTCTGCTATCCTTTCACATACCGGATCTTTCTTGCTACTTCTGCTCTGTTCTTGCACTTATTCGTATATATCTTCACATAATCACACACTTCACAACTAAATCCATCCTCTATATATATCCGCACAAGTAATTTCATCACCTTTCTAGTCGGCATCCGGAACAGTCTAGTTTCTTACAAACTCTGTTCTGTCGGCTGAATCCTTGCTCACCAAGCAATGCGGATCAAGCATATACTTGTAGATATCATTAATCATGTCGCCCAAACATGATTCATGCCTTTACAACCTTTACCATCAACAGTAACACATCCGGAAAATAGTCTGATACTCTATTAGTCAGTTCTTCCTCTGTTCTCACTGTCTCTCAGAAATCCGGTACTCAACTATTCATATCTTTTTCTTTGTTCATCACCGGAGGCTAAATCCTTGGAATATACTACTCAAGGTAGTCCTCTTGACTTCCCCAAATCCGCACTGCACCAAGATACTTCCTTTGAGAGATCCGGACCAATCTGTCGGACCTTGCCACATGCTCTGTTCTTGTTCACCGGACCACAACAGTTCTTCATTCTGACTTCCGGTAGAGGCACACTATGACTTGCGGATATGTGGGATGACCTTTGTTGCCATCAATGACAACAACCATGAATCCATATAGTGTCTCTTGCCAACAAATACATTATGCAGGTTTTGGAGTATAGGGTTTTTCACTTGAAAGGGTTTTCCCCATGTATATCTTGTGTTGTGAGCATTTTACGTGTTTTTGATGTGTTATTACCTTTCTTTTAATATGCATCACATAATCTATAATTGTAAAAGATAAAAATTTGCATAACTTTCCTCATTAGATCAGTGTAAGAAGTTGTTTCTGCATACCTTGCTTCCTTTCAAGGCTTACCTAAGGATTGTGAAGCTAAGCATCCAATGTTTTTCCATGTGACCATAGGCTACAACCAAGCACCCAACATAAGCACTTTCCAACTATATATGACCACAAGTTGAAATCTCTACACAACCTCCATATGACCAAGGACTTATTCCATACAACCAAACAAAAGTTCTAGGCCACCATATGACCAACTCCAAAAAAATGGTGGTTGACTCCAAGTAAGATTACAACATGATTTGCAATCCACTCATCCAACAAGCAAATCCTCCATTTTGAACTTCCACACATCAAAATTAGTGTCATTGAACCTCTCAATCTCCATCTTTCTAATTTTCATTCTCTGTACCCTAAAAATAAGATCACCTATGCAAAGATCCCATTCAAAGAATTAATACAACACAAGGAGCGTGTCCCCTCCTTCAATATAATACCAATCTTTAATACCAAATGAAAAAATGAAACTAGATTGTTCCTACACTAATCCAATAAGAGAATCAATGCAAATAAATTTAGATATACACAATACTCAACAAAGAAACAACTCAAAATAGAAGATATACCCTAAGAAAACTCTTGAATAAAAACCCAACCTACAAAGAACACTTATGTATAAATAGACAATAGTAGGATTACAATACAATACAAAGTATTTGTGCTCTCAACAAGAGATCTGGGAGATCTTCGGCCCCTACTTTTGGAGTCAATTCAATAATATAACCAAACTCTAAACACCAACATACAAACTCCATCTCAAGCATCCAATATATATGCAAAAGCAATCCAAAAAACCATCAATGGTTTCCAATACCATGGGCCAAACCAAGAGACCCAAATTGGGTGCCCAAAATGGTATCCTTAATTCTAATGCCAGACACCTTCTAGGAATAGTATGTAATTCCTAAGGTCAAATATTTCACTCACCAAGTTCTTGGGCACTCCATTTGGTCCATTCAAACCTCTTACAAGATTCTCTTACACATGCATGATAATTAAGCAATGAAGTATGTTCCACCTAATCCACTATGTAGCCCCTCTATTTCATATTCTTACATGCTCTTACATGCATCATAGATTCTTTTATGCATCTTTAAATGTCATAGATGCTCTTACACATCTTACACACATCATAATACAAATTCTAGGTGGTAAAATGTGTCATCCCAAGGAATCTTGAGACTCCTCCCAATTGAGGTGCGCTTTTCAATGTGGCCCAATAATTACAACAATCCACAATATTAAATATTTACAATGTTGCCCAAATTTCCAAGGTATATAAAACCTAATCCTAACATCAACAACCACAAAAATGAAGCCATTGCTTCTCTCTTTGTGTGACAATCGAAGGAAAAAATCCATGGACAGTTCCTCCCATGGTCTATCTAGCATGTGCAATGGTTTGTACAAGCCAATGTTCTATGACACTCCCTTCACTAAGTTTCGCACATTTTACATCTCTCAACAAATATATACATATATTTACAAATGTCATGCCAATAGTACCTCTTCTCCAACATGGCATATATCATATATGTATGAAAGTGGCCTTGGAGTTTGCCACTTTACAAATCAGAAAATGAAGTTTTCTCCCATTGAATTGCACACAATACACAAATATTATCTCCAGAATAGGTACCCCTCATGTACAAAGTAGTGCTCAAATGGGCCTTTAGCTCCAACCCATAGCTCCATGCATGTTCTCAATGCATTTACAAAATTTGGATCTATGGCACACAAATCCTTCATCATCTCCATGCCCACTAACTCAATAATCATTGTGGACAATAGCCCCTACCTCCTAATCAGGGCATCTACAAACTTTTATTATTCTTACTAGCTTGATATTCACTACAAAATAGTAACCCTACTAATATTATACCCACCTCGTCCATTTGGTTGAGCTTTCCTTGGTTGTTAATGAATGTCAATGCTTAATAGTTTGTGTACAACACAAACTCCTTGGAAAACAAGCAATGCCTCCACTTGCACAAATCTTGCACTATGGTGTAGAATTCTTAGTTGTATACAGAATACTTTTTCCTAGCCTCATTCAATTTCTCACTAAAATATGTGATTGGCCTACCCTCCTCACTTAATACAACACCAATCACAATTTTGTTGGCATCACAATCGACCTAGAAGAATTTATTGAAGTCAAGGAGCACTAATAAGGGCTCCTCACTCACCTTCTTCAAGAGTTCAAATCTCTTGGCAGTAGTAGCCCTTCAATTGAATCTATCCTTTCTCATATACTAAGTTAAGGGTGTGTAAGTCCCACTGAAGTTTTTAATGAACTTTTTGTATAAGCTAAACAACTCATGGAAACTTTTAATCTCTATTATGCTCTTTAGCTCTATCCACTCAACAATTGCTTTGACCTTCTTTGATTCCATCTTAAGTTCGAAGGATGCAAGTTATTTCTTCATGAGTGTGCATTTCTTCAAGTTTAGATGTAGTTTCTTGTCCATCATGTCTAGACCTACTGCAAGTTCCAAAGATGCCCCTCCCTCATCTTGTTAACTATCAAAATATCATCCAAGTATACAACCACAAACTTTCCCAAAATGACTTTAAAACTTTGTTCATCAACCTCATGAATGCGTTTGGGGAATTCATCAACCCAAATGGTATCACCGTCCACTCATACAAGTCTTCCTTAATTTTGAATGTGATCTTCCACTCATCCCCTTCTCTAATAAGAATTTGATGATATCCACTCTTGAAATCTATCTTGGAAAATTAGTGTGCTCCACTCAAATAATTCATCAAAACATTTGTGATTGGTAATGGAATGAATACCTAATGGTGGATTTATTTATTGCATGATGGTCTATATGCGCTCTCCACTCTCCATCCTTCTTTGGTACAAGTATTGTAAACACTATGTAAGGACTCCTACTTTCTCAAATTAGACCTCATTCCAACAATTCTTCATGTTTGTTCAATTTTGCACTCAAATCTAAACTCATCTTTGTGTCACCTTGTTCAACAAACTAGAACCCAAAATGAAATCCATATAGTGTGAGATGTTGTGCAACCAACAATCCTTTTCCATTGTTGATTACATTGTGAACTCTTCAAAAAATGCCACAATCTCTAGCTCCTCTTAGTTGCACAACTCTTCCTCCTTTTGTGTGAGCTTGATATAAGTTATAATAGTCCTACAAATCTCTCACCTCCTTGAGAAACTTCTTTGTTGATAACAACTTCATGTTTCCCTTTGTGTACTCCACTACCTTCATGGGTAACAATTCAAAGTTATTACCATCCTTTTGTAAGAGTTGATTATAAACCCCACAGAAGCCAAGAATCACTTGCAATTAAAACAACCTTCCACAAGAGAGAAGCAATGGATAAATTTCTGGTGCAGTCACGATAGGAGGGTTCACATAATGAACTATCTAGACTGTGCAGCAAGAGTAAACACAATGGAAACAACTCAAAGAAATAAAGTAAATGTAGATTCAGTCATTCAGTATATCATAGAATTCAAAATAGAGATCAGTCGGCAACATGAGGGCTTACAATTAGGGCTCACAGGCCCGATTACATACATGCGCAAGATAAATCTTTAAATCTCCTTCGCACAAAATCTAAACTATAGAATATGAATCAATTTTTAACTATTTTCCTAAGGATCTTATATATCATTTCCAGACCAATAGATTCCTTTGCGTCAGCCAAGGAAGATCACAAAACTCCAATGAAGAGCTATAACGTGTCCACAGATAGGTCAGACCTAAATGCATAGAACACCTCCTCAAATGAATGGAACCACGTGTGGACCCTTGGGGAAGGTCAGACACAAACCGCAGAACATTGAATGATGTGTCAATGAGATCCACAAGTCAAGGAATGATCCGCAAGCCTTCTCCTTCAGCTGATTATCAGGAACTATTAGAATGCTCTGCTCTAAGAAACAGTCAACTTCTGATAGCGATATCTTTCCGGTAACTGATCCAAATGCTCTGAATTCTTGATATGATGTAGGTGAATGAATGTAGATGCTAAGTCCAGATCTGCAAGATGTGAATTGCCAAAACTGGACCACAAGCTGAGAACTGCTACTGATTGAACTGCCTGAACTAAACTAGAAAATGAAAGAACTAAAATGCAAACAAACTGAAATGCAAATGTTTTTGGTTGATACAAGATTTCTCTTGAACCAGGGATGCTCCTGCATTAGACATCTGGGGTTATTGAAAAAGTGAATCCCTCACTTTGCTGGGGCTAGGGGAGAACCAAGACGGTCCACCTTAGCCTAAGAAATCCAAGATGAATCTTCTTCTGGTCTGCCTTTCCACTTCACAAGGTATTCTTTGTATTGTCTTCCTCTAGTGATGCGTCCAACTCTACTGTCCAAAATGTCTTCAATCTGTTTCAGTGCTTGTTGTGGTAACTACTTCTTCAAGTCTTCTTCCATGTTGTCACTGAACTCTGCTTCATGATACTAATAAAGATCTACAATGTTGAAAATAGGTGAAATACCCAATGTCTCTGGTAATTCCACTTCATATGCATTTCTTGAATCAAATTTCCTGAGTATCCTACAAGGTCCAAACTTCTTCATCTTCAACTTGTTATATGTCCCAACTGGAAATCTTTCTTTTCTCAAGTATACCATCACTTCCTCTCCAACTTCAAAATGCTTCTTCACCTGATTATGCACTGTCTTCATATGATCTACAAATTCTTCTACTTGTGCATTCCTCTTGTCTTCTGTACTGATATCTCTTAATTCTGTAACTCCTCTAGGATTCACTCCGGTAACAATCTCAAAAGGTGTTCTTCTGATACTCCTATTTACTGAATTATTGTATGCAAACTCTGCTTGTTAAAGAATCAAGTCCCAACTTCCGGCTTTGTCTCCAACCAAACATCTCAACAAGTTTCCCAAACTCCTATTCACTACCTCTGTCTGTCCATCTGTCTGTAGATGAAAAGTAGAACTGAACTTCAAATCCATCTTCATCTTTTTCCAAAGTGTCTTCCAAAAGTAACCAACAAACTTTGTGTCTCTGTTTGAAACTATACTCCTAGGTAATCCATGCAATCTCACAATCTCTTTGAAAAATAGGTTAGCTACATGCACTGCATCAGTTGTCTTCTTACAAGGTATGAAATGAGCCATCTTTGAAAATCTATCAACGACTACAAATATTGAATCATATCCTATCTATGTCTTAGGTAATCCCATTACAAAATCCATGCTTATGTCTTCCCAAGGTCTCTCCGGAACTGTCAAAGGTTTATACAATCCAATGTTGTGGCTACTCCCTTTTGCAACTTGACAAACTCTACAACTCTGCACAAATCTCTGAACATCCTTATGTATCTAAGGCCAAAAGTAAATTTCACTTACCAAAGCCACTATCTTGTCAATGCCAAAATGTCCTGCCAATCCACCACTATGCTTCTCCTTAATCAAATTATCTCTCATTGAACTTTTAGGTATGCATAACTGGCTTCCTTTGAACAACATATCTTCTTGAATGAAATAATCCAACCACTTACACCTATCTGCCACAATAGGTTCCTTACATGCTTTCCAAGGTTCTGCAAAATCAGTGTCTCCTTCATACGTGTTCTTTAATTCATCAAAACCCAACACTTCAACTCTCATCTCTGTCAACACGTTTCTTCTTCTACTCAAGGCATCAGCAACTTTATTTGATTTACCACTCCTATGCTTCAACACAAAAGTATAACTCTGCATGAACTCTACCCATCTCATATGTCTCTGATTCTACTTACCTTGACTGTTCAAATACTACAAATCTTGATGATCTGTATACAACACAAACTCCTTAGGCAACAAGTAATGCCTCCACTTCTTCAAGGCTTGAATTATGGCATAGAACTCTTGATCATAAATTGAATATCTTCTCCTTGCATCATTCAACTTTTCACTGAAATAAGCTATAGGTCTACCTTCTTGACTTAACACTGCTCCAATTGCATTTCAACTTGCATCACAATCAACTTGAAATACCTTATTGAAATCCGGTAATGCCAAAACAGGTTGCTCTGTTACTTTATGCTTCAACAACTCAAAATTTTTATCTTCTCCAGATGTCCACTTGAAATCTTTTCTGTCACCTCTCATTGTCTTTGTCATAGGGTTACAAATTGAACTAAAATTTTTGATAAACTTCCGGTAGAAACTAGCCAAACCATGAAATGATCTAACCTCTCCAATGCTCTCCAGTGTAGGCCATTCAACAATTGCTCTCACTTTCTCAGGGTCTATCTTCAATCCTCCCGCAAAAATCACAATTCACAAATACAATAACTCTTCCTTCATGAAACTACACTTCTTGATGTTTATCAGCAATTTCTCCTCTCTCAACCTCTACAAAACTTGTCTAATATGCAACAAATGTTCCTCTTTTGTTCTACTAAAAATCAAAATATCATCCAAGTACACAATTACAAACTTACCCAAGAATTTCTTCAAGACTTCATTCATCAACCTCATGAAAGTACTCGGTGCATTTGTCAATCCAAAGGGCATCACTAACCACTCATACAATCTTTCATTTGTCTTAAAAGCAGTCTTCCATTCATCACCTTATCTGATTATGATTTGATGGTATCCACTCTTTAAGTCTATCTTTGTGAAATATCTTGCTCCACTCAAGCAATCCATGATATCGTCCATCCTAGGTAAAGGAAATCTATACTTAACTG
Organism: Cunninghamia lanceolata; assembly: GCA_027924645.1. Classification (NCBI taxonomy): domain Eukaryota; kingdom Viridiplantae; phylum Streptophyta; class Pinopsida; order Cupressales; family Cupressaceae; genus Cunninghamia; species Cunninghamia lanceolata. Next base: position 5,916,002 of record BSBN01001560.1, read on the forward strand.
TGATCTTGTTTATTACTCTGGAATCAGTACACATTCTCCATTCTCCATCCTTCTTCGATGCAAGAACTGCAGGCACTGCACAAGGACTCGAGCTTTCTCTGATCAAACCTTTCCTCAACAACTCTTGTATCTATCTATTTGGTTCTTCATTCTCTGTCGGTGTCATTCAGTGTGCTACTTTGTTAGGCAAACTTGCTCCTAGTATAAGATCCATGTGATGACTGATACTCCTTATAGGTGGTAATCCTTCAGGCACATTATCTATATAATGTCTTCATACTCTGTCAGCAACTCTTTTATCTCCTCCAGTTCAGTTTCTTTCTTCACCGCTTCTGGCTTCTTAGGAATCAAGGCATAGCACATACTTTCCTATTTCAAACCATCCAAAAATTTCCTTCCATCTACCAAACAGATTCTAACATTCCCACATACCACATTTTTAGGATCATCTTCTAAAGGAATCAAAGTAATTATTTTCCCATTTATTGTTATAGTATATGTATTCTTTCTTCCATCATCATAGCTTTTCTATCATACTGCCAAGGTCTACCCAACAAGATATGACAAACATCCATAGGCATAATATCACACAAGACTTCATCATGATAAGATCCAATATGAAATTTCACCAAACATTGTTCACTTACCAGTACCTTATGATCATCCTAAATCCATGCTATCTAATAGGGCTTAGGGTGTTTCAATCTTTCCAACTTCAACTTAGTCACCATCTCCTATGAAACTAGGTTATCTAAACTGCCACTATTAATTACAACTTTACAACACTTACCTTCGGATTTGTATTTAGTTCTGAACAGACTCTTCCTCTATGACGGCCTCTCATTTGTCTCTACTTGAAATAGTGCTCTCCTCATCACCAAAGATTCTCCTTTCTCTGGATTGCCAACTGAACAAGGTGATCCAACAGGTTCTTCTTCATCATAGGTTGCTCTCCCACTATTCTTTATCTTCTTACTTGTACTACCTTGATTACATTCAAATGCTTTGTCCTTCACCTCCACACTTGAAACAAGTACCTCTGAATGTCTTTTTATCAAATCCTCTTCCTTCTCTTCTGTATTCTTCATTCCGGTATGCACTAGGGTTTCCTCTCCGGTAAAAAATTTGTCATCTCTCCGGTAAGCATTGTTATCTCTATCATCCTTTCTAACTGGACTGTCAAACTTGTTCTGCTCCACAAATGATCTATCATATCTGGAAAATGTTTTACCTCTCTAAATTACCTCCTCTCCCTCTCTGTCTCTGATCATGCTTCTTATTTAGCTTCTCTTCAACTTTCAGGGCAAATTGATATGCTTCTTCCAAAGATGTCATCCTTACCAGGCTCAGTTATTCTTGAATGTTCAGTCTCATTCCATTGATATATCTAGCCACTTTCTCCTTGCTTGCTTCACTATGTCATGTTCTTATGATCATCTTATGAAATTCTTCAATGTACTCCACAGATTTCTCCTTTTGTCTCAGGTTTTGCAATCTTTTCAACAATTCCAACTAATAGTCAGTAGGTATGAATTGATTTTTCAACTTTGTCACCATCTGGTCCCACTTTGTAATCTTTTCTTTTCCTCTTCTATTTCTTTTCAACTGAACTTCTTTCCACCATATAGCAGTATGTCCTTTCAACTTTGTCTTTGCAAATTTCACCTTCTCCAAATCTTTAATCTCCTCATATTCAAAGTATTCTTCCATGTCATTTATCCAGTCAATCAACTCTTCAGGATTCAAATTACCAATATAGTTCGGAACATCAACTCTAGGTCTCTTTCCAATCTTTGAAATAGCTCGCAACATCTTTATTTGATCTGATTCTTCTTCTTCATCACCTTCTAGGGTTTCACCAATATGTTCAATAGATTGACATTCTTCCTCATCATCACTTTCAACATTAGGTCTTGGTGTCAATCCTCTTCGCCTATCTTCTTCAATAGAATCCAAATAAATTCACATTATTCTCATCAATTCCAGCATCTCATCCATTCTATTAGCCATTGTACCAACAGGAGGAACTCTTTGTGGCGGCATCTTCCTAGGATCAAGTACAAACTTCCTCAGGTTCGGCGATCAAGCTACAATCAACAACTACCTTACAATCGGCAATCAGTTGCACACAAGTAACCTGCTTCAGATTGGCGATCTACTTACAACAAGATCTTATAGAATTCCCTTCGCTAATTCGCTCCAAAGAATCAAACTTTCACTCTCCAAGATTCAAACTTTTGCTCTGATACCACTTGGTACAGTCACGATAGGAGGGTTCACAGAATGAACTATCCAGACCGTGCAGCAAGAGTAAACACAACAAAAACAACTCAAATAAATAAAGCAAATGTAGATTCAGTCATTCCGTATATCATAGAATTTAAAATAGAGATCGGTCGGCAACATGCCAGCTTACAATTAGAGCTCACAGGCCAATTACATACATGCACAAGATAAAGCTTTGAAGCTCCTTCGCACAAAATCTAAACTATAGAATATGAATCAATTTCTAACTGCTTTCTTAAGGATCTATTACATCTTTATATATCATTTCCGAACCAATAGATTCCTCCGCGTCAGCCAAGGAAGATCACAAACTCCAATGAAGAGTTGTAACGTGTCCACAGATAGGTCGGACCTAAATGCATAGAACACCTCCTCAAATGAATGGAATAACATGTGGACCCTTGGGGAAGGTCAGCCACAAACCATAGAACATTGAATGATGTGTCAATGAGATCTGCAAGTCAATGAATGATTCGCAAGCCTTCTCCTTCAGCTGATTATCAGGAACTGTTAGAATGCTCTGCTTTGAGAAATAGTCAACTTCTGATAGCGATATCTTTCCGTTAACTGATCCAAATGCTCTGAATTCTTGAAATGATGTAGGTGAATGAATGTAGATGCTAAGTCCAGATCCGCAAGATGTGAATTGCCAAAACCGGACCACAAGCTAAGAATTGCTACTGACTAAACTGGTTGAACTGAACTAGAAAATGAAAGAACTAAAATGCAAATGTTTTTGGTTGATGCAAGATTTCTCTTGAACCAGGGATGCTCCTACATCAATTTCTATGAAGCCAAGAAATTGTATTAGATGCATACAAAATGGTGCATACAGAATGATAAAACCTTGTTATAAAGACAAGATTGAAACCCTAAGTCATACTAAGATCATGAAAAGTGTCTCAATTATATGGCTTGAGACAAATATATAAGTGACCTAAGTAATCTTAAGTATGCAAGTGTGAATAGGACTTAATATGAACTAGTTAGGTAAAACACCTTTTTCACACTAACACCCCCCTTAAGTGCAACTTATGGAGAAGCAAAGATGCAATGATGGATGGGTCTTGGCTACAAGGCCATGTTAGGTACCCATGTACAAAAGATCTTTCACAAACAGAGTAAAGGAGAAAAACCCATAAGGAAAACCCCTTTCCAAAAGAGAGAAAATATTGAAAAGGTGATGGAAGAAGTGATGGATGGAGGACTCAATATAACCCCCCAAGGACTACATCCAACACAAATATACAATGAATAACCCCCCATAGGAGAGAAAGAATGAGATGATAGATCCCCCCACAAAGAAGTAGCTCCTGTGTCAATGGTGAATACTTGAAGACAGAACACAATCCATTATCTACAAATAACATTTCTCCCCTTGGGAAGAAACAAATCCAATGGTGGATGTAGAAGCAACTCCCACAATCTGAATGAAAAGGGAATCCAAATCCAAATGTGTGTCTCAGAATACAACTCTTGTGACCTCATGGTGGAAAAAGATATCTTCTCCAAAATAGGAATTGAATGCCCAATCAAAGAAGTAGAATGAGGAGAGGAAAGATATTGAATTGCATTTGAAAACATTGAAGATATTATGACACCACTACCATCAGAGATGTAAGATAAACCTTCAAAAGTGTCCTCTAAATCTAAAATGTGAGACTCCACAAACAAGGATACAATGTATAATAAATATGAATCCTAATGAGATGGATCTAAAATATTGAAATGATCCTACCGCAAAGAATCACCAGAAGCTCTCAAACAACTAACTATGAACTCTGAAGTAGCAACAGGGGATGGAGATGTGATCTCGATAGGAGAAGTAGAAGCAAGAGAAGTCTCTATGTCATCACAAAAATTAAGACCTACTAGATATTCAAGCTCCTCTTATGTATCATCATCAAAGGGTATATTATCTGCATCATCAAGGGGTATGAGGCAATATATAGCAGGATCATTTGGGAATAGAGAGAGATTTGGGTCTGCATAGATCTCACAAATTCTAGTCCAAAGAATGTGTGGGCACTCAATATCTGAGATGGAACACATATCAACATTGGAACCAATCAATCCTAGGACATGATCAATCTTATTTCCCCATGCAAATTTCCTCCCAATTGTAAAACCTTGTTATAAAGACAAGGTTGAAACCTTAATTCATACTAAGATCATGACAAGTGTCTCAATTATATGTCTTGAGACAAAAATATAAGTGACCTAAGTAAACTTAAGTATGCAAGTGTGAATAGATCCTAATATGAACTAGTTAGGTAAAACACATTTTTCACACTAACACCTTTGTGATGGTGAAAGTGTTCTTTCTCCCATTATGGATGGTGTTATTGTCATATTACCACGGTCTACCCAACAACACATGGCATGTATACATAGGAATCACATCACAACATACTTCATATGTGTATCCTCCAATGTGGAATGCAACTCAACATTGTTCAATCACATTGATTAGTTGTCCCTTTCTGCAACAAAGAGACTTTGTATGGTGTGAGTCGTGTGACAATCTTCAACCCCAAATTTTGAATCATTTTCATGGACAGTAAGTTATCATTGCTACCTTGGTCAACAATCAAAGTGCAACACTTACCTCTTGACTTACACTTAGTGCAAAAGATGCTCTTTCTTAACCATATTTTTTCTCCTCTATTATTGAGTTGAGCATAGCTTTGCACATCATCAAATTCTCTCTAGCCTTAGGAGTTGCACTTTCTACTTCACTTTCTTCTTCTTCTCCTTGCATGGCGTGCACGCACTTCTCCACATAACCTTGATCATGCAAAACAATGCAACACTTACCTCTTGAATTACACTCAATGTAAAAGATGTTCTTTCTTAACCACATTTTTTCTCCTCTATCATTGAGTTGACCATAGCTTTGCACATCATCAAATTCTCTCCAACCTTAGGATTTGCACTTTCTACTTCACTTTCTTCTTCTTCTCCTTGCATGATATGCATGTGCTTCTTCACACAACCTTGATCATGGGTGACTTCTGGACACTCAAATGTTTGATGACTTATTTGTCCACATTTGAAGCAACTCTCATTGAAGCCTTTATTGTAGCCTTTCTTTCCTCTTCCTCCACCTTTGTTGAAGGTTAGCTCACTATTTGAGCTTTGCATGGTACCACTAAACTCTATGACCTCTTTCAGTTATTCCTTCCGCTATCTTGTTTCCTCTTTTTACCTTTGCCTCCCAACTCTATTGTCTACGAGAATTTTTCATTCACTTTGAGTACAAGCAAATAGACCACCTCCACAAAAAGTATGTGTAGCAAACAAATCTCATTCTGAATGGAAGTGTACAAACTATTCGCATGGGTGGAGACTTTTTCTTTGTCATCTTCGACGTGACCAATGTGAATGCTTAGTCTGAAGAATTATTTTGTGGTCCTTCACTAATGTCTTCCTTTAGTGCAATTTTTGGAGCTTCTTAAAAAAATTGTGTAGTTTGTTGGCATAAACCTCCCCTTGAGCCTACTGACCATGGGATCCCATTATGAGATCTTGTTCCTCTAAACATGATCTTTTTGAATATAGTCCCACCACAAGGCAACATTCCCTTTCAATTTCATGGCAAAGTACTTCACTCTTTCTTGATTCAAAGTCAAAGTAATTCTCAAGCTCGATAATCCAATCCAACAATTCCTCTAAATTTATGAAAAGGCACTTGGTGTAATGATCATAGGCCATGAGTTCTTGTTGTAGGTACAAAAAATATGATGAGTTCTAATCCCCTACTTATATACTATTAAAAAAAAATTATTCATCTACATTTAAGCTTTCTAAGTAGCTTGGGTGATCAAACATCAACCTGCTCCCTATGTTCACCAAGGCTATCACAAATTCTTCTTCTATATTGATTTCCTCCTCAAACTCAATATCCAATTCTTGTGTGCCATGTTCTTCTCTTTCATCTTTGTTGGCAACTTTAGTCACAGCTGCTCCTCTCCTTTGTGCAATCTCAATGACTTTGAGCCTTGCCTAAATGGCTCTCAACATGTTAACTAGATCTACAACACACAACACTCTATTTCTTGTACCTCCTCTTCCAACTATGTGGCTCATTCCTCTCTAGACCACTTGCAATGCAACAGCCACACAAATGTATTTACTATTATGGAGCACTCACACTCTCCTAGGACTCAAAACACTCGCTTTGATATCAACTAGTGTAATACCATAAGCAAGTCAAATGAACAACCAACAAACAAACACTTAACAACACATAGGAAAAACATATAAGAATATGGAGATTTACACATGAAACACTTTTTTAATTTGCAAAAGAAAAAAATACAAACATGTGCTACTAAAATTTATGGAACCCTTCAATCATAGCTACCCAACCCAATAAGAAGCACCCAACCTAAGCAAACTCTAGATTATAATCTACCCAAATTCTGAAACTTAGATATTCCCTCTAGTTCTTTAGCAAAAACCTTATTTATTCTATAACTCAAACTCCAAAACTCCCACTTGGTCATCTTAAAAGTACATGCTTATACGATAAATTGTGTGACTCTTAGTCTTCATCAACAAGCTAGACAATTAGAACTATGCCAAGTGTTGTCGATTTGGTGTCCCTGCCACTTCAAGAAGTGAGTGTAACTAGCCCTCAAAGGATGCACCAATTCAAATTACAGAAGAAGCAAGATTGTTGTCAACAAGTAAGCTTCTGATCAATTTCTAATTATCCAATAAGAGCTATCGACGATTGGTAACTTTTTAGAAATACCTACTAGTGTAACAACCACTTCAAGAAGTGAGTGTACCTAACACTCAAACGAGGTGTCGATTCAAATTCCAAAAGAAGCAAGTCTATTGTTGACAAGTGAGCTTTCAATCAATTTCTAGTTGTCCAATGAGAGATATCAATGGTTGGCATGCTTTAAGAAATATTTGCTTGCAAATCTAACTAAAAAACTTGCTCGTAAGGCTTGTGCTTGTGCAAATGAGCCTTCTTGGGACATCTTCTCAAAAGTCTACTCAAGATTGAGCAAGTTCAACTACTTGTATAAAATTAAAAACTTTGTAGAAGTATGGAAACACATAGTAACAACACATGGGAAAGGAAGATTGAGTTCAAACACAATCAACCATCTAGTGCCTTACCAATGTGTATTCATGTTTGTGCAGCAGCTAGGAACTTTGTGCAAGGCTTGCATAGAAGAAAAAGAACAACACAAAGAGTTGTGTAATTGACAAAAGTTTAAACAAAGACTTGTGCAATGATCACAAACGGTCCACCAACTTGCACAATAACGTTGAAGATTGCAAAGGTCATTAAGAAGCTTGCATGATAGTGCACAAGTTAAATTGTGTTCACCTAAGCTTATGCAAGGCATGCAAAACAACTCGATTAATCCAATTAAGTTTGCATAAAAGTGAAAGAGTTGCATAGGTCCACTCATCAAAATTGCTTATAACACATCACACCAACACAAAAACATTAAAACAAACAAGGCGTATAAACTATTCTTATACACAAAAAAAAACTAAAACCAATCAACAAAAAAACATATTTTTTTAGGGTACAAAATTGCTCAACCATGCTCTTGCATCATAATGAGGTAATTTACAAAATTATAAACAAATATTTAAAAGATAAATCATGCCTGACATAAAACATATATCAAAAACATATAGCTTCATATTTAAATAGCTATTTTTCATGCATGCATGGCTTCATAAAAGAATAATATTGGACAAACAAACAAAAAATTCACGAAGTGTAAAAGCATTGATGAAGCAGAAAAATAGTTTTAAAATGCCTCAAAGAGATGTGGTGTCTTGGGATGCAACGATGGTGGCACCTCTGCAATAGGGCTTTGAATGGTTTGATTAACAGAGATGACCCCAAAGAGGTAATGATTGTTCCAAATGGAATTATTCCTACAGCTCTGATAACCCCCTTGTTTGGACAACGTTGCGGGTTAGAGTTCCTATTTTTGTTGTATAGTTCTCTTCCCCATAGAGATCATTGATTCGGACTGACACGACAATCAATTGGACAATTCCATTCAAGTGATTCAAAAGGCCTCCCGCCCCCGAAGCCAATAATATGAAAGAAGAGGGCCCCCACCCAACCTTAGTAGGGGCTTACTCACCTAAGAAAAGGGAGAGAACATAATTTTAAGGGTAAAGTTTTTGTGGTTGCTATAGAGAAAGGCAAGTGGAGGTTTACAAACCTACAATGAAATCTCGCAATTTAAATTAATAGAATGAAAACCATTTACTAGTATATTTTCTCCTAAAATGATAAATAACTATTTTATTTTCATTCTCCTTAAAATTTAAAAGTGCATTTTCTCCTAAAATGATAAACAATTACTCTTTTCTCATTCTCCTTAAAATCTAGATGCCAAGCAATGATTTTCAATTACTACGAGACCATATTCATAAAAAATTTGGGCAACATTTTTTGAAAAAATATAGAAGCCATGCTTCTTAAGATCACTACATATCATCTAGAAGTGTATATAAAGAATTTTTTTGAAGATGAGATTATTAGTTCTTGTTAAGGTAGGAATTCTATTGTATTTGTATGATGCAATTAATTCGATTCAATTGACCAATGAGAATTAAGTAATAAATTCATTTAGCAAAAACCCTAAAGTTGAAAGTTAATTTTTTTATTCAATGATTTAATAAATGCAATTTATCTGTTGTGCTATTGGTCAATTGGGTGAACAGTAATGTGAAAAATAGAATTTTTTATTTTTTAATTATATTAAAATTCAATTGACCTATGATCATTGAGTATTAAACTCATTTTGCAAGATCACTATAGTTGAAGCACTGTGTGAGTACCAAGTTGACACTGTGTGAGTACCAAGTTGACACTGTATGAGTACCATGCTATACGTACTAAAGTTGACATTGTCCAATGGTCCGGATTTCCTCTTTCCAACGCCGGTCGTTCTTTTTTCCGTCAGTTTTGTTTTTCGTCAGTTGGCATTTGCCAACATACAAACAACCTGTGCTAAAATGGGAGTTTTGGAAGAGGGTTTGGACATCCATCAAAGCATAAAAAAGAGGAATTTTGACAGATTTTGTAGATGCAACAGCCCTGGTAGACATGTATGCAAAATGTGGAAGCATAGAGAAGACACGTGAATTGTTTGACAAAATGCCTCAAAGAACTGTGGTTTCATAGAATGCAATGGTTGCAGGATATGCACAAAATGGATTTGTTGAAAAAGCTTTAGAAAATTTCAAGCAAATGCAAAATGGCAAGTGTAAAGCCAGACTCCACAAACCTTTGCCAGCATCCTCCCTGCCTGTGCCAAAATGGGAACATTGGAACACGGTATGGACCTCTATCAAAGCATAATGAAACGGGGATTTTTGTCTGATACTGTAGTTGGAAATACTATGGTAGACATGTATGCAAAATGTGGAAGCATAGAAAAAGCTCGTGAATTGTTTGATAGAATCCCTCAAAGAGATGTAATCTCATGGAATGCAATGATTGCAGGATATTCACAAAATGGATTTGTTGAAGGGCTTTCAAAACTTTCAAGCAAATGTAATTAGCAGGTCTAAAGCCAAATTCTACAACCTTTGCCATCATCCTTTGCGGGATGACGCCGCCTTACCATAGTATCATCGAGGGAGGTTGATGGTATTCCAAATGGTGATACCCCCACCCCGCAGCAATTAATTTACATGGACTTTGGTTGACTGCAGTAGTGTGGAGGATACCGAGCAATGCCCGCGAGCCCACTAGCCTTTGGTATGTACCTCACAGGGGAGCGGGGAATGGTATTAGCATGTTGTTCCCCCGTTGGCCCATATCTCACGTGGTGGGTCCTGGGTAAACCCCAAGGGAGAGCAGGTATTGGCTAAGAAATAATGTACCACATGTGCATAGGACCATAGATAGCCTGTGCCAAAATGGGAGCTTTGCAACAGGGTATAGAAATCTATCAAAACATAAAGGATAGAGAAATTTTGTCAGATGTTGTAGTGGCAACTGCCCTGGTAGACGTGTATGCAAAATGTGGGAACATAGACAAAGCACGTGAACTGTTTGACAAAATGCCTCAAAGAAATGTGGTCTCATGGACTACAATGATTGCAGGATATGCACAAATTGAACTTTTTGAGAAGACTTTAGAAACTTTCAAGCAAATGCAATTGGCAGGTGTAAACCAAACTCCACAACCTTTGCCAGCATCCTCCCTGCCTGTGCTAAAATGGGAGCTTTGGAACAGGGTATGGACATCCATCAAAGCATGAAGGATAGAGGAATTTTGTCAGATGTTGTGGTTGCAACTGCCCTGGTAGACATGTATGCAAAATGTGGAACCATGGACAAGGCGAAAAAGATCATAATAAATCATAGTAAAATTTAGCAATTTCCAAGATTTATTGAACAAGCCTTCGATCTACTTCGAGTTATCATGACTTGATGTATCATTCTGCCAAAATGGAGTACCTTAAGAGCTCTCCTAGAAAGTAGTAGGAACCCCATATTGTAGAGTATGAAATGTGCAAACTGTATAGCCCAGGTTATATAGTACATTTTCTTCCCTACATGGTAAGTAATATACAATCCCACCACTGCCAATTTTGCAAAAAATAGTATACAGTTCTAAGTGTTCCAAAATCATTGAAGGAAGTTGGTTAAATATGAAGTTCATCTTATGAAATTAAAATAGCATCTATTATGTGTTCAACTACTATTATTGGAAAAAATGTTTAGATAGTTAAGATAGATAATTCACATGATACTCAACTGCATTGGAATCATAAATTTACCAAGTCCCATCAAGCTGAGCTTAAACAAACGATTTATAAAATTTATCTCAATTTTTTCAATCAGTTGTAGAGGAAACAAGTCACATAGTTCTGTATATAATCTATATTACAAGGGTGAGTGTTTAAGTACTCACCAAATACATGACCAACTAAATCTCTGTATCTGATAAAGCATTGGCCATCTATAATATACAGATTTGCAAGCAACAAATTGGCATAGAGTGAGAAAGCACCTAAAACAACCATGCCAATAATTCCCCAGACCAATCCTAGAGGCACTAGAATGAGGTTTGAATATCCCAAAATGTACACACAGTTGAAACTTGTAACTAAAATCAGTTCCACTTTTTGCCATGAATCTAAAAACCATCACAACAACAAAAAAAATTGAAAATTTATGTCTACAAAACACGCGACATAAACCATATATATGATAACAACGATCCACGCATTTAACAGACTATAAAAGGCCAGGCAACTTAGTGAAATGTGAGTAGAAATGAAATGGAAAAAATTATACCATTGTCAATTTTGTGTGCAGACTTGTGGGTAGAAAAGCTGGTTTCTTCCTGTTTCGTGGCCATAATGTCTGTAGTTGATTTTTTCATTAAATATTTCTGCGCTTTCGTTCTCTTCCACAATTTAGAACAGCTTTACTTGACAGCTCATTGGATTCTTCTCCACCACTGAATAGTTGTCACTTAAATAGAATCAATGCTTTATAGTGTTTACACACTTGCATATATAGAATTGGATTTCGCAAAAACCGAAGAGAGAAATGAATATTTTTTAAAGATGTGTCATCATATATACAACTACCACCACCACTAAGATCATGCAAAACTTGTGTTGCACAATCATTTAACCAACTTGCTGTAAAAGTTGTCAAAGTTGCTCTCACTCATAACTTTTTATCTGATATTTGTTTCTAGCTACCATTACATATCAGGCCTCGATGTTTATAGTTGTAGTAGAAATGCTTATAATTGAAGTATTATAAGTTGTTTTAACAATTTTATTTGAGAACTTATCAAACTACCTTCCTTATAATTTGCTTGTTTCATGGACAATGACATGTACAACTTAAAAAGATTGAATATACTATGGCATGCATGGATAAAGTTGACATTAAAGATGGATTGTTTGCTTTTAAATTAACAGAACTTTGCTACATATCAAACAATAAAACATGGGCACCCTTGGCATGCACTTAGCTTCATAATGCAAAGTGTAGTGTGAGTGCCTTGTTTAGAAAAGCATATACTAATGGGTTTAAATTATTTTATTATATCTCCAAAAGGTAAATGGTCAAAGTGGTCAAGAACCACCGATGGGACTCAAAAAGAGTGCTGGCACAATGAATAAATATGGTGTGTGAGTGTACAAGTGTTTGTGTCTACAAACTACTTTGATCTCAAGAGATTCAATTTAGTTTTAAATTTGCAATACTTTTTAACAATAGTAGAGGATACCGAATGTACTAGCACAAAGTGACACCTCCTCTGCATATAATTCAATTTTTGCATATTATAATGATATTTAAATAAAAAATATTTTATTATATTAAACAATAATAAAGAAATTTTGATATTTATTTTTATTATTATTTTTATATCTATTATTTTAAGTTAAAATGGCTTTCAAGTAGAACATGATTTAATTTCTAAAAATTATATAAAATTTTTAAAATATTTTTAATATTTAACAATTGTATATTACATTTCATTATTTGTGAGAAAGTTATAACTACTAACTAGTTTTACGCATCCACATTTTGTGCAAGTGCAAGTGTCGTTTTGTATGTATTGTATTTACAATTTTGATGGGAAAGTATATAATTATAATAATAATAAAATAATATAATTTCCGGCGGATACATAGCACCTACCCACCTGTCATTTTGATGGTGGGACCCAATTTGATAGTGTATGGCCGTATTTTTGCCTTGAAATACAAGTGAAATTTTAGGAATAAAAAATTTGAAATATTTAATTTATGATATTTTGTATTTTAAATAAATTATAATTTGAATATTATATGAGATTTTAAATAATGCATTATTATATATATATATAGATATATAATTTGGTATTTCACCCTAGAAATTATTGGTAGATGCAAAATTGTATCCACAGTAAAAGTCAATTTATAAGAATGTGCTTGAAACCATTTTTGTAATCGACAACATTTTTAACTTTGTAATTTCTTTGTAATTCTTCACCAATAACAGGGCGCTATTGTCGTCATTCTTCTTTCCATTCATTTCTTTGTTGTGTAAATTTCAATAATAGCAAAACTTGCACTTCAATAATTTAGTTTAATCGAATCCACTTTCACAAGCTTCAAAAGGTCATTTCAATAGATGATATGCAGAGGAAGACTCAGGTGTAGACTATGCACGGAGCCATATTGTATAAACCTTATACTATTTTAGAGCTCCCTCTCCGCTTGATTACCTTCCAAATTCAATTTGAGCCTAAGCCTACTAGCTTCTAACTAGTCATTGCTCACCAACTCAAGCATGAAATATTCAAATTTGCATGCTAGAGTGTTGTATTAAAAGACAAATCCTTGGTTCATTTTAAATTACTAGGTATCAACCATTCACATCACTTGAGTATTATCTAGAGCATTGCATCAACATGTGAGATCGTAAGAGTAGACATATACATTTACATTTCTGCTTGGTGTGTCTTCTAACTTGTTCCTCAAGGGTCTTGACTAAGGCATAAGGTGGGAAGCTAGTCATCTTCCCTACCCTAGCAAAAGAAATTCCAACAATGCTTCTTAGCACTACCATTTTTAGATATCACTAACAAATAAGATTCTGAAGACTTTAAGTGTAAAGATCAAAGCTACAAACCATATTTACATTTCATATTTTTACAATGATTTGTAGTTGTATGTTATTCACTGACCTTCTCACATGACGGAGTTGTAATTTGCTTGGTGATCATAACTTAGAATGCACTCCTCTTGATCGTGTCCTTCTTGTGTAACACGATGATCTGCTTCAAGCAGCATCCAACTGCTTCATTCTCCATAAGCTCCCGTGAAAGTTTCAATGCTCATATTGATCATTTTCTTTTCTCTGACTCTAACCGTTAATCTAAATGCTTTTGCTAGTAAATCTTTAAACTTATTAAGCCAAGAGGCTTCAACAGTAAGTAATTCAACGGTACAATTTAATGGCAAAACATTTTAATAATTACAATTTATAATCATATTAGTTGATTTGAAATTAAATTTTGAACATTTGTTTACACAATAGAATACAATATCAATCTCAAAAAAATTATACCGCTGGTACACTTGAATACACTTAATTTGATATTATAAATGACTTATTTTTAAGGTTTAATTCATGTACTTCTGAAAAAAATTATACCACTTGAATACACTTAATTTGATATCATAAATGACTTATTTTTAAGGTTTAATTCATGTACTTCTGAAATGAGTTTTTAAAAATTCAGGGCAAATTAAAATACCAATTTTGTCCTGAATGTTTAAAGTGAAGATTTTTTTATTTTGATCAAGCAACTACATTTTTAATCATTTGTAGAACTCAAAAACTTACATGCTTCGATTGACTCACTTATAAGTTCCCATGGTAGATTAAGGGATTCGTATTGTTTTGGTCTAATAATGTCTTTATGCCGTTGTTTATGTAAGATATGGTTCTTGTTTCATTATTGCTTGTCTTTCGAAATATAACTTTACGGAAGTTCCAAATAAAAAAACGGTTAAGGAGTTAAAATTCAAAAAAGTGACTTAAATTAAGGGGGTATATGATGTACCCAATGGCATGTGATGCTCACTACACATGCATTCAAAAGGAATCAAGAACCAGAGATATCTTAATAATCCATAGAAGAAACATTCTACCCTGCTAAATTTGGGTCAATTATTGCCGTTCAGAGTACACTCAAATGCCTAATTTCATGTGACAATGTGTGTTGTGAGAGAAAGAGTGAGTTGAGAATCTCCTATGATCAATGTATGAAGTCCAATAGACAAGATCCTTCTACCGTCCTCCGCCACAGTGCTCATATGCTCACATGGACTCACAACAAACTCAGCTTTGGTAGATTTCCCAGATGCCACATGAACCCTTGTAAAACCAATCAGTTGTTTCTGTGGCACCCCTCTGTGAGTTGCAGGAGGTTTAGAGAATAAGAGCATAACATGACTTCCATCCATGCTTCCATGGTTATAAACCAATACCTGGAATGTAAACTTGGTTTTTTTGCAAGCTGGATACTCATCAACATAAATGTGGTGGGATTCCACTTTGCTCTCTGGGGAAACCACCTCTGAAAGTGAATAAGCATGATTGTCAAAAACAGGGATAAAAAGTTCTTTGTTTGATGATACAAACTTATAAGAATAATTTGAATAACTCAGTCCATAACCAAATTTGAAGACGGTTTCCCCTGTATAGAATCGATATGTTCGGCCTGGGTATCCTATAGAAGGATTAGCACGCATATTCATAACATTCATGGGCACTTTGGTGAAGTCTTGAGGGTACCATGTAACAGGCAACCTGCCACCTGCAATGCTTTTATAGTTAATTTTCTTGCACAACCAAAACATAAGTTTCTGTTATGTAACATACATGATGGTAGCGGCTGATGGTAAAGAGAATCATTTGTATTCCATTTGGTTAGTACATACATGGTATTTTTTATGTATTGTTTCTACTGGTAAAAATAAAAGTAATAATGTAAAGACGTTTCCAAAACAATAAAGAGGAGGTGAGACATTCCACACAAAAAATTGATATGAGTCATGTGAGGCTAGTGTTTCACTAACTAGCCCCTGTAAGGATGACCCCTAGCCATCATATATGGTAAATAACCGTCTTCAACTCACAAAATGTCTCATATCTGTTTAATTAGACCCAAGCTCCATAGAACATAGAGGTAAAATTGAATAAGCAACCATCTAAATGTGAAGATATTCAAGAAAAGGTATTCAGCCTAACCTGGATTGTAGTCTCCAAAAACAACTTCCGCTAGTGCTTGGCCACCAGCTTCTCCTGGGTAACCAATCCACAAAATACTAGATATGTGAGGATCTTCTTTTGCAAATGAGACATCTACAGGCCCTCCACACATGAGAACAAGGACCACTGGTCCTTTAGAAGCCCGTGCAACTTTAGAGATTAGTTTTTGTTGCTCTCCAGGCAGAGTGAGATTTATGCGATCACGGTCTTCTGTTTCCTGAGTTTGGTCCAATCCCATAATCATGATTACAGCATCAGCTTTTGCTGCAATCCTTGCTGCTGCTTTAAATCCATCAGTGGAAGTGCAATTCACATACTGACATCCTGGAGAATATGATATTCTCTTGACGTAACTCTGAAGGCCTACAAGGGGAGTTATAATTTTGCAAGGAGTACCTACAAGGTCAAAGGCAAACATCCTCATTAATAATTCAGAATCTAAGATTATGATAAAAGGGGTGCTTGTGCATTTTACTACTGTGTGATTCATTCTGGTATGGAAAACTCTCTTGCCAGGTACCCCAAGGTAAGACTACTGGACTTTTACAATTCCCAGAGCTGGGGTAATTCCTCTTGCTAATTGGATGCAATCCAAAGGTCTTCTATCTGGAATGGATATTAATTGCATGGCCCTACTAGAAAATGTACTCCCAGCTGAGCTTTGGAATCAGGTGTCCTACTAAGCACGGGCCAGTGTTTGAGCCCTGAGCCTCACCAGATAAAATTTAAAAACCTACTAGAATAAAAACCTCAATGGCAAATAGAAATTCTGTAACACACCTGCATAATCACCAAGTGATGTATTTAATGCATTTGCATTAGGTCCTATTAGTGCTAGGGAGGCCATTTTTGACTTCAATAACGGCAAAGTATTGTCCCTGTTCTTCAAAAGCACGATCCCTTGTCTAGCAGCTTCTAGTGCCAGGTGACGATGCTCATCGGAACATACATCTTGGTGCTTCAGATTAGCATATTTTTGACAGTTAGGGTCGCCATCAAAGAGACCAAGACGAATTCGCACAGAAAATAAATTAAAAAGGGCTCGATCAATAGATGACTCATGAAGCTTTCCCTTTTGGATTGCCGATAATGTGTAACGAAGCAAATATGTTCCACAGTTAATATCCATTCCTGTAAATAGAGGCAATGGCACACATGGCAATGTTTTCATCAGAGGTACACTTATGAAAATATTCATACTTTATTTGTCCTATATAAAAACATGCTAGCCAGATGCATCAACTGCTTCATTCGGGTGTAACAAACAGGCACCAAACAGGCCTTCATTCAGTGAGGCACCTTCAAAATTGTAAAGGCAATCAAGCTTCAAATCTTAATAGAATAACTGCTGATCCTACCTGCTTTCAAGACATCTGCAACTGCATCTTCAGGGGTATTTACATATTTCTGATTCTCATAAATGACTGCAACAGCATCACAGTCAGAAGCAATATACCTGAATGGTTTAATGAAGATGATAAGTGCTTCTGTAACTGAGAAAAATTTCTGTAACATATATAAAACATTTTATAATCTATGTAACGGTTATTTCCAAATATGTAGTTTACAACAGCACAATTGAGTTTCAGTCCAAGAATCAATAAAATGCTATTAGAACTCACCCGTCAAATTGCCACTCAGATCTTATCGTTTTGGAAAGGAAGTAATGATTTGCACAAGCTGGGACTCCATTTACCTGATTGTAGGAGCACATCATACAACTTGCATGACCTTCTTCCACACAGCTCTTGAAGGGTGGTTGGAAAGTATCTTCCAAGTCCTGTTGATTAACCTGCAAGCATAAGCAATTTAAATAGGACCAAATACATAATAGATGATATACTGAGCAAGGTGCATACTAGATTTAGCTCTAAGGAAATAAGATCAGGAAGAATCGATAGTTGTGCTATACAAATTTAGAAAACCAAATGAATGGACTCTTGGATTTAATCCCAGGGTCAAACATAAAACAAGCCTCATTGATCCATACCAAACGAAAGAATGAGAATTAGATGTCAACTGCAATTCATGTACTTAAACATTGTAAATAATAAACCTCTTAAATTCATATTAGTTCGGTTATACTTATTTTGGTTAACTACATTCTTTAATATTCTTAAGGTTCCTAGTAGAATCTCCAACGTAGACCTAGCACAAGAAGCAGGAATAAGAGAGTCAAATTCAAATTTTTTGCCTATCAGTAACTGATAAGATCCACACATATAATAATGGAAATAAGGCAAGGGATAGTGCTTTTGCCTGTGGGCCAAAATGCCCTAATATCCAATATATGCAGAAATAGAATAAACCCTTGAGGTAGGGTAACACCATACAATACTCCTTAAAGAAGAAGCCACTCCATGCTATATCTCCAAGAAATCCCAAATACAATATCATACTGAACACACATATAATACAATGATAATCACCTCCTTTATATAGACCTCCTCCTAATAACATAGTGGATCGGTAATCCCAATGAAGGCCTACTCATCACCTAATATAATTAATTACACAAGTTGTCCACATGACCCAATATAACTAACTTAAGGGATGTGTGCCACATGTCGGCATCACCACCCACGTAAATACATTATAATATCATATCCCTAGGTGCATAACAGTAACCATCCAACACCATTTATCTACAGGTTGAAAACTGTCCTGCCCATCTATTTAGTCCATGAAAAGAGCCAAAGGGGTTTCCCTATACACAGTGCACACTACCCTAGTTGTCTAAACCTGATACCCAAAATTTGTTTACAGGTAAGCTATGAAGCCTGATGCGAATTGCCATAAAAAATCCTTGCAATTGGAATACTCACTAAAGAAAGGACAGTACCTTTCAGATTTCATCTTAGTCCAGCTCATGTATATTTGTCGTCAAGCTTATGTTAACATTTGTCATCACAAAGTTTCTACACATCAGCATTGTGATTATCTAAACTTTTTACCATTTCTACATCCATGCCTAATCTTTTCTTCAAAAGATCATATGACCCGAGTTTGAATGAGATCTGAAAATGAGCAGAGCCATCTCTGTGCGGAATTTCAAACTGGTTATGAAACTCACATAAACATTAATCGATGAGATTTCTTAATTGACATTTTTAGCTGAGATGGGTTCCATAAATTTGTATCCAGTCAAATTTTTACAGTGTTATTAAGCATTTTTAGTCAAATTCATGGCAATACTTACCACAGATTCACAACTAGAAAAGTATCACACAAGAGATAAAAGTTTGGAAAATTGGAAGAATCAAAATTCTTCTTACAAAGAATGCACCTGTTGAGTCTAAACAAGGAAAAAATTTATATCTCGACCAATATTAATGGGGAAACATATCTTAGGGATAAAATGGGATAAAATCCTTGGAACATTTTTTCCTAGTACAAGAGAATAATCCAGATTGGTAGCCAATCTAGGCTGCTTGTGAGCTTTGCCAACTTAAAGGAGAATTGAACTTGAAAACATAATCAGAAATTTTAAAAACAAATTTACTCAAAAGTATATAAATACATCTTATAATTGTAGATTTTGAGGAGGCTCTGCATTGTGCAAACTTTATGGTTTGGATTTGTACAGATTTAGGGTTTCCAGGTTGGGCTTCCTGTCTTGTCATACCACTTCCGCATGACATTCTAGGGTTCTCGCATTAAGTTTGCCATTAATGCCACCCTCAGGATAGATTCAGGCTTTAAATATGGCTCTTGTCTAGCATTCTGCAACTTTGGTCGTGAATGGCAGAGAGCATGGTCTCCAAGAGAGCAAGGAAATTTGTCCCTGAAGTTTATGACAAGGTAATGACCATAGTAACTCTGTTCAGAATGTAGATGTTTATTTATCCATTAATGTTGTTGATTCTGTATATCAATGGTATGAAAATTATAGTTTAATTCCTTGTTGTGCTGGTCATATTCCTTCAAAGCAATCTCTTACTACCTAGCTTAAACATGTTTGGGAGCCCCATGGTATCGAGCATGTGGGCATCCAAAGGCTTACTAAGGGTTTTTTCTTTTTTTTTTCAACGAGCCACAGCAAGTTAATGCTCTCTTGAACGTTCTAGCTGTTGGTACATGTGCAACAACACCCTTTTAGTGTCATCTTGTTGGACTTGGGACATTAAGGTTTTGAAACAAGCCTCACTTAAAGTCCCCATGTGGGTTGAGCTCCTGGGCTTCCCCACTCACTTTTGGGCTTTCCTTGAGCAAACCACCCAACCAATAGGGCATTTTATATGTCATGAGCCAGACAGATTTTTTTGTGACTGTCCCTACGGTCTACATCAAAGTGGAACTCACCACTAACCTGAAAGAATCATTGGAGATTCAAGTGAGCTCCCTTCGCTTTATACAGAAGGTGGCTTACATTAACCTGCCTAATATCTATTTCAGGTGTTAAGCTCTTGATCATAAGATAAGAGATTGTTCTCTTATGCCCCCGCTAGCCCCTAAACCAGCCTCTGAAAACCCTGCATCGGCCACTAAGGACGAGATTTGAACCACTATTGGAGGTTAAAAAACCCTCGTTGAGTATGAAAATAGTCATACCAAATGACATGACACATATTGTCAAAACTCATCAATATGTCCACAAAAATGAGCCAAAGCCCCTATTCCATGTGGCCCTCCAAACCCAAGCCACTCAAGATTTGTCATCTCAAGACCAATTTTGGGACTTCCTCAATGGTTTCTCAACCCTCTAGGTGATAGCATAATCTACCTCGCAACAACGGCGATTCACCAAGGGGGAATAGTGGCGGCAAGTGCCACTCTATCTTGCTGGGTGATTTTATCATGCCAAACTAGCATACTTTTCTAGGCAATAAGTTTTGTTGTTTTAACAAACGATGATAGTCAGAGCTCTACATGGGGGGATCCTCCACACAAAAGTCATCTCATGGACCATATATGACCTCCCAAATGCTTCTTATAAGTTCGCTATTAGGTTTGCTTGTTAGAGACTTGGCCTTTTTGATGTGATTTGCCTTCAAGAAGTTAAAACCTATGGTTCTATGTTGCATATGACTTTAAAGACGATGCCTCAATAAAGAGGATGGTCATGGTGGTGCAAGTATTTTCCTTTCCCCTCAATTTGTTTCTTCCATCGTATCTTTCGGGGAAGATCCAATGCACTATTCAATGTGGATTAGCTTGACATTGATGGTTGCTCTATGGGCCTCACCAATGTTTACGTGCCTAATGATGGTCCAGAAAGAATCCCATTATGGAGATGGTTTGCTAACAGCCTGCCCCTTTCCAATTGGTTGATTTGTTCTGAGTTTAATATGATTGAATACCAGAGGATGAAGAAGATGCTCTACCAATCAGATGGTGCATCAATGAGCATGAAGATTGGTTTTATTTTGGATGTGTCAGACTTCGATTTCCAACTATAATCTCACATATCAAATCCTTGGTTTACATGGTCTAACTTCCACGCAAGTTCTAAATGATAGGATTAGGGGACTAGGGTATTATTGTACACCTTGCAAATCCTAAGTCTAGTCCAATTACTCAATATTTGTATAATATTGTAAATAATGTGCCCACATGGAAAAGGGCATAGTTGGCACTCTCCACCATATGTCATTAGTCTTGTGACAGTTGTAAAAAGTCATTGGGTAGGGGGTTACTAGGTGGACTATGACTAGCATCTTTGACCGGATATTAATAGCATGTGTAAAAGGTGTGTAAGTGACAATAACTACACCTACATAGAGCATTTGGGAGTTACTTTCACCCCACTTGTGTCTCGGGAGTCAAACTGATCAATTGGGAGTTACATTCTATTTGTGGAGGAGTTTACACTTGGAGATGGGGTGCATGGGTTCAATGTTGACTTACCTTCACTAGTCTTTGGTTCATGGTTTTGAGCCCATGGTTTTGGATAATTATTCTTGGTTTCTTGGGTCTCCTTGGCCTATATATATAGGGCTTCTTAAGATAGAAATTGTATGTCATGTTTTATGCAATGTTATGCTGCCGGAATTTCTTTAGAATTAATGTGTAGACCTCATTGTAGCATGAAGGCTTTGATATTGTATTATAACACATTGTTGCTGATAATAAATTGGGTGTGTGCTTTGGAGGCTGGGTTTTCCCAGGATAAATAGCATGTACTGTGTGATTTGCTCCTCTTCTTCTTCTCTTCTTCCTTTCTTGTTCTTTATCTAGTGTTGTTACTCTATTAAAATTTTATTAGCTTTGGAATACTTGAATTGCTCTCCTAATTGGATTAGCTAGGAATTATCACATTTTCTTTTCATTTGGTATTATAGCCTAGCAAACTTGAGGTATCTGTGGGAGGATTTAGCTGTGTAATTAATCCTTGTTTCAGTGGGAGTTTTGCAATGTGATCTTGTGTTTCAAGAACAGATATGACAAGCACATCTAGAATGGAGGTTGAGAAGTTCAATGGAACCAACTTTGAGCTTTGGAAGCTCAAGATGGAGGATCTGCTCATGGATAGAGATCTATGGGTAGTAGTTTCAGGACAGTAACCATCTGACATGAAAGACAAAGACTAGGTCATGATTGATAGAAAGGCTTTGTTCAACTTTACCTTGAATATTCAGTGCTCCTAAATGTTTCAAGCAAAACCACCACTGGAAGCCTCTAGAAGAAGTTAGGGAACTTATACCAGACAAAGTCCTTTGTCAACAAGCTCTTTCTGCAAAAGAAGTTTTACTCCTTAAGGATGAGTGATGGAGACTTTGTGATGAAGCACTTAAATATGTTCAACGACATGGTGAACCAGTTGGCATCAATGGATGTGAAATGAACAAGAAGGACCAATGCATAACCCTCCTATGTTCTTTGCCTAATACGGGATACAACCTAGTTATGGCAATCAGTAGCAGTGTCTCAAAGTTGAATCTCAATGAGGTAGTGGGTGCATTACTCTCAAAGGAGATGAGCCGGAAAATTTCAAAATCGATCAAACATGCTTTGACCATCAAAGGCCATTCCAAGGACAAGAGCAAAGGCACGAACAAACAATCTAGATCTAAGGAAGATCTAAGTCTCTTGGCAGATCTAAGGTCAAAAGTTGGAACTATGGTAAGACCAGCCACAATTAAGACTACAAGGAGAAGAAGGGCAAGATGGGGTCAGAGAATAATTCAACCTCTCATGATGACACTAGTGATGTGTTCATTGTAGCCCTTACTACACATGTATGTAAGAATGCATGGTTGATTAACTCTACTACATCTTTTCACATGACTCCCCTCAAGTAGTTTGCAAAGTACGAGAGCAACAATGGTGGAAGGATGTACTTGGAAGATGATTCTTCTCTCAAGATTGTTGGTCACAACAAAGTCATGCTTGCCTTCGCAGATGGGAGGACCAAATCCCTCTTTAGTGTTCTACACATCTCAGGTTTAGCAAAGAACATCTTGTCTGTGAGCAAGATGAATGATCTGGGTGTGCATGTGATCTTCAACAAAGATGGTTGAAAGATGGTGCGAGCCATGTTTTTAGCTAAGGGAGTTCATTCTGAAACTATGTTTCATTTGGATGTGAGCACCATTGAATGCAATAGTTTTGAGGTTCTAGTTTCTAAGAAACAAAAGATTTCTGCTGAGAAGACCATGTTGTGTCATGAGCATATAGGCCACATTGGTGAGAAAGGCCTAAGGGCCTTGAAATGTAAAAACTTAGAAGGGATAACAAATTGTTCCCCTAGATCTATAAAGATTTTAGACTTGATTCATAGTGATGTTTTTGGTCCTGTGGATGTACTATCTCTAGGAAAATGCATGTACTGTGTTTTTTAATTGATGAATTCTCCAAGAAAACATGGGTCATAAATCCGAGGTCTTCTCAAAGTTCAAATAGTTCAAAGCTCTTGTTGAGAACCCAACAAAGAAAAAGATCAAGGTGTTGAGGGCAAATGATGGTGGAGAGTTCTATTCAATAGAATCAATAGTTTTTGCAAGGAACATGGCATAGCGACGCATAAGACAACCTCATACACCCCTTAGCAAAATGGATTTACAAAAAGAATGAACAAGACAGTGACAGAGAAAGCTAGGAGTATGCTCAATGGAGTTGGTTTGGATCAAAAATTGTGGGTAGAAGCTATGAGCACAGCTTGTTACCTGATTAATAGATCTCCTACATCAGCTCTTATAGACAAAACCCATGAAGAGGCTTGGTTAGAAAAGAAGCCTTCATTGCAGCATATCAGGATTTTCAGTTGTGAGTCATGTGAATGTGCCTAAGGAGAGCTCCAAGTTGGATTTCAAAGCAAAGAAGTGTATCTTCATCACACATAATGACAGTCTAAAACGATACAAGCTTTGGAATCCTAAGACTGGAAAAGCAGTGTACAATCAGAATGTTTTCTTCAGGGAGATCAAATCTTTTCATAAGCTTGTGCAACTTGAAGTTGAGAAGACATTAGTGCAACAAAAGCCAAAGACCAAGGAGCATGCACCTAAGGCTGGACTAGAAGTTCAGAAAGGTCATGATGAAGAGGATAGTTCAAGGAGAGAGTCAAAGGATTCAGGGGAAGAAGAACAACCTCTTACCCCACTCATGAGGAGGTCCAGTTAGAAAAGAAAGCAATCAGAAATGTATAGCCAAGCTAATTTTTGTTGTACTTTTGCTTTGAGTACACTATTAATGATGAGCCTAGAATTGTGGAGGCAATGAAGTCTATAGACAAAAAGTTCTGATAAAAGGCCATGGTTGAGGAGATGGCTGCACTGGAGAAGAACAGTACATGGGACTTGGTGAGGTTTCCTAAGGATTAGAAACTTGATGGAGCAATGTAATGTCCCATTTTTCCTCAGCATTAAACAATTTGAAAAATAGGTTAGTCTTCTACTATTTCCCGAAGGCTAACAATATGTGAGGGAAATATAGCTTCTAAAAATTGATAATAGTTAAATAATTATTATGCCTATCATGCACATTGAAACTACTATTATTTTTTAGAAGTGGTGGGCCTGCTGTTGGAGTGGTCGCTGGGGTTCGTGGGACCACTGTCATTTTTATTCTTGCCTATTCCTGGGGTGTCCGTGGGGGTGGAGGAGGCGCTCCTCTGTAGAGGCATTCAATAGGATTCTTTGCTATTTTTAGATGAGCATTAGCTGAGTGGCGCCATGGTGTGGGGTTATTTAAAAGTAGAATTCGCTCATTTTGAAGGGTGAATGCATTTGGATATATTTTTATGTCTTCTGTAAACTTATGTTGTTGAGCAGAGTTTCTTCCTGGGGTTGTTTAGCCTTGATATTTCATCTGGTTTCGGTTGTGGGAGATCAACCCTAGCTGGGTCTATGGTGATTTCATCCAAGTGTCACACTGAGCTTCATGAGTTTGATGTATTTTGATTAGTTTTGGTTTGGGTGGAGTTTTGGATTGCTATGTGAGTTTTATAATGGCATTTTGGAGTGATTTTTATAGTTTCCATTGAAGTTCCTTGTACCTTCATGACTGGCCTTACATCGCAGCCGTACTGCAGCAGAGAGATATGAATGTGCAATACCTTGAAGTTCATTTTACTGTTGGTGTGGTGATCGAACCTCATTGTGCAATGGCTACGATCGGTTCTGAGCAGTTCTTAGGGTGTTTTCTGCTGATATAGTTGTTCCCAGCCCTGCTGTACCTTTCAGCACACCGTACCAGACCTGTACGGACATGGCTTTTCCTTGCCTTGTTTGCTGTAGCAGTTTTGAGGGGATTTGGATCCTTGTCAGGTGTCTTTGACTGTGCTGAAGATAGAAGATTTGGGAAAGATAGTCTAGAGGGAGCTTCCAAGGGGGAAGTAGCATGCATAAACATCCATATGGACTGCCGTACAAGCTACAGCAGAGATATTTCTGATCACAGTCAGCAAACAGTGGGATGGTAATAAGTTCTGATCAGCTCTATGCATATTTCCAGTATTGATTATGCTTATATCTTCATCAATGAATGTTGGTTTGATAAACTAATTAGTTGCATGTTGTAACTTGATGGCTCTTCATTGTAGTACTCTCATAGTGGCAAACATTGTAATGGCTTCCCACTGCATAAGTGGATGTGCCAATTAGATTAGATTTCTTTGCTTGTACTGGCTTCCCACTAAACAAGTGGATGTGCCCTTCTTTCTTGTACTTTCAGAGCTCAGGTTCCCACTGAACAAGTGGATGCATCTAGATTTACTTTACATGCATGGCTCAGGTTCCCGCTGAATAAGTGGATGCACCTGGTTTACATTTCCTTGTACTTCCCATTGAATAAGTGGATGCCCACTGAATAAGTGGAAGATTGTCACTTCAGTTTGATTTGGGTTTGCATGCTAACTCTGAAGCACTAGTATGCTCTCACCTTGCCCACATCGAGATCTGGGTGATCAGAAGAGTGTGGAAGAACTTAACCATTGCATCTTTCTCTGTGTGTAATTTCAAAAAAAAAACTGGGGTGCACATTACAAGCAAATGGGTTTTCAAGAAGAAGTTCAATTCAGACGACAAGATTTAATATTACAAGGCAAGGTTAGTGGCTAAGGGCTATTCCTAGGTAGAGGGAATTAATTTTGGTGAGATCTTCTCTCTTGTTGCAAAGCTTACATCTATCAGATTTTTGTTATCTGTTGTTATGTTTGACCTTGAGGTTGAGCGGATGGATGTTAAGACAACTTTCTTGCATGGGGATTTGGAGGAGATCTATATGACACAAGCAAATCATTTTGTCCTGAAGGTAAGGAGGACTTGGTTTGTAGGTTGAAGAAATCCCTTTATGGTTTGAAGCAATCCCTTGAGATGTGGTATCAAAAATTTGATTCTTTTGTTTTAAAGTTAGACTTTGTTAGAGCTAAGTATGATCATTATGTCTATGTCAAATAGGATGGTGATCAATTTACTGTTATTTGTCTTTATGTTGATGACATGTTGCTCTTTAGTAATAGTAAGGATATGATTAGGGCTCTTAAATCTCAGTTGTCTTTATAGTTTGATATGAAGGCTTTGGAGGCAGCTAAGTTTATCTTAGGCATGAAGATTAGGAGGGATAGAGTTAACAGGAAACTTTGGATCGGTCAAAAGAAATATGCTAACTCTATTTTGCAGCAGATCAAAATACAAGATTGTAAACCAATGAGTGTTCCCATTCTTGTGGGAACAAAGCTTCCAATAGAGCAATGTCCTTTGAGACCAAATAAGATAGAGGACATGAGCCATATCCCCTATGCAAATGCAATTAGTAGCTTTATGTATGCTATGGTCTGCACGAAACTAAACATTGCCCAAGTAATGAGAGTATTGAGCAATTATATGTCCAATCCTGGCAAGGAGAATTAAACTACAGTGAAAAGGGTCTTCAGATACCTATGTGGCACTTCAAAGTATTCTATTTGCTACCACAGAGGTATTTCAAATGACTTACAGAACACTTGCAGTAGTGTCTCAAATCACTTGTAGCACACTTGCAACAGTACTTTGGGAAATGTGCAGCAAAATTGCAGCAATACCATGGGAAACCTACAGCACAACACTTGCTGCAGTACTTTGGGAAACCTGTAGCTATGGAGAACCTATAGCAATACTTGCAGCAACACTTGCAACGATATGTGAAACCTATAGTAGTACTAGTGACACTTGCAGCAGTGTTAGAGCAGACTTGCAACACTCAATTGACATACAAGGATTCATAGATTATGATTACGTCGGTGATGTAGATAGCAGGAGGTCTACCAATGGGTATGTTTTTACCCCATTTGGTCATGCAATCAGTTGGATGAGCAAAAGACAGGTTGTGGTTGCTCTTTTGACGACAAAGGCAAAGAATATAGCAGCTACTCGTGCTTGTCAGGAGACAGTCTGGCTTTAGAGACTATGTTCCAATATTAGGTGGAGACAAGATGCACTGTTGATTCAATGTGGCAGTCAGAGTGCCATCAGCTTGGTAAAGAACCTGACCTTTCATGTGTAGGCGAAGCACATTGATGGTAGTATTACTATGTTTATGACATGGTGTAGGATAGGAGGGCTATGGTCAAGAAGGTGGCCACCTCGGTGAATGTTGTAGATTTATTAATGAAGCCCGTAAGCACAAAGAAGTTCAGATGGTGCAAGATGGCCATGCACATCAGCCCCTATCATTTAGTTCACTTCATTGGAAACCCCTTATGATTCTTGCAATGTATACAAGTGGGAGATTGTTAGGACTCGAGGGACTACATGTTGTTGTACACCTTGCAAATCCTGGGTCTAGTCCAATTATCTAATATTTATATAATATTGTAAATAATGTGCCCACATGGAAAAGAGCACCCCACTTTGATAGAATCTTGAGATTCTATAGTTGCCACTCTCTATTATGTGTCATTAGTCTTATGACAGTTGTAAGAAGTCTTTGAGTGGGGGGGTTACTAAGTGGACTATGACTAGCATCTTTGACCAATTACTAATAGAGTGTAAGAGGTGTGGTGTGTAAGTGATAATAACTACACCTACATGGAGCACTTGGGAGTTATTTTGACCCTACTTGGTCTTGAGAGTCAAACTGATCTATTGGGAGTTACATTCAATTTGTGGAGTTAAACTTGGAGGAAGGGTGCATGGGTTGAATGTGGACCATCTTGACTAATCTTTGATTCATGGTTTTGAGCCCATGGTTTTGGAAAACTATTAATGGTTTCCTAGGTCTCCTTAGCGTATATCTGTCATGTTTTATGTGGAGTTATGCTGCCGAAATTTCTCCAAAATCAGAGTGTAGACCTCATTGAAACACAGTGGCTCTAATATTGTATTGTAACCATAGTTGAAAAACCCTGCACTATTCACAAGACTCGTGACTACCTATGGGTTGAAATGGCAAATGAGAAATCGCAAGAAAAACTTGACCCCGAGTTTTGTAAATTACTCACTGAGTTTTGTAGGAAAAAATTGCCATAATTTGCAATTTCCAAAAAACTCCGACAAGTTTAAAGTGGAAAACGTACATGAATTTTGTCTTTTATCGCATTTCATGAATGAAATTTTTGACGAGCAGCTAGGGCACGATTGTGAGACTGGGGCTGTATTTACAGTGTTTAGGGCCTATTGAGAGGGGTGCGTTTGGATTTTTGCAAGTGTGCATGTTATTTCTGCTATTGCCTAGCTTCCAACTTTCAAGCTTCAAGCTTCCAACTGCATATTACAAGAATAGTCACTGATTTTTTCAAGTTTCAAGCTTCCAACTTTCACTTTCAAGGTCAACAAATCAGCTATGTGCTAGATCTAACTTCTGATTTTTAATTTTTTTACTGTCATCTTTTTAAATTTTAATGACTGTCACAGGCTGTAGCCTGTAAATTTGTAATGAACATTTTATTTTTTCAATTAGTACTAACATCTAGGCTACTAGGGTATGAATTTTTTTTTCCTACCATTTCATTTTTGCTAGGCTTTATTTCCATTTTCCTAAAAAAATATGGCATCCACAAGTAGGAGAACTGGGATAAGGACCTTTGTTGGAAACATGGAAAAGAAGGTACAAAGAAAGCAATGGTTATTTGCAACTATTGTACTATGGATATGAGAGGAGGTATACCGTATAAATCATCAGAAATATCACCTTTCACCTATCCAGTGCAAAGATGTAGAGCCATGTACACAATCAAGTTTGGAGGTTGAGAATGAGTCAAAAGCTCTCCTTTCAACATATGAATTGAAGAAACCAAAGAAAAAGAGGATGGTAGAGGCAATGGGAGCCCAAGCCCCATTTTTTAGTTCTACAAGGTCAGAAGTTGAAGAAGATATTGGAGGCTCTTCTTCTTCCATTCACATTGGGCCACGAATACGAAGATTTGGCAGCCACAATTCAAATGTTTTTGTTCTTTGTAACACTCCTAATGCGCAACCTTCATTAGAAGGTATTGTGTTGAATGGGGAATTGCATCATGGGGCAAAGTTGACATATTGCAATTTTTGCTACTACAATAGCATTCCGTTTAATGTTGCTTTGAGTCCTTATTGGGAGTAGTTGGTTAGTGCATTGACCATGGCAAGTAAAGGGTTCAAGGCCCCAAGCCATTGTGACTTGATTGGCTCATTATTGCAAGATGAGATCCAAAACACATATAAGCTATTAGAGGAACAAAAACAGATTTGGAAAAGGAAAGGCTGCAGCAATTTTCTGATGGGTGGAAGGATGGTAGGAATAGGGCACTCCTTAACTTTTTAGTGGTTTCAAGAAGAAATTGTGTCTTTTTGAAGTCAATTGATGCTTTCGGTAAAGTAAAAAATGCTAAGACCTTGTGTAGCTTGTTGGATGGGGTGGTGATGGAGGTGGGAGTGGAAAATGTTATCCAGATAGTGATGGACAATGCATCTGCATATGTGGCAATTGGTAGACTACTAGAGGCAAAGCACCCTACACTGTTTTGGAGCCCTTGTGCCGCCCACTACCCTAACCTTCTCTTCGAGGACATGGGGAAACTAAGCTAGGTGAAGAACATAGTGGAAGATGCAAGGAATGTCCCCAAGTACATCTACAACCACACATAGGTCCTGAAACTCATGAGCGAGCACACTAATGGCAAGGAGCTCGTGCATACTGGAGTCACACTTTACCACTAATTTCCTCGCCTTGCAAAGCATAGCAATTGCATTGCCCAACCTTAAGCTGAGCGCAAGGTGGTTGCAAAGTCCTTATTGTAGGAAGGTTGAAGTGAAGCGGGCCATGACCATTTTTTATGATACATTTGTCAAGACCATGGAGGAGATCATCAAGGTAAGTTTTTGATCAAATTTCCCTTTTTTAAAATTTTTTAATTTTACAATATTACAAGTTATTTTTGTAAAATTATGATATTTTAACTTGATTTTTTTATTTTTTTTATTTTTGATTTAGTTTATTTTTCTATTTCCTCTTCATTCACTCTCTTGTTTTAGGTGTTAGAATCGTTGATTAGGATTTTGAGATTGATGGATGTGGATAAAAAACCCATGGGGTATCTATATGAGGCCATGGATAAGGCCAAAGAGGCAATGCAATATTTGTACGGGTCGAATAGAACCAAATATGAACCCATATGGCACATTATTGATAGAAGGTGAAATAGACAACTCCTCCAACAAGTTCATACCACTACCTACTATTTAAACCCCATTTTTTTCGTCTTCCCTTCATTCAAAGCAGATAAAGAGGTTATGCTTGGCCTCAACATGTGTATTGAGAGGTTGGTCCCCAATGAGAACCTTTGAGACATCATACACAATGTGTTACAAATTTATAAGGGGGTGAAGGAGAGATTATATTCTTCATCTTTATGCATTCATAGGAAAGCAACTTTGCAGCCAGGTAAAAAAATATATATGTTTAATTTTAGTTTACTATTTATTTTAACTTTTGAGTTTACTAAAATCCTTACATAATTATAAATGTTATCCTTGAAAATTTGTGGTGGGAAGATTTTGGTGCCTCAATGCCTAATCTTCAAAAGCTTGTCGTCCACATTTTATCCCAATCTTGTAGCACTTCTGGTTGTGAGCAGAACTGAAGTGTTTTTGAGGTGATTCACACAAAGGGAAACAAGTTGACTCAAAAGCACTTAAATGATCTTGTCTTTGTGTAGTACAACCTTCGGTTGCATGAAAATAAGGTAGATAGGCAGGATACACATTATGCGCTTGACCTTGATGACATTGATCCATATTTGGATTGGGTTGCTGAGCATGTGGATCCACTGCTTGCTACTGATGAGATGGCTGATTTGGAGGGGGATGTAGTTGAATGGCAAGCAGATGTGGCAGCATATGACAAGGCAGAAGGCAATGCTGGCAAGCCATCAAGGGCGGGGGTTCACGGCATACACAACTTAATCCTATGCTTGAGGCTCCTGTTGAGGCTCTTATTGAGGATACTACAGTTGTACCATCCAATTCCATGATGTGTGAAAGGAAGAGGACATGGATCTTATTCAAGAATTATTGTACAAACTCGAGGCCCCCAGAATTATTCTTGAATAAGATCCATGTCCTCTTCCTTCCGTAGACCTTCAAGTTTCTTTGATTGTAAGACACCCAGAATGTTAGCTTTACCCGGCAGGCTGGCAGGGTCAATGCTCTGATACCAATTGTAATGTCCCGTTCTAGAATTTCTTTATTTTTCCTTAAATAAATAACCCTAACTCACAGTAATAGTTGCATAGTTGATTACTAAGTTACCAGGTTCTTCTCATATGCCCGTCATGCCCGTAAGGGTCCAGTACGGGTACGAGACGCTAGGGGGTTCGCCCAGGCACCCTAGGTTCTCTATGGGTTCTTCTTTGAAGAACCCACAGAGAACCCAGGGTGCCTATTGTGACGTTTTCACACATCGCCCCATTGCAAATGGGGACCCCCTCTTTTTTGCCTTTAGATTTTAGAGTTTGTTGGTTTGGTAGTATAAATCCCAAGTCTCGCTGAGTTCTTGCTCAAAGTCCCTGTGGAAACTAAAAATTGACTAAGGATGAGAATTAAATTGATTAAGTCTGATGTCCTGAAACCCTGAAAAACTGGCTAACTCTGAAATCTAGCGGATCTTCAAAAATCTAGAATCTGCATGTTAAATCCCATGGATCCGAGACCTATCTCAAACATCCTGACAGTATATTTCAAAATATTTAAAGTATAGGAAATTCAATATCTCAACATATACTTTAATATATTTTTAAATATACTGTCAAGCAGGGACCTTTTAAAATCTAGCAAAAAAAATTGTGAAGAATTTCCTAAGACAAATTGAGTCCTGATATCCTTGGGCGCAAAATCCATGACCATGTGGAAAGTGCGACAAGGATGAGCGCAAATTCCATGACCTTCTGAAAAGTGCGACCAGGATGAGCGCAAATTCCAGGACCATGTGGAAAGTGCGTCCTGGAATTCCAAGAGAAAATCCCTGATGAACATGGAAAGTGCACCCTAGAATTACAAGAATAAAAAATTCCTTGATCCCATGAAAAGTGCGACAAGGAAATAATCCACAACCCAATGAAAAGTGCGACAAGGATTATCCTGGACCCAGTGAAACATGCGACTTGGAATTTTTCCACGACTTAGCCAAAAGTGCGACAAGGATAATCCATGACTTGGTGAAAATTGCGACCATGATAGAGGAATCCTTAACTTAGTCAAAATTGTGCTCATGGATAATCATCCAGAACTTAGTGGAAATTGCGACCAAGGAAAAATCCAAGACCTCATTCCAAATGCGCTCAAGGAAATATCCAGTACAAGGAGGAAAATGCGCCCAAGATTGAAATTCCTAGTGACCCTTAGAATTGCGATCCAGAGATGAAAAATCCGTGATACCCTTGAAAGTGCGCCTAGGATTCCTGGACCTGGAACATAGAAAAGCTAAATTCCATAAAAGATCCAAAGAAAAATGTGAAATCCCTTACCTGGGTTGGCCCAGTTGAAGGAGATTGGTATTTAAATAAGTTCTAAACTTCATTTTTTCTTAAAGACAAATTTCAAATCATTTTAGAAGAGTAGATTTCTTGCTAAGAAGGACGAAATGAAGGAAAAGTCAGTTTGAGTGTGAAAAATGCAAGAGAAATGGCGAAAATCCTTCATTTATTCAAGAATTTGTGAATGAAATTGATCAATCATGCAAGGTTATTTATGTTTTTATCTTAGTATTTCACTGCATTAAGGATTTTTATCCGCCTTTGCTATTCAAGATGTTCCTTCGTTTTGCAGGTGTTGAAGACAAGGATCCGTTCCATGAAGATGTTCGATGCTAATCCAAGACGTTCAAGGTGGATACGAAGAGTTTCAAAGGCCGGAGAAGAAGACTACTTCGAATGACAAGGAGACTTCACAAAAATTCCAGAAGAAGATGAAGGATCTTTTCAAGACATTTCAATAACGTAAGGAAGGCTAGCATCGAGATCATCAACAGGATAGAAAAGAGTCCAACATCAAAGATTCCAATACCAGAAAAAAAGATCAATCCTTGGTAGTCCAAGAATGAGAAGAGGATCAAAGCTCGACGTCGTGAAGTCAAGGATTACACCAAGAAATCCAAGACAATGCAAGAATCCAAAGGAAGTACAACACAAAGACGAAATTCCAAGTTCAAAGTACACTCAAGACATGATTGCTTGGAATATGCTGAGGTGGTATTCAGTCATCATTCAACCAATCAAAGTATGCTACGTCAACATGTCCAAATTCATTGAACCTAATCACCAAAGAAAGAGATAAGGGAGGCCCCCTTCTAGAAGATCATGTGTTGTTGATATTTCATTGGTCGAAAGTGGTGATAGTTGTAACTGCCTTTCATTAGGGTTTTGTTGTCTAAATCTTGGCCATTGATTCTAGAATCAATCTGGGCCCTTGATTGTAATTTTGAGCTCTATATAAGGCTCATTCTCTTCATTTGTACAGGATGATTTTCCTTGGATCTTCTCTTTAGAGTAGGAGCTTTTGAAGAGTTGGGGAGATTATTGTGAAATTGTTGTAAAGATACTACCAAAATCAATACATACTCATTGAAGCTTGGTGAATATTGTGTTATTTTGGGATGTTACCATGGTTTCAAATTTCTTAAAGATGATTCAGAGCAAATTAGACAAGTTTTAGTTGAAGTTCATTGATATGGTGGATTAATGTGGAGATATTTGATGAATTCCTTGGTTCATACTTTTTGTGGTTTATTGATTGTAAGCTACAATGCAAAGTTAGCTTGAACCCCATTTTGCAATAGTTCGATTGTGGATATTTGTTCAAGTTGCACCAGCTGTGGGTATTTGAATGCATATTTGCAATATGAAAATCCTTCATTACCTTTGAAGATTGCACTAGTTTCGTGTAGTTGTTGTTCTCATGGCGAAACGAAGCTTGGTTCGAAGGAATTTGTCTATCAAAGCATTGTTCATTATCTCTTTGTCCTTAGAATTAGATTAGATTTCTCCTAACTCTTTCCTTTTATCATTTCTTTTAGATAGTTTGTAGAAGGTTCCATTCATTCACAAATCCAAGGAGTAAGGAGTAAATTTCATCCATGAGTAAGGAGTAATTTAGCGTAAGTCCCTTTGTCATTACTAGCAAAATCACATCATTCCACTGAGTCTATCCATGTGCACGTCAAGACCTGACATTCAAGGAACCTTGGAGTAATCTCATTTGATCACATTTTTTGAGCATTTGAGGTCACTTTGTTCAAGAGGATAGAATACTCAGTACTTTATTCTAATGCTGACGATGTCATAAAAAACACATCAACAATGCCCGGGCAGAACCCTGGAAGAACTTGGGCAAAACCCAGGAGAACCTGAGAGAACCCAGGGGAGGGATGCCTAAAATGATGTCAAAATCAACTTTTTAAAACATTTTTTAACCTTTTTTTTAACTTTAAAAAAACCTAAATGAGTCTATTTCGCCCTAAAAGTGAAATTTATCCAAGTATGACTAAAAGTGAAATAAAGTTTTTAAATGAACATTTTAATGCTTTGGCATTCCAAAAATAATGAAAATAAGATTTTTTGATAAAAAGTATGAAGTTGTAATGTAAAAGAGATATCATCTAATTTTTTGGATAATCTTGTTATTATAGTTTAAGAAAGCAATTGGGAGGTATAAATCCAATCTCCATAACATTTTCTAGCATCCTCCAAGCCTATGAAAAAATGGGAGCTTTAGAATAGGGTGTGGAAATCTATCAAATCAGAATGGAAGGAGGATTTTTGTCTGACATAGTAGCTGCAAATGCCTTGGTACATATGTATGCAAAATGTGGAACAGTGGAAGCATACATAAGACAAGTGAACTATTTGACAAAATACATCAAAAGAACATGGTTTCATGGACTGCAATGCTTATCGGATACTGGATATACACAAAATGGTTTGTGCCATTAATTGCTACTAATGACTATAGTCTTTTTATCAGGTGTTTCATTGTTAGGACATATAGTTTGATAGAGTGTAACATTGGTTTTTGGTTTGAATAAATTAGA
This sequence comes from Cunninghamia lanceolata, assembly GCA_027924645.1. Classification (NCBI taxonomy): domain Eukaryota; kingdom Viridiplantae; phylum Streptophyta; class Pinopsida; order Cupressales; family Cupressaceae; genus Cunninghamia; species Cunninghamia lanceolata. Next base: position 5,952,003 of record BSBN01001560.1, read on the forward strand.
TATAACTTTAATGGTTGGTCATACCATCATAGTCTTTACAATATTATATAGTCCTCCATTAGATGAAGCTTTTTTTAATCAACAATACTTATATTACATAATTGCAACTTGATTTCTATTGCTTTGATGGTACTACTTGGATTCAATTATGACTTTGAAATCACTGAATTATGAATTTCAATTCATGAGTATTTTGAATTTTTATTATTACAAGTTATGAGGTATTTAATATATATATATATATATATATAAAACATAATTGGAAATTGATTTCTATTGCTTTGATGGTACTACTTGGATTCAATTATGAGGTATTTAATATATATATATATGTTGTCGTACCGTACCCGGGCCAAAAAAAATTGTTGTATCTGCGTACCCGAACCTCATACCCATCCCCGAACCCGTACCAGGATCGACAACTTAGGTTAATTATAAATATTAATTTATCCTTAAAATTGTAATTTTGATTATATAATTCAGATTTAAAGTTTATGATGTATCTCTAAAATTATAAACTTATCATTTAGTCTCTGTTGTAATTCTTTTTCCAATTTGCAGCGATTTCTCTTTGTATGAATGTCTTTGAAATGTTTCTAATTTCTGCCCAAGTTAGGGGTTTTCATCCACAACTTGATAAGAGGAATTAAGGGTTTCCGTCCTTAATTTCTAATCTTGAGGGGTTTCATCCTCAGATTTATGAATCAAGGTTCATGCTCCTACAGAGAGTAAATAAAGATATAATTTGTCTTCTCCAGTGTTGTGTGTGTGCCTCTTCCTTTATGTGCTTGCTTGGTACATTCAATAGCTTCAGTCTCCACGGCTTGTATATGCCACACAAGTTGGTGCTAGTGTGTGTGGATGCACATTTAAGAGTGAGAAATCCCAGACAGTGACACCGTAGCCTAAACCTGGGAGACTTGGGAGGGACATGACAGTTTGCCCTTCCCAAGATTGCTTGTCCTCAAGCAATCTCAAGCTAGGATGCTCCTAGAGTTACCAAGATCCCAAATCAACCTTGTAGATTTGTAATTCCTAGACATTGATCCTCCTTGTGATGTAATTAGCTTCTGCTATGACACTTTGATATAATTAGGAATTGAAAAATCTACACCAAGTGATGCTTCTCTCATTGTCTTGGTTATGTCCGGCTCTGTACTACAATGATGTCCCTGGAGAGTAGTTGTTAGTATACTTGCCTCAACCAGACTGTCAATATAGTCCTTTAATGTTATAAAGTTGATACCATCCTCTAAAGTATGAGGACAATTTATTGTCTAGTATTCTTCTGGCTTGTGTACTTGTATTTCCCAATAACTCTCAACAACAAAACCAAGAGTTGGAAACTAGCAAGGTTTGTAATTTAAGATAAGTTTTCTCTCATCCTCAGAGAGAAGTAACAAAAAGACATCTTGCAATAGCATAGTTTGAAACCAAGTAAAGGAACCATCAACCCGAAGATCAATTTCTTTTTTGGCATTGGCTGCATCTACAAAGAACCGATTTGGTTGGCCCAACCTTCGCACAATTTTCATGGATATCTCTGAGTCAAAGTAGAAAAGTGAGCTTTCCATATATTAAGATGAGGATTAGAGGCATGACACACATCTACGACCTTAAATGCAATGTTCTTTTATGAAATGATTTTATATCTTTTTGGTCCACTTTCGAGGTTCTCACATTCTGTAACTAATCCAATCAAAGAGTTTCCAGAAACATCACAAAATTCTTCTCTCATTTCATTGGACAACTCAAGATCCATGGGGTGGTTATCATAAAAATCATTGCTCTCATTTGTTGTATTCTCAAATTCTAAATATTGCTCTTCAAAATGATCACCATGAGTTTCCAAAGTAAAACCATCCTTTCCACCAACTGAAAATTTGGTGGATGTTCTTGGGCATCATCTACAATTATTGACACATCTTCAACACCCAATATCGACTCTTCTTCTTCCTTTTTTGACCTCCTTATGTAGTCATATAGGTCTCTTTTGTCAGGATATTGGTACCCGAGTGCCTCCAAATACTCATCAAACGGAATACAAGCTTTTTAATCATTTGACAACCTTTGATACTGGTCAATAATTTTGGGGGCCTCAAGTTTGTACAATAATTTTTGAATAAGATCCATGTCCTCTTCTTTTCATAGACCTTCAAGTTTCTTTGACTGGAAGACATCCAGAATGTTAGCTTTACCCTATAGGTTGGCAGGATAGATGCTTTGATACCAATTGTAATGTCTCGTTCTAGAATTTCTTTATTTTTCCTTAAATAAATAACCCTAACGCACAATAACAGTTGCATAGTTAATTACAAATATTAATTTATCCTAAAAATTGTAATTTTGACTATTGAATTCAGATTTAAAGCTTATGATGTATCTCTAAAAATATAAAACTTATACTTTAGCCTCTGCTGTAATTTTTCTTCCAATGTGCAGTGATTTCTATTTGTATGAATGTCTTTGAAATGTTTCTAATTTCTGCCCAAGTTAGAGGTTTTCGTCCACTAACTTGATAAGAGGAATTAAGGGTTTCCATCCTTAATTTCTAATCTTGAGGGGTTTCGTCCTCAGATTTCTAAATCAAGGTTCATGCTCCTACAAGGAGTAAATAAAGATATGAATTGTCTTCTCCAATGTTGTGCATGTGCCTCTTCCTTTTTGTGTTTGCTTTGTAGATTCAATAGCTTCAGTCTCCACGGCTTGTCTATGCCACACAAGTTGGTGCTGGTGTGTGTGGATGCACATTTAAGCGTGAGAACTCCCAGACAATGACATCGTAGCCTAAACCTGGGAGACTTGGGAGGGACATGACACATCATGATATATAAGTAGCATGTGTTTCACCTTCGTCCATTTGGTGGGTGGTTAGTTGAAGCTTACCCACCAATTGTCCTTTCAAACCATTGTCCCATCACTTTTTAGTTGGTTTGAGACTATGGGCCTCAAAAAATCCCCAACATGCAATTTCTCATGAATGCATCCCTTTTGTCTCAAGAGAGAACGCCCACGCTCATCGCTTAAGTTTGGAACCTTGTGTCATGTCCGCCTCTTTCTGCCAAATGGATTTTGTGGTGGAATGATAGAGTTGCTCACACTGCCTCCTTTCTAAGGCCCTATGGAAACAAGAGGGAAAAATTCATAAACTGGCCAACAGTGTAGCCAATAAACAATTTCAGCAGATCTCCTCTCAGCCTAAGTGCAACCCCTTTGATAACCAACTTCAGTTGCTAGCTGCATGGCTCAAGCACAAACTCAATCTCAATGATAGCCATCATGCCAAGGGTGCTCAAATCCAAGCTCACCTGCACTGGCTTAAGTTTGGCAACAATGCTTCCAAAGAGTTTTCCCAATCCTTATGCCTCAAGCACACTAAAGAGCATATCAAAGCTATCAATTCTTCTCATGGGTGGCTCACAAAGCTTCCTGAGATTTCAAAGGCCTTTTTGGACCATTATAAGCTTGAGTGTAATGTCCCCTTTTCAAAATGAAGCCAAGTTGAAACCCAAACACCCATCATTCATTTCCCATGGGCCTTGGGAATTTTGCACTAGGAAAATGGGATTATAATAATAACTCAAGAGGTTCGTAATGTCACAAAAGGGGCCACTTAAGTGATATTATAAAATATAATTATAATAAAGAGGGCCTCAAGTAAAGTTGAAATATAAAATACGGTCTCCTATGATTAAAGTTTATTTTAAATAATTCCTCTCAAATATCAATCAAGGGTCACGAAAGAAATTTGAAGAGTTATGCCTTATGGAGGAAAATTGTATTTAAGAGAGGCCAAGCAAGGAGAAGACACATATTGATCAACTATTCTACTTTCTAATTTCTACTCCTTGTTGGAGCAATGGACCTCGGTTCAATTAACCTGGAGACGAAAACCCTCTAGGTTTGAAATTAGAAGACGAAAACCTACAATTCCTTGGAGTGATTTCACACAGAGATCACCATTGTGCAGATTTTTTCAAATTTTCAATTGGTAATCAAGATATATCTTTCTAGATTTCAGCGCAACCGTCTAGGGTTTCAAGTGGGCGAACTGGTGGAGGATCGTGGCAATTTGTAATTGGTTTATAACAGATTTAAAGGCAGATTTATACTTAAAATCAGTAGCCAGTTTAGGATTCCAGTCGCTCCATTCTTGGGAAAGTTCATGGCAGTTTTGGATCTGTTTAGGACAGATGGGAGGGCAAAGTTAGGTTGGAAAACAGCACCAACACTTAGGGTTAAATCGCTGCAAATTATATTAGAGTTTGAGCCATCCAAGATTGGGGAAGTGCACCATCCATTCAAGGACAGTCCACTGCTCAATAAACTAAGAGAATTTGATAGTTTTTGAAGGCAGAATTAAGGACAAAATTATTGCTAAAACAGCGCCATATTTCAGGGAGAAATCGTTGTTTTCTGTGGTAAGAAATTGCAGCCCTTGAAGGTATTTTGAATTACCATTCATTGTTGGTTAGAGTTTGAATATAAGGCATCATCATCTCAAGACTCAGCTGCTGCATGTTGAGAATGAACTGTGGTAGTTAAGGAGGATAAATCTGCTAAATATCCAGGCTAAGGTTTGCTGATTTCCTTTGTGTAATTTCTGATTTGTTTAAACGAATAAATTCATGCCAAGAAGATTTATGTATTGATGTTGATTTGAGATATAAAGACCAAGGGTTTCATATTCAAATTCATATGCAAGGATCATTTCAGTTTGTGTTAGGGTTTGCTGTTCTACCCCTCTAATTTAAGAATAATTGTTCATCATTGGTGAAAGAAATCAAGTGTACCAGCTGCATATAAAATAAAGGATTGATATTGTGATCAATTTGAGCTAGGGTTGGGTATATTTTGCAAAATAAGGAAAAATTTAAAAGGGGATATTACATTGTGTTTCAAACCCAAGAGGATTCTAAGAAGCAGACCAATGCTTTACAAATATGTCTTGATCTTGTTCTTTGTAAGCTTGGCCCTGCTGCTCAAAAGCTTTGTGATATCGTTCGAGGAGCTTCACTTGTCACTTATGTAGATGGCCACTTATAAAAGCCTTGTCGGCTTCCCTTGTGAATTCTACAAGGCCACTTGGCAATTTGTGGGTCTTGATCTTCTTCAAGCTTAAAAAGTAGCTCTTCAAAACAAGTCTCTGAGCAGCAACATTAACAAAGGCACCATGAAATACATCCCCAAAGCTATGGTATCACCAACAGTCAGCATTTGTGTTTCGCAAGCTTCTTCGGATCCCTTGGGATTTGTGTTTCGACACCCGTGCTTGGGTTCTGTTTTCTGTTTATGCCGTCTATCTGCCTCGGACGGCAGTCTGTTTTAGGGGGCATCATAGTTAGTACATTGACCATTACGGGGGGGTATTAAAATAATATCTAGTTATTTAATGGTCAATCTAGTTCTCTTTTAGATAGTTTCTAATTCCGTCTTTTAGGTTGTTTCTATCTATGTGCTTTATGAGCTGTAGTTTCCTGTGCTCATTATAGAAACATCATGTAAATCTCTTTAAATAGAGTTGTGCTCTATCATTGTAATAAACTCATTCATTAATAATATTTGCATATTATTCAGAAATGTAACAAGCTCGGGGTCATGAGCTCATTTGTAGTTGGAGGCTCGTCACCTTATTGAGTGTTTCTTGCAAAACTTTGGCTGAAGTGTTGGCCCTTCATTTATGCCGCCTGAAATGCATGAATTAGACCTCGGACTCTCAATACTACATTTTGTTTCTTACACTTGATTTTGAGAATTCTTGTGATTGCATTGAATAGCCTTTAATTCTGGCCATGCTTAAAGCGTTAGGAATCAGAGTATTCTACCTCTCCATTGCTCAAACCCTTTTTGTTGATATGTCTTCTTGTCTCTTCATTAATGGTAGAAAGTCAGATAATTTTGGACTTTCCACTTCATCAAGGAGGGTTGTCCTCTTGCTTTTCTCTATATTTTGGTTGTCGAGGCTTTTGGCTATCTTCTTTCATGTCGAGTTGCGCAAAGTCTGCTCAATAGGATTACTCTTCCCAATCGTAATAACCAGTTGCTTAATGGGCATTTCGTAGAGGATTCCTTCCTCACTCTTTCCAACAACAAGGCTTCCTTTCATGAAGTCATGGCATGTCTCAACACCTTTTGCAAAGATTTTGGTTCAAACCTGCAAAAGAGTAAAACCCAATACTACAGTCAGAGTGTTTTCCTCTACCAGATTGGATTAAGAAATACTCTTGGAAATGGTTAAGCAAAGGGGAAATGTTTAAACGTCTTGGTCTTCCTTCTACCTTCGAAAGCACGCATTTCATTCTTTGGCAATATGTTCTTCTGCAAGTGGAGAAAAAAGTCTCCTACTAGATAAACAATCCTTTTTCTTTGGCTAGTAAATTTCCAGATTTGCACTCAAGTCCTTGTTGTGGCTCATGTCTATTATTCCTTTTGTTGGGCTCCATCCAAAATGGTTTATGACAAGCTCACCAAACTTCTGTGTGATTTCCTCTCGGCTAATGGTAAGCAACCCAAGGGTTTTACCGAGTTACTTGGGATATCTATTGCCTACTGCAGAACAAAGGAGGAATGAGCATCATCAATGTCCACAAACAAAGCACTATGCTTTGGGTTAAATGGGTGATCCATGCCATTGAAGGCTCAGAGGCCTGGAAAATTCTCCAGGCATTGCATCTAGGATGGTTCACCTTATGACAAGAAATCCTAGAAAGGAGTTGGTTTCCACACCCTCATCACGACAACTCTAGTTAAAATTGAAGGTTCTTTTGTTGGCCATAGCATTTGCAAATGCTTTGGGGCATTAAATCATTCCTCAATTGGGTTGATGATGGTTTCAGATTCGGGATTTCTTTTAATGAACCATTCCAGCTTGCCCATGGCTGAAACTCTAGGTGTCAAAGCTCTTAGGCTTTTTTGAAAAGACATTCACACAAGAAGAGATCTGGTCTCCTCCAAAGATTGGACCCCTTGCCCAATCCTTCAACAGAAACTCAAGCTCACCATTTCATACTTGCTATCTATTCTGCGTATTCAAGAGTGTTTGCTTGATGTTATGCTTTATAAGTAGGGCTTGCACCTACCTCTTGTTTGGTGGAAAGATTGGCGATGGAATTTCAACACTGCCTTCAAGAATTATGCTCCCAGGCTTTTGTACAAGGTTCTTAGCCTTTTTTCTTCAACTCTTGGCAATCTCAATCACCACTAGGGTCTAAATTCTTCTCCTCAGAATTTACTTTACCAGCTTAAGAGGATTTGGCATGCTAGAGTCAAGTGCAAAATTGTTCGTTTTCTTTGGTGTCTGGTTTATCAAGGCTTACCTTCAGGCAAATGGCTTCTACACATTGGTGTTGCCCATCCAAGATGTCCTGCTTGTAATAGACTAGAGACCTTCAAGCATATTTTATGGACTTGCCCATGGGCCCAAAGTGCTTGGAATTGGATTCACAGCCTTTTCTCATGCATTTATCCTGGGCCTTTTTCTTGGAAAATTGCTATATTTGGAGATAACAGCCCAATGGTCTTCCTACATTGCTAATATATGGAATTTTTTCAAAGCCTCATCTTTTTTTAGCTTTGGGAGTCTAGCAATGCTGCTACTTTTAATGAGGAGATTTCTATTTCTTTTTCTCTTACTTAGAAAGTTCATGTTCTCACCTCTACTTATTTTCAGATCCAAACTCCTGAAACTTCAACACCTCCAAGATCTTCTCAATCACTAGGGGATTGTGCCTTGCCCCATGAGCAGAATCCTGTCAGATAATCCACACCAAGGCCTGCCACCCCACATGAGCCCAGACAAAGGAGATGCTCTCACAACCAAAGCCACTTTTCGACTCCTCAACATGGGGGTTGGACTCCATCATCGCATGGCAAAACCACTAGACCTTTTCGATGGTCCACTCCAGCCAAGGGTGGCATCAACACTGGTACCGTCATGCCTCCGCAGATTGGGTGTGGTGTGCCTGTGCCTCTCGTGGTTCAGGATGCTTCGGATAGATAGGTGGCTGGCTCTTGATTCTACCTCAAGCTAGCCCTTTGAGTGAACTAATCCCCGTCCACAAGATGATCTACCACCTCCTTCTGGTGTGACGGCTTGTGCATAATTGCTTTGGTGGTTGTTTCGTTTTAAGCTATACATTGTTTTAAGTTTAGTTTTAGAGGCCATTCATACCAACCAAGCATCTTTTATTGTAAACCTTCATATGTACTTTATCATTATTTTTTGATTAATATACAATATTGAAGTGTTTAAAAAAAAATTATGTATTATTTTAAAAGCCTCAAAGTAAGTATGAGGAGAACAGGTGCGGATCAGGTACAGCTGCAGCAAGGGACCTAAACTTGGAATTTTAGGGGATACGGATTTGTCCAACGGTGCACATTATTCCCTACAACAAGACTGCACAATTCATGAAGTACATTTTGTTAGCTTCACAGATTATGTGAACATATTAATTGTGCATTACAGAAGAGAGTGTCAATCAGGTACAGCTGTAGAGAGTGTCCCCAGCTAAGGTTTTCAGGGAATAAGGAGTAGTTCATGGAGCTATCATAATTAATTTCATATATGGCCCAGATTCTTTCCTACAATAATCCCACACAAGCCCGTAGAGAATATTTTTCTGGCAGTATTCTCCTCGAGTAGATGGCCTGACAAAGGCCTTGTTTATTTGGGAGCTTTTTCATTAGGTCAAAACCAAGGTGACACAAGGTAAAGTGATAGTATTCGCTTGTTTCCATGAAACAGTGTGCTGCCTATAGTGTGACTCAGAAAAGCTGTACTCTCAGTGTATATGGATTGGCAGAGTTTGGTTTACTCTCCAGCTTGGTCATGGGACTGAAATCCCCTGTAGCCTTCCACAAAGGGGTCTCATTATCATATGCCAAATTGATGCCTGGATTGACTGTCACATAAAAGGCAACCTTTTATTAAAAAAACGTTAATAAAAGTGGCTCACAGCATTTCCAATGGGTACCACCGTACTGGACGAGATGTTGTAGATATGGCTACTGTTCTACCACTGAACCAATCGGTCCTCCGATGGCAGGGTTATGTGGGATTGTAGAACAGTAACTCCAACAGCCATGGCCATCCATTTTGATAACTTTCAATACCATTCAAATCTCATTCCCCTGTAGCTAAAACACCCACCATAATCGGTCATCAGATGGCAGGGTTATGTGGGATTGTAGAACAGTAACTCCAACAGCCATGGCCATCCATTTTGATCACTTGCAATACCATTCAATCTCATCCCCCTGTAGCTAAAAACCCACCATAACTAGCCAACATAGGCTTTACTGATTGGTTGTAAAAGAAAAAAAATCAATCTGCAAAGCCTATAACTATGCCAAGAGCAAATAGATTCAAGCATAGAACAAAATGCAGCGTAGTACTTACCACGGCATTGAAAGAATAGCGAGAAAAGTTATTCCATTTCTCCAAATCATAAGCAGTAAAATGTTTACAGCAAGCAGAGAGCATCAAGCTACTGGGTTGTTGAGCTTTTTCTTGTTCCCCCTGGAATGCTGTGACATAGACAACAGCATATCTGCTGGCAATAAGGGGATCTTCACCAGGCGTCTCCTGGCCACGACCCCAACGAGGATCTCTGAATATATTAATATTGGGTGCCCAGAAAGTAAGGCCAGCCTGACCAGAATTGTACATAGCCCGAGCTTCAACGGCCACAGCTCCTGCAATGAGAGACCACAGGGTTTCATTGAAAGAGGCAGCGGTGAGAATGACTTGGGGAAACATAGTGGCCGCCTTTATGCTGCCATTGAAGCGGACGCCCGGCCCATTTGGCGCAAGGCCGTGAAGGGATTCTGACCACCATTCGTATGCAGGAATGCCCAACCTTTCTATGCCCTCTGCCGATGTGTATAACTGTGCCACTTTTTCCTTCAATGTCAGCCGTCTTATGATGTCTTCCACGCGATCTTTTATGGGCAATGAAGCGTTGCAGAAGGCGTATGATTTGCTGGCAGCCTTCCGAGGATCGCAGGCGAATTTCATTGGAAAATCTGCATTGCCGTATGTAATTAATGGCAGAATGCTGATCACAATCAGAACGGATATGCAGAATTTTTTCATGTCTGCTGTTGTTGCTGGATTCGCATTGGGTAAAATCTGCTAAAATGAGTTTTGAATATGTATTCCTCTACGGATATAACCGATCCATAACAGATTTTATTGGCATTGGGTAAAATCTGCTAAAATGAGTTTTGATTATGTATTCCTCTACGGATATAACCTATCCATAACGGATTTTGGAGAGGGAACAAGGCAACAGCAGCCATGTAACACAGATAAAGACAAAACACACATGCACCCCCATGAATTATCTGTAAAATTGTTGTCTTGCTAAAAACATCCTTTCGCAATAATTGTATATTAAATGTTGCTGATGCGTATTGGGTAAAATCTGCTAAAAACAGTTTTGAATATGTATTCTTCAAGAGATTTAACCGATCCATAGCAGATTTTGGGCTGAAAACAAGGCAACTGAAGCCATGTCAGCCGCAGAAAGAAGAAATAGACATGCGACCCCATGAATTATCTGCAAAATTGCTGTCTTGCTAATTCTTTCGCAATAATTTTGTATTGTATGTTGCTGTGGCCCATAAACTAAAATTATTGAATAGGTTTCGTCACGAGAGTTTGTAAATTAATTAACATTTTGCCTAGATAATAATTGTTTTTTAGGGCTACAGAACAAAGGTATCACAGAAAAACAGGTAAGAATGTGTGTATAAAACTAACAGTAAGCCACTTCGTACTCGAACTACCATTCAACTTGGATGAATACAATTTAAAAGTCGATATCACAGACTTTTTATTCTCGATTCCCTTTAGATGAATACAATTTGACAATCGATATCACATGCTTATATACTCGATTCCCTTTAGATGAGCATCTTTGCGATCTCGATGGTAGAGTTATTTTAATTTTCTTGGTCAAGATTCTTAGTTCTTAGTAGGAGATCCCACATCAAGAGGAATTTAAAAATAATGTAAGGAATTTGAAAAGGATATCATTAAAATTCTTTCATTTCATCAGCTCTACAAGTTCACATACGAAAGTTTTTTTTCAATAAAAATATCAAATTTGTAAAGGTTGTTTTAATATTAGCATATCTATCTAGTACCCGCTGTTTGTTTGGGTTTGTGTCTATATTGTAGTAAGAGTGAGATATGAATGTATTAGAATGAGGAATTCTAATAGAATATAGTTTACAAACATTAGGCATTGATTTTTATTAAAACATAATGGTGCGAAATGTCATATATTTTTGCTTCCAAGGTAGAATTATTGATAAACAAAATTTGAATCTTCTTTGATGTAACATAATTATTTTGAAGTGCCTAGTTTGTTAACAGATGAACTTCACCATTGATGGTGAGCAACATGCATGGCATATTTCTTGAGTTGCAATTATTGCTATTGAGGAAGAAACCTATGGATTACCTGATCCAACAAACCTAAATTTATATTAGCATTGTCATTGTTGTGAAAAGAAGGCTGGACAATAGAGATGGAGGTGGGTTGTGAACATGGAAATGGCCATTAAAGATAATGACTAGAACTACTTGATGTATCTTGTTCTGAAGGCTTGTGAATGGTGATGTTCATGCTATTGCCAATAGTACCTCTAGGAGAAGAGAGATGGATAGTTGCAAGTTGCTTGAATGACCTCCAAGAAATTGTTGATTCTTGTCTATCATTCTTGTTGAAGACTACATGGAATTGTTTGTGAGTAGGTCACCAGAGTTGTACATTTTAGCATCTAATGCAAAATGTTTAATGTTGAAATTCTTGCATGTATAATTAGAGCAAACATCTTGCAAGATATTGACAGGGTCAGTATTATTTGTATTGAATTTGGAGCAAGAGATGAATGTAGGGAAAGGAAGAATCAATTGATTATAAATGAACTTGTCCCTAGATTTGAAGTCATGTGAACAAAATTTCTAATTGCTCTGATGCCTCTCATCGATATAGCTACAATATCATAAGCATATGCAACCTTTTTTGCTATATCAAATGTTCCAAGCCATTGACATTGCTTGGAGTTGGGGTCTAGAATTTTTGCATCGTAACAACCCCATGGGCATTTCCTAACACCTCTATATTTAGGTACATTGATGGAATGTTTGGATTTGGAGGTAGAATAAAAAGGGGATATGAACACCATAGGTTGGTTGGAAACAAGCTTGCATGCCTCTAAACCTTTGTATGAGAAATTGGTTGTGGCATTGATGCATTTCATGGATATAGATGCCTTATCATAAGCATAAGTAGCATCTTCTGTTGTATCAAAGGTACCTATCCATTTACGTTGATTATAGTCGGATCCATAGATTTCTATTCCATAACGGCCATTTGCACGTTTTCAAACACCTATATATCTTCCTTTCTTTCTTGAATTTCTCAAGTTCATAGGATTGAAGGTGTAATCTACAATAGTTGGATTATTTCTCCCATAGTCTTGATAGTTTGGTTGCTCTAGCAATTTCTTTGTCATCTTATAACTCAATTTTCTTCACTATTAGTTGTAATCAATATACGCAATTGCTACTGCATAAGCAATTCATTCATTATTTTGATACCCTACAAAAGATATGCTTCAACAAATAAGCCTTCTTAACAATTTTGCAAAAGTTGCAGAGACCTGAAAATATTATTATAATATAATAAAAGTTTTACAAGCTGGAGGAAAGCAAAACAAAGATTCTGCCCATTTAGAAAAAAGTGAGTATCATGACCCAGAATAGCAGATAACTCCAATTACATGGATATTGTGAATAATAGATACAAAAATAAGGAAAGTGTATAGTAATTACACCAAAAATATACTAGAATGTCTGTCAAAAAGATTATAACATTTGACAAAAGCTACTTTGCAAGGGCAACATCATCATTAACATGAGCATCAAGAACAAAAAACATAGGTTGGTTGACATCTTCTTTGGCATTCGCATGTGGTTGAATTGTTGCATTGTCTGGAGGGTCCAACAGATGTGGAACATGATTGAGCATGAGGTAGAGTGCATGGTAAGTGTCATCAATTTTATTGACAAGTTCAAGGCCAAGCTCGTAGTAGTGGGAACAAAGGGAATTTTTCATTGTGATTGAACAGTCGTTTTGGAAGCCATGTTTTATGGCATTACGTATACAAGCAATAACAAAACATTAATGAATATCCCTATGGGTGAATAACCCTCCAACTAGGGTTGTCCCATTGAATAGGGCATAACTAGTTAGAGTAGTATTTAGGCTTTTCTCAGATATCATATAGTCTTGTATGTAATCGAAAGCAAGTTTTCTTAAGAGAGCAGATTCTTGCAAGAGATCCATGGCATTGAATAAAAAGAGAGCAACTACCTCAAGGAAGTACAACACCTTAGGGGAGTCTTGAAGAATTTCAGGTCTAGTCAACACTTGAAGAGTATCCTCCACTGCTTGGCAATCTATGTTAAACACCTTTTCCAATAGCATCGAGTCAAATTTGTCATGCTCTGGTTATTCCCATTTCTTAACAGGCAAATAAACCCATTTATTCTTCTATGTATACTCCATGTGTTCAAAAACTAAGAACTTAATTGTTTGATATGCCAAAGTACAAAGCTCTTTTCAATTCTTCTTTGACTTCTAGAATGATCTCCTCTCAATCTTAAGAGCAATGAAACAAGCAAGGGAGGAGAGATGATATGCAATGCATAGTTAATGAAATGTGGAGCAATACAACAAGATGAGTAGGATGTAGATGGTGAATATGATAAAATGACCATTATTATCAATGAAATTGATAACTACAAGGAATATGAGTAGGTCGATTATTACAATGACAAAGCTCCACAACAAAGTTTCATTGTAAAGAGGGTCAACCATCATATCATATGTTGCAAATGTCAATTACAAATGCATAAGTACGATGAGGAATAGAAAGAGAAAATATCAAAATAACTATAAAGATATTGTAATGAACATAGAAATAAATTTTGAATTGCAATTGACATACAAATATATATAAGTATTGAGACTATTGTATTGGATGATTAAATCAATAAACACTACTTCATGCAATCCAAGTGCAACTACCCTATTCAAGTATCAACAAGTAGAGACAACCAATGGCCACTATAATGAATGAAGTTGCAAAATTGTTGAATATAGATTCAAAGTAGAACAATTTCATCTGGTCTCCATTATCAAATCCCCTGATAATTTTCCAATTAAGCTCATCCCATTTAACTCGAATGTTAGCTTAAATGTTCAGGAACACCTCATAGAGAACATGGAGTTGGCTTTGGTTCTTAATATGGTTAGTCTTTGATTAGTATTAAACAGTACCTACACATAAGCCAATCTCGTGTGCAAAGAAATGGTACAATCATGCAACCGATGCTTAATATATTTGATGCCCATAATAGAATTTGTTTGTATACAGAGTACAAAGAAAACTCATATAGATTGAAAGCCAAATTATTACATGATGAATATGGTCCTACTTAGTTTAAAAATAAATAAATAAAACTTAAACTAGTGGTACAAAAACAGGATGAACATACTTTTTTTTAATCTATCAAGTGGGTTTGCATTGATTTATGAGTCCAAGTAATATAAAAAAACACATTTCATCTAATACATGATATTACTCTTTTTGATAAACAACATTCAAACCAACGTCAATCTCAATACTCATAACACTTTTGGGGTGTAATTGAATGAAAATAATCAAGTACTGCATACTTGTGAAAATCTCTGCAGTGATCCATTCTATTAGAACTAACGATCTATGATGTGGGTTTGCTTCATTGGAACATATTTCTAGAAATATGAGGTCTATCATCCATTTCATCAATTGTTTTCTATTCAAGCTGCATATTTCTAAAATATATAAGTGATTTTACCTTTGGCTAAGACTCGTGATAATGAATAGATATGGCCTTAATGGATCTCCATATCACAGGGCCATGGAAGCAATTGTTGCAGAATGGATTGTAGAAGATCATTGACAATTGGGCATGAAATCAATTAAGGATCATCCCTTAATACTAGACAATGCCATTGAATCCTATTATTGAGATTATCACAAATGAATCTACCATTTCCAATTGCCCAAACAAGAAAAAACAATAACCTAAATAGTGAGTACAGTAGAACATAATTGGATGTAATTAGCCAAATCCCACTTTGATCCTTAACTAATTTATCATTCTCACTACCATTAGTCTAAGCAACAAGCAATTCCATGGTAATATGACTGGATAAACTAGTCGACACCACTGCTATATTGGACCAAAGTCATCCAGCGGAGGCTAAACCTAGCAATAAATATCTTACAAATACAAAGGGAATGAGCTTAGAAGAATCAATTGACAATTTCTTGGCAATCAATACTCCAACTCATGTTCTTTGTGTCTACTTGCAAAGCTAACATGTTGGATGTCTAAGTATCCAAGCAATTAGATGCTAAGGTCATAGAAAATAAGAAAATTTCCTGGAATCCATTTAGCCCCTCTTCTATATGCCTTATAAAGATCGTAGAATATGAACATTGCCTCTCAGACCTTCAAGGACACAAACTCGAAGACATTTCAGGGTTATTCTACCAATTCACAATGCCATCTCTTGCCATATTTATTTACTTGGGAAGTTACAAATCCTTAAAGCAAACCCTAAATCAAAGATTCTGAAAGGAAAGAACCTTAACTTTCCATCTTCCCTATCATTTGTCCCCAAAAATGTAAGCAATTCAAACTGTTGTTGTCGTACTAAAATTACAGAACAATATTTGTGTATCAACAACTAGAACAATTAAATGCTTGAAGAACAAGGGCTAATGGGCAACCTTGAGGTATAGACTTAGCCAACTTCTCAGCTATAGAATTAGCCAAACGATAGCCAAAAATCCTTCGGTAGCTAACACATAAAGAGCAAGGGCTAAAGGGCAACCTTGAGGGATAGACTTGAAAATCCCAAAAGCATTAGATTGATGGCCATTAATGGTGAGACAAGGAGAGGCATTTGAGAAGAGAATTCAAATAGATTGCACAAAGTGAGGCCCAAATCCTAAAGCTTGAAGCATGGCAAGGATAAAGAGTTATTCAATACAATGGCATAGGCTTTAGCAAAGTCAATTTTGATGAACACAACTTGTTGTTGTGAATGTCTAACCCACTCCATTCCTTCCTAGGCCATGTAATAATATTATCTAGAATATAGTTGGACTTGATGAAACCAACTTGTTTCAAACACACAATTTGAGGAAGAAGATGACGCAACTTCAAGGCAAGAGCCTTGGCTATGATCTTGTATGAAACATTAAGAAAGGTAATCGGTCTTCAGTTGCAGATATACTCAGGATCTCCAAATTTCGGTATGAACTTAATATTTCCTTTGTTTATAATTTCTCCTAAAGAATTGGAATGATATGCTTCAAGATGGACTTTGTGAAGATCCTCTCCAATGAAGTCCCAAAGAGCCTTGTATAGCTCACAAGGAAAACTATCACAACTAGGAGACTTATCATTAGCCATAAAAAATATAGCTTACCGAAGATCAGCAATGGAGAGCAATTGATCACAAAAGACTCATTGAGAAGAAAAGAGTCGATAAGAGACAACCCTAAGGCATTCTTATGAAGCTTGCTCACGTTCAGGATAATTCTCTTAAGCTTTGAAAACCTATTCATAATGATGAACAAAAACTTGAAGGATATTAGGAAGTTTAGTCAAAAGTTGATGGCCTTCTTTGATTTGTTTAATGGCTTGGGAAATGTGGTGAGCACAAAGAGCCTGAAAAAACTTTTAGAAACTCTATCTCCCACTTTAAGCCAATGCAAATGGGCCTTAATCTAGGCACCTCTGGCTATATGATTTTGTATATAAGAAAATGAGCATAAAAGAGAACAAACTAAACCAATATTAGCCTATTTTACTCATCATCTAATGCAACCTCATGATTGAGCTAAAGGAATTCATGCATACAAATGAAGCTAAACTATGAACCTCAAACACAAACCTTGATTGTTTTGGATTTTCTCCTTGATATTGGATGTGTTGATTGCTCCTCAAATTGACAGCATAACCTTGCATTGTATGGAGACTTGAAAATGGCTTGGTTGAGGTTGAATTTATAGATTTTTGGGATGGTGAATGGCTAGCATTGATTTGGAAGATCAATGGTTGAGGATTGTTGAGAGGATTGGGTTGATGAGAGGCCACCAAGTGGCATGATAAGATTGGAGGATAAAGATGGTCATTGGATGAAGGAGAGATCAAGGGTAGAGGATAGTCTTGGATAAAGTGGATGGAGAGGATCAAAGGAGGACAAAATGACCTTTTATACAAAGGACTTGCTCATCCCTTTGTAAGAGACCCATGTGATCTTATACAAAAGCCCATGCTTTTGTACATGTTGGAAGATGTGAGAGGTTTGAATGGTTTAATGAAGGATTTGAAATGTGCAAGCATGCGATTAAGTTGATTAAGTGGTTTTAATCAACTTAATAAAAAATGCACAAAATAGGGAATTAAATAAATAGAAATATTTGTTTAATTTTGGATGAGGATGGGGATATTAGATAAATAAATATTTATCTAATGTTGGACTTTGGAAAAGGATTGATTAATTGAATACATGATTAAATTTTTCAATTAATTTGCTAGGAGATGGTATGGATGAATAGTGCATGAATAGTGATTTAATAATAAAATAGTATTTAATCACTGTTGGAAGGGGGATTGGATAATTAATTGTCTAAATAGGTGTTTGTTCAATTAATCATGGAAGAAAGTGGTTTAGTGATGTCCTGGTTGGGGTGTGGTCAATTTTAGTTGTCTACAATGATTATCAACAATTTGCTTCTGTTGTTAAAGCTCAACTAGCCGTAGTTGCAAAGTTGGAGCAAAGGGATTGGCTTCCAGGGCAATGGTGGCTTGGCAGAGTTGTGAGGTGGTGGCCTTGTAAGGGCGGTGATGAAAACTAGGTAGTTGGTGGCCATAGATCCACAAGAAATGGGAGGTGCATTTGATAGCACAATTCCACCAGTTGGTCCAACCTATCTACTGAGTGGGTTGGGGATCAAGATTCTAGACATGTTAGATGTGGGCCAATGTGGGTTGACGAGTCAACAAATAAGTTTTGAGAGAAAATTGAGTCTTGTTGGCCTTGGGCTTAACAAGTTGCCATTCAATACAAAACTGAATTGGAAAGTGGTTAGAAAGGACAACATCCGACAATGGCTCCACTGAAAGAGAGAAACAACTGGCAAATGAAAAAAGGATTGTGTTGAAAGCATAGCACGATCAAGCCACTTGTACACTTTGTCAGACCCAACCTAGAAATTACTCCACGTATGCCAATGGGGATGATTATGATGGCGACCCATATTGGGATCAAAAAGACCCAATTTATTGTGCATGAAATACCAAGCTTCCCTTTTGTCAGTTGTCCAGTGCATGGGAAGAGTGCAATCCTTATCGTATGCCATCTTGACCATATTAAAGTCTTTGCACAGAACCCAAGTGACAACAAGCATTGAATCAACAATCTAGCATAGGAGAGAAGATCGCTCAACATCATCATTAGAGCCATAAACATTAATACTCCAAAAGAATAATTGTCAATTTTGAAAAGGGCCCATAATCTCTGTTAGTGGGATCGCATACATGATCAACTAAATGCGGATGCCACCTAGGAGAGAGAAAGATGGTGACTCCTCCACAACATACATCATGATTGCTACACAAAAATGAACTGGCTAGCCAAATAACATGGCAAGTAGCAGAAATCAAAAAACTAGTAATCTTAACTTCTTGCAAACAAAGAACATCCAAACCTGAAAATTTTTGTCTAGTGTCTCATAGAATATTTCCTAGGGAAGTTTGTAAGACCTCAAACATTCTAGGAAAGAAAAATGATTGGCGGGAGTCAAGAGTCATATCATCACTATCCAACTCATCCAGAGAGGCATAACGATTCTACAAAAAATCATCTTCAGAAAAAACTGCCCAATTGAATGTCGGGAAGACTCACCCTTCTTTTCTCTAAAATAAATTCTCCCTCTTCCAAGTGCCCAAGCGGACTGCGAGAGCGGCGCTGGGCCACAACAGGGGGAGAGGGGGAGAACGAACAAAATTCTTCGGGTGAGAATATAAAACTAACATTCGCTAAGGTGTTCTGGTAAACTTAGGCTAACTAGACGAATCACCATTAGAGGGAACCACCTCTTTCCCCTTATCAAAAGGTTTGAAGATGCATTAGTTGGTTGCTTAGCAGTTTGATTTCTAGTGTTTCCTGAAGTCTTAGCACAAGCTCCACTATTGTTAGGGTTTCAATTATTTTTACGATTCCCTATTGTGGTCCACCCTTCGTCTTTTTTTGGAATGGGAGCCTTCGATGACCAAGAAGAAGGCTTGTTGTGCAGGGAAACCAAGGAACAATTCTTAATCTTATGATTAGAGGATTGAAGCCTAAAGCAAGTGTTAGGCAGATTAAGGTAAAGGACATGTTGGATATGACATATTTGACCAATTTGAATATCCACAGTCTCTTTTAAATCTTTCGAGAGGTCAACCTTGACATAGACTCATTTTTTGGGACAAGTTGAGGAGAATCGATTTGGCTCGACACATATCACTTTACCAAGCGAGTCGACGATAGTTGTTAAGAAATACCAACATGACAAAGGCAAACTTAGAAATTCCATCCAAACATGGACATGAAGAGCCCTTTCATCAAAGACAACAAAGTCTCAAGTCTAGGATTGGAAAACCAAAAGGGAGGCATGAATAAACTAGGGGCCATGTTTAAGAATGGCCTTCACATGGCTAGCTTCAGCGAAGCGAAACAAAAAAAAGCTCTTAGTGAGGTTTTGGACAACATCAAGGTGGAACCCATGCGGGACCCAAGCCTTGTTGGCCTAGTCTCTTAGCATGCTTTCAAGGGAAACCCTCCCAACAAAATATCCTATTAAAATAAATCATTCTAACCATTTACAATCTCTATTAAACTCTGGGATGGGCAGCACCACATCTAAAGGGGACTCAGAGTTCATACCTCATGGAACACCTTGGGAACGAATTTCTTGGGTCACTTGTTCAACGGAGCCATCCTCGAGAGCTATCAAACCATGAACACCAACAAAAACTACCGGGTTGACAAAGTTTGAGGCCATTAAGAAGGCCAAGGGGAAGGCCTTAGGTGTGGCAATCTAAAATCTCTCACAATAAATGTAGAAGGATAAAGAAAATTCATGCACAAATGTGTAGTATAACATCAGAAAATAAAACGACACAAGGATAAGACCAAAACCTTAGCAGAGCTCGTGCAAAACTCACCTTCTTTACACATTTGCACTCATCCTTATATATTTGAATTTACCCCATTCCTAGTTGCATATTTTAGAGGTTATATAATAACCCATCTAGATAGTTTTTGATTTCATACATTTAAAACGGTTTCATCATAATTTTAGGACAATTCATTTTTATTAATAGTTATAAATACAAATAAATGTTAATATTGTTAAATTTCATGAATATTATACATTATATATTTTTTGTCACTCATTTTTTCTATTCTTCTTCTTCCTCTTGTGTATGCTTTGTTTTCCTCTTGTGTATGCTTTGTTTTATGTTCGGACCTTCCCTCCTCCTTTTTAGCGAGTCATTTTGCTTTGCAATTTATCATTTGTTTTCTGTATCTTAATGATGGCTCATGGAATATGATCTAAAACATTGATGTGAAAAAAACTCACATGATTACATCCAAAAACATTCTTGATTTTGACAAATATATAATCTAATTCATATAGTCTAGACTCCACATGGAAACTTGCTAGGGGCACTAATGGAGCTAAGTTAGACAAAAAATAGCAGAGTGATAAAGGGAGGAGGAATGAATAATCAGCATGGATCTATGTTCCACAGAGTTTTAGGAACAGGAACGGTAAGGGACATTGGGATGCATTTCCAGGATGGTTGGAATGGAAGGCCCCTTTTCAAAGGATGACGAAGAACAACAATTAAAAAAAAAAAATTAAATATAAGAAATTTCAATTATTCATATATTACTGTGGATTGATTTTAAGCTTTCATCTTACATTTCCAGCTGACCGAGCAGATTTTCATTTCCTTAAGCATTCTCTCTTTTGGCATCTTCCATTCTTCTGCTTCTTCCAGGTTTTCCATACAGAACCATAGAGGCTTCCTGAAAAATAGTTCAAATGTTTTGACTCCTCCGTGCTATTATAACATCCCATCAATAAATCTAGACAGTGATGCAGATCATACAATATGGTATAGCTCTCCAAAGATTTATAAACAACACCCTTTTAAGAACTAAAAATAAAACCTGGTTCTTTCTTGGCTTTGCAAATCTGACACCATGTGCCATGTCATAGTGCAAGCCTGTTTTTGCAGTTTGCTTCAGTTAAAATCACCAATAATCTCCACAAGAACATTCTCCATGTTTGAAATGATGGAACCGGTTCGCATCTCTCACAATAATTTCTCTTGCAACAATATTGGATATAATCTTAGTTGTAGTGTGGCAGTCGCCACATACTCGGAGGTTCTTGACAACTCTAATAGTAGTTCCAGGGGATGTGTTTAACAAGCCAAATGCAATTGCCAACATCTCACTATGGGGGCAGATGAACAATTTCTTCTCCATCTCATCCACATCATTCAATAAAGGTCTTGTATCTGGAATATACCCTGCTTCCTTCATCTCCCAAGACAATTTCTCTAGCATTGCATAGATCTCCTGTGTTCGTGGGTGTGATCGGTCGCCTACACAAAAAGTGTGTACCATTTTACAGACTTCAATCCAACTGTACCCGGGTATCTTTTTAATTCCTCTATCCTTCATTATTTTCCTTACTTTTTGGACACCATCCCATCTGCCCATGTCTGCATAAATGTTTGAGAGAAGAACATATGGTGAAGCACTTTTAGGATCCAACTCATAAACAAATGTTGCCACAAACTCTCCTAGCCATATATTCTTACTGGATCTACAAGCTGCAAACAAACCCATCCACACAACATCATCAGGTTTCACTGGCATTTTGATTATAAAGTTCAGAGCTTCCTCAAGATAGCCAGCGCGGCCAAGTAGGTCAACCATGCATGCATAATGATCCATTTTAGGTGTAATGTGATTGAAATATTTGCAGCCCTCATCCACTAGGCCTGCATGGCTGCATGCGTGTAAAACACAAACAAAGCTTACATGGTTAGGATTGGTTCCAGAATGCTTCATTAGTTCAAAGAGTTTTAGGGCATCCCTTCCATAGCCATGTAGAGCGTATCCTGCAATCATTGTAGTCCATGAGATCACATTCCGATCATACATTATATGAAACAATTGGCGTGCCTTCTGTATCCTTCCACATTTTGCATACATGTCTAACAGGGCATTTACAGCTTCCACTTTAGTAAACAGTCCACTCTCAATTATTCTTTGATGGACCTCCATACCCCGTTCCAAAGCTCCTGTTTTTGTGCATGCTGAGAGGATACTGGAAAAGGTGAACTGATCAGATTGGACATCTGTTCGTTGCATTTGGTTAAAAACCTCAAAGACTCTTTCAACAAGCCCATGTTGTGCATATCCAGCAATGATTGCGTTCCATGAAACCAAATCTCGCTGAGATAATTTATCAAACAATTCATGTGCCTTTCGTATGCTTCCACATTTTGCATACATGGCTATAAGGGTATTCGCAAGAACAACATCTGACAAAAACCCATTTTCGAATATCCTTCGATGGATCTCTACGCCCTGTTCCAAAGAACCCATTTGGGTGCACGCTGGGAGAATGCTTGCAAAGGTTGTTGAATTTGGCTTTACACCGACCATTTGCATTTGGTCAAGAATCTCCAAGGCCTTTTCAAGAAGCCCATTTTGTGCATATCCAGCAACAGCAGCATTCCATGAGACGACATTCCGCTCAGGCATTTCTTCAAAAAGACTTAAAGCTTTGTCAAGAACACCATTTTGTGCATATCCAGAAATAATTGCATTCCACGAGACCACATTTCTTTGAGGCATTTTGTCAAACAGTTCGCGTGACTTGTGCATACTTCCACATTTTGCATACATATCTATCAGGGCATTGGCAACCACAACATCTGACAAAAACCTGCTTTCAATTATTGTTCTATGGATCTCCATACCCTGTTCCAGGGCTTCCATTGAGGCACAAGCTGGAAGGATGCTGGAAAAGGTGAAGCTGTCAGGTTTAACACTTGTTTGTTGCATTTGGTGAAAGAGTGACAATGCCCCTTGAGGAAGCCCATGTCTTCTGTAAGCTCCAATTATTGTATTCCATGAGCTGAGAGTTGGTTCCCTCATGTTGTCAAAAACTGTGCGAGCGTTCTCTAAACTTCCTAGCTTGTCATACATGCTGATAAGTTTACTTTGTAAATTTTTGTGTGTAGATAATTTAAATTCCCTGTCATTGTCATTGATGTGAAGGTGAATTTGCTTAGCCTCTGAAAGGGCATTCTTGGCAATGCAGGTCTGCAACAGTTGAAGATATATAGAGGGGTCTACATGAAGCTTGTTTATACTAAGCAGAAGTTGTATTGCCTCCTTCAAAGAACCCTCCCTACAAAGGGTTCTGAGTTTGAGATTGAGATGTGTCATGGATTACATTGTCTGTGTTATTATTCATCGTGTGCCGAAAGACTCTGAAGGATTCATTTCTGGATTTTCTGTGTTATTATTCACCGTGTGTTTGAGCTTGAGATGTTTCATGGATTATATTGACTGAGAAACCAGAAAAAATTACAAAAAACTTCCAAACATCACTTGACAGACATTCACACCAGTATGGTATTTGAGATACTTAAAAAATAATAAACAATGAACTCGTTGATTAAACTTACCCAAAAGATGTTGGGTCAATTCCACATTTAAAAAGCGATCAATTATTAACCTGTGTTGCTCGGTCAATTATTATCATATTATTATTCCTACACTAGGAATTGCAGTTGAATGTGATTGACCAATATGTATCATCAAACATTGATATAATGTTTCCTTGCTATTTCTCTATTCAAATATGGCCCTATGTTGCTAGTTTGGTGGTCACGAACTTGGAGACAACATGGCAAAATAATATTATAATGGTGAAATTAGTATATCTATGCTAATTTTTATTTGGTTTTGGGTTCAATTTGAGAGAATGTCTTAATGTGATTATATAGCAATATGTAGCGTACTTTTGTGCTAAGTTCGATTCTTTCAACTCTTATCCATTCTGACTTACTCTCACTTACACACATTTCTATATGTTTAACTATATCCCTCTCCTATCTACACATATTCCTAACATTTATTGGCTTATATATCCATGCATTCATTATTTTCCTCGAGACCACCAATTACATATCCCAAGTCATTTCTATGATGCATAAGATTGATCTGACACATCACAAATCTAAACCAAAAAATAAATTTATAAAATTCAAATGACCAACTCTCACCTTTTCTCATATTCATTAGGAGCTAACTTAGTACACACTTGTGTGATGATTCATTATGTCTTGGTATTTAAAGACATTTATTTGAGAATAGAAAATCCAATTCATATCCAATCATCTAATTATCATTCACTATTAAAAGGAGCATCTCTAGGAACATTTGGAATTGGAGACTAAAAGGAACACTACTTTGAGCATCAAAATCAACATCTAGATCACTTGCATGCTTCCATGTTGTCTATTGATCTTTATCACAACCATAAAGCCAGTTTAATCAGGTCGTCGACCTAGGAGAACTTGAACCTTAAAATCTAGTGATCTCCCTAAGATAATTATAAATACAACCAATCCTTAATAATTAACAAGAAGCAAAGGTTACAATGAATCAAAAGTGGAAGTTTGCATTGCACTAGAGTAGGACCATGCTATTGAGTGGTTCTTTTCACTCCCTCATGGGACTATTAACACATTTGATGATTTGTCAAAAGTAGTCTTAAAGTAATTCAAAGTTAATATGGGTCTTAGAGTCATTATTTTCTTTCTATTTCAGTGTGTCTAAGGACCAAAGAATGCATTAATGACTATGTATAAGATTTTAGTCCTTATGCACTCTAAATTGCTTCCTCCCTTACATGATCTTGAATTGTAAAACATCTTTATTAAGAGATTAATTAAACCAATTACAGACAATGTGTATCTAATAGCTTTGTATATTTCATGGACTTGTGTGCACATGTGAAAAATATTGTGTCCATATTGTTAGTGAGGAATGTCTTCAAGTATGGGTCATCAAATCAAAATGCGTCGTCATATCCTACAAAATATCAAAAGACAAACAACTTCTCAAAGGGAAATGATACAAAGCAAAATGTGAATCAAGTGGCTATTGCATCTACTTTTCTATATTTTAAACAATTTTTTTCCTATCAAGTTTACTAAGTTACAAGAATCCTTGGATGATGTGTTATAAATTTTATTGAGCACTGACTTGATTACTCTTCCTCTATTTCGTCCATTGGATCATAATAAGCCACTTCCTAGAAGTTATTAGGAACAAGCATATTGCAACTTTCATAGAGTATATGCAATCATGTATGAGTCTCAAACATAAGGTATAAGATCTTATAAACAACATCATGATTCATGTAGGTGTCAACAACAAGAGAAATCCTTTGGTTGCATTTTCTAATAGATGATTGGGCATTTACACCAATCCTTTTCTAGATCCTACAAATCAGATAAAGGCACATGATAACAGTGTTGTGGATGGTATGCATGAAGATAATGATTCTTTAGATGATGTTCATGTTAAGTCTAGCTATACATCACATACACATGCCTTGTAGGGGAAATTGACACTAATGCTACATTTTCATCATCTCCTCCCACTCCATCAATTACATTCTTTGATGTAGAAATACCACAAAATAACCACTATGGACCATTGTATATCTTAAGAGAAATACATGAACATCCCATTGTGGATATTATAATTGCTACAACCAGCTAATAGAAAATTTACAAAATCCAATTTCTTATCCTCATTCAGGTGTGGCCCTAAACATGACCAATGAAATATTGATTAATTCTTTGGGTTGTACTATCTTACCACTTATGGCTGGTGTTAGCAGGGTGCAAAGCATGGAGTAGAGCCGACCGGAAGTTGGCACCTATACTATGCAGAGGCCGGAAGCCGATTGAAGATGCTCAAAACACATCCCTATAGACATAGTATATATAGAAATAGGATATGATGATATAGCATAGGAGCATAGAAGCATGATATGAGATAGATTCTGATGTAAAGAATTACATAGAATTCATGTATGTAGATGGATAAGGCAGAGACTCAAACCTGTCAGAGGATGGATGTATGACATTTGATTGCTATTATATAAATATGAAGATATGTCGGTACCGGGTATTTCTGTGTTGTTTTGTTATTATGATGTGCATGTGATACTTTGTTTCTGTTATTCATTATGTTTTTCTATCAATATCTAGCTACTTGACTAGGGTATAAATTGACTAAAAAGACTTGATTAAGGACCATATCTCTAGATTGGTAACCCTCTCCATTTCTTGCTAACATTTGGTTCTGTTGTCAGGACCTTGGAAGAAGGTAGTTAAAGATTGAAGGGGCAAAATAGTTAGAAGAGTAGCATAGAGTTCTGAAGAGAAGAGAAGAGAAGAGAAGGCTAGATTGGCAGAGAAAATTTTCAAGCTATAGAGAAATTTAAGTCTCCTTAAGTTTCTACCTCTGTGAGAGGGGGGCAGGCACTTAAGGGGATGACAAGTGGAAAGGGGGTAGGGTCCGCAAGGACCTTTCTAATGATGTGACTCTTCAAACAAGGATACCATGGGATATAAAAGGACCAATGGAACACCAAACCAAGCAAACCCATGGCAAAAGGGGAGAAGTGGAGGAAAAGAGAGATCAATGAAGAAATTAGAACCAGAATGGAGATAAACAGAGAAGAAAGACTGAAGCAGATCAAGGAATGACAGGAATGTTACTGCAGAAGAATGGAAAAGGCACAAGAGAGTGGAAAAGAAATGACAATAGAAGTTGCAGAAGACAAGGAGGAAGAATTCATGGAGTGAGCCATGGAGGGTGTTGTTGGAAGGGAAAAAGAAGACAAGTGCGTCAAGGAGGATCCTGTTGAGCGCACCAATATGGGTGCTGTCAGAGAAAGGAGGTTAGAAAGAGAAGAGATAGAGTGTGTTATGAAGGATATTGTTGAGTGCGCCACTGTGGGTGCTGTTGGAGAGGAACATGGAAGGGAAAAGGAAGAAAGAGGCGAATTAGGGTTTATGTTGTAGACTGCCAAAAAACATGAATTAACACCAAAAATTTTGAAGATGGATGAGGGATATATAACGGATCTAATTTGCAAAAGCATAAAGGAGATAAGAGGAGGAGGAGAAGATGCGGTAAACATTGAGAGAGTTTTGAGGGTTTTGGAAGGCTATTTCAATCATCATTGGATGTCGACATGATGTCATTCACAAATGGAAGAGTACCCCCTAATTTGAAGAGACGCTATGAAGAGACACAACCCTTGGACCATGAGTCACCTAGAGTGCCATATAAAGTCAAGAGAATTTTAGTTGAGAAGGGAGATATTCAAGCAAACAAGGAAGCAGAGAAAATAGAAGAGATCCAGACTAATTTCACAAACGTTTTAGGAGAGGAATACTTTTATATCTAACTACAAAGAGAGAAGGGAAGAGAAGGAAATCAAGTTGCTAGAAGACAATCTAATTGGAGGAGCAGACCGGAGCAAACCCACCACAAAGTACCAGAGAAGAACAATCATGGATATTCCTATCAAGTTATAGTCTTTCAGAAGGATACTACTAAAGTAACATAGCACATTTTTTCTTTGGAGTCCATTTGGAACCAGAAAGGAGTAACAAGAGATGAAACCAAGTTGTTTGACTTCATAGGCACTTTGTGAAATGAAGCATTGACGTGGTATAGGAAGACATGTCCAAACAGTGATAAGGAATGGGATGATATCAAGAAACTATTCTTGGGGAATTTTAGAGTTTTAGATGTTTTGACAGAAGGGATAAGTAAGATGAGAGATTTGATGTAATTGGATAAAGAATCAATAAAGGACTTTGATAGAAGATTCAAGGAGATAACTAGTGACAAGGGTCGTTGGTCCTTGGCATTTAATCATGTTTTCATGTGTCAAGTCCAGGGTTGTGTCCTTGGCTATCTGCAATTAGGGATCCTATAGTTACCAGTCTATTTAACTAATTCTGCTAATCTTATTTGCTCTAGAAATTAATACTGTTGATTTATCTGCTATGAAAGTAAATTCTGAAAGTACTGGAAATAAAGCTGAAACAGTAAATTGCTAATATTCACCTATTCTAATCCACACAACTGAAACATACATGTATCTATGTGAAAGCAAAAACTATTTTCCTAAGTAGAATCTAAAACAAGATAATGAACAAACAAATACTAGCCTCCTGTCTTGAATGGCGGGATCGTCGCCCTCAGGACTAAAGACTAAAGTAATAAATCAGTACAGGAATAAAGTATCACAATCTTTCTTCAGTCTAATTTCATCAGTATGCTTGTATTCAGAAAATATATCCAATCTGGAAAAAATGAGATTACAACAATTCCACTATATCCTCTCTATCCTACTTCTACCTTAAATATCTATATATCAAATCAAGTGATGAGATATCACTCTATTCTAGCTATCAGTTTATCTATGAGATAGCTTCAATCTCTTATTCTATCAACTATTTAATTGTAGAGTAAAATCATACAACTGAAATAGACTTTAGTGGTACAGCAGTCCCACTAAATCTAGAGTCTTAGTTTAAATACAGTTGGGCAGCGAGGCCCTGAAAATATAGGTATTTAATAAGTCTTTTGAGAACTCATGCAAAATCAATAAAAGAGGAATTAGACCTCTAGCAGTCAACCAGAGTCTTCACCTGATCATTCAGGTGTTGGTTGAGTAATCCTTGGAGCACTCCAATTGCCCCCTGAAAGTGTTGACTGATAGCGACGCTAAAGGCTTTACACTGTCTTAAGGAGGACTCCAAAGACGTGTGCTTTTGTCTGGAGCTCTAGAGATGCGCTTATGACTTCTGTCCAGCTCCAGAGATGATCCACCCTTGGTCCTCCTATTTCAAAATATCTCCAATCATATTAGAAAAATATTGGAGTCTGGTGTAGTATCCCTCATGTCAGCTCCGGAGACTGCTAGGACCATCTCTAGAAATGCTCAAAATTGCCTTTGCCCGTACAACTGCACCTATAGACACAAAAAGAGAGAATTTTCTACATATTTCCATTAATTTGTTGCACATTAGTCCTTCAATCAAAAATCATGGCTTTTGGTAATTCATCTCTCATTAATGCAATTAGAACAAACCTTATCAGTCTACTATGGTGCAATTACTAGGACAACAGAATAAGAAGGATGGAAAAGAGAGGCAAAAAGGGTATATTATTATGGGTGCTACCTGGAACTCATCATCCCCCCCGAACTTGAAGGTTAGCAGGTCCTCCTACACTTCATAACCTAGATTTATTTAGATGGGATACTCTATTAGTCAAATTGAAATCATTTGCATATGTGGACCAAGTAGTACTGCTTGTATTGCCATTCCCCCTAAACTGCTCAACCTACTTCAGCCATTCTTGAAATTTGGCATCTTCCATCTGTTCCGCCCATATAGGCAGTGCCTCAATAATGAGAGGAGGTTTGAAATGGCCACCTATCCACTCTTGTTTGTATTTGTCCATCAATTTGGACACTGCTCTGGCTTTCCTCATAAACAACCTTAGGTTGGCAGGGGACACTACTTCTCTCATCTTTTTTTCTGTAGTTAAAGTATTCCATCTTTTATTTGCCACTGGAAGCACTTGATTGGATAAATTGTTCATGAGGAAACCAAAATCAATAGCACATTCCTGCAGATTTTTATGATATAGAGGCAAAATCTTTGTCTTACCTTCTGGGGAGTAGATGTTTACCCTAAAATGAATCTCAAAAGCATTGGGATTTGGACATTTCCTCCTGAGGAAGAGGCTTGTTTCTGCATCCTTCTTTGTGTAAGATTCTATCCTTTCATTCCAAATCTCTTGATTTATCATTAGTGACATGAATGCCCTGAGTTGGCATTCCCCCACAAAGTAGTTGATAAGGAAAGTATGATCATTGATGCAAAAACCATGCACATACAACTCACACAGGAAATCCTTATCCTCATCAGGACCTCTCATGTATGCCTCCATGAAGCTCGCCTCAGTTTCTATGTCCTCAATTAAATCAGACAAAATCAAAGATATCTTCCTTTGGAGGATTCGTTCTTGCAAAAATACAGCATAACTACCACTGGGAGGTCTGCAAGATATGATTTCAGCTGAAATGGTGGCTACCTGGATGACCTTTTCCTCCAAGGTTTGTACTTTTTGTGACATGGCAATCACTACTCTTTGCAGTTGCAGCATTGGCTTTGATTCCTCATATTCCTGACATCTTCTTGCCCAATGAAATAGGGCCTTAGAGATATCTATTGGAACTGCCCCTAGGTATGGTCTGTTTGAATCCCCTATTCCATGGTTGCAGCTGGGCTGGTCAGCTCATGAATGTATTCTACCTGATCATCTATCTTGTTATTGGCCCATGTCAACTCTTTGGCTTGACCTTGTGTCTTTTCAATGAGTGTTGCAACTAATGTGAGACTATTGTATCTAGCTCTCATAATATTAGAAATATTTTGTGCTACTTCTTCTTCTTTTTCTCTGATATTTTGTGCTACTTCCTCTTCTTTTTCTATGATTTCCACCTCTTTGTCCTGAATTATCTTTTGTTTGTCCTTGAGTTCTATTTGCAGTCCTTCAATTATTTGCTTTTGTTCCATTTCTTTCTCTTTCATGACCTTTTTGAGGTTAGTGATGATTAAGTTTTTCACCCACATCAGTCTCTTTAGATTATCAATTTCCTCTAACAACTGTTGTTCTCTTGGAACCTCTATATCCTCCTGTTCAGAGGGGTAAGAGTAACTCCCTGTTTCCCCCTCTTCTACTCTTTCCTCATAAGGGATTTCAATGTTTTGCTCCACATTGTCAGCTGCATCTTCTTGTTCCTTTGCATCTTCCCCTGGAGTCTCTTTCTCATCCTAAACTTCCTCTTGGCTTACATCTGCAAATGTTGGGGTTCAGGAAGGTCCAACCTCAACCATGGAAGTTTAGAAGCCCATGAGGACCTCAGCTAAGAGAGAAGTATCCTTTTTAGCCTGAGTAGGTTATCTATTTCTTTGGCTTCTTCGTAGCACCGGTAGAGCTTATGTCTTAGAAGTAGGTGCATTATCCTCAGAGTCTGAAGAAATGGTGAAAGTTTCTTTGTCTACTGTCTCTAGAGCTTGGGAATGCTGTGGCTTTGGAGTTTGAGACCTCAGATGAACAGGTGACTCTGGGGGAGTTCCCTTAACTTCTTCTCTTTGTTTTCTTTTCCTAACCAGAGGAACTTCATCTGAATCATCAGATTCTTCCTTGGCCTAGTAATGTCTGCTGGACTCAGGTGTCTTTGGAGTTCTTTTTGCCTTCTTACTCTGCCCTATTCTTTTCCTTTGCTTTTTGTGGCCAGAATTCTGGGTAGGGGCTGGTGTAATTTCCTCTTCCATAACGATAGCCTCCCCTGTTTGCTTGGCTGGGATGGACCCCTCAGCCAAGGTTATCCTTCATTTTCCTGAGTGGGTCATATGGAAGAGTTGCTCTGTAATAGGTTCTTTCAGCTGTTCTATGGCAGCTGGGGCTTCTCCCAAAACTTCTTTCCCTTTCCTTTTTTTAGTAACAGGGGCAGAAGTTGGTGTTTCCTCCATTGTTTGTTTCTTGCTCTTGCCCTTTTTAGTAGCAAGGGAGGAGGTAGAAGGCATTGCCTCCTCATCTTGTTGAGTAGAGGAAGTCTCATCTATACCCTGTGCCCTACCCGATGTTCTGTCCTATGGTTTGTTTTCTAAAAATGTCTACCATAAAGCCTCTCCATCAGCTTGGGACAGGAAGTGATGTTTTATAATCAAGAAAATGAGGCCGTGGTTTTTAATGGGACCCTTCCCCTGTTGATACTTGTCTACCAAGGCTATGATAGTAGAATACAGAAAGTTTGGGATATTTATGCTAAATTCTAGATGGGTGTGCCCATGCCTCAGAAAAATTAACATTTTCATGATTGGTCCTAAAACTATAGAGAATTGCCCATCACATGTAAAATATTTCATTAATCACATAGCTAGAGATTTCCATGGTTGTGGAAGTGAGTTCCTAATAATTCCTTTGACCTCATTTTTTCTTAAATGCAATTGTATTTTAGGTTCACCTTCAAAGAAATTTTTAATCAAATCAGTGTGCAGGGTTTTTAAATGGTAGAACCTCTCACCTTGTTCCTATAGCCCTGAAATATGACTGATAATGGTGGCTGAGACATTGATTTGAATCCCTCTCACTGTAGTTTGATTATTCTTCAAGTTGCATAGGAAATCATCTACAATGTTTCCCTGAAATCCTTCAAACTTCTCCAAAAATTCCATCCACCAAGCATTCCTTAAGATGTTTGTTGCAGCTTGGTCTTGCAGCAGACCTGTTACATTCTCTGGCTCTAAATTCTTTTTCACTCCCATCTTTCTGTCTTATTGCATCTCCTCTGGTTGAACCTTCCCTAGATTTTCTCTGTAGTTTTTCTCCTTTTTCTTTTCACCTTATGAAAGACTGTGACAGTAAAACTTGAAGAGAAATTATGCAATTTTTGAACTGGGTTTGATGTCTGTTAATTGCAACTGCTCAGATTATGGGGAGGTGGTTTGAAATTAGTTATGAAGTGATTGTTTAGTCATAATGGCAGGGAGTGATATGACACTCTAGAGAAAGGGTGACAGTGTGGCAATTAAGGCAGCATGTATAAGTTAAAAAGGGAAATAATGGCAGGGACATGTGTTGAAGTAACTACACCTAAAAATAGAAATGATAAGAGAATAATAATTAACTTAATTCAAGTGAATTACCTAGATTACTTTTCGTGATGATGGCCTAATGTACTTGGTGGATATGCCATGGCTTTGATGAGGCTTGATGTGACCTGGCATGTGCGCAGCCCCTGCGCAGCTTGGACTAGCATCAACATCTTCATTGTCACATGGCCTGAAATCATTCCTGCTGAGTAGATTTGGAAATGACATGATGTCAAGTGAGGTCAGGAGAGATATTCGTGATGACCTATGCATGTGGTAGCAATTGTCTTTTTGATTGCTAATGATGTGCGCGCTGACCTCACCATTGTTTATTTCAAAAAGTGGAGGATGAGTCATGCTGACCTCATCATATGATGTCCCAACTTTGATACCTAGAGAGGTGGGTCTCCTCCTTCCTTTTTACTCCTTGAAATGATTCCTTATTGGTGAAGTGCCGGAGGTGCTCCTAGATTGCTATGGAGATGTGTCTTAGTAGCTCCTGGTGTCTAATTGGATCCATAGATCAATTACTAAAATCCTGCAAGAAGAAGGGAACTGCCATTTACTGGTTTTCAATCCCCTTGGTCGAGAAAGACGACCATTTACTGGTTTTCCATCTTTCCTTTTTTTCAAGAAGGCTGCCATTTGCTGGTTTTCAACCCCCCCTTTTTTATATTGTCCTTGAACATCTCAATCTGCGACAAAGGGTGTGACACCTGTAAACAAGCACAAGTCCTTGGTAAATTCCTCCTTAGTTGATGGCCTTGTATACAGTCAAATTCTGTGGCCATTTACTAAGAATGAATATGTGCTTCCATCAATGTGTGCTAGCAAAACTATTCCATTTTCATAAACTTCCCTTATTTGATAAGGGCCCATCCAGTGAGTTTGTAACTTCCCTTTGAACTCCTTAAACTTAGAATCATATAGGAGAACTTAATCACCCTGCTGAAATGTCCTCCTTTTGATGTGTTGGTCATGCCATTGTTTCCTTTGATATTGAACAAGTTTTGTTTGTTGTATGGCTTTTGTCCGGATTTCATCCAACTCATTGAGTTGAAGGATCTTGTTCTGTTGTGCTATAGACAATGGTAGGCCAATATCTATTGAAGTTTTGAGTATCTGCAATTTGAATTATATAGACAGAATGGGTTTCTTCCCATAAACTAATTCATATGGTGAGAACTTGGTTGTGGACTTCCAGATGGTATTGTAAGCCCAAACTGCTTTAGGTGATCTGCTAGCCCAATCCTTTCTATTCATGGCCACTATCCTTGTTAGGATATTTTCCAGTTCCCTATTAGTCACTTCCACCTGCCCATTAGCTTGGGGATGGTAAGGTGAAGACTTCCTGTGTTTAACTTGATATAGGTCTATGAATGCTTTAATTACCTGAGAAGTGAATTGGGGTCCTTTGTCTGAAACTCTTGATCTTGGGGCTCCAAACCTTAGGAAGATTCTGTTATAGAGGAAATCAACAACTTGTTATTCTCTTGCAAATTGCAATGCCTGAACCTCTGCCCATTTAGTTACATAGTCTATGCATACTAGAAAGTATTCTTTACTTGAAGTGTTGATATGTGTCGGACAACTGAGAGGGGAGGGGGTGAATCAGTTGTCACAAAAACTTGAACACTTTCTGCAATTTAAACATTCATCACTTATCCATAATTATTATGATTTAACAATGAGTGCATGAAATTAGAAAATTAACCACAAATACAACATCAAACACAAGAGACACTAGATTTACGTGGAAAACCCCAAGGTGGGGAAAAACCATGGAGAGGATTAACTCTCAATATATATTGCAATCTTGAAATAATGATGTTAAGGCTTGGTCACTCCATGGGCCTAAACATACTAGCTTATTGCCATGAAGAACAACTAGGTCTAGCAAGCTCATTGCCTCAACCCTAAACCTAGCAAGATTACAATAAGGGTTGTTAAACCCTGAGGGCTGTTAAACCCTACTGGTGGCTTATTGCCAGACTCACTGCTACAATCAACACTTTTCTATATTTACAATTGAAGTACAATAATTCCCCTGCTTTGCTCTTCCTCTTCTTTCCTCTGCCTCTTCTCGACTCTGTCTTTTAGACCTTTCTTAATGTCTTTTCATTTTTTGCTCAAGGACACCTTTTCCACGACTCAACTACAAGTATTTATACACTACATCAACCTTGGAATGATCATCAAGGTTGGCATCACAATCATCAACCATTGGAACAGTCTCCAAGGTCGGTATTACAAACATTTACTAAATAGGTCCTAACCTATTACAACAAGTGCAAAGGAAATGAAATGCAAATCACACCATGCCTTAGCTGGGACTCAAACATGATCTTCCACACCACAACACGCTTCCACAATCTTCCAGAGATCTCTACAATCACTAGGATCAACCAGGTTAGCCAAGATTGGTTACATGCTACATTATCTGGGAACAATCTTCACACACCATCTCAATTTCTTAATGCGGACCAAAGTCTAGATAGGAACATGATTAGGAGACATCCACAAGCACGCTATAATCATCAGAAGAAACTATACGAACCTTAACCACTTTATCCATAGGAATCTTCTCACCAAAACACATGAACTTCACTGTCTTCAACTGTCATAAAAGAAAGATAGCTTGTGGAGCACCAAATCACGAACCATTGCAACTGTAGGCACTTATCATTATCCCAGACTTCCCTCTAGAACTGCAGAGCCAAATACTTTATTGCGGAGGAATACATAGTAGAATACTTTCTTCCTGTCCCAACTGAACTTAGAAAAAGCAGGTTTCACTCTAGTGAACCAACTCACTCAGATCTTCATGCAGAGGCTTCAAATTTGGAATGTAGCATCCTTAGTCATACCTCTAACTTACTTCCAATTTGCAAACCACGATCTTCAAGCAGAAGTAAATATGGAGCAGTTTACCAGATTGTTCTTCAGCATACAACTCACTGTTTGTACTACACTTCTCTGTAGCTCACTAGTTTCTTCCGGAGAGGCTAATTTTCTCAATATCCTCAACATACAAGTCTTCTAAACAAGTAATAGAAAAAGATACAATTGACACCAATGACAACACCGATTAGGCACATACTTGCAACAATCTCCCCCTTTGTCATTGAAGGCAACATATGATGTGAAAAACTGCAACAGCCATCAAGACAAGATTCTCCCTCTTTCTCTTTACACACCTGCACTCTTTGTTTCTCCAAAATTCTCCCCCTTTCTCTTACACATCTGCACTCTAAGTTTTTCACATGACTTCTCTCCCCCTTTGACATCAATGGCAAAGGGCACATACTTGCACTCATCTGCTCTAATCTAATCTCTCTTCTAAACTCTCTAACTACTCCCCCTGAGAAGTAGCCCTAAAAAGCATCAATCTAGACCTCTGAACACCTCCAGACTGATGCACTATTATGCATCTTAGTTTAGAGCAGGAGGGGTGATGACCCCTAATTTTTCTCTGAGATACTCAAAAGTATCCTTAGGCAAAGGCTTGGTAAAAATGTCTACAATCTGATCCTTGGTAGAAACATACTCCAACTTGACTTCATTCTCTGTCACCTTTTTCTCTCAGAAAATGATACCTAATGGATATGTGCTTTGTCCTTGAATGCATCACTGGATTCTTTGATATGTTAGTGGCACTTGTGTTATCACAAAAATTTGCAATGAGATCTTCATACACAACTTTGATGTCCTTCAAAGTCTGCTTCATCTATAATAATTGAGTGCAACTGCATATTACTACAATGTATTTTGCCTCTGTAGTAGATAGGGATATTAAATCTTGTTTCTTGCTCAACCAAGATACTAATCTTTTTCCCAAGAAGAATGCACCTCCACTTGTACTTTTTCTATCATTCACATCTCCGGCCCAATCTACATTAGTATATGCACTGAGAGTAAAGTCACAGTCCTTAGGGTACCACAAACCATAATCTATTGTGCCATTTAAATATCTCAGAATTCTTTTGACTGCCATCACATGTGATTCCTTGGGTTCTGCCTGTAATCTTGCCAAAAGACACACTGCATGCATTATGTCAGGTCTGGTTTGAGTCAGATAAAGTAATCATCCAATCATAGATCTATACTTTTTCTGGTCTGCCATGGGTGAGTTATCATCTTTGCTCAACTTACAACCAGTTATCATAGGTGTGCATACTGGTTTAGAGTCTTCCATCCCAAATTTCTTTAACAACTCTTTCACATACTTAGACTAAGAAATGAAGATACCCTTATCTGATTAACTTATTTGCAGACCTAAAAAGAAGTTCATCTCTCCAAACATAGACATTTCAAATTCACTTTGCATTTCTCCAAGAAAAACTGAGCACATACCTTCATTGCCTCCAAAAATAATATCATCAACAAAAAATGCAACAATCAAGATTTATTTATCATTGATCTTGAAGTAGAGATTACTATCTGTAGTACCTTTACTGAACCCTATCTATATCAGGTACCTGTCCAACCATGCATACCATGCCCTGGGAGCTTGTTTTAATCCATAGAATGCTTTCTTCAATTTGCATACCATGTCCCCTTGTTCTGATGATTGGAATCCTTCCGGTTGTTCAATATAGACTTCCTCTTCCAACTCTCCAATTAAGAAGGCAGACTTCACATCCATTTGATAAACCTTGAAATCTTTGTATGTTGCAAAAGCTAGAAACATCCTTATTGCTTTAATCCTTGCTACTGGAGCAAAAGTTTCTTCAAAGTCTATTCCTTCAACTTGAGTCTATCCTTTGCATACCAACCTCACTTTGTTTCTTACCACTTCACCATTCTCATTCATTTTGTTTTTGAAGACCCACTTTGTACCAATTACATTCTTGTCTGCTAGTCTGGGAACAAGATCCCAAGTCTAATTCTTCTCTATCTGCATCAATTCCTCTTCCATAGCCTTTATCTAGTTCTCATATTTTCAAGCCTCATCCACATTTTTAGGTTCAATCTTGGAAATCAGACAAAAATTTACTTGTTCCTCTACAACTTTTCTTCTGGTTAAGATCCCTTTTCTCTTATCTCCTATGATTTGATTTTCAGAATGACCGATTCTTACATATCTTGGAGTTTTGGTAGCACTTATTAGAGCTTGTTCTTCTTCATCTGTGTTGTCTTCATGCTGCACCACTCCTGAAACATCTGGATCATCTGACTCATATCCATTTGATTCTGAAGACCTTTCCCTACATTCATCAACTTTAACATTTGCACTTTCAATGATCTTATTTAACCTCTTATTATAGCACCGGTAGGCATTACTCTTGGTGGAGTAACCAAGGAAGATTCCTTCATCACATCTAGCATCAAACTTGCCTAAATCTTCTTCTCTTTTGATGTAACATCTGCTACCAAAAACTTTGAGATATTTCACAGTAGGAACTCTACCATGCCACAATTCATAGGGAGTTTTTAAACTATTACCTTTTACTTGAACTTTGTTTAGGATATATACAGTGGTATGAATTGCCTCTCTCCAATATGCTTCCAGAAGATGAGCTTCCTTCATCACAGTTCTAGCAGCTTCTTGAACTGTTCTATTTTTCCTTTCAACAACTCCATTTTGTTGTGGAGTTCTGGGCACAGATAGCTGTCTCTTTATTCCATGTTCTTCCCAAAAGAAATTGAATTCATTTGGTGTGAACTCTCCTCCTCTACCAGACCTCAAGCATTTGATTTTCAAATCCATATCATTTTCAACCATTGCCTTAAATGCCTTGAATTTATCCAGAGCTTCAACTTTCTCTTTCAAAAGGGTGACCCAAGTCATTCTAGAATAATCATCAATGAGCAACATGAAATACATGTCTTCTTGCAAACTTCTTACTCTGGTAGGTCCACACAAATCTGTATGTACTAGCTCAAGTACTCCCCCAACTGATTGGTCCTTACTTTTGAAACTTGTTCTTGTTTGTTTCCCAAATTGACACTCCTTGCAAATAGGATTAGCAGGCTTCACAAGCTTAGGCAAATCTCTAACAATCTATGCAGTACTTATCTTCATAATATTATCAAAATTTATGTGACACAACCTTCTATTCCATAACCAAATCTCATCAGTCTGAGTCAACAAGCAATAGTTCTCAGTTCCTTTCAAGTGAGATATTACCTCTGGTCTTCTTACCAGTTGCAATGACTGTTCCGAAGCTTTCCCTGATCTTGCATCCATTGTCCTTGAAGATTAAGTCATAGCCCTTGTCACACATCTAACCCATACTCAGAAGATTGTGCTTTAATCCTTTCACATACAAGACATCTTCAGTATTATGCTTGCCATCAAAAGAAATAGATCCTTTTCCACAAATCCTACCAGTTGTATTATCTCCAAACCTAACCAGTCCACCATCATATCTTTCCAAACTTACAAACTTACTTTTGTCACTAGTCATGTGGTGAGAGCAGCCACTATCAATAACCCATTCGTTCTCGTTCTTAATGACCTAAACAACCAAAGCACTTTCCACTTATTTTTCTTCCTTCACACAGCTAGAAAAATTAGTAGACACAAGATTTTCCTTAATAGCATTGAACAAGCATTCATTTACAGAGGAACTAGCATTATGTAGTTCACCATTATCTAATACTCCATCATCATCAAAGTCTTCAACATAATAACACTTCTTTTGGGTCCTAGGCCTATTCTCATATCTTCTTCTATTTCTTTCAATTCTTTCAAGACATCTGGAAGCAAAATGACCTACTTTACCACAAGAAAAATATTTGAAAGGTAATTTGCCTTTATACTTACCGTATCCTCTTTGCAATCTATCCACAAATTTAGCTTCAACTTCATCTAACTCATTATCGGATTCTACCTTGTACTTTTCTTATCTGGAAGTACTTCCAGGAGTACTGGCTTTAAAGGTTATCTCAACTTTTGGCAGAGCATCATCTAACTTCCTCATTTCAAAAGCAGTAAGCTTACCAAGGAACTGATCCCTATTAATGGTTTTTACTTGCATGAATTCTTCAATCGCAGCTACCTTGTGACAGTAGGACTTGGGCAGAGATTTGAGAATTTTCATAACAATTTCCTTTTCTTTGAGAGTTCCTCCTATGGCTTTTATCCCTGTAACAAGTTCATCAACTCTTTGCATAAAAGCTGATATGTTTTCATCATTATTCATCTTCAAGCTTTCATATTTCACTTTTAGACTTTGTAACTTGGCTTCCTTCACAGAATCATCTCCTTCATATAGATTTTTCAACTTTTCCCATACCTTATTTGTAGTTTCAAGATCCACCACTTTCGTCAATATTGAGTCAGTTAATGAGCTTAACAGAGCATCCTTTGCCTTGACATCTATCTCATATTCTTTGATTGCGTCTTCAGTCGTCGGACCATTTTGAGGTATGGTGTATTCTGTTTCTACATCTTTCCAAACTTTGTAACCATAATTTGTTCCATCAAAATGTGGTGCTTCCTTCTTGTAAGACATTTTGGATCTTCCTCAAGCTGTTAAACTTTCTTCAGAGGAACTTGGCTCTGATACCATTTGTTGATATGCGCCCGACAACTGAGAGGGGGGGTGAATCAATTGTCACAAAAACTTGAACACTTTCTGCATTTTAAACATTCATCACTTATCCACAATTATTATGATTTAACAATGAGTGCATGAAATCAGAAACTTAACCATAGATACATCAAACACAAGAGACACCAGATTTACATGGAAAACCCCAAGGTGGGGAAAAATCACGGAGAGGATTAAATCTCAATATATATTTCAATATTGAAATAATGATGTTCGGGCTTGGTCACTCCACGGGCCTAAACATACTGGCTTACTGCCATGAAGAACAACTAGGTCTAGCAAGCTCACTGCCTCAACCCTAAACCTAGCAAGATTACAATAAGGGTTGTTAAACCCTATTGGTGGCTTACTGCCAGACTCACTGCCACGATCAACACCTTTCTATATTTGCAACTAAAGTATAATAATTCCCCTGCTCTGCTCTTCCTCTTCTTTCCTTTGCCTCTTCTCGACTCTACCTTTTGGACCTTTCTTAATGTCTTCTCATTTTTCGCTCAAGGACACCTTTTCCATGACTCAACTACAAGTATTTATACACTACATCAACCTTGGAATGATCATCAAGGTCGACATCACAATCATCAACAATTAGAACAGTCTCCAAGGTCGGTATTACAAACATTTACAAAATAGGTCCTGACCTATTACAAAAATGTGCAAAGGAAATGAAATGCAGATCACACCATGCCTTACCTAGGACTCAAACATGATCTTCCATGCCACAACACGCTTCCACAATCTTCCAGCGATCTCTGCAATCACTGGGATCAACTAGGTCGGCTAAGACTGGTTACACGCTACATTATCTGGGAACAATCTTCACACACCATCTCAATTTCTTAACGTGGACCAAAGTCCAGATAGGAACATGATTAAGAGACATCCACAAGCACACTATAATCATTAGGAGAAACCACACGAACCTTAACCACTTTATCCATAGGAATCTTCTCACCAGAACACATGAACTTCACCGGCTTCAACTGTCATAAAAGAAAGATAGCTTGCGGACCACCAAACCATGAACCATTGCAATTGTAGGCACTTATCATCATCCTAGACTTCCCTCTAGAACTACAGAACCAAATACTTTATTGCGGAGGAATGCAGAGCAAAATACTTTCTTCCTGTCCCAACAAAACTTAGAAAAAGCAGGTTTCACTCTAGTGAACACAACTCACTCAGATCTTCATGTGGAGGCTTCAAACCTAGAATGCAGCATCCTTAGTCATACCTCTAACTTACTTCCAATCTGCAGACCACATTATTCAAGTAGAAGTAAATGCAGAGCAGTTTACTAGACTGTTCTTCAGCATACAACTCACTGTCTATATTGCACTTCTTTGTAGCTCACTAGTTTCTTCTGAAGAGGCTAAATTTCTCAATATCCTCAACATACAAGTCTTCTAAACAAGTAATAGAATAAGATACAACTGACACCAATGATAACAAGGATATGTTGACATCAATGACAACACCAATTAGGCACATACTTGCAACATGAAGATGGTGGAGAAATTGGTCCCATAAAGTCTAGACCCCATTGCTCAAATGGTTCCAGCACTACCTGAGGATTAAGTGACATTTCCCAGGTAAAGGTTGGTTGCCCCATCCTTTTGCACTGATCACACTGCTGCACATACTTCTTGGTATCCTTATGAAGAGAGGGCCAGTAGTAACCAACTCCCAGAATCTTGTGAATGGTTTTGTGTGAGGAATAATGCCCACCAGATGGTTCATCATGGCATGCCCTTAAGACATCAAAAACTTCATCATCTTTTAAACACCTAGGTAAAATGAAATCAGGACCACACTTAAATAGTAAACCATTTAACCATTTGTAAGATAATCTTTCTTTTAGCAAATGCTTCTTTTGTTTTGGGGTGAAATGCGATGAAAACAAGCCTGTAGATAAGAGATTAGCTATGTCTTCAAACTAAGGTATAGTAGAGGAGATAGCAAAAAGATGTTCATCT
The DNA here is from genome assembly GCA_027924645.1 of Cunninghamia lanceolata. NCBI lineage: Eukaryota > Viridiplantae > Streptophyta > Pinopsida > Cupressales > Cupressaceae > Cunninghamia > Cunninghamia lanceolata. The sequence continues at coordinate 5,994,530 of BSBN01001560.1, forward strand.
GGAAATTTGTCCTCCACTAGTTGGTTTTCTCCACCTGTATGCAATCTTGATAGAAAGTCAGCAACCAAATTGAATTTCCCTGGATTATCAACTATGGTAATGTCAAATTCCTATAATAGCAATAGCCACCTAATTATCCTTGCACCCACTACTGGTTTGTTCATTAAGTACTTGATAGTTACATGATCAGTATCTACAAATATTTTGTATCCAGTGATATAATGCCTGAATTTGTTTATAGCATATATGACTGCCAAGAATTCTTTTTCAGTTGTGGAATAGTTTCTTTTTGCAAGGGTAAGGTTTTTACTGATGTAGTAGATGGCATGCATACCTTCTCCCTCCTCTTTCTATCTGAGGACTACCCCAATTGACTCATTTGAAGCATCAATTTGTATGTGAAATGGCAGAGTCCAATTGGGCCCTCTCAAAATAGGTGTGACAGTAAGTTTCTCTTTAAGGGTTTCAAATGTTGATTGACAATCTTCTGTCCATAAGAAGTCAGTGTCCTTGGTGAGTAGGGCAAACATAGGAGAAACTATCCTGCTGAAATTTTCTATAAATCTCCTATAGTAACCTGCATGACCTAGAAAACTTCTAACATCTGTCTGGTTTTTAGGTGAGGGTAGCTATTTTATCACTTCTATATTGTTTTGGTCTACTTTGATCCCTTTTGCTAAGATGTGATGTCCCAAAACAATTCCTTCCTCTACCATCATAAAACATTTTTTATGGCTCACGGATAGTCGATTTTTTTCACAACATTGTAGTACCTTCTCTAGGTTTATGAGAGCTTCTTCAAAGTTATCTCCATACATAGTAAAGTCATCCATATAGACTTCCATACAATCATTAGCTAATTTAGCAAAAATGGCTAAAACAAGCCTTTGAAATGTAGCTGGAGCATTACATAGCCCAAATGGAAGAACTTTGTAGGCAAAAGTTCCCCAAGAACAAGTGAAAGTGGTTTTAACCTGGTCCTTAGGTGCTACTTGAATTTGGTTATATCCACTAAATCCATCCAGAAATGTGAAGTACTTTCTCCCTGCAAGGTTGTCTAGCACTTGGTCAATGAATGGTAAAGGGAAGTAGTCCTTCTTTGTGGCTTTGTTTAGTTCTCTATAGTCAATACACACCCTCCACTTTCCATTCTTTTTAGGTACTATGACTAGGGGTGAGACCCATTGACTGTCCGAGATTGGATATATGAACCCTGCTTGCAACAATTTCTCCATCTTAGTCTTAACAATATCTTTTAAAGCAGGATTTAATCTTCTCTGGGGTTGTCTGACAGGTTTGACATCTTCAGTGTATATATGATGAGTAGAGATCTCAAGAGAGATGCCTTTCATATCTTGGTATTCCCAAGCAAAAGCTGCTAAATGGGAGACTAGGAGTTTGAGAAGTGCTTCTTCCTATTTTTTTGCTAACTGGGTGTTGATATTCAATGTTTTCCTAAGTAAAATCATGACCTGTTTTGTAATATGATCCATAGATGTCCTCAATCCATATCCTGGAGTCATAGTATTGAGGGGACAAGAATGTGGGAGCAACATGTGGAATGTGGCTAAGTCTCTATAAAAGGTCTCTCCACAAGGAATAATATTTGCTAAGGTACAATGAGTAGCAGTGAGAAATTCTCTATTTTAATCTTGGGCTAGTTTCATTATATCTTTGTCAATAAGAATATGGGTGATATCTTTTGTTGTGATATCTTTTGTTGATATTCAATGTTTTCCTAAGTAAAATCATGACCTGTTTTGTAATATGATCCATAGATGTCCTCAATCCATATCCTGGAGTCATAGTATTGAGGGGACAAGAATGTGGGAGCAACATGTGGAATGTGGCTAAGTCTCTATAAAAGGTCTCTCCACAAGGAATAATATTTGCTAAGGTACAATGAGTAGCAGTGAGAAATTCTCTATTTTAATCTTGGGCTAGTTTCATTATATCTTTGTCAATAAGAATATGGGTGATATCTTTTGTTGTATCATAGTTGATTTCTTCTTCTAACTCACCCAAATGTTCCTTGATGGTAACCATAGCTACTGAGGCACTATTTTACATGTTATTCGGCTCATCTACCCACACTTTTCCTGAATAATGTATTGATGGTTTAGCTGGAGGGTATAAATAAATTTTCTTCAAATCTATTCCATTGGAAATGACCATATCCCCTTTTCAACAATCAATAGATGCTATTGTTGTAGCTAGCCACAACCTTCCCAATATCAATGGATATGTATTTTGTTGGTTTCTAGGTTCTAATATCAGAAAGTCTACTGGGAATTCCCATGACTCTACCACAGCTGAGACATCAGTTAACACCCCTTTTGGAATTGCTACCGATTGGTCAGCCAGTTGGAGGATGGTGGATGTGGCTTGGATACCTATTAGAGAAAATTTGTCCAAGGTGTACATAGTCATTACATTTATTGCTACTCCCAAATCAACCAAAACATTAGATATTTCCACCCCTAAGATATAGACAATTATGACATGGTTCCCAGGGTCTCCATATTTTGGGAGAAACATTTCTCCCATTAAGATGTGTACTACTTTCCCTTCCACCTGGATGGTGGCAGGAAAGTTTTTCTTTCTGCCCTAGGTCTTAACACAATGTTGTTTGATGAATTGGTTTAATTCAGGATCATCTCTAAATGCTTGTAGGAGTGGAATTTCAATGTTCAATTGTCTGATTTCTTGTAGAAATTCTGATTCCATGGTAGGTTGGACTTGATTTTGTAGGACCTTTTTCTGAGGGGCATGTTGTTTGAGTTGTTCTGGGTATGGTGCTAGTTTTTCTATCTTCGGAGCAACTCCAAAGTTCTTAATAGAAGTGTTTCCAAAGGTGTTCTCTAGAGCTGTTCCTTTAGGAGGAACTTTAGAGTTACCTAAGGATGGTTCTTTTAGCATAGTTTCGATAGTAATCTCCTCTTGAAGTTGAGTGGATGGATTTTCAGGTTCCACATCATTGGTTACTTCAACTATAATTGGGGGAGATGGTCTTGGATGTGCTTTCCCATAACATAGATGGAGATTATTAGAATATATAGCATTAATACTAGCCATATTTTCTTGTTATGTCATGTAAACAGCTGCTACCTGTTTATTTCATGGGTTTGGTATAGTTTGGGCTGGTAAAGGTGGCTGGCTAACTGACACATTTTGTAACTGTCCTTGTGTGTTGGGGGGTCCAGTTAGGAGTACTTGTTGTTGAGGCTAGAAACATCTAGGTTGTCCCTAGTATTGTTGATTATAACCCTGTTGAGGATCCCAATAAGGTTGCATGTTTTGTGATCCAAACTGTTGTGGCCATTATTGATTTCCCCAGGGCCGATTTTGCCAGTGTTGGTTCTGCCATTGCTGGTTTGACCAATCTTGTGGTCCCCAAGGGGGAATATTCTGAGGCCCATGCCACACTAGATTTCATTGATTATTTCCCTAGTTCGAAGGGCCCCTATAAGAAGCCTGGTTTGGATACTAATTATAAGGGAAATTCCCAGCTTGTTTTTGTCTTACATAGTTCAACTCCTCCTCTATAATGGCGTTCTTTTTAGTCAGCCTTTTTAAGGCTAGGAGCTGATCACACTAATTGGTAGGGTGTTCCCTATTATAGATCTGATAAATTTTTGATTTATCTAAAGGGTATTCTCTCAACAGGTGTTTGTTCCTACACCTAGGACAATATATGGAGAGTGGTTTAGTTGTTCTGCTATTATCAGTTGCTCTAGTTTTTACTTGAATCCCATCTAATGTGGTATTCAATTGGACTAGAATGTCTATTTTAAGATTTGCAATCTCCTCCATTAACTGTCCTATTTCATTCTTCCCTTTGAAAGATTTGGGTGTTCTCACTCCATCTTGGGTTTTGGAATAGTTCCTACAAAGTTCTTCTATAGCGAGCATATCCATTTTGTTGATGTTCCCTTTTTCCATTAGATCCAGTGCCTATTTTGATTCTTTGTCTAATCCTTTTACAAACAATGTTCTGGCTAAAGAGTGAGCCACATGATTTCCATACCTTCTCAAAGCAAAGTTGAACCTATCCACATAGTCCTCTAAGGTTTCATCCTTTCTTTGTTTAATTTTGAATAGTTCCTCATTTTTATCACTAGCCCTATAGTAATCCTGGTACTTTCCCAAAAATTATGTTTCCATCTGATCCCAAGAATGAATTGAGTTTTGGGGTAATCCCATGAACCATCTCATAGTAGAATCTTTCAAGGTTGATGGGAAAAGTTTGAGTTTGTTATTATCTGATCCATAATCATAAGTTTGGCATATACCACTTTGAATTCAAATAAAAACTGGTATGGATCCTCAAAAGCAAGACCAATAAAATTTGGCAAATGTGAAGGTGAAATATTCTTCATAGGGGCATTATCTCTAGCAGCTAGGACAATGGGGTATGAGAAGGTTCTTGGAGCTTGATTGTCCTCCTCATCATGATTATCATCCATGTTTGACACTGGTTCTTCTCTTTGAGATTCAGTGTGGAGTTTTGAGGAATTATTTTCTATCAAAGGATCTGCCTGGAATCTTTCTTGCAATTCTTGGATATATTCAGAGAGTGAAGGACTTTGAGGATTTGAAGGAATATTAAGTTGCGGTGTATCTTCCAAGGTGGGTTCTAGGTGCCTCTCTTCAACAAGATCTTGTGCTACCCTACTACTTTCTCCTACAGTTTGCTACTAGGGTGTCTATTTTATGTATCTACCTTTTGAATCCCTAGGTCTAACCATACATATTCAATTTAACCTAAAAATTATTAACTAAGTTTTCCTAATTAACACAGAAGTCCCCAGCAACGACACTAAAAATGACAAGGGTCATTGGTCCTTGGCATTTAATCATGTTTTTATGTGTCAAGTCTAGGGCTATGTCCTTGGCTATCTGCAATTAGGGATCCTATAGTTACCAATCTATTTAACTAATTTTGCTAATCTTATTTGCTCTAGAAATTAATACTTCTAATTTATCTGCTATGAAAGTAAATTCTGAAAGTGCTGGAAATAAAGTTGAAATAGTAAATTGATAATATTCACCTATTCTAATCCACACAACTAAAACATACATTTATCTATGTAAAAGCAAAAACTATTTTCCTAAGTAGAATCTAAAACAAGATAATGAACAAACAAATACTAGCCTCCTATCTTGAATGGCAGGAGTGGGCCCCTTGCTCCTCGCCCTCAGGACTGAAGACTAAAGCAATAAATCAGTACAGGAATAAAGTATCACAATCTTTCTTTAGTCTAATTTCATCAATATGCTTGTATTCAAAAAATATATCCAATCTAGAAAATTTGAGATTACAACAATTCCACTATATCCTCTCTATCCTGCTTCTACCTTAAATATCTATATATCAAATCAAGTGACGAGATATCACTCTATTCTAACTATTAGTTTATCTATGAGAGAGCATCAATCTCTTATTCTATCAATTGTTTAACTTCAGAGTAAAATCATGTAACTGAAACAGACTTTAGTGGTACAACAGTCCCACTAAATTTGGAGTCTTAGTTTAAATACAACTGGACAGAGAGGCCTTGTAAATATAGGTATTTAATAAGTCTTTTAGGAACTCATGCAAAATCAATAAAAGAGGAATTAGTCCTCTAGCAGTCAATCAGAGTCTTCACCTGATCATTCAGGTGTTGGCTGAGTAATCCCCAGAGCACTCCAATTGCCCTCAGAAGTGTTGATTGATAGCGGCGCTGAAGGCTCTGCACTGTCTTAAGGAGGACTCTAAAGACGTGTGCTTTTGTCTGGAGCTCTAGAGATGCACTTATGACTTTTGTCCATCTCTAGAGATGATCTACCCTTGGTCCTCCTATTTCAAAATATCTCCAATCATATTGGAAAAACATTGGAGTCTGGTGTAGTATCCCTCATGTCAGCTCCAGAGAATGCTAGGACCATCTCTGGAGATGCTCAAAATTGCCTTTGCCCATACAATTGCACCTGTAGATGCAAAAAGAGAGAATTTTCTGCATATTTCCATTAATTTGTTGCACATTAGTCCTTCAATCAAAAATCACGACTTTTGGTAATTCATCTCTCATTAATGTAATCAGAACAAACCTTATCAGTCTACTATGGTACAATTATCAGGACAACAGAATAAGAAGGATGTAAAAGAGAGGTAAAAAAGGTATATTATTATGGGTGCTACTTGGCACTCATCAACTAGGAAGTTGGAGGAACCACTAACCAAGAAGCAAAAGATAGAATGGTTTATTTCCAGAATAAACTCTGAAATAAGGTCAGCCCTAGATGGAAGAATATTTGAAACATATGCGGAAGCACTGACACTAGCTTGTTGGATAGAGTCTCAATCTCGGTGCAGACAAGATAAGATTAAGGAAAATCTAGAATTAGAGAAGCTAAAATTGGAATTGGAGCAGTTGAAGTTAAGATAGGAGATTTTGGCAAAGAAAGAAGAGAATACACAAAAGCAAAGGCGTAATATTTGGTGATCATACTATACAAGGGAAGATCACTTGAGAAATGAATGCCCTAGGATGAAAGGTGAAAGAAAAGCTACTGCAATAAAAGAAGACATCAAAGAAACAAGAAAAAGAGTCAATTCAGTATATTGTGGACTCTACAGAGAATGGGATGACCATGAAACACTAGACTGTCCTTCATAGAACTTTTGGAGGAAAAGAGAATTTGTTGATGAAGAAGATGCAACATGGTAGACAAACTCGACGGAGAGCAACAACATGTCATATGTAGAAATAAACTCACATGATCAAGTCTGCAATAAACCAAATTAGAGAAACTAGAGGAATGTCAATGCAATACAAAATTCAAACTCTGGTTGTCCATCCTATGAGAATAGCTACAATAATGATGACAGAGAATAATTTGATAATTATAGAGGAGGCAGAGGCTATGGAAGAAGTCAAAGAAGGATGGAGGATGCAACATGTTTCAATTATAGTAAGCTAGGACACTTTGCTAATGAATGTTGGGCCGAAAGGAAAACACAATGTTTATTTTGTAGCAGTACAGAGCATGATTTATTTTCTTGTGAGAGAGCACAATAGTACTTCTGGAATGCACAAACACAATCTAAGAGTGATGAGCTATAGAACTTGAATAATCAGAAAGGAGCTAGGGTTATAAGAAGGGAACCAAAGGGTCAAGGAGCAAGAACTTGTCAAAAGAATAGCAGGGAGGAAACATACATATCATCAACTAAATCCATAGAAGAAGAAGAGTATTACCAGAGAAGCAAGCCAAAACAAACTAAAAAAAGATAGAAGAAGAAGGAAGGAGAAAGTTGCAGTACTGACAAGACAAGGAACACATACCGAAAGGCACTATATCACTGCGATAGAAGAGGAAGACAATGAGGAAGAAGAATTTGTTCCCTCTAGGAAACAACATGAGGAATTTGTGAAGGAAGCCAAACAAACAATAAGGAAGGAGCAAGAAAAGGGGAAGCAATACAAGAAATTTTTCTCTAAAGAAGTAGATCTCAAGCAATTAGGCCAATTGACACAACAACATAGACTCATTGAGAAACTAGAGCAATTTTCTAAATATTGGAACAAGGAGCAAGGTCACAAGAGTCAACTCTGGTGGATGGGGAGAATAGGTAGAGAATGGAAGACAAAACCACTTATGGTGGATGTTCATATCAACCGTAGAAAAGTCCAGAATGTCATGATAGATTTGGAAGTAGTTGTCAACATGATCACAAAGAAGCTATGAGAGCAATTCGGAAGACCTAAGCTAACAGAGACAACTTACAACATAATTTTGGTAGATGGATCCAATATGCAGACAATGGGAACATGGAATCAAGTGTAAGTTAACCTAATGGGGATTAAACAAGTCTTAGACTTCATTGTTGTAGCTGTGAAGGATCAAGGAGAAGATTTCAATGCACTTTTAGGGTTGAGATGGGTTGTGGATGCAAACAATATCATAGAATCCTAAAAAGAAGAGCTATCACTTGCTGATGATAACAAGACTATCAAAATTCCTTTGGGACCATCAATGGAGGAAGCATACATAGAAGAAGTCAATCAGACTGAAAACAGTGCTAAGGATGCAAAGAATCTCTACACAATTTCAAGGTTGGATGCAGAGGAGAAAATAGAAGAGATTAATTTTGAAGGAGAAGTGGAGATAGAATATGATCACTATAGTACAAAAATTGAGGAGGTTTTAGAATCTTGGATGAGAGAAGAACCGAAACTAAAAAAAAGAAAATGTTAGGTTATCAGAGCATATTCATGATCAATACCAACAAGGAAAGCATATCATAATCCTTTGCATTTCATAAAAAGCCACCACATACCACCTATGATACATTGAGAAGAGATAAGAAGTCTACATCTCAGAAATTTCAGCAAATGAAGCAAAGGAAGCAAAGGAATTGACATATCAAGTTGATTGTGTTACTAGAGATACAGTCAGGACAGTCATAATCAAAGAGGAAGAAGAAAGGGGGAAAAGATGCAAGGAAAACATTGTGGGGAGGTGTTCTAGATGCTAAACCACCAGATCATCAATCTTTGGAAGAAATAAATTGATTGCGGAGAGATTTTTCCATGGTAACATAGTGCATTATAGAGTAACCACTAACAAGGGGCTGAACTTAAGTCATAAGAAGAAAAGAAATAAAGTAACGAAGGGAAAGAGTAAATGGGAAAGGAAGAAAAATTAGGTCAAAAAGGAAAGGTATTTAACCCTAATTAGACCTAAGGAACCTCACTTTGCATTCATACCTTGGCAAAATTTGAGCTCCGATAGAAGAATCAAGCGGCGAATGAAGTAGTGAAGAGTAGAAGAGCGCAAATAAGAGAAGAGTGTAGATAACAAGAGGATACACAATGGCAACCCCTGACCTAATTAACATCACACGCAAGCTGAGGCTGAAGTTCAAGAAGTATCCATGGAAATCCCTAGAGGTAGACAAAGATGACGCATTCTTGAATGTGCTGGAAGATGTGGTCTACACAGAGGCTATGAGAAAGTACATTCACAACACCTTGGCAGAGATTGATCACATGAAATTTGAGGAGCTAAGGGACACATTACTTGGAGATACATGGTATCTTCCCGAGTATGCAAACATACCGGTAAAGAGACTAGATGTATGGAAGGATTTCCTTGACTTCAAAGATGCACATGAATGGGTAAGGATCATTCTAAGCAGAATGTATGATGAATTTATATACTTGGACAAACCCTATAGAGTAATAGAAGAAGTTATTAGGGCAGCCACAGGGTTAAGTGTCGTAGGACCCCTATCGGCAATGAAGGCCATAAGAACGGACCGAGTGAGGGAATTGACCAGAGCAACGACAAATGGGAGAAACATGCATGTCAAGCATATCATAGATCTGAGAGTGAAATATGCCACCATGGGCATTGCATACAAGGTCTACTATGCCAACCAAGAGGGCTTGGCCACAACCATTGCAATTCATACCACATACCAAATGGTGAAGGAGGGCAAGTATTTTGATCTCTGTGAGGTGATGCGACAACAACTACTGGAGAATTTACAGAAGATCAAGGACTCAAACTACAACTTCTGATATGGTACCCTAATTCTTTGCCTTACATTATATTTATTGAATGAATTACTAGGGTTTAAGGGGAAGCAATGGCAACAAAACATATCGGTAGGGTTAGAGGTGAAGAGGCACATAGCTCAATTCAGGGATACAAAATCATTTAGTGTCGCATATTGGGGGTTCTTCAAATCCGTAAAAGAGGAAATGATGGCAAGAGAGATAATTACGTATGGAGTTGTTAAGCAATACATCAATTAGATAACATTTTTGGTGAATAACGATTTTACATAGATCAAGGCAGTTGAGCCAAGAACTGCATGGGTACCACAATTACCCTATGAGATAACTATAGTAGAGGCAAATGCTTATGTACAAAACTTATTGAGCAAATCCAAGGACACAAATGCGGAGAGATTTGGCACCTATTTTGAGGTGATGGAGAAGCAACACAAAAAGCATGTGGAGGAACATTTGGATAAGCATAGGGAGAAGTTTCATAAATAGTGTGGAGTTCTGAATAAGGGAACTACTTGGTGCAGGGGCACCTAGACCCCTAGGCAATTTTTGAATTTCCCAAGGCAAATTTTGAATTTTTGGTGGAGTTTCCTTATTAAATGTTGTAATAAATCCCACTAGAGGAATATTGATATAGTGGAGGTCATGTAGGAGTAGGATCTTTAATATTTGCCTAATTTAAGACTGTCTAATTTAAGCTTATAGTGGACAGTCAACTTTTTGTGGTGGACAGTCAGTTTTTACCTTATTTTTGGCTTTTCCCATGATGGTGGAATGATGGAGAACATGAAGTTTAAATGTAAACCTCCTTTTGAGGCCTCATATACCTGGAAGAGATCATAATGTGAAATTTGGAGTGAAGAAAATACAAAAGTTTCCCTGTTTTGCTACATTTTTCTGTCTTTTGTTGTTTCTAACGTTTTGTACACAGCCGTACTATACTGTTATGAAACAAAATGTCTTAAAACATCTAGAAAATGGTATAAGATTTCATTTGGGTCAAGTTAGAAGGATTTTCATTATAGTTTAGGCATTTTATAACTGTTTTTGTGAAATTATCTCTTAAACCCTAGTTTTGAGGGTTTTAATGAAATCAATGGATTGTTGGCCCATTCCACCTGCACCATAACCTCCAAATGAGTGGAATGGATTTTTTTAGCTATTATTTCAATTGGGTTTTCATTGCAGGAGTAGGGGATTGGTTTGAAGTGACTGTTGTAGCTTTTAAAGCCTAATATCTTCATGTATTAGCCCTTTGAGCATTGGTAGAGTAGTGATTTGATGAATAGATGACTTGGAATGAGATAAGAACCTTGAAACTAGCATAATCCATCTATTGTCAACCAAATACATGCCCTAGAATAGTCTTGGAAGTTTGGAGTAGGTTTAGCTCATACTTGCTTTGTAACAGGAGGCCTAATTAGGCCTAGAACAACAGGAACAGTCTATTTTTTAGGCCTTCATGCCAAAACAACGTAGCTTGCATGTCTAATATGTTCTAGAACTCCTTAATGAGTATTTAGAAAACCAATTTGTTCATGGGTTTGCCTAGTATTTTGCAAGTTATGACTGGAAAAGCCCTTTCCAAGGGCTATAAGCAATTAAGGCCTATTATAAAGAAACAACAAGAAGGATCTGTGATTAGGATTTTTGGTGAGATTCATTAGTGTTAACCAGTCATATTAAGGTGTTTTTAGGTGTCTTGTAAGGTTGGCAAGTGATCCATGTATTTAAACCATATTAAGTTACCTTTCCCAAGCATAGAGAGTGTGTGTTGTGAGAAAGAGCAGTCCAAACCATGCATGATCAGTCCAATCAATAGTGCAGTCCATATTAAATCCATCCCCTACTCTACATCAAGTGGTATCAAAGCCTAGGTTCAGGTTCTAATTGGGAAGAAAGAAGGAAGTTAAAGTGTGAAGGAGGAATAGTGCAAGATGCCTCCAAGAAATAGTCCAATCCTCACTAGAGAAGTAAGAATGATGAAGGAATCCCAAGAGGGAGTCCTAGCCAGACTTGCAGCCATAGAAGCAAACCTAAGAAGAGGTGGGGTCATTGAGGAAGAGAGTGACCAAGAGAATGATGGTGAAAATGCAGGCCCTCAAGAGGGATCCAATGTGGAAGAGATGGATCCAGATGATAGAAGGTTTATGAAGATGCTGCAAAATGTGAAAGGAGAAAGCACTAATGTCAAAATGGAGTTACCCATGTATGAAGGAAAAACAAACAGTGAGGAAGTATTAGATTGGATTGATGCCTTAGATAACTACTTTGAGTACAAGGAGATGCCAGAAGAGCAAAAGGTCAAACTGGCTAAGACCAAGTTGAAGGGGCCAGCATTGACATGGTGGAACTATGTTCAATCAGAGAGGTTAAGGAAAGGAAAAGCAAAAATCAGTTCATGGGACCGGATGGTGTCCAAAGTAAAGAGCCAATTCCTTCCAAATTATTATGTAATTCAAACCTTCAGAAGGTTGTAGAATTTAAAACAAAAAGACATGGATGTTATAGCCTATACTGAAGAATTCCACAAACTAACCATGAGGACAAGGCACAATGAAGATGAAGTTGAGAAAATTGCTAGGTATATCACTGGGCTTAGGCTCAATATTTAGGATGAGATCAGCCTTGCCACCCCTAGAAATGTGGAAGAATGTTTCCAATTGGCAGTGAGGGCAGAAGAAAAGATAAAAAGGAGACAAGAACAATAGACTAGGGGTAGAGGAAAATATCTCAAAGGTAGAGGTAACTTTGGTATAAGAGGACATTCACAAAAACAACAAGGAGAATCAAGTGGCAGCACCAAGGAGAATCAAGAGTCAAGTGAAAGAGGTAACTTTAGAGGAAGAAGATCAAATAGTAGAGGAAGGTTTGGTGGCCAAGGAAGAGGGTCAAGCACCTTCTCAGGAAAATGTTACAACTGTAATCAATTTGGCCATCCTGCATTTAAGTGCACAAACAAGCAAGCATCAAGTTCTCAAGGAGGTGAACGCAAAACCCAAATAGTACATGAAGAGGACAGTGAAAGTGTCAATTCACCACTTCAACCTACTACTCCTAAGAGAGGTGATACATTGATGATAAGGACACTCCACAAGGTGCCAGCAACCAAGGAGCCTTCACAAAGGAAGTCATTGTTTAGGACAACTTGCAAGTCACATGGAAAGGTATGCAAAGTAGTTGTTGTCTCTGGTTCCACTGATAATCTAGTTTCTTTGGAAATGGTAGAGAAGTTGAACCTGAAGAGAATTTGTCACCCCACACCTTACAAAGTGTCATGGCTAAACAAAAGTCAACAAGTCTTGGTAAATGAACAGTCATGGGTAGAGTTTAACATTGGGGGTTATAAAGATAAGATCCTTTGTGACATCATTCCTATGGATGTTTGTCACCTACTACTATGAAGACCCTGGCAACATGACAGAAAGAGCAAGCATGATGGTCAGAAGAACATTTATGTGATAGAGAAGGATGGAGTCTTATTCTCATTAAGACCCCTTCTAGAAGAAGAGCCTGACAAGCAAGTTGGGTCTAGCATTATGGTAGTAGGAGAGAAAGAGTTTTTGCAAACAATGAAGGAAGAGGGATAGGGATTTGCAGTAGTAATCATACCTCAGACAAAGTTTGATGTAGCAGCAAATAAGATGGAAAGTATACCTAGTGAAGTTCAGTCTTTGTTGGACAAGTATAAGGACATAGTGGTAGATGATCTGCCAAGTTCATTGCCTCCCATGAGAGATATCACCCATCACATAGACTTGATTCCTAGAGATAATCTATCCAACAAGGCTACATACAAGCGGACCCCACAATAGAATGAAGAGATCAAAGCACAAGTCCAAGAGTTATTAGACAAGGGACTCATCAGAGAGAGCTTAAGTCCATGTGTTGTCCCTACTATTTTAGCACCCAAGAAAGGTGGAGAGTGGAGCATGTGTACTGACTCAAGGGCCATAAACAAAATCACAATCAGATATAGGTTCCCAATCCCTAGAATGGAGGACCTAATGGACTATTTAGTAGGTGCATACTACTTCTCCAAGATTGATCTCAAAAGTGGATATCACCAAATCAGGATAAGGGAAGGAGATGAATGGAAGACTGCCTTTAAAACCAATGAAGGACTCTATGAATGGATGGTAATGCCTTTTGGACTTTCAAATGCTCCTAGTACATTTATGAGACTAATGAATGAGGTCTTGAAGCCTTTTATTGGGAAGATTGTAGTTGTCTATCTAGATGATATTCTTGTGTTCAGCAAGACAAAAGAGGAGCACTTGTAGCATCTTGACATGGTTTTGTAAAGGTTGAATGAGGGGAAGTTGATGATAAACCTCAAGAAGTGTGAGTTTATGAAGGAAGAGCTAGTATACCTTGGTTTTGTGATCTCCAAGGGCACATTGAAGATGGATCCTTCCAAGGTTGAAGCCATTCTTAGTTGGCCAACTCCAAAATCAGTAGAAGAGGTAAGAAGTTTCCATGGTTTAGCTACATTTTATAGGAAATTTATTAAAAATTTTAGTCATATATGTTCTCCTATTCTTGACACCATTAAAGGAGATAAGAAAAGAAAGTTTTAGTGGACTAAGAGGCAACAAAGAGCTTTGAATACCTAAAGAAGAGAGTGGCACAACAGCCCATACTTGCTTTACTTGACTTTGGCAAAGTCTTTACAGTGGAATGTGGTGCTAGTGGATCAGCAATAGGTGCAGTCTTGAGCCAAGAAGGTAGGCTAGTAGCTTTATTTAGTGAAAATCTCAATGAGCCCAAGAGAAAATACTCTTCATATGATTTAGAACTTTATGCATTAGTGTAGTCCCTATGGAAGTGGAGACATTACCTCTTACCCAAAGAATTTGTAGTCTTCACAGACAATCATGCTTTGAGTTTCTTGAACAACCAAGACAAGTTGAGTCATAGGCACATCAAGTGGGTGGAGTATTTGAAAAGTTATACGTTCACCATCAAACATAAGAAGGACCAAGCCAACAAGGGAGTAGATGCCTTAAGCAGGAGATCAGTCCTAGTGCATGAAATACAACTCCAAAGTGTGGGTTTGGAAGCATTAAAGGACATGTATGCTACTGATGCAGACTTCAAGGAAGCATATTCCATTTGCCAACAATTTAAAGGTACTTTCCATGACCAATTTTCTGATTTCTTGCTGCAAGATGGACTGTTATTCAAGGGAGCTCAGTTATTCATCCCTAAGTGCTCTATGAGGACAAATCTCATAAGGGAGAAGCATTGTGGGAGTCATGGAGGACACTTGGGCATAGACAAGACACTAGATTAGGTAAGAAGGTTTTACTTTTGGCCTAAGATGCATGTTGATATCAAAAAATTTGTTGAAACTCATGGAGTTTGTCAAAGAGCCAAGGGTTCTAGTTCCAATGTAGGCCTATATCAGTCTCTTCCAATCCCTAGCAGACCTTGGGAACATCTTAGCATAGATTTTGTGTTAGGCCTACCCAAAACTCAGAGGGGAGTAGATAGTGTTTTTGTAGTTGTGGACAGTTTTAGCAAGATGGCACACTTTGTTCCTTGCAAATGCACAAGTGATGCATCTAACATTACAAGCCTAATCTTCAAGGAGATAGTTAGAATCCATGGACTGCCCCTCACCATTGTTTCAGACAGAGACTCAAAGTTTATAGGCCACTTTTGGAGAACCTTATCGAGGAAACTTGGAACCAACTTGACTTTTAGCTCTGCCTATCACCCACAAATAGATGGGTAGACTGAAGTAGTTAATAGGTCATTGGGAAACTTGCTTAGATGTCTCACAAAGGAGCATAGTCAAAAATGGGATCTTGTTCTCCCATAGGCAAAGTATGCTTACAATGACTCCATTAACAGGAGCATAGGGAAAAGTCCTTTTGAAGTAGTGTATGGATTGAATCCAAGAGGTATACATGAACTCGGGGATTTGAGAGGATTAGAGAAGAGAAGTGTTGAAGGAGAGGAGATTGCAATGGCTATGAAGGATATCCATGATCAAGTTAGAGAACACCTCAAGAAGAGTGTGGAAACTTACAAGAAGCATGCAGACTTGAAGAGGAGGAATGTTTAGTTCAAAGTTGGAGATTTAGTACTTGCACATCTCAGAAAAAAGAGGTTACCTAAGGGTAGATACACTAAGTTACTAATGAAGAAGATTGGGCCATGCAAGGTGGTCCACAAGTTTGGTGAAAATGTATATGAGATAGAACTCCCTCCTGGAGTTGCTATCTCACCAATCTTTAACATTGCTGACTTATATCCTTTCAAGCAATCTTTGGATGCAGGTATAGATGCTCATGAAGATGTTGATGCTGATTGGATCAGAGATCTTCCTCCTCCTGCACCAGTCAAACTTGAAGCCATTCTAGACACCAAAGAAGTCAAGAGGACAATGCATAAGGTTTATAATGAATACCTTGTGAAGTGGCAAGGTCTTCCTCATGAAGATGCCACTTGGATGATAGTTGAAGACATTGTAAAACATGGAACTATAGTCCATGATCTGATCTTAGGTAGAGACTGAGATCCTTTCTTCTTGGGTGTATGGTGCAGGGGCACTTAGACCCCTAGGCAATTTTTGAATTTCCCAAGGCAATTTTTGAATTTTTGGTGGAGTTTCCTTATTAAATGTTGTAATAAAGCCCACTAGAGGCATTTTGATATAGTGGAGGTCATGTAGGAGTAGGATCTTTAATATTTGCCTAATTTAAGACTGTCTAATTTAAGCTTATAGTGGATAGTCAACTTTTTGTGGTGGACAGTCAATTTTTACCTTATTTTTGGCTTTTCCCATGATGGTGGAATGATGGAAAACATGAAGTTTAAATGTAAACATCCTTTTGAGGCCTCATATACCTGGAAGAGATCAGAATGTGAAATTTGGAGTGAAGAAAATACAAAATTTTCCCTATTTTGCTATATTTTTCTATCTTTTGTTGTTTCTAACGTTCTGTAAACAACCGTACTGTACTGTTATGAAACAAAATGTCTGAAAACATCTGGATAATGGTATAATCTTTCATTTGGGTCAAGTTAGAAGGATTTTCATTGTAGTTTAGGCATTTTATAACTATTTTTGTGAAATTGTCTCTTAAACCCTAGTTTTGAGGGTTTTAATGAAATTGATGGGTTTTTGGCCAATTCCACCTGCACCATAACCTCCAAATGGGTGGAAGGGATTTTTGTAGCTATTATTTCAATTAGGTTTTCATTGCATGAGTAGGGGATTGGTCTGAAGTGGTTGTTGTAGCTTTTGAAGCCTAATATCTTCATGTATTAGGCCTTTGAGCATTGGTAGAGTAGTGATTTGATGAATAGATGGCTTAGAATGAGCTAAGAACCTTGAAACCAAAATAATCCATCCATTTTAAATCAAATACATGCCCTGGAATAGTCTTGGAAGTTTGGAGTAGGTTTAGCTCATACTTGCTTTGTAATAGGAGGCCTAATTAGGCCTAGAACAATAGGAACAATCTATTTTTGAGGCCTTCATGCCAAAACAACCTAGCCTGCATATTTGATATGTTCTAGAACTCCTTAATGGGTATTTAGAAAACCAATTTGTTCATGGGTTTGCCTAGTATTTTGCAAGTTATGACTAGAAAAGCCCTTTCCGGGCTACAAGCAATTAAGGCCTATTATAAAGAAACAACAAGAAGGATCTGTGATTAGGATTTTTGGTGAGATTTATTAGTGTTAACAAGTCATATTAAGGTGGTTTCAGGTGTCTTGTAAGGTTGGCAAGTGACCCATGTATTTAAACCATATTAAGTTACCTTTCCCAAGCATAGAGAGTGTATGTTGTGAGAAAGAGTAGTCCAAACCATGTATGATCAGTCCAATCAATAGTGCAGTCCATATTAAATCCATCCCCTGCTCTACATCACTACCTCAGCTCCAAAACCTACCACATCAGCTCCATTGCCTACCAAGGAGGTTCTGCCAGTGAGAAGATCTGAAAGGACTACATCACAGGTGCCATCATCATCAACCATATCATCCAGAGGAAGAGCAGCATCAGAGGTATTATTAGGGATGAAAAAGAACACACAAAATAATGCTCCCCAACAGAAGTACCAGGAAAAAAGAAAGAAAACTCAAGAAATATTGGAGAATATTGAATCAAAAGAAGAGGGGGATGGGCAAGAATCAAAACTGAAAAGAAAAAGAGCACAACGGACATGGGAGGAAGAACTGGCACAACAACAAGCAAAAGATCTAACACAAGAGCTCTCGTCATCACACTGCATTTACATAAATTCACATCAAATCACCTAATTTTGACTATTCCACATTAATTCATTAATTAACTAAAAATCATCATATTCCTCTATATTAATTAAATAATCCAAATTATTTAATCAAATAATTATTCCTCCAATTTAAATAAATAAAATCAAAATTATTTATTTAAATAAATCAAATTTCCCTCCACTTTAAATAAATAAATTCAAATTATTTATTTAAATAATCTATTGCCTCCAAAATGCTGATAAGGGCGTGGTTCAGTGGTTAAGTCGCTCAGTTGTGGTGGTGGCCACCAGAGTTCAAACCCTTGCTGGGCCAACGAGCTCGCAAGTTTTACGCCTTCGCTAGGCCAATGAGCTTGCGGGTTTGAAGTGTTCTTGCTGGGGGATGAGGTCCCCTGTGTTGTGGCCTCACCGATTCATAACTCTAGGAAAAAATGTTACCGTGGAGTCGGAGGGCGTGTCGCACCAGTGTCACCAGTCACGTTAAAAAGTTTACCAGGCGCATTATCTTTAAAAAAAATCTATTGCCTCCAAAATGAATTAATTTAATATTTAATTCATTTATCCCATGTGCACATGCAATTAAATACATTATTTATTTAATTTCCCATTTATCCTCCCCCACCATAATTTCCTCTGGTCTATTCAGTTAACAGATCAATCAAATGAGCTGACTCGTCATTCAATTTAGTCATCTAATCAATCAAATCAGTCCTCTGATCAATTAAATCATTTAACAAATCAATCTAATTTGTTAACAGATAAATCAGTTCAGTCTTCTGATCAATCTATCTAATCAACTCTCCAATCAAGTCTATTAACTTCCATGACTCATGAGAAGGCTAGGACACTTTTCCTTCTCTCATTTACGCACATTCTCTCAACCATTGATCTTTCTGGTGTTCCTCAACCATTGATCTATTTTCTCACATGTCTATAGATTGAACCTCATTCTCCATCTCTCAGCATCTCTCATTTTAGTAAACTTATGCTGCTATTATCATTCCTTGGGAGATCATGAATTATGCTTGACTATAGAGCAATCAACATGAGAATTGGGTACTATCTCAGTACACTCGATCAAGTGTGGTTTGTTTGTGTGTGTTTGAAAGGTATATTGCTTTGTTGTTTTGTATTGCTTTCATCTATTTTGCATATTCAAATTATTACCATCACATTTTGGCACACTTGGTGGGACCCACGTCTCTGAAAATTTGTGTGGAGTTTTTCCGTATAGATATCATACAGGAACAGAAACATGCCCTTGACTGTCAATGTGCGCCTACGCTTCGTGTTAGCACACCTGTGCAGCAGGTCAACATGCTTGTGCAGTAGGTCAGCGCACCTATGTAGTTAGTCGACACATCTATGCTAGATAACTGCGCGCCTTTGTTTCTGACAGTTGTGTGTTTATTTTTGTGGATTGGGGGTTGTTTTCACTTGATTTTGCTTGATTTTTGTTTCCTGTATCTGTCTAACATCTAACTTTGTCTATTCATGCATGAGATTTACTTTTTGATAGGTTTAGACATTAATTTTAGAACCTTAGATCATTCATGTGTAGAAGTGTGCCTGTGCCTAACAAAAGCACACCTGTGACTATGTATTTCTTAGTTTCAGAAAGTGCACCCTTGCTGTCTTTTAGTGCACCCTTGCTATCTGTTGACACGCCTATGTCCTTTGTCGGTGTGCCTATGCAAAAAGGTAAAAAGTAGTAAGTTTCTTTTTGTCTTCTTATATCCACTGTGTTTTCTAGTCAATCATCAATTCTGCATTTTTCTATTTCTCTGTTTCCATCATTATTTGTGGTATTCAAATTAATCTCTTTGGGTGTTGGAACTAACATTGCGCAGCTTTACCTCGGCCAAAGAAAAAAGTGTGAAACTACTAATAGGTTTGTTATAGAATGGATGTCGAAGACTATATCATTTTCTACTAAGTCTTAGGATCACATTTCATTTCTATTGCATCTTGTGTGATTAGCTTAGTTGCACTTAGTTTAATTTAGGAGGTTAAATGAACAAGTGTTTTACATGTTTGTGAGGTGATGAGTGTATGCTCTCCCCTTGTGCAAAACTTGGGTGACCAAAAACTAGACCCATCTCTTTTTACTTTTATATCCCAACAAAATCCCTAGAAAATATCCTTTATTCACTTTGTGGGTTTTGAATATGATCTTTTGGTTTTGTTCTTAGAAGGGCCTACCTTCTGGAGTGTGCTTCCTCTAAGAGGGGACAACCCTAAGCGCATTTTTCCTTTGGACCGCTATACAAATTGGTCAAGGTGAAAGCCAAGTCCTAACCAATGTTAGCCTTTGCCATACAGTGCCAATTTGAAAGGAGGCGTACTAACACTTTTGTGAAGAAATTTTGCATTTGTGTAAGTTATATTACACTCCTAGTAAAGTTGGTTAAAGTTTTTAGTGGCTTGTCGGATGCTCGCAAAGCGTTGGTCCCCCAAAAAGTAACTAGAAACCTCATAGTTAGTAACTACCCAATCTACCTCTGAACATTGCGATAATTTTTAGTGCAAGGGCATGGAAGGTTTTTCCCCCAAGATACTCACCATAAGGCTCCCTTGAGATGAGACAAAAATCCCTGACTTAGCATAAGCTACTTGTAGCTTTCCAAGGAAAGGGTGATTGGGTTATCCTTCCAGTCCTGGAGGTCCCTATTTGTCCTCTCTCGCAAAGACAAAAAAGTGTACACACCCACATTAGGTGTGATGACACTTGAGTCGACAGAGATTCCAAGTGTGGACTGATGTATTACAGTGAAGTTGTGTCCTTAGGTATAAAAAGTTCTTGATTTGTCTTCAATTGTGTTATGCCCATGGAAATTTGGCCTTTTTGTGAGCCTTGAACATACACTCATTTGTTGCAAATAGTCATTGTGTTTATTGTCTATTGTGTCTTCTTGCCAAAAATAGAGAAAAATCATTCCAAAAACAATAGTTTACTTTGGAAAATGAACCAAAAACAAACCAAAAAATCCAAAAACATAGTCTTAATCTTTCCATTTGCTAAGCATTTTCATTTTCTAAAAAATCCCCAAAAATCCAAAAACATAGTGTTAGACTTTCCCTTTTCGCATTTTCATTTTTCCAAAAAATCCCAAAAATCCAAAAACATAGTGTTAGACTTTACCTCTTAGCATTTTCATTTTCCAAAAATCCAAAAAATCTAGACTCTCCCATCCATTTCTATATACATTCATAGATCATCCTCATCCATCCTGCTTTCATCTCGTCTTAGACTTTTCAAAATTTCATCCTTTTGAGACTGCAAGATCTTTCCATCCTCACTAACAATCATTTTCCAAAGCTATCCAAAACATCACAACATCTTTCCAATCAACTTGGTTATTAATCCCAAAATCTAGATCATATAATCCCCTAATTTGTCTTATAGTTTAAAAAATTGCCTCTCTTAAACCTATAGACCAATTAGTATCAAACCAACTAGTGAACAAACTTATCTTCAAAAGGGTGACTCCTTTTAAGATAGTCAAATTCACTACACATTTATCTTGTCTCACCTCAAAATCATTAGTCTATTTTTGGGTAGATAATCATAATCTCACAATCACAAAAATCTATTGATATAGGTTTACAACTCTTAACCAAGCAATTCATCCATCCAAATCATCTTGTCTCAAAAATTTGATCCTAGAACAAGTATAAACACATCATCATCCAACTTTTTCTGTCAAAAAAGTGCCTATGTTTGATTAGGGCATGCCTGTGGCTGTCATATCCAAATCTGCAAAACTGCATCGATGTCCTTAGTTGGCATGCCTTTGTCCTATGTTGACGCACCTACGTTGTCTGTTGGCACGCCTGTGCCAAATATAAAATATGACATCATTTGCTTCATCATCCATCTCCATTTTCATGTCATATGCCTGTAACTCGATCTCAATACAAAAAGGCTATGGAAAACATTCAAGGCAATCCCAAAGTTCCAACTCCTGAGGTACCTATTGATGCCTGTAAGTTTACCATAGGCATGGACTACACCATCTTTGTCCCAAAAGGGTATACAACAAGGACTTCCTCATATCAAAGTCAAGGTCAACAACCTCAAGAAGAATTCATAGACCTGGATGAACACATGCAAGATCCTAAGTTCTTGGATGCCCTAGATAAACTTTTGGACTCAAATAGAAATCATTTCTTCCACTTACTTGCCAAAAGAGGAGATAAGTTGCCTAGCAACTTCGATACCTCCCAAATCCAAGAACCAGATCCCATTAAACTCTCCATTGTCGCCATGGATGGTGGAGGTCCCCCTTCAATTCCAACTACATCCACATTACCACCTACCATTCAAAATGTACCCACTCATGAGGTTCCTCCTTTCACTAATCAATTCAACAATCCGCTCTATCAAAATCCCACACAACTTGAACCACTTCTAACCCATTCATACATGATAGGGTTCCAACACCAATCTTATCTTTCAAATAATTCACATGCTAACCCTTCATCTTCTTCCATACCAAATAATTCACATGCTAACCCTTCATCTTATTCTATACCAAATAATTCATATGCTAACCCTCAACAAATTTCTCCTATTCCAAATACATCTAATACTAACCCTTCATCTTCTTCTATTCCAAGAACATCTCATGCTAACCCTTCATCTCTTCAATTCCAAATAACCCAAGTACTAATCCACCACAAACACCCCACATTCAATCTTCCACCTCTAATGCACCTACTAATCCATCACATAGTTCTTCCCATCAAACTACCACAAACCCATATAACATATCTCAATAGCCACCAATACACTCTCAACCCACCAACACACTCTCAACAACCACCAACATTATACCAACAACCACCACCTCAATATCAACAACCACCAACTCAATACCAACATCCCCCAACTCAATATCAACAACCACCAACCCACTACAAACAACAACCAAGTCAGTACCAACAAACACCTTCATTATCCATCCAACAAAC
Source organism: Cunninghamia lanceolata (assembly GCA_027924645.1). Classification (NCBI taxonomy): domain Eukaryota; kingdom Viridiplantae; phylum Streptophyta; class Pinopsida; order Cupressales; family Cupressaceae; genus Cunninghamia; species Cunninghamia lanceolata. The sequence goes on from BSBN01001560.1 coordinate 6,017,325, forward strand.
ATTTTCACACCAACAACCACCTTCTTCCAACATTCAACAAAATTTTGCACCACCAGCACTACCATCTGGAATTGAACTTACAATCCACAACATGCAGAAATAGATTTCCAATCTTTCACTCGGAAACACCAAAAAGACTTTCTCATTTTAGGAAGTTTGTCAATATCCCTTTGATCGGTCTATTCCCATGATCTCCTTTTCACAAAAACTTTGAAGTACCCAAATTTGACAAGTACAAAGGAAAAGGTGATCCACAATAACACTTAAGGGAATTTTACATGGCTTTTTTAGAGGTCACTCACAATGATGCATATCTCTTGCATCTCTTTCCTCGTAGTCTTGGAGGACAAGCCATGGAATGGTTTTCACATTTACCTCTAGGTATAAAAACCTTTAGTGAATTAGCCAAGAAGTTTGCCACCCATTTCTCTTTTAACATGGAACATGAAGCCTCCATGACGGACTTGTGTAATACTAAACAAAGAAATGGTGAAACCTTCATCTCCTTCCTGTAAAGGTGGAGAAATATGACTAGCAAATTCCCTTGGCCTCTACTTGAGAAACAGTTAGTACATATATTTGCCCAAAATTTGAACCTGGAACTTGGATTTTATCTACAAATACAATGTGCTAACTCCTTTGAGGAAATCATTTCAAAAGGAACCAACATAAAAAATGCCCTCATCCCTAATGGACTTGTGAAAATCTTTAAAGAAACAAAAGACAACACCCCTACTTCAAATGACAAGCCCCACTTTCAGGCTAAAAAAAATGTTGTTGACGATGGTGTTGTGGATGTAAAACATGATCACACCACTCACATTTAATCTAATCTGTCTAATCACCGGCATTTCAACATTAATTGAATAATCTAATTAATTTCACCAATTTCATCAAATTCTTCCAAACCTTCTAAAAATCGACATTAATTAAATAAATTGTATTTTATTTAATTAATTAAATTAAATTCATCTATATTCTTCCACAATTAAATAATTTCAATTATTTAATTAAATCATTATCCTCTTTCAAATTTTAAAAAAATCCAATTATTTAATTAATTCATCACAAAGTCCTCTTATCTACAATTAAATAATTTACATTATTTAACTAAAATCACTTGTTCTTTTAAATTTAAATAAATCATGCAAATTTATTTAAATTGTCTCAATCCTCTAAAAATAAATAAAATCAAATATTTTATTTATAATCTTTTGTTCCTCAATCATGAACAATCAATTAAATAAATTTATTTATTTAATTTTAGTTATCTTCCAATTCCTCTTAAAATATCTTGTTAACTTGTGCACAATCAATGTTATTTTTAGAAATCTAAAAAAGGTAAAATTACAAGTTGAGTTATCTATTCAATCAATCTTGTTTTCATCATATCTTAATAAAAATATCCTTATGGATTGACACATGTCGTGTGCACGTTCATCATGGTTATTTGATTTATCTCCTCCGTTGATTCTTTTGAATTATCTGGACCATTGATCGATCTCTGTTGAAACCTATATAAACCCCCCTCATCTCCTTCACAAATCCTCTTCAATCACTTATTCTCAGTCATACTTAATAGTGCTTTGAGCATACATACGATCTTTTGACATTGAGCTTTGAGCACTTTACTTGCTTGTTGCAAACATGGTTTCGCAGCACTATTGAGCAATCCACATTCATCCAAAGGGAACAATACAAATCTCGGTAAAAGCTTTTATATTTCATTGATTTATTAGTAATGGCTTTTATTTAGATTCGTTCTCTTTATGTTATTGGGTTTTTGATTTGTTTTGATTTTATCATTTATTATAGTCAATTTTCCTCATACACATTCTGGCACGCCCGGTGGGACCCACTAATCCCTCTTTTTCTTTGAGAAATTGATTTTTTTTTAAGTACAGTACGGAACAGCGCAAAAATACATAGAAATGCGCCATTGGCAGTATCTTAAAGCACTTCTGGAGGCACAGTACAGCACCTCGGGCGATACTACAGTGCCTCTGGCAGCACAGTAGCGTGCGTTTGGTGAGACAATCTAGTGCTATTGGTAGTATCGTAAAGCGCTTTTGGAAAATTAGGTTTTTTCTGATCTTTGGTGATTTTGCAAGGTTTTACTCACATACCTATCTTAGATTTGACTGACAAGCTGGTTTATTTATCTTTTATACTTCCTAAGCTGATGTATTTAGGAATATTTTTGACATTTGAGTTAACCTATCCATCTGCAACATCTTTTTTGTTTTTCTTGATTCTAGGATATAGATCTATCAGATATTACATCTCAGAACTTCAAATCAATCATGAAATCATATATGGACTTAGTTATTTTGATAAAATATAACTTATTCTGGATCTGAGTCTCGTGCAGCGCTTTTGGTTATACAGTACTGCGCTTCTGGCAGCACACTACAACGCTTCTGGGTTTGTTGTAGCACGTCGGGTGGCACAGTAAGTCACTTTTGGTCTGCAACACATCGCTTCTGGTAGCACAAGGAGGCGCTTTCAGTTCACATTAAGTCACTTTCGGTAAGACAGTACAACGCGTTTGGTCAATTTGTTTGTTTTTGCTAACTTATCAGTTTTTGTGGAACTAACTGACTTGTTGCAACTTCTTATCACTCACACAGAGCAAAAAGGTTTTTTTAATATGTTCATGTAGGATGAGCATTGAAGAAATCTTGATTTATTGCACTAAGTCTTAGAAACATATTGCCTTCTTAAGGGATAATTAAACAAATCATTTTTTTTGGCAGTCTAAGTCTTAGGAACATACTGCTTTCCTTAAGGGACAATGGACATGTATGCAAAAACACCTCAATTTTCTAAGGGACAATGGACATGAATGCCAAACACTTCAATTTCATAAGGGACAATTGACAACTACAATCATGTGTGTGCCTAATTTAGTTGCACCTTATTTTTTTATAACGGGACAATTGAACCTTTGTTTGACATGCTTGCTCTTACATTTCAGTACTTCCTTTAGAAGGGCCCTCCCCTAACTGAAACAAAGCGACTAGACAGAACCTTCCGGAAACAAAGGATCCAGGCAAAGGACTCGACGATTGGCATATTCCCATCGCCTATCTCCTCCCACCCACCCCGGCAGGGACCCATACTTATCTAGTTGAAACAGGGGGTGTTCAGTTTAGGCCCCTCCTCCCCGAGCATCAATCTAGAATTCGAGCATCAATCTAGTTTAGTTCTCCCACTGTCCTCCGGGGGTGTCAAGGGTGGTGAACTTCCATCTGGATAATGGGAGGAGCACCTACGCTATGGTTGGATGGAACTAGTTGCTGGGTGTCCGAACAGGGGGTGTAGGACAGGGATGAGGGCGGCTAACTTAGTTGAGGGAGAGCTATGAACTGGTAGGGGACGACCCTAAGCGGAGTTTTCCTTTGAACCACTATATAAGAGGGATAAGGCGAAGCCGAGTCCTAACTGACGTCAGCCTTACCTTGTGGTGCCAAACTGAAAAGAGGTGTACTAGCTCTTTGTGGAAATGATTTTCACATCGAGCGAAGTGTTTGATACTCTTAGTAGGATTGGTTAAAGCTTTTAGTAGCTTGTCGCATTGCTCGTAAGGCGTTGGTCCCTCAAAGTTACTAAGAACCATTCTAGATAGTGACTACCTGATCTACCTCCGAACGTTGCGGTAATCATCAGTGCAAGGGGAATCGATTTAAGCCCTTAAGATACTCACCATTGGCTCCCTTGAGAAGAGATAGTACTCCCTTGGCCATAAAGCTCTTGTGACCTACTTGAGCTTTCCAAGGGAAGGGTGAGATATCCCTACCTATCATGTCTCACAAAGATATAAAATATCTGACACCTTTATGGAATGATATTTTTATCGACGAAGTATTAAGCTGTGAGATGATCTACTGCAATGAAACCTTGTCTCTAGGGATAAAAAGTGCTTGTTATTGATTGCAATCATCTTATACCTATGGAAACATTGGGCTTTTTTGTAAGCCTCGAACATACACTATCTGTGGTGTCAGTCCTTTGTTTGCCAACTTTGTTTACTGTATTTTCTCTTGCCAAAAATAAATCCAATCAGAACCATAACCAAATCTGTCAAAATTGCCTTTAAAAACATCAGACACTACTTCAGCGCCTCTGGTATTACAACAGCTCACCCTTGGTGGTACAGTAGCTCACTTTTGGTAACTGTAGCTCACCTTTCGTATAGCAGTAACTCACCTCTGGTAGCTCAGTCCATCACCTTTGGTATCACAGTAGCACGCTTTTGGTTGCACAGTCCTGCGCCTCTGGTCAAATAGTATAGCGCCTTTGGTCCAGTAAATTGTGCATCAGAGTTTATCTTTTTCAAAACACCAAGCAGAATCCCAGCATTACCTTTTATCCTAGTGTATTCCATGGTAACCACTAGGCTCCAACAAACTATGAAGTCCAAGCAAGTTGTCCCTAGGAAGTGCAAATCACCTCCTCATACACTGCAATCAGGCCATCTCAACATTACTCCCAAGGTTACTCCTAGGACACCTGCGGCAAAATCAACTAACTCTCCGAACATGCCGCACCTTGACCAACCAAGCAATTCTCAAGAAGGTAGGGTCCCTTTGGTAAGTACACCTTACTATACCACCGGCTTGCCTCCAGATTTTGTACCACAAGGTTATACTGCTAATCCAGTCCCATCTCTGGAAGAAAGAGTTCCTTTTGTAAGTACACCTCATTACACCACCGGCTTGCCTCCAGATTTTGTCCCATAAGGTTATACCGCAGATCAAGCCCCACCTCAAGAAGAGCGACACTTTGAAAAAGGTCAATCCTCTCAAGAAGATGGGCAAGATCTTGATGAATTCATACAAGATCCTAGAGCTGTAGCCACCTTTGACAAAATCCTTAGCGAGAACCAAGATCATTTCTTTTGCTTGCTAGTAGAGTAAGGAGCCAAACTACCCAAAGGTTTTGATCTATCCATGCTTAGCAAGCCTAACAACAACCAAGACACCATACAAGCAGTGCAAACCATGTCAACAGTGACCACGCCCTTGCCTGAACCAAGCTTGCAATATGAGAATCCACTTTATCAAAACCCAACAGGAAGGAGGGCCATATCACTGCTTCTGACTCCTATGGAGATCTACAAAAACCAACAAGAGACTCTACATCGACAAGCGGAGCTAGCTAAGCAAGCCACCATAGCTCAACAAACTCCTAAAGTGCCCACACCAATCGCAAGTGGAATTTTGGTTACCCCATCACGAATAGGTTTCCCACCAAATTACAATCCAGGGAACAACTATGTAGCCATGCAACAAGGGTCTCAACAAATACCACCTCCTATATCATCAAACCTTCATGTCTCTCAACCAACTAGAGTCATGCAATCACACCCTCAACATTCTTCTACATTCATCCCCAATCAACCATCGCAAATCACTTCTACCTATGTCCCTCCTCCACTACGTCATCAACACTAAATTTCTTTCACACATTATCGATCCACCCTCAACACTCCCAAAACCAAACTTCCCAAAGCTATGTGCTGCAATCGCAACCTAACCCAGACTTTAGCTTTCCTCCACCCAATTCTTTTCATCAACCATCACAAAGCCAACATTCTTACCTAGTGCCACCCCCACCTCCTCCTCATCAAAGCATCCAATTCCAACCCAATCTCAACCCAACGTACAACGTATACGACCCCAACCAATCATACGACCCTTATAACACCAATGCTCATGGCTTACACTACAATCTTCCATATGGGCAACAACAACCACTTCTAGGACAACAGGAGATGTTTCCAACCCCTCCCACAATGATGGAGCTCAAAATTGCGGAAGTGCAACAACAACTATCTGATCTTATGTTTGGCCACACCAAGAAGACCTTCTCTTTAGAAGAAGTGTGTCCTTATCCTTTTGATCGGTCATTACCCATGATCCCTTTTCCTCAAAATTTCACTATTCCTAAGTTTGATAAATACAAAGGAAAAGGTGACCCAAAAGACCATCTCAGGGAATTCTATCTTGCTTGCTTCGAGGTCTCACATAATGACACATATCTTATGCGTCTCTTTCCTCACAGTCTTGGAGGTCAAGCTATAGAATGGTTCTCACATCTCCCCACGGGTATTAAGTCTTTTAACGAGCTAGCGGAGAAATTTGCCACCCATTTTTCCTACAACACAGAGCATGAGATTTCCATGACTGATCTATGCAATAACAAACAAAAAAATGGTGAAACTTTCATTTCTTTCCTTCAACGATGGAGACAAATGGCTAGTAAATTCCCTTTCAAGATTCCTGAGAAACAGTTTGTTAGCATATTTGTGCAAAACCTCAACCAAGAGTTTAGCTTTCATTTGCAAATCCTTAGTGCTACAACCTTCAATGAAATCACATACAAGGGAATCAACATTGAGAAGGCCCTCATTGCTAAGGGTGTAGTCAAAATCTTCAAAGAAATGAAAGACAATGCTCCTCATCAACAGACAAATGATAAACCAAAGTTTTGGTACAAGAATAAAAACGTAATCAACGATGGGGTGGTCGATTCTAAACATATCCAAACACTGTAAACACCACTGCAGCTATCCAAACCAAGTCAAGCTCCACCACAACAACAACAACAACAAAGGAAACCTTATCAAAACCAACCACAACGACAACAAGAGCGACCTCAACAAGATTACCCTCCACGGCATCAATTCACTCCCTTGGGAGAGCCCATAGAATCAGTCCTACAGAAGCTTTTACACAAAGGACTCATCACCCTACCTGATGCTCCCCCATATGGTGAACCTATTTACAAAACTGCATAGTACAAAGAAAATGAATACTATGAATTCCATAGGAGCAAGGGGCACAGAACCGCGTCGTGCATGAAGCTCAAGCACCTAATCCAAAATCTCATTGAAGGCAATCAAATATCTCTAGAAGATGATCCACCAGCTCAGCACACAAACAAAGACCTCAATATGTCAAAGGAACCATTCCCTCATCATGGTCCACCTCCTCCTTAGGATAGAGGTAAAGGTACCAATCATGCTTCCACTTCCTTTGATTCTATTGCAGGTCATTTTGAAGAGAGTTGCGGGTTTACCCTCACAATCAAAGGCAAATCTATGGATTGCGCTGTTACAACTCATCGTGGTCGTGTCACCATTCATGGTCCTACACCCAGTCTCCCAACTCAATCTGATTATAATCTTGTCAAACATCTAGGGAAAACGCCAACACAGATCTCTATCTTGGACCTTCTACGGTCATCACCTACACATAGAGAAGTGCTTGAAAAAGCCCTCCAAGAGTCTTTGGTTCCTAACAACATAGCAGTCGCAGATTTCCAAGCTATAGTAGGTAAGATTGCTTCACCCTACAATGTGGTCTTCTCTGAGAAAGACCTCCCTTCCCATGATCCGTGTCACAATGATGCCCTTCATATTGAAGTTCTCATCCATAAGCGTAAGATCAAATGTATACTCATAGATGGTGGTGCTGGTCTCAACATCTGTTCTTTAAAGTTACCTAAGCAATTGGGATACTCTGAGGATCATGTCAACAATGATCAAAGTATTACAATCAAGGGATATGATGATGCTAAACGCCGTTCAGAAGGTGTTATCCACTTACCTATACAACTGGGCCCTGTCATGCTTGAAACTAGATGTCAAGTCCTCGATATTGAGCTGCCTTACAACATTATCCTAGGCCGCCCATGGATCCATGTAATGAAAGTTGTCCCCTCAACGTACCATCAGTCTCTAAAGTTCCCATTCAATGGTACAGAGATCACTATCCTCGGAGACCCCAATCCTTTTGAACTTTGCCGTGTCTTGCAAGGCAGTCTAAGAATTGCAACCAAGTGCCTAAAAATGAGAAAGCCCTTGAATCCCCACTATATGTTGATCCTGAAACTCTAACACAAGCCTCTACAAGTAACCCTAATCCTCTGCCTGAAATCAAAGCTCACATCCGTGATATAGGCTTTGGAACATATGATATCTCAAAATCTTGTTGTGTAGGGCGGATGCCTTTATCTCCAAAATCTTACGGCCAACCACCCATTGCCAAAGTCGCTAAAAAAGCAGCTATTCCTCCCCCAGCTTTTCTAACCCAGTTCCAACAGGGAAAATTATTGGAAGAGGAAACTATTGAGGCCATTTCTTCTTGGCTCTATAAGGAAAAAGAACCAGTCACAATACCAGTCAAGCAATATGGCAATGGCTTAAGGATAGTCAAAAACATGGGCTATAAAGGCAAAGGTGGCCTTGGGAAACAAATCAAGCAACAATGGAGCCCATTAGTGTGACAAAGAAACTAGACAAGAAGAGATTAGGATTTGGTAGAAAGGTAATGCGCGCCTTGGACATCGAGGGTATCCTCGACAAGGTGGCTGAAACTTCTCTCGTAGATTCGACGTCTAATGAGGATACCATCGATGACTCTTCCCTCCATATGACTGACCTATTTACAGAATCCTCCGTATTTATGCTATCATCCGTATCCCTAACATCCACCACAAACACCCAGAAAGTAACACTTGTCTACCCTGAACTTATCGATTGGGACCAACAAGGGTCCCCCGTTATAGATGCATTTCAGAATGACGAAGCTCTAGCTGAATTCATGGGACTTTGGGATGGTATCCCTCTGGGCGATCATAAAGCGGGTTTTGTAATGGAACTAGAGCCAACAACTTATTTTGGTGAGAATGCCAAATCCTCCAGTCGCAAAAGTAAAAATAAAGAAAGATCTCTAGGTGAAAACCACACTGTGGCACCTCCCAATCACAAAATAGTAAAAACAAAGGACGTATCCAAAGGTGAAAACCCAACTATGGAACCTGAGGATGGAGGATTTGACCTTCCCCTACCATCTAAGTATCAAGAGAAGTCAGTTCTCCTAGTGGAGGATTCTACAGAGATAAACCTTGGCATAGAGCAAAATCCAAAGACCACATTCCTAGTAGCATCATTATCAGAAACAGAGCATAGGAATCTTAACACATTTTTCTTATAGAGAACCATCAACTTTGCGTGGACCTATGTTGATATGCCAGGGTTAGACCCTGAGCTAGTCGTTCACTATCTCATTGTTGATCCGAAAGTTAAACTAGTCAAGGAAAAGTTGAGGAAGATGCACCCACAGATAGCTCTCTTGGTGAAAGTGGAAATACAGAAGTTGTTAGATGCAAAGTTCATATGACCTATTGACTATTTAGATTGGGTCTCAAACATTGTACCTGTATCTAAACCTAATGGGCGCATCTGCATGTGCAATGACTTTAGAGATCTAAATAAAGCGTGTCCCAAAGATGACTTTCCATTACCAAACATTGATATTATAGTAGATTTGATTGCGGGTTATGAAATGCTTTCTCTCATGGATGGATTCTCTAGCTACAATCAGATAAGGATAGCAGAAGAAGATCAACATAAAACAACTTTTACTTGTCCCTAGGGTAACTATTGTTGGTGTGTCATGCCGTTTGGTCTAAAGAATGTGGGGGCAACCTATCAGAGAGCAATGATAGTGATATTCCATGATCTATTTCATCATATCATGGAGGACTATGTGGATGACATACTAGCTAAATCTTCTAGGGCAGATCACATACAGGTTCTAGGACAGATCTTTGACAGGCTCGAGAAATACCAAGTACGCCTCAATCCAAAGAAGTGTGTCTTCGGGGTTACATCAGGGAAGCTGTTGGGATACATTGTATCTCGTAGAGGCATCAAAGTAGATCCCGCAAAAGTAAAAGCTATAGTGGAGATGCCTCCACCAAAAACCTCAAAACATTGAGGAGTCTTCAGGGAAGGTTGCAATCCATTAGGCATTTCATCTCACAGCTAGCAGATAAATGTCAACCATTCCAACACTTACTCTAAAAGGATGTCTCATTCCGATGGGATGATAAGTGTCGAGCAGCATTTGATCAGCTCAAATAGTATCTGGCTACACCTCCTGTCTTGGTTCCACCAGTTGCTGATAAACCTTTGATATTATACATCTCAACTATAACTTCAGCCCTCGGGGCCCTCCTAGCACAAAATGATGAATCAGGAAAAGAGCATGCAATTTACTATATCAGTAGAACCTTGGTGGGATATGAACTCAATTATTCACCGATGGAAAGAGCTTGTTTAGCAGTAGTGTTCGCTTCCCAAAAGTTGTGACATTACATGTTGAACCAACACACAAATCTTATAGCCAAAATTGATCCCTTGAAGTATCTACTAGCAAAAGCAGCTCTTATAGGCAGACTAGCTAAATGGCTCATGATCCTTAGTGAGTTCGACATTGAGTATGTGGATCGTAAAGCAATCAAAGGACAAGCTCTAGCAGATCAACTAGCAAAAGCACCCATGACAGATACACACCCTATGGTAGCAGACTTTTCGGATGAGAATCTATTCACTCTTTCCAACTCAATAATGTGGAAGTTGTACTTTGATGGTTCCTACACACAGCATGGATCAGGGGTCAGCATCTTGTTCATCACACCTCAAAATGACTATATTCCAAAGTCATATCGGTTGGCATTCCCTTGCACCAACAACATTGCCGAGTATGAAGCTCTGCTCATAGGTCTCAATACAGCAGTTCAATGGGACATCACAAAACTACAAGTATATGGAGACTCACAGCTAGTCATTCGACAAGTCACAGATGAGTACCAAACAAAAGATGAAAAGTTGGTCCCCTACAAGCAACCAGTGGATGCCTACAAGCCGTACTTCTCTAGCATCACATTTGAGCAAATTCCAAGAGAGCACAACAAGGCTGCAGATTCTATGGCTTCTGTAGGGTCACTGATTGACATGCCAGCTAATACACAGAAATGTGAATTCTTGATCAAACAATTGTTGATACCCGCTTTCGATGTTCCCATTACTGAAATCATCTATGAACTTGTTGGTCCAAATTCCCAATGGTACGAAGATATCTACAAATACTTTAAACACACTACCTTCCCCCCTGACCTATCATCCACCCAACACAAAACCTTTATCTATCGATCCTCCTGTTACATCATTCTGGGTGATACACTATATCGCCGGAGTCTCGATGGTATCCTCTTACGATGTCTTAACGTGGAAGAAGCTGAAGCTACCTTACGAGACATACACGAAGGTGTCTGTGGCACACATTCTACCGGTCCTAATCTCGCTAAGAAGATACTCAGAACAAGTTATTACTGGCCTACAATAGAGCAAGATGCTGCATAGTTTGCTAAGAAGTGTCTACAATGTCAGCAGCATGGAGATTTGATCCATGCACCAGCTCATGAATTACAACTTGTGACAACTCCATGGCCTTTTTCTCAATGGGGTCTCGACCTCGTAGGACAAATCCACCCATCCTCCTCCAATGGCCATAAGTTCATCATTACGGCCACTGAGTATTTTACGAAGTGGGTTGAAGCCATTCCCATGACCTATATCATCAGTAAGCAAATAGCCAAGTTTATCCTAAACTACCTCATTTGCTGGTATGGTATTCCCCAAGCCATTGTCACTGATAATGGGAGATCATTCAAGAATCAAGATGTCTGTGCCTTGTGCACACAATACAATATCTAACATCGCTTTTCAACTCCCTACTATCCGTAGAGTAACGACCAAGCTGAGGCTTCCAATAAAACCATTCTCAAGATCCTCAAGAAAATAGTCAATAAAGTTGGTCGTGATTGGCACTTGCAACTCAATCCTGCCCTATGGGCCTACCGCACTAGTATCAGAACACCAACTGGTGCCACACCCTATGCCTTGGTCTATGGCTCTGAAGCCATCCTACCTATAGAGGTTGAGATCCCATCCCTCAGAGTATCCACGTAGGACTTGATCGGCGGAGAAGAGTATCACACTTCTAGATTAGCTGAGCTTGAACTACTAGATGAGAGGTGCCTTGCAGCGCTTAATCATCTCCATGTCTATCAAAACCACCTCCGGCGTAATTACAACAAAAAGATCAAAGAAATATAGTTTCAAGTTGGTGATCTTGTACTCAAAGAGAATTAGAGAAATCAAGCAGATCGAGAAAAGAAGGGCAAGTTTGAGCCTAACTGGTTAAGGTCCCTTTATTGTCACAGTAGCATCTGGATCAGAAGCTTATACTTTAGTTACACCTGATGACATTCCTCTAGATGAGCCACTTAACAGTGTTCATCTCAAGAAGTTTTATGCCTGATCCTTAGAGTATTGCAAAAAAAAAAATCCAAAAAAATCCGTCCTCTGGTGAAAACCTGGCAAACAGGCGCCTTGGATAAGTACCATGGTGAAAACCTGGCAAATAGGCACTATGTGTAGAGTCAGCACCCATCGTCTATCGAGTCTTGTTCCATGTCCATTTCGCAACAAGCTTCATCCATCCATCCATAATAAAACTATTTACCTTGTTTACATTTCCATCTCCCTATCTAGTATAGCTTGGAAATTTGTCAATGTCCATCATCGTCATCCCACATCTTGATCTGTGTCAACAATTAGCACTGTCTTGTCCTAGGTCAAACTTTCTATGTCGTTTTCGTCGGTCATCCATGCAGTTTCCTCTACCGGAATGGGGGCAACTCTTTCCTTAACCTAGGTCTAGGAGTGGATCCTTGTTCGTGGTTCACAATCACTTCAATCTTTCTCCTTTCTGCAGATAACACCCTTTAACAGACACATCGCTCCTACGATAAGGCTGTTATCTCTCCAACACGTTTCCTACATCATCACATCTAACCAGAACTACATATTATCTCTTCTCAATCTTAAGGTACCTTGATCTTGTGGATATGGGTATGTAGGTAGTCTGGAATACGAAGGAAGTATTCAGTACTCAGGTACATAAGATCTCATCATTTCACCTTGACCCATCTTATCACTCTATCCAGAACTACATATTATCATCTTTCATCTTCCATCGTAAATGTGCCTTGATCTCGTGGATACAGGGTATGTAGGCAGTCTGGAATATGAAGGATGTATCCAGTACTCAGGCACATACGATTCATCATTCTCTACCCATTCCAATCCATTAAACACTGTCATTCTTTTTAGTCTTCTGTGTATCACAATCCATTCGCCTTGACTAGACTAACTCTAGCAGCAAACTAGTGCATTCTTTCCAAGCAAAAGTCCTTAACAAGCCTAAAGCAAAGCAACTTTCTTCCAGAGTCATCTACTGTCCTACTCTTTCAATTGCCAGTATCAGCTAATTCTAGCTTTACCTAAGCACTAGATCAACAAGCTTATCTTCTGCGAAGTGTTCCATTGTCGAGACCAACACACGCGTCTCCTGCGACATGTGGCATTTCCTATAGCAAGACATTGTCTTTTTCGGTAGATAGCACCCTTTAATGGACACAGAGTTCCTACGATAAGGCTGTTACCTTTCCTATCCAATCTATCCTGAGCAACCTCTTTGGCAAGAGAATATGTTGGCTGTATGTTTACTTTGTAAGTAAGTCAATTTGCTTTTTGGTTTATCTTTTTGTTCCTTTTCTAATACCTATTCAAGGCTACCTTGATTTATCTATAATCTTGGTATGTTGCGATGCAGTACGGATTGGGGGCATAGTCATTGCTTTTGTATACCGTGTTTGAGGAATGATCTTTAGTATCTTTCTTAGCCGCATATTTATCTTGTGTGTGTTACGACCTAGCATCTTACATATTTAATACTCTTCTTGCATTTACATGTATTGAAGTTTATTTTATGTTCAAAGACTATGACTTATTCACATGTACCAACAAGGTTATATTATGTCTACGAGATCTAAGTTCATACCGCTTGCTTGCAGAGTCAACATCTACGCACTCAGATATTACAACACCTTGGTCTTTTATACCTTGGTGGTGAACTATCCATGTGCTATATCAAAAATAAGGATTGCTCTTTATAAACATTTGTGAAACCATTGCAACAAGCTCATCCATTTACACTATCCATTTTTCCATGGCCTTATATAGTTTTTCAAGCAAAGATCAATCAACCATCTTTCTCTCATGTTCTCTCCTATCTCCTTTCTTCTATCTATCATCAGCCCAACCTCATCTGTCTCCAACAAAATCTTCTAGTCGAGCATCAACATAGTTCTTCTGTCACTTCCCTGTCTTTCCTCTCGAGGGGGCACCCTACACAAGCTATGCAGGGGCAACCAGCCACACTGGGGCATCAAAAAATTGTATCATGTCTTCAACAATCATTTTCTTTGACACAACGCTGTAAATTGCATTGCATCAAAGAGGGGCAAAATGTAGACACCCTAAATGACCAAGTCATCACACCACTCGCATTTCATTTAATCTGTCTAATCACCAACATTTCAACATTAATTGAATAATCTAATTAATTTCACTAATTTTATCAAATTCTTCCAAACCTTCTAAAAATTGACATTAATTAAATAAATTGTATTTTATTTAATTAATTAAATTAAATTCATCTATATTCTTCCACAATTAAATAATTTCAATTATTTAATTAAATCATTATCCTCTTTCAAATTTCAAAAAAATCCAATTATTTAATTAATTCATCACAAAATCCTCTTATCTACAATTAAATAATTTACATTATTTAATTAAAATCACTTGTTCTTTTAAATTTAAATAAATCATGCAAATTTATTTAAATTGTCTCAATCCTCTAAAAATAAATAAAATCAAATATTTTATTTATAATCTTCTGTTCCTCAATCATGAACAATCAATTAAATAAATTTATTTATTTAATTTTAGTTATCTTCCAATTCCTCTTAAAATATCTTGTTAACTCATGTGCACAATCAGTGTTATTTTTAGAACTCTAAAAAAGGTAAAATTACAAGTTGAGTTATCTATTCAATCAATCTTGTTTTCATCATATCTTAATAAAAATATCCTTATGGATTGACACATGTCGTGTGCACGTTCATCATGGTTATTTGATTTATCTCCTTCGTTGATTCTTTTGAATTATCTGGACCATTGATCGATCTCTGTTGAAACCTATATAAACCCCCCTCATCTCCTTCACAAATCCTCTTCGATCACTTATTCTCAGGCATACTTAACAGCGCTTTGAGCATACATCGCATCGATTGAGCAACCTTACGATCTTTTGACATTGATCTTCGAGCACTTTACTTGCTTGTTGCAAACATGGTTTCGCAACACTATTGAGCAATCCACATTCATCCAAAGGGAAAAATACAAATCTCGGTAAAAGCTTTTATATTTCATTGATTTATTAGTAATAGCTTTTATTTAGATTCGTTCTCTTTATGTTATTGGGTTTTTTATTTGTTTTGATTTTATCATTTATTATAGTTAATTTTCCTCATACACACAGTCCAAACACCACTTAACATTCAAACGCCACCAAAGAATGTAACTACCCCTCAAAGAGACCAACCTAAGCAAGATTTTGCACCTAAATGGAGATTCACTCCATTAGGAGAACCCATGGAAAATTTCCTTAAGAAATTGGTCCAAAATGGTTTAATCACGTTACCCGAAACTAGGCAATATGAAGAACCAACTTTTAAACTTGCATGGTACAAGGACAATGAATACTGTGAATACCACTGCACAAAAGGACATAAAACTCTAGGGTGCATGAAATTAAAACACCTCGTGCAAAACCTTATTGATTGTAGAGAGATCAACATAGACGATGCCTCCAAACCTACAATAAATAAAGACCTTGGTGTTTATATGAATCCATTCCCTCCTCATGGAAAAGGAAACAACTCCAATAATAAAGGTAAAGGTGTCAATAATTTGTTTGGACTATATGATTTCGTTGTTGGTCATTTTGGAGAAAGTTTTGTATCCACCCTTACAATCAAGGGTAAAACTTCTGATTGTTTAGTAACTACACGTCGAGGTTGTGTTACTCTTCATGGGTCAACATCAAACAGTCAACCCAATTATGAGTATAATCTACTAGATCATTTGGGAAAAATACCATCACTCATATCCATTCTTGACCTCTTTCGCACTTCACCTGAGCATAGGGACATCCTAGAAAAAGAACTCAAAGAGTCATCTGTAGCTGACAACATTGACATTGTACAATTTAAAGCCATGATAGGGCATATAAAAAAAGATCTCCCATTCTAAAATGTATGTCATAATGAAGCCCTTTACATAGAAGTATATATACACCAATGAAAAGTCAAGTGAATCCTTATAGATGGTGGTGTTGGTCTCAATGTTTGTTCCTTGAAGTTGCTAAAATAGTTAGGATATTCTACATATGCTATTGACTCTTCCCAAACAATGACAATCAAAGCTTATGATGACGCTGAAAGAGAATCGAAAGGGGTCATTCATTTACCAATCAAAGTGGGTCCTACCTTAGTGGAAACTTGATGTCAAGTTCTAGACCTTGACCTCCTATATAATATCATCCTTGGTTGCCCATGGATTCATGCTGTGCAGGCCGTACCCTCAACCTACTATCAGTGTTTGAAATTCCCCTTTAATGGTACCGAAATTACCATTCCTGGAGATACGAATCCTTTTGAATTCTGCTACACTACGCAAGGTAGATATCTAAATTCAAACCAAATCCCTAATAATGTTACAACACAACCTTCATCCTCTTATGTTGATCCATCCGCACTATCCAAAACCCCACCGAATAAAGACATTCCTGAGGTCAAGGTTCAGTATAAGGACATTGGGTTCAAAGAATATGACTTGCTGAACTCTTGCTATATAGGGAACTTGCCTTTATCACCTAAGTATTATGGAAAACATCCTGTGGTGAAAGCAAGTAAAAAGAAGGCCATGAAACCAATGCAACCAATAGTATTCATACATGAGTGAAATATAGAAGATGAACACATTGGAGACATATCCTCTTGGATTTTCCAAGATGAGAAGGAACCAGTGATATTACCTCTGGACAAGTACAATAATGGTCATCACATTTTCAAAAATATGGGGTATAAAGGACAAGGTAAACTTGGAATCCATGAGCAAGGCACAATAGAACCCATATCTATCACCAGGAAATATAATCACAATGGGTTAGGATACGGTAAGGAGGTACCCCGCTCCTCATATATACAGTTTATACTTGATGAAGTTGCGAAGGCCTTTCCCGCAGTTGAAACTTCTATGGAGGATACTATCGGTGATTCATACATTCATCTTACTGATTTATTTCAAGAATCATCCATCTTTATGATCTCATACATTTCCCTCTCCTCAAAGACCAAAACGTAAACCATTTCCCTTATACATCTAGAACTAGTCGATTGGGACCAATAAGGGCCTCTTTTCCTGGATACTTTTCAGAATGATGAAGCCTTAGCAGGATTTCTGGGACTTAGAGATGGTATACCTCAAGGTGATCATAAGGCAGGTTTTGTAATGAACCTCTCTCCTGTTGCATATTTTGGGGAGAATGTCAAATCTTTCAGTCACAAAAGTGCAAACAAAATAAATAGATCCTTAGGTGAAAACCACACTGTGGCATCTTTTGATCGTAAAATAGTAAAAAGAAAGGACGCATCCAATGGTGAAAACCTCTCTGAGGTGCCTGAGGATGGAATATTTGACCTTCTCCTACCATCAAAATATCAAGAGAAGTCTTCATTACTGGTTGAACATTCACAAGAAATGAACCTTGGAACAATGCAGAATCTAAAGGTTACTTTCTTACCCACTTCTTTGTCAAAATAGGAACACAAGGACTTCACCAAGTTTTTCCTGAAGTGAGGAATCAACTTTGCCTAGACTTATGCTGACATGCCTGGATTGGATCCTCCATTAGTAGTCCATCATCTATTTGTTTCACCAGGAGTTAAACCAGTTAAGCAAAAACTTTGCAAAATGCACCCACAAATGGTGTTATTATTCAAAGTTGAGCTCAAGAAGTTACTGGATGCCAAGTTCATCTGCCCAATTGATTATACTCAGTGGGTCTCTAATATGGTACTTGTGGCTAAACCAAATGGGGGCATCTGCATTTGTTCCGACTTTAGAGACTTAAACAAGGCATGTTCCAAAGACGATTTTCCTCTTCCCAGCATAGACATCATTGTGGATTTAACGACAGGCCATGAAATGCTTTCTCTTATGGATGATTTTTCTAGATACAATCAAATCATGATAGCACCCAAGGACCAACACAAAATGGCTTTCACATGTCCTTGGGGTACCTACTATTTGTAGGTCATGCCTTTTGGGCTTAAGAATGTTGGCGCCACATACCAACGAGCGATGACAGTCATCTTCCACAATTTGTTTCATACCATTATGGAAGATTATGTTGATGACCTCCTAGGAAAATCTACAATAGCAGATCACTTAAAAGTATTGGGGTAGATATTTGATCGACTTGAGCAGTATCAACTACGGCTAAATCCAAAGAAGTGTCTCTTCGGTGTAACATCTATCAAACTCCTGGGATACATTGTATCTCGACGAGGCATTGAGATCAACCCTACAAAAGTTAAAGCTATTATTGAAATGTCTCCTCCTGGTAACCTCAAGCAGTTGAGAAGTCTTCAGGGAAAGTTACAGTTCATCCGACGGTTCATCTCATAGTTGGCTGATAAGTGTCAACCTTTCTCCCACTTACTCCGCAAATACATCTCATTCAAGTGGGATAGTAAGTGCCAAGATGCCTTTGACCAACTAAAAACATACCTTGCTACACCACCAGTGTTGATGCCACCAATCTCAGGAAGAACTTTGTTACTCTACATATCCACTACATCAGTAGCCTTGGGGATACTTCTAGCACAAAACGATGACTCGGGAAAAGAATAGGCAATTTACATCAGTCGTACCTTGGTGGGATATGAACTCAATTATACCTTGATGGGAAAAGCATGTTTAGAAGTAGTGTTCGCTTCCCAAAAGTTGCAGCACTATATGTTAAACCAACAGACAAATCTTATATCCAAGGTAGATCCTCTGAAGTACCTTCTTTCAAGAGTGGCTCTCACAGGATGTCTCACAAAGTGGGTAATGATTCTAATAGAAATTGACATTGAGTATGTTGATCAAAAGGCCATAAAAGGACAAGTGATTGCCGATCAACTAGCAGAAGCTCCAATAACTGATACACACTCCATGCTGTTTGATTTTCCAGATGAAGGGATCTTCAACCTTTCTACATCGGTCGAATGGAAATTATACTTTGACAGGTCATACACTCAGCATGGTTCTAGAGCAGGAATCCTCTTCATCACCCCACAAGGTGATTGTATTCCAAAATCATATTGGCTTGCTTTCCCCTGCACCAACAACATAGCTGAATATGAGGCATTACTCATTGGTCTCAAAATAGCAGTCTAATGGAACATCAAATAGCTTCAAGTCTACGAAGATTCTCAACTTGTCATTCGCCAAGTCACAGATGAATATCAAACTAAGGATGACAAGTTGATGCCCTATAAGAAGATGGTGGATAACTATAAACAATGCTTTTGTAGTATATCCTTTGAGTAGATCCCTAGAGTTAACAACAAGGTTGATGATGCAATGGCTACTATTGGGTCTCTATTATATATGCCAGCAAACATTCAAAACCGTGAGTTCTTGGTCAAGCAGCTGCTGATACTATATGTAGAAGTGCCACCCATCGAGATGATTTGTGAACTTGTTGGTCCCAACTCAACATGGTACCATGACATATACACTTACCTTCATAGCAATACCCTTCCAGCCGACCTGACATCCACACAAAAAAAAACTTTCATCCATTGTGCCTCCCACTTTACCATCCTAGGAGATACACTATATCGATGAAGTCTCAATGGTATCCTCCTTAGATGTTTAAACTTGGAAGAAGCTGACACCACTTTAAGAGATGTACACGAAGGTATTTGTGGAGTGCATTCCACTGGTCTTGACTTAGCAAAGAAGTTGCTCAAAATTGGATATTTTTGGCCCACAATGGAACAAGATGCCCACTAGTTCGCTAAGAAATGTCTTTAGTGTCAATAGCATGGAGATTTGATTCATGCGTTTGCTCATCAACTGCAACCAGTGACCACTCTGTGGCCATTTTCACAATGGGGACTCGACCTTGTAGGAAAAATACATCTCTCCTCTGCCAATGACCACAAGTTTATAATTATCACCACTGAGTATTTTACAAAGTGGGAGGAAGCTATTCCCATGACTTACATCACCAGCAAGCAAATTGCTAAATTTATCCTACACTATATCATCTGCCGATATGGAATCCCTATGGCTATAGTAATCGATAATGGTAAACCATTCAAAAACTAAGATGTCCGTGCTTTATACACTCAATACCACATCCAACATCAATTTTCTACTCTGTACTATCCCCAAAGCAATGGCCAGGATGAGGCTTTGAACAAAACAATCCTTAAATCCTCAAAAAAGTAGTCAATGAAGC
This sequence comes from Cunninghamia lanceolata, assembly GCA_027924645.1. Lineage (NCBI taxonomy): Eukaryota > Viridiplantae > Streptophyta > Pinopsida > Cupressales > Cupressaceae > Cunninghamia > Cunninghamia lanceolata. The sequence goes on from BSBN01001560.1 coordinate 6,037,670, forward strand.
CAGTCATGATTGGCATCTCTAGCTTAATCCTACCCTTTGGGCCTATCCAACAAGCATCCGAACCCCAACTGGAGCCACACCCTATGCTTTAGTGTATGGAACTAAAGCTATTTTTCCTATAGAGGTCAAGATCCCATCTCTTCATGTCTCCATGCAACATCTGATCGACAGAGAGGAGTACAAAATGTCTAGGCTACATGAATTGGAGCTTCTTGATGAAAGACACCTTGCAACATTAAACCATCTTCAAGTTTACCAGAATCGCCTTTTTCATAGTTACAATAAGAAAATCAAAGAGAGGCAGTTCCAAGTGGGTGATCTAGTCCTAAAAGAAAATCATAGGAACTTGCAAGACAAAGAAAAGAAAGGTAAATTTGAACCTAACTAGTTGGGACCTTTCATCATCATAGCAACATATGGATCAGGGGCTTATACCCTAGTAACACTTGAAGGAATTCCTCTTGATGAACCCCTCAATAGTGTTCATCTTAAGAAATTCTATGTCTGATCCTTGGAAATATCCTAGCAAAAAAATCAATAAAATAGAAAAAAATAACAAAAAAATAAAAAATATAGAAAAATACAAAAAAATGTTCATCCTTTGGTGAAAACCTGGTAAACAAGCACCTTGGATAAGTACCATAGTAAAAACCTGGCAAACAGGCGCTATGTGTAGGAGTCAACACTACCATCTATTCGATTTCCCCCTTTCATCCATCTCATTTTCATAATAAAACCCCATCCATTCCATAATAAAACTCATTACCCCTCACATCTATCATGGCTTGGAAATTTTATGTGTCAAGTGTTATCTCTCAGTGTCATCCATAGTCAGTTTCATCCATAGGCAGTTTCATCCATAGTCAGTTTCATTCATAGTCAGTTGCATCCATGGTCAATGATGAGTTCCAGGTAGCACCTAGAATAATACACCTTTTTACTTCCTTTTTCCATCCCTTTTATTCTGTTGTCCTGGTAATTGCACCATAATAGACTGATAAGATTTGTTTTAATTACATTAATGAGAGATGAATTGTTGAAGGTCATGATTTTTTATTGAAGGACTAATGTGCAACAAACTCTCTTTTTGCATCTACAAGTGCAGTTGTACGGGTAAAGGCAATATTGAGCATCTCCGGAGATGGTCCTAATAATCTCCAGAGTTGACATGAAGGATACTACACCAGACTCCAATGTTTTCCCAATGTGTTGGATTTATCTTGAAGCAGGGGAGCCAAGGGTGGATCATCTCCGGAGCCATACAGGAGTCATGGGTGCATCTCCGAAGCTCCTAGTGACAACACAGTCTCTGGAGCTCCTGACAACAATGCAAAGTTTCTGACGCTGCTATTAGTTTACATCTCCGGAGGCAACTGCAATGCTCCAGAGTTTACTCAACCAACACTAGAATGATCCAGTGAAGACTCTAGTTGACTGCTAGGGATCTAATTCCTCTTTTATTGATTTTGCATGAGTTCTAAAAGACTTGTTAAAGACATACATTTCAGGGCCTCATTACCCAATTGTTATTTAAGTTAAGACTCTGGATTTAGTGGGACTTCTGTACCACTAAAACCTATTTCAGCTTGCATGATTTTTACTTTGCAGTAAATAGTTGTTAAAATAAGAGATTGATGATATCTCATAAATAAACTGATAGTTAGAACATAGAGATATCTCATCGCTCGATTTGATATATGTTAAGGTAAAAGCAACAGAAAGATAGACAAATTATTGCTATTAGATTATTGTAATTTCCATTTTCTAGATTGGACATACTTTTTGAATATAAGCATACTAATAGAATTAGACTGGAGAAAGACTGTGTTATTATATTTTTGTATTGAGTTTTTTCTTTAGCCTTCAGTCCTAAAGGCAAGGAGCAAGGGCCCACTCCCGCCATCAAGACATGAGGCTAGTATCTCGTTGTTTCATTGTCTTGTTTCAAATTCTATTAGGAAGATAAGTTTACTACTTTCATAAAGATAGATTTATTTTTGTTTAATAGTTGTTTCCATTAAATGCATATTTTTAGTTGTGTGGATTAGAATAGGTCAATTTCAATAATTTACCGATTCAGAATTGTTTTAGTGTTTTCATAATTTCCTCACAGCAAACAGATTAGCAATATTAATCTTTGAAATAGTCAGATTAGTAGAAGTAGTTAGTGGACTGGTAACTATGGAATCCCTTATTGTAGATAGCCTAGGACACAACCCTGAATTTGACACATGAAAAACATGATTAAATGCCAAGGTCCAACAACCCTTTTCATTTTTGGCACCATTGCCAGGGATTCTTGTGTTAATGAGGAAAACTTAGTTAGCAGTCCTTTTTAGGTTAAATTGAATATGTATGGTTAGACCTAGGGATTCGAAAGGTAGATACATAAAACAAACACCCCAGTAGCAAACTATAGGAGAAAGCAATAGGGTGGCACAAGATCTTGTTGAAGAGGAACACTTAGAACCTACCTTGGAAGCTACACCCCAACTTGACATTCCCTCAAATCCTCAAAGTCCTTCACTCTCTGAGTATATACAAGAATTGCAAGAAAGATATTAGGCAGATCCGTTACCAGAATCCACTTCCTTAGAACCCCACACTAAATCTCAAAGAGAAGAAACACCAGACATGGATGATAATCATGATGAGGAAGATAATCAAGCTCCCAAGACCTTCTCATACCCTATTGTCCTTGCTCGTGGAGCTAAATCCCCTATGAAGAACATTTCACCTTCACACTTACCAAATTTTAGGGGTCTTGCTTCTGAGGATCCAGATCAATTTCTGTTCAAGTTTAAGGTTGTATGCCAGACCTATGACTACGGATCAGACAATCAAAAACTCAAAATTTTCCCATCAACCCTGAAAGATACTACTATGAGGTGGTTCATGGGCTTAGCCCAAGACTCCATTCACTCATGGGATCAAATGGAAACTGAATTCTTGGGCAAGTATCAGGATTACTATAGGGTTAGTGATAAAAAGGAGGAGCTGTTCAAAATTAAACAAAGAGAGGATGAAAGCTTGGAGGACTATCTAGATAGGTTCAATTTTGCCTTGAGGAGGTATGGCAATCATGTGGCTCACCCCTTGACCAAAACACTATTTGTAAAAGGATTAGACAAAGAATCAAAATAGGCACTAGATCTAATGGGGAGAGGGAACATTAACAAAATGGATATGTTTGCTATAGAAGAACTCTATAGAAACTACTCTAGAACCTAAGAAGGAGTGAGATTGCCCAGATCTTTTAAAGGAAATAATGAAATTGGACAGTTAATGGAGGAGATTACAAATGTTAAGATATATATTCTGGTCCAACTGAATACCACATTAGATGGGATTTAGGCAAAGACTAGAATAACTAAACAAAGCAAAAAAGTCAAACCTCTCTCCATATATTGTCCTCGATGTAGGAACAAACACTTGTTGAGAGAATGCCCTTTAGACAAATCAAAAATTTGTCATATCTGTGACAAGGAGCACCCTACTAGTCAGTGTGATCAACTCTTGGCCTTAAAAAGGTTGATTAAGAAGAATGCCATAGTAGAGGAGGATTTGAATTATGTAGGAGAGAAATAGTCTGGCAATTTCCCTTATAATCAATACCCAAATCAGGCTTCCTATAGGGTTCCTTCAAACTGGGGAAACAATCAATGAAATCCAATGTGGCAAGGGCCTCAGAACATTCCCCCTTGGGGACCACAGGATTGGTCACACCAGCAATGGCAGAACCAACATTGGTAAAACTAGCCCTGGGGAAATCAATAATGGCCACAATAGTTCCCACAACAATTTGGATCGCAAAACATGCAGCCTTAGTGGGGTCCTCAACAGAGTTATAATCAACAATACCAAGGACAACCTAAACATTTCCAACCTCAGCAATAAGAACTACTAAATGGACCCCCCAACACATAGGGACAGTCACAAAATGAGCCAATTAGTCAGCCACATTTACCAGCCCAACCTATAGAAAATCTAAGAAATAAACAGGGAGCGATTGTTTACATTATAGAGCAAGAAAATATGGTTGGTGTCAATGCTATTTATCTCAATAACCTTCAACTATGTTCTAGGAAAGCACTTCCAAGACCATAGCCCCAACTTATAGTTGAAGTAACCAATGATGTGGAACTTGAAAATCTATCCACTTAACCTTAGAATGGGATTACTATCGAAACTGTGCTAGAAGAACATCCCTTAGGTAACTCCAGAGTTCCTCCTAAAGGAACAAGTCTGGAGAACAACTTTGGAGCCACTTATGTAATGAACTTTGGTGCTGCTTCAGAGATAGGAAAACCAACACCTTACCCAGAATGGCTCAAACAACATGTCCCTCAGAAAATTGTCCTAAAAAAATAAGTCCAACCTACCATGGAATCAAAACTTTGACAAGAAATCAGACAACTAAATATTGAAATTCCACTCTTACAATCAATTAGGGATGTGCCTAAACTAAACCAATTCATCAAACAACATTGTGTTAAAACCTAGGGCAGGAAGAAAAACTTCCCTACTACCATTCAAGTGGAAGGGAAAGTAGTGGACCTTCTTGTGGGAGAAATGCTCCTCCCAAAATATGGAGACCCTAGGAACCCTGTCATAACTGTCTATATTTCAGGGGTAGAAAGATCTAATGTTTTGGTTGATTTGGGAGTAGCAATAAATGTGATGAAAGTGCACACCCTGGACAAATTAGCTTTGACTGGTGTCCAAGCCACAACTACAATTCTCCAACTAGTTGACTAGTCAGTAGCTATTCCAAAGGGGGTATTAACCGATGTCCTACTCGTGGTGGAATCATGGGATTTTCTAGTAGATTTTTTGATATTAGAACCCAAAAACCAGCGAAATGCTTACCCCTTGATCTTAGGAAGACCATGGCTGGCTATAGTAGCAGCATCTATTGATTATCAAACATGAGACATGGTCATTTCCAATGGGATAGATTTGAAGAAAATCTCTTTATACCCTCCAGCTAAACCATCAATACATTACTCAGGGAAAGTGTGGGTAGATGAGCCTAATAACATGGGAAACAGTGCCTCAGTAGCTATGGTTATCATCAAGGAACATTTGGGTGAGTTATGTTGCCCAAAATCTTGAACTTAGAAAATTTCAAACTTCCAGAGCATCATGAACCCTTGAAACTGCCAAATCACGAAAATGACTAAATCCAAAAACCTATTAAAGATGGTGCAAAATCCTTTTGTGAGCTTGATCCTAACCTCATTCTACCCAATGTGCCTAGATTTTATGCCAAAATACCTTACTGTTTGGGAGATTTTAAACCTTACATTTTCTCGCCAACAATTTACAAATGAGGTGAGAATTTGACATCCATGTTGCTGGAGAAAAAATGGTTTATGAGTTTTTCTCAGAAGGGTCCAATCACCTTACAACCCAAATTTTGTGAAAAACAGAGCTACTATGTGGAAGATATGGAACTTTCCGTCCTTACCTCGAAGTGGTTTTCCTAGGCTCCAAAGTTTTGAATTTTCATGAAGATTAACTTTTGTCAGGATATTTTGGAGTTTATTAGGGAAGGTGATTAAATGTATCATTATCAAGGATGACCATTTATAAAGTCCCATGTTTTAAAAGACTTTATTAAAGTCATATATTTTAGTGGCTACAAAGTTTTATTTAATGATAAACTATTTATTGTTGGAGGATTTTTTGGTTCTTGAACTTCAAGTATTCTCGATGACAAGTTCAAAGGTTCAAGAAATTGTTGAATGCCTAACTCCTCTCTATCAGTCTTTTGTCTCATGTCTGAAAAGTGAAACATTATAGAGGTGGTTCTGAAGTTCCAAAAAAATGTCGATTGGCTGACAATGCATATGAAGGTTTGCTGAAAACAGGCAAACGAAAGAATACAAATGATTGTTCGATACAAAAGGCAATGTCTATGAATGGTTTGACATGGTGCTTCAAGGCAGATATGATAATACTAAAGACATCGATTGCAGGATATGCACAAAGAAGATTCATTGGAAAGGCCCGAGAAACTCTCTAATGGTTCTTATGAAGCCAAATTCCATGGCCTTTTGCTAGCATCCTCGTGGTCGATGCCAAAATGGAAGCTTTCATGGTTTTTGTCACATGTGGTATTTGCAAGTGTCGTAGAAGACACACCTATGAATTTCTATACAAGGCACATATTCTAGGCCTTCGAAATCATGTCATGATTGGAAATACTCAAGGAAAAATGTATGCGAATTTCAGAGGCATTGATAAGTTGCAGAAAACACTTTGATAAATGACTCAATGAGACGTGGTCTCATAGATTGCAGAATGTGTTCAATGGATTCGTATAAAGGCTCAAAACCTTCAAGCAAATGCAATTGGCAAGATACAAAGCTAAATTCCCCAACCATTGCACAATGTAGAAGGATGGACAAGGCAATGAACTGTTAAACAAATGCTCTAACAAAATTCAGTCTCAAAGAACGCCTTAGCTGTAGACATGCATCGAATGTATTTTTTGAAAAGGCTTCAGAAACTCTTAAGAAAAATGCAATTGGCAGGTGTAAAACCAAATCCCATGACCTGGCACAGTGTGGAATTCTCTACAAGGCACATGAACTGTTTGTAGAATGCCTCCAAGAGAAATGTTGTCTCCTTTGAATGTAATGATAGCAGAATGTCTTTTCCAAACAATTGATAAGGCAAATAATTATGAGTTCACTATCATTGAATGGCTCTTCTCTCTTGCCTAAAAATAATAACATTGTATCACCAAAATCATGGCTGACATCGGAAGTCTCAAAATGCAAGTTATCTACAAAATGGATTTGTTGAAAAAGTTTTAGAAGCTTCGAAGTAAACACAGTTGGCTAATGCCAAATTAAGAGCTTTCAAGCAGAGTGTGGGTGTCTCTCCTTCTTGTAAGATCATGTGTTAAATTGAAACCTGCTTCTCCAGTTGGCATCGTAAGACTTCCACTAGTTCGATACTCTAGCAGTCATTCCCAGGCTTCTCAAATTGATATAGCGATATGTGTCATTCAAGAGTGACGTTTTGCAAAGGATCGTGATTGTAGTCATGCATACTAGAAGGTCGTATGATCTAAGAGGAAGATCCCGGAGAGGACATGGAGCTAAACATGAGATATGTTACCCAGAAGATATGTCTCCAAATGGACTCCGAACAATACTGTATATTGATTCTATTAGCACATTTGTAATGAGTCTGATAGCATTGAAGTATTTCGGGCAGGATAGCATTGTGTAGAAGTCAAACAAAGAGATATAATATAGCAGCCTTCTTTTTGAAGGAAATAAGGAAATTGTAGTTTGAAATGAAATAGCAAAGATTGTAAGGAGTATTTGGTCTTGCAGTGAAAACCAAAAGTGGTGTTAAGAATATGTTACATATGCTCCAATATAGTGCACAAGGAGATGCAACGTTTAACAGATGTTGAGATACCAAAGGCACTTGCAGTTAATTATTGAAGCTCATTGGTGCATTAAAAAATTGTGATCCTCTAGCAGCAGGAGCCATTTTGCCTTTGTTTGGGGACCTATCTACACAGCCATATCCAATTTCACCAAAACCCTTAGGCTGTGACAGTTCATCTTTAGGAGACCCAAGAGCTGGACAACATTTATGTAAAAAGGAAACACCTAAGAAAGAATTAAGCTCTAGGTTGGAAATATGACAAGTTAATTACAATCCTTAGCATCGGATTGCTCCTGAACCTGGCAACTTTGGAAGTCCAAAAACTTCAAGCATACTTTAGTGGGGCCTTTCTTATGAAAGTGATTGGAATTGATAAACTAAGGTGTCAAGAAAATTAATATATTCTATCCTTGTTGGCAAATTAGGTCATGTAAATGGTCTTTAATGTAACCAAGGGAAATTAAAAGTTAGTTTTTCCTAGTAAGTTATGATGCAGATTGATGTCAAAAAGGTGTTGAGTTCTCAGTCTGATTGATGTCATCAGGATCAGTGTAGTCAGATATCTTCATGCTTGTCTCAGGATGGATTCTCATGTTCTTCATGTTCATATTGGTTCATATTTGATCATCATGTTTAAGACAGAACATGTTTGATCAGTTTGATCACATCAATTGTTGATTTTCATATAAGATATTGATACTAACTTGTTTGTATTGGATTTACTTTCTTCATGCTTCAACAGGAGGCTTCACATGAAGAAAATGGTTTGATATTCAAGATGGTGATGAAGGAACATGACATATTGTATCATGCAGAAGTCTCCATATGTCAAGTGATAATCAAGGAGTTGATATTCGTCTTTCTTATTCAAGTGTTTCTTTATGATGATCAACAAGAGTTGTCATATACTTCATGCTGCAAGGCTCATGTTCATGAATGGATTAGGGTATTCCAAGAGGTTCATATTTTTGCTCATTCCATTAGGATGTTTATGATTTGGTTCATGTAAATGGCTTGTTAGTTCATTCAAATGATTGGTGTGGTGTGTGTTGTGATATCTTTCACAAGAGGTTGATGTTTGTGGCAGAGGTATGATAGATTTTACAGGAGTCAAATGCTGGTGATGTTCAAATGATAGGTTGATGGTGATCAAAGGTTCTAGTTCATGATTCATTCAAGAAGGAGGAGTAGCTGGTCATAAGGTCTTTATGTTTCAATGTTATGTAGGAGGAGATTCACGTTTATCTTACTACATGCTATGTTGATTATTAGGTTTTGTTTGGCAGAATGCTTATCATGCAAATGACAGATGGTAGTGTAGTGTTGGCAGATGGCAGACATTTAAGATTCATGATGAGGTGTTTTGAATTTTTTAAATCCTAAACTACATTCCTAAAGACCTAATACATTTCTAAAGACCTAATTCATTCTATTCTCTACCCGTCATATATCAAATGCACTTTATGTTTTAAAATTCAGTTGACCTACTATAGCAAGTCAGGGCACTTAAAGTGACCTAGTAGAGGGTTCTTTACTCATATATGCCACCGGCCCCCTTGGCCCTTCAACAAATTGCATCGGTCATCTAAAAGTTCATTGGGCACCTTTTTTAAATCAATGGTTTCCATTTAAAAGTGAAGAGGGTGCGAAAGAGTATATCAATGGTTTTAATTTAAATTTAGAAACTTTTTATTATCTTCTACTTTGACGGCCTGTGGAATGTCATGTTTGTGTGGCATCTTGAAATAAGGTTTTTTAAAGCTAGTTTAAAATAAAGGAAGATTTGTGAGATTTAAAGTTTTTTTTAGGAGATATTCTTTCTATTTTTCTAAACTATCTCAAGGCATTGAAGAGACAAAGAAGGAAGGATTTTTTTATGGCTTTCTTATGAGAAAATTTCCTTATAAAGATTTTATTCTTTTGGTGATTACTTTTTTATGATTTTATTTTCTCCTCATAAAGATGAGTGAGTGTCTCTGAGGATGGAAGGGCAAATTGGATAAAAAAAATTTAAAGACTTTATTTGCATATTGAAGAATATTTTTTATTGCAGGGGAAATTGTAGAATTGTTAATTAAAATGGGATGAAGAATATGAAAGGACCTTATGCAAATGAATCAAAGACATATAGGAAAGAGAATGGCCTTGAAAAGATTGATTTTATTTTTTCATGCAGGATGGAAATGTTTGTGCACAGAAGAAGAAAATGAATGGTCATGGGAATCAAGAGAAAATTAATTTTATTTTTTCTTGTAGGTTCTTCATAGATGCAGAGAAGAAATATATATATGATTTTATTTTGCAGGTGGAGAAGAACATCTTGTAAATTTATTTTTTGAAATGAGGAAAATAAAAGTTTTTTTTGAAGGAGAAAATGAATCAGAAGAATGTGAGATGAAGGTGAAAGGACATTCAAATTTTATATAATGATATTTCAGGTGCATTGATGGTTGGAGTCGTTGTTGTGACGTGGACCAATATGTAGTGTTGAAGATATTTTTGTGAAGATTCTATAGATGAATTATGATATTGTATGTGAGATCATGTTTATGCATGAATGGATCAAACACAGTATGAAGACATCATGCAATGAACTTTCAGATTTAACCATATCAAGTATGAAGACAATATGCAATTAATTGTGTAGAGATAATCTGAATTAGGTGAATTGATTTTTGCAGAGATAATGAGAATGAAATGCAGTATGATTGCAAAGAAATATGTAGATGGAATTGAGTATGATTGCATAGATATATGCAAATTTAGGGGCTTGTATTGAAATAAAGAAACCCTTTGTATTACTTGTATTGTTTTGAGACTGTATTATGTTACCAGTGAGGCTTGTATGGTCAGTGAGACCTATTTTTGTAGCTAGTGAGGCTTGTATGGTTAGTGAGACCTGTTTGTAACCAGTGAGGTTCTTGATTAAGCCAGTGAAGCATTTTGAGTGGTTTTTCTACCCCATGAGGGTTTTCCACTCCAGTAATCCTTGTGTTATGATTTGCCCCTATGTGTGTGTTTTATAATGTTTTACACATAAGGTCTTGTTCATTCTATTTATCATCATACTTGTATATGAATTTGATAGATTATTGATGTCTCCTTTATTCTTTGTCTTGTAAATTAAAAGATGCAAAAAGATTTTAAAAATTAGACAACACTGATTCACCCCCCTCTCAGTGTTGTCCTATACTCCAACAAGTGGTATCAGAGCATAGGTTCCCTATAGAAGTCTAATCATCTTGGGTAGGTCCTGAGTGTGGAGTATCATGGGTAAGTGCAAAATAAATAGAGAAAAGAAAAACGTCAAGTCTCCTATTGATCAAATGGCACCATCTATATCAAATTCATATGTTGATATATAATCAGTTCATAGAAATGTTGCAAAAGTTGAATCAGGTATTAAATTAGAAAAAGAGTTTTTTGGAGTTCCTTTCTTTGATGGTTCAGATTTATCTGCTTGGTGTATTAGGATGCAAGCCTATCTATTTTCTTTAGGATATAGTGTGTGGATGTCAGTTGAGAGTGGGTATTTTATTTCCTCTCTATCACCTAATTCTACAAGTAATAAAGAGGCTTATGAATATAATGATACTGCAAAGAAGGCTATTCTATCTGGATTATCTAATGAAGTTTCTTGCAAAGTTATGTATTGTGAAACAACTCAGGATATATGGAAGGAGTTGATTAGAATTTATCAAAGTGATGCACTTGAAGAAGATGAGTGCTTGGTGTCTAAAGAAAGTGATAATAAAAAGAGACATTTGCATGAAGGAGATGAGGCTCAATTTGATTCAGAAGAAGGTAATATTATGAGTGATTATGATCAGGAATATGATGAACAAGAATGTGAGGTTAATTTAGAAGGAGAACTCTTGTGTGCTCTGAGTAAAATCAAGAAGTACAAAAAGGAGAATCAAAGGTTAGAATTGCAGCCACAACAAGAAAAAGAATCCAAAGACAATGCATTTTCAGAACTTGAAAAAGTATTCTCTGATGTTGAAGAGGCAAGAAATTAGATTGTGAATTTAAGGACACAAATTAATGAATCAAACAATTTGATTATCAATTTGAAGATAGAGGTTGAGGAAGCTGAGAGGATAGATGATGTAACAAGATCTGACCTTAAGGTTAAAAGAATTGAAAATCTGAAATTAGAAGCTGAAATTATCAATCTTAGAAAATATTATGAAGGTCTCAAGATTCTGTCCAAGAAATATCAGGAGTTTGAAGAAAGAACAAATAAGTTGCATGAGATGCTTGGTAAACAAAAAAAACATAGAGACACTACTGGACTTGGTTATGAAGAAGGAGAGTGTTCCAAAGTCAAAGAGACTCCTAGAAGGAAAATTGATTTAAGTTATCATGCTGCTGCTCCTGAAGGCAAAATGTAAAATCAAAGAAGAAATTTCAAAAGAACTGCTCCAACAAGACAAGCTTGTATGTACATGTATAATTATTCATTTAATGGTTATTGTTATATTTGTAATCACTTTGGACACAAATTAGTCAATTGCAGAAGAAATCAATTTGCTTCAATAAGGAATACTAATCTTGTGTGTTTGAAGTGTAATTCTCCTGGTCACAAAGCATATAGTTGCAGAATGTATGAAAGAAATGTATCACCTGGTTTGAAAGATTGGAAAAAGAAAAAGATTGAAAAAGGTTTGGAAGAAGAAAACTGAATAGAAGAAAGAACCTGTGAAAGTGTGGAAGAAGAAACAAAGTCAAGAGAAGACAGATTCTAAACTTGTACATCTTGCACAAGTTACATCATCAGTTGCATAATAGATAGCATGAAGTTAGGGGGAGTTGTTCATGTTCTATCAATTATCCGCAATAAGTTTCAGGAGGTTGAAAATGGAAGAAGTCAATTCAATGTACATGTCTCTGCATTTGATTTTGCAAAGGTATTGATAGTGGTTATGTATATATCAGATTTGAAAGTGTGTTGCAAAAAGTGTCACGTGTAGGATAAACAGGATGGTCTTCATTCTTTATCATGCAAGAAGTGTGTGCAAGAGTAAATTGATTATAGGTTGTTGTAGATTGATTGTTATCACTATCATGGAAGTCTTGGCAAGGTCATCTCTTGAGTGGTTATCATGTCATCATGAGTTGTGAATATTGTGATGAATTGTCTTCATGTTATTATTATTAGAATGTTGCATGTTGAGCCTGCATTATTGTGCTTCATGGGTGTTGAAGTGTTTATAATATCTTTGCATGGAGTTCAAGTTTATCTGTGTCATGTCAAAAGAGTCATTTTTATGCCATCATAATCATACTTCATTCTCTATGTTTTGGAAGATCTTGAATACTTGTCATTTGGGTCAAAAAGGGGTGATGATTGTGAAAGAATTGTTTGTCATGAAAAGTTTGTTTTGCAATCACAAGTGATGTCATCAGGAGTTTGTATTTGATAGCAGAGATATGTCAGCCTTCATCTTGTCAAAAGAAGTTTTCAAAGGATTTCAATGATGTCATTTTTCATCTTCATCTTCATATTGGTATAGTGACATGAAGTGGTATTGTGCTGAGATAGATATGCATGCTTCATTCTATCAGGACAGTGCTCTTTTGTGCAGATTTTATGATGTAACATATCTCATTTTATGTATGTAGAATATGGTACAGTCTATGGGCAGTTTATAATAGTGGTTTGATGCTTTGTTTGGTGTGCCTCTCATGATGTTGCTCTCAGGTCCTATGCTTCAGGATGTATGTCTTCAGATGTGTGCTTAATGGTGACTTGTTGCTCTCAAGTTGAAGAGTTGTTTTTAGGTATTGTCAACATGGTTTGTCATATGCTTGCTTCAGGATTGTTATTTTTTTCATCATAGATCATCACAGGTTCAAAGGGGATGATAACAAGATAACAGAAGTTTATGTCTTCATTATTATACCATGCTTCAAAATCTTCATAATGCAATATGATTGTAAATATTATGATCAAGCTTTAACATCTTTCAGTGGAGTTAAATGACAAGGGGAGTATCTTAGCCTTTGTCATCAGATGTCAAAAAGGGGGAGAGAGAGAAAATGCATCATGTAGTTTTGCCATCAATGACAAAGGGGGAGATTGATGCAGATTGATTGTCATTTATGTCAAAAAGGTGTTGAGTTTTCAGTCTGATTGATGTCATTAGGATCAGCGTAGTCAGATATCTTCATGCTTGTCTCAAGATGGATTTTCATGTTCATATTGGTTCATATTTGATCATCATTTTTATGACAGGACTTGTTTGATCAGTTTGATCACGTCAATTGTTGATTTTCATACAAGATATTGATACTAACTTGTTTGTATTGGATTTACTTTCTTCATGCTTTAATAGGAGGCTTCACATGAAGAAAATGGTTTGATCTTCAAGATGGTGATGAAGGAACATGATAGATTGTATCATGCAGAAGTCTCCATCTATCAAGTGATAATCAAGGAGTTGATATTCTTCATTCTTATTCAAGAGTTTCTTTATGATGATCAACAAGAGTTGTCATATACTTCATGCTGCAAGGCTCATGTTTATGAATGGATTAGGGTATTCCAAGAGGTTCAGATGTTTGATCATTCCATCAGGATGTTTATGATTTGGTTCATGTAAATGGCTTGTTAGTTCATTCAAAGGATTGGTGTGGTGTGTGTTGTGATATCTTTCACAAGAGGTTGATGTTTGTGGCAGAGGTATGACAGATTTCACAAGAGTCAAATGCTAGTGGTGTTCAAATGATAGGTTGATGGTGATCAAAGGTTCTAGTTCATGATTCATTCAAGGAGTAGCTAGTCATAAGGTCTTTATGTTTCAATGTTATATAGAAGGAGATTCATGTTTCTCTTACTACATGCTATGTTGATCATTAGGTTTTGTCTGGCAGAATGATTATCATGCAGATGACAGATGGCAGTGGGGCAGATGGCAGAGATTTAAGATTCATGATGTGTTTTGAATTTCTTAAATCCTAAACTACATTCCTAAAGACCTAATACATTTCTAAAGACCTAATTAATTCTATTCTATACCAGTCATATATCAAATGCACTTTATGTTTTAAAATTCAGTTGACCTGCTATAGCAAGTCAGGTCACTTAAAGTGATCTAGTAGAGGGTTCTTTACTCATATATGCCATCGGCCCCCTTGGCCCTTCAACAAATTGCATCGGTCATCTAAAAGTTCATTGGGTGCCTTTTTAAATCAACGGTTTCCATTTAAAAGTGAAGAGGGTGAGAAAGAGTATATCAATGGTTTTAATTTAAATTTAGAAACTTTTTATTATCTTCTACTTCGACGGCCTGTGGAATTTCATGTTTGTGTGACAACTTGAAATAAGGTTTTTTAAAGCTATTTTTAGCTATTTAAAACAGAAGGCAGATTTGTGAGATTTAAAGTTTTTTTCAGGAGATATTCTTTCTATTTTTCTAAACTATCTTGAGGCATTGAAGAGGCAAAAAAGGAAGATTTTTTTTTATGGCTTTCTTATGAGAAAATTTCCTTATAAAGATTTTATTCTTTTGGTGATTAGTTTTTTATGATTTTATTTTCTCCTCATAAAGATGAGTGAGTGTCTCTGAGGATGGAAGAGTAGATTGGATAATTTTTTTTTAAAGACTTTATTTGCAGATTGAAGAATATTTTTTATTGCAGGGGAAATTATAGAGTTGTTAATTAAAATGGGATGAAGAATATGAAAGGACCTTATGCAAATGAATTAGAGAGATAGAGGAAAGAGAATGGTCTTGAAAAGATTGATTTTATTTTTTCTTACAGGATGGAAATGTTTATGCACAGAAGAAGAAAATGAATGGTCATGGGAATCAAGAGAAAATTAATTTTATTTTTTCTTGCAGGTTCTTCATAGATGCAGAGAAGAAATATATATATGATTTTATTTTGCAAGTGGAGAAGAACATCTTGTAAATTTATTTTTGAAAAGAGGAAAATGAAAGGTTTTTTTGAAGGAGAAAATGAATCAGAAGAATGTGAGATGAAGGTGAAAGGACATTCAAATTTTATATAATGATATTTTAGGTGCATTGATGGTTGGAGTTGTTGTTGTGATGTGGACCAATATGCAGTGTTGAAGATATTTTTGTGAAGATTCTACAGATGAATCATGATATTGTATGTGAGATCATGTTTGTGTAGGAATGGATCAAACACAGTATGAAGACATCATGCAATGAACTTTCAGATTGAACTATATCAAGTATGAAGACAATATGTAATTAATTGTGTAGAGATAATCTGAATCATGTGAATTGATTTTTGCAGAGATAACGAGAATGAAATGCAATATGATTACAATGAAATATGCAGATTGAATTGAGTATGATTGCAGAGATATATGCAAATTTAGGGGCTTGTATTGAAACAAAGAAACCCTCTATATTACTTGTATTGTTTTGAGACTGTATTCTGTTGCTAGTGAGGCTTTATATGCCAGTGAGGCTTGTCTAGTCAGTGAGACCTATTTGTAACCAGTGAGGTTCTTGATTAAGCTAGTGAAGGATTTTGAGAGGTTTTTCTACCCCATGAGGGTTTTCCACTCCAGTAATCCTTGTGTTATGATTTGCCCCTATGTGTGTGTTTTATAATGTTTTACACATAAGGTCTTGTTCATTCTATTCATCATCATACTTGCATATGATATTGATAGATTATTGATGTCTCCTTTATTCTTTGTCTTGTAAATTAAAAGATACAAAAAGATTTTAAAAAATAGACAACACTGATTCACCCCCCCCCTCTTAGTGTTGTCTTGTACTCCAACAAGTTATAGCAAAAAGGTAAGAAATTTTCTTACAGAACTTATTTCCTAGAAACAGTCATGAAAAAGAAAATATTTTCTGTAGCTGATTTTAAAGAAGCAGTTATGAGAGGATAAAAAGGGTTCTTTTATTTACTATTTATTTCAAGAGGTGGTTACGAAGAGGAGGCTTTTAAAAACTCATCAGAGGCCCATTCAGGGGGATATTTTTCCAGCTGTTCTGTGAAATAGGGGAAGGAGGAGAAAGCTAATTTTCTATTGCTCTGTAATCCTAGTTATTATTTTTCTTGACTCAGTCCTTGTACAGGGGTAGATTTCAGAGACTTTGAGCTTTGTTTTTGTTGGAGGAATGAAGAATTATTTTTAGAACTTTGTGTCTTTAAATATCTTCTTTGGTTGCAGTTTTTCCTATGTTAATCTTCAATGTGCTTCTATATGTGTGACTTATCTATATTTCAAGTTCATATCTTGCCAATGTTTGATATGTGTTGAGGGAAATATAACCGTCCTTTAATCAATCTGTTATCATCTGCGGGTGTAATAGGTGAAATTTGTGTCATTTGTCTACATTCACTTCATTCTGAAATTAATCAATCACATCTTTCTTCATAGTTATGAGTAGGTGTTAGTTTTCCTTTTCTACTTTCTAGTGAAAAGCATACCCTATGTTTTCATTCATTGCATATTATTCGAAGGTAGCTGCGCCTTGTAAAATGAGTAGAGAGCACATGCAAATACCATTGCAAGTGACTCAACTGTTGGTCAGATTATCATCGGTGTGGGCAAATGAGTATAAAATCAAAGTGACAAATCTGTTAACCAACAATTTAGAAGAAGAAATAAACCATGACACAATAGAAGACATCACCCACATTCTTTTTGACAAGGATATAATGGAATTAGCCCAAGACTCAAAAAGAGAATTCCTTACTGCTACCCATTGTACCCTTGCAAACATTATTCCTTTTGGAGAAACCTTTTATAGAGACTTGGCCACATTCCATATGCTGCTTCCACATTCCTATCCTCTTAACACTATGACTCCATGATATGGGGTAGGGACATCTATGGGTTAGATTACAAAGTAGGTCATGATTTTACCTGGGAAAACATTGAACATCAACACCCAGTTAGTAGAAAAATAGGAAGAAGCACTCCTTAATCTTCTGGTCTCCCATTCAATAGATTTTGCTTGGGAATACCAAGATATGAAGGGAATGCCTCCTGAGATATGTACTCATCACATATACACTGATAATGTTAAACTGGTCAAATAACCCTAGAGGAGATTAAACCCTGCCCTAAAAGATATTGTTAAAACTTAGAGAAATTGCTGCAAGCAGGGTTCACATATCCTATCTCAGACAGTTAGTGGGTCTCACCCCTAGTCATAGTACCTAAAAAGAATGAGAAGTGGAGAGTGTGTATTGACTATAGAGAACTAAACAAAGCCGCAAAGAAGGATTATTTTCCCTTACCATTCATCGACCATGTGCTAGACAACCTTGCAAGGAAAAAGTACTTCTCATTTTTAGATGGGTTTAGTGGGTATAATTATATTCAAGTAGCACCTAAGGACTAGGAAAAGACCACTTTCACTTGTTCTTGAGGAACTTTTGCATATAGAGTTCTTCCATTTGGACTATGTAATGCTCCAGCTACATTTCAGAGGGCTGTTTTAGCTATTTTTGTTGAATTGACTAATGAGTGTATGGAAGTCTATATGGATGACTTTACTGTGTATGGAGACACCTTTGAGGAAGCTCTCACAAACCTAGATAAGGTGCTACAATGTTGTGAAAAAATCAACTATCCCTGAGCCATGAAAAATGCTTTATGATGGTAGAGGAGGGAATTGTACTTAGACATCACATCTCAGCAAAAGGGATCAAAGTAGACCAAAATAAAATAGAAGTGATAAAATAGTTACCCTCACCTAAAAACCAAACAGATGTTAGAAGCTTTCTAGGTCATGTAGGATACTACAAGAGATTTATAGAGAATTTTAGCAGAATAGCTGCTCCTATGTTTTCCCTGCTTACCAAAGATGTTGACTTCTCATGGACAAAGGATTGCCAATTAGCATTTGAAACTATTCAAGAGAAACTTAATGTCACCCCTGTTTTGAGGGGACCTGATTGGACTTTACCATTTCACATACAAACTGATGCTTCAAATGAGTCCATTGGGGTAGTCCTAGGACAGAAAGAAGAGGGAGAAGGTATGCATGCCATCTACTACATTAGTAAGAACCTTACTTCAGCAAAAAAAACTATACCACAACTGAAAAGGAATTCTTGGCAGTCATATATGCTATTAACAAGTTTAGGCATTATATCAGAGGATACAAAATATTTGTGCATACTGATCATGCAGCTATCAAATACTTAATGAACAAACCTATAGTGGGTGCAAGGATAACTACATGGCTGTTACTATTACAGAAGTTTGACATTACCATAGTTGCCAACCCAGGGAAATTCAATTTGGTTGCTGACTTTCTTTCAAGGTTGCATACAGGTGGAGGAAACCAACTAGTGGAGGACAAATTCCTAGATGAACATCTCTTTGTTGTTTCCTCTACTATACCTTGGTTTGCTAACCTAGCTAATTTCTTAGCTACGGGCTTGTTTCCATCTCATTTCACCTCAAAACAAAAGAAGTGGTTGGTAAAAGAAAGCTTATCTTACAAATGGTTAAATGGTTTACTATTTAAGTGTGGTCTTGACTTTATTCTATGCTGGTACTTGAGAGCTAATGAAATTTTTGATGTCTTAAGAGCATGTCATGATGAACCCTCTGGTGGACATTATTCCTCACAAAGAACCATTCACAAAATTCTAGAAGCTGGTTACTATTGTCCCTCTCTTCATAAGGACACCAAGAGGTATGTGTAGTAGCATGATCAATGCCAAAGGATGGGTCAACCAACCTTTACCCAGGAAATGTCACTACACCCTAAAGCAGTGTTGGAGCCATTTGAGCAATGGGGTCTAGATTTTGTGGGACCAATCTCTCCACCATCTTCAGGAAAAGAATATATTTTGGTTTACACAAACTATGTAACCAAACAGGAAGAAGTTTGGGGATTGCAGTTTGCAAGGGAAGAAAAAGTTGCTGATTTTCTTTATAACAGAATCTTCTTGAGATTTGGAGCTCTGAGATCCATAGTTTCAAATAGAGGACCGCAATTCACTTCTCAGGTAATCCAAGCTTTCACAGATCTATATCAAGTCAAACATAGAAAGTCTTCACCTTACCAACCCCAAGCAAATGGGTAGGTAGAGGTGACTAATAGAGAGCTAGAAAACATCATGACAAGGAAAGTAGCCATGAATAGGAAGGATTGGGCTAGCAGGTTACCTGAAACAGTTTGGGCCTACAACACCACATGGAAGTCCACAACCAAGTTCTCACCAAATGAACTGGTTTATGGAAAGAAACCCATTCTGTCCATAGAATTTGAATTCCAAACACTGAAGACTTCATTGGATATTGGTCTACCATTGTCTATAGCACAACAGAACAGGATTCTTTAACTCAATGAGCTAGATGAAATCAAGACAAAGGCCATACAACAAACAGAATGTGTTCAATATCAAAGCAAATAGTGGCATGACCAACATATCAAAAAGAGGACATTTCAATAAGGGGATTGGGTTCTCCTATATGATCCTAAGTTTAAAGAGTTCAAGGGGAAGTTACAAACTTATTGGATGAGACCTTACCAAATTAGGGAAGTCTATGAGAATGGAACCATTTTTCTAATACCCATTAATGGAGGTGAAGACTCATTCTTAGTAAATGGACACAGAATTTGGCTCTATACAAGAGTAGCTACTAAGGAAGAATTTACCAAGGACTTGTGCTTGGTGACAAGGGTCACAACCTCTACCATAGGTTGAAGAAATTCAAGGATAATATAAAAAAAATTAGAAAGGTTGAAAACCAACAAATGGTGGCCTTTCTAAAAAAATAAATAAATAAAAGAAGGGTTGAAAACCAGCAAATGGTGGCCTTTCTCAAAAAAAAAAGAGAAAGATGGAAAACCGCTTTAAATGGTTGTCTTTCTCGCCATGGGGATTGAAAACCAATAAATGGTGGTTCCCTTCTTGTAGGATTTCAATAGATGTTCTTCAGAGCTAACTAGGCACCTAGGAGCCACTGAAAAACATCTTCGAAGCAGTTTAGGAGCACCTCTGATGCTTCACCAATAATGAAACCATATCAAAGAATAGGAGGGGGACCCACCTCTCCAGCCATCAAAGTGGGGACACTACATGATGAGGTCAACATGACTCATCCTCCACTTTTGAAAAGAGAAAGCAATGAGGTCAGCATGCCTCATCGTCCACCATCAAAAAGGAAGTTGCAGCTGCTTGCGCACATCATCCCAGCTATTCCTCATGACATCATCTGATAACACATCATTTTCAAATCTACTCATGAGGAAATATTTTAGACCACATGACATTGATGATGATGATGCCATTCCAAGCGACGTGGGGGTTGCACACATGTCAAGTCACACCACACCTCATCAAAGCCACAACGTAGCAACCAAGTACATTGGGGCATCATCATGAAAAGTGATCCAGGTAATTCACTCAATTCAGTTAATTATTACTTGTCTTATCATTTCTATTTTTAGGTGCAGTTACTTCGACATGTACCCTTACCATTATTTCCCTTTTCGACCTATGCATGCCACCTTAATTGCCACACTATCAACCTCACTCTGGAGTGTCATATTATTCCCTGTGATTATGAATGGGCCATTAATTCAAATTAATTAAAGTCCATTAACCCTCTCGTAATCCAAGCAATTGCCATTAATGGATATCAAGTCCATAGTTTTAGAAATTGCAGAGCTTTCCAAACCTCAGAGGTAATCTTTAAGATTTTACAGCCATAGTCTTCCAAAAGAGTAGAGGACAAGAGCAAAGAAAAAGAACTACAGAGAAGGCCAAGGGAAGGTTCATTCATAAGGGGTGAAATAATACAGGAAGATGAGAGTGAAAAAGAAATCAGAACCTGAAAATGCAATAGGACTGCTGCAAGACCAAGCTACAACAGATATCTTAAGAAATGTTGGGTGGTTGGAATTTCTAGAGAAATTTGAAGGATTTTAGGACATTGTAGATGATTTCCTGTGCCACCTAAAGAATAACCAAACTACAGTATGAGGGGTCCCAATCAGTGTCTCAACCACCATTATCAACCATATTTCAGGGCTACTAGAACAAGGTGAGAAATTCTATCATCTCAAAACTATGTACACTGATTTAATTAAAACTTTCTCAGTAGAAGGTGAACCTGAAATCTAGTTGCACTTAAGTAAAAATGAAGTCAAGGGAATTGTTAGGACCTCACTCACACAACCATGGCAATCTCTAGCTATGTGGTTAATGAATTTTTTTACATGTGATGGGAAATTCTCTTTGGTTTTAGGACCCATAATGAAGATGCTAATTTTCTTAAGGCATAGGCATCAACCTCCCAAACTTTCTGTATTCTGCTATTGTAGCCTCGATAGATAAGTATCAACAGGGGAAGGGTCCCATGAAACACCATAGCCTCATTTTCTTGATTGTAAAACACCATTTCCTATCCCAAGCTGATGGAGAGGCCTTATGGCAATCATTTTTAGATAACAAACCACATGCCAGGACACCAAGCAAGGCACAGGGTACATATGAGACTTCATCTACTCAGCAGAATGAGGAAACAATGCCTTCTAATTCTTCCCCAGCCACTGGAAAGGGCAAGGGAAAGAAACAAACAATGGAGGAAACACCAACTTCTGCCCCTGCTATTGACAAGAAAAAGAAAGGGAAAGAAGTTTTGGGTGAAGCCTTAGCTGCCACAGAACAACTAGGAGAACAAATTACAGAACAACACTTCCATATGACTCGCTCCTGGCAAAATGAAAGATGACCTTAGCTGAGGAGTCTACTCCAACCAAGTAAATGAGGGAATCTGTCATCATGGAAGAGGGAATAACACTAACCTCTACCCATACTTCTGGCCATAAAAGGCATAGGAAAGGAACAGGGCAAAATGAGAAAGCAAAAAGGACTCCAAGAACACCTAAGTCCAATAGGCATCAAAGGGCTAAGGAAGAGTTTGATGAGTCAGATGAAGTCCCTCTAATTAGAAGAAGAATAAAAAAAAGAGTAGTTGAGGGAACTACTTCGGAGTTTCCTGCTCATCCAAGGTCTCAAACTCCAGAGCCACAACACACTCAAGCTCTGGAGACATTAGAGAAAGAAACCTTGACCATTTCTTCAGATTCTAAGGGTGATGAACCAGCTCCAGAGACACAGGCTCCACCTGTGCTCTAGAGGAGCAAGAGGAAGAGACAACCTACTCAGGTTGAATATGACACTGCTCTCTTAGTTGATGTCCTCATGGGGTTCAAAACCTCCATGGAGGAAGCTAGACCTTCATCAACCCCAACATTTGCAGAAGTAAGCCAAGAGGAAGCTTAGGAAAAGGAGACCTCAGGGGATGATGAGGATGAGCAAGGGGAGGCAGGTAACAATGTGGGTCAGGAAGACATAGAGAACCCTTATGAAGAAAGAACAGAGGGGGGAGAAACAAGAAGTTACTCTCACCCCTTTGATATAGAGGATGTAGAGGTCCCAAGAGAAAAATAGCTTATGGAAGAAATTGATAATCTAAAAAGACTATTGTGGGGGAAGAACCTAATCATCACTGACCTCAAGAAGGTCATGAAAGAAAAAGAAACAAAACAAAAGAAGGTAATTGAGGAGATGACAAATGAGCTCAAAGAGAAATAGAGGATCATTCAAAAGAAAGAGGTTGAAATCAGAGAGAAGGAAGAGGAAGCAACATGAAATATTTTTGATATTGTTAAAGCCAAAGACAATGGTCGCACATTAATTGTAGCACTAATTGAAAAGACGTAGAGTCAGGCTTAGTAGCTGACATGGGCCAACAACAAGATGGATGATTAGGAAGAGCTACTTCATGAGATGACCAATCCAGCTACTACCATGGAACAAGGGACTCAAACAGATGCGTACCTAGGGGTGCTCCCAATAGACATCCCTAAGGCCTTGTTTCATTGGGGAAGGAGATGTCAGGAATATGAGGAATCCAAGCCAATGTTGCAATTGTAAAGGACAATGACTGCCATGTCAGAAACAATACAGGCCCTAGAGGAGAAGGTCATCAAGGTGGCCACTCTCTCTGCTGAGATCATATCTTGCAGACCTCCCAGTGGCAGTTATGCTCTTTTTTTGCAAGAGCGAATCCTCCAAAGGAAGATATCATTGGTCTTGTCTAATTTAATTGAGAATATACAAACAGAGGTAGACTTCATGGTGGTATACATGAAAAGTTCTGAGGAAGATAAGAATTTCCTGTGTGAACTGTATTTGCATGATTTCTACATTAAAGATTATACTTTCTTTATCAACTACTTTGTAGGAGAATACCAACTCAGGGCATTTATGTCACTGATGAGAAATCATTAGATTTGGAATAAAAGGATGGAGGCTTACACAAAGAAAGATGCAAAAACAATCCTCTTTTGCAAGAGAGAATGTCCAAACCCCATGGGTTTTGAGATTCATTTCAGGGTAAAAATTTACTCCCCAGAAGGTAGAACAAAAAAATTGCCCTTATATCATAAACACCTATAGGAGTGTGCTATTGAATTTGGTCTCCTCATGCATAGCTCATCCAGTCAGATGCTCCCAATAGCAAAGAAAAGGTGGAATACTCTAACGACAGAGCAAAAGATGAATGAAGTAGTGTCCCCTGCCAACCTCGGGTTATTTATGAAAAAATCCAGAGCAGTGTTCAAATTGATGGACAAATACAAACAAGATTGGATAGGTGGCCACTTCAGATCTCCTCTCATTATTGAGCCATTGCCCATATGGGCGGAACAGATGCAAGATGCCAAATTTCAAGAATGGCTAAAACAAGTTGAACAGTTCAGAGGGAATAGAAATACAAACCACACTACTTGGTCCACATATGAAAAAGAGTTCAATTTGACTGATAGAATATTCCACCTCAACAAGTCTAGGCTATGAAGTGTAGGAGGACCTACTAACCTTTAAGTTCGAGGGGAATGATGAGTGCCAGGTAGCACCCAGAATAATACACCTTTTTACTTCCTTTTTCCATCCCTTTTATTCTGTTGTCATCGTAATTGCACCATAATAGACTGATAAGATTTGTTTTAATTACATTAATGAGAGATGAATTACTGAAGGTCATGATTTTTGATTGAAGGACCAATGTGCAGCAAACTAATGAAAATGTTCAGAAAAGTCTCTCTTTTTACGTCTACAGGTGCAGTTGTACAGGCAAAGGCAATTTTGAGCATCTCCAGAGATGGTCCTAATAATCTCCGAAGCTGCCATGAAGGATACTACACCAGACTCCAATGTTTTCCCAATGTGTTGGAAGTATTTTGAAGTAGGGGAGCCAAGGGTGGATCATCTCTAGAGCCATAAAAGAGTCATGGGTGCGTCTCCAGAGCTCCTGGTGACAACACAGAGTCTTTGTAGTGCCTGGTGATAGTGTAGAGTCTCTGGCACTACTACCAGTCTACATCTCTAGAGGCAACTGTAGTGCTCTGGAGTTTACTCAGCCAGCACCAAAATGATCTGGTGAAGACTCTAGTTGACTGCTAGGGATCTAATTCCTATTTTATTGATTTTACATGAGTTTTGAAAGACTTATTAAAGACCTACATTTTAGGGCCTCGTTGCCTAGTTGTTATTTAAGTTAAGACTCCAAATTTAGTGGGACTTCTGTACCACTAAAACCTATTTTAGTTTGCATGATTTTTACTCTACAGTAAACATTTGTTAAAATAAGAGATTGATGATATCTCATAGATAAACTAATAGTTAGAATAGATAGATATCTCATCACTTGATTTGATATATGTTAGGGTAGAAGCAGCAGAAAGATAGACATATTATTACTATTAGATTATTGTAATTTCCATTTTCTAGATTGGACATACTTTTTGAATACAAGCATACTGATGGAATTATACTGAAGAAAGACTGTGTTATTATTTTATGTACTAAGTTTTTGCTTTAGTCTTCAGTCCTGAAGACGAGGAGCAAGGGCCCACTCGCGCCATCAAGACAGGAGGCTAGTATCTCTTTGTTTCAGATTCTATTAGGAAGATAAGTTTACTGCTTTCATAAAGATAGATTTATTTTTGTTTAATAGTTGTTTCCAGTAAATGCATATTTTCAGTTGTGTGGATTAGAATAGGTCAATTTCAGCAATTTACTGTTTCAACATTATTTTAGTGTTTTCAGAATTTCCTTTCACAACAAACAAATTAGCAATACTAATATTTGAAATAGTCAAATCAGTAGAAGTAGTTAGTGGACTAGTAACTATGGAACCCGTTATTGTAGATAGCCAAGGACACAACCCTAGATTTGACACATGAAAAACATGATTAAATGCCAAGGTCCAATGACCCTTGTCAGTCAATCACTTGTTCCGTAATAAACCCTTTACCTAAATGGGGGCATGTTTCCTTAACCTAAGGCTAGGAATGGATCCTCGTTTTGACTCAAGGGAACTATCACATGATCACTCACCCTTCAACACTCTCATCACTCATTCATCAAACAATCCCATCACTAAAACACGTTCATCATCCTCTACCAATCAACACATTCATCACTTATCACCTAGAACTACATATCATCATCATCATCATTGTAATGTGCCTTGATCCCATGGATACAGGGTATGTAGGCAGTCTGGAATATGAAGGAAGTATCCAGTACTCAGGCACATACGATACACCCCATCATCCATCTCAACCCATAATAATTTTATCTTTGTCACTTCATCTATTTACCACAATCCATCCTATCCATTTACCACTTAGACATGACTAACTCAAGCAGAAGTTAAACTATGCATCTTTTTGGAAGCCAAAAGTACTTATCAAATCCGAAACAAAAAAGACTACTCCTAAAAAAACAATACATCACCACATACCATTTGCCTATATCTAGGTATATCCATACATCCTAGATCTAAAACCTTTAACAGATGCATCTTTCCTACGATAAGGCGTTAAATCTTTCTGGTATACCCTCTTTGGCAAGAGCACATGTTGGTTGTCTATTTGTTTTATTAGTTGGTCATTTTTTCTTTTTGATTTATCTTCCATCCCTTTTAAAATACACATTCAAAACTACCTTGATCTTTCTATACCTTGGTATGCCGTGATACTATATAAATTGGGGCATAGTCATTGCTTTCGTATGTTGTGTTTAAGGGATGAATTTATTATCCTATTAGGTCTAATATCTATCTTGTGTGTGATGGGATTAACATCTTGCATATCAATATCTTTTACATCTAAGGCTCTGCAAAGACCTTCTTTGTATTAAGACTATTCTACGCCAAGACTATTTTCCATTCACTTATCCGATAAGGTTCTATTATACCTAGTAATAATAAAATCAAACCGTTTGTTTGCAAAGTCAACTATCTTATGCATTGGATACATGGCCACCCTGGTTCTCATACCTTGATGCATAATATCTGTATGCTATATCAAATAAAGGATTGCTCTATTTTTACATGTCAAGTGTAACTTCTCCCAAATAATTCTATCATTCATTCATCTATTATAAAATGTTCTTTTCTATCAATTCATCTTTGTCTGTTGATCATTTGTGTCACCATATTATTTCATTATCATTTTATCATTTGTGTCACCATATTTTTTCATCATAATTTAATCATTTGTTTCATCATTTTCTTTCTTACCATTTGATTATCATATCTTTGTTAATGATCCGTTTCATCATATTATTTCATTTTTGTTTGATTATCTTTTCTCAGTTAGTCATTTATTTTATCAAATTCATCTCCTATCAGTTGATTATCTTTTCTTAAGTTAATCATTTGTTCATTATCATTTTGTTCTTCAGGTAATCATTTGTTTTATCAATTTCTACTTCTATTAATTGATTATCTTTTATTAAGTTAATCAGTTGTTCATCACATTCTTTCATTTTCATTTGATTATCTTTTTTAGTTAATCATTTGTTTCATCATATTCTTCCTTATCATTTGATTATCATATGTATGTTAATCATTGGTTTCTTCAGTTGTCATCATTTGTCACTTCTTCTAACTTACTTATTTCATCGTTTATGTTACATTTTCTATCACAACACATTAACTCATCATACATCATATAAATCATCAAATAAATATCTAGACTACATGCATACATCTATCATATCATCATAAACATCATTAAAATCTCATAACCATAAAAACATCATAGACATCTAAGAAATCAAGCCATCACACACACACACACACACATATCATCAAAATGTCCATAACAATAAAGAGTCCATGATACAAAATGTCCATATGCATATAATATACATCATTAGCTCGCATGCATTAAAATACAAAAATGTGCATCTCATTAAAATCATATATTGGGTGTTTACATCAAAATAATGCATCAAGTCAAACTCCCCCCTCTGAAGGGGCTGGCTGTTAGTCTGGCCCTTGAGAAGGTGGCTGACATGGACCCTATGCACTCGATGGCTACCCCTAGTCTCATGGTCCCTCTCTTGTACCCACCCTGGGTGGCCCCATTGCTGATGGCCCTATACGAGCTGATATGGATGCCCCTGTCTAAATCTACCTACTATAACTGGGAGCTCTCTATGATGTAGGCATTGCACTCTCATACATACCTCAGTAGTACTTTACCCTCTGTCCACCCTGGGCCAATCTATCCTAGACTTCTATCATGTCAGTCTACATCCTAACCATCCCTATACCTACTATGACCCCCTGAGTTGTGTCTAACTTCTGCTGCGACAACCCTAGCAATGTCTCTCTACAGTAAGTTGCTGCACCTGACCATCCACTCCACCTACCTACATCTGTAGGACCTGCACCTGTCTCTACATGACATGTATCTACCCCTGTTGTGCATGTATCTGCATGAGAGCATTGTCTCTCTCCACTATAACCCTGGCCATCGCACCCAGTAATCTCTGTACCTCAAGTTGTAGGCTATCCCAAGAGGCTTGTATTGTGTCAAGATCCTCTCCATCTCTCATGACAACAACTTTCTCATGTCCTCCTATTGCCACCTATGGCCCCTATCCTCCTCCATCCTCCTCTCCCTGCATCTAGAGGGATCACGACGTGTCCCCTCGTTGCCCTCTGTCTCACCCATCATTGCCCGACGGTAGAATTTGCAACATACTCACCTTGTCGTTGTCTGGCATGAGAGTTTGCTATCTGTTCTACCTATGTCACTGGCGGTGTCAATCTAATAGGCCTATGCGTCGCCCACCATGTATCATAATTTGGGCTCGTCCCTGCATCCTCTATAGCTATAGCTAGTGGTACCCATGGCATCAACTGTAATGCTCTGAACTCTGCAATCACTACCTTCCTATCCACTGGTGCTCCCCATGCACCTGTATCCTTGTTAGGAACTTGTGTTTAACCCTTCTCTTTACTTTGTTAGTATATTGTTGTTGGATGCATATGCTTTGTAAGTCATCCTGTGAGTATATTGTATTATCCCACATTCATGGGGAGTAATAGTTGTTTAGATTAGACTTAGTATATAAGTACGTGTTGAGGCCAATGAAGGCATCCACAAATTTATTGTATTGAGCTTGCTCAAAGGAGGTTGCCCCCTCAAAGTGGCCTGTGATCAATAAATTCCTTTGTGTTTTTGCTATTTTTGTTATTTCATGCATTTTTCATTATATTGTTGCAGGAGGTTCCTCTTATCTTGTATCAAAGCACTTTCTTGGGCTCGCTGGGTGGAATTTTTGCCAAAATTTTTTTTGCAGTGCCCTCCAAGCACTGTGATTATTGCAGTAGTTCTTTTTTCTTGCATCTGTATTGTTCATTTCAATTACAGGTTTAGATCAGGGAATAATCCCTATCCGCTTAACTGTGGGAAGTGCCTAGGCATAGCCCTAAAACTCATTATGAGGAGTACCACAGGAACCCCACAGTAGCTGGCCCATTGAGAGGACCTGCTAGCGAAAAGGGCAACAACCCCTACCTGATTGACTAGTTCCCATCCGTGAGGTAAACCAAGAGCTGTCATTTGTGGCAAAGCAGTTATCAGTTTTACCTGAGCCGTGGAGTGAGGGGTACTTCCCCAATACGCAAGCCGTTAGACAACATTAGTAGCTGAGTGAATCCCCTAAACCTTTAGGAAGCTAAACATTCCTGGGGCCATATCTATTGCTAGCTAGCAAATCATAGATTAAATATGTCCAAAGCCATTGTAGATCATTTCCAAAAAAAAACTCCTGGTTATGGTTGTCACTCGCGCAGAGCAAAAAACATGGAGGATGAAATTGTAGCCCTTAAGACCAAACTCCAAGATCTAGATGAAAAAATTCTCAGCCTTAATCTTTAGCATTCATCCATGAACAATAGACGGCAGCTAGAGTCTTCTGTAGACACTGGGTTCTCTTCTTCCAACAATTTTCGTGGGCCAAAGCTTGATTTTCCTCGCTTCAATGGTGATGATCCGACTGGATGGATATACCAGGTAGAACAATATTTCAGTCTACATAATACTTTTGATGTCAACAAAGTCCCACTTGCATCCTTTCATTTGGAACATGAAGCCCTTCAATGGTTCCATTGGTACATCAAGGCTCATGAAAAGCCAAAATGGACAGATTTTTGCAAACTAATTTTGCAACGATTTGGCCCTAGTGCTTTTGACGATTTCACAAGAGTACTCACTAAACTTCACCAAACTGGCACTGTGAGAGAATATCAGATAAAATTTGAGAGTGGTCTGAAGGATGCAATCTGATCTAAGGTTAAAATGTTCCATCCCAACATAATGATGGAAGCCCTAGGATTGGCTAAGTTGGCGGAGGACAAGATCACAGCTCAACAATGCTCCAAATCCACTTTTGTTCCATTCAGAAATATGGTTTCCTAAAGACCTCCAATAATGCCAGCTCCTAGAACAACTCCTATCAAGCATTTGTCTAAAGCAGAGACGCGAGCACGTAGAGAAAAAGGGCTTTGTTATAATTGTGATGAGAAATCCACTTGGGGACATAGATGTGTTGAGCAAAAGCTCTATCTCTTGGATGTGGATTATCCTCCTACAACTGAAGTTTATGAAGATGCTCAAGATATAGTAGATGATTAGGTCAACATTCAGCAACTACCTATTGACCCTCCTTCTCAGGAAGACCACCCAAAGATCTCTCTCCATGCTTTAGCAGGAGTCACCACCCCACAAACCATGCGGGTCAAGGGTTACTTCAAGAAGCTCTCTCTTACAATATTCATTGATTCTGGTAGCACTCATAACTTCATTGACCCTCGGATCGCCAAACAAGCTAATTGTTTTGTCCATCCTTGCTCCAGCTTTAAATTCATGATTGCCAATGGGGGCACATTACCTTGCAAAGGGAAGTGTCGCAATGTGCTTATCTCTATTGGATATTATAACCTATGCTGTGACATGTTTTCCTTGCCCTTATGTGATGTGGTTCTGGGCGCTCAATGGTTACGCACACTTAGACCCATCTTATGGGATTTTGCTGAACTTTGGATGTAGTTTTCAGACAATGGGAAAAAACACACATTGAAGGGATTACAACCAGGGTCTCTCAGCATCATCAGTTCACATTGCATGGAAAATCTCCTTAAGAAGAATTCACATGGTGTCATCACTCAACTCCATTCCATTCAGATGCAACCATCAGCAGTCTCCACTACTCCTTTGAATCTACAACAAATTTTGGATAGATATGCATGTGTCTTTACTAAACTAATGGGATTGCCACCTTCACGACCAGAGGACCACATATTCAGCTCCTTCCTGGAAGTGTTCCTCCCAACATCAGGCCCTACTGCTACCCATTTCACCAAAAGACAGAGATTGAGATGCTCGTTCATGACTTACTGAATCAAGGTATTATTCACCCTAGTACTAGTTCCTTTTCTTCACTAGTTCTTCTTGTCTGGAAAAAAGATGGGTCATGGTGCCTCTGCATTGACTTTCGAGCACTTAATCGCATCACAATCAAGGAAAAGTTTTCGATTCCTGTTGTTGATGAGCTTCATGGTGCTCATTTTTTTTCCAAGTTGGATCTTCGTTCTGGGTATCACCAAATTCAGGTTCATGAGGATGATATCCCTAAAACAGCTTTCTGCACGCATGATGGCCACTATGAGTTTTTGGTCATGCCCTTTGGCCTCACTAATGCTCCTTCCACATTCCAGGCATTGATGAATAAAATATTCTGGCCCTACTTGCATAAATTCATTCTAGTCTTCTTTGATGATATCCTCATCTATAGTAAAACATGGGCTGAGCATCTCCAACATCTGGATCTTGTGCTGTAACTTCTCTCTGATCATCATCTCTATGCAAAATAGTCTAAATGTGTTTTTGGGCAGGAGGAAGTGGAGTATCTCAAGCATATTGTTTCAACCCAAGGGGTTCGAGTGGATCCTGCCAAAATAGATGCCATGAAAAATTGGCAGCATCCTCAGACACTTAAGAGCCTCTGTGGTTTTTTTGGGACTGACTGGCTACTACCGCAAGTTTGTCAAGGATTACGGGAAGATTGCAGCTCCATTAACAACTCTTTTGAAAAAGGATGCTTTTACATGGACACATGTTGCTGAGTGTGAATTTGAAAAACTTAAACAAGCTATGTGTACTACACCTATTCTAGCTATGCTAGAATTTTCCAAGACCTTCACTATTGACAATGATGCTTGTGGTAATGGACTTGGTGTTGTTCTCCTTCAAGATGAACATCCCATTGCATTCACCAGCAAAGCCCTTTCAAGTAAGAATTTAGTACTCTCTACATATGAGAAGGAAATGATGGCTATTTTGCATGTAGTACAAAAGTGGAGGCCATACCTATTAGGGAATCATTTCTGCATCAAGACTGATCACTAGAGTCTGAAATATTTCTTGGAACAACGGGTCTCCTCCCCAGCA
Source organism: Cunninghamia lanceolata (assembly GCA_027924645.1). Taxonomy (NCBI): domain Eukaryota; kingdom Viridiplantae; phylum Streptophyta; class Pinopsida; order Cupressales; family Cupressaceae; genus Cunninghamia; species Cunninghamia lanceolata. Next base: position 6,069,877 of record BSBN01001560.1, read on the forward strand.
CAATAGAAATGGGTTAGCAAACTCATGGGTTATGACTATGAGATCACTTACAAGAAGGGTAAGGACAATATTGTGGCAGATGCTCTTTCTCACACATTTGATGACCAAGCTTCTCTTTCAGCTATTTCTATGCCTATTCCAAATTGGTTGGAATCTGTCTAGCAGGGCTATGCCAATGACTCTTCATTATCTCAAATCATCTAACAGTTGGCCAATAACCCTTATGTTGTACTGCATTACTCTTGGGATGGTGCTTCTCTGAGATACAAGGGTCGTCTGGTGTTTCCCCAGATCATAGATCTTCAACAGGCTATTTTTCTATGAATTCCATGCTTCTCCATCGGTAGGGCACTCTGGGTTCCTCAAAAATTATGAGCAGGCACGGCGTAACTTCTTTTGGAAGGGAATGAAAAGGGAAATTCAATAGATGGTGGCTAAAATTTAATACCTTCCAGCACAACAAGGGTGAAAAAAACTCCTTCCTGGATTGCTCGAACCCTTGCCCATCCCTACATAGATTTGGATAGATATTTCTATGGATTTCATTGAAGGGCTCCCTAAATCTAGAGGGAAGATAATGATCTTGGTTGGGGTTGATCGTCTCTCCAAATATAGTCATTTTTGTGCTCTCAGCCATCCCTATACCGCCTCCTTAGTCACACAAATTTTCATGGACCAGATCTTTTGTCTTCATGGACTCCCTTCTTCCATTGTCTCAGATCGTGATGCAACTTTCACCAGTTAGTTTTGGACAAAACTATTTCACCACATTGGCACCAAACTGAAGATGAGTTCAAGGTATCACCAACAAACAGATGGTCAGACTAAAATTATCAACAAATGTTTGGAAACTTATCTTTGTTGCTTCACCTCAGAACAACAGCATCAGTGGGCAAAGTGGCTCCCTCTCGTTGAATGGTGGTACAATACCTCCTACCACATTGCATCTAAAATGACTCCATATGAAGCAGTCTATGTTCAGGCACCACTAGTGCTGCTTCCATACACCCCTAGCAGTTCACTAGTTCAAGCAGTTGACACGGTTCTCTAAACCCGAGATCAAATTCTTTGCATTTTGTAGGACAATCTTCACATGGCAAGAAATTGAATGAAACAACAAGCTGATCAACACCATTTTGAGCGTACTTTTCAAGTAGTGATATGGTTTTTCTTCATCTATAGCCATACAAGCAATCCTCCCTGAAACTCAAAGGGTGTCATAAGCTAGCTCCAAAGTTCTATGGGTCATATAAGGTTCTTCAGAAGATTGGGTCAGTTGCTTATAAATTGGAGCTTCCTCCTTCTTCCCTCATTCATCCAGTCTTTCATGTCTCTTGTCTAAAGAAAGTTCTTGGTACCAACATCTGAGCACAAACTGTTTTACTAGAACTGGATAATGAAGGATCCATCATTTTGGAGCCAAAGGCAATCCTCGACAGGCGCACTCGTCAGCTTCTCTATCGATCCATTATAGAGGTATTAATTCAGTGGCGTGAAATGCAACCAGAGGATGCTACATGGGAACCACTCCTTCTGATTCAGCAACAATTTCCACATCTTAAGCTTTGAGGACAAAGATTTTCTAAGAGGGAGGGGATGTTAGGAACCCAAGTTTAACCCTTCTCTTTACTTTGTTAGTATATTGTTGTTGGACGCATATGCTTTGTAAGTCATCCCGTGAGTATATTGTATTATCCCACATTCATGGGGAGTAATAGTTGTTTAGATCAGACTTAGTATATAAGCACATGTTGAGGCCAATGAAGGCATCCACAAATTTATTGTATTGAGCTTGCTCAAAGGAGGTTGCCCCCTCGAAGTGGCCTGCAATCAATAAATTCCTTTTGTGTTTCTACTATTTATGTTATTTCATGTATTTTTCATTATATTGTTGCAGGAGGTTCCTCTCAATCCCTCACAACCTAAGGAAATATAGCCTCATGAATTGAAGCTGTCTGCTGCTCCCCAAACTACCTCCACACTCTATCAGGCATATATCTCTCTATCGTCATCTCTGTCCTCCCCAGGATATACCAAGTCTGTCAAACATACGGCAACTCCTTGAAATCATCCCACCACACCTCACATGCCCTCCATGGTCTCCATATCACCTTGTCTATGTCATCAATAATACGCCTCTAATATGCCATGTCTCCTGTCCTCCTGTAATGAAGGACTCCCGCATATAACCAATAGTATGGGTGCCCTGCTGCCCTCACCCCATCACACATCAGTTGCAAAACTAGTATGTGCTACCATGCCCAAATATGTAATAAGGCTACACCGCATCCTATGTACTAGCTCCATCTATACACACAACTATGCAAATCTCTGTATAAATGAGCTAGTATGCATGGCCCCCAAGCAAAAACCTCTCCATCCATCATGTGCTCTAACACATCTCCCCAGCCAATAGAAAACTATCGAGACCGTCTATTAGGAACTAACACATAGCTGATCAGGCCTACAATGAACAATGGTAGTGGGACATCATCAATCACCTTTGTCAAGTCTAGGTGAGTACCCTCTATAGGAAGTTCATCATCTGCAAATACTCTCTCCAATGCCTCTATCCCTATATGTATATCATACTGTACTAAGGATCCATGAATCAGAATCCGTAGTATCCTCCAAACATCCTCTAAAGAAACTATCATCTCTCTTGTCGAGAGTAGGAAGGCACTCCTCTCATTGTGCCATTGCTCTATTAGTGTGATCATCATCATTGTATGAGCACGTATCTCTGGAAATCAAGCAATATGTAGCATCCCGACTCCATCTAGAAACTCTCAGTCAATATTTGTGAAATCTATATCCAACCTCATCGTCCGTGGACACTGTACGCATGATTGAATCGGTGGTGGTGGCTCCTGTCCATCATCACATGTTTAGTCTGTCAATAATAATCTCATAAAATCATCCCATTCTTTTCCCTAGTTCATCTAGTTTTTCCCTAAGTCATCTATTGAGTCCCTAGGTAATCTAATTATGTCTATTTTGTCAAGTCTCTTAGGTCTTGTTGGTTCCCTGTTGTCTTCTGACATAGGCACACCTTTTCTATCCTTTGGCGTGCTTTCTGACACTAGTGCACCCTTTTCTGGAAAAGGTGTGTTGTTATCTTACATGGGTTATGCAAAAACGAGTCATTTTTCCGCATAGGTGCTCACTTTTTCAATGTGGGCACATTTTTTCTTCGATTCTAACTGTTTGTGCAGGTGTGCATTTTTTGCGCAGATGTACCATTTGCTCATGCGGGCGCGCCTTCCCGACATGGACGCGCCTTCATCAAGGGCATGCTGTTTCGATGCATAGGCACTTTGTTTTCTAGAATAGGTACACTTTTACAAAAGTGTGCCTACACTTTTCTAGCCATTAATACCCTATTTATGACCCCTAAACTACCCCAAGGCCTAAGATAGGTAACTCACTGGTAGTCCTATGTCAATTGGTGTCTGGTACTGCCTGACACACTCCTCTCTGTGCTTGTGTCATTGGATTGCGATGCGGTTAGTCATCTCTTCTTCTCTCTGCTAGGTTTTTTTAAGCTTAAATGTCTAAATGACTTGGAATGGGCCCCCCTACCACTATTTATAGGCCCCCCGCCCTTGTTTTTTCCCTATAGCACGTACACCACCCTCCCCTATCACCTATTTGTCAACTTTTTCTCTATTTTTCTTCTATTTGTTCACCTTTTCTCCTATCCTAACCTCATTCATAGCTGTCGAGAATTTTTTCTAAAAAATCTCTCGAGGAGCACCCAGCATACCTTCTGGCTTCCATTATTCTTCTCCATTTTGGCCACTGACCGAGGCATTTTTTTTCATTTTCTTTGGCATGATACCACCTAATGGGACACCACATCAAAGAGAGGCAAAATGTAGACACCTAAAATTTGTCAACACATAATTCACGTCATCACACTGCATTCACATAAATTCACATCAAATCACCTAATTTTGACTATTCCAGATTAAATCATTAATTAGCTAAAAATTATCATTGTTTTATATGAAAAGGGGGATGACGGGATTATTATTTTTGGTTTGAATCCTCCTTTCCACAAAACATTCCAAGGGATTTTCAACTGAGTGCTTCTCCCATCGAGAGGAGAGTCATCTATCAAATTGGGTTGCCACTTGGTTTTCTACTAGGAAATTAAGAAGTTATCACATAATATTGCCAATTAATGCTTTTATGCTCTTGAAACCCTAATTTAAGCAAAATAGTAATTAAATCTACGAATTACGATAAATGCTACAGGAATTAGACAAAGGGAAGAGAACCTTAACTCACTATTTTTCACAGTTTGGAAAATAGAAAAGTTGGGGACAATGGTGATGGCACCCTAGTCCAAGGTACTATATTTTCTGTGGATTCCCAATCTCCTTTTGGCACTAATCTCTACTATATCTTTTGTTTTCCATGATCTAACAGTGGAGGACAAGGTTGATGGCGCCCTTGTCCTGAAATCCTGCACAGTGTCTGCTTCTTTTTAGATCCTGAATCTTCAATGTCAACCTACCTTCCCTGCAACTCCACTTTCTCCAAATCTGATACCTATAACCTGCAATCACAAGGAGTGTGGGAGGGGGTTGTGGTGTTTAGAGGCTTTCCTTAGTTAAGCCCTAGAGAGACATTCAAGTCTTCCGAACACCGTTGTCAGAGAGAGTGCATATCTTTGTGGGATAGAGGCAAAAATTCAAATTCTAATGATGATAAAGCACAATAAATGTCACCTTGATGATGAAGCTCTCATGCAAGGAAGAGGGTCTTCAATGCCATGAGGAGAAGATGTAATCCAACCTACAAAAACAAACACAATAACAATGTTATGCTCTACAATACAATGATATCACAAAAATCTCAAGTATGCCTAAAGTTCATAATCATCTTCTAGTTATCTTCTAGTTTGCAAATGATGGCCTAAACATGCTTATATATGCAACTATTAAGATTCCCGCCAAGAATTTCATATTTGAAACTTATGATGTTGGCTTGGAAACCAAATAACGATCACAAACCTGACATTTGAATTTAGGGTAGACCTAAAATAGGGCTGGACTAGGGTGCTAGCACCCTTGTCCAGCCCCTGTCTTTGTTCAAGGATCATTAAAATAGACCCCCTTAGGTCCCATTTGTCACAAGACCCAGGGGTTTTCTCATCGGGAGTCTAAATTATCATGTAAACTGCTCTAAAGAAAATCTTAAGACCCGGGAGCTAAACCTTAAAGGAAAAAGCCCCCAAGGGTGCATTTTTCCAACATAACAATCATATTCCTCTATATTAATTAAATAATCCAAATTATTTAATTAAATCATTATTCCTCCTATTTAAATAAATAAAATCAAAATTATTTATTTAAATAAATCAAATTTCCCTCCACTTTAAATAAATAAATTCAAATAATTTTTTCAAATAATCTATTCCCTAGACAAAATGAATTAATTTAATATTTAATTCATTTACCCCATGTGCACACAAAATTAAATAAATTATTTATTTAATTTCTCATTTATCCTCACCCACTATAATTTCCTCTGGTCTATTCTATTAATAGATCAATCAAATAAGTTGACTCATCAATCAATTCAGTCATTTGATCAATCAAATCAGTCCTCTGATCAATCAAATTAGTTAACAAATCAATCTAATTGTTAACAGATCAATCTTTTGATCAATCTATCCAGTGAACTCTCCAATCAGGTCTGTTAACTTCCACAACTCATGAGAAGGCTAGGGCACTTGTCCTTCTCTAATTTGCACACATTGTCTCAACCATCCTCAAGCATTGATCTTTCTGGTGTTCCTCAACCGTTGATCTGCTTTCTCACATGTCTATAAATTGAACCTCATTCTCCATCTCTCAGTATCTTTCATTTTAGTAAACTTACACTACTATTATCATTCCTTGGGAGATCATGAATTACACTTGACTATAGAGCAATCCACATAGAAAAGAGCAAGGAGCAATCAACACGAGAATTGGGTGCTATCTCGGCATGCTTGATCAAGTGTGGTTTGTTTGTGTGTGTTTGAAAGGTATATTGATTTGTTATTTTGTATTTCTTTCATCTATTTTGCATATTCAAATTATAACCATCACAGTAGGTATGGTACAAGAAATTGTTGCTTTATATGATGATTCATCTCAATAAAATAAACAAATGATAGTTCAAGCAATGGTACAATACATGAGGGATAAGGAAAAGACACTAGATGAAATAATGAAAGGATTTACAGATAGCTTGATAGAAGCATTGAGGCAAAGGAGGAATAAGGCACTCCAATTGGAGGAGGAAATAAGGTAGAATGCCATTGAGAAGATCAGTGACACATTGTCACCAGAGAAGAATGAGCTGATATAGCTACAAGCCATGGAGCTGAGAAGAAAACAAAGAGTAGATACACTTATGGGGGGAAATAATAAAGAAAAGAAGAAGATACAAAAAGAAGCTGAAGAAATAACAACAAAACTATATCAGTCCATGAAAGAACAAGAACAACAACTAGCACCATCACCTCCGCATAACACTAAGATATCGTCAAGAGGAGAAAACAAAACAGAGGCAAGCCAAGAGGGAAGTCAGCTAGAAACTTCTACACAAGGGGCAACTCCTCTGGAGAACATAGGAATGGAGGAGACAAACACATAATAATAACAAAGGAGCCCACAAACACATAATATGAAGGAGAAGGAAGAAGGAATGTAGGAAGATACAGAGGAGCAAAGTGGGTTAGAACAAGTTGACAATTTGGAAACCTCTTCATCTTCAATTGATTCCATCAAGGAGTTTTTGGACCAACAAAAGCAGATAACACCCATCCTAACTCCATATTTGTTACAATTGCTGGTGGTAGAAGGCCAAGTGAACCTTGTCAGAATATCCCCATTACAGAAGTTGCAGTTGGGAGATGCGTTCCACTCCTATTCGAGAGCATAAATTTTGAAGCAACATGTGGAAGGGAGTGAATTGCTACAAGATGTGGCGAATACATTGGCCAAGGAGATGCCAGAGAAACCAAGAGATACTACCTTAGTCTTGCCAAAGCAACTGAAATAGTTAACACAGGGATTCAATGAGTACTCTACCCAACTGGAGAAGAAGGTAACAAAGTAATTGAACAAGAAAAGACTGGTGGATATGACAAATAATTGTTCCAAGGCACACACTCAACTAGAAACACACATCAATAGTATATAATAGAGCATTGCAAAGGCCAATATTCTCTACGAGTTTTGTTTAAAATGGCCACAGTTTGCCAAAGCAATAAAAGACTAGATGGATGCTCTGGAACTCCAAATAACAAATGTGGCATCCCTGTATGATCCGCTAATGGATAAGGATGGGGTAATAAGGGCACGGGTGGAGAGACTACATAATCAACATCAACAAATCCAAGACCAAAGAGATAAAATAAGAGGTCAAATAAAATAGGTCAGGGAAGTGGTCAACCTAAGACTAGCTAATCTGACTGATAGTTTTGCAGAAGCCAAGCAAACAACACAAATAATAAAGATACCATCAAGTATAGAAGAAGTAGAGGATACATATATAAAAATAGAAGGCCAAATAGCTACGTTGGCTAAAGCTAATAGGCAATGGGACACTAGTTTGGCACAGCTCAAGTAGATCTATAAGACTATCCTACCTAGCAGTTGATTTTGCATGTCTTGAGGATAAGACATAATTTTGAAGGGGATATGATGTTAGTGGGGTGTAGAGCATGTAGTAGAGCCGACCAGAAGTTGGCGCATATACTATGCAGAGGTTGGAAGCTGACATAAGATGCTACAAAACACATCCTTATAGACATAGTATATCTAGATATAGGATATGATGATATAGCATAGGAGCATAGAAGTATGATATGAGATAGGTTCGGATGTAAAGAATGACATAGAAGTCAGGTATGTAGATGGATGAGGTAGAGACTCAAACCTGCTAGAGGATGGATGTATGGCATTTGATTGCTATATATATATATATATATATATATATATATATATATATATATATGAAGATCTGCCAATACTAGGTATTTCTGTGTTGTCTTGTTATTATGATGTGCATATGATACTCCATTTCTGTTATTTGTTATGTTTTTCTATCAATCTCTAGCTACTTGACTTGGGTATAAACTAACTACAAAGACTTGATTGAGAACCGGATCTCTGAACCGGTAACCCTATCCATTTATTGCTAACAGTTGGTCCTAAAGAAGTAGAAGTATTGTGTTATGTCATCCTTACTTCAAATAGATTCTCTATAGGTGGTACCTTTCATCATACATTAATGCATAAAATTTGTTCATGAAGGAAGAATTATCAAAATTCCAAGAGATTTAGATGAGCCTAATTTAGAGTTATCCACTTCAATTTAGATAATTACAATCAAACTCAAAAATAACCTCCATTTGAAGTTGAGATAGATCCCCATGAGGTGTATCAAACATGGGTATTTCCACAACAAAAAAATAAGAGTAAGAAACAACAAGATAAAAAGAAAGATCCACATAAAGAACAAATTAATCATGACAAAATAAAGAAAGAAAAGTAGAAACCAAAGTGACACAAAAATTGGTGCTGCATGCCCAAAAGACTTCTTGGATACCAAAGAAATGTGTTGTGTATAAAATGCAAGATTTTTATCCACAACCACCAGTGAAGAAACACGAAATTTGGGTTAATAAGGACATGCTCAATGTGATACTCATTGAAAAATGTGTTTGTTCCAAGTACAAAGGATTATCAACTTGAGAAACACATCTAATATAAAAAGGCAAGTCATAAAGAACGATAGGTAAGATTAAGTGAAGAAAAATGCATTGTTATATGCTAGGATGATGATCATCTTTTGAAGAAGGATGATGATGATCCTCCAAAATTTATTCAATGATTCATAATATCCATATCCTATATACCTATATATTCATATTTCTAGTTTGCACTTTTCCTTTTGATTGTTGCTTTTCACCTTTGGTCATTTTATTATGCCTTGTTTGTTGGGATTTACATACTCATTTCACCTTCTATATCTTATTTCATGATTCTATTCCCCCACTTTGGGCCATTTTCATTTCCTTTTACTTGACTTGTTCTACTTGTTCACATCCTTTTTATTGCCCTTGCATACCTTATTTATATGTTTTCCCATCTTCACTACTTTGGTTTTTCTATTTTCCTTGTTTCCTACTTTGATGCTTGCTAAGCATCTGTATGATTACTTCTACTATAATTCCCACTTATGTTGACCCTTACCATCTGGTGTTATAGATGATTAATCATGTGTTGATCATGTTATGACATTGATATGCATTGGTGTTTTAGCTTCATTATTTTCATTTAAATGGTATGCTAGGTGGGTAGACCTAGTTTCCGTTAGTATTATGTTATGTATGAGTGATTACACTTCGATTGTATTTTATAATGGAAGATTTAATTGAGATATGTATGCTAAATGTTTATGATTTAATTATGCAATTTCATCATTTGTTTCAGCTATGATAACATATTGGATAGATGCACCTAACATTTTAATTGAGTGTGTGGGAAAATTGCAGGTGTTTACCGCATGTCCCTAGAAATCCCATTGCACGCGTCTGCGTGCTAGGTGGCAATACGCATTAAGGTGTAAACATGTCAATCATATTTGGGGAAGTGCGTCTACCTATGCAATCCCCTGTGTGATGATAGCCATCTAGGGGGTTATGTGACGCAATGTACACTGCTTCTAGGGTTAGAACAGTTTTAATTCCAACCCTAAGCTTCCTAGGCAAAAGAGGTGATTTCGACTGATTCGAAACCAAGCCCTAACTCTAATGCATAAATGAAGATTGAATAATAATAACACATCAAATGGTAAGATGGTCGCATGATAAAATGGAGTGATTAATGAAAGTCATAAAAAAAATCATAAAAGTAAAACCCTAAAATCTGGGAAAAATTTGACAACATAACGCGTTTTCAATAATCGAAATAAAAATTTTAAAAGAAAACTCCAAGGAAAATTAAAGCAACAATTAAAATAATTAAACATAAGGAAAATTAAATAAATTTCCAAGGTCGAATAACTTAACCAATCAACAACATTATAAAATTCGAAATTAAAATAAACGACCAAAATAAACTCAATACTTGAGTTCGTTAATAAGTGTAATTTCGGTAATTGCATTTATTAATTAACTCAAGTTGCAATACTTAAAAAGGAGGATATATTTAATATATTCCCCCTAAGATAAAATTTAATTAAAATAAAAATTAAATTCAATAAAAAAAGGATTCCCAACCACATTAAATTTTAAAAGAGACAAATAATTAAAAGGGAAACAAACTTCCCACATTAAAATAAAATCAAAACAAACCACTAATAAAAATCTCCATAAGGAAATAAAAACAAAACCCCAAAATTAATATGAAAACCCACTTAAAATAAAACTCAAGGGTAATTAAAATTAATTCAAAAAGCAAGGGCAAAGGAGAGGGAATTTTAAATTCCCGTGCACAAGGCAAAATAAGGGAAATAATTAAAATGCATTTTCCCTCATTCTCCAACCGAACCCTAACTCCATTATAATATTGTTTTCTAAATGGGAAGCCCTAACATTTTTTTAATTAGTTTCCTTATGGAAACCCTATCTTTTCTTTTGTTTTCATCTTTGTTTTTCTCATTTGTTTTGTAAGTTGAAGTTTTGAGAGAGGATTGATAGCCATGGTAGAATTACACAGAGGTAAAATATATATATATTGTTTTAGTGCTAGAGTAGAAAGAAGGCAACGAACTGCAGGTTTAAAGAGCAAAGACATGGGCCAAAGGGGAAGTGAAGGTCCGGCGGCTGATCTGCACACACCGCCGCCATTGGAAATGGGGGAAGGGGTTAATGGTGGTGTGGGTGGAGGCACAGCCTCCTCCCCACACCCCATACTACAGCAAAAAGGAGGGCCATGGGCGGCGGCCATGGCCGCCGTCCATTGCTAATTTTTTTTTCTTTCAACAAAAACACAGACCCTATGAAATTTAGGGTTCGGCCATTTATTTCAGGTTTCAAATGTTTTAAAATAGTTGTCTATTAATACATTTTAAACAATACAGTTTGTTTAATATATATATATATATATATATACAGTTTATTCAATCCAACAGTAAGGTAAGATCTATTTAAAATAGAAACATATATACATTCATCATATATATATAAACCATCTTTTAATGGGATGAAATAATCAGATTTGTCACATAAATTAAACCAGTAGAATATACTTGTTTTCTTGCAAATAATTTAAACAGAAATATCCTCTTTTTTTTGCAAAAATTACACAACTAATTATTTCTTTCCTTCTCTTTTCAGATTTAAAATGACAGCAAATACAAAGGTCATTTCTGTTCAAACTTTCAACAAATCCATGTGCACAATAGTAAAATAGTAAACATGTAATTTCATTGCATACAACACAACAATGCATATTTTCTTTTCCATATAACATACAACTAAAATTTCAACAGCAACACATTTATTATTATTTTTGAAATAATATGACAACAAGATGTATTTTCCTTGGCATTTCTCCATAGCACATAAACACAACAGCATAATATAAAACAAATTTTGAATAAACATTAAAGATTACTCACAATAATTTTCCTTACAACAAACAACACATAGGATAGTAATAATTTGACAATAATAACAAGTAGGCCTCTAAGACCATGGCTCTCAATAGCCAACCAAAAATAAGGCAAATGAGATAACAATAAACTCCTCTCAGCTCCATTCTTTCCAATGAAAACCTGCAATCTTGCAACACAAAAATGGGGAACCAAGCCACGAAGGAATGCCCTCCTCCCTACTATAGACCCGCTAGTGGGTCACCCCCGAGCTAGGGAGGTAGGATTCACATGGTTTTGCACACACACACCACAACAAATGAAATTTTCCAAACACACAAAAATTCACTCCCATGGATTTGCACATACAAAACTCAATAAATTGAGTTTGGAGGGGGTAGGGGAGTGGACCCCTCAACTCAAGAGGCCACCCCAAGAACTCCAAAAATTACAAAAATCCCAAGGCCTCAAGCCAAACACATTTTCCACCAACTCAAAAATCACTATGGCACTCATGCCAAAATCACATATTGTTCCCAAAACTCCATATGATGACCTCAAGGCTAAAAATAGTGCAACACTAAGGAGATGACCTTGAGGAGGTTCACTCTCCCCTACTCCAAACTAGTTGAGCCTTTCCTCCAAATGGAGGTGCTCTCACCACACCCATCCCACAAAAAAATAAAATAACAACCCACATAAATTTCAACCACACACATAAAAGAAATAACATAAGCAAAAAGGGAAATGTCCATTGCCATGGAGCTTACCTTCAAAAGCCCTAAAATAGAAGTATGTTTGATGAAGAGCTCCAAGCTTCCCAAAAATTTCTCCAACTCTCCAAATTTCTCTAACACTCTCAAAGCCTCCAAGAATAGAAGAAATTTTAAGAAAAGAATGCCACACTCCTCTCCAAGAGGAGATAATATAGGCCTTTCAATTTGGCCTTGAGGAATAAGAAGGTGACACTTGTCACCTTCTCTTTCCTCATCCCATGCCACTTGCAAGGGAGAAGGAGTGTGAGGGTGACAAGTGTCACCCTCCAATCCATTCAAACCCTCACCTATCCACTTGTGCTCTCACACATGTGTGAGAGACCTAGTGGAGAGGTGGCAACTCCCTGCAAGTCTTCTTGAGGATAAGTGATGCCACATGGCATCCTCTTATTCTCCAAGAAAGCCATCTCCCTCCAAGATGCTCTCACACGTGTGTGAGAGTCTTGGAGGGAGATCCCACACACTTGGGAGTCTTGAAGACCTCCCAAGTCTTCTTGGTGAAGGGATCCCCAAACCTTGGGAAGGGAGATAGGTCTTTCCCAAAGCATGACTCATCTCCCACCCTTAGCCATTTCAAAATTCGTCACTTTGATTAAACCTCAGTTTAGAGTGACCAAAAGTGAGTTACCCTAGGGTTTAGTTAGTCAAAATTGACCCTAGACCCTAGGGTTACCACGTAGGGTAAGTTTGGGACACTAAGGTACACCTAGGGAGGCATAAAATCACTTTAAATGGCCCATAAATAAAAATAATACCAAGTGGTGTAAAACAAATATAAATATACAACACATGATATAAATCAATTAAGAAAGGGATCACTAGGCCAAATTAATAAAACAAACATGTACTAAAATATCATCCAATCAAACGTGATCCTCATCCCTCTTGGGAATGGATCGACTTAACAGGGAATAACATATGTGTGAACACTACCTCAGATTTTCCGTGGCCTGGGAATATAATCCTGCACAACTAGATCAAGCGTCAATCACATCATGGATAATCATAGCCGAATCAACTGAAATTAAATATGTGTCATTGCACACAACATTAATCATTCACAACAAAATTTAAGATTAAAATTGCATTTTTCTATCTAATGCCTCATAATCATGATCAAATATTAAATCCACATAATGAACTTGTAATCACATCAATAATCATCATCAAATATATCTCATATATCCAACATCATCATAACATCAAAATATGATCAAATCAAATCACCACATGTCTAATCAATGCCAAACCAAAAGTCAAGAGATATAATCTAATCTGCATAATGGAACAATAATAGTCTCTAAATGTCTGATAATGTCACCAACTATAATGTAAAACAATCAAAATAGGGAAGTGAAAACAATCAGACTCACATCCTCGCCCCCTAAGAATAAACTTTCTCCTGGAAGTTGTCAAAAAGGTGAGGATAGGGTGCCCGCAAACTAGCTGCATCCTCCCAAGTCGCTGTGACCTCATCGTAATGATCCCACTGGACCCAAACTTGGTCCAGCTCTTGACCTCGAAGGCCCAGCATCCGACGAGCCAATATGCGAATTGGCTCCAAAGCTAACTGCCCATCTGCGTCTACCTGTAGAGCACTCCAATCCAATACATGAGATAAATCAGATATATATCACCTCAATACAGAAATATGAAAGACATCGTGGATACGTGATAGGCTAGGTGGCAATGCTAGACGGTAGGCTACAGGTCCTATCCACTCCAACATCTCAAAAGGTCCTACAAACTAGGGTGTGAGATTAGAGCTCTTTCTATAACAGATTGGACTCTTGTGTGGCCACACTCTAAGAAATACTCTGTCACCAACTGAGAAGCTTCGATCAAGTCTCTTAGCGTCGGCATACTTCTTCTGTCTATCATGTACCTTCTGAAGTCTCTGCCTAATCAGTGTGACCTGCTGCTCCATATCCTGAACCAACTTTGGACCAATGGCAACCCTGTCCTCTATCCGATCCCAACTCAATGGTGTCCTGCATGGTCTGCTGTATAAATCCTAAAAAGGAGGCATACCCAACGAGCTATGATGCCCATTATTGTAGGCAAACTCAACCGGATACTAATACTCCTCCCATCTAGACTGATGGTCCATAACATACATACGAAGCATGTCCTCCAACACCTGATTAACCCGCTATGTCTATCCATCTGTCTCGGGGTGATAAGCGGAGCTAAAGTTGAGCTATGTGCCCAACGCCTGTTGCAAAGCTCTCCAAAAGGCTGAAGTGAACACTGAATCCCTATCAGAAATGATGCGGCGAGGTACCCCATGTAATCTCACAATATCATCCAAGAATACTCTTGCCACTGCTGGTGCATTATATGTTGTGCATATAGGTGAGAAATGTGCCACCTTGGTCAACTTGTCAACTGTCACCGTGATGGCATCATGGCGATGCGAAGACATAGGAAGACCAACAATGAAATCCATGGAAATGGTGTCCCATTTCCACTTAGGTATCTCATGAGGATATAAATGACCCACTAGATGCTGATGCTCGGCCTTGACCCTCTTCCACTCAAGGCATCAAGCAACAAACTCTGCAATATCCTGTCTCATACTCATCCAATGGTACAATTGTCGTAGATTGACATGCATCTTCTTCACCCCCGGATGTGCTGCATATGGTGCTCTGTGAGCCTCTGATAACACTACAGTACGTAGGTCACCTGTGCAGGGTACATAGATGCACTGTCAATGACGAAGTAACCCATCTACCTCAAGTGAGTATCTTGCAAACTTGCCCACAAGGGCCCTCTGTGAACAGATCTCCTAATGTGCCTCAAGAATCCACTCATCCTCAGGCAAATGCTGAATAATGCATCCTCTCAAGTCCACACTCAGAGTCAAGGTCAAGATCTCGTGGTGCCTCTGACTTAATGCGTCAACAACCACGTTCTCCTTTCCTTTGATGTAGTGGACATCAAAGTCATACTCGCAAAGAAACTCCATCCAACGCCACTGACGAGTGTTCAAATTTAGCTGTGTAAATATGTACTGAAGGATGTGATGATTTGAATGAAGCTCAAAGTGATGACCCAATAAGAAATGTCTCCAATGAACTAGAGCATGAACTACTGCTGCGAGCTCCAAATTATGAGTGGGGTAGTTCAGCTCATGGGTCTTGAGCTTTCGCGACTCATACGCAATCGCTCTACCACCATGCATAAGTACAGCTCCCAAACCCTCAAGTGATCCATCTGTGTAAACCATAAAATTTGTTGTTGGATCAGGAACCGCTAAAATGGGAGTGCTGGTAAGACACTCCTTGAGGACCCCAAAGGCCCTCTCACACTGCTCAGTCCATAGAAAACTCTTCCCTTTCCACTGAAGGGAAGTGATGGGGTGCGCTATCTGAGAGAAACCCTCAACAAATCTATGGTAATAACCAGCTAACCCCATAAAACTCCTGACCTTTATCACACTAGTGGGTTCTGGCCAATCTCTGATAGCCTTAATCTTCGATGGATCTACAAAGATTCCATCACTAGATAGGATGTGCCCCAAGTACTGTACCTCTATCTTGAAATATGCACACTTCACCAAGTTCCCATAAAGATTCTGCTCCCTCAAACACTGTAGAACATGACGTAGGTGCTCCTCATGCTCCTCCTCGATCTGCGAATAGATCAATATGTCATCAAGAAAGATGATCACGAACCGATCCAAGTAGGTACGAAACACCCCATTCATGAGACTCATGAACACTGCAGGGACATTTGTCAAACCAAAGGGGACCACAGTGAACTCATAGTGGTCATATCGAGTTCAAAAGGCGGTCTTATGGATGTCCGCCTTTGTGATATGCAACTGATGGTAACCGGACTTTAGGTCAATCTTAGAGAACACCCTGACTCCCTGCATCTGATCGAAGAGATCATCAATCTTGGGCAGAGGATAATAGTTCTTCACCATCACCTTATTCAACTGCCTATAATCCATGCATAATCAAAGAGACCCATCCTTCTTCATGAAGATGACAGGAGTGCCCCAAGGTGAAATACTCGGTCGGATGTGCCCCTTCTCAAGCAAGTCCTCAAGTTGCAACTTGAGCTTCGTGAGCTCATGAGTGGGTATACTATAGGGTGTTCAAGACACTAGCTTAGAACCCAACACTAAATCAATATGAAAGTCTACCTCACGATGGGGTGGCATCCCTAGTAACTCTACTAGAAACACATTGGTAAACTCTCTCAAGATGGGATGGTCATCCAGAGATGCCTCAGGCTCATCCTCTGATCTATCACTCACTGTAATAGCGAACATCTGGCATCCCTTCCACATGCAGCGCTTAAGCTACTGAGCAGATATCATACAAACTGTTGTGGGCTTCTGAATGCCCACTATGTCAACTAATGTACCATGATCATCTAAGCAGCTAATCACTTTTCAAAGATAATCTAGCTTGGCTCTATGAGCCACAAACCAGTCCATACCCAAAACCACATCGTAGGATCCTAATGTCATAACTCTAAGGTCACATACTATGGTAAAGGGTCCCAAAGATATCTCACAGTCGTGGACTAAGACGTCTACTGTCATCTTGGCCCTTAAGGCCAACTCAACCTCCCACCTATCACCCTGCCTAGAAGCCACCAGCCTGTAACTCTCCACTAACGATGGAGATGAAAGAGTCAGTAGCACCAGAGTCAAAAAGAATAGAAATGGGGACACCCCCTATCATACCTGATATCTCAATCACTGATGCCTAAAAATTAACTTGGGGGTTATCAACCATTGCGAACATATGGTGGGACCTTCCCACATCTTCAACTGTTTGCTCTGATCCTCCTGCATGAGGCTGCCCCCTGCTGTAAAGCCCTGTGGGCACTCTTTGGCTAGATGTCCCGCTCCACCACACACATAACATGGGACCCTAGCTTGCACCTATCCAGTCTGAGTCCTACTTGATTGCTGCTATCCAGATCTACCTGTGGACCCCTGTGAACCCCTGTATGATTGCTGTGACCTCACGGGTCCTGCAGGTGGTCCCTGCTACCTATGATCTGTGTGCGGGCCCTGCTGCTATCAGCCTCGATTATGCCCCCATGTGCCCTCTGTTGTGACCTAGATTTCTGCTGCTACTGCTGTTGTGGGGGCCTAGGAGGTAAGGATGCGAAACTAAATCCTCCTCTCTGAGGTGGCGGTGGTGGTCTACAGTAACCCTATTGATGCTACTGCTGTGGCTGCCCACAATCCTGAAACTAAGGGCATGAACTCTACCCTCATCCCTGTATCTCCTCAGCTATGTATGCCTTCTCGGTAGCATCACTCAATGTCTGGGGGTCTGCCATGCGTACAGGCCTTGCTATGCTATAGTTCAATCCTCTGATAAACTTATGAACTAGGAGTTTCTCATCATGGAGATACTCTGCATATTGAGATAACTCAGTGAATCTGCCCTCATATTGAGCAACAGTAATCCCTCTCTACTGAAGGTTGTGAAACTTGTCTATGCGACACTGTCTGTAGTGATCTGATAAATATCACGCATTGAAGCACTCAATGAAAGTCTCCCATGTGAGTGTGTCCAATGATAGATGGTGCTTGCACTCCTCACTGCACCACCAAGTAGCTACTGCATCTCACAATAGGTGGACTACCACACGTGCCTTCGTGTTGCCCATCGTAAGGTCGCAAGTGAAGCATCTATCTAGACTGATGAGCCAAGCCTCAGCCTCAGCTCCCTTTGTAGTCCCAACGAATGTAGGAGGATTCAGCCTCAACAAATCCCTGATGGGATCTCCCCAGTCTCTGTGCCCTCTGATAGGTTCATCTGCATAATAATCATAAGGCTTGTGAACAATTTGCTCCACTCACACTGCCTCCTCACGCCTAGCATGATGTGGAGGGCTCCTGCTACGGGCCCTGTAGGCTGATCCAACCTCCTCCGTCGTCATATCTGGTATCTCAACATATAGCTCCACATGCGGTGCCTCTTGCGGCTCGACGTGGAGCTCCACATGTGGCTCCACACGTGACTCAGCTCATGGCTCCATGTGTGGATCCTCTCGCGGATCAATGCAGAGCTTAACACGTGGCTCTATGCGCGGCTCAACTGCGGCCGATGGTAGTCTATCTAACACTGCCTATAGTGCCTGCAATATCTGTGGCCCAATATCTGGTATAGGTAGTGCCAGTGGTGCCTGCGATATCTGTGGGGCCGGTGGTGCCTGACCCTCAGTTGAAAAATCACTGTGCACCTCAGTTGACGCAGTGTGGCGGGATCGTGCTTGCCGAATGTTGGCGTAAGTTGCCATTAACTTGCAATTCTAACCAATTCATGTGTCTCCAAAGTTCTTGGAATGTGTTCCCCAACACATAAAGACTTTGAGAGATTAATTATTTATTAATTATATCACTTTGACTTTTGCAATCAATTCCAAATTGATAAGTTCAAACTTGGGCATCCATTTTTAGAGTGGGGGCCATGAAGACTTTGTTAACTTCTCTTAAGTCTATTTTGAGAGTTTGATAACTCCTAGTGAGTGGGAGTTAAACTTGGGTGTCCCCTTTTGATGGGGACTTATATTTAGACTTGGAGTTGTGCTTTTTTATGTATATAGTGGATAATGTTGAGACACCTTGCATGGATATAATGTTGGAGTTAACTAAAGTGTTAAAGATGCATGAATTGGATAATGCTTGCATGAGTTCATAAAAGCTTGCATGGACTTGCATATTTTTGCATGTCACTTACATGTACTTGCATGTTGTTGCATGTTGCATGTTGCTTGCATGTGCTTGCATGTTGTTGCATGTTATTGCATGTTGCTCATATGGACTTGCATGTTGTTGCATGTCACTTGCATGTGCTTGCATGTTGTTGCATGCCACTCCTATGGACTTGTATGACCTTGCATGTTATTGCATGTCAGTTATATGACCTTGCATGTTGTTACATGTCAGTTTTATGAGATTGCTTGCAGAACACTCCAACTCCAGAAACTTGTATGATGGTACATCTCAGTGTTTCAGGTAATGGGTATGAGTTGCATGTTGTTGCAAATGCTTGCATGTCAGTTTTAAGATATTACTTGCAGAACACTTCAACTCCAGAAAGTTGCGGGATGGTACATCTTAGTGTTTCAGGTAATGAGTATCAATTGCATGTTATTGCAAATACTTGCATGTTAGTTGCATGTCAGTTTTAAGATATTACTTGCAGAACACTCCAACTCTTGAAAGTTGCAGGGTGGTACATCTTAGTATTTCAGGTAATGGGTATCAGTTGCATGTTGGATCTGGTGTTTGCATGTCACTTGCATGTACATAACAAGGTAATTCAGAATAACATTAGGGACATCAATTGTGCAAATTGTTGCATGAGAATTGGTGTGTGTTGATCACTTTAGTTGACTGAAATAGATTGGGCTAACTTGAGCACCCAATCTTGGGACTTTTAGTTGTTGCTTTTATTTAGAAATATGTTTGATGTTGGCAAAGCTAATTTTAGCATACTTGTGTGCACACATCATGAAGGGGCAGTTAACTCAAAGTTTGGACTTTGTTTGAGTTCAGTCTTCTTAATTTAAGTGAGCTTGATTTTTGCATGAGCTTTGGAAGCTATGTTATCAAATGTAATTGATTATATATTTGAGTTTCAAGCTCTTGTTAAGAAGTTCTTGAATTAAAAAGAGGATGCTTTTATTTAATTGAGAACCCCATACATTTTCCAAAGAGTTGTTTTGAGGAAAAAGACTTAGAAGATAAAAGCAAGAAGTTTTTTGTAAAAGACTTAGAATAAAAAAGCAAAGAGCTTTTTTTGACTTAGAATAAAAAAACAAGAAGCTTTTTTATTGAAGAAGTTTTTGAAGAAAAAAACAAGAAGCTTTTTTGAAGTTTTTTACAGGTTTGAAGATTGAAGAATCTTTTGAAGTACATCAAGGACTTAGAGGAATTTCAGTATTGAAGTAATCTTTTCCAAAGAGATTTAATACAAGCAGGAAACATCTTTGAGTGTGGAGTTTTTTCCTGAAAGGGTTTCTCCACGTAAATATTGTGCAAGACTTTTCTCTTCTCTTCTCTTCTCTTCTACATTGGTTTGAAAGTGCATAAGCACTTGTTCATTAATTGTTACAGATTAATCTTAATTTCAGCTTTGCATACACAAAATTTTAAAGTTTATAGCAGTAGTTCTACCTTCATTTTCAACACCGAACTCATCGGGGAGGCATCCTACAAAAATGAGGTAATTACAAATTAATCAAAGTTGCGGAATAATAATGTGCCCTAAATAAGCCCAGTGTTTAAACTTGGGCTCTGATACCACATGTCATGCCCACATTTCCCATGTGGTCATGACACACAACACATGTGTCATGTCCACATTTGTCATGTGGTCATTACAGGAAATATCAAAAAAATTTCCGCATGTCCCTAGAAACCCCCTCGCATGCGTCTACGTGCTAGGTGGCAATACACATAAGGTGTAAACATGTCAATCATATTTGGGGAAGTGCACTACCTAAGCAATCCCTTGCATGATGATAGCCATCTAGGGGGTTATGCGATGCGATGTGCACCACTTCTAGGGTTAGAACAGTTTTAATTCCAACCCTAAACTTCCTAGGCGAAAGAGGTGATTTCGACTGATTCAAAACCAAACCCTAATTCTAATGCATAAATGAAGATCGAATAATATTAACGCATCAAATGGTAAGATGGTCACATGATAAAATGGAGTGATTAATGAAAGTTGTAAAAAAAATCATAAAAGTAAAACCCTAAAATTTGGAAAAAATTCGACAGCATAACGCGTTTTCAATAATCGAAATAAAATTTTTAAAAGAAAACTCCAAGGAAAATTAAAGCAAAAATTAAAATAATTAAACATAAGGAAAATTAAATAAATTTCTAAGGTTGAATAACTTGACCAATCAACAACATTATAAAATTTGAAATTAAAATAAACGACCAAAATAAACTCAATACTTGAGTCCGTTAATAAATGTAATTTCGGCAATTGCATTTATTAATTAACTAGAGTTACAATACTTAAAAAGGAGGATATATTTAATATATTCCCCTTAAGATAAAATTTAATTAAAATAAAAATTAAATTCAATATAAAAAGGATTCCCAACCACATTAAATTTTAAAAGAGACAAATAATTAAAAGGGAAACAAACTTTCCACATTAAAATAAAATCAAAACAAACCACTAATAAAAATCTCCATAAGGAAATAAAAACAAAACCCCAAAATTAATATGAAAACCCACTTAAAATAAAACTCAAGGGTAATTAAAATTAATTCAAAAAGCAAGGGCAAAGGAGAGGGAATTTTAAATTCCCGTGCACAAGGCAAAATGAGGGAAATAATTAAAATTCATTTCAAATGCATTTTCCCTCATTCTCCAACCCAACCCTAACTCCATTATAATATTGTTTTCTAAATGGGAAGCTTAGTTTCCTTATGGAAACCCTATCTTTTCTTTTGTTTTTCTCATTTGTTTTGCAGGTTGAAGTTTTGAGAGAGGATTGGCAGCCATGGTAGAATTACACAGAGATAATATATACATATTGTATATCATATATATATATATAATATGCAATACATATATGTTTATATTTTGTTTTAGTGCTACAGTAGAAAGAAGGCAACGAACTGCAGGTTTAAAGAGGCAAGACACAGGCCAAAGGGGAAGTGAAGGTTCGGTGGCCGATCTGCACACACCGCCGCCTTTGGAAATGGGGGAAGGGGTTAATGGGGGTGTGGGTGGAGGCACGGCCTCCTCCCCACACCCCATACTACAACAAAAAAGAGGGCGATGGGCGGCGGCCATGGCTGTCGTCCATTGCCAATTTTTTTTTTCTTTCAACAAAAACACATACCCTATTAAATTTAGGGTTCGGCCATTTATTTCAGGTTTCAAATGCTTTAAAACAGTTGTCTATTATTACATTTTAAACAATACAGTTTGTTATATATATATAGATACAGTGATATATATACAGTTTATTCAGTCCAACAGCAAGGTAAGATGTGTTTAAAATATATATATACCATCTTTTAATGGGATGAAATAATCAGATTTGTGACATAAATTAAACCATTAGAATATACTTGTTTTTTCTTGTAAATAATTTAAACATAAATATCCTCTTTTTTTTGCAAAAATAACACAACTAATTATTTCTTTCCTTCTCTTTTCATATTTAAAATGACAACAAATACAAAGGTCATTTTTGTTCAAACTTTCAACAAATCCATGTGCACAACAATAAAATAGTAAACATGCAATTTCATTGCATACAAGACAACAATGCATATTTTTTTTTCCACATAGCATACAACTAAAATTTCAACAGCAACACATTTAATTTTTTTGAGATAATATGATAGCAAGATGTATTTTCCTTGGCATTTCTCCATAGCACATAAACACAACAACATAATATCATAAACAAATTTTGAATAAACATTAAAGAGTACTCACAATAATTTTCCTTACAACAACCAACACATAGGATAGTAGTAATTTGACAATAATAACAAGTAGGCCTCTAAGATCATGGCTCTCAACAACTAACCAAAAATAAGGCAAATGAGATAACAATGAACTCCTCTTAGCTCCATTCTTTCTAATGAAAAGCTGCAATCTTGCAACACAAAAATGGGGAACCAAGCCATGAAGGAATGCCCTCCTCCCTACCATAGACTCGCTAGTGGGTCACCCCCGAGCTAGGGAGGTAGGATTCACACAGTTTTGCACACACACACCACAACAAATGAAATTTTTCAAATGTTAGATTTTTTATCCGAATCAACAAAGGGTTTGCTAGTTCTAATGCACAGGTAGATTCAGCCAACAAATACAGGAGGTTGCGTGAGCTGCCTCCCCTTCACTTCTGTTTCTGTTGCACCAAGGGGGTATCCCTATAGCTAAAGATTTAACTTTGACTCTATCATGACAGAAAGATTTAACTTTTCAATACATGTAGAATACTACTCCTACAAACTAATAGGTTAGAATTATGAAATGATTTATATTTATGTTTTGGATGCAAGATAGGGGGTTTTGGATCATAACTACTACACAAGGGCAGACCGGTGCCTATCTCAGGGCAAGGAGTCAACTAGATGTATACAAGTAAATGATTTGCACTGGCATTCAAGTTTCAAGGGGTTAGATTGGTGCTTGCCTTACAAACATCACCCAAGAATGAGTATTTAACAATCTCTACTTACAAATATCTCTACTGCCATACATTCTTCCTCATACTTAACCTAAATCAGTTTAATCCACTCCTTGAATGGAAGTTAGAGATCAAGCATGCAATACATAAATCTATATCCTAGAATCTTAGTAACCCTTAGCAACCAGATTCAAAAGAAAGGATGCATACAGCCATGGAGACAAATAGCTAAACACATGCCATGAAGCATTTTTCATATAAAAATGACATGAAACTGAACATGTATGCAACATGCATTCAAATGCAACTCATAAACTCACAAAAGAGATAGAACAACCCAGAAAAGCTCTATTTTTGTTATTCCTCCCAAAAATTTTGCCCAAGTCTTCCAACACTAGAAAAATGAGTAACACGGTTCTCATATACCCAGAATGTGTACTCAGCAATCAAGGTACATGTCATTTAAAAAAAAATGTTGCCAGATACATCGCACCATCAAAATGGCACCCAAAACATTCAAAGTAGCAGGCAGAAGAAGAAGGAAGAGCAGGTGAAATTGGGAGCCGTGCAGCCGACTGGAGATTTTTGCCTTAAAAATGGTAGTTGACCCGTCCATTCGACCCATACCTCTGTAAATTTGCCATTAATGGCCAACCTACCCACGAGATGTAGCAACTTTAGAAAATACGACGGTTGCGTGCTTTGCAATTCTTCCCACCTGAAATGCGGCTACAGATACAAAGAAATCCCTCCTTCCTTGGACATCTGAAATAGGGCCATAGATTTCCTCCTCATTGCCAAGATCAATGGCTTCAAATTGCTTTGAAAAGTCACCGACCAATTAAAATGTGCCACGCAGGCAGCTTTTTCCCATCACAGACTTTTTAGAGCTTGAACAAACATTTCTGCCTTTTCGCCTATTTTGTCTATTTAAAATTTTTGTAGATGCAACTACATATACATACAATTGCTCTCGGACACGTGGCAGCATCTGATTGGTTTGCCATCACTGAATATTTGTATCTCCATTGGCGAGCCATTATATCTTCATTTGCATTTGAAATTGTATGTGCAATTGTATATACATATAATCACCACATACAAGGGCGGACCCCAAATCATTATGAACCAATTTGAAATTTCAATCAGGTCTGGACATTGTATCTCCTTTCTTGTACATTTCATTGTATAGTGCACATATACATATGCAATATACATACAACCATGGACTTCATCACTTTTATCAGTCGGATTGGAAAAAACATTGAAATTTCACGTTGTATCGAACTCTTTGTATATTTCATTGTATATCGCACATACATACAATGTGCAATATACAATCTCGGACCTCAATCACTTATTCACCACAACAAACTTTTCATTCGCATCTAGGATTGTATGTGCGCTTTGTATTTGGCATTGTATATAGCACATACATACAATCTGGGACATACAACTGCGCGGGCCCCACCAGGTTCTTGAAGAATGTTGACTTTGAACGCTCCTACCTTGTATGTTTCTTTGTATCTGCTCATTGTATGTGCGATTGTATATTGGGTACATACAACCCCAATATACAACTACGGATTTCACCTGGTTCATACCACAAATTTGAAATAATTTTGATTTTGGCCTTTGTATGCTCCATTGTATATACCATTATACATCAGGAACATACAACCCATGATACAAAGGAATGCATTGACTTTTCAACTCTGCCTTTTGTATCTTGCCTGCCAGGCCCGATTTGATAACATTTGAAGTCTGGAATTGTATGTTTTGCATTGTATATCCTTTTGTATAAGTCACATACATACAATCCTTTTGCCAAAAACTTGTGGGCCCGACCACCGCTTTCAACCCAATTTGAATCCTTTTGAAGTCTGGTGTTGTATCTTGTCAGTTGTATATCAAACATACATGCAAAATATACATACAAACGTTTTCATACAAGCACGGAATCTGCGATGGAATATGCGATGTGCTACCACCTTTTCACATTTAGAAATGTACCCGAATGCCATGTACATACCCAATATGCATACAACGATGCATACAACTGATTTTTTCACTTTCTGAAGCTGATTGAATTTTATTTTTTAGATCCGCAGTTGTACATTTGCACCTGCATGTACATACAATGACCATATACAAAAATACATACATACAACTGTGAAGGCCGAGGGACTTAGAAATTTTTGAAGGTTTATAATGAAAATGCCTGTGGATTTTTAGCTCGAAACCTTAACTCAAGGTGCAGACACCACCACCAAACACACAAAAATTCACTCCCATGGATTTGCACATACAAAACTCAATAAATTGAGTTTGGAGGGGGTAGGGGAGTGGACCCCTCAACTCAAGAGGCCAACCCAAGAACTCTAAAAATCATAAAAATCCCAAGGCCTCAAGCCAAACACATTTTCCACCAACTCAAAAATCACTATGGCACTCATGCCAAAATCATATATTATTCCCAAAACTTCATATGATGCCCTTAAGGCTAAAAATAGTGCAACATTAAGGAGATGACCTCGAGGAGGTTCACTCTCCCCTACCACAAACTAGTTGAGCCTTTCCTCCAAATGGAGGTGCTCTCACCATACCCATCCCACAAAAAAATAAAACAACCACCCACACATATTTCAACCACACACATAAAAAGAAATAACATAAGCAAAAAGGGAAATGTCCATTGCCATGGAGCTTACCTTCAAAAGCCCTAAAATGGAAGCACGTTTGATGAAGAGCTCCAAGCTTCCCAAAAATTTCTCCAACTCTCCAAATTTCTCTAACACTCTCAAAGCCTCCAAGAATAGAAGAAAATTTCAAGAAAAGAACCCCACACTCCTCTCCAAGAGGAGATAATATAGGCCTTCCAATTTGGCCTTGAGGAATGAGAAGGTGACACTTGTCACCTTTTCCTTCCTCATCCCATGCCACTTGCAAGGGAGAAGGAGTGTGAGGGTGACAAGTGTCACCCTCCAATCCATTCAAACCCTCACCTTATCCACTTGTACTCTCACACATGTGTGAGAGACCAAGTGGAGAGGTGGCAACTCCCTCTAAGCCTTCTTGAGGATAAGGGATGCCACATGGCATCCTCTTATTCTCTAAGAGAGCCATCTCCCTCCAAGATGCTCTCACAGGTGTGTGAGAGTCTTGGAGGGAGATCCCACACACTTGGGAGTCTTGAAGACCTCCCAAGTCTTCTTGGTGAAGGGATCCCCAAAATTTGGGAAGGGAGATGAGTCTTTCCCAAAGCATGACTCATCTCCCACCCTTAGCCATTTCAAAATTCGTCACTTTGACTAAACCCCAATTTAGAGTGACCAAAAGTGAGTTACCCTAGGGTTTAGTTAGTCAAAATTGACCCTAGGCCCTAGGTTTACCACGTAGGGTAAGTTTGGGACACTCAGGTACACCTAGGGAGGCATAAAATCACTTTAAATGGCCCATAAATAAAAATAATACCAAGTGGTGTAAAACAAATATAAATATACAACACATGATATAAATCAATTAAGAAAGGGGTCACTAGGCCAAATTAATAAAACAAACATGTACTAAAACATCATCTGATCAAACGTGATCCTCATCCCTCTTGGGAATAGATCGACTTAACAGGGAATAACATATGTGTGAACACTACCTCTGATTTCCCGTGGCCTGGGAATATAATCCTGCACAACTAGATCAAGTGTCAATCACATCATGGATAATCATAGCCGAAACAACTGAAATTAAATACATGTCATTGCACACAACATTAATCATTCACAACATAATTTAAGATTAAAACTGCATTTTTCTATCTAATGCCTCATAATCATGATCAAATATTAAAACCACATAATGAACTTGTAATCACATCAATAATCATCATCAAATATATCTCATATATCCAACATCATCATAACATCAAAACATGATCAAATCAAATCACCACATGTCTAATCAATGCCAAACCAAAAGTTAGGAGATATAATCTAATCTGCATAATGGAACAATAATAGTCTCTAAATGTTTGATAATGTCACCAACTATAATGTAAAACGATCAAAATAGGGAAGTGAAAATAATTGGCCTCACACTATGTGCCTTCATTTAGCATTTTGATGCACTAAGAAATATGCTTAGAATCTCCTACATCTACCAATTGTTCCATTTACATAGCCATAATGTTCATCTTTTCCTTGAGTCTAACAACGGCTTTGTGCTCCTATGGTTTGCCAATCAGTTTGAGGCACCAGGCTACATCTAATGCATCTTTGTGATTTGTGAATTTTCTTTGCACCAACTCACACTATATATCAGATCTTAGACCCCAATAAACCACATGTTGTAGATTTGGGTTGATGTTTTATGAAATCTGTGATATCAACTCCTTGAAACACTAGTCATATTTGCGAGTAGTCTCTCTAAGTTTCTAGTAAATGCCCTTTAGATTAGTTATATTGGCATGCTCAAGCTTTGAATATTCAAATTCCTTGAGGAATTCTTCTTGATTTTTTGTCCAATCAATTTTAAGATCATCTAGGTCATACTTCATGTACTAGTATTATGCATGACCTTGTAGTGTAGCTACAAATAGGTTGATCTTGCACATAGGGTGTGTAACACTCTTTACTTTCCATGTTATCTCATAGGCTTTATAGTGACGAGAGGCATCTCCCTCTTGCATAAATGTCTTGACTATTGTCAACATGGATTCCACTGCTACTATATGGGACATTCTTTGCTATGTAATCTATCCATTTCACTTAAATGAATTGTTATTGTATATTTTTTTTACCCTTAATACTCAACTACTAAATTATGACTAATAATAAATCTATGTGGAATGATAGTTTTAAGATAGTGATTAGCTCATATTACTTCTAAATTCTCATATGTAATAGTGTTAGACCATTGGGAAGTGAGTTGTTACTCCTTTTCTGTAATTTCCTTCTTTTGCACATGTTATGAAAATGCTTGTCACCTATTTTCAAGACTTATAGCATGTGGTCCCTACTATCAATGCTTCTATCTACACATTTCCTTTTTGGCACCTATTGTGCTTTCTATGATTGCTCCCTCTTCATGGTCACAACTGCAACTCCTTTCTTTCTAACCCAACTTTAGTTTCTTCCCAAATGGCTCACACTTAAATTTACTATCTTCCATTTACATGCTCAGTTATTTCCTTCTTATGATTCAACCACCCCTTCCACCATGCAGCTTAATGTCTAGGAAGTGACTAGTCGATGGAAAGAGATTTGACACTCTTCTCTACTAGCAACATCTTTAGCTATGTAGTGACCTATTTTAACAACTTTTCCCAATTGGCATGAGGAACTTCTATAAAGCCATGTTGACAAGACTATATGTCAAGATTGTAAACTATAATGTGTAGCTAGTTATACCTTCTCACACAAAGGTGATGTATTCATGGATGAAGGATTTAGTGAAGGATTATCCAACCATGTAGCCTAATGGATAATCACACAACAAAATTTAAATAAACAATAAATTAATCTCTATTGATTAATAGTCATAAATGTATTATATTTGGTCACAAGGGCTTACAACATGAATTTGTAGTCTCCAAAGTATTATGGGCACATATATATGTGTGAATTACATAATTTGAATGATATGACATTACATTACATTCTCTACTATTGGCTAACTCTAATCCAAAGCTAAAACTAAAATTTGACTTACTTCATATGATCATGAACAATGCTTATATAGTAGCTTCTAGCCTTAGGGATGTTCTTTGTCAGCCACAAGAAGGTGCAAAGGTCAATGCAAGTGTAATGTGTAGCTAGCCAAACATGTAGAAGGAATCTTATGGAATGAGTTCAGTGATGATGGTTTAATGAATCTTGATGTTGTTCATGCCATTAGCCTTTCAAGATCCAGTGAATCTAGAAATGTGTTCCTTTCTTGCCACATGCTTCAAATAGTGAAACTAGATGTTATTATGCTACACTCCATAGTAAACTGTCTAGAAGTAAAATATGCCTTTGCGGTGATCCTTGGAAATTAGATGAGAGATTGTTAGCTCTTATTAGATCAAGTGTTCCCAAAATCACAAGGTGAAATGTGCAACTGTGATGAAATGTAGTAGGAACCATGGTGCTTGGATGATGACTAGAATGTTTTTGAAAACCTACAAATAAAATAAAGTAAAAGAAAATATTTTTGGGTGATGTAAGATTGCTCTTACACCCTAAGATGCTCTTACATTAGATACCTAGGGTAATTTTAAAAGTGAGTCACTCACTTTCCAAAGGCTAAAGAGAAACTAATATGGTCCACCTCAGCCTTAGAAATCCAAGATGAGTCTTCTTCAGGACTTCCTTTCCATTTCACCCAATACTCTTCATACTATCTGTTTATGGTGCTTCTACAATCCTACTATCCAAAATATCATCAATCTCCTCTCTTTGTTATTATGATATCTAATTGAAGATAAGAAAGAGTGGAAACAACAAAAACATGAAAGAACTCAAAGACAAATGAGATTTTATACCTTCAAATGCTTCCAATCTCCCTCACTCCTTGATAAGGTGGAGGAGCTTGCACCCAAGAGCTCCTAGCTTTACCCAAGTGTTGTTGATTTGAATGTGGATTACTCCTTGTCTTCAACACAATAATGATTTGTTAGAAGATAATGGCTAAAGATTGAGATGATATGGTTATGGCTATGAGAGATATGAGATGAGAGATGAAAGGCTAGGAGGATTTTGGCATTATGATGGCATGATGGAGAGATTTTGGAGGAATTTGGGCATGGATTTGATGCTATGGAGAAGTTGTCAAAATGGCTTGGGTTGGCCTTGTATTTATAGGCAAATTTAGAGGGAGATTGATCCAATGGTGGAGATTCAAAGTTGGAATCAAGGGTTGAGATGAGAGGATGAGATCAAGGGTTGAGATCTCATCAACAAAGATGGAGGGTCGATATTAAAAGTGAATTTCAAATTCACCTTGGGAAGGATGAGGAGGATTAAAGATGAATTAAAAATTCATCTTGGGAAGAGGTGGATAATGACATGTCAAATGAATTAAAAATTCATTTCATGGGGGAGTGTTGAATTAAAAATTCAAATTTATTGGTAGAAGAGGGGCATGTGACACATGTGTTCTTTTCGGAATCACATGTGTGAGCTCTTTGCATAAAAAAAGCTCTTACATGGAAATGAAAAGGTGAGTTGGAAGGGTCATGTGACCCTTTTGATTAAAAGGTAATTTTTTATTTGTGGGGTGTGGGAGAGAGTGTTAAGTGAGGTTTGACTAAGCTAATCAAGGGATTAACTTAATTTATGTGGCTGTAGAAAATTAGTTAGTGGGATAATGGAGGATTAAAATTAATTAAATAATGATTTATTTAATTAATTTAGGTCTAGGGGTCATGTAGGCAAGTGTAGATAATTAAATAAGAGCTATTTAATCAACTAGGCTAGGTCTAGGCTATAGGATGGGCTAGATTAATTAAATAAGCATGATTTATCTAATTAAAAAAGATTAGGGAGATGGAAAAATTAACTAAATAAATATATAACATATTTATTTAATTAATTGGGATGAAGTTATAAGGTATAGTGATAAATTAAATGAATTAATTTATCACAAGGGATGAATTAGGGATAAATTAATTAAATAAAATAAATTTATTTAATGAATTGGATGATAGTTAGTGATGTGAAGATGCGGGAAAGTGGTTTGCGGGGCAAGTCAGTTTCAGGTGTCCACTAATTATTCCATTGTGATTCTATAATACCTTTCCTAGATTTCCTTCATAATACTAATATAGGTCTGCAACATTGAACACTAGTGATATGCCCAATGTTTCTAGTAGCTCTACTTCATATGCATTTCTTGAATCAAACCTTTTGACAATCCTACAAGAACCAAACTTCTTCATCTTTAATTTTGATGCAGGAGCATCCAAGGCAAATCGGCGATCCACATTAACCAAAAACAATTACAGGTTTAATTTTCAATTTTGTTTGGTTTGTTGGGTTCTAATGGCTTTTCTCGGCACTATGTGTGTTTGGCACAGTCAAGGAGGCAGTTTGGCAGTGTTGCTTGAATTTAGTCCCACTACATGTGAAGTCAATTTTTGTAAAACAATTGTTCCGGGAGATTGGTGAAGTTTCATGGAAAATCCTTCAACAGGCAGATTGTTGATTCCATCCTAGAATTATACGCGAAGGTTTTGTGAGGAAATACCTTCAGGTTTTGAATATTTTAATGTTTTCTAATTTATGCTGGCAAATTGGTAAAAGATTAATATTTTGAGTTTCATGATGGTTGAGACCAAACGCTTTGGAGGAAGTCTTAAGAATGCTAAGATGCTCATCCCTGTTAATTTCAGAAAGGTGTTGAGCTTCTGGAGAAAAGTTATGGCCAAAGTTGGTTTTTAGCTCCCGACGTGTCATGACGAAGTCGTGTAAAAGATTTTATTCAGCACCAAGAAGGGAGGGTAGAAATGCCTTTTAAAGGCTGGCATATATGCTATCTCAAATAGAATGAATGAAGTTTTTGTAGAGGTGCCAGGGAAGTAGATTTTTCTTACTTTTCAAGGTAAATACCACTAGTTCACTTCGTATGGACATCCTTTAGTTTCTAGCATTAAAGATTTTTCATGTGGGAAGGTGAAACAACATTTGGTGCATCCATTTGGAGAGAAAAAAGAACTGCAACTTATACCATATCAGCCAAATCTAATTTCTGTAGTACTTGGGAAAAGAAGACGTCATTGTCATTTCTTTCAATGCCTATGATTTATGAAGAAAAGTCATCTTTATGGGAGGATGATATTAAATATTAAATGTATTTAAATGCTAAATGTTAAAGGCACTGGAGATCATAAATTTCCAGTGCTAAGATTAGACAAATGAAGCACCACTTTAGAAAAGATCCCAGCAAACTTTTTTTTAAAAGTTTTTCAATGCTTATGAAAAGGTTTTTTTTTAAAATCTGCAATATAAGATAGAAGAAGGAATGCCAAGGAAAGGGAAATATTGGGTGCTACATTAATAAAAAGGGAAGATCAACTATTTAAACGTGGCCATAAGAAAATAGAGTGCCTAAGCGGCAAAACAGAGGGACATAGAGTAGAGGTGGAGCAGCCCTTGACAAAATAGAAGTCAATAAAAATACACTGCCAAAAAGAAAAGGAAGGACTATGAATTAAGGATTTGCTGGGCATTGCCTTAGAAGGAAGAAAAGAAGATAGAGATGTTGCCAGAGATAGAACAAAGGTGCAGCTAGAGTGGCGAAGGGAGTAGGTCAGCTAAGAAGTAAATTGAGAGAGAGAGATTGAATTAAGAATCAAAGCCTTTGAAAATAAATGTATGCATTTTGAAGTAGATTTAAATAAAATATAGTATAGTTGCAATCTTTGAGGTGTGTATCAGTGTTATGTTTTGAGTTTTGTGTATGTACTATGTGAGAGGGGAGTACTTTGTCTTCATCAAATGGTATTAGAGAAGGAATTCTTGAGAGTGGAGAGGATCCACCAGGACCTACAAGAGAGAAGGTGGTTGTGAAGAGCTCAAGAGATTGTTGCAGGTAGAGAGGAGTCTTGAACAAGTGAGAGCTGGAAAGTCACAGACAGGATTTTGTTTGCAGATTATAGAGCGTGGGATGTGGATTGCGAAAGATTGCAACAAGTGAGATGGGAATATTTTTGAGAAAGAAGCATGTCCTATAGGATGGATGGAAGCAGTATGAAGAGAGGAAAATTTTGGCAATGGTGGCAGATATACATGCAAGGATAAATCAAATAGAGGCTATGCAGCGTGTGAGTAATAAGATGGAAGCGAAAGAGAAGAAAGATGAAATGGAGGATATACCTGCAGCGGTGGCGAAAGTGTTGGGATAAGGTGCCATTAACCTTATAAATCCCAATATTGTATTTATTCCATTTTATTATCTGTAATTTGTAATTACCCATAAGGGAATGATGTACTTTCACCAGCAGTGGTAATTTCATATTCACCAGAGGTAATTAAGGAGTGACATTTACGGTTGGCAATTGTAAAAATAAATATTAAATAAGTGTAGGTACCACCTTGGAAAGAATATTCTATTTTTAGCATGTATGACATACGTCATAATGTTTGGTGGGTGCATGTAAAGAATCTATGATAGCTGCAAGTTGTCATAAGATTCTATGACACTATGATGCATATGACGGATATTAATGAGCTGTAAGTTGCTATGTTTAGCCCAAGGTTCATATCTTGGAAAGATACTCTTTTGTGGAATCTATGACGGTTATGATGCGTCATAAGATGTTGTAAGAGGCTAGATTTAGTCTTGGGCACCTAACCTTTGCATGGTTGTTTTTGGACAAGTGGAAGGTGCTTGTAATATGGCATTTAATGTTTGCATGTTGGGGAATCTCATGAGAGAAAAGGTGAATGCCTAGGAGGAGTTGGAAAACATTTCTATAAGTATTTGCCATGAATTTGTTGCTACAATACAGATTTTAGGTACTCAGGTGCTACAGGAATGCTGTCGGATTGAAGACTGAAGGAGAGATTGGTGGTGTTGTTGTATTGTACAATCTTTTGCAGATTAATACAAACATTGGGCCTCTTTCCTGTGTGGAGTTTTACCTACAAGGGTTTTCTACATGTTAAACACCGTGCCATTGTGTCTTGTGTTGAGTTCTTCATGTTTGACATTTTCTCTGTAGTGGGTTTTATGTTTTGTTACAATCTCCATTGTTAATGCACACTTAAAAATTGCTGAAATTTATCTTGAATCAGATTTCCATTGAAGTAGTGTTCTAACATTTGGTATCAGAGCCTGGCTAGATTTGACTCTTGGGTGGTAGTGTGGAAGCTGTAGCTATAGTGGGAGATTTGGTTGTGTTTGTTTTGCAAATCTTGTGTTGATATTATGGCTGGATCCACCATTGCATCAACCTCTCATTTGGACATTGATAAGTTCAATGGAACGAGGTATGAGTTGTGGAAGCTAAAAATGGAAGATTTGTTGGAAGAAAGAAATCAATGGATGGCTATTCAAAAAGAGAAAACTTGATGATGTCTCTCCGAATGAGTGGGCAAAACTAGATAAGAAGGCACAAGGAACCATCCATTTGTGTCTGTCAGATTTTGTCTTGTTGAATGTCGCAAAGGAAGAGACTGCACACAAGTTGTGGAAACGGTTAGGTGAGATCTATTAAGCCAAGAGTAGGGTAAATAAACTTTATTTAAAAAGGAAGTTGTTTTCTTTGAAAATGAAAGATTGGTGAGAGGAAACTTGGTGGTAGCGAAAGGGAAGAGATTCAGGAACTTGTTTAAGCTTGAAGCCACTACAGTTTGTAATGCCTCTTATGTTTTTAAGGCTTCTAAAAACACTTGTAAGTTGTGGCACCACAGATTGGGCCACACAAGCAATAATGTATTAAAAACTATTAAGAATAAAGAATTGTTGGATGGTTTCTCTTATTCTGATGAGCACTTTAATTTATGTGAGCATTGTGTGTTTGGTAAACAAAATAGGAAATCATTTCCTTCAGGAAGAAATAGAGCAAAAGAGAAATTAGAAATTATTCATACGGATGTGTTTGGACCTATGGATAATGAATCTATTGGAAAATCTCGTTATTTTGTCACCTTCATTGATGATGTATCCAGATTTACATGGATTTATTTTATGAAACATAAATCTGAAGTTTTCACTAAGTTTAAGGAATTCAAAGTCTTAGTAGAGAACCAATCAGGTTTAAAGATAAAATTATTAAGATCTAACAATGGAGGGGAATATTGCTCTAAGGAATTTGAAGAGTTTTGCAAGCATGCAAGTATAATCAGACAAAAGACAACTCCGTATACACCACAGCAGAATGGTGTTGCAAAAAGGATGAACCGAACAATTATGGAAAGAGCCAGAAGTATGCTTAGTGATGCACAATTGGATAAATGCTTTTGGGCAGAGGCTATGTGTATTGCTTGCTACTTGATAAATAGATCTCCTTGTAAGGCTCTTGATTCAACACCTTATGAAGTGTAGACAGGTAAGAAACCTTCTGTTTCACATTTAAGGGTTTTTGGTTGTGAGGCTTTTGTTCATGTGCCTAAGGAGAAGTGATCTAAGTTGGACCCAAAAGCTGAAAAGTGTACATTCATTGGATGTGGTCATAATGTGAAAGGTTATAAGATTTGGGATCCACTAACCCACAAGATTATCTTTTCTAGAGATATTATTTTTAGGGAACTTAGAGCTATTTCTAAACTTGAGTAGCCAAAAGAAAAAGATGAAAAGGTAAAGAGAGTGCACTCTGAGTTAGAGCAACAAGATGCACCTTAGGAAGAATAGAATGATGGATTGGGGGGTGAAGAAGAAGAAGAAGATTCAAGTAGTTCTGATGAAGATGAGTCTATTGTCACAGAAGAAGTTGGTGCAGATGATCATGCAGAAGAATGATTAGAGTCTCTTACTCCACCCTTGAGGAGATCCACAAGACAACGGAATCCAGTTGACAGGTATAGCTCACCAGATTTCCTTTGTGTATATACTTTATTGAGTACTAACGATGAACCTAGATCCTAAAGGGAATCTATTTTTGCAGATGATAGTGAGTCTTGGCAATTAGCCATACATGAGGAGATGATGGCTTTAGACTCTTGTAACACCTGGGATCTTGTTCATTTTCCCAAAGGAAGAAAGGCCATAGGATGTAAGTGGGTCTTCAAGAAGAAGTTTGGAGTAGACAGGGCATTGGAAAAGTACAATGCTAGATTGGTAGCAAGGGCTACTCCCAGAGAGAGGGAGTTGATTTTGGTGAGATATTATCTCCTATTACTAAATTGACTTCTATTAGATTTCTCTTATCCATTACTGTAGCTTATGATTAGGAGATTGAGCAAATGGATGTTAAGACTGTGTTCTTGTATGGAAATCTTGAGGAAGAAATTTATATGCAACAACCTACAGGTTTTGAGAAAAGGAAAAGAACATTGGGTTTGCAGGTTAAAGAGGTCTCTCTATGGTTTAAAACACTCCCCTAGAATGTGGTATCAAAAGTTTGATTCATTTGTTTTGAAATTGGGTTTTGTTAGAAGTAAGGAGGATCACTGTGTTTACATTTATTGTGTTGGTGATTCTATACTGGTTATTGCTTTGTATGTTGATGACATGTTATTTTTTAGTAATACTAAGGGTATGATCAGTGAGCTTAAAGCCCGACTTTCAGGTGCATTTGATATGAAGGATCTTAGAGCTGCCAGGTATATTTTGGGAATAGAGATCAGAAGGGACATAGTTAACAGAAAGCTCTGGTTGTCAAAAAGTAAGTATGTGAATACTATTTTGCAGAGGTTTAGTTTGTAGGACTGTAACCTAGTTAGAGTTCCTTTACCCATTGGTACTAAGATTTCATTAGATATGTGTCCAAAGACTGGGGATGATTTTGAGGATATGTCTAATGTGCCATATGCTAGTGCTGTAGGGAGTTTGATGTATGCAATGGTTTGCACTAGACTAGATATTTCCCAAGCAGTGGGAGTTTTGAGCAAATTTATGTTTAACCCTGGTAGACAGCATTGGAATTATGTGAAGATGGTGTTTAAATATCTTGCAGGTACTCCTGATCATTGTTTGGTTTATTCTGGTACTATTTAAGGTGAAATTTGATGAAGAGGACTTGTTAATGTTTAGAGTTAATTTGCATGAATCCTCCTTTCACCTCAAACATTCAAGGACTTCAACCGAGTAGGAAATCTACTATCAGGTTTTCAATCACTTGGAATGTAGGGAAAATTGGAATTGTGTAGATTTGTTGTTCAATTATGCCCAATTATGCTCAAAACCCTAATTATGTTAATTTGGAAGCAAACAAACAAATAATAGAAAATGTTCACACATAGAGATATCAAATGACAATCAAATGCGTACTAGATTTCAAAGTTTGAGAAGTGGAACAATCGGGGACTAATGAGTGGGCACCCTAGTCCAATGCCATACTTTTTGTCAGGATCTGGAAATCTTGTGTGCAACTTGTTCTTGCTGTTTCAGAGATTCTTCAGTTGCAGGATCTGGAGGACTGATGAGCAGGAACTTGAGTCCAAGTCCCTGTTTTCTCTTTAGATTTGTAATTCTGACAGTTTGCAATGCTCTCCTGCAACTCCACTTTTCCTTCTTCTACAACTTGTAACCTGCAATCACAAAAAAATGGGTTGGGGGTTGTGGTGTTTAGAGGCTTGCCTTAGTCAAGCCTCGAAGAGACATTCAAGTCTTTTGAACACCATTGTCAGATAAAGATTGTGTATCCCTGT
The DNA here is from genome assembly GCA_027924645.1 of Cunninghamia lanceolata. Classification (NCBI taxonomy): domain Eukaryota; kingdom Viridiplantae; phylum Streptophyta; class Pinopsida; order Cupressales; family Cupressaceae; genus Cunninghamia; species Cunninghamia lanceolata. The sequence goes on from BSBN01001560.1 coordinate 6,107,705, forward strand.
GGGATAGAGGCAAAATCCAAATGATAAATGATTGAAAATACAATTGATATCACCTTGTAGTGAAGATCTCATGGAAGAAAGAAGCTATTCATGCCATGAGGAGATGGTTGCCACATCTGCAAATACAAACACAATAACAACACAAATTCTGCTCTACAACACACAATGAATGCTTTGAATCACTTCTACACAAGCTCATGAATCCAAATTGCCATCTAGTTTACAAATGAATGCCTCAACATGCTTATATATGCAACTACGAATATTCCTACCAAGAATTTCGTAATTGAAACTTACTGTGTCGGCATAGGACCTAAATAACAGTTACAAACTGACACTTTGAAGTTAGGCCTAACCTAAAATAGGGTAGGACTAGGGCGTGGGTGCCCAAGTCCACCCCCCTATTTCAGGTAGGATTTGTCATAAGTGCATCCCCTAAGTCCAAATTGCCATGGAACTTCAGGGTTTTCTCATCGGGAAGTCAAACTAACATGAAAAATACTCTAAATGCATAAATAGGACCTGGGAGCTAAACCTTAAGAGGGAAAAGCCCCCAAGGGGACATTTTTTGATGTAACAGGTACTGATAGTGCGGATAAATCTTTGGACATACATGGTTTTGTTGATGCAGATTGGGTAGGTGACTTGGATAGTCGAAGGTCCACTAGTGGCTATGTGTTTACTCTGTTTGGAGGTGCAGTGAGTTGGATGAGTAAGAGGCAGCCCATAGTTGCTTTGTCCACCATAGAAGCAGAGTGTATGGCTGCAACTTATGTCTCTAAGGAGGTAGTTTGGTTGAGGAGACTGTGTACAAGTATTGGATATGATTGCAGGATCATTCAGATTGGTTGTGATAACTAGAGTGCTATTTGTTTGGCCAAGAATCCCATGTATCATGCTCAGACTAAGCATGTTGATGTTTAGTATCACTTTGTTTGACAGTTGGTTGCAAATGGAGAGATTGAGCTCAAGAAGATAGACAATCAAGAGAATGTTGCAGATTCATTGACCAAACCTGTGAGCACAAAGAAGTTCGTGTGGTGCAGAAAGGCCATGGGTCTTGTTTCTAGGGCTTGATTATTTTTCATTTGATTTCCTATGGGTTGATTTACAATGCATAATGTCAAGTGGGAGAATGTTGGGATAAGGTGCCATTAACCTTGTAAATCCCAATATTGTATTTATTCCATTTTATTATTTGTAATTTGTAATTACCCATAAGGGAATGAGGTAGTTTCACCGGGAGTGGTAATTTCAGATTCACCAGGGGTAATTAAGGAGTGACATTTATGGTTGGCATGTATGACACATGTCATAATGTTTGGTGGGTGCATGTAAAGAATCTATGACAGGTGCAAGTTGTTATAAGATTCTATGACACTATGACACATTATAGATATTAATGAGTTGTAAGTTGCTATGTTTAGCCCAAGGTTCCTATCTTGGAAAGATACTCTTTTGTGGAATCTATGATGGTTATGACACATCATAAGATGTTGTAAGAGTCCAGATTTAGTCTTGGGCACTCAACCTTTGCATGGTTGTTTTTGGACAAGTGGAAGGTGCTTGTAAGATGGCATTTAATGTTTGCATGTTGGGGAATCTCATGAGAGAGAAGGTGAACGCCTAGGAGGAGTTGGAAAATATTTCTATAAGTATTTTCCGTAAATTTGTTGTTGCAATATAGATTTTAGGTACTCAGGTGCTGCAGGAATGCTATCGGATTGACGACTGAAGGAGAGATTGGTGGTGTTGTATTGTACAATCTTTTGCAGATTAATACAAACATTGGGCCTCTTTCCTGTATCGAGTTTTTTTACCTGCAAGGGTTTTCTCCACGCTAAACACTGTGTCATTGTGTCTTGTGTTGAGTTCTTCATGTTTGACATTTTATCTGTAGTGGGTTTTATGTTTTGTTACAATCTCCATTGTTAATGCACACTTAAAGATTGCTGAAATTTATCTTGAATCAAATAAATCCATTGAAGTAGTGTTGCTTTCATTTCTAACAAAAAGATGACAAAGAGGATGCAAGTGTATAGATTGCAACTATCGATAAGATTGTCATGGTGGAATACGAAGAGATTGCATTAGTTGCCAATGACGAAGATGATTTGTTGTTGAAGATGCTAGCAATAGAAGAAGAATGGATGGAAAAGATTGTCGTAGCAGTGAAGGGTAAAGAAGGAAAAGTCACAGCTGATAGTGATGAGGAAGATGTTCTAGCCATGAAGGAGGATAAGGTAAATTTGTTTGATGATGATATTGTTTTGTTTTCAAATATGACGATAGAAGAGGAAAAGTATGCAAAAAAAATGGAGATTGTTGTAGAGAAAGATTTGTGTTTAGATGTTGTGAGTTTGTGCATAGAGCTTGTCAAAGATGTTGCAGGGTTTTGGTGGAGATGGTTGATCTGCACGAAGGCAAAGGAGGAGAAGAGAGGAGTAAGGATTTGGACAAGGAGAGTGAGTCTTTGGTGGAGAAGGAGAGTGAGTCTTTGGTAGAGGAGGATGGATGATGGTGGGAAAACGAGGTTGGCATATAATGGGTGGAGGAGGACGGTACTTTTCCTAGCTAAGTGCTGGAAGAGGTGGAAGAAATTTTCTACACCTAGATTAGTGATGGAGTTTGCTGTAGATTGTTTACAGCCTGAAAGAGTAGTTCTACTACTCTACTCTATTTTGTGAGTCCTACTCACAAAATCTTTCTACCCGACATGTCTGATGTAGGAGCATCTTGGGTGAATCGACGATCTGTATCAACTAAAAATAATTACAGGTTTAATTTTTAATTTTGTTTGGTTTATTGGGTTCTAATGGCTTTTCTCAGCACTATGTGTGTTTGGCACAGCCAGGGAGGTAGTTTGGCAGTGTTGCTTGAATTTAGTCCCGGTGCGCGTGAAGTCAATTTCTGTAAAACAATTGTTTTGGGAGATTGGTGAAGTTTCATAGAAAATCCTTTGACATGCAGATTGTTGAGTCCATCTTGGAATTATACGCGAAGGTTTCATGAGCAAAAAACTTTAGGTTTTGAATATTTTAATGTTTTCTAATTTATGCTAGCAAATTGGTAAAAGATTAATATCTTGAGTTTAGTGATGGTTGAGACCAAACGCTTTGGAGGAAGTGTTAGAAATGCTAAGATGCTCATCCTTGTCAATTTTGGCAAGGTTTCAAGCTTCTGGCAAAACGTTATGGCCGAAGTCAGTTTTTAGCTCCCGATGCATCATGACAAAGTCGTGTAAAAGATTTTATTCAGCACCAAGAAGGGAGGGTAGAAACACCTTTTAGAGGTTGGCATATATGTTGTCTCAGACAGAAACAATGAAGCTTTTATAGAGGTGCTAGGGAAGTAGATTTTTCTTACTTTTCAAGGTAAATACCACTAGATCACTCCGTATGGATATCCTTTAGTTTCTAGCATTAAATATTTTTCATGTGAGAATGTGAAACATCATTTGGTGCATCCATTTGGAGAACAAAAAGAATCAAAACTTATACCATATCAGCCAAATCTAATTTTTGTAGCACGTGGGAAAAGAAGACTTCATTGTTATTTCTTTCAACGCCTATGATTTATGAAGGAAAGTCGCCTTTATGGGAGGATGATATTAAATATTAAACGTATTTAAATGCTAAATGTTAAAGGCACCAGAAATCATAAATTTCCAGTGCCAAGTTTAGGCATATGAATTACCACTTTAGAAAAGATCCCAGCAAACTTTTTTTAAAAATTTTTTCAACGCTTATGAAAAGTTATTTTTTTTTAATTTGTAATATAAGATAAAAGAAGGAACACCAAGGAAAGGGAGATATTGCGTGTTACATTAATAAAAAGGGAAGATCAGCAGTCTAAACATGTCCACAAGGAAAGAAAGTGCCTAAGCGGCCAAACAAAGGGACATAGAGTAGAGGTGGAGTGACCCTTAACAAAATAGAAGTCAATAAAAATATGTTGCCAAAAAGAAAAGGAAGGACTATGAATTAAGGATTGGTTGGGCTTTGCCTTGGAAGGAAGAAAAAAATATAGAGACGTTGCCAAAGATAGAGCAAAGGTCCAGCCAAAGTGGTGAAGGGAGTAGATCAACTGAGAAGTAAATTGAGAGAGAGATTGAATTGAGAATCAAAGCCATTGAAAACAAATGTATGAATTTTGAAGTAGATTTAAATAAAATATAATATAATTGTAGCTGCAATCTTTGAGGTGTGTATCAGTGTTATGTTTTGAGTTTTGTGTATGTGCTGTGTGAGAGGGGAGTACTTTGTCTTCATCAAATTTGTTATATGTCCCCACTAGAAATCATTCTTTTTTGAGATACACCATCACTTAATCTCTAACCACAAACTCCTTATGTCTTCTTTTCTCACCAACCTTCTCCTTATATCTACCATTCATCTTTTTTAAGTGACTTATTACTTCAATATGCACTTCCTTCATGTGTTCTATAAATACTGCTTCTGCACTTCTCTTCTCTTAATTGTTAATATCTCTTAACTCTGATACATTCCTTGGACTATTGCCATATGCTATCACAAATGGTGTTTTTCTTGTGTTCCTATTTATTGAATTATTATATGTAAACTCTGCTTGCACTAGGATCATATCCCAATTTCTTGTCTTCTCTCCAATCAAACATCTCAACAAATTTCCTAAACTCCTATTCACAACTTTTATTTTCCCATTAGTCTATGGGTGATATGCTAAACTAAACTTCAGATTTGTTTTCATCTTCTTCCACAATGTCCTCTAAAAGTATCTAACAAACTTAATATCTCTATTTGAAACTATACTCCCTGGTAACCCATGCAATCTCACTTCCCTTAAAAAATAATTAGCTATATGTATTGAGCCATTTGTCTTCTTACATGCAATGAAATGTATCATCTTATAAAATCCATCCACAACTACAAATATAGAATCATATCCTCTTTGTGTTCTAGGAAATCCCAATAGAAAATCCATATTGATATCTTTCCAAGGTTTCTCTAGAACTGGTAATGGTTGATACAACCCAATATTTTGACTACTCCCCTTTGCTACTTGGCAAATCCTAAAAACTTGAACATACTTTCTCACATCCTTTTATATTTAAGGCTAAAAATAGTTTTCACTTATTAATGAGCTACTATCTTATCTACTCCAAAATGACCTACTAAACCACTACTATGCTTCTCCTTGATCAAATTTTCCCTTATTGAGATTATTAGAATACATAATTGATTACCCTTAAACAACATATCGTCTTGAATCAAATAATAAAGGCACTTACTTTTATCCACACTTTCTAGTTCTTTACGTGCTTTCCATGCTTCCATAAAATTAGGATCAATTTCATATATATGCTTCAACTCTTCAAATCCAACTACTTCTAATTTCATTTTTGTTAGTAAATTTTTGTCTCCTACTCAATGCATTTGCAACCTTGTTTGATTTTCTACTCCTATGCCTCAATACAAAATAATAACTTTACATGAACTTTACCCATCTCACATGTCTTTGATTCAACTTACCTTGATTGCTCAAACATTGCAATGCTTGATGATCTATATATAACACAAATTGTTTTGACAAGTAATGTCTCCACTTCTTCAAAGCTTGAATTATGGCATACAATTTTTGATCATAGATTGGATATCTCCTCCTTACATCATTCAACGTTTTAGTGAACTATGCTATTGGTATACCTTCTTGACTTAGTACTGCCCCTATTGCATTTTCACTTGCATCATAATGAACTTGAAATACCTTGTTAAAATTTGGCAATGCTAATACTAGTTGTTATGTTACCTTCTTCTTCAACAACTCAAAGGTTGTTTTTGCTCCCAATGTCTATTTGAATTCTTTCTTGTCTCCTCTCATAGTTTTAGTTATTGGTGCACAAATGCCACTAAAATCTCTAATAAAATTTCTGTAGAAACTTGTGAAGCCATTAACAGATCTTACCTCTCCAACATTCATTGGTGTAGGTCACTCAACAATTGATCTTACCTTTTTTGATCCATCTTCAAACCTTCAAATGAGATTACAAATCCCAAATATACCAATTTTGACTTCATGAACACCTCTTTACATTGATCAACAACTTTTCTTCTCTCAATTTCTGCAATACTAGTCTAATATGTTATAGGTGTTCTTCCTTAGTCTTACTAAAAATCAAAATATCATCCAAATAGATAATCACAAACTTACCAAAATATTTCTCCAACACTTCATTCATCAATCTCATAAATGTACTAGGTGTGTTAGTTAACCCAAAAGACATACCAACCACTCATATGGTTCTTCATTTGTCTTAGATGTTGTTTTCCATTCATTTCCTTCTCTAATTTTGATTTGATGATAACTGATCTTCAAATCAATCTTTGTAAAATATTTTACTCCACTCAAATAGCTCATTATGTCTTCCATCCTTGGCAATGGGAATCTATAATTGATTGTAATATTTTTTGATTGCTTTAAATTCTATACATATCCTCCATTCACCATCCTTCTTGGGTACTAGTACCACAAGTACCACACATGGGCTCAAACTCTCTGTAATCAAACCTTTCTTCAATAGATCCTATACTTGCCTATTCAATTCTATATTTTTTGTTGGTGTCATTCTATGTGCATCCGTATTTGGTAAACCTGGTCCTAGAATTAGATCCATGTGGTGATTGATGCTCTATACTAGTGATAATCCATCTGGCATATTATTTGATATGATGCCATGATATTTTGTCAACAATTCTAAAATTTCTTTCTGTGGTGCTTCCTTCACATCTATAATGCCACAAAATCTAGTAATTAATGCAAAAAACATATTTTCATGTCTCAGACCATCTAAGAACTTCTTTCCATCCACTAGACAAACTATGGAATTACCACACACTTACCTTTCCTTCTCCAATGGTACTAAAATATGTTTCTTGTCATTTTTCTCATAGTATAAGTATTCTTTCTCCCATCATGTATAGCTTTCCTATCATATTTCCAAGGTCTACGTAACAACGAATGGCATACATCCATTAGCATAATGTCACACAAAACTTCATCATGATATGTAGCTGTCTTTAATTTCACCAAACATTGATCACTTACTAGTACCTCATGTTCTTCATGTAATCAAGCAATCTTATATGGATTAGGATGTTCTATCCTCTTCAATTTCAATTCATCAACCATTTCTTATAAATTTGAATTATTTGTACTACCACTATCAATGATGAATTTACAACATTTACCTTCAATTTTGCATATTATTTTGAACAAACTCTTCCTTTGTACTTGTTCTTCATCTACAACATTTGTTCTCAACAAATCTCTTAGCATGACCAATGACTCACCCTTCTCTGGTTGTTCAACTGGGTTTTTAGGTTCCTCATTTGCATATGTGATTCTTACACTACCTTCAGGTCTTTTATTTGTACTTTGTGAATACTCAAATTCCCTATGAACTTTAGCTCCACATTAAAAACAAGTTCCTCAAAAATATCTTCCATCATTTCTACCTTATCTTCCTTTGTCTCTTTGATAACCATTTATTCTATCATTATGGTATGAATTACTACCTTCTTTGCCATTGCAATGAGAGTTACTACTTTTTCCTTCATTGTGGTATGAATTGCAGTCATTGTAGTATGTATTGTTATTTCATCTTGCTTCTACATCTTCGTTAAAGGGTCTTCTATCATCATAATGACATCTACTTTTCTGGAATCTTCCTCTTTGTTGGTTCCATTGATATTCTCAAATCTTTTGTTCAATTTCCCTTCTACCTTTAGTGTGAATTGAAATTCTTCTTCTATTGTTTGGATATTCAATAGACTCAATTCCTCCCAAATTGATCTTCTCAAACCATTTATGTACCTTGCCACCTTCTCCTAGCCTTCATCATGATGACCTGATTTGATTGTTAGCCTGCATCATTCTTCAATATAATCCTTCATAGTCATATCCTTTTATCTCATTATGTAACTTCAACAATTCTAAATGATAATTCATAGGAATGAACTTAGATTTCAAAATTTTCACTATCTTATCCCATTTTCCAATGCTAGGTTTACCCTTTCAATTTCTTTCTAACTAAATTTGTTTCCACCAAATGGCAGCATGACCTTTCAACTTAGTCTTAGCAAATTTCACCATGTCTAGATCATTAATATCTTTATACTCAAAATGTTCTTCTAGATTAGTTATCTAATCTATCAATTCTTTAGGATTCAAACTACCAGAATAATTAGGAATATTTACTCATCTTCTTACCAATACTTGATATAGATTTCAACATTATTTCTTCCTTATCATCTTCTTCACTCTCTGTTTGCTTGGTAGGACCAACCTCTTATTCTTCATTACTCTCATCAACTCTAGGGTTATGATCTCTTATGTGGTGTTCTTCAAAATTATCCATTTAGATCTTAATTGCCTTCAACATTTCAAACATTTATTCCATCTTTCCAATAACATTAACAATACCTTGTCCTATTTGCAAAGGTTATTTTTTCCTTAGATATAATTACATCAAAGTAAGCAATTTGTCCATAATCACTCCTGTAAACTGTCTCATAGTCTGCACTATGTATACAAGCTTCTTGAAAACTACCTCAAGTTCGGTGACCTATTTACAAGCAAAAACTTTAAGATCCCAAACATTTCATTCTCATAAGGATTCAAAACCAAGCATTGATACTAGTTGATGCAGTCATGGATGAAGAATTCAATGAAGTATTATCTAACTCTACATCCTAATGGATAATCACAAAATAAAATTCAAAGAAACAACAAGTTGATCTCTATTTATTCACAATCATAAATGTATTACAGTTGGTTGTAAGGGATTACAACACGAGGTTGCAATCTTTAAAGTAGTATGGGCACATCTATGTGTGAATTACATAATTAAAATTTTACAATACTTTCTCCACTATTGCCTAACTCTGAGCCAAAGCTAAGCTAAGAACTAAGATCTAACTGACTTTAGATGATCATGAGTGATGCTTATATAACAACTTCTAGCCTTAAGGATGTTGTTTGTTGGCTACAAGAAGGAGCAAATATTGATGCCAAGTGTAATGTGGAATGGATGTGGTGATGATGGTTTGATGAATCTCAATGCAGTTCATACCATAAGACTTTTTTGGGTCCATTGAATCTAGAAACATGTTCCTTTGTTACCACATGCCCTAGAAAGGTGCTACAAGCTTCAAATAGTGAAACTAGATGTTATTATGTTATGCCTAATAGTAAGTCTGGAACTAAATTATGCCTTTGTGGTGATTATGATCTTCTAGAAACTGGATGATATGTTTTCAACTCTTAGTAGATCATGTGTTCCCAAGTTCAATGTGAAATGTGCAACTATCATGAAATACGGTAGGAACAACAATCCCCGGATGATGATTAGAATTTTATTGAAAAACTGCAAACAAAATAAATTAAAATAAAATATTTTTGGGTGATGCAAGATTGCTCTTACATCTAGGATGCTCTTACATCAAAAGGTGTTGACAACTCTAGTCTAGATAGTATATATATGTTGTAGGTGTGCAAGCTTCTTAGTTGTCCATTCGTTCTAGCCTTGATACACCTTCTCTATTTTAGCCATGCTGCCAACCAATCAAAGAGTCAAATGGGTAACTCTACCCATAACTCTTTATATATATCACTAAAATGTTCTTAATCATGCCATTCGATAATCTTGAGTTCTACTAGAAATTCTTGTTGCATAGATTCATCTAGCTTCTTTGTCCACCATTAGTTGATTTCTATGAGCATAACTGCCAAACCATGCCTAAGCAGTGCATGGAATTTGAGAGGGTCCTAATAATGGAATCAATATGTTAGCCATTCTTTGATCATTACTAGATCAAGAACTAAACACTTAGACTACTATTGTATTAACATATCTCAAGTCTCACCCAAAATACATTGTGTCCTTTACCCTCTACTCTACTCTAAACATTACTAGCTATAAAGCCTAATAATGCCTACATATTCTTAGAGATCATTTGCATGGATGTAGATGAAAAGCATTAAGCAAAACACATTGTAACATGAACATATTCACTTCTACTTCTCTGTATTTGTTTTCTTCTCCTTCTCTATTATAATGCCATGAGTATATATATGTGCCTTCCCTTAGCACCGAATAGACTAAACATAGGTGCATGCATAGTTATACTTCAAATTATCTCTACTTTAAATCTAAATCTAACTTATATGTGCTACATAAAATAGATCTTATCCTTAAAGACAATTTCTTCATGCTTATATCTTTTATTCACACTTTTGCATGTTGTGGAACCATGCACATCTATTAGCACTAGGGGCCCTATATATACATATATTGGTGTTAATCTATATTTGTTACAAAACTATTTCATTTGGGTGCCAACAATTCACATTCCAATGGTGTTTAAATTGGTCAAAATTATGCTTGTAAGTAGGTGTTGAAATGAGTACAAAATGGTTGGGAAAAGTGCTAAGTATACACTTTTTGTCTCATCTTAAAGTCCCAATAGAGATGTAGTTCTTGAGGAACCTTGTTATTCCTATAATCAAGATATACCTACAAATATAATGTGATAATAATACTATAGTAGAAAAATGTAATTAGAAGTCTAGAAGTGTATTTTTCTTAGAATAAAATTTTCTTTCAAACCTTGAATATATTGCCTTGAATCATAGTGGAGGTGCAATAATGGCTTCTAATGTGTTGTATTGTGCTTGTGCATATTGTTACTATTGTCCTCTTATTTTCTTTCACGTATTATTTATGCAACTATCCTTGTCTTGAATAAAGAATTGCATGACCATTTTTAACCATTTAGCTATGGAAAAGATAGAGATACAAACTAGAGTAAAAAAGCTAAACATGGGAATTTAAAAATACATTTTTAAATTTAGGAATAATTTATGTGCAATACCATTCAAGGTAGTCAAATGGAAAAAAATAAAATGAAATTAGTTATTAAAGTCTAAAAGATTGATTATGAAGTGAGTTAAAGATCAAAGATAGTTCACTAGCCCATAGCTTTGCACTCGGAAGGATCGTTCAAGCCTTGAAATTCCCCTTTTAGATTTTAGCTCATGTGATTAAAAGAAGATGACCTAGAAGAAAATATTAGCTTTGGTGGTAGGAAGGTAAACCTCATTATAGTACAACTCAATATGTTTTATTTTGCAAATTATGTTTTGTCAAAAACAAACTCAAAGAATGGAATTTTTCCTCACATGGTAATATTATGCAAATGAAAAGAAATATTTTGTCTAAGTTGGCAAAGATCCAAGGTTGTATTCAAGATCAGGGCTTAAATAAGGATTTCTTAATTATGCATTCCAAACTTCAGATTGAATTAGAAAAACTGAGCTTCATGAGGAGATCATGTGTCAATAAAAATCTTGTGCTAAATGGTTACAGGTAGGGGACATGAATTCTTCCTTTTTCCACCACTCTATCATGGCACAAAATAATGTTAATTCTTTCAAGGAGATTCAAATAGAGGATGGTTCCAAGATTGATTCCACTCAAGATATCCAATTAGAGGTTGTTTCTCACTTTCAGGAGTTGTTCAAAGCTCCTAATAATTCCTCTACTGATAATAGATGTATCAATTTGAATTGTATTCCTAGACTTATCTCCCCTCATGGCAATTCCTTCCTCAATGGCCCTATTTCCATGGATAAGCTAGAGCAGGTTTTTTTTATGATTCAAAAAGATAAAACTCCAAGTTTGGATGGATTTCCTATTGAGTTCTTTCAAGCTTCTAGGATATTATCAAAGATAAAAGTTTGGAGGCTTTTGAGGAATTGTGCACCTCAAAACAAATGTTAAACGTTCTTAATAACTCTTTTCTCACTCTGATTCCTAAGAAAGATCTTGTTTTGAATTTTTCTAATGTTAGACCCATCACTCTCTACAACACTATCTATAAGATTTTAAAAAAAAAAAACTATTGCTAAGAGGCTAAAACAATTCCTTCTATCATTTCTCTAAAACAAGGGGTTTTGTTCAAGGTCACAAACCATTGATGGTATTGTTATTGTATAGGAAGCTATTCACTCTATGCATGTTAATAGGAAAAGTTCTATGTTCATCAAGCTTGATTTTTCTACGGCTTATGACAAGGTCTACTGGAAATTCCTAGAAGATGTCTTACATGCCTTTGGTTTTGGTGATAATTAGATTCAATAGGCCATGGCTTATTGTATCTCTCCATCTTTTCCTATGATTATAAATGATTCTTCTTCTACTATTTTTCACTTTGAAAAGAGGTTTTCTTTAAGGTGATCCTCTCTCCATATCCTTTCTCATTCTGGGGGAAGGACTTGGTAGGTTTTTAAAGTACCTCAAGTGTTCTAGCTCTATTTATGGATTTCACATTGTGCAAGGTATGGATCCACTTTTCCATCTTCAGTTTGTGGATGACACTTGTTTGATGAGCAATGTCACTCTTGAGGAAGCTATGGCTCTTAGGCGAGCTCTTGAAATTTATATTAGTGCATCTAGTCAACTCTTGAATGAACAAAAGTCTCAAGTTTTCTTCTTCCATACTGACCCTTCAATCTTCCAGAGCAAACTGTGAATATTCTTCATTTCCAAGTTGCTTCTCCTCCTTTCAAATATTTGGGTATCCTTATTTCTCCTACTTGCCTTCAGAAAAATGACTAGAATATTATTTTGGTTTTTGTTTAGCATTGTATTAGTCATTGGATACACATATACCTTTCTTTGGTTGGTTGTATAGTCCTTAAAGTTGTGATTCAAGCTCTCTTGGTTTATAGATTTATGGCTCTTGTGGATCCAAAAGGAATCATTCATGATTGGGACTTTAAGATGAGACAATTTCTTTGGGAAGAAAATTTAGAGAAAAGGAAATGACATTTGGTTAATTGGGATACTATTTGTTATCCTAAAGAGAGATGTGGTTTAGGTATGAGATCTTCCCTTCTTAATAATATAGCTCTTGCTATAAAATTATATTAGAGATGGTGTGTGAAGGAACATGCTTTATAAGGGAGAATTCTTAAGCTCGAGTACTTGAATTTGGAGAATCATTCTTCATCCCTAGGATGCTAACCCTTGGCAGAGGTTCTCAAATATGGAAAGTAATGAAGTTGGGTAGTAGTTTGATTAAATCTGGCCTTTTTTGGATTGTGGGGATGAGTGACCTTGCTCTTTTCTAGGATGATGCATGGAATCAACATATCCCTCTTTGTGTGGAATTTCCTAATCTCCTAGAGTTAAAATATAAATGTATTAAACTTGGTTGGAGTTAGGTTTCTAATTTTTAGTATGCGATCATTGTAGCATGTCTTCTCATATTACCTAGATTTACACACTGAATTTACTAGAAAAATTACATAATCAAATAAATAAAAAAGCATATCTTTTCTAAATATTTTCAAACTAAAAATTACAACATATTCAAAGATAACATTCTAGTGAAATCTTTCACTTTTACAAATACAATATCTTACACTCATGGCAATAATTAAATGAATATACTGCATCTAGAGTTTTGATATCTGTCTTTTTAAGTCTTGGCTTGTCATCTACTTGGGAAGGAGAGAATCATCTGAGTGCTTTTCCTCCAACCATAGATCGACAGTCCCCCACACACCTTCCTCCCTAGAAGTGGCCCTGCCCTTCACAAAGGGAATAGATATAAGAACCAACAGGTTTGCCATTTGAGTTTCTAGTTTTGTGTCCGACATAACCAACATGGTCATACAACTATAGATCCCCTCTAACTAAGTATGACTCTACTGGATGGTTATGCAAGTCTGGAACACAGTGAACTGACTAATGCATGCAAAGACAAATGCATTACTTTGGCCAAAGATTTATTATAAATAGACATTTTGCAATGAATGTAGTCTATTGTTTATGCACTTCTAACTTGACTTAGAAGCTATCTCATCCTACAGTGATTTTAGTTTGACCTATTCTGGTCATGGGGTGACATAATTAAACTTCCCTCTTAGTTTACCTAACTTGGACTTCTAACTCCATTTTCTGGAGTACATTACCAAAGATGGTTTAGGTTGAGGTCTCAATCCCTTGAAAAGGTTTCTTGTTGCATCTGCAACATGGAATCTGTGACTCCCTGGCACTCTATTCCTTATTTCAAAAGTTTATATGTTCTTGGTTTTCAATATCAAGAAATTAGTTTTGGTCTATAACTTCATGAGTTTGGCTAAGGTATTTAACTTGATTCAAGGATTTTCATCTAATCCTTATTGACTATAAACATATCCTATTCAAGTTGACAATATAATTGTAAGAAGAATTTTACATATACTCAACATGTCTGAGATATACTTAGAGATATATCTTCTCTAATCCCATCATAAAACTAACATTTAAAGTCTAGTCACATGTAGGTAAAAGAATACCTCGACGTTCCTTTAAATAATCTCATGTCTAAGTTAGACTATTTAACCCTTATCAACTTTCTTTTCCCCGTAAAATGAAAAACATGTTTTCTATCTCCGTATAGAAAAACTATCACTAAATTATTAGCACAGTTTGATATCAATAATAGAAGAGGAATAATGTATTAGTTTTGAGCTAATAACTTTCTTTCAACTACTAACTTTGGTCAAAGATAAGTTATACTCTGGTGCACACTTTCTTGCACTCAAGTATCACATATGCTCGATAATTATAGAACAAGGTTATATCACGGTGCCCAGTGATGGATATTATCAATCAGGATATCACAAAATAAAAAGAAGATATATCTTTAAATCTTAATGCTAGTCACAAACTGGACTTCATAAAAAAACAACTTTTAATCATTAATTTTATGTCTCAACGACTTGCTCTAAAGGCTCAAGATTTAGTTTAACAAAAACTCCACTATTTCTCTTTCATCTACCTGAGTAGCACCTTTCAGCTAGCTCCACCAACCATAGTTGGGTCTACCTATTTTGAACTCAGCATGCACTAAGAAATGATTACCAATTTTTATTCCTAACGCTAATACATTGCAGAGAATGATTACCAGTTTGTTCCAAGAGTCAACCTGGTCTTTAACTAGACACAATCCACTAATATTCATAGAAGATGATAAGTCACCATCTATATTAACTCTTAAAATAATTTAGAGTAATGACCACCTTAGGTGCCTTAAGCATGATAACCATGCAACCATGATAATAGTAATAAGGACGTCGACTTAACATAAAGACGTCACAGCTCGATCTCTCAAGCTCTCAAGAGACTTCAAAGTCCTTGGTGTATTTATAAACATGGCAATAAGCTTTATTTTCTACCAACATGCGCTCATTGATAACATAGTTGTATGACTAAATATATTAACAACAATGACTGGTCTTTATCTAAGCAGATATAAGGAACAATAACACATACTTACAATCTTACCTTCATATTGATAACGTATTTTGTATTCCTCCATAGTGGATGTCATTTGTGATATGAAATTTTTCTTACGTTCTTGTTCTGTGGTGCCTCCACTTTCTATCTCCCCATACTCTCGAACCCTTTCTCTGCTAAAAGCTTTCTTGTTTTCTCACTTCTCTACCTATGGTTATTATCTTTCTTTTCTATCAAGTGGGCTTTTTTTTACAAGACCACCTAACCTCGCAGGAGTAACCACCCACTAACCTATAAAATCTCTCAAGAGGAGCATGCAATGATAGTCACTCCTTATTTGCAAGACTCACTCCTACACTTCAACAACATTCTCTCCACTTTCTCCACATTTCGTGGAGTACATAGTCATGCTCAAAACACAAGTGTAGTGGTCTCCACGGTTTAAGTTAGTCGTGGAAAGATATGGTTCAAATCTAAAACATACAATTCCACTTATACATTATGTATATATCAATATACATATAATAGTAAATAAAATCCTATATTGATGCAATTGTTGCAATACCAAAGTATGGTGTTGTATTATTCATACAACAAGACTCAAGTAATGGATTGAGGTCTTCTTCTCCCTCACACCCTAAACTGACATCAAAAGATTAAATCCACACTCACAGGAAAATATATCAAAAAGTTTCGACGAAGGAACATGGTTAAATTTTAACCTCAAAGTATTTCCTAAATATCTCTTGACCAAATTGGTGAAGTTTTGACGTCGGAATCCTTTCCTTACCAACAAATCGACAATGGTCGAATAGAGATTAACTTAACAAGGAAAGTTAACTATTACATACCCCGTCTCGAGAAGGTTCACTAAATACATGACTTGGAACTGAAATGGCAAAAACCATCTTTTCCAACATCTATTTCCTTCTCTCCGATGATGCTCTCCTTCCATTCTTGGAGGTGGAAATATATTTCCTAGTTACACTCACAATCATACAACTATGATCAATATATCATCAATAAATCATTATACATCAAAATTAAATAATCTCAAATTCATTCAATCACATGTCAAATTCAATGCGTTAATCATAATTCATAAAATCAATGATTTATCCTGACATTTTTCCTAAATGTCAAATTATTAATCTATGATAACTTATCCACTTCATCACATGAAAGTAAAAGTAAAACATAGTCAAAATTTGGGGATGTAACAATCATGTAGGATGGGGTGATAATTTGGAAATGAAAACCTAAATATCTTTGGCTAGGTCAACAATTCCCTCACCTAATTGACTAATTAGCTTATATTTTAGCATCCTAGAAGGTCTCTTTAGGTAGACATTTAGATTTCCTTGGATGGGGTTTGAAAGGTTTTGGGATCTACACAATGCAAACTAGCTATAATACTCTTTTGGCAAAAAACCTGGAAGCTAAGAACTCTAAGATTTGGAAAAGGGTCTGACATCCTAAATGGCAGCCTAAGGTTAATGCTTTCATGTGGCTTGCAACTTTAGATAAATTTCTTCATCAAAATAATCTTCAGAAACAAGGGTTTGTTGGTCTAAATAGATGTATCCTATGCCTTCAACTTGAAGAGTCTAGAATACATCTTCTTTTAGCTTGCCCCTTTGCCACTTTCCTTCATTTTTTATGGTGTGACTTATTGGGAATTTCATGGAATAGTTATGAGTCTATCGAATATTTTCATGTGAATTAGCCACGACCTTCTTTGAAGCTCAAAGCTCTTAATCTATTGCATTGTAGTGCCCAACCATATGTAACTCTCACCAGGTCCTATTATTTTCTTATGGTTAGATTAAAAGATATATTGAGTTGATTATTATATGATGTAATTGCAAGATGGATATGTGCCTTGCTAGATTACACATCCTCATTGGTTGATATGTGTTTCTTTAGCTATGATCTCTATTGTTAGATTTGATGCTTTGCCTTAAGTGTGATGTATTTATATAGGTGTTTGACAAATGGATGGATGTGGAGGAGAAGACAAGGATTTACTTGACCATCTCACTTTACCTAGTTCTAGTGGTTGAGTTATTGACCCTGTGTTTCTCTTGTGGTATGTTGGTTGCTTAACCCATCCTATTCAGTTGTGAATAGAATGATGTTTCCGATGTCTATTCAATTTGCCTCTAATTTGAATCTTTTATGATTATGGATCCTTGTGTTGTGATTAAACATGTAAAGTGTGAATGAGTTCTTTGTGTGTGTTTCTTTTAGCTCTTCACATTATATTTTAATTTATCTTGAAAAGCATGTTTCTCAAGTTTTTAGAATATTTTAATAGTTGGGCTGAAAATGATTAATTTTACCTCAGCAAAAAAGTTTATTGTGTTATTTTATTCTAGTGGTAGAAAATTAAAGCAAAGTTAATTTTTTCTTCGAAATGAATAATTTGCATTTAAAAGCTAGAATTGTATTTTAATAGAAATTCCATTGGTTTTTGGAAATTATTAAATGTGATTGCATTATGTTGCTATTGCCTTGTGGAATTCATTGCATTCATTAATTGTTTAAAATTGCCTATTCTCTCAAGTCAGTTTTTGAAAGATATTTGCGAAATTAGAAAAAGAAATGAAAAAGGGCTTTTGGAGCATATAAGCAAAATAAAGTTCTATTTTCATTATGCTTTGTATTTTCTTTCTCCCCCTTCTTCTCTTTTTGAAAGAAAATTCATGGAGGTGGCTACACTTGGATTCTTCTTGTGTTTGGGAGTTCATTGGATTGGGTTTGAAATTGCTTTAATGTAGGAAGGAATTCTTGTTGCATTTGCGCCTCTCTAGAAGATATTTTTCCATTTAATAGCTTTCTTGAGAAAATATAATTTTCTTGTGGTTTCATGCTTTTTTAAATTTAAATTTTGCATTTACCATGCCCAAAATAGGTGGATGCATATGGTCTCCTCAATGTAGGAATGAATAGAGTTGATTTGATGCAAATATGAGTAGATTTAATTTGGTTTTGAATTACATTTAAATTATTTTTGAAAATGCAAGAGAGATGCCAAGTTATGACAAAATTTTCCTAGAATGGTTTGTGGGTAGGAAAGATTTAATTTGAGTTGAAAAGAGTGTTGTTGTGCATGTTAGGACCACAAAGGTATTCTCAATTTTTGGAAATTTTGTGTATTTTAGGAAATTGAACTTTCGGTATTCTTGAGGGATGTCTCCAATGGTGGATTTGGGGATTTTATAATTTTGCCTCTTAGAAAAAAAGAAAATTGTGTTTAAAACCTTAGTTTTTATTATTAATTTGTGAAATGAAAAGTCACATGCAGGGAATATGATTCCCTACCTTATGAACATGAGTGTCACATGTTTTGACCTCATTTTCTGTGCTTTAACTTTTTGGTCAAAGTTGACCTTTTTATAGGCCTTATGGTAGAATTGTATATTTCTACCCTTGTGGACATGAGTGTTACATGTTTTGACCTCATCTCTCCATGTTTTAACCTTTTTGGTTAAAGCCAACTTTTTGGTCAATGTTGAATTTCAGACTTAAGAATGGATACCTAGTCTTCTTGTGGGTTATTGGTAGAAGGCCATAACCCCCTTTCATCATTTTTTTTATCTTGATGATTGTATGTATGTTATTCGATGTGATGATGTCATACCTTGTTTTCCATGCTATTTCCTTTAGAGAAAATGATGTTTTAACATGCATTAATGGATGAATTGTATTGTGGCTTTAGGGTGTTTTCCCTTCTCTTCTCAAATGCATTGAAATGGAATGGTTAGTGTTGATGAATAGAAAAGGACATGTATGAGTTTAAAAGTATTGATGCTTCTTGTGTTAAACTTGTTCCCTTCTTCTACTTGGTTGGGTCATGGGTAACCCTATGGTGAATTATGCATTGGATCATGTGATGTGTGCATTCATGTGTGGGTGTGCATTGAATTCTATTAGTTTATTGATCCCTGTGGCATTTCTGTTCGATGTGTGTGAAACCCATGTTCAACCCTTGTGTGGATTACCTTGGTGTCTTGTTTGAGACCCTTGTTGTGTGTGAGTTTGGTCGTGTTAGAAGTGCATCCTTGATATTCTCTCTTCATAGCTTGGGGGTTTCCTAGAGTGGCATATACATCTATTGTGCTTGATGATGGCAATATGGTTGAGATGTGGGTAACATTTCCCATTGGTCCAATTGTGAAGATCTCACAGGAGTTGGATGGTTTCCTTGTTCATTATTTGCATTATGATCACATTGTATCTTGTGCCTATTGGAACACTTTGGAGGTGATTTATTAATATTGTAATATTATTCTTTGTGTAATTTAATTATTTAAGTGTGATAGTTCCATGTTTGGGAAGTAGCCTCCATCATGTAATTATATTATGTTACCTTTTGGTTGAGATTTGATCCTTGTTTTAGAAGGAAATTTTCATGTTGTGAATGTTGTCTTAGTTGTTAAATGATTAAATTAGGATGTTGGAGTCCTCCTTTGTATATTATATTATTTTTCTATGTTATGTTTTTGAGTTGGGTTGCATTGTGCCCACTTAATGGATGAGATCTCCATCTTTGTATTTGGCCCATCTCAATGTTGGTGTTGAATGAGCATGGCATTCTGTATGGTATTTCTCATATTTTGCATGTATGTTAGTATGAATTAGGAGATGTATTTTATCTATATTTGAATTGTGTTCTTGCTTGAGATGGTTAGTTAGCTTGTTGATTCATGGTTAGTAATTGGATGCTATGCGATTGGATCCATGTTGGATGTTTTGTCCCTATGAGGCTTCGTGATCGATCCTCCTTTTGGCTTGTTGGTCGTTTGTCGACATTTCTTGGCTTGTTGTCTATTTGTCAATGTTGGTTGTTCTTGTCAAGTAGAGAAGTGTGTGTCCTTGTGTCCACCTTCTCTCTTATGCCTTTAGTGCCATTGTTTGGTGGTTTTCGTGCTTTAGTGTGCAATTGTAACATGTGAGTGTTACAATTGCATCACAAAAAAAATGTCCATCCAACGTTTATTTGTTAATGTCTTGAGCGTAAGCTTGGGGCATTACATACATGATATTGGTCCTAGTATGATCTGCCAGAATATTTGGTGGGAATGTAGTCAAATAATTTTCAATGGTACAACTAGGCATATAAGTCTAGTTTGGGGTAGAATAATGGCTAATTTGAAAGAAACCTATCAAGTTTGGATTCAAGATTATCAAGTGAGTTTATTCTTGTAGCTTCTCCCGTTTCTGCCTCTTCCTATAATAGTCCTTGAGATTATCAACTTACTATATGAGAACATCCTCCTCCAAGCTTAGTTTTAAAATTAATGTTGATATAGCTTCAAAAAACAATCTTGGAAATGTTAGCATGGGAGGTGTCTGTCTTGTCATGATCATAACGGTAAGGTTAAGTTTTGGTTTGCCGATAGTCTTAATGTTAGTTCTAACAACTTTGTTGAGGCTATGTCCATTCACCTTTATTAGAACAACCTATATATATTTACACCTTTATGTTAAAAAGCTTTGTAATGTTCATTAAAACAAAGAAACTGAGAGTGAGTGTCGTTTAAGGTGCTCACCTTTGTGCCCTTCTTATAAACAAGGTCGAAAGGAAATTTTCACTTGCTCCTCTTACAACCATGGCCTCCCGTCACAACTTACAATCGTATAAATAAGGATGAGCTGGCTGTTATGGACCTCTAGAAGATGATAAGCTATTTGTATCAAAGATAACAAAAGTAAGAGAAGAGAACAGATAATAGTGTTGGAAAGTCGTGAATCATGGCTCTTGCAACAAAGCTCCTGTCATCATATCGGTCTTCCTATTCACAGGGTTCCCCTTCTTTATGTTCAGAACGTTCCCCTTTCGCAACATCTTTCAAGGTATGCCATTCTTGACATGAGTTGTCGCATTAGGAAATGAACTGTTCAATATCCAGTCGTTTAATTTCAATTTATTTTGATATTCATAGAGCATGGGACAAAAAATCCAAATTGATCAAATATGCTGAAATTCACCATAAAAACGAAGTCCCGACTGTTTGGTGGCTTGTAAGGTAGTGAATCAAAATGCAAAGTCAGCCCAAACACCAAATGTGCCCTTTTTCAGTTTTAGAATACCCAATGCTGAAATTGCCCTCAAATCCACGTCCCAAATGTTCAAACTGCTTCTCACTTTAGGGGTACCCAAATTCCCTATTTGTCATTAAAACCAAATTTTCAGGGTGCCCAAACTGCCCTCAAATCACAGTTTGAGAGTGCTCAAATTCTGTAACTGTCTAAAATGACAATTACAGAGTGCCCAAATACCTAAAATGCCCTTCAGTTGCAGTCTGAAGTGGCCAAACTACCTAGCTGTATCAAAAATCACAATTTCAATGCCCAAATGACCTGAGTGCCCTTAAATCACAGTTTGAGAGTGATTACATTCCTTAACTACACCTCAGACCACGGCTAGGATGCCGAAATGCTCAAACTTCCCTTGAATCACAGTTTGAGAGTGCCTAAATTCCTTGTGTGTCTCTAAACCACATTTCAGAGTGCCCAAACGCACAAGCTGTCTCATATAATCTCTTTCTCATTTTGTGTGGGGTGTTGTATATCGTGTAAATAATCTTGCATGGATAACAACTGTGTGAAAGAGGTGATTTAGAAGGCATTACCTGCACCTTGGGTTTTGACAATCCGGAAGTAGGCTTTGGGGTGTAAGTCCCCAAGTTAAATTTACAATCTATTTAATACATTGGCAGGTTAATCTACAAGCTGTTTAATATAGTGACATATCTGTTTCATATAGTGGCGGTAAATTATGGTTTGAGACTGCCCAAATTCCCTGACTGTCTCTCAAATCACAATTAGATGCCGAAATGCATAAACTTCCCTTAAATCACAGTTTGAAAGTGCCCAAATTCCTTGTGTGTCTCTAAATCACATATTCACAATGCCCAAGCATACAAGCTGTCTCTTATAATCTATCTCTCATTTTGTTTGGGATGGTGTATATCATGTAAATAAGATTGCATGGATAACAACTGTGAGAAAGAGGTGATTTAGAAGGCATTACTACACCTAGGGTATTGACAAACCTTAAACAAATTTTGGGATGTAAAACCCCAAATTAATTTACATTCTATTTAATACATGCAGGTTAATTGACAAGCTGTTTAATACAACAGTGTATACATTTCATAGGGTGTTATTTGGCATTAATAATCTCTCGTGCACAGTTTGGGAGAACCCAAACTTCTCTTAAATCACAGATTCAGACTGCCCAAACGCCTTGTCTTAGAAACCAATATTTGAGAGTGGCCGCATTTTGATTTTTTCTTGAAACCTGTATTTCAGATTTCTTAGATCCCTAAACTCCTTAAAACCTCAATTTTAAAATTGTCAGCACTGTCATAAAATCCAAATATCAGGCTGGGAAATTTTACAGACTGCATCAGATTGTCCTTAAACCACAATTTCAAAGTGCCACAGCCCCTACATTGCATTCAAACCATAATTTCAAAAGGACCACATGCTCAGGCTTCCTCAAAACCACAGTCTTAGCTTATCTGAATCGTCAAACCTCAACTTTTCTTAGAACTATAACTGCAAATTGTTCAATTTCCTAAACTGCACTGAAAACTTATATTTGAGAGTGTTGAATTGTCTATGCTACCCTCAAGCAACAAATGTTAGGTGCCCAGATGTCGTGGATAATTTAATGGTTCATCTTTTTATGATTCAATATGATCTTTGATATAGGTGAATAGAGGAGTACGTGTAACTTGTAAGAAGAAGGACATTCATCCACAGTACTATCCTCAGGCTAAGGTGTACTGCAATGGAGAGGAGGTAATGGTTACTGGAGGAACCCAACCTAAGTATGTGGTTGATATCTGGTCAGGCAACCATCCCTTTTACCAGGGTAACAAGGCACCTGTTGTAGTAAATGATCGTGTGGAACAATTCAAGAGGCGCTATGGTGTCTCTATTCTTAGTGAAGTTCCAGTACTCACAAAGGGTGAGATTATTTGGGAGAAGAAAAAGTCTACAAAAAAGGCGAAGAAGTGATCAAGATCTAGTTATGCCGATGACGTGTGTTGTATCTATCCATAACTTTGTATCCTTTCCTATTTAATTTAATTTTAAAGATGGTTTATAACATAAAAAACATTGAAGATTTATGGTGCCTAATGATTTCAGTTGGGTGTGGGAAGATGGCTTAGACAAGCAAGATACACTGTTGCTAGCATTTCTTAATGTTGTTTTCTATTATGTTTCAAGCAGAAATGAAATCTGTTGTATGTTTGAAATTGGCCGACAATTAGAGAAGCGAACTAAAGGGTTTTGTTGATTGCTTTGTATCTCTTGAAACTTTTGTGATTATATGGTTATTTGTAGGTGGTTTCTTTGCTGTCTGCTATGAGACCTGAGGGGAATAGTGATACTAAAGACTTGTAAACTGTGGTGTCATGGAAGTAAACCAGTTTAAATGTTAAGAGTTATTACCTATCCATTCTACCATTTGTGTGAATTCTTATAAAGAGATAAAGTGGATCATTGAACTATATATTGCATAAGCCTATTTTGTGATAGTTTTTCTTGAAGGTTTAGAAGTGTCTAAATGAAGTTTTGCCAAGTTTTTTACCTAATTCTTACAGGTTTGTGTTATGAGAACGAACTTTAATTATCTGCTATTTCAAAGAAAATGTTCTTTGAACAAATCTAGTTTATTTTGGCAGCATTCACAATTTTGCTGTATGGAAGAAAAATATGATGCTTTTTAAATTGGTTAGAGGGAGACATCAACCTGTGCAGTTTACGATCTTTTCCCTGTGTAAATGCAGAATCTTATTTGTTAACAAAGTCTGATGTTTCATGCTTGTTACTATTGCAATCAATATTTGGGGCATTGGATAGCCAAAAAGAGCAGGACAGATTCCAGATGTATGGTTCTCAAGGTTTGGTTAATGTGTCCTACTAATCTTTTCCTTGCAAATCCTTTGTCACACCTGAGCCAATGATAACGTGTCTGCAAAATTGATGGTTGCTGAATTTACAGTCATCTGGTTGAATGGCGAGTGAAATCAGGAGACTACTGATATGGTTTTGTGGAAACTCGTTCCTCTTACCATTTTGGGATAGGTTGTTAATTGGTACGAAGCATCGGGTTCTTAAAAAGTTGGATTCAGATAACAAAAACTTCTCCATCATTTTATAGGCCACCTGAGAAGAATAAAAGGGAAAAGTAATAATAAATGTGTCCAACAGCTAAAATAATAAAGTTATATCCACAATCCCAATCTTTCCCTCGAAGGAAATCAGGACTCCTGTAGTTTTGAAATTTTTATCAAACTTAGCCATTTGCATTGATCAGCAGTAGAGAATTAGGTATCAAACAGGATTCTCAAATAGTGGATGATTCACCTGTCTATTTAGCTTCCATCTTTGGCTCAGTCAGATTGGAGGCTTATATTGGCTGATGAGAAAGACCTGCATTTTTTCTTTACTTGTCACTGCACCATCTGCGAAGATATCCAAGTACAGAATGGTGCCTTAAAACAGATCTGTATTAGTTCAGGAGAAAACCAAATAACAGCTCCAGGCTCACTCCTATCAGGTCCAGATGGAGTCAAATTGCTGCCTCTCAAGTGAACAGACCCCAGAGTACTTGTAAACTATGTTTTTAATAGCCCAATTCTGAGGATAATTGCTTCATTCTACACTTTATTATGAGATCAATGAACAGTAGCGTTGCTTGTTTAGAGATTCAGAAGTGCACCGAAGAGCTCATATGATATACAAGGATTGGACACCTTGACAATTTCATACCATACAAGAACTAGAGGTGCCCGGATCTACTACTCACCAGATGGTTCAGTTTTGGCAGAAAATCCTTATCTCCATATCCTGCCACTGGTAGCACCATGGTTATCACTTCATGTATTTGATTTGGAATGAACAATACCACAAGAGAACTCTGAACATGTGATCAATTTGAATCTATTAGATTGAATGAGTAGGCAGCATGGACCTCACGCAAATATTAGCACAAATCCCATCATCAAATTCTTGAGTCTCGAATAGGCACAACTTTTAGCAAATCGTGAAGTCCTCTTTGCATCTTGGGCTTCTGAGCATCTTTTTTGGTGCCCTTTTTGGCTTTTGTCTTATTATTTTTCATGACCAGGGTTACCTCTGCTCTGCTGTGATCTGTTCTTTTTATTCTCATGTTATGATCTGTTCTTTGGACGGAGATGCAGTTCCCTTGGTTATTTTTGACCCCTAGTGCACAGAATTAATTAAATTAAAAAATATTCTTAACAACTGGCATTATAACAGTGTTAAGGACACATTCTATTTTTGAAAATACTAGACGATCAAATTCACTAAAGCAAAAGACAAGACATTCTTTGTTTATGGGCCGATATGATAATATTACCCCCGCCTTAACTTAAACTGACTCTGTATTCATTGGAGGCATAAATGTATTAAGTTTTAACCATAACTAGTTACTCAAGATCAAAAGAATGAAAAGTAAGTGTTTAGAACTTCACACACAGTTTGAACACTGGAGGATAGTGATAAAATGTAAATGGCTTATGAGAAAGCACACCAATCAACACGATGAAATTCCTCTCATGTTATTCCAATCATTAACTGTGTTGGTGCCAATCTAGAGGAGCAGCACTTACACAAATATCTGTAAGAAGATTATTATGCTTTCTACACAGTGAATGTACGCTAATCTTATGTACATGTAAAAGTGGTAAATAATTGTCATTTTTTAAGAGGGAAAAAATTGTATATGACCATTGAACTAAGCTGCACACCTCTTGTCCCCAAGGCTGATATGTATTGTGCAAGATTTATATAAAGTGCAGGTCTTAGGCTCATAAATATGTATTTTATCTTATGTAATCACTGCTAATCACTATAACTTTAATAATTGTTTTTGGGATGCTATAAGTATTTTGCAACTAGCAGAAAACAGACAAGGCTAATATACAATGAAAGTCCTTCAAGAGGCTCAAATAACTGTTGTACGATGTATATGTGCACAAGAAGCTATCTGGAATGAATCAAACACCTTAATATGCCCGGTTATTTACAATATTGCCATGAAAATAGGCTGACAGCAAACTATACAATTTCATCTACTTTGGAGTACATATAACATTCACTCTTTAGAGTTATCTCTTGAACATGAAATTTTTTGTAGTATGAGATAAGCTTAAGAAATCCCATTTAATCAAACGCAATGAAGTTGATGAGGAAAGTAATATTACACCTAATTACGAAGACGGTAAAGAGCAACAGCAACATGGACCAATTAGACATACCTCAACTCGGAATACATTGGGGTTGTTGGACCTTTAAAGGATTAGCCATGAGTCAATGTATGTGTGTACAACTCCAAATTCTAAATTAATGCTAGTACCTCACGAAGTTGAGGTATTTAGGTATCTTGACTTCAGCCAATATTACATTTTGTACAAGTAATACATGTGTCTCAAAGGGAAAATAGTCGTAAATTGTTTTTAAATCTAATTTGCCATCAATGTTTAAGCAGCTCTAGTGATTTCGTCTAATAGGCCTAGAGGATTACTCTTATAATTTGTAACATAGTTACCCAAAGTGAAGATTTATACACTATAATTGCATGGTACATTTTCCTCTGATGTTCATGAAGTTTTACAAAGTCAGCAGATTTGGATAATGCTAATTAACAAAGATTTCAAAAGTCGAATACCATGAAGAAGAATGTTTTGTTTTGAGCCATTGTTTTGTTTAATTGGATTATTCTATTGTTTTTATTAATTAGTTCTTATTACTTGTAGCTCTTGGAGTTCTTTTGACATTGCCACTAGCTATTCTAACTCTTTATATGAGTTGCATTCAACTACTATGCTCATTGCTCATTCATAAACAAAAAAATTTCTTCTCTTCTTTTTTAGTGATGCCTTTTAAGGACCATTGTAACCAAATAGGTTTAAAAAGAGTTCATTTGTTTTGGATCAAATTGAAGCCTAATTTCTTTATTGATTGAAGATTGAAGTCGACTAGTGATTAGGACTTGATTTGCCAGGCCTAAGATTCAAGACTATTCAGTTTCCCTATTTGACACACATTCATGCATGTCCCTCGCAACATTCAACCAGTCCAAAATAATGTTGTAAATGTCCAAGATAAGAACTGGGTTGCACACTCAGCTTTCTACTTGCTAGATTGTTTCCTCTTGAAAACCGGATACACTTGAAACTGATGTAGAAGCATCCAGTGGTGTAAGGGCAATCTTGCATCCCCCCAAAAAAGATGTGTTTCAAAATTGTTGATGTTCTTTCCATTTTTTTTCAAAATTTGTGGATCTGGTTTCATAATCGCTTGAATAATGATGTAGAGCTTTCAGTTTTTTTCAACTGTTAAAAATAGTAACCTGCTATTTTTAGAAAGTTTGCATTTGGGCACGAAATGAAGTGAAATTTTACAGGGAGTTCCATAATTGAAAAATAAGACCTTTGGCGAAGGAATCATGCAAAGATCATTTGCGAGCTAAAAGATATTAAAGTTTTCGTTTCCCGAAAAATACCTAAAAAATATTCAAACTCGGTTTGAGGCACTAAACGGCCCCGTACGGGCCCGAAAATGGCCGGAACTGGCAGAGTTGGTTTTTAGTGTGTAGAGCACTCTGCGAGCTTTTCGACGCATAAAACGGTTCGTCAATCGGACACCCGGATCAAAAGTTATGGCTCCTGGAAGTTGACCTATTTTTGGAGGGAGAAGCAAATTTCGGAATTAGGTTGTTGGCCGCTAAAAAGGCTATTAATAACCATTTTTGGGAAGCTTGGGCAGTAGTAGAGTTAAGGGGGGAAGTGTAGAGTCAAGAATAGGCAGGAAAATAGAAACCCTAGCTGATTTGGGGTTACAGAAGGCAGATGATTCTAGAGTCTGGGAATAAGAAGCTGTAATGTGTTGCAACCTGTGGAGGGTTGATTCTTTTGATTGTATTTGAGCTTCTGTAATGTAATAAGTTGTCCAAATCAATAAAGAAAGTTCTATTTTCTGTGTGCAATTTCTGTTGTGTGTTTTATGATTTACCCCCTTCATCAAGTGGTATCAGAGCAAGGTTTCCTGAGTGTGTAAACAGATTGCCGGCCGTGAGGTAGTTTACACCAAGACCTGAGGTTGTGGGTTTGCTGTGGAGATCAAAATGCCTCCACGAAGAAATTGTATTGGGAGGAATGTTTTGACGGAAAAGGGTTTTAGAGCCCTACAAAGGCAAATCGATGCATTGCAAAAGGAGCTACGAAAAACGTTTGATCCGAGAACAAGAGAAGAAAGCAAAGATGAAGCTGAAGAAGAGCTATCTGAGGAAGAACAAGAAGCTGCAGGAGATCCTGCATAAGTTAGGTTGTTGAGGGCCATTTCTAAGATTGGAAAAAGGCCCAGGATCGAAGTTTCTACATATTCTGGAGATTTGAATCCGGAATAGCTTATTGATTGGATCAATGACATGGATGAATATTTTTAGTATGAAGATGTGGAAGATCCAGATCGGGTCAAGTTTGCAAAAACAAAATTGTAGGGGCATGCCAATATTTGGTGGAAGGAGGTCCAGTTAGAGAGGAATAGAAGAGGAAAAGGAAAGATCACTAGATGGGATCGAATGGTGGAGAAACTGAAGAAGCAGTTCATTCCTGTGGACTATGAGATGGAGTTGTTGAAGAAGTTGCAAGGATTGAAGCAAGGCAACAAGTCTGTTAAGGAGTATACAGAGGAGTTTTATAAAATTACTATCAGGATAGGTCATGCAGAGCCCAACAAAGAGAAGGTAGCCCATTACATTAATGGGTTGAGGCCGAGCATTCAAGAGGAGCTGAACCTGGTCAGAATGACCACCATAGAAGATGCGTACTAGTTTTCCCTAAAGGTGGAAGAGAAGCCGAATAAAAGATTTGATAGCAAGCAAAGGGGAAGAGGTCAAGGCAGAAGGACTGATGGAAGATCCTATGGAGGCCGAAATGAAGATTCAAAGAAAAGTGCAGAAGCCGGCACCAGTCGAATTCAGAGAGGAGATAATGCCTACTGCCCTCGTGACCAGAACAATGGTGAGCAAAGAGGAAGAGGAAGAGGTAGACCTGGGCAAGGACCTGGAAGAGGAGGTTTCAGAGGAACCTGTTTCCAATGTGGAGAAGAAGGGCATCGAGCATATGAGTGTCCACAACATCAAGGAAGGACGAATATAAGACCTGAAGGTAATGCACGAGTTGCACATGTAGATGAAGATGTGCAATCCGAGCGTTCTGAGGATGCTGAAAGGGGAGAAACCCTAGTGGTTAGAAGAACCTTGTTGAATGAGGAGAAAAAACCAAATCAGAGGAAGAGTTTATTTCACACAAGGTGCAAATGTGAAGGTAAGTGTTGTGATATTATTATTGACAGTGGAAGCACTGATAATCTTGTTTCAGAGGAGATGGTTGACAAGTTGAAGTTGACAAGAATAAAGCATCCACATCCATATCGGATTGCATGGTTGCAGAAGGACCATAGAGTTTTGGTCAATGAGCAATGCTTAGTAAAGTTCAAGATTGGAGACTACCATGATGAGGTGCTATGTATACCAATGGACGCATGTCATATGTTGTTGGGGAGGCCGTGGCAGTATGATAGGAGCGCTGTCCATGATGGCTGCGCAAACACATATTCCCTAACAAAAGATGGAGTTTGTCATAAATTGAAGCCCTTGAAAAAGGTGGAAGAAAAAGTATGTAGTACTGCCAGAATTTGCTTGGTAGATGGTAGAAAATTTTTAGAGGGTATGAAGCATGAGCATCATTATTTTGCATTGATTCCTAAGATTAGTCAAGAGAAATGTGAAGATGTACCAACAAAAGTTTCAGATATGTTGGAAGAATTTTAGGACATTATCTCTGATAATATACCAGAGGGTTTACCACCAGTGAGGAAGATAAGTCATCAAATGGATTTGATACCAGGAGCCAGTTTGCCGAATAAGGCTACCCATAGAATGACTCCAGTAGAGAGTGAAGAGTTGAACGGACAAGTTCAGGAGTTGTTGAAGAAGAGATTGATAAGAGAGAGCCTAAGTCTATGTGCGGTACTTACAGTACTAGCACCAAAGAAAGATGGAGAGTGGAGAATGTGTACAGACTCTCGAACCATCAATAAGATCACAATCAAGTATAGATTTCCATTGCCCAGAATGGATGACATAATGGATTGTTTGAGTGGAGCCAAGTATTTCACGAAGATTAACCTGAAGAGTGGGTATCACCAGATCTGTATAAGAGAAGGAAATGAGTGGAAGACAACTTTCAAGACAAAGGAAGGTTTGTATGAGTGGTTAGTCATGCCATTTGGGCTAACCAATGCACCAAGCACATTCATGCGGCTCATGAATGAGGTATTGAAATAATTTTTGGGAATTTTTGTTATTGTTTATTTGGATGATATTTTGATCTTCAGTAAGACATGGGATGATCATTTGATGCATATCAGAAGAGTTTTAGAGAAGCTAAGAGAAGAGAAGTTATTGATTAATTTGAAGAAATGCAGTTTTGCAAAGGAGTTGGTATACTTGGGATTTGTTATCTCAGAAGAAGGTCTTAAGATGGACCCAGAAAAAGTGAGGGCTATCATTGAATAGCCTACGCCAAGGAGTGCAATGGAGGTACGCTATTTTCATGGTTTGGCAAGTTTTTACAGAAAGTTTATCAAGAATTTTAGTAGCATTTGTGCACCCCTAACTGAGATGATGAGAGGGGATAGAAAAGAGTTTAATTGGACTAAAGGAGTAGATAAGAAATTTGATACATTGAAGTAGAAAGTAGTAGAACAACCTGTTTTGGCACTTCTAGATTTCAGTAAGGTATTTCAGGTAGACTGTGATGCTAGTGGTAGTGATATATGAGCTATTTTGAGCCAAGAAGGTAAGCCCATTGCCTATTTTAGTGAGAAGCTTAATGATGCCAAGAAAAAGTATTTTGTTTATGATCGTGAATTTTATGCAATAGTTCAAGCTTTGAAGAAATGGAGACATTATTTGTTGCCAAAAGAGTTTGTTTTATATACTAATCATCAGGCTTTACAATATCTTAATAGTCAAGGAAAGTTGAACCGAAGGCATTTAAAATGGGTTGAGTTTTTGCAGAGCTATACTTTTATTTTGAAGCACAGGAGTGGGAAGTCCAACAGAGTTGCAAATGCCTTGAGCAGAAGGCAAAATTTGCTGACATAAATGAAGATAGAGGTTGTTGGGTTCGATGAGCTCAAAATTTTGTATCCTGAAGATCTAGATTTTGCAAAGGCCTGGAAAGCTTGTTTGGAACCTGTTACTTTGGACAGGACAAAATGGTTGGATTTCATAATCCAAGATGGCATGTTGTTTAGAGGAAGCCAGTTGTGCATTCCGAGGAGTTTCATGAGAGAGAACTTGATTAAGGAGAAGCATAGTGGAGGATTGGCTGGACACTTTGATCGAGATAAGACCATTGCTATTGTTGGGAAAAATTATTATTGGCCAGTTGTAGTTGGATGTGAGGAAATTGTGCAAAGTTGCAGAGTATGTCAGTGGCGAAAGGAGCAAGTCAGAATATAGGTTTATATCAGCCACTGTGTATATGGAAAAATGGATTAAATCTAAACTAATAAAAACCAAAAATCCTATAACATAAAGAAAACGAATTTAAATAAAAGCCATGACAAATAATCAATGCAATAAAGACTTTTACCGAAATTTGTGTTGTTTCCTTTGGATTGAATGTGGATTGCTCAATGAAGTTGCGAAACCATAGCTGCAACAAGCAAGTGTAGTGCTCAAGAGATCAATGTCAAAAGATCGTGAAGTTGTGCCAAGATCAATGTTAAGAGATCGTAAAGTGGCTCAAGAAGATCTATGTCAAAAGATCGTAAAGTGGCTCAAGAAGATCAATGTCAAAAGATCGTAAAGTGGCTCAAGAAGATCGTAAAGGTGCTCAATCGAATCGTTGTATGCTCAAAGCGCTGTCAAGTATGCCTGAGAATAAAATCGAAGAGAGAGGCTAAATGAAGGAGATGAGGGGGGTTTATATAGATTTCAAGGAAAATCGATCAACGGTCCAGATAATTCAGAAGAATCAATGGAGGAGATAAGTTGAGGAATGTGCAACGAATGAGAAGAAGACATGTGTCTTACTTTCTTTTGCATGAGAGGAGTTATCAAGAATAGAAGAATGAGTTAACTGAAGAAATAAATCAATTAAAAGAATAAAGCAATCAGTTAAGTGATTTAAAACAAGAAGAAGAGATTTGCATGAGAATAGAAGATATTTTGCTTTATTAAATATAGAAATATTTAATTGATGAGCAAGAAAGCTTGAGTTATTTTAGAGATAACTCAAATTAGAAGAAAAAACAATTTAAATAAATAATTGATTTATTTAAATTTAGAGAAGATATTTTGGAAGAAACAATTAAATAATTAGAATTATTTAATTTAGAAGATTTAAAAACAAATTAAATAAATAAATTTATTTAATTGTTGTGCATGATTTTGGAAGAACAAATTTGATTTAATTAAATAATTAAGAATTATTTAATTTTAGATAAGAGGGAATTTGTTGAATTAATTAAATAATTGGATATATTTAATTAATGTGGATTTGATTTTTGGAAGGAGGATAATGATCAAATTAAATAATTAAAATTATTTAATTGTAGAAGAATATAGAGGAATTTGATTTAATTAATTAAATAAAGAGAATTTATTTAATTAATGTCACAATTTTGTGATTTAGAAGAATTTGATGAAAATTAATTAAATAATTAGATTATTTAATTAATGTTGAAATGCAGGTGATTAGGAAGAAATGACGAAATGCAAGTGATGCAGCGACACGGTCATTTTAGGGTGTCTACATTTTGCCCCTCTTTGATGCAATGCAGCATGTAGCGTTGCGTCAAAGAAAATCGATTGTCGAAGACGTGATACAATTTTTTGATGCCCCAGTGTAGGTGGTTGCCCCAGCATAGTTAGTGTAGGGTGCCCCAGCATATGCCCCCTCGAGCGGGAAGACGGGGAAGCGGTAGAAGAACTGTGTTGATGCTCGACTAGAAGATTTGTTGGAGATAGGCGAGGTTGAATAGAAGAAAGTGGAGATAGAAAAGAACATAAGAGAAAGACTGTTGATTGATCTTTGCTGGAAAACAATATAAGGCCATGGAAAAATGGATGGGTAGATGGATGAGCTTGTTGCAACGGTTTCACAAATATTTAAAAAGAGCAATCCTTATTTTTGATATAGCACGTGGATAGTTTGCCACCAAGGTATAAAAGACCAAGGTGCAGTAATATCTGAGTGCGTGGACGTTGACTCTGCAAGCAAGCGGTTTGAACTTAGATCCCCTTAGGCATAATATAACCTTGTTGGAACATGTGAATGAGCCATAGTCTTGAACATAAAATAAACTTCAATACATGTAAATGCAAGAAGAATTATTAATATGTAAGATGCTAGGTCCTAACACACACAAGATAAATAGAATGCTAAGAAAGATACTGAAGATCATTCCTCAAACACGGCACACAGAAAGCAATGACTATGCCCCCAATCCGTACTGCATCGCAACATACCAAGATTATAAATAAATCAAGGTAGCTTTGAATAGGTATAGGAATAGGGAACAAAAGATAAACCATAACACAAATTGACTGACTTACAAAGTAAACATACAGCCAACATATTCTCTTGCCAAAGAGGTTTGCTCAGGATAGATTGGATAGGGAAGATAACAGCCTTATCGTAGGAACTCTGTGTCCGTTAAAGGGGGCTATCTACCTAAAAAGACAATGTCTCACTTGCAGGAAATGCCACATGTTGCAGGAGACGCGTGTGTTGGTCTCGACAATGGAACACTTCGTAGAAGACAAGCTTGTTGATCTAGGGCTTGGTTAAGCGGTACTTAGCTGATGTTGGCAATCGGTATGCAGGACAATAGATGACTCCGGAAGTAGGCCTCTTTGCTTCAGGTTTGCGAAGGACTACTGCTTTGAAAGGATGCGCTAGCTTGCTGCTTGAGTTAGTCAAGTCGAGGCGAATGGATTTTGAAAAACGGAAGACTAGAAGGATGAAATGTTAATGGATTGGGACGGGTGGAGAATGATGGATCGTGTGTGCCTGAGTACTGGATACATCCTTCGTATTCCAGACTGCCTACATACCCTATGTCCACGGGATCAAGGCACACTTACGATGGAAGATGAACGTGATAAATATGTAGTTCTAGATAGAGTGATGAATGGGTCAAGGTGAAAGGAGGGGATCTTATGTACCTGAGTACTGGATACTTCCTTCGTATTCCAGACTGCCTACATACCCATATCCATGGGATCAAGGTACCTCAAGATTGAAATGATGATATGTAGTTCTGGTTATTGTGATGATGTAGAAAAAGGGTGGAGAAGAGGTGATCTTATGTACCTGAGTACTGGAAACATCCTTCGTATTCCAGACTGCCTACATACCCATATCCATGGGATCAAGGTACCTTAAGATTGAAAAGATGATAGTATGTAGTTCTGGTGGAGGTAATGATGTAGAACAAGTGTTGAGAAGATAACAGCCTTATCGTAGGAGCGAAGTGTCCGTTAAAGGGTGTTACCTGTGGAAATGAGACAAGATTGAAGTATGCGCTGCGAACCACGAACAAGGAACCAATCCTAGACCGACGCTAAGGAAAGAGTTGCCCCCATTCTGGTAGAGGAAACTGTAGGGGTGACCGCCGAAGAAGACACCGAAAGACTTGACCTAGGACAAGACAGTGTTAACTGTAGACACAGATCAAGACGTGGGATGACGATGAGGGACACTGACAAATTTCCAAGCTATACTAGGTAGGGAGATGGAAATGCAAACAAAGTCAATGGTTTTATTATGGGTGGATGGATGAATCAGGTTGCGAACTGGACAAGGAGTGGACAGGACTCAATAGACGATGGATGCTGACTCTACGCATAGCGCCTGTTTACCAGGTTTTCACTATGGTACTTATCCAAGGCGCCTGTTTTCCAGGTTTTCACCAGAGGATGGATTTTTTTTGTATTTTTGTATTTTTGATTTTTTTGATTTTTTTGATTTTTGATTTTTGATTTTTTTTATTTTTTTGACTATTTTGATTTTTTTTTGATTTTTTGTGGGAATACTCTGAGGATCAGGCATAGAACTTCTTGAGATGGACACTGTTAAGTGGCTCATCTAGAGGAATGCCGTCAGGTGTAGCTAAAGTATAAGCTCCCGATCCATATGCTGCTGTGACAATGAAGGGACCTAACCAGTTAGGCTCAAACTTGCCCTTCTTCTCTCGATCTGCTTGATTTCTCTGATTCTCCTTAAGTACAAGATCACCAACTTGAAACTGTCTTTCTTTGATCTTTTTGTTGTAATTATGCCGGAGGCGATTTTGATAGACATGGAGATGATTAAGTGCGGCAAGACGCCTCTCATCTAGTAGTTCAAGCTCAGCTAATCTGGAAGTGCGATACTCATCTCCGCCGATCAGGTCCTGCATGGATACTCTGAGTGATGGGATCTCGACCTCTATAGGTAGGATGGCTTCAGAGCCAAAGACCAAGGCATATGGTGTGGCACCAGTGGGTGTTCTGATACTAGTGCGGTAGGCCCATAGGGCGGGATTGAGTTGCAAGTGCCAATCACGACCAGCTTCATTGACTATTTTCTTTAGGATCTTGAGAATGGTTTTATTGGAAGCCTCAGCTTGGCCGTTACTCTGCGGATAGTAGGGAGTTGAAAAGCGATGTTGGATATTGTACTGTATGCATAAGGCACGAACATCTTGGTTCTTGAATGGTCTCCCATTATCAGTGACAATAGCTTGGGGAATACCATACCGGCATATGAGGTAGTTTAGAATAAACTTGGCTATTTGCTTACCGGTGATATAGGTCATAGGAATGGCTTCCACCCACTTCGTGAAATACTCAGTGGCGGTAATGATAAACTTGTGGCCATTTGAGGAGGAAGGGTGGATTTGTCCTACGAGGTCGAGACCCCATTGAGAAAAAGGCCATGGAGTTGTCACAGGTTGTAACTCATGAGCGGGTGCGTGAATCAAATCTCCATGTTGCTGACATTGTAGACACTTCTTAGCAAACTGTACAGCATCTTGCTCTATTGTAGGCCAGTAATAACCTGTTCTGAGTATCTTCTTAGCAAGATTAGGACCGGTAGAATGTGCGCCACAGACACCTTCGTGTATGTCTCGTAAGGTAACTTCGGCTTCTTCCGCGTTAAGACATCGTAAGAGGATACCATCGAGACTCCGGCGATATAGTGTATCACCCAGAATGATGTAACGAGAGGATCGACGGATAAAGGTTTTACGTTGAGTGGATGATAGGTCAGGGGGAAAGGTTTTGTTCTTGAGGTATTCATAGATATCTTCGTACCATGGGGAATTGGGACCAACAAGTTCGCAGATGATTTCAGTAACAGGAACATCGACGGCTGGTATCAACAATTGCTCGATCAAGAATTCACACTTCTGTGTATTTGCAGGCATGTCAATCAGTGACCCTACAGAAGCCATAGAATCCGCAGCTTTATTATGTTCTCTTGGAATTTGCTCAAATGTGATGCTAGAAAAATGTGGTTTGTAGGCATCCACTAGTTGTTTGTAGGGGACCAACTTTTCATCCTTTGTTTGGTATTCATCTGTGACTTGGCGAATGACTAGCTGTGAGTCTCCATATACTTGTAATTCTGTGATATCCCATTGAACTGCTGTATTGAGACCTATAAGGAGTGCTTCATACTCAGCTATGTTGTTGGTGCAAGGGAATGCTAGCCGATATGACTTTGGAATGTAGTCATTCTGAGGTGTAACAAATAAGATGCCAGCTCCTAAGCCATGCTGTGTGTAAGAGCCGTCAAAGTATAACTTCCACATTATGGAGTTAGCAAGAGTGAATAGATTCTCATCAGGAAAGTCTGCGACCATAGGATGTGTATCTTTCATAGGTGCTTCTGCTAGTTGATCCGCGAGGGCTTGTCCTTTGATTGCCTTACGATCTGTGTACTCAATGTCGAACTCACTAAGAATCATAACCCATTTAGCTAGTCTACCTGTGAGAGCTACTTTTGCTAATAGATATTTCAAGGGGTCAATCTTGGCTATCAGATTTGTGTGTTGGTTCAACATGTAATGCCGCAACTTTTGGGAGGCAAACACTACTGCTAGACAAGCCCTTTCCATGGGTGAATAATTGAGCTCATATCCCACCAAGGTTCTACTGATATAGTAAATTGCGTGCTCTCTGCCTGAGTCATCATTTTGTGCTAGCAGGGCCCCTAGGGCCGAATTTGTAGTGGAGATGTACAATATCAAGGGTTTGTCCGCAACTGGTGGGACCAATACAGGAGGTGTAGCTAGATATTCCTTAAGTTGATCAAACGCTGCCTGACACTTGTTGTCCCATCGAAACGAGACATCCTTTCGGAGCAAGTGCTGAAAGGGTTGACATTTATCTGCTAGCTGTGATATGAAACGCCTGATGGACTGTAACCTTCCTTGGAGGCTCCTTAATGCTTTAAGGTTCTTTGGTGGAGGCATCTCCACTATAGCCTTTACTTTTGCTGGATCTACTTCGATGCCCCTACGAGATACTATGTATCCCAACAGCTTCCCTGATGTGACACCGAAGACACACTTCTTAGGATTAAGTCTTACTTGGTATTTTTCAAGCCTGTCAAAGATCTACCCTAGGACTTGTATGTGATCCGCCCTAGAAGATTTAGCCAATATATCATCAACATAGTCTTCCATGATGTGATGAAATAGATCGTGGAAGATCACTGTCATAGCTCGCTGATAGGTTGCTCCTGCATTCTTCAGACCAAACGGCATAACACACCAACAGTAATTGCCCCAAGGACATGTAAAGGTTGTTTTGTGTTGATCCTCCTCAGCTATTCTAATCTGGTTGTAGCCTGAGAATCCATCCATAAGAGAAAGCATCTCGTGACCTGCTGTCAAGTCCACTATAATGTCAATGTTTGGTAGTGGAAAATCATCTTTGGGACATGCCTTATTGAGATCTCTGAAATCATTACACATGCGGATGCGCCCATTAGGTTTAGACACAGGTACAATGTTTGAGACCCAATCTGAATAGTCGATAGGTCGTATGAACTTTGCGTCTAATAGCTTTTGTACCTCCACCTTCACTAAGAGAGCTATCTGTGGGTGCATTTTTCTCAATTTCTGCTTGACTGGTTTCACCTTGGGATCAACTGTGAGATAATGAACTACCAGCTTAGGGTCTAGCCCTGGCATATCTGCATAGGTCCATGCAAAGTTGATGGTTCGTTGCAAGAAGAAGTTGTTAAGATTTCTGTGCTCTGTATCAGATAATGATGCCGCTAGGAATGTTGTCTTTGGATTTTGTTCTGTACCTAGGTTGATCTCTGTAGAATCTTCCACTAGTAGAGTTGATTTCTCTTGGTACTTAGATGGTAAAGGAAGGTCAAATCCTCCATCCTCAGGTGCCACAGTTGGGTTTTCACCTTTGGATACGTCCTTTATTTTTACTATTTTATGATCAGGAGGTGCCACAGTGTGGTTTTCACCTAGAGATCTTTCTTTATTTGCACTTTTGCGACTAGAGGATTTGGCATTCTCACCAAAGTAAGCCATGGGCTCTAGTTCCATTACAAAACCTGCCTTGTGATCGCCAAGAGGGATACCTTCCCGAAGTCCCATGAACTCAGCTAAAGCTTCGTCATTCTGAAAGACATCTATAACGGGGGCCCTTTGTTGGTCCCAATCGATAAGTTCAGGGTAGACAAGCGTGACATTCTGGGTGCTGGTGGTGGAAGTTAAGGATACGGAGGATAGTGTAAAAATGGAGGATTCTGCGAATAGATTGGTCATGTGGAGGGAAGAGTCATCGGTGATATCCTCTGTAGATGTCGAATCGGCGGGAAACTTGTCAGCTACCTCGTCGAGGATATACTCGATGTCCGAGGCGCGTGGTACCTTCTTATCAAATCCTAATCCTTTCTTGTCTAGCTTCTTTGTTACCACAATGGGCTCCATAGTGCCTTGATTTTGTTTCCCAAGGCCACCTTTGCCTTTATAGCCCATATTTTTCACTATCCTTAAGCCATTGCCATACTGCTTGACTGGTATCGTGACTGGTTCTTTCTCCTTGTAGAGCCAAGAAGAGATGTCCTCAATAGTTTCCTCTTCCAATAACCGTCCATGTTGGAATTGGGTTAGGAATGTTGGGGGAGGAATAGCTGCTTTTTTGGTAACTTTGGCCATGGGTGGTTTGCCGTAAGATTTTGGAGATAAAGGCATCCGCCCTACACAACAAGATTCAGAGATATCATAAGAGCCAAAGCCTATATCCCGAAAGCGAGCTGTGATTTTGGGGAGGGGTGTAGGTTCACTTGTAGAGGCTTGTGTGAGAGTTTCAGGGTCAACATAGAGAGGGGATTCAAGGGCTTTGTCATTTTTAGGCACTTGGTTGCAATTCTTATAGCTTCCTTGCAAGACACGGCAAAATTCAAAAGGATTAGGGTCTCCTGGGATGGTGATCTCCGTACCATTGTATGGGAACTTGAGGGACTGATGGTACGTGGAGGGGACGGCTTTCATTGCATGGATCCATGGGCGGCCAAGAATAATGTTGTAAGGCAGCTCAATATCAAGAACTTGACACCTGGTTTCAAGCATGACAGGGCCAAGTTGTATAGGCAAGTGAATAACACCTTCTGAACGGCGTTCTGCATCATCATACCCCTTGATTGTAATACTATGCTCAGTGTTGACGTGATCCTCAGAGTATCCCAATTGCTTTAGTAACTTTAAAGAACAGATGTTGAGACCAGCACCACCATCTATGAGGATGCGTTTGATTTTGCGCTTATGGATGAGCACTTCAATATGGAGGGCATCGTTGTGACAAGGATCATGGGAGGGAAGGTCTTTCTCAGAGAAGACCACAGTGTAAGGTGAAGCAATATTACCCACTATAGTTTGGAAATCTGCGACAGCTATGTTGTTAGGAACGGACGACTCTTGGAGGGCTTTTTCTAGCACCACTCTATGTGCAGGTGATGACCGTAGAAGGTCCAAAATAGAGATCTGTGCTGGTGTTCTCCCTAGATGTTCGACAAGATTATAATCAGACTGAACTGGAAGCCTAGGTGTAGGTGCACGAATGGTGACATGACCTCGACGAGTAGTAACAGCACAATCTGTAGATTTGCCTTTGATGGTGAGGGTAGACACGCGACTCTCTTCAAAACGACCTACAATGGAATCGAAGGACGTGGAAGCATGATTGATACCTTTACCTCTATCCTGAGGAGGAGGTGGACCATGATGAGGGAATGGTTCCTTGTACATATCGAGATCCTGGTTCGTGTGTTGCGCTGGTGATTCATTCTCAAAAGTGATTTGATTACCGTCGATGAGGTTTTGGATGAGGTGCTTAAGCTTCATGCAAGATGCAGTTCGATGACCTTTGCTCCTATGGAACTCACAATACTCATTGTCTCTGTAACGTGCAGTTTTGTAGATAGGTTCTCCATAAGGAGGAGCATCAGGTAAGGTTATGAGCCTTTTCTGCAAAGCTTGCTGTAAGACCGATTCGATGGGCACTCCCAAAGGAGTAAATTGACGTCGCGGAGGGTAATCTTGTTGAGGCCGCTCTTGTTGTCGTTGCTGTTGGTTGGGATAAGGCTGCCTTTGTTG
The DNA here is from genome assembly GCA_027924645.1 of Cunninghamia lanceolata. Classification (NCBI taxonomy): domain Eukaryota; kingdom Viridiplantae; phylum Streptophyta; class Pinopsida; order Cupressales; family Cupressaceae; genus Cunninghamia; species Cunninghamia lanceolata. The sequence goes on from BSBN01001560.1 coordinate 6,148,770, forward strand.
CTGCTGTTGTTGAGGTGGAGCTTGACTTGGTTTGGAGAGTTGCAGTGGTGTTTGCAACGTTTGGACATGCTTAGCATCAACCACTCCATCATTGACCACGTTTTTGTTCTTGTTCCAATACTTGGGTTTATCGTTCGATTGTTGATGAGAAGAGCTATCTTTCGTCTCTTTAAAGATTTTGACCACACCTTTAGCAATGAGGGCCTTCTCAATGTTGATGCCCTTATATGTGATTTCATCAAAGGTTGTAGCACTAAGGATTTGCAAATGGAAACCTAACTCTTGGTTGAGGTTCTGCACAAAGATGCTAACAAGCTGTTTCTCCGGAATCTTGAAAGGGAATTTACTAGCCATTTGTCTCCATCGCTGAAGGAAAGAAATGAAAGTCTCACCATTTTTCTGTTTATTGTTGCATAGGTCCGTCATGGAAATCTCATGCTCTGCGTTGTAAGAGAAATGGGTGGCAAACTTCTCTGCTAGCTCGTTGAAAGACTTGATACCCGTAGGTAAGTGTGAGAACCATTCTATTGCTTGTCCTCCAAGACTGCGAGGAAAAAGACGCATAAGATATGTGTCGTTGTGAGAAACCTCGAAGCAAGCAAGATAGAATTCCCTAAGATGGTCTTTTGGGTCACCTTTTCCTTTGTACTTATCGAACTTGGGAATAGTGAAATTTTGAGGAAAAGGGATCATTGGTAACGACCGATCAAAAGGATAAGGGCACACTTCCTCCAAGGAGAAGGTCTTTTTGGTGTGGCCAAACGTAAGATCAGATAGCTGTTGTTGCACCTCCGCAATCTTTAGTTCCATAGTCGTGGGAGGGGTTGGTAACATCTCCTGTTGTCCAAAAAGTGGTTGGTGTTGCCCATATGGAAGATTATAATGTGAGCCATGCGCAGTGGTATTGTAAGGGTCGTAAGATTGATTGGGATTGTATGGATTGTATGATTGGTTCAGATTGGGTTGGAATTGGGGGTTTTGATTAGGCAGAGGTGGAGGTGGCGCTAGGTAAGAATGTTGGCTCTGCGATGGTTGAAGAAACGTATTGGGGGGAGGAAAGCTAAAGTGCGTTTGATTAGGTTGTGAAGGTGGCACATAGCTTTGGGAAACCTGATGTTGGGAATGTTGCGAGTGGCTAGGTAATGTATGAAAGAAGTTGAGCGTGGATGAACGTTGTGGAGGAGGAACATAGGTAGAAGTGTTTTGCGACGGTGGGGGTTGATTGAAGATGAGAGTAGAAGAATGTTGTGGTTGGGGCTGCGTGACTCCAATTGGTTGAGAGACATGCAGGTGTGATGATATAGGAGGTGGCATATGTTGAGACCCTTGTTGCATGGCTACATACGTGTTCCCCGGATTGTAATTGGGTGGGAAACCTACACGTGATGGGGTAACCAAGATTCCACTTGCGCTTGGGGTGGACACTTTAGGAGGTGGTTGCACATTCGACCGAGCTAAGGTGGCTTGCTTAGCTAACTCTGCTTGACGTTGGAGAGTTTCTTGTTGGTTTTGATAGATCTCCATAGGAGTCAAAAGTGGTGATATGGGCCTCTCCCCTGTTGGATTTTGAAAAAGGGGATTCCTATACTGCGAACCTTGAGTAGGTAAGGGCGTAGTTGCCGTGGACATGGTTTGCACTGCTTGTATGGTTTCTTAGGTCTTGGTGCTCTCCTTGAGAGTGGACACATCAAAATCTGGAGGTAACTTGGCACCTTGCTTTGCAAGCAAGCGAAAGAAATGATCCTGGTTCTCACTAAGGATTTTATCAAAGGCAGCTATAGCTCTAGGATCTTGTATAAATTCATCAAGATCTTGCCCATCTTCTTGAGAGGATTGACCTATTTCAAAGTGTCGCTCTTCTTGAGATGGGGTTTGATCTACGATATAACCTTGTGGGACAAAATCCGAAGGCAAGCCTGTGGTATACTGCGGTGCATTTAGCAAAGGGGTTCTATCCTCATGAGGATTACTTGGTTTATCTATGTGCGGCATGTTTGGAGAGCTGATTGGTTTTGCCGCGGGTGTATTAGGAGTCACCTTGGGAGTAATGTTGAGACGACTTGATTGTGGTGTGCGAGGGGGTGACTTGTGCTTCTTAGGGACAACTTGCCTAGACTTCATAGTTTGCTGTAGCCTAGTGGTGACCATGGGGTATGTTTAGGACACAATGTAATGCTGGGAATCTATGAGATGCTTTGAAGAAACAGACAAACTTTGATGCACAAAGTACTGGACCAAAGGCGCTATACTGTTTGACCAGAGGCGCAGGACTGTGCTACCAAAAGCGTGCTACTATGGGCCAGAGGTGACGGACTGAGCTACCAATAGCGAGTTACTGCTATGTCAAAGGCGAGCTACAGTGACCAAAAGCGAGCTACGGTTATACCAAGGGCGCTGAAGTAGAGTTTTGCCAGAGGCGGGTTACTGCTGACCAAAGGCGATCTACTGTATTACCAAAGGCGAGCTGCTGTAGTACCAGGGGCGCTGAAGTAGTGACTGATGTTTTTCAAAGGCAAAGATGTTTCTGTTTCTGATTGGATTGGTTTGGCAAGAGAAAACACAGCAAACAAGTGGTCAAAAAAGGCACAAGGACTGACACAACAGATAGTGTATGTTCAAGGCTCCAAACAAGCCCAATGTTTCCACAGGTCAAATACAGTTGCAATCAATAACAAGCACTTTTTATCCCTAGAAACAAGGTTTCATTGCAGTAGATCAGCTCACAGCTTAATACTCCGTCGATAAAAATATCATTCCATAAAGGTGTCAGATATTTAGTATCTTTGCGAGAGACAATAGGTAGGGATATCTCACCCTCCCCTTGGAAAGCTCAAGTAGGTCACAAGAGTTTTATGTCCAAGGGAATACTATCTCTTCTCAAGGGAGCCAATGGTGAGTATCTTAAGGGTTTAAATCGATTTCCCTTGCACTGATGATTACCGCAATGTTCGGAGGTAGGTCGGGTAGTCTCTATCTAAATTGGTTCTTAGTGACTTTGAGGGACCAACGCCTTACGAGCAATGCGACAAGCTACTAAAAGCTTTAACCAATCCTACTAAGAGTTTCAAACACTTCGCTCAATGTGAAAATCGTTTCCACAAAGGGCTAGTACACCTCTTTTCAGTTTGGCATCACAAGGTAAGGCTGACGTCGGTTAGGACTTGGCTTTCGCCTTATCCCTTTTATATAGCGGTTCAAAGGAAAACTCCGCTTAGGGTCGTCCCTTTTGGATGAAACGCAATCCAAAAGCAGGCCCTTCTAAAGGAAGTACAAAAAATGTAAAATCAAGCACGTCACACAAAGGTTCAATTGTCCCGTTATAAGAAAAATAAGGTGCAACTAAGCTATGCACACACACGATTGTAGTTGTAAATTGTCCCTTATGAAATGAAGTGTTTGGCATTCATGTCCATTGTCCTTTAGAAAATTGAGGTGTTTGTTCATACATGTCCATTGTCCCTTAAGAAAAGCAGTATGTTCCTAAGACTTAGATTGCAAGAAAAGATTTGTTCAATTATCCTTTTAAGCATGCAATGTGTTTCTAAGACTTAGTGAGATAGATCAAGAGGTCTTCAATGCTCATCCTGCATGAACATGTTAAAAACACCTATTTGCTCTGTATGAGTAATAAGAAGCTGCAACAAGTGATATTAGGTCCACACAAACTCAAAAGTTAGCAAGTGCTTGAAGTCAGAGATTGAGAATAGGCCAATGAGTGGTCTTAAAAAATAGATCTCAGAAAATCTTTAAAAAATATTACCACTGTGTAGAGGACAGAAAAATACCAACTTTCAAAAAAAACATCACCTGAATCCGAGTCCGTTTGTGAAAGTTATGAAGCTTGAAAAGTCAAAAAACTGTGACGAGACAAAGACAGCAGTGAGAAAATCAATTTTCTAAAAAATCAGAGAATCTTGAGAAAAAACTAATTTCACCACGATGTAGATCACGAAATTCTAGCCTATTTCAAAAAAAAAAGCACTGAAATACGTGTCCGTATGACCAAGATAATGAGGTTTGAAAATCGCCTATTCATTTAAAAAGCTCATTGAAGAGGGGTCTGTCTTAGCCCCCTGTGACTGGCTCCTGGTCACTGATGTGACCTGCTGCTGGGCTGAAGGTGCTTTATTTTTTTTCAAAAAATAAAAAGAAAAAAGAAAAAAGATTCTCTTTACTTTGTTTTACTTTCTAAAAGAAATAAAAACTAAAAACACTTCATTTTTTATTTGTTTTATTTGTTTTTTTGTTTTGTTTTTGTTTTTGCTTTTTTATTTTTGGATTTTTTTTTTTTTTTGCTTTTTCTTTTTGCTTTTTTTTTTTTTTTTTGAATTTTTTTTGAAAAAAGAAAACTTTAATTTTTTTTTTTTTTTTTTTACCGTACCTCACAGTGATTGTATGGCCTCGGGTTGCGTGCCAGAAGTGAAAAAATTTTACCTTCACCGAAATAGGCCAAATTTTATATTTTTCTTCGTCCCTCGACCCTTCCGAACGCAACCGTGACCTCCGTTTTTGCCCAGCAAATTTTTTTTTTCGAATCTCTCCAAAAAAAAGAGTTAAAAAACTAAAACCTGTATTGTTCCCTTTTGGAGATATGTGGATTGCTTAATGTAGTTGCAAAGCCATGGCTGCAACAAGCAAGTATGTGCTCAAGAGATCAATGTCAAAAGATCGTTATAGTGCTCAATCGACGCGTTGTGTATGCTCGAAGCTCTGTTAAGTATGCCTGAGAATACGATCGAAAAGAGAGGCTAAATGAAGGAGATGAGGGGGGTTTATATAGATTTCAAGGAAAATCGATCAACGGTCCAGATAATTCAGAAGAATCAATGGAGGAGATAAGTTGAGGAATGTGCAACGAATGAGAAGAAGACATGTGTCTTACTTTCTTTTGCATGAGAGGAGTTATCAAGAATAGAAGAATGAGTTAACTGAAGAAATAAATCAATTAAAAGAATAAAGCAATCAGTTAAGTGATTTAAAACAAGAAGAAGAGATTTGCATGAGAATAGAAGATATTTTGCTTTATTAAATATAGAAATATTTAATTGATGAGCAAGAAAGCTTGAGTTATTTTAGAGATAACTCAAATTAGAAGAAAAAGCAATTTAAATAAATAATTGATTTATTTAAATTTAGAGAAGATATTTTGGAAGAAACAATTAAATAATTAGAATTATTTAATTTAGAAGATTTAAAAATAAATTAAATAAATAAATTTATTTAATTGTTGTGCATGATTTTGGAAGAACAAATTTGATTTAATTAAATAATTAAGAATTATTTAATTTTAGATAAGAGGGAATTTGTTGAATTAATTAAATAATTGGATATATTTAATTAATGTGGATTTGATTTTTGGAAGGAGGATAATGATCAAATTAAATAATTAAAATTATTTAATTGTAGAAGAATATAGAGGAATTTGATTTAATTAATTAAATAAAGAGAATTTATTTAATTAATGTCACAATTTTGTGATTTAGAAGAATTTGATGAAAATTAATTAAATAATTAGATTATTTAATTAATGTTGAAATGCAGGTGATTAGGAAGAAATGACGAAATGCAAGTGATGCAGCGACACGGTCATTTTAGGGTGTCTACAGCCACTACATGTACCAGAGAAGCCATGGGATAATATTAGTATGGATTTTGTTCTTGGTTTACCAAGGACACAGAGAGGACATGATTCCATTTTTGTGGTGGTGGATAGATTCCCGAAGATGGCACATTTCATTCTTTGCAAGAAGACTAATGATGCTGCCCATATTGCTGAATTATTTTTCAAAGAGGTGGTGAGATTACATGGTCTACCAAAGAGCATAGTTTCAGATCAAGATACCAAGTTTGTTGGTTATTTCTGGAGGACATTGTGGAAGAAGTTGAAAACAGATTTGAAGTTCAGTTCTACACACCGTCCACAGATTGATGGATAGACCGAAGTGGTGAATAGGAGTTTGGGTAACCTGTTACGATGCTTAGTAGGAGATAAGCCCAAGGGATGGGATTTGATTTTACCACAGGCTGAATTTGCTTACAACTCTGTCAATAGAAGTATTGGTAAATCACCATTCCAGATTGTATATGACAATAGCTCAAGAAATGCTTTTGAGTTAAGGAAGCTGGACAAAGGAGAAAAAACAAGTGCTGAAGTTGAAGACTTTGCAGAACATCTGAAGAATTTGCATGAAGAGGTGAGAAAGCACATTAATAAGATGAATATTTAGTACAAGGCTAAGGTAGATTAGAAAATGAGATATAAGGAATTCCAGGTAGGAGATGAAGTCATGGTTCACTTGAGAAAAGAAAGGTTCCCAATTGGAACATACAATAAGCTGAAAATGAAGAAATTTGGACCATGCAGAATTTTGAAGAAACATGATTCATGAAATGCATATGAGGTAGAGCTGTCGAGTGGGATCAACATTTCCCCTATTTTCAACATTGCTGATTTATCAGAATATCATGAAGGTGGAACAGAGGATAGACTAACAGAAGAACAGTGGAGTATTCCGGCATCTACTTCAACAGAGGAGATAGAAGAGATCTTGGATAGTCGTGTGGGAAGAAGTACTTGGAATATGCAATACGAAGAATATCTAGTGAAATGGAAGGGAAGGCCTATTGAAGATTCTTCTTGGTTGTCTAAGGCAGAGGTTGACCGTTTGGGTTTTCCTCACAAACACCTGAGACGTGACAGGGTCACTTCTCAAATTACCCTGGGTGTGCGATGCTGGAGCATCTAGTGGTATAAGGACAATCTTGCATCACTAAAAAAAGATGTGTTTCAAAATTGTTGATGTTCTTTCCATTTCTTTTCAAAATTTGTGGTTTTGGTTCCATAATCGCTTGAATAATGATGTAGAGCTTTCAGTTTTTCCAAACTGCTAAAAATAGTAACTTGCTATTTTTAGAAAGTTTGCATTTGGGCACGGAATGAAGTGAAATTTTACAGGAAGTTTCATAACTGAAAAATAAGACCTTTGGCGAAGGAATCACGCAGAAATCATTTGCAAGCTGAAAGATATTAAAGTTTCCGTTCCCTGAAAAATACCTGAAAATTATTCAAACTTAGGTTTGAGGCATTAAACGACCTCAAAAATGGCCAGAACCGATAGAGTGGATTCTTTGCGCGTAGAGCACTCTGCGAGCTTTTCGACGCATAAAACGGTTCGTCAATCGAACACCCGGATCAAAAGTTATGGCTCCCGGAAGTTGACCTATTTTTGGAGGGAGAAACAAATTTCGAAATTAGGTTGTTGGCTGTCAAAAATGCTATTAATAACCATTTTGGGGAACCCTGGGCAGTAGTAGAGTTAAGGGGGGAAGTGTAGAGTCAATAATAGGTGGGAAAATAGAAATCCTGGCTGATTTGGGGTTACAGAAGGCAGATGATTCTAGAGTTTGGGAATAGGAAGCTATAATGTGTTGCACCCTGTGGAGGGTTGATTTCTCTGATTGTATTTGAGCTTCTGTAATGTAATAAGTTGTTCAAATCAATAAAGAAAGTTCTATTTTCTATGTGCAATTTTTGTTGTTGTGTGTTTTATGATTTACCCCCTTCATCAGAAACTTGGAGTATTATTTATATATTAACCACTTGACCAAATCCAACTTAAAATAAAAAGTTTGCATTGTAGCTTTATCCTTAAGCACAACCAATGTAGTTCTTTCTAACTAGTCAATTTTGCTTTCTCCTATCCAATATCCATTCAATAATGTGCTACTATATCAAAATTATGTCCACTTGAAATGGTGAAAATTGCATACCCATGCCCTTTTCACTTATGTTTAGGGCCGCTTTGGTTAGTGTTTTAAATACAATAACTAGTCTATGAGTGGCATATTCTTGCATGAATTTGGGTCATGACATCTATTGGTGCCACAATATTTTGTAATTTTGAACGATGTAGGAGTGCACAACCAATGTACAAGTGAACTTATGATTACAAGCGTGCATTTTTGTTCAACACAATTATATGTAAGTTAACTAGAGTGTACATGATGTAGACACCACTCAAGTTCCTTCAGTAAATTTATAAATACATAGATTATGAAGAAAAGTTAACTAAGTGTTTGCATGACCATTGAAGAATTAGTCACATTAGGGTAAAATGCTTATAAAACTAGGTAAAATACATGGATTAAATTAGTCACATTAGGGTAAAATGCTTATAAAACTATGTAAAATACATGGATTATGAAGAAAATTTATGTAAGTGTTTGCATGACCATTGAAGAATTAGTCACATTAGGGTAAAATGCTTATAAAACCAAATGATTGTGATCAATGAGATAGTAATGAATGAATATTACAAAGCATTGTTGGATTTACCTCTTAAATGTATTTTGTGCATATAATATATATTGTTTATATTCATAGCTAACATTTAGTTTATACAAAGGGTATGGAACTCTAATTGCATGCTTCAGGTGAGATTAGGAAGTGGATGCCAATGTGCAAGGTATCCTAAGTGTTTAGCCATAGTCTAGTGCACACCATAGGTGAAATGACTAACATTTTGGTTCCTTTGCCAGGATCCTCTAATAATTTGCCTTGACAGGGGATGTGGGGGAAGATCTACAAATGGTTCACAATTAGAAGATTTCATTTTCCATGAGATCTTTGTAGGGGCAAAGACTCGACAATGGCATGACTAGGAGCTATTTGATCCATTATGTGAGGAATTTTGTGTTGAGCTACTTGAGCACATTTTTTTATTGGATCTTAGCATGACTCCAATAATATAGGGTCAAACATCAACATGTGATACAATGGACACCAGAGAATATTACATGACTACATGTAGATTTAATTTGGACATGCATAATTGATATTTTGATAAAAAAACGTGATTGGTAGCTATATTCTCTAGTTTCTTGTATCTACATACACTTTAGTTGAGAAAGCATTACACAATCTTTTGACACTTGTTCAATGCAACATTTTGAAGCAAGTATCTGTGTGGGTCAAGATGTTGCTAGTTGAGAAGTGTGTTGAGACCTTCGACATGGAGTAGTCCTCTATTGTGTAATTGATTATGTGATGGAGTGACCAATCAGCTCACAAATTAATGTGGTGGATGCAATAAGATGAAGGTAAATAGCTCAAGGTTGAAGCACAGAGAAAGGTATAAGTAGTGACACAAAGTTGCAATTGATAAATACGAAGCAAGACAATCTAGTATGGCACATTGTATGTACAAGAGGCAATGTAGAAGTGCATACATTAATAGTGGAAATTACATGGAGGCGCTAGATGATGAGGGTTGGGTCAAGCATATAAATCTTAAGATAGGCAATTTGTACGATGAGATGCGTATGTATGAGCTTGAGGTGATGATTGCTGAAGTGGAGTCTGTGCAATATGATGGTGATGAATTGTGTTGAGACCCAAGACCACCACCCTACATAGAGCTTACAAATTAGAGGGTTTTTTTGAGTGATAAAGAGGATGTATAGAGATCTTTTAAGCACACCTTGGATCTTCAAACTAGGAAGCTAGCTAGTGAAAAAGAGGTACATGTAGGAGTAGGAGATAAAAATTTGATAAAGTAATTCAAAAGTTAAGAAAATTCACATGTAGCTAGTGCACACACTAATAGATTGATTGCATAATTGGCTAGAATGACACAAAAAGGTAACATACAAAACCTAGCGATCATCTATGATCCCACACTCACGATTATTAATCTATTTACTAGCGAGGAAGATGTTGCATGACATTGTAAGGCATGTGAGATAGATCGACACACAAAAAATATCAATGATGCCCACAAGATGCAGTTATTTTCAACCATATTAAATGGCCATAGGCAAGACCAATATTTAAGATATGATCCTAATGGGATGAAGGCCAATCTTGTAGATCTTAAGGAAAGATCCTTATTGAATTTGATTACCATAAATATCCCACAAAAATATTGTTGCCCTTAAGGATATCAAACAACCACCCATTGAATTTGTGTGTAGATATGATCAATAGTTCAAGGAGCTAGTATCAAAGATCTAACATAATATTGATAAGATAATTTAGAAGGAATGATATATTGGCATACTGATTACACATATTCAATGAGAACTAGTGTAGCACATGTTCCCCATAAATAAAGAAGCACCCAATGCAAGCATATAGTTAGAATCTTTGGACGAGTTGCAGACCTATGGCCCCACTATGCAACTAGAAGAGAAAATGAGTAAAATGGCCACACAAACATGGAACTCACGGGCTTGATAGAATCTAAGTGAGGTCTTTGTTGTACATGATGCCAAAAGTGAAGGTCATACAATAACCAATTTCCTAATTGTGAGAGCTTAGACAATTGGTGTTGCTTAGTTTCCATCACCATTATTCATCTTAGAATCTGTGATTTGTCATGATGAGACATCTACCTACTCATTACTACAAAAGTTGAAAGGGTCACTATCAATTGTTGGTGCAAGGTGTGGTAGAGTGCCACACATGACACTAATACTTATCAAGTGGTACAAGGGATGCATGAGTCCTATGGAAAGAAAGTAATGACAGTTGTTACATAGCCCCAACCAGAGCAACATAGCATGCCATACTATCAAGCTCATAGAGTTGGGAGATCTAGGCACACAAGTGGATGTGGTGGAGGTTGTGGTAGGAGCATTTACTACTATAGTTGTGGAAAATCTAGACATACTTCACGTAGGTGCCCAAAGTTCCCAATTTATAGATATTGTGATGGTGACAATAAAACAAACGAGTGTTCTTCACTTTTACAACAATGGAAAGCCTATAAAAAGGTCACCTAAATGATAGAAAAGTGCAACTATGCAGTTCCTAGGAAGCCAACCTTGTCCTCACAAAAAGTGGTGCATGCACATAAGGGAACAATCAAGTGAACAACAACAAGGCATATGCACACCAAGTAGTCCAAAACTAACCACTCAACTTTAAGAGAATGTTGCAAAGATCATTGACCATGGCAAGAAGATAGAAGTTGTAGAGTAGCACTAGTTGTATCATGATGTTGCACAAATGTTCCAAGAGTGCCACACGTGACACTAATACTTATCAAGTCATGCTAGTTGGGAAAGATCTAGAACATAAATGAGATAGACATAGGCTATGCTATTCTAAAATTGTTGTGCTAGGGGGAGTTCTCTCCTGCTTTAAGCTCTTGCTAAAAAGGCTCACAACCTTGGAGGGTGTATAAGTACATCATACAAACACACATAAAGGTGGTCAAATGTGTAAAGTGCTCTATGCACATGAACCAAGGCACCTAACCAAGTTACTTTTACCCTTGGAGATGAATGGCTATTTGTTGCATGATGTTCTTATTGATAGAGGTGTTGAGGTTAACATGTTCATGAAAGTGTCATGGGAAGCAATGGGACAACATATGATGCACCAACCAACCCATGTATTATAAATCACTAACACATGTGAATGGCCTCTTAGTCTACTAGAGTATGTGCAATGCCAAGAGGTATGCACCAAGTTTGTACATGTGCACTAGCACCAGTCGCATGTAAAAAAAATGAAGTGGGTGCCTAAATAAACTATCCTAGTTAACCTAAAGCACATACCTTAGATGTCAACAAACATTTGTCAAAAGTATACAACACCCCACACATGTGTGTCAACTATACAAAATCACTACAGTTGTACCACACTTCAATGGGGATGATTGCCCTTAGGAGTATTGAACAACCATGGAGCAAGGTTTAGAATGTAGGGACATTGCTCTCCACTCTAATTTTGGTTTGATTTTCATTTCAGTTTGGTTGGTTTTGAGTTTTTTTGTAGTGGGTTGAGTGTTGGATGTGTTAGGATGTAGCTCTTGTCATTTTAGTGACAGTAAGTTAATAATATGTTATAGTTATTCTCGGGTCTAGAGGAAAGATGTATGACTAACGGTTAGGCGGTTGAGGAAAGATAGAAGGTGAACAGTCCGACATAGATGGAGTCGAGCCGTTGAAAGAAGAAGGGGTTTCAAAAGAATCAGTTACAGTTTTAGAAAAGATGAAAGGTCTAGAGAAGTCGATGGTCGATTGACAGATGGGGAAGGAAAACAAAGACACCTAGCGACGGTTACGAATAGCCAGAGAGTCACTGGAATGAAAAGAGGCATCATCTCTACGATCAGAGAAAAGAGCGGGAGATCGATGAGAGTGGCCATAAAGGAATAAAGGTAAACCATTGTGTAACGCCAAGCAGGCAGCAGCCAAGAAGGATACAGAAAGAAGCAGTCGTGGATAGTAGCGGTTACAAGAAAAGAAAGAAGAAGGCCGATTTACAGGAGGGAATCGTGGCAAATAAAGGAGGCCAAGCATAGTAAAGATAGAGGCGAGAAGAGAGGGCCGATGCAGAAAGAAAGGTTGAAGGCCAAATAATCGAGGCCAAAGAAGAGGAGTTAAATATCCATAGAGGTAGAGGAAGGAGGAAGGCCGATTTAGCAGAGGCCGCATACACTGGAGAGAGAGAGAGGAGGCATGAAATAAAGAAGTAGAGGCCGTTGAAGAGAGACGCCGATGGTATGAGGAGGTGAGAGCAGGAGATACAAAGGAAACAACTACAAAGAGAAAATTGAAGATGGCCTTCGGGTAAAGGCTGCATCGAGCAATGGTGGACGACCGATGGTAGTGAGCGATTGAACAAGAGGTTGTAGCAGAGACAGAGACCATAAAGGAGAAATGATGGAATGAGTATTAGGAAGAGAAGAACAAGAATGCAGAAACGCGTGAAAGGGGAGGAAACCATAGACGAAATGATTGGTATGTAGAAATGGCAGGACGAGCATTGTTGTAGGCGATTGGTAATCCAATGCTGGCCCATCCATCTGGCCAATCTATGTAATAAAAGATTTTTGTAATATGTTCTTCATAATATAAAATGGTGTCTTGTATTAATCCGTGTCGTGGATCTGTAATATGTACATGACGACTTCTAATGTATTGGTAAACACAATCCCTGTTTGTGAAGTTTTGACACATTGTGATATTTTAGTTCCTGTCACCCTGTCGACTAGTTGCATGTGTTAATTTTAGGTTTCTGTCTCTGTTAACACAAGAAGTCTGTAGAGGTCTTATGGTAAGAGATCAACATTTTTGAGAACAGAGAGTATGTTGTGTGAGGTTATTAAGTTGGGTATTAGAACATGTGTTTTGTGTGATCGGTGCTATCAAATTGGTATCAGAGTGCAGAAGATTCTGAGTGCTGAGTAGATCGCTGAAGTGAGGCAACTTAGCCAAGAAAGCATGAAGAAGCAAAGTATTGATTTTGAAAGAGAGATGACAGAGTTGAAAAGAGATTTAAAAGAGTATATGATTCCAAGGTAGCGATGGCTTGAAGAAGAAAACCATGAATACTTTTGGGTATGGCCAATGGAAAAGAAAGTAAGGTGGCTTGTGAAGATGATTATGGAGAAACGGAAAAGGCAAAAGATGAAGGCCTTGAGCACCCCCAGAGGTTGGGACATCAAGAGGTTGTCGAAGGAGCAACATGTTCTAGAAGTGGCGAATGAAGTTCTCATTGTAGAGAACATGAGAGAAGATAAGGAATAAAGAAGAGATGAAGAGGAAGAAGTGCCGGAAGCAACACTTGTGGAAAAGAGAAATGAAGAGAGAAGAGTGTCCTTGAAGAAGACACTGAGAGAGACATTGTGGTCTCTTATTTTGTTTATTAATATTATGTTTGCAGATGTGTATGCAGGAACGAAGAATGTGTTAAGAAAGGTTGAGAATGGGACCTTGAGGATATCAAGTGATGGGTCAAGAATAGCACCTAAGGAAAGGGCTGAAGATGAGAGGAGGATGGTTGCAGTAGTGTGTCTAGAAGAGTTTGCAGCACAGGTACATTGCAAGGTGCCTAAAAATGAAGAAGAGTTTGATGCTGAAGTTGTCCAACAAAATGAAGGAGATGATGAAGAAGCCATAGACTTTCATGATGCTTTAGAAGACGTTGCAATAGCAACACAAGATGCTTATGAAGAAGAAGAATTGAAAGGCCAAGAAGCCAAAGGTGGATGCAAGTTGGGGCAGCAAGTTATTGCCCGTAAGAATGGAGGTAAAACTGTTGTTTTTGATTTTGTATATAGAAGAAAGAATGTGAATGAGCAAGCTAATAAAAGAAAGAGAAAGTGATTGATCATGGGTACAAAGTCCCATGTTAGAAAAAAGAAAAGAATGTTGAGGGGTAGCAGTTAACATGTAAAGAAGTCAATGCTTTTGATTGTGTTTATAGGAGGAAGGGTATGCAAATGAACAAGTGGCAATTAGATGTGAAGACATAATGGCCAGCAAAGGGGCCTAGAGGAAATATTGCAAGGCAAGAGGCAAGAAGACCATGTGCATCAATAAAGAGTGATTGGCCCAAGGTTGTGATGAACAAAGTATGTAAGAAAAAGAGTGTGGTAGCACAAAAGGCAAGTAGTGCTGCAATAAATGATGCTGAAATAAACAAAAGGGTGGAAGTTGAAAAAGAGGATGTTGGTAAAGAGCATGTAGAGGAACCTGATGTGAAGAGAATTGAGGCACTAGATTGGCAAAAGTCAGAAAATGCCCCATATATAGTGAAAGGTAAACAAGTTGAGTTCATTAATGATGCTTTTGAAAAATTGGATGATTTTGTTGAAAGAAAAGATAGAGAGAATTCAAAAGAGATGGCAGATTGTGATAGTAATGGTTCTGAGGCTTTAAATGAAATTAATAAAGAAGATACCAAGGTTGATGAAGTGAATAGTGATTGGGAGATGAATGAGTATGAGGTGGAGATATGGAGGATGGTGGATGAGAAAGATGTAAGGAGGAGAAAATATCAAAAGAAGAAAGAAAATAGACAAAGTCAGATTGGGAAATCCAAAATGAATGTAGACGAGTGTGACAGGAAAGAGGAAAAGCTGGTTGGAGGAGCTGAACATAAAAAGAGGATAGCAGTAGCATGTGGGGGAAAGCATAAAAGTGCAGATTTGAAAAAGAGAGCAGCCATAGATGAAGAGGGTGGTGATGGAGTAGAAATGACCCAAGAAGAAGAAGGCGAATAGAAGAATGATGAAGATGATGCAGCAATAGAATTAGAAGAAGGAACAATAAAGTATGCAGCCCTCAAAAAGGAGTGGAATGATAAGCTTAGAGGAATACAAACAAGTGAAATAGTGACCAATGTGCAGATGAAAGTTATGAATCAAGTGATTATTGTTGAGAAGGAGATAGATTTAGCAAAAGATTTAGTGTGTTGGGGTGTAATTAATGAAGCTGAGAATGGTCTAGTGCTGCAACAGTTAGAAATAGATGATAATTGGCTAGAAAATGTGTAATGTGAGATGATAGGAAGTGAAAATGTGATAAAGGATGTTATGTAGAAGTATGGTATGAGTAGATTGGAAGATATGAAAATCTTTGAAGACTGGTTAGGGAAGACTAGAAGGAGAATGATGAATGGTGGGATTGATTTCATGAGGGAAGAGTTGAATGAATGCCCAAAGTATTGAAAGAATAAGACAGCAGTTCCATTAAGATGCTGGAAGAAGCGGGAGAAAAAAGATTAAAATAAGTTTGTAGAATCACCACATGTGCCGAAGCACATGATTTTTGTCCCCTGGGGAGTCTAATGCAGGGGCATCACTCTCCACTCTAATTTTGGTTTGAATTTTGTTTTAGTTTGGTCGGTTTTGAGTTTTTTTGTAGTGGGTTGAGTGTTGGATGTGTTAGGATGTAGCTCCTGTCATTGTAGTGATAGTAAGTTAATAATATGTTATAGTTATTCTTGGGTCTAGAGGAAAGATGTATGACTAACGATTAGGTGGTTAAGGAAAGATAGAAGGTGAATAGTCTGACATAGATGGAGTTGAGCCGTTGAAAGAAGACAAGGGGTTTCAAAAGAATCAGTTATAGTTTTAGAAAAGATGAAAGGTCTGGAGAAGTCGATGGTCGATTGACAGATGGGGAAGGAAAACAAAGACACCCAGCGATGGTTACGAACAACCAAAGAGTCATTGGAATGAAAAGAGGCATTATCTCTGTGATCAGAGAAAAGAGCGGGAGGCTGATGAGAGTGGCCAGAATGGAATAAAGGTAGGCCGTTGTGTAATGCCAAGCAAGTAGCGGCCAAGAAGGATACAGAAAGAAGCAGTCGTGGATAGTAGCAGTTACAAGAAAAGAGAGAAGAAGGCCGATTTATAGGAGGGAATCATGGCAAATAAAGGAGGCCAAGCACAGTAAAGATAGAGGTGAGAAAAGAGACCGATGTAGAAAGAAAGGCCGAAGGCCAAATAATCGAGGCCAAAGAAGAGGAATTAAATATCCATAGAGGTAGAGGAAGGAGGAAGGCCAATTTAGCAGAGGCCACATACACCGGAGAGAGAGAGAGGAGGTGTGAAATAAAGAAGTAGAGGTTGTTGAAGAGAGAGGTCGATGGTATGAGGAGGTGAGAGTAGTAGATACGAAGGAAACAACTGTAGAGAGAAAATTGAAGGCCTTCGAGTAAAGGCCGCATCGAGCAATGGTGGACAACTGATGGTAGTGAGTGATTGAACAAGAGGTCGCAGTAGAGGCAGAGACCATAAAGGACAAATGACGGAATGAGTATTGGGAAGAGAAGAATGAGAATGCAGAAACACGTGAAAGGGGAGGAAACCATAGACGAAATGACTGGTATGTAGAAATGGCAGGACGAGCATTGTTGTAGGCGACTGGTAATCCAATGCTGGCCCATCCATCTGGGCAATCTATGTAATAGATGATTTTTGTAATATGTTCTTCATAATATAAAATGGTGTCTTGTATTAATCTATGTTATGGATCTGTGATATGTACATGATGACTTCTAATGTATTGGTAAATGCAGTCCTTGTTTTTGAAGTTTTGACACATTGTGATATTTTAGTTCCTGTCACCTCGTCGACTTGTTGCATGTGTTAATTTTAGGTTCCTGTCTCTATTAAGACAACAAGTTTGTAGAGGTCTTATGATAAGAGATCAACATTGTTGAGAATAGAGAGTGTGTTTGGTTGTGTGAGGTTATTAAGTTGGGTATTAGAACATGTGTTTTGTGTGACTGGTGCTATCAGTTTACCAACAAAACTGACATGACTAAATGTCATCACTTATACACTCCAAAATATTCTAATGAGGTGGTGGGTGGCACATTGATCCTCCATACCAAGTTGGAATGCCTTCAAGCATTTTTTTTGTAGGTTTGCGGAACCTGAAGTACTACAACCATTGAAGTACACATGACATACTTTTGGAACTTAACATATTATCACATGACAGGCAGTTTGGGGCTTGCTAGTTTCTAATAGTTACCCAAGATTGTTAATACACAACTTTACATGAATTTTAGGACTTAAGTAGGTGTGGTATGATTAGAAGGAGCTACAAGGAAATCTCCATGTGGGAGTAGATAAAACAAGGCTTTTAGCATACATTTGGGTTCTATGAGTTGTCTCTAGGTATTGAATGGACACTTGACATCCTTAAGGGTGCCCTTTTTAGTGATCAACCAAACTTTGATTTTGCATTCTGATGCATATTCAAGGAGGAAGACTTGGGGACCAAGGCTCTAATTTGCATCGAAAGAAGTGTTGTTGCCAAAACTAAGGAGAGACAAATCAAATACACAAAAGTTTGTGAGGGCATATATTACAATGAGCCTTTAAAAGTAGTGTAGGTGAATATTAGCATGGAAGATGCTCCAAAATATGCAACAATTGGTGATTACTAGGTGAGAAAGTACTTGCATAGGTTGTTTCCCTCCTACGTAACTATGAAGACCTCTTTCCTAGGGATATAACTAAATGGAGGGGCTACACTTCTCCTTAGGCAAAATATAGATCCAACTAAAGATAGGCTCCAAACCCATCAAGAAGTGCCTTTGTCAATTAAACCCCAATCTATATGTAAAGATTAAAGAGGATATAAACAAGATGCTTGAGGATGGGGTCATTTTTCTTGTAGATGAATTCAAATGGGTAAAGTCCAATGGTGGTCTCCATGAATAAAAATGGGCACATTAGTAAATGCATGTATTACCATGCCCTAAATTAGGCCTATGTCATGGATCCATTCCCAGCCCCCTTCATTGAGTTATACTAGAAGGCGTTATAGGAAGATAAGTCTACACTTTCATTGATGGATTTTATGACTATCACCAAGTGAAAATTGAGGAAGGAAAGGCTAAGACAACCTTTGTCATTGAATGGGGTAAGTCTCTTTATAATGCTATGCCCATTGACCTAAAAAATGCTCTAGTGTTTTCATGCATGTGCTAGGAACATCTAAAAACTTCATCCATGAGTTTCTATAGTTATATGATTGGATTGTGTGTAGGATGGTCACCAACCACATTAATTCCTTGTGCTTAATGTTTGAACATTGTCAAAAACTAAACATTGTGCTCTGTTGGAGCCCATGTTGAAATTCCCATTTCATGCCTATTGCTAAAAATTCAACTTTCCTTATGAAAATGTCATCCCAATTTGTGTCCCCTTTGGTGTCTCAGTTTACCCAAATCAGGTTAAGATCAAAATATTTGTTGTCTATATGTGAGGTTATCCTTTTCCATTAATCCCTAGCTCGTCAAGTATACTTTCTTATAAAATCCCCTAAAATGGTCCAGAACAATTGAAATTATCAAAATAGCTAAAAATAGCTAGATTGCTATTTTTAGTAAGTTTGCATTTAAGCACATATGGATCTAAAAATTTATCCAAAGCCTAGGAATGCCAAGTAACCTTAAGAGTGATTTTCAACCAAGAAATCACACTCAGAAGCCAAGTTATTAAACTTTAAGAATTCCAAGAAACTTGAAAAAATATTAAATTACTATTTTGAATGTTTAAGTGATTGAATTTGGCTCTAAAAATTGTCAAAATTAGTATAGCATTTTTTTGGGTAGTAGATATCTTCGAGCTCTTCAATTAAAAAAAATACGCTCAATTGGGTACCTAAATCAAAAGTTATGGCTTCTAGAAGTTATACTCCTACATCACATATTTCTGATTATGGGTTTTAAATGCCCATAAAAGTAAAATAAAAGGTAGCGAGTTACAAAATCAAAAGGAGGGTAAAATTAGAAGATTCCCAGTGACATAATGTTTTGATTTTTCTAAAATTTGTAATAGTTGGCGTGAATTTGAGTATTATTTTTCAAAGAGGGTTCTTTATAATATAAGGACATTATCATTTGTAAGGATGGGGATTTTGGAGAGGATAAGCTTGTAAAGCGAAACTCTGCTAAAATTTTGTAATCTTTTTTTGAGAGATAATGGAGGTTTGAAATATTGTTTCGATGTGTTTATTGTAATGAATTTGCTTTGAAATAAAGACATGAGTGAGAATTTATGAACTAGATTGCCTCTTATACAATATTGCATGTTCTTGGAAAGAAGTAGATTTTCAAGGAAATTAGAAAATTTTTACTTTCATATTTGCTGTAAGACTTGATGGTTTGATTAGTTCATCTTCAAGGAGAGTGTTAAATTTTTTCAAATAGTAATTGAGGAGTGTAGTGTCTGTAGAGGATTAGTAAGTAGAATCAATTTCAGCAAGTTTAATTACATGGGTTTTAATCATTGGAAGGCAATGATATTGTTGTTAAACCCTAGAGATTGAATTTTGTTAAAATATCATATTGAATCAAGTTTTAGACTCTATAATCCCAAGGAGAAGGCATCAATATTTCTCAGTATCCCTATCCATTCACATGTATAAAAATGAAAAATCACTCTTGGGTGTTGCATATTAGTAGTTTAGTTGTTTCCCCATTATACATAACTTCATTGTTGTAACCCTATCAAATCCTTGGTAAAATTATTATTGATGAATAGCTATAGAGAATTTGTGTATGGTGTTGTTATGTTCATGTCTAATCATTAAGGGTAATAGGAACGTTGATATTGTGAAGTCATTTTCAAATTCTTACTCACATGCATGAACAAAGTATCTACTGTTCATTGTTATAAACCCATTGTTTATGCAAAATCTAGTATTATTTGAGGTGTACTTGCCTAGAACTTGCAGAGCCTAAAGTGTAGGAGAGATTTATCCATCTCTCATTTGTTGGCCCATCCTCTCAGTGATCTTGAGCATAGAAATTCACAACTTCTTAGAAATCGTTGACAACATGTTGGAGAACCAACATGCTCAACCTTAAAAAGTGCACCTTAATAACTCTATTTGGTAAGTTGTTGGGCACATCATTTGTAATTGGAGAGGGAATATTTGAAAAGAAATTAATATTGCAATATTTTATTTTTATTATTTTTGGGTATAATTAGATGTTGGGATTTATTCCTATAACTTCTATATAATCCAGACAACTTCAATTGATATCTTTTGCTAATTTATCATTTTTCTTCACTGCTTCAGCACTTGTATTCAACTACAAGATTTGAGGATGAAAACCCTTGGATTCTTAGATTTTAGAGGTTAAAACCCCTTTGGTTTCTTGAGGTCAATCTCATATAGAGTTTGTATTGTACACTTCAAATTTTTGTTAGATTTTTAGCATAGTTTCTAGTACTTGTGATTATAGGACTGTGACAAAGGAAGCTACAACATTCATAGTTTATTTCCAAATCTCGTTATCAGATGACATGCTATAATTTATAAGTTGTACCACCAATTTTTTTGTTATTTT
Source organism: Cunninghamia lanceolata (assembly GCA_027924645.1). NCBI lineage: Eukaryota > Viridiplantae > Streptophyta > Pinopsida > Cupressales > Cupressaceae > Cunninghamia > Cunninghamia lanceolata. Next base: position 6,169,384 of record BSBN01001560.1, read on the forward strand.
TATCAATATAATTCAGCCCCAACATTTTGATTTAGTTATATTTCATGTGTGCAAACAATGAGTAAATCTATGGCATAGTTTGTGTAAAATCAACAATATATATTTCAATATTTTGGCTTCAAATTTGTGTGGAGGTTATTTCAATATATTTTATGTTATATTTGCTAAGAATATTTTAGATCTAAAAATGTTTATAAATATTCGGTTGAGGACATCGTAATGGTATTAGAGCATATTTTATTTGTTGAAGATTTGGTAGTTCAGAACATATTTTTTTTATTAAAAATTATGTTAAGAACATTATAGTGGTATTGGAGCATATTTTATTTGTTGAAGATTTGGTAGTTCAGAGCATACTTTATCAAAAATTTTGTTAAGGACATTAAAGAGTGGTGTGAGAGCTTTGAACTTGTTGGACTATAAGGTAAACCAAGTTGTTGATGATTCCTAGTGAAAGAGAGATCCAATATCATAAAAGGAACTTTGAGAGAAAAAATATAGATCCTCTTAAAGAGGCACTAATGAAATTGTAGAAGGATAAAATGGATTACAACATGTTTCTGGAACAATGAAAGAACACACTTGAGGTCAAGCTAGAATCTTTGCGGAGTACCAAGGTCAATCTCAAGCTTTCAAAGCTCTGTGCTACCCTTCAACAAGTACTTGGAGGTACTTGAAAGGAGACATTCAAACAAAAGAGGTCTGTATGACTACATAAGAGAGTTGAAGTAGAAAGAGAACAAATCATAACCAATGCTACATGAAGTTATTAAGGAATAGATCATTGAGCATGAGCATGAGAAAATTTTCTTGCGAAAGGAAGAAAGAATTGAACTAGAGGTGCAACAAGCTATAGAGGTTGAAGGTAAAGATTCCTTAATTAAAAACAAGATCCAATGATTTTTAATGAGCTCTCATATTAGGATGGTGTTTGTTGTAATGAAGTTAATGAGAAATCAACATTACATGTTGAAGATGAAGATTTGATAATTGAAGAAGATATTTCAATATTTTCAAATGATATCTAGAAAATAACTATCATGATTTCTAACATTGAAAAGAATGAGCCATTGTCATATGAAATTGATTTACAAAGTAGTGGTACTGATGAGCATGGATTTGTAAAAGGTCTGTTGTTAGATGGAGCCTAATCAGACTCGGAGGTTATATTTACCCCACTTTTATCGGCGCGGTTTCCCCCCAAATTCCTACGGGGTTAAGGGGCGGCGCCCCTTGCGGGCGTTTGGGGGCAGCGCCCCCAAGACGGGGTCCAGGGGCAGCGCCCCTGGCGCGTTCCCTGTCGCGATACAGGGCGGGGTCGAGGGGCAGCGCCCCCGTGGGGGCTCGGGGGCAATGCCCCCGAAACCTCACACGGTTTTTTTATTTTTTTATTTTATAATGCACCGGGAGTTAATTTTTTCATTGACCGACATAAGAAAATCCTATTTTGTAACCGACAAAAAGCTTGATAAAAAGCGGCTAAGGGTTAGGGTTTTGATATTGTATTGTAGCATTTTGCAGCGGTATTGAGTTGCAGGGATTGCTGATTGTAATCGGTTTGATTTACTGGATAATAATATTGGACTCTCTGTTTGGTGGATGTAGCCCAAGTTTGGGTGAACCACGTTAAAAATTATCTCTCGCTATTATGATTTATGTGTATTTCCATTTCTCTGTTTAATCTTTATTTGCATTTAATTGATATCTTCTGCCGGCTAACCCTAACAAGTGGTATCAGAGCGGGTTGTGTTCGATTATCGTCTGCAGGAAAGTCTCAGGTTGAGTGGGAGCAATGGCGGACGAGGGTAAAACGAAGGTTGATAAATTCAATGGGCAGAACTATCAGTTATGGAAGATGCAGATGGAGGATTACCTCTATCAAAAGGATTTATGGAGGCCGTTGGAAGGAGTAGCCAAGAAACCGGCAACAATGCCTGATGAGGATTGGAATCTGATGAAAGTAGATTGTCATTGATGTCAAAAATGTGTTGGTATTTACAGAAGTTGTTCATATACTTCAGGTTGATATGTTGCTTCATGGCTAAGTCAGGAAATGCTAACTTGTTTGATCAGTTTGTGTACATTCTTGATATTCACAAGACTGCATGATCAGAATCATCAATCAGGATAAGTATGATACAATGCATATGTTTTATGATACAAGGTTGCTGATAAAGTTCATCTTGCCATGGTTGATCAAAGTGAGGCATTAATGTTTATTAATGGTTGAATCAATGGTTATCAAAATGCCTAAAATATTAAAATCCTAACTATAAGCTCTAAGTGTATACAAAAAGATTAAATGTCAAAGTATGCACTTTATGTTATAAAGTAATGTTGACCTGCAAGAGCAGGTTATACTACTTAGAGCAACCTACTAGAGGGTTTTAATTCATGACACCTACCGGCCCCTTCATATTCTATTTACCATTTGAATTTGGTTGAATATCCTTATTTAATTTATGAAGAGCTTGATTTAAAAAAAAAAAAGCATGGAATATCATTTATATTAGAAAGTCTTATTTAAAGGGGAGCATGAAAAGGTTTCCAATGACTTTTTATAAAGCTTTAAATATAAAACATTTTAAAAAAAAGAAAAAGCATTAAATATGCTTTAAGAGGGGAATGTGAATAAGCCATTTTATGGCTTTATTTAAAATATTTTTATGAGCTTTTAAAATGTTTTTTTGTGCTATTTTCTAGGGGGCACATTTCAAGGAGAGCTTTAAGGAGATTTTGGGAGACTTTAAAGGAGAGTTTCTTTTTATGAAGAAAATCTATTTTTTTCATATTGTGGCTGAAGTAAAAGATAAAGGGGAAAGTTTTTTTTAAAGAATATGAAAGGAATTTCATGTGGTGGATTTAAGGGGTTTATTTTTAGAATGTTTTTTTTTAAGACATTCTATTATATTGGAAATATTTTTTGAAGACATTTTTGTGAGAAGATTATATTTTTGAGAAGATGATAAGATTGATTTTTTTTTATTGAAGATTTTTGGTAAATGGGATTTTGAAAAGTCGTTTGTTGCAGATTGAAGAATATTTTGAAGAAGACAAAGAATTTTTTTTTTGCAGAGAAGATGAAGGGTTTGAAGAAGATGATTTTTTTTTGAAATAAAAAATATGAAGAACAGTGAAGAGTGAAATTTTTCAAGTGCATTATGATTTTTTTAAAGATATTTTTGAGATGAATTTTGCAGAGAAAAGAATTTCAAAAATAATGATCATAGATGATCTTGCAGAAGAAAATATATTTGCATATGTTTTTATTCTTACAGGTTGAAGAATATCTTATGATGGGAATGGAAATGTATTTTCTTCAAAGGAATATGAAGAGACATTTTGAAGATGATCAAAGAGATTTTATTTTTTTTCTACAAGGGAAGATTGAAAATATTATTGTTGAAGATATTAAAAAAAAAAAAATGAAGATTTGCAGAAGATGAAATTGAACAGGCAGAACATATTTTTAAAAAGAAGAAAATGAAAAGTAAAATTAAAAAAGTAGAGAAGAGTTAAACGTGAAAGGTTATTTTTTCATATTTAATGGCATTACAGGTGCATTAAAGTTGTGTGGTGATGTGGATCAATATGGAGTGTTGAAGATATTTTACAAATGAATCATGTTATTGTATGTGAGATTATGTTTGTACAGGAATGGATCAAACACAGTATGAGGACATCATGCAATAAACTTACATATTGAACCATGAAGATAAAATGCAGGTGAATATGCATAGGTGAATCAAATTTGCAGAGATAAGAGTGTTGTAAAGATGTGTAAAAGGAATTGTTTTGTATGGTCTTGACTTGAAAATCAAAATAGGAGGTATAAGGGTGTATGATGAAACACAGGTTGTGCAAATCAGATTGAATAGCAATCAATTCTTGCACACAGAATTTTATGATGGAAAATTGTCTATGCCAGTGAGGCACAGTATGCCAGTGAGGCTTGTAGGTCAGTGAGACCTTAACATTTGTCAGTGAGACACATATTGTAGCCAGTGAGGCTTCTTTGTAGCCAGTGAGGCATGTTTGATCAGTTAAGCCAGTGAGGCAGTTTAGAGTGGTTTTTCTACCCCTGGAGGGTTTTCCACTCATGCAATTCTTGTGTCATAATCTTCTTTGTGTGTATGATTTACTTATGAAGTTTTGTTCTCTTTCTGTATTCACAGTCATGTGCATATGTATTTGACAAATCAATGCTATCTTTCTCTCCTTGTGCTCTGAAAGTTAAAGTGTGTAAAAAGATTTAAGAATTCACAGAACACTGATTCACCCCCCCTCTCAGTGTTGATTGTACTCCTACAATTGGTATCAGAGCCTAGGTTCCCTTTTTGAAGTCTAATAGGCTCGGGTAGGTCCTAGTAGTGGAGTAAAATGGGTAAGAAGAATAGAATTAAGATGTCAAATAAAGATGCTGATCAAAAGATGGTAAAACAAGCCTCAGTTGTGACCAGCAATGATTTGTTGCATTTATCACCCTTGATAATTGATACAAAGAATGGTCAAGTAGTTGAGAATTTTGATAAATTTAATGAAAGAAAAGATATCTTTGCTATTGAGACTAATGATGAAGATGAACAGGAATTTAATGAAGATATTTGTGAGGTTGATTTTGAAGGAGAGCTTCTATGTGCCCTGGATACAATTAAGCAACTTAGTAAAGAAAATAGGAGATTAAAAGATCAGCTTATACAAGAGAAAGAATTCAAGGACAAAGTTGTTTTAGATCTTGAAGAGGCAAGAAACCTAATTGTAGACTTGAACAATCAAGCAAGTGAATCAGATAAATTGATTGTCAGTTTGAAATCAGAAATTGAAGAAGCTAAGAGGATAGCTGATGTCTCAATATCTAACCTTGAAGTTGCAAGGATTGAGAATCTAAAACTAGAGAGTGATATTATCAATATGAGAAAAGAGTATGATGGTCTCAAAGCTTTATCTAAGAAGTATAAGGAGTTTGAAGAAAGCACAAGCAAGCTACATAAGATGCTTGGTAAACAAAAACTATATGGAGACACCACTGGACTTGGTTTTGAAGAAGGAGAATGTTCAAAAGCTAGAGAGACTCCCAGAAAGAAGATTGATTTAAATGCTGCCACTGAAAACAAAATACATAATCAAAGAAGAAGAAACTTTAGAAGAAATGCTCTTGTTAGACAAGCATACATGTACAGGTATAACTATTCTTTTAATGGTTATTGTTATACTTGTAATCAATTTGGGCACAAATCAGTTAATTGCAGAAGGAACACTGATATTATTTGTTACAAGTGCAATAATGTTGGACATATTCAAAGGAACTGTAAAATGAATAGAATGAATGAATCTGCATGGAAGCATAACATAATTGCTCAGGAGATGTCAAAAAGGTACTATCAGTCATTTGGTTATGATTACAACATAATTTGTTATAATTGCAACTCTCTTGGTCATAAAGCTCATAGTTGCAGGAAAGCTCCACCTGATTTGAAAAAGTTGAAATGGAAAGAGGGAGAAAAGGTTTGGAGAAAGAAAGCACCTGTGAAAGTGTGGAAGAAAAAACAGAGTCATGAGAAGGTAAATCCCAAACTTGTGCATCCAACACAAGTTACATCATCAGTTGCATAACAGATAGCATGATGTGAGGGGGAGTTGTTCTTGTTCTATCCTTTATCCCCAAGAAGTTACAGGAGGAGATCAATTGATCTTGTCTGTCATGCTTGCCTGATAATGTTAATTTCTGATGTTGTGTATGTCAGTGACATGTTTAGTGGTTCATAATGCATATAAGGAGTTCAAAAGTTCTCAGCACAAAGAGTTTGATAGTGTTGAGAGTTTTAGTTTATAAATGGTCCTATTCATATTTTGTTCATAGCATGTTGTTACTGACAATGGTTGAGTTGTTATGATGTTGCAGTCCAATGGGATCTTATTATTGAAAAGTATTGGTTATCATGGCAAAGAGCTTTAGTTGTTTCAAAGAGCTCTTATCAGATATTTGTCTAAGTTGGCTAAATGAAAGAAGTCAATTCATAACACTTTTCTCTGCATTTGGTTTTGCAAAGTGTTGTTTTAGGAAAAGCTTGATGGTGAAGGTTGTGTAATCTTGATAGGCTAATTTGTATAATGGATCTTGGATATTCTCAAGAAGTTCTCTTCAGATGTTATCATGTGTTTATTGATTGAAGATTGAAGTATGTTTCAGATGTGGTGATATATATATCAGATTTGACAGTGTGTTGTAAAAAGATGTGCAGAAACAGCAAGATGGTCTTCATTCTTTTTCATGTTAAAAGGGGTGTGCAAAAATAGATTGGTTGCAGAATAATAGTTCATTGACAAGGACATCTCTTGTGTGATATTCGTCATGGATTGTGATTCATTCTGATTGGTGAAAAGTGTAGTCATTGCATGAAATTCAAGTTCATATCAATGAAGTCAATTTGATGGTCATATCTACTACCTTGTTGTGTAATGTTTTTATGGCATATGTTTTGCATAAGTATTGAAACTTTTAGATGATTTGGAGATAGTGTTTCACTTGTTTCATTGATGATCTTCCTCACTAATACGTTTCAGACAGAATTCTTCAAGCTATGACATTGATGGTGATATCCTGCATTTCATCAGAGGAAGTTAAAATCAGCAATAGCAGATGGTAATGTTCAAAAAGGTTTGTCATATGTTGGCTTCAGGATTGTTATTATCATAAATCATTACTTGTTGATAGGTTAATAGGAGTTTATGCCTTCAAAGTGTTCATAATTCAATATGCTTATAATGGTTATGATCATGCTATAACATCTTTAAGTGGAGTTGTTCTCAGGGGGAGTTAATGAGAGGATTGAGTTGTCACTATCTTGGGAGATTTGAAAAGAGATATGTTTTCTTCATGCTCATATTGGTATTTCTTGTCAGGACTAATTCAGGAAGTGGATAAGTGCTGAGTTGAGCTGAGTTATGTTGATTAGTCTTGTCAGTGTTTACCAATGGTATTTCTGAGCAGTGTTTTGTTTGTGAACTTTAACACATGGGAGATCTTGGAGATTTATTATTTCAGATCAAAAAGTGCTGGTTCAGGAGTTTGTTAAAGGAAGTAATCAGAGGATCTCATTGATGTCAGTGTTTCATCTTCATCTACAAATTTGTGTTGTGATTAGAAGTGGTATAGTGCAGTCTATGGGCAGCTTGTAATAGTGGTTTGGTGCTTGGTTTGATATGCCTTACATGATTGTTTGATGTCTTATTGCTCTCAAGTTTTTATGGTTGTTCAATATGCAGATGAACATGGAAAGAGCTCAGAGCTCTCAGGAAAAGTTTTGGACAGCAAATTGAAAAATAATCAGTGCCTTAAGTGGTATTTCAATTCTTGGTTGGTATGAAGGATGATAAGGGGGAGATAATAGCCTTTGTCATCAGATGTCAAAAAGGGGGAGAAAGAAAAATGTATCAGGTAGTTTTGCCATCAATGACAAAGGGGGAGATTGATGAAAGTAGATTGTCATTGATGTCAAAAATGTGTTGGTATTTACAGAAGTTGTTCATATACTTCAGGTTGATATGTTGCTTCATGGCTAAGTCAGGAAATGCTAACTTGTTTGATCAGTTTGTGTACATTCTTGATATTCACAAGACTGCATGATCAGAATCATCAATCAGGATAAGTATGATACAATGCATATGTTTTATGATACAAGGTTGCTGATAAAGTTCATCTTGCCATGGTTGATCAAAGTGAGGCATTAATGTTTATTAATGGTTGAATCAATGGTTATCAAAATGCCTAAAATATTAAAATCCTAACTATAAGCTCTAAGTGTATACAAAGAGATTAAATGTAAAAGTATGCACTTTATGTTATAAAGTATGACCTGCAAGAGCAGGTTATACTACTTAGAGCAACCTACTAGAGGGTTTTAATTCATGACACCTACTGGCCCCTTCATATTCTATTTACCATTTGAATTTGGTTGAATATCCTTATTTAATTTATGAAGAGCTTGATTTTAAAAAAAAAAAAAAAGCATGGAATATCATTTATATTAGAAAGTCTTATTTAAAGGGGAGCATGAAAAGGTTTCCAATGACTTTTTATAAAGCTTTAAATATAAAACATTTAAAAAAAAAGAAAAAGCATTAAATATGCTTTAAGAGGGGAATGTGAATAAGCCATTTTATGGCTTTATTTAAAATATTTTTATGAGCTTTTAAAATGTTTTTTTGTGCTATTTTCTAGGGGGCACATTTCAAGGAGAGCTTTAAGGAGATTTTGGGAGACTTTAAAGGAGAGTTTCTTTTTATGAAGAAAATCTATTTTTTCATATTGTGGCTGAAGTAAAAGATAAAGGGGAAAGTTTTTTTTAAAGAATATGAAAGGAATTTCATGTGGTGGATTTAAGGGATTTATTTTTAGAATGTTTTTTTTAAGACATTCTATTATATTGGAAATATTTTTTGAAGACATTTTTGTGAGAAGATTATATTTTTGAGAAGATGATAAGATTGATTTTTTTTTATTGAAGATTTTTGGTAAATGGGATTTTGAAAAGTCGTTTGTTGCAGATTGAAGAATATTTTGAAGAAGACAAAGAATTTTTTTTTTGCAGAGAAGATGAAGGGTTTGAAGAAGATGATTTTTTTTTGAAATAAAAAATATGAAGAACAGTGAAGAGTGAAATTTTTCAAGTGCATTATGATTTTTTTAAAGATATTTTTGAGATGAATTTTGCAGAGAAAAGAATTTCAAAAATAATGATCATAGATGATCTTGCAGAAGAAAATATATTTGCATATGTTTTTATTCTTACAGGTTGAAGAATATCTTATGATGGGAATGGAAATGTATTTTCTTCAAAGGAATATGAAGAGACATTTTGAAGATGATCAAAGAGATTTTATTTTTTTTCTACAAGGGAAGATTGAAAATATTATTGTTGAAGATATTAAAAAAAAAAAAATGAAGATTTGCAGAAGATGAAATTGAACAGGCAGAACATATTTTTAAAAAGAAGAAAATGAAAAGTAAAATTAAAAAAGTAGAGAAGAGTTAAACGTGAAAGGTTATTTTTTCATATTTAATGGCATTACAGGTGCATTAAAGTTGTGTGGTGATGTGGATCAATATGGAGTGTTGAAGATATTTTACAAATGAATCATGTTATTGTATGTGAGATTATGTTTGTACAGGAATGGATCAAACACAGTATGAGGACATCATGCAATAAACTTACATATTGAACCATGAAGATAAAATGCAGGTGAATATGCATAGGTGAATCAAATTTGCAGAGATAAGAGTGTTGTAAAGATGTGTAAAAGGAATTGTTTTGTATGGTCTTGACTTGAAAATCAAAATAGGAGGTATAAGGGTGTATGATGAAACACAGGTTGTGCAAATCAGATTGAATAGCAATCAATTCTTGCACACAGAATTTTATGATGGAAAATTGTCTATGCCAGTGAGGCACAGTATGCCAGTGAGGCTTGTAGGTCAGTGAGACCTTAACATTTGTCAGTGAGACACATATTGTAGCCAGTGAGGCTTCTTTGTAGCCAGTGAGGCATGTTTGATCAGTTAAGCCAGTGAGGCAGTTTAGAGTGGTTTTTCTACCCCTGGAGGGTTTTCCACTCATGCAATTCTTGTGTCATAATCTTCTTTGTGTGTATGATTTACTTATGAAGTTTTGTTCTCTTTCTGTATTCACAGTCATGTGCATATGTATTTGACAAATCAATGCTATCTTTCTCTCCTTGTGCTCTGAAAGTTAAAGTGTGTAAAAAGATTTAAGAATTCACAGAACACTGATTCACCCCCCCTCTCAGTGTTGATTGTACTCCTACAGAATCTTCTTGACAGTTGTGCCTGGCACCGTCGGTGGCATTCAATATAACGGAAGTGAAGACAACAGATGGTCTGATGAAAGCTTTGGCAAAATTGTATGAAAAACCCTCAGCCTCAAATAAGGTATTTCTCATGAAGCAGTTGTTTAATTTGAAACTGGTTGAAGGTAGATTTGTGACAGGTCATTTAAATGAATTTAATACGATTGTCAGTCAATTGACTTCTGTAAATGTAAAATTTGATGAAGAAGTTAGAGCTCTCTTGATATTATGTTCATTGCCTGAAAGCTGGGATAGTTTGGTAATGGCGGTTAGTAACTCTGTTTCTGGTTCAAATACCCTAAAATTTGATGATGTTGTTGGTGTTATTCTGAGTGAGGAAATTCGTAAGAAAAGCTCAGGTGGATCCAAATCAGGCATTGTTTTGAATGCAGAAAGCAGGGGCAGATCAAAGGAGAGAGGAAAAGGTTCTGGAGGTCATGGGAAGTCACGAGGAAAATCAAAGGACAAAAGATCCCAAACCAGAGGACAGAAGGATTGCTGGTACTGTGGAAAACCAGGTCATCTGAAGAAAGATTGCTGGTCTCAGAAGAACAAAAAGGAGACAAACAAGAAGGCAATAAGGAAGCAAATGTGGTAAGTAATAAATCTGAAGATGACGCTTTGATTCTTTCCCTAGATAATGCTGATGATTCATGGGTTTTAGATTCAGGGGCCTCATTTCATGCTACGCCCCATAGAAGTTATTTTCTTGATTATGTCCAAGGGGATTTTGGGCTGGTTTATTTGGGAGATAACGAACCCTGTCAGATTGTTGGAAAGGGAAGAATCAAGATTAAGTTGCAGAATGGGAATCATTGGCTACTACAAGAGGTAAGGCATGTTCCAAGGCTCAGTAGGAATTTAATTTCAGTAGGGCAGCTAACTGAACAAGGTTGCACTGTTACATTTACTGATAAAAATTGGAAGGTTTCAAAAGGTGCCTTAGTAGTAGCAAAAGGTGTGAAAGTAGGCACCTTATATCTTTGTACAGGTCATACTATTCCTTCTACTTTAGCTGTTACAGAGAAAAAACAAACATGTTCAGGAACAGTTGCTGCAGGTTTGCAGGGAGAGACTGGAAAAGTTGCTGTAGGTTCTGAGACAACACTGTGGCATAACAGACTTGGGCATATGAGTGAAAAAGGTATGAAGGTACTTCATTCTAAGAAAGTTTTACCAGGTCTGAAATGTATTAATATGGATTTCTGTGAAAGTTGTGTGTATGGAAAACAAAAGAGAGTCAATTTTCTCAAGGATGGGAAGCAAAAGAAAAATAAAAAATTGGAGCTTGTGCATACAGATGTATGGGGACCAGCTCAGGTATCTTCTCTCGGTGGCTCTCGGTATTATGTTACATTCATAGATGATGCAACTAGGAAGGTCTGGATTTATTTCCTTAGACAGAAATCTGATGTATTTGAAACATTTAAGAAATGGAGAAGCTTGGTTGAGAATGAGACGGGTCAAAGATTAAAATGTCTCAGATCTGATAATGGCGGTAAGTATTGTAGCAAAGAATTTGAAGATTATTGTTCTTTTAATGGAATTCGTAGGTAGAAAACGGTTCCAGGGACTCCACAGGAAAATGGAGTAGCTGAACGCATGAATAGGACAATAATGGAGCGTGCAAGGACCATGAGATTGCATGCTGGGCTGCCTTTAAACATGTGGGTAGAGGTTGTCAACACTGCTGTATATTTAATTAACAGAGGTCCTTCAGTTCCTTTGGGTTGTGGTATTCCAGAGGAAGCATGGACAGGTAAGAAGGTGAGTTATTCTTTTCTGAAAACCTTCGGCTATGAAGCATTTGCACATATAGATTCTGAAAATAGAACCAAGCTGGATGCGAAATAAAAAAAATGTACCTTCGTTGGATATGGCATTGATGAATTTGGTTATAGGCTATGGGATTTTGAAAATCAAAAAATTGTGAGAAGCGGGGATGTTATATTCAATGAGAAGGTGTTGTACAAAGATCAGTTGCAGCAGCATGAGAAGAAAGAAAAGGATTATGTGGTGCTGGACGATACTCCAAATAGTGATGTTCCAGTGGTTCCTCATGCTCCGCAATAGCAACCAGAAATACCACAAACTCCAGTGAATGTTAGACGGTCAACAAGGATTAGCAGACCTCCTGAAAGGTTTTCTCCCTCTTTGTATTCTATTTTGTTAACAGATGCTGGTGAACCCGAAGGGTATGATGAAGCTATGCAGGTGGATACACGGGTTCAGTGGGAGCTTGCAATGAAAAGAGAAATCGACTCCTTGCTGAAAAATCAGACTTGGGAATTATGTACGTTACCTATAGGTAAAAAGGCTTTACCAAATAAATGGGTTTACAGGCTGAAAGAGGAAGATGGAGGTAAGAAAAGATTTAAGGCCAGGTTAGTTGTAAAAGGATTTGCACAGAAAAAGGGCATTGATTTTGATGAGATATTTTCTTCGGTTGTCAAGATGACTTCTATTAGTACTGTTTTAAGTATTGTGGCTGCTGAAGATTTACATTTGGAATAGCTAGATGTTAAAACTGCCTTTCTCCATGGTGATTTGGAGGAGGAGATCTATATGGAACAGCCCCAAGGATTTGAGGTCAAAGGTAAGGAGAAACTAGTGTGCAGATTGAAGAAGAGTTTGTATGGCCTGAAACAAGCACCTCGGCAATGGTATTTGAAATTTGATAGTTTTATGGCTGAACAAGGCTACAGTAGGTGTAATTTTGACCATTGTGTTTATTTTAAGAGGTTAGATAATGACAGCTACATTATTTTATGTTTATATGTTGATGACATGCTTGTAGCTGGGTCTAACATGGATCACATAAGAGAGTTAAAATAGCAGTTGGCACAATCATTTGATATGAAGGATTTGGGGGCAGCAAAACAAATCCTTGGTATAAAAATTTGTAGAGATAGGCCGAACAGAAAATTGAATCTATCTCAGGCTGCTTATGTTGAAAAGGTGTTGCAGAGATTCCACATGGAGAATGCAAAAGCTGTCAGCACACCTTTGCCTAGTCATTTGAAATTGACTAATGACATGTGTCCTAAGACACAAGAGGAGGAAGAGAAAATGTCCAAGGTACCATATGCTTTAGTTGTAGGCAGTTTAATGTATGCCATGGTATGCACGAGACCGGATATTGCACATGCTGTAGGAGTCGTTAGCAGGTATATGAGTCATCCCGGATTAGAGCATTGAAATGCGGTAAAATGGATTCTCAGGTATTTGAGAGGTACATCCAATAAACACTTATGTTTTGGGGGCTCTAATGCTGATTTAGCAGGTTATGTAGACTCAGATTTGGCAGGAGATATTGATACCAGGCGGAGTACTACAGGTTATGTCTTTACTGTAGGTGGAACAGCGGTAAGTTGGATTTCCAGGTTGCAAAAGGTGGTTGCTTTATCCACCACAGAGGCAGAATATGTAGCTGCAACAGAGGCAAGCAAGGAGATGATATGGCTGCAATCTTTCATGAATGAATTGGGCACACAACAGGTTAACAGTTATTTATTTACAGACAGCCAGAGTTCCATACATCTTGCAAAGAATTCTGCCTTGCATTCAAAGACCAAACATATACAGTTGAGGTATCACTTCATTCGGTCGGTGTTGGATAATGGACAGTTACAGCTGGCAAAGATACATACAGATGATAATCTAGCAGATATGTTTACAAAGGCAGTGACAAGGGAGAAGCTGAGCTCATCTTCAGCTTCGGTTGGTCTTCTAGACTGAACACAACAAAAATAGAATAGCAGAGTCCAGGGTGCTTATTTCCAGTGGGAGCTACAGGGTCAGTGGTGTTATGATCAGTCTCCAAGTGGGAGATGATATGGTGTGGAGTCTGATCAGTCTCCAAGTGGGAGATTGTTGTTATATGGAGCCTAATCAGACTCGGAGGTTATATTTACCCCACTTTTATCGGTGCGGTTTCCCCCCAAATTCCTACGGGGTCAAGGGGCAGCGCCCCTTGCGGGGGTTTGGGGGCAGCGCCCCCAAGACGGGGTCAAGGGGCAGCGCCCCTTGCGGGGTCCAGGGGCAGCGCCCCCGTAGGGGCTCGGGGGCAACGCCCCCGAAACCTCACACGGTTTTTTTATTTTTTTATTTTATAATGCACCAGGAGTTAATTTTTTCATTGACCGACATAAGAAAACCCTATTTTGTAACCGATAAAAAGCGGCTAAGGGTTAGGGTTTTGATATTATATTGTAGCATTTTGCAGCAGTATTGAGTTGCAGGGATTGTTGGCAAGAGACACTATATGGATTCATGGTTGTTGTCATTGATGGCAACAAAGGTCATCCCACACATCCGCAAGTCATGATGTGTCTCTACCGGAAGTCAGAATAAAGAATGTTGTGGTCCGGTGAACAAGAACAGAGCATGTGGCAAGGTCCGACAGATTGGTCCGGATCTCTCAGAGGAAGTGTCTTGGTGCAGTGCAGATTTGGGGAAGTCAAGAGGACTACCTTGAGTGGTATATTCCAAGGATTTAGCCTCCGGTGATGGACAAGGAAAAAGATATGAATGGTTGAGTACCGGATTCCTGAAAGACAGTGAAAACAGAGGAAGAACTGACTGACAGAGTATCAGACTGCTTTCCGGATGTGTTACTGTTGATGACAGAGGTTGTGAAGGCATGAATCATGTTTGGCCGACATAATTAATGATATCTACAAGTATATGCTTGATCCGCATTGCTTGGTGAGGAAGGATTCAGCCGACAGAATAAGAGTTTGTAAGAAACTAGACTGTTCCGGATGCCGACTAGAAAAGTGATGAAATTACTTATGCGGATATATATAGAGGATGGATTTAGTTGTGAAGGGTGTGATGGTGTGGAGATATATGCGAATAAGTCCAGATAAGAGCAGAGGTAGCAAAAAGGATCCGGTATGTGAAAGATAGCAGAATAAAGAACAGAGGAAAGATGAAGTGCAGCAGATCAGTGTACTGAGCCTAACCGGAACTGAACTCCAGCATATGCAGATGCTTCCAATCAGTTCAAGACTGTGATTCTCATCACTTTGTAGACAGTGTGTCTTCTTGTAGGCAGTGGGCCTCTTGTGAGCAGTGTGCTCGGGCAGTGAGCCCTAATTGGCAAGTGCCATTTTTGTAATTTCCTATTCTTCTAACAGAGAATAATTTTTGGGTTAATCACCCCGTGGTTTTCTCCCTTAACAGGGTTTCCACGTCAAAAATACTGTGTCATGTGTTTCTTATTTCATGATTAATGTTTTTGTGTTTGATTCTATGCTGCATCAATTAAAAGGAAAGTTCAATAAGGGAAATAATTAGGATAATTGATTCACCCCCCCCCTCTCAGTTATCAACAATTGGTATCAGAGCTAAGTTCCTCTTAATAAAGCCTAACAGCTTGGGGAAGATCTGGGATTTCAAATGGATGCATATGGTTTAAGGGAGCAACTCAAGACTGCTCTTGAGGATCTTGAACAGTCAAATTCTAAAGTCAGTGAATTAAAGGAAAGACTCAAACAGGCTGATGAATTCATGAGAGAATTAAAAGACAAATTAAGTCTCTCTATGAAAAAGAGAAAGGAGCTGCTTCAACAGTTGGCAAGACAAAGTGAAGAAAGCAATACAAATGAAGAATTGGCTGAGCAAACCAAGTTATGTGAAAAGTTATCAAAAGAAGTCATTATGTTAAGACATGAAATGGAATCAGGAACTATAAAGTTTACTCAAGAGATTGAAGAAAAAAGAAAGGCTGAAGACAATCTAAGACAATCTCTTAAAGAAAAATCAGAAGAATGCCACCAGATGGACAGGATTATCAGACATCTTGAATCTGATCTTGAAGATGCCAAAGATAATGAAGGAAAACTTGAGGATCAAATTGCCTCTCTCAGAAGAGACCTTCAAACAGCAAATGAATATAAAGAGAAATTCAAGATAAGTTCTGCTCAACTTGAAGTTCTTCTTGGAAGTCAAAAGAGGACAGATGACAAGTATGGTTTGGGATATGAGAAAGGAGAAAGCTCCGGATCCGGTCAGAAGAATCTTGGATCAGAAAATCCAAGGAGCAGGCCTAGAAGACCTCCGGTAAGACAGCCAAATGCTCAAAGATATCCATCCTTCAATGGATACTGCCACAGCTGCAACCACTTTGGTCACAAAGCTGATCAGTGCAGAATGAGAATGAATCAGATTAATTCATCCTTCTCCGGACAGTGCTTCAACTGCAAAAGGTATGGACACAAATCCCATGAATGCAGAATTATGCAAGTAAACAAATCATTCAAAGGTAGATGCTTCACATGCAATAGAGTAGGTCATATGGCTAATCAATGCAGATCAAGAGGATATCAGTCAAATATGCAAAGAAATGTTATTTGCCAAATCTGCAATAGGTCCGGTCATAATGCTAAAGTCTGCAGAAACAAGAATCAGGACAAAAGAGGTCCGGTGTATAATCAGAATCAAGACAAGGGTAAACAAAAGATGAATGCGGATGAGGTTAGGAATCAGATGAGCAAGATTTGGGTGAAGAAAAGTTCAGAGAATGTAGAGGTTGGATCCGCACCAGACTCTGGTGCTGATATCTCTTCCGGAAATTAAAAAGTGAGCTCAGGCTCAGGGGGAGACTCAAAGAAAATCTTGTTCCCCCAGCCAAACAAGTGGTGCCGGATGTGGCACAAGATGCGGATCAAAGGGTTTGTAGATATGAGTCTTGAGATACTTCAATCAAGTTTTCAGAGGTCCGCATGGAGTTATGAAGAAGCTGTGATCGATCAAATAAGACCTGTTCAGGGAGATGCTCCGGTATGATAAAGGATTACAAAAGGTCTGGAAAGATCCGGAAATGCACTATCTTGTTCTGCGGATTGGATAGAATGTTTGGGATGTTCTTATAATATGTTACCTCGATTTATTCATGATTGAAAGATCCGGATGATATCCACAGATCAGGACTAATCCGGGATACTCCAAGCTATCCAGACAAGGCAAACCGGAATGATGTAGGTGAAGCATTTATTGCAGACAGATATTAGGGTTCGCGGAGCAATTTAAGGGATTTCTCAAAGGTCATTTGCTCATTCTGCACTCGAGAAGAAGCGAAAAGTGGAGCTCTGCAACAAGGTTCATCAAGCACACCAAGGATCTCCTGCCGAAGTTATTGCATAAAGAAATCAATCCAACCACTCCGTGCAAACCGAAGGCGCATAAGGTATTCTCCGTTTTTCATTACCTCACTGCAAATCTTTGAAGAATGGCTACTCCAAACATAGTTAAGATCTCTGATAGACCTCGCCCCTCATTCAAGAAACATCCCTACAAATCATTGGAGGTAGATCCACTATGAGCCTTCTCTAGTGTTCCTCACGGAGTTTTACATACCGAAGACATTAGGGTTTACATACATGCAAGCATTGAGGAATTTGGGGAATTCAAATTAAGAGACCTCTATCACAAGCAGCTGATAGACAATGCTTTTGAGCTTAAACCAGAGTATAAGGATATCCAGAAGAAACAATTTGAGCAATTTATTCATTTCCCCTGCTTTGAAGAAGATGAATGGGTCCGGTATGTACTGAGCAGGATGCATGACAACTTTCTATGGCTAGATAGACCCTGCAAGATCACAAAAGAGGCAATTAGAGCAGTAACTGGTCTTTACTCTTCCGGAGGGGTACCTATCCTCAAATCTGTCAAGAACAACATTGTAACTGAGGCCACCGGATCAAAATTTGATAAGAGGGCAATGACCATTGAAGATATTTCGGATCCGGATATCAAATATGCATCAATGATAATAGGATACAAGATCTATCACTCCAGCAGGGAGAATTCTGTATCCGGAACTGCAGTATACACTGCCTATGAAATGCTAAGAAAGAATGCAGAATATGATCTCTGCGAACTACTGCTAAGCCAATTAATGGAAAATATACAGAAAATCAAGAAGGATAAGAAGAATTCCTTTAAGTATGGTACTCTTATTGTATGTCTATTCTTCTACTTCATGAATGAGCTACCCGGAACAAGTGGATGGGTATGGCAGAATGACAAACCTGTTGCAGTCCAGATAAGAGACTATTTGCATGGACTTGGGGATGCAAAAGCGAGAAATTCAGCTCTATGGGGATACTTCAAAAACTTTCAGAGCATGATGCAAGCAAGAGAGAGAATTCCCCAGTCTCTTGTTGAAAAATACAAAGACTCAGTGTGCTTTATGGTTGACACTGATCAGTGCCTAATGGAGGCAGTGGAGCCAAGGACTGTCTGGATCATGCCCATGGGGTATGAAGTGGATGAACAGATAGTGGAGCTGCATGTTCAACACATGCTAAGTCAGCCTAAAGATCCTAAGGCAAAAAGGTTTGGAACCTTTGAGGAGCTGAGTGTAAAAATACATGTAGAACTCAGGGAACCTGAGATTAAAAGAAAGGTGAGAAAAGAAGTAGAGCACATTGCTCAAGGCCTAGGCATCTCAAAAGAGGCACTTGATGCCAGCCGGGAAAAGAGGAGGAAGGCTGAGGAAGAAGAGAAAAGTAAAGAAAGTGCTCCGGTTGAAGCTCCCACCCGGACCAGATCATCAAAGAGATCTGCACCTCCCACAACCAAAAGTTCTAAACCGGAAGTCCAGGCATCCGGTAAGAGATCCAAGACAAAAGCCACAAGGGCTTATGGAAGCCAAAAGGATGAAGAGGAAACAGAGTCAGATGAGGGAATAAAAGAAATAAAGAAACAGAAGAAGAAAGGATCTGGTAAGCCCTCCACAGGCCAAGACAAGGATGAAATGGCAGAGGTAACTGTTGAAAAACCCACTCTGTCTCTAGAGAGCATAATCAAGTCGGTCACGGTGGATGGAAACCTTCAACCAATGACTGAATCCTATGATGACTTCAGTGAGGCTGACCAAAAGACTCTGCAGGAAGCCACAGTTAAATATCTGAACATATATAATAAGGCTTTCATTGAGATCATATCTCTCATTCCTAAAAGCCTAGAAAAGGAATTGGAAGTAAGAAAGAATAATGCTCATGCTAAAGATCTTGAGATCCGGGAGCAGATAGCTATTCAGCTATATCCTCAAATTGATCCCAAGACAATGAACATTATCTTCAAAGACTGCAAAGATGAGTTCAGAAGCAAAGCCAGGATGAATCAACTCATGCTTGATGAGACTGACAAAGTGGCCCAAGAAACAGAAGAGATCCTCCGGAAGGCCTTCAAAAGGTTCAATCTTCCTGTTGTAGAGGACTTAGGTGCAGAAACAGCTGCTGATTTGGAATCTTCTGTTCCGGAAGAAGTGAGCCCTGAACAGACAAATATCTCTCCTCCGGTTTCCCCTACAGTCTCCGGATCCAAAGAAGAAGAGCAATTACAGGAGAAGGAAGCAGTGGTGAAAGACAAAGAGGTTGACAGTTCTAAGACTGCAGAAGAAAAGAAACATCTGTCTTCGGCAAGAGACACTGCACAAACTGTTCAACAATTTTTGAGCAAAGAAACTTTAGAGATTGATGAACCGGAGCTTCTAAAAGGCCCATTTGATTTTGACTCTCTCTCTCCGGTACAAACAATGAAGATAGCTTCATTTGCAAATGCCAAGGCAAATGAAAAGCTCCTGAAGTCTCATATGGAAGACTGTGAGTTGATAGAGGCTGCTTCCGGAGTACTTGTAAAGATCATGCCATCAATCCAGATAGATCCGACAGCCTCCTCTTCCGGTAATCTAAAAACCTTAGTCAGCAGTGTTGATACACATTTTGATTCTCTAGAAAAATCAGCTGAAGAAAAGGTCCGGAAGGAATTTTTGGATAAAAGATTTTCAGAAATATTAGAATTAATCTCTAAGGATAGGAAGATTGTGAGCATTGGAATAAAGAGCTTAGAGAATGCTCTTAAGGATGGCGGTGACATCTACAAATTTTGTATATCCTGGTCAAAGGCAACAGCAGCATTTGACAAGAAAATAAAAGAGGAACAGGATAAGCTACAAAGCTTATCTCAAAGTTTTGATCCTCTCTCTTCCTCTATAATAAATCAAGAATGTCAGACTATTGCAGTCTTGAATGAAATAAAGAATCTTGAGAAGGAAAGGAAGAACATCACTAACCGGATGGGAGAACTTAGAAGGATTATAATCCCTAAGTTGGAAACTATGCATGAGGCCATCAGTGATGCTCAGACCACCGCCCAAACAAAAGATCCGACAGATCTCAAGCAGGCAGAAGCTTTTGCATTTTTGTTAAGTGGTCACATTTCAATTTTGGATAGAATGAAGCAAAGTTGGGCTACAGAAATGATCCAATTGCAGACATCCTTTGCAGACATTCTTCAGTACATGTGAGTATGTAAATATGCGGCTATATATAGAAAATTTTTGAAAATTTTGGTGTGCGGACCCTACCCTTTGCCATTGATGTCAAAGGGGGAGTGAGGAGCAGTGAAAAATGAGGAATCCAACTAAGGGGGAGTTCCGAAAATTGTATATAAAGACAGAGCATCAGCAAAGGGGGAGCATAGTGAAAACACTTAGTCATTTTTCACTAAGTGTTGCCATCAATGCCAAAGGGGGAGATTGTTGGCAAGAGACACTATATGGATTCATGGTTGTTGTCATTGATGGCAACAAAGGTCATCCCACACATCCGCAAGTCATGATGTGTCTCTACCGGAAGTCAGAATAAAGAATGTTGTGGTCCGGTGAACAAGAACAGAGCATGTGGCAAGGTCCGACAGATTGGTCCGGATCTCTCAGAGGAAGTGTCTTGGTGCAGTGCGGATTTGGGGAAGTCAAGAGGACTACCTTGAGTGGTATATTCCAAGGATTTAGCCTCCGGTGATGGACAAGGAAAAAGATATGAATGGTTGAGTACCGGATTCCTGAAAGACAGTGAAAACAGAGGAAGAACTGACTGACAGAGTATCAGACTGCTTTCCGGATGTGTTACTGTTGATGACAGAGGTTGTGAAGGCATGAATCATGTTTGGCCGACATAATTAATGATATCTACAAGTATATGCTTGATCCGCATTGCTTGGTGAGGAAGGATTCAGCCGACAGAATAAGAGTTTGTAAGAAACTAGACTGTTCCGGATGCCGACTAGAAAAGTGATGAAATTACTTATGCGGATATATATAGAGGATGGATTTAGTTGTGAAGGGTGTGATGGTGTGGAGATATATGCGAATAAGTCCAGATAAGAGCAGAGGTAGCAAAAAGGATCCGGTATGTGAAAGATAGCAGAATAAAGAACAGAGGAAAGATGAAGTGCAGCAGATCAGTGTACTGAGCCTAACCGGAACTGAACTCCAGCATATGCAGATGCTTCCAATCAGTTCAAGACTGTGATTCTCATCACTTTGTAGACAGTGTGTCTTCTTGTAGGCAGTGGGCCTCTTGTGAGCAGTGTGCTCGGGCAGTGAGCCCTAATTGGCAAGTGCCATTTTTGTAATTTCCTATTCTTCTAACAGAGAATAATTTTTGGGTTAATCACCCCGTGGTTTTCTCCCTTAACAGGGTTTCCACGTCAAAAATACTGTGTCATGTGTTTCTTATTTCATGATTAATGTTTTTGTGTTTGATTCTATGCTGCATCAATTAAAAGGAAAGTTCAATAAGGGAAATAATTAGGATAACTGATTCACCCCCCCCTCTCAGTTATCAACAGGGATTGCTGATTGTAATCGGTTTGATTTACTGGATAATAATATTGGACTCTCTATTTGGTGGATGTAGCCCGAGTTTGGGTGAACCACGTTAAAAATTGTCTCTCGCTATTATTATTTCTATGTATTTCCATTTCTCTGTTTAATCTTTATTTGCATTTAATTGACATCTTCTGCCCGCTAACCCTAACAAGGTCTTCATTCGTGTTCCACTAATCTTCATTCTAAAAACATGAGTCACAAGAATGGTAGTGTTGCTTCAAGCCTCTTGGAAATTTCCAAATCAACAATAGAAGGTAAACACTTTGATGATAATTTTCATAAGGAGGATAATAGTAGCAAAGAATTATTGCACCAATTTAATATCATGTCATTACGAATATTTTGTCATGACGAGAAACATTCTAACAGTGTTGGAAAGATGAAGGGTACAACTTACATATAAAATGGAAAGGGGATCCTTTCTCTTAAATCAAGATTGTTCATGCATGATGGTGTGGGATCCTGGTGTTCTAAACAAATAACTCCAAATAGAGGACATTATGAGGCACATATAGCTTGAAATTTTTGATGGGTTTAATTTCATGACCTTGCTTATAGATTCACCATTCCATGCACTTGGATAAGTAGACAACCCAATGTAGCCATGGGTGAACATAAGGTATGTAATGAATTCTATGTTATGAGAACTAAAATGGTTATGGGTGTACAAAGGTTGCATTCCATTGGTGAGTTTCTATAGAATCATCAATTTAAGGAGCTAAAGTTTACATTTAAAGGAAAAGATGTGCTTGGAGGTGTCTCTAATGGATCTCTAAGAGTAGTCATAAATAAAAGGACTTCTTGCAAGATACAAGTTTCTTGGTGATGGAAAACATACACACTATTTCCTTTTCTAGTAAGTAAAATAGTCATTATTTTGATATTTAAATGCTTTTGCATCAATACAGTGTGGTGTTCAATAATATGTATCTAGGATTGCTACCAAATAGAGGATTCCAAAATGTCATAGATTTGGAACTAAGATCTAGGCATGTTGCGATCACTCCTTACCACCACCTAAGGACAAATAGAGAGGAGAAAGGTCTTAAAGAGTTACTTAAAATCGGCCACATCAACTCTATCTCATTTTCTTCATTAGTGGTCCTTGAGAAGGATGAAGATGGATTTGTGAGGATGTGCATCAATTATAGAGCAATGTACAAGAGGATAATCAAATGCCCTATTCCCAGGAGTGATGAGTTGCATGGAGCAACTTACTTCTCAAAGACTGATTTGAGATCAAGCTACTATCATGTCTTTGTTTGCAAGGAAGATGTGCACATGACAACTTTTAGATGCCTTATTAGACACATTGAGTTCTTAGTCATGCCATTTGATTTGACAAATGTGTGCTAGCTATTTTTAATCATGCATGAATTAGGTATATAGTAATCAATTAAGAAAACTTATTTTAGTTTTCTTTGAGGACATTTTGATTTACAACAAGACTTGGGAAGATCATATGAAGCATCTGGGTACAATTCTGGGTATATTAAAGAAATAGGTTCTATTTGCAAAAGAATCTACATGTGAGATTGATGTCATAGATCTTTTATACTTGGGATATGTCATTAGTACTCAAGGCATGCAGGAGGATACACCACAAGAAACATTTGATAAGCTTGAGAAAGTAATCAACTCATTTCATGTACTTACTATTTCATATTTCTCACAACCATTTGCTATAGAATATGATGCTTTAGGAAAGGGAGTTGGATTGGTTATAATGCAAAGGAGGAACCCTATAGCAATTGAGAGTAGACAATTGAAAGATTTAGAAAAGGGTTTCTATATGTATGACAAGAAGATGCTTGCCATCATGCATGTTTTGGAAAAGTTACAAAAACATCTAGTTTGTGGTAGATGTGTGGTTGAGATAGATTACAATGGATTTAAGTTCTTCTTGGGTCAACATGACTTGGAATATTTGCAACAAAAATGAGTAAGGAAACTCCAATCTTATAATTTTGACATAGAATATATGAAGGACAAAAAGAATGTAGTTGTTGACGCCTTTTCTAGAACACCCACTCTTTGTTTTATTTATGTCATTTATAGTGATCAAAATATTTTTATCATGGTAGAATATGCCAATAATATATTTTCTACTAACATCCTAGATATAAATGTGAAGGATGACAAGCATGTGCTAGCAAATGGTCTCATTTTGTATAAGATAGAATCATTCTAGTGCCTAATTCTAAGATGAAACAAAAGATTTTGAAAGCTTTGCATGAGACATCCATGGTGGGGCACTCTAGATCCTACAAGATTTGTAGACACACAAGAGAGATTTTCTCATGGAGGAGCTTTGAGGAGGACGATCTCAAACACATTAGGAAGTACATCACCTACCAACAAAATGAAGTAGAGCATGTCTTTCTTGTAAGTTTGTTGTAGTCATTGCTTATTTCCCATCAAGATTGGGAAAGTGTGCTCATGGACTTCATCACAAATCTTCCCAATTTACATAGTAAAGATTATATTTATGTTGTTGTGGATAGGCTAAATGAGCATGCATACTTCTTTTCCATTTATTTTGAATTCAAAGCGCATCATGTGGAAACATTATTTTTTAGAGAGGTGTTTAGGCTACATAGGTTGCCTAAAAATATTGTCAGTAATAGAGAGAAAATTTGTCAGTTTCTTTTGGTAGGAACTATTTCATTTGACAGGTGCAAAACTCACTCCTAGCACAAGTTATTAGCCACAGTAGTTGGACAAATATAAACGATGAATAAGTGGGTTGAAGGATACTTGAGGGAATATGTTTCAGATCAAAAATCAACATGGGTTAAGTGGTTGTAGTTGGAATAATATTTCTACACCACCCAACATCTATCCCTAGGTATGTTTCTATTCATGGCATTGTGTGTTTATGATGCACTAACTTGCATTGATTCAACGTTCACATATAGTAGAGTGCTACTCATATGGGTATCAGATGTCATCATTGATACAAAGGTGAATAAGAAGAGAAATAGAGACATCACAAAGTGTTTGGGTTGTTGGAGTAACCCACCTACAAAGGATGCCATTTGGGAAGAATCGTGAATCTTAGAACATTTACATTTGTATTACTTAAGGGCAAGTAGTTTTTGGAAGGGAAAATTTGTAATCTCCCATTTTTAATTGATTTATTTTTTAGTGGACCAAAATCTTGTTCCAATAATTCATGTGGGCTAAAGAGAAATGCTAGGGAAATAATTATTAATTTTTGGCCTCCATTATTAATTATATTTTTGCATATTAAGAAAATGAGCGAAATAAAAACTAAATTATTGTTTAATCACCCAAATGGGGCATAGGAATTCATAAATTGAGCATATGTAACTCCCAAATCATTTGGCATATTTATTTATGATAGATTCTATGACAAGGTTATGACATACTCTATAACATCTCATAATTAGGGAGTTATGGTTGGCAATGGGAGTTACAAAGAGATTATTTTGGGAAGGCATCTTAAATAAATAAAATATTATTATTTTTCATGTTGGAGGAGAATCTCAATTATTTATAACAATTGTGAGTGGGCGTAAGAAGAGCATCTTCACTAGCTAAAAATAACCAAGAATCAAGGACTTATGATAGTCTTTTAGTGGATTTAATTGGAGAGGAAATATTTGCAAAGAAATTAATATTGTAATATTTTATTTTTATTATTTTTGGGGATAATGGGATGTTGGGACTTGTGCCCATAACTTATATATAAGCTAGGAAACTTCTCTTATTGACATCTTTTTACCAATTTATCAATTTTCTTCACCACTTGAGTACTTGTGTTCAACTATAGGATTTGAGGATGAAAAACATTGGATTCTTGGAGATCAGAGGATGAAACCCCTTTGGTTTCATGAGGTCAATCTCATATAGATTATTTATTATCCACTTCAAAGTTTTGTTAGATTTTCAACATAGTTTCTAGTATTTGTGATTGAAGGATTGTGAAGAAGGACGCTGCAACATTCATAGTTTATTTGCAAATCTCATTATTAGATGGCTTTTTATAATTTTTGAGTCGTACCATCATTTTGTTGTTATTTTGATCAATATAAATCAGCTCCAACATTTTGATTTAGTTATATTTTATGTGCAAACATTGAGTAAATTTATGGCTTAGCTTGTGTAAAATCAACAATATATATTTCAATATTTGGCTTCAAATTTGTGTGGAACTTATTTCAATATATTTTATGTTATATTTACTAAGTATATTTTAGATCTAAAAATATTTAGTTGAGGACAATAAACATTGGTATCAAAGCATATTTTATTTGCTAAAGATTTGGTAGTTCAGAGCATATTTTATTAAAAAATATTTTAAACACATTACAAGGAATATTGGATGGTTGATGTTCTTCTAGGAGTTTACAATAGTCTACTTCTACAAGTAATCATTTTTTTCCCTTAAGGAAAATGGAGACCCTAATATACGAGAATTTTGACCCACCCTTGGAATTCCTTTATTATTTTGGCGAAAGTTACCAAGTTAAAGGAAATTTTATTTTTTGCAACTTTTTTTAAGGGCACTCATCACCATGTTTGTGGATTAAAGCCTATAATTAATCCTTGTATGCCCAACTTGTCCTCTAGTAAATATTTTTGTAGGCTCCATAGAGCAATGGATTTGGGACCCTTATTGTTGATCTCCTAGACCACTTTATTTACTTTTGCTTATACTTTGTTGTTGAGATACAAGGTGTAGTTGATGAAGTTCAAGGCCTCTTTTAGGCCAATGTGGCTTTGCTGATCTTGTCATAGTAAGACTTACATATCTCTTTCATGGGATCACTAGAGAGTGCCTTATTGTATGAAGATTTCATCTTGTCTTTTGTATCCTTTAGTTTATCTTCCAAGATGGAAGCCATCTTCTCTACTTCGTTAAGTTTAGCTTAGATCATGCCTATTATAGCATTTGTAGGGTAGTCGATATCTAAGCTAATTTTATCTTCTATTCTTCCTTCTTAGCTTGATTTTTTGATCTTGGATCTCTTTCTTAGGTTGTTGACTTCCATTTGGGGGCATTTTGTCTTCATTTTCTCATCCTTTAAGGTATTTTCAACTCACTTCATTTTTTCTTCACTCCTTTGGACCATTTAGTTTGTCTTGCCCATGCCACAAAAAAATTTGATTTTCTATTCATGATGTTGGATCTTCATTATTCTAGAAGTCCCTTTGAAGTGTATACAAGTTATAGAAGTATGTTGATCTCCCAAAGTAATTTATTCTAGTGGAGTTTTGGAATTTGTTTATCATACTTACATAGTACATGCCCTATGCCTTTGGGTTGAATTGTGTTGTTATTTGAAGTTCTACAACCTTCAGCATCATGTAAATGGTAATGCACCATTATGAATCAATAGTTATCTTACTGAGTTGCTACATGACGCATAAACATTGATTTGAGGATTATCTTGTGGAGCTTATTGAGGTGAAAAATTATTGGGCAAAGGATGCTTATATGTCAAAAAGTCTATGACATTGATAGGGAAAGGGTCCAAAAAAGAGATGGAGATAAGAAAGATGACAGACATAGTGGATGAGTTTAATATGACCATGGCATATAAACTAGGTTATTTGGGAGGGGACACAAGTGTTATGTAAGAGAGGGATGTGGTGGATTGGGGGAGGAGTTAAATTGGAAATTTGTTGTAAAGATAGTAATCTAGGAGAAGAAGGGGAAATTGGTGCTCAAAAGGGGAAGGGTAAAAATAGAAAACCCAAACTAAGAACATCCTCACAAGTGTCACCCAATATGACAAGTGTTATGGTAACTTGACTACCCTAGAAGATGTCTCAAACTATGTGAGACTACAATTGACTAAGTGAGGTGGAATATGTAGGAGTCTCAAACTAGGAGACTACAACTAAGTGAGGTGGAATATGTATCATTCCAATTTTATTTGTAATTGCATGAGTGCAAATAGAAACTATAAGACATGTGATTATCCTAAGTACTATGTTATGTGTTAGTACTATCCACCCTTTATGCATTCTTATCATTGAACTAACCATGGATGCAGTTATGTCCCTTAAATAAAACCACACCCACAACCTTGTCCTTGTAATTCAAAACCTCTTTTCCTGCTTCCTCAAGTCGACTGTTTCAAATATTTGACTTTTACTTGTCAACTTGCACACCAAACACCTCAAGTTAAACACCTAAGGTTGTGTATTTAAAGACAAGGCCCAAGACATTAGTGATCATCAAAATTCATTATCAAAAAGTCATTACTGAAATCATCATCTAAGGATTAACAATCAAATTAAAAAGCATTTATCAAAAGCCTCAGCCTTAACAAATATTGCACTAGGCATATGCATTTTCTATTTTATGTGTCATTGATTATTGTGAAATTGACAAAGGGGTTTGAATCACCATCAAGAAAGTTTCATACTTCCCATGACTTATAGCAAATTCCCAAGGTGCTTGCCAACACCCCATTATTTTGGACATAGATAAAGATCAAGATAGAAAAAAACTGAAGGGCATTCCATCAAAGGGCAAAATTGTGTGCAAACAAAGTGTTCCTTGGGTGCAACCTAGTCCCAAGCATATCTAGATTCATAGTTCGAATTCCTCAAAGTTTGGCAAGCCATAATCCAATTCAAGAATTTTGAGCACAAATACAATAATCTTATTAAAATTAGCAAATCAATATAGAACTAAGCCTCTTCCAACTACTTTTATTTATCATTTATATTTTATTATGTCATCTCATATTAATTTAGATCAAATTGTTATTTACTATTTATATCAATCTATAAACCTAAATTAATTGTAAAGTGTATTTGTTTTCCCTAGATGAACATTGCCATCTCCCAAGCATTTGGGGAATTTGACTAAAATTGTTAAAAATATAAACTAAGAAGAAAAATGTATATTTGGTGATACATGCGAAGATGACATAGAAATAAAAAACATGTTTCAACCGGTTGTCTTGTTTATTGAAAGGTTGTCTTGTTTATCGAAAGAAATTGAGGGTTGGCAAGGTTGTCTTGTTTATCGAAAGAAATTGAGGGTTTAGCCCAATGACCTGGAGCTTAGCTCTTTATAGGCGAGCCTCATCCACACACCGCACGTAAGTCAGGGGTCAAACCCACGACCTAAACTACCTAAGATGACAGCCGAGACCCAGTGAACTGAGCGGTGTGTTTCAACCGGTTGTCACATCAAAATCATATAAATTTTCTAGTACTCACCTCTCTTGTGCTATATTATATACCCCACTGGGAACAAATTTTTAGATAAAATTCTTCCCAGTGTTTCCTGTAATTTGAGCAGGTCAACTAGTTGTTTAAGCTGAAAATGTTGGCGTTCATGGAGCAGGAAATTGTACAAGATTCGAGCCTGTGCTAGCGTATGGGGTTAAAAAGAATCATGCCTTTCACCGTCTAGATATCCCATTTGATATTATTGCAATAAATGCTGTATGCCACATTGAAAAACCAGAAAAATGAGAAAGAAAAGAAGCAGCTAGATAAGATACAGATCACATAATCAAAACCCAGTAGATTAAACCTCTTGAGAAGCGTAGGATTCTTACCCCTTAAGATTTAGCAATGCAGAATAAAACATATAAGAGATTAACAATCATTCACTTTCCATGTTCCCAATTGCATGTTCCTTGGATTCTATAAAATGGCTATCCGTCCATTTCCAGTCGAGTTGTTTGCAATTGTAATTTGTACTAATAGCGATTCTACACTTTGTGAACAAGACATTTGCTGGAGGTAATGGGTGTTATAGATGATCAGAGATTCTCACTCCATAACAATGACTGCGACAGAATGTTAAAGAAATGCATCACATTGAATAATGTGAGAGAGGGCAAACGAATCCATGCTCATTTGATCAAAACTGGACTTGGGTTATGCATTTTCCTCGTAAACCGTCTAGTGGAAATGTACGCCAAGTGTGACAATCTGTTGGATGCGCGCAATCTATTTGACGGAATGCCAATGCGAAATGTATTTTCATGGAATACTATGATAGCAGGATATTTCAAATGGGGTAGCATAGACCATGCACGCCAATTGTTTGAAAACATGCCTGAAAGAGATGGCGTCTCATGGAATACCATGATTACAGGTTATGATAGACATGGATATTCTCAGGAGGCTCTGAATTCTTATTGGGAAATGATGGCAGAAGGAATTGTACCTTCTGCCATAACTTTTGCTAGTGTTCTAAGTTCTTGTGCTAAGTTGCCTGCTCCAAAACAAGGCAAACAGATCCACGCTCATATAATCCGAGTTAGATGTCAGTCAGATATCGTTGTTGGGGTAGGCCTTGTTGATATGTATGCCAAAGGCGGATTCATAGAAGATGCACGTCAAGTGTTTGACAGAATGCCTGAACGGAATGTGGTCTCGTGGAATGTTATGATAACAGGTTATGGTCAGAATGGGCTTGGTGAGGAGGCTCTAATGTTGTTTTATGAAATGCAACAACTAGGAATGAAACCTGACCAGGTAACAATCATCACCATCCTCAGTGCTTGTTCCAAAAGTGGAAAGGTGGAGGATGCTCGTAAAGTGTTTGACGAAATGCCTCAAACGAATGTGAGCTCATGGAATGCAATGATTGCAGGCTATGTGCAGAATGGTCAGAGTGAGCAGGCCATGCAGTTATTTCTTCAGATGTTACAAGATGTTAAACCAGACGAGACCACATTTGCGAGTGTTGTAACAGCCTGTGCTAGTCTTGCAGCTCTACAACAGGGTAAGCAGGTTCATGGACTTGTAACTAGAAGTGGATTGGAGTCTAGTGTGTTTGTTGGCAGTACCCTTGTTGATGTGTATTCCAAATGTGGAAGTACAGAAGATGCACAACAAGTGTTTGACAATATGCCAGAAAGAAATCTGGTGTCCTGGAATACAATGATTACAGGATATGCTCAAAATGGACAGGGAATGGTTGCCATTCAGTTATTTGAAGAAATGCTAAAGACTGGCATAGTGCCAAACCATGTTACATATGTTAGTGTTCTATCTGCTTGTAGTCATGCTGGTCTATTGGATGAGGGTCTGTGGTACTTCAATTTTATGAGTGAAAAGCACCACATTTTGCCCAGGGCATCTCACTATACATGCATGATTGACCTTCTTGGTAAAGCTGGGAGGCTGGATGAAGCAGAGAAACTTGTGAAGAATGCTCCATTTGAATCAAATGCTGCAATGTGGCTTGCATTGCTTAGTGCCTGTAGACTTCACGGGAATGTGGAGCTTGGTGAAGTTGCTAGTGAGTGCCTATTTGAAATGGAGCCTCAAAGCTCTGGAACATATGTACTGATGTCAAACATCTATGCCGCGGCTGGCAGATGGGCTGGTGTTGCAAACATCAGAAAATTGATGAGAGAAAGAGGTGTTAAAAAAGAGCCAGGATGCAGCTGGATAGAGATCAAGAACACAATTCATAATTTTGTGGACTGAGATCACACCCACAAATGAAGATTTTTTTCATTATGTTCTACCAAAGTCTGGGAAGATGGGGTAACACAAAAAGAGGTGCCTGCCCGCAAAATCATAGAAATGACATTTGAATGGAAAAATAGCCCGGGTACAGGGAAGAGATGGGTTAGGGGTCCAAGGGATGGCAGTACATTGCTGTGGAACATATTCGACACTGGAGGGATTGACAGAGGTGATAAAAAACCCCATACACTAACTCTTCATGCACTGTGAGGAGAAAGGGCAAAGAGATGCAGACTTGGCAATCACAGTAAGAAATTGGCTTTTGTATACGGGTTTCTCAATACATCTTATGGAATGCCCATACACATTATCCAAAACCTTGGTATAGGTGGTGAGTCACAATGCACTAAAATTTATTTGTAAGATTGTAGAACACAAAATCTTCGAAGGGATGAAAAAGAAGCTGGAATGCCCATACACATTATCCAAAACCTTGGTATAGGTGGTGACTCCAATGCAATAACCTTGGTATAGGTGGTGACTCGCAATGCAATAAAATTTATTTGTAAGATTGTTAGAACACAAAATCTTTTAAGGGATGAAAAGAAGCTAGAATGCCCATACACATTATCCAAAACCTTGTATAGGTGGTGACTATCACAATGCCATAAAGTTTATTTGTAAGATTGTTGAACACAAAATCTTTAAAGGGATGAAAAGTGCTTCTGGCATTTCAAGAACAGAGTTTTCCCAGTGGGGATTGTTTTAAATTAAGATAAGAAAATGATCTTAATGTTTATAAAAGGTTAAAATTAGTTTATGGGAATAAAAATATAATGTAAAAAAAAGGGAGTGCAAGCACAACTCCAATAAATTTAGAAGGGAACAAAAATAAGCATTAAAGAGAAACAAACTACAAACAAATCATATCCTTTGATACTTTACAAGTCTTGTCATATTTAAAAGTTGTAATGTGATTGCCTCCTTAAGTCTGAAGAATAAAAAGTGTTTGCCATATTTAAATTGCTTCTTACTTAATTCTAAAGAATAAACAATGTGAAGGAAAGAAGCAATCGTCCAAGTGTAGAGCATTGTGGAAGCAAAGTCTTTAACTAGATGATGGCAAAGATCAAACATATCTTGGAAAAAAGAGCTAAGCATCTCTAATCTTCGTAAACCATGAAAGTATGGAGAAAGTTATATGAGTCTCCGAAGAGGCAAAATAATCGCTCTCTAATCTCATAGTAAGGAAAGCATTTAAAAACAAAATGATTTTCAATTTTAGTCTCCATCAAACAAATCTTACAAATACAATGCTTTTGAGAAATATAGTGACCAATTGCACTGTAGAAGAGGTCTGAACAAACTTTGAATTGTGCAAAAAGAATTCTCAAACTATAGAACAATTAAAACTTAGTGTAATATGGAGGTTGGATGATCCCATCTTCAAATGAAAATATGTATTGTAATAATGTTGAAACTTCCAACAAGATAAAATGCTTACTCTTGTAAGATGGTTGGATAGTTACAGTAGATGATAGTATGAATTAATTTTTTCTATCACCTAGTAACTAGAACTTGATTTTTATTGTCTCCAAGTAGTGAAATTATATGCTTATATGCTTATTGTAGATGAATATTGTTTACAAAGATCCCTGGGAAAGTCTTAAACAACCGGTGCATTGTAAACCTGGCTGACATGGCAAGTGGAGCCCACCAAATAGTCAACGTTTGTTCTGTTTTTTAACTTTTTCGTTACATTGTGTAGCAACTCTTTGGGGTTACTGTAGCAGCATTCTGTATGGAAGTGGCTATTCTCCCCACAAAACAACATGCCTAAGACATCATAACATACAAAATAGCATGCCCAAGACATCATGACCATATTCGCCATACAAAATTGCATCGTTGATGGGTCCCATAGTAGCGGTTTCTATCTCGTTGGTTTTTGTCACCATGAACCGCTAACAAGAGAAATTTAAATTTTGTTTTCCATCTTAATGCTTGCCCAAATCAAATTTAAATTTCTTTGGATAAAATACAGTCCAACTTGTCGTTCCCATTACTGTATAATATAGGTTGTTTATTAAATAGCAATGGATTCTACGACTAGAATAGGAAAAGACTACACACTATTCTATCTATTAAACCATGGTAATCTGAAAACAACAAATAATGAAATGTGATAACTATGTACTGGTTTGATTGAAACTAATTTTGTGTCAAAATTAATAGTAATTTTGTTTCAAAGATTTATTTTTTACCTTGACCCAGATGCATTTTTTACAATATTGTATCTTCTACATTTTTATATTTTCAATGCTTAATTGAACTTTTAATGTGAGTGGTTTAAACGACCCACTCAATATATTTTACACTATTGTTTCTTGTACATTTTTATATTTTCAGTGCTTAAATGAACTTTTAATTTAATGTTTACAAGATTTTCACTAAGATCTTGGTCTTCAGGCTCTAACCTTTACTGGGCAAGCTTATTGTTGTTAATCAGAAAGGTTTTGTTCCGGGAAGAAAAATTTTGGATGCCGCCATATCTACTCATGAAATCATTCATTCTATGGACAAGAGTAACATTCCAGGTATGGTCTTCAAGCTTGATATTTCCAAGGCCTATGATAGAGATAGTTGGGATTTCTTAATGAAGGTCCTCAAGAAGTTTGGTTTCCAGGATAGAGTCTTAAACTTGATTAAAAAATGCAATTCTAAGTTGCTAAATTTTCTGTTCTTGTTAATGGGATCCCAAGAGGATTTTTTTATACTGGAAGAGGTATTAGACAAGGGGACCCTCTATCCCCTTATCTCTTTATTATTATGGTTGAGGTCCTAGGGAGAACTTCTATTAACATGTTGATGTTGGGGTCCCTTCAAGGAATTAAACCAACTTCCTCATTACAACCTTCAGCTATCCAACAGTTTGTGGATGATACCATCCTCTATGGTATTGCGTCTGTGGTCGAGGCTAGAAGATGGAAAAAGTTGTTGAATGATTATGAGACTGTCTCAAGTCAGAGTATCAATTTTGGGAAAAGTCAAATTTATTTCTTCAATTCTCCTGGTGACCTGCAGCTGAAAATTAAAGTCACTTTGGGCTGCTCTAATGCCCAACTTCTTGCAGGTTCTTACCTTGGGCTCCCTCTTACCGTCAAAAAAGTTACTCCGGCTTATTGGAACTCAGTTTTGGAAAGAATTCATAAAAAAATGGCTAGCTAGAAGGGTAGATTGCTCAGCCAAGCTGTGAAATTCTAGCTCCTTAAAGCTTCTCTCCAGGACGTTCCCATTTATTTCCTCAGTCTTTTTAAAATCCCCAAGTATCTGGCTGAGAAGTTTCAACATATCTAGAGAGATTTCCTATGGTCAGGGGTGGAAGATAAAAAGAGAATCACCTTGGTCAATTGGGATAAGGTGTGTTTAACTAAAACCCAGGGAGGATTGGGAATCAAAAAAATTCACCTGGTCAATAAGGCCTTAATGGCCAAAGTTTGGTGGAACTTGGTTAATGATAACAAGGACTGGAGTTTAATTAGGAAAGCCAAGTACCTCAAAGGTATACCGGGTATCAAATTTCTCTTAGAATCCAGTCTCCCCAAAGGTTCTATTATTTGGAACAACACTCTTAAGATTA
The DNA here is from genome assembly GCA_027924645.1 of Cunninghamia lanceolata. Taxonomy (NCBI): domain Eukaryota; kingdom Viridiplantae; phylum Streptophyta; class Pinopsida; order Cupressales; family Cupressaceae; genus Cunninghamia; species Cunninghamia lanceolata. Next base: position 6,203,994 of record BSBN01001560.1, read on the forward strand.
GAGGTCTGTTGCAGAAAGACATTAAATGGAAGATTGATAATGGTAGAATCATCAACTTTTAGGAAGATAGGTGGTTTGGGGACCAGCCCCTTAAAGATCTCTCTTTTGACAGACTAGCTGACAGAGCCAACAATTTCTTTGGTTCCTCTGTTGCTGACTATGCTCTTCATAATGGTTCTCTGAGCAACTGGAAATGCTTGATGGATTGCTATCCGGGCCAAAATAACTTGAGTTAGCTTGCTTCAGAGTTCCATAGGAATCTTAATAACTATAGACTTCCTTTTTTCCTGAAGGAGGATAGTTTTGTCTGGGAAAGAGATAGCAGAGGCATATTCACTGTCAGAACTGCCTACAGTATGTTGTTAGACCCTACTGTTGACAAATTTTGGAACAAAATCTAGAATCACAAGTTGCTTCCTAAGATTAATTTCTTTTGGTGGGCTACTAATCACAACTGAATTCTCACACTGGACAATCTCCAAAAAAAAGGATTTCAACTTCCCAACAGGTGTGTTTTATGTCAAAAAGAAGAGGAATCAGTTTCTCACTTGCTCTTTCTTTGTGACTTTGCCAAGGATATTTGGTGTCTGACTTTGTAGAAATTGGGAACTATTTAGGTCTTCAATGATAATATGAATTCCTTTATTAAGGAATGGTCCCCTCTGTTTTCCTTTCCGGTGGTTAAGGAGCTTTGGAAAAGAATTCCTCCACACCTTGGGTGGAGCATCTAGAAGGAAAGAAACAATAGAATTTTTAGAGATACTATTAGGACCCCTCTGGATGTCTTCCAGGCTTTCTCAAAACTTCTTCTTGAAAATATATCCACCTATAAAATGGACTCTACTGAAGTTCCCCTAGTCATATTGAGGTGGAGATTGTGAACAACTAGGGTATCTCTAAAGACTTCTCTAAGGTGGATAACTCAAAGAAACTTGCCAGGGCTAATGCTTGTTGGAGATCCCCCCAAGTGGGTTGGTGTAAGCTAAATTTTGATGGGGTTGCCAAGGAAAACACAAGCCAAGCTAGTGGTGGGGGGATTATTAGGTCTGACAAGGGAGATTTTGTGGCTGCTTTCACGAGAGGGGTAGGAATCGAGACTAATAATAAATCAAAGGCTTTGGCCATGCTTTGGGGTGTTAAACTGGCACACTTTCTGGGAATTACTAAACTTCGTGTTGAAGGAGATTCTAAACTGATGGTGGATGCGGTGTTAGGTAAATCCAATCCTGGCTGGGAGCTGTTGGATCTTGTTAGTGATATCAAAAGTTTTCTTAGTGGTTTTGAAGAATATGAAGTTTCTCATATCTTCAGAAAAGGTAACAAAGTTGCAAATGCCATGGCCAATTTAGGCATAAACAACACTTCTTGGATGTGTTGGAGACATATAGGGAACATCCTAGGCAATATTCAAAACCTAATAACTAAATATGCTAATGGCCTTTGCAAATAACTTTGCTTATGATTTCCTCCCTCCAAGGGATTATAATTGGTCTTTTTGGCTTTGGGCTCATTTGTTTGGGGTGGCCTTCGTTTGGGTTCTCCTCGTCAATTGTAACTATGATATAATTGGGAATCTATTTGATAATCCTAAAGAGGCTGTTGGTCACTGGAAGTTTGATCCTTATGTTAGTTTTGATCTTGAACCTCTGATGGGAAAAAGGATCCCAATGGACTATGTTTCATTTTGGCGTGAGGACTGTTGCTGAGGAGGATTTTCAAATTTATCACTTTATTATGGGGAGTAAGGTTATGAATGATGACTGGAACTATGTGAGTTAGCAAGATAATGCTGATTGGACTGGGAGTCGGGGGAGTTCACATGCTGATGCTGACAGGATGACAAGCTAGATGGGAAGTAATGATTACAAGACTCTCCAAAGGATTTGCATTAATTATGATATAAGGTGGCGGGTGTACTTCCTCTACTTGGCGGCAGATAGATGTGAGCTGAATCATTTGATTAATCCCCATTATTTTAATTCCCATTGTTATGTGTGAAAAAAGTGAATGATAAAACTAGCATGCACACTAGACCAAACCCTCTTCCACAATAATATTCAAGGACAAGACCGAGCCAAATCACTACCAAGTTAAGGTGGACTCAGCTATAAATCTTGTACTCAAGAGTGCTATGGAAAGATCAGACGTAATCAAGCCTTTTTATCAAACCCTAGGTCAATCAATGCATGAAACCCTAGTTCTATGAAGATCTAATTATAACAAAGAATGTATAATAGATATCCAAAAACTAATTGCACATGAATGATCGGGAAGATATCAGAACCTGTGTTCTTGAAGTGGAGGTGTCAGAGGACTATTTTGAGGGTGCCCAAGTCCAAATTGATTGATTCTGCCAGAACTGTAAACTGGAGAATTGCTGCAGAGACCGCCCTAATGCCAGATCTGATTTCAAAAAGGACAAGAAGACTAGGGCACCAGCATCCAAGTCTTGTATGGAGGAATATTCCTGAACTATTGTCAGATCTTGAAACCCTGATCCTTACTTTGTCTTCCTATATCTTCACTTTTCCCAGATCTCGCACCTGTAACTTGCACACAAGAAGAAGAGAAGGAGTTTGGTGTTTATAGTGTTTAGGGACTTGCCTCAATCAAATCCTAAGATAGCATTCAAGATTCCACCACTGTTGATAGATAAAGAGAGTGTGCCCTTGCAAGGCAGAGGCTAAACACAAATCAATATGATGAATCAAATGATGATAAATCATAATGATATCACATATGTAATGAAACCCTTAGGAGGATGCATGGTCTTCAACTCATAAGGAGAGATAGATGATAACTTCAAACTTGCAACAACACACACAATGATAATACAAATCTTCTCTAGAATCATAATGAATGCTTTGAATGCTCTTTACTCCAATGCTTCAAGTTGGCTATCTCTATCTAGGTTCACAATTGTTTAGTGGTGAAAATGTGGAAGCCAGATGGATAATACCAGTCCTACACTTTCACCTATACTAAAGAATTAGGGAAGCAAAGGGTGAGTTTAGGGATAAACTACAGATTTCCAATGTTCCCTTTTCCTGTTAATTGTGTCTATGTAGTTGTTGAGTCAGGTTTTACAAGCTAGTTTTCCTCTCAAACCATAAAACCCTAATTTACATATTAGACTGTGATAACTCAATTTTTGTCACAAATATTGATCAAACAAACACATAAATGTAGAGTGGATAGTTTAGAGATAGTGTACCCAGAAATTGAGGAGCTATTGGACTAGGGCGCTAGTCACCGTGTCCTGAAAGTTTCTTGATGTTGGAATCTTCTGCACTAGCCGCTTCACAATCTCTAGATTTTCCCGGATCCCAGAAAAATCACTCAGTTGGACTAGGGCACGAGCCACCATGTCCTGAAACTCTCAGAATACTAAAATTCAAATTCCATCATGACTGTGTCTGCAACATGAACCTTCCTGCAACTCCTTTCCACCGGATCTCGACAAATGAAACCTGCACATGCAAAAGGAGGAGAAAAATATTTGTGGCTATTTAGGATCTTGCCTTAGTCAAGCCCCATTTCAGTGTTCGCAACTCAACAATAGCCAGAGATAAAGATTTGCATATGTGTGTGCAAACCCTAGCAAAGTGTATGCAGAAATATCAAACCCTAGATGTCTCAATCAAGGGAAGATCAACAACTTTCATTAACTCAATGAATAAACACAACTTCACCTCAAGGAGATGAAAGCAATGAAGACTTGCATGAACAAGAAGGTGAATCAACAATGTCCATGGAGGATCTCCAACTCGATGTTGGAGGCTTCAACCCTTTTCCCAATCATGCAAAAGGTGTACAAACCCTAGGAAGAACAAGATAGTCTCAAGATCTTGATTCCTAATCTCCATCCATTTTCTCTATGAAAGCAAATCCAAATGACTTCAAGAGCTTCAACAAATTACTGATCTTCAATGGCAATTTTGGCAGAGTTTTGACATCAAGTTTGCATAAAGATTATATATCATAAATTGATTTTCAAATGTCTCTTTATATCCAACCTTAGGAATTTCAAATTTGAAAATAAGATGTCGACATTGTGCAAAAAATGAAAATTTGAAAGTGGAATCTTGGAATGCACGACAAGAACCGACATCCCTCCAAAACTCAAGACCCCAAGAAATAGGGCAGGACAAGGGCGCTAGCGCCCAAGTCCAAGCCCTAATTTCCCACTCAGGACTACTTTAAGGAGGTTAGGGGACCCCAAATTCAAGTTTGCTTTTCCCGTTCAATCTTCAGTTATTCCAAAATGTGAGATTCTTCCAATTAGACCTAGGTCAGTCAGGTTTCAGGAAGGTTTGTAAAAACTAGGTTGAAAGGTCACCAAAGGGAAGGAGTTAAACCATGGGAAAATTGTACCATTCCATACAAGAGGACAATTTTTGACATAACATTTAGCCCCCACTTTAGTGGCCATATGACACTATGTGCATATGCAACTAAAGGAATGTAAATACATCAATCATGAAAAGGATACCCAAAAGGATACTATAGAGGAAGCTGAAGTGTCATCACAAAAAGAGGAAGAAGCCCCCAAGTCTGTAATCCTGAAAGACCACAAAGTTAGGAACCGCAACCTGCGAAGGAACACTTATCAGAGAATCCAAAATCAAATCAAATCAATGTGCAACCACCGTCAATAAGTCAGTTCATAAACACTAAGGGGGTTGAGTGATGAGACATGATGAGGGAGGAAATCAAGGGAGATATATGCCCCCCTTGTTTTTGCTTGCTTAGTTCGAAAAGGAGAAACAAGGAGATATCTACACGTGTCAATTTCAAAGGAAACTTGATGAAAAAGACATTGGAGGGTTGTCTATATAAACAATGCGCAAACAAAACTCATTGGGGAAGATGGAGAGTGGAACTAGGATTCTAATGTAACAAATGATGCAAAAATTTGAGTTTGTCAACTCAAGATAAAGGCTTAAGAGTGAAAGTTGTTAATTTGTTTATTTATTACACCTAGATAGTGATAGGATTTCTCACTTACTTTACTATATATAAAGGGCTTCATCACTTTTCACTATTCATTTGTTACTTGTCATTGGGTAGAGGAGTGAAGGAGAAGGAAGAGGAGATCGACGATGCCGACCCGACGTCCATACCAACTTCCGCGACTGGAGATGCTCTGAGTCTGGGTGGTAGAGAGACGACTCGAGGCCGAGGCAGGTCCTTGATCCTTGCTTGTTCAGTCTTGTACTCTTCAGTTGTTAGATTTTTGTTATTTTCTGTGGCTTTCGGGTGAGAATGGACAAGGTTCCCAATGAGGGGCGCCCGAGTCCACCTGGGGTGTCCAAGTCCACCCAGGGTGTCCAAGTCCACCTGGGGTATGCAAGTCCTCCTTGGGTGCCCTAGTCCACCTGGGGTGCCCAAGTCCAGAAAGGACAAGGACCCCAAGGACCGAGCACTGTTCTGTATTTTGATCATGAAGTTACATTTTGCTGCTTAGAAATTGATTGAATCTCTATCTTGGTGTGTCATACAGGTCGTCCTGGGGATGCAAGAGCACACAAGAGGTCGCCTGATGTCGCTTCTATGCAATCACATTACTACCATGTCTGATGTAGAGAGAGAGCATTTATAGGGAGTGGGGCTCTAGTGGGTATTTGACATGCCCACAATCAGATTCCATGCTAGCATGCTGATGGCATTGATGGAGAGATGGAATGCAGATACATCGACATTTCATCTACCTATGGGAGAGATGACCATTACACTAGAGGATGTCTTCTGGATCCTTCAACTGCCTATACGAGGGGAGACAGTGAGGATCGTAGACCGTCGCTCATCAGAGTACACTCGACAAAGTCAAATGTATTGTTTGGGCCGCATAGTCTCTTAGGCAGAGCGTGGGCACATTTAGCTTCGCTTGTTAGAGCAGGGGTGCGCCGACATTCCACTGATTCGGTGGATTATGATTGTCATGATAGCACTAGTAGTCGCACCTGATGGTCGAGGCATTCACCTTCATGGGGGCCTTGTTCACATGATCAGGGCAATAGGGGAGCACTGGACAGTGTACGCATGGGGGCGCAGTATGCTTGCGCACCTCTACCGTGAGTTAGACTGGTATGTCCACTATGAAGCTCATAGCCTGATGTACTGCACACTACTACAGGTATGGGCCTTTGAGCATATTAGATGTACACGGCCTATAGGTTTTCCTATAGAGCCAACGTTGTCTTATCCACGGGTCCATGCCTATCTGCTTATCAAGTGCTGGAGACACGACGATCTACTCTACTGGAGGGTTATATTTGATAGATTATGGCCCAGCTATATCATCTGGAGACCATATCGCAGTTACATATCATGGCCGGGTGAGCAGAGTCAGCTAGCGAGGATGCAGAGGGATCGACTAATGGCCAGTTGCCTCAATCATGTTGTCTCATGCTTTTATTTTGATCAAGTAGCACGACAGTTTAGACGCCGACGAGATGTTCCCATGATACATCTGAGCTATCCGTACTCTGTAAGCAACACAGTTAGGGTCAATTACACTTGACAGCTGAGGATAGCAAATGTGCCAGTTAGTGATGATGATGGTCTAGAGGATGCAGAGCTGATATCTGATGCAGATGATGTCAGAGTGACCTGAGTGTATCAGACCTAGTGGCGGACAACGTGACCTGCTGGACTATCTATCCACTTGGTCACCACACAGGTAATCCTCAGCCTTGGGCCAGTCAGGGAATAGACACAAAGATGGAGGATGACATCAGTGATTTGGCTGGGAATTATGACTTAGATGATGATGAGGAGAATGAGGACGACGACGAGGGAGAGGTCGAGTCATGGTACATCTTTAGGGCAGGACCACGATGAGACCAACAGGAGCCAGACATCAATGAGGAGAGTGATACCCAGTCTCAGTCAAGTGCTTGAGTTCCCATGTCTGCGGATGTGAGGGGATCGAGTTGGTGCGAGGAGGGTGAGTCTAGTAGGCACATGCCCCCACCTTCAGTGGTGACTGCAGAGCTTGTCACACCATTGGCTATCTAAGATCCATCTTGGCGAGATGGAGATCTTGGTAGGATGCTTTATGTATTTAGATGTAGTTGTTTATGATTGTCTGATTGTTTAATTGTTTATGATATCTATATGGGGTACTTATATGTAATTTGTTTCTATTTTACAGTTGGGATAGATGCATGGTGCAACTTTGTGGGTCGTGTCATAGTAGAGATAGTACCATTTGATGTGGTCGAGCAACGAGTGCAGACGGGGTATTCGCCATAGACTTCTGTAGGGTGGCATGCAGAGATCTTCATGCCATTTGTGTGATATAGATTGTCAGTAGAGGAGATTTTGGATCAGTCTGCCCAAAGAGTCGAGTGTATGGAGGCAGAGCTCCGTGCATTATGAGAGCAGACTGCAGTAGCATTGACACCTGCGAGAGATCTTATCTTTGGTGAGACCTCATCAGAAAAACTATGCCAATCGAGAGATGACAAGGACAGGATCCAGGCAGAGCTAGAGCGAGCTATCTTGGAGAGAGACTGCTATCAGAAAATGTATTAGGATACATGTGACGAGGTACTAGGACTGAGAGGAGATCAGGGGGGTTACGACCACAGAATGCTTCTAGGAGTCACTCACGATTCGTAGCCACACATGGTCAGCCTTCTGTCACACGTACACCATGAGGTTCTGAGGGTACAAGTGACAAGCGTTCAACTATGTGATGTATATATTTTGTACTACGACATCCCATTTTGCTATACGAGACAGTCGACTCAGATGTATAAAATGATGATGATATATATATATATATATGATGTTTTTTGTTATTATTTCTAGCTGTTGTGTAATCTATCACATGTGATTTATGTAAAATGCAACTAGTGATAAATGTTAAATGCTTATGTGGAAATATGATTAATGCTAATGTGATACTAAATAATTCTTTGTAGAACATATAGTAAAAGCACAATGACTAATGAATTTCACACAACCAATATTCTATGCTCAGATCAGTTAATGCAAAGGTGATATTTCAAGAAAACATGTTTAAGCAAGATACAACAATGATCAACTGAAAAAGATTCTATGTTAAATGAATTAAGACAACATAATCTTATCTTGTCAAAATTGAAGCTAAACTAACTAATAATTTTTCTCTAAAGTAACATCTAACATATAATCCTAAGCATAAAACTTCTTGAGATGCGCTGCATTAATAGGTTCTTTTAGTGGCATACTGTGTTCATCGGCTAACTTATACACTTCTGATCCAAAGGCTTTAGTAACAACATAAGGTTCGAGCCAATTATGGCTGAACTTTCCTTTTTTTCCAGGAGGTGCATTTACATTGCGTTGATTCTCATAAAGTACCAAATCTCCAACGTCAAATGAACGGTGTATAATGCGTTTATTATATGATTGTTGTATACTTTTCTGATGGGCCTTAAGATGTTTGAGAGTGTTAATACACAGTTCATCCAACATCTCAAGTTGTAATCTTTTTTCTCTTTCCATGTTGTCATCTATAACGTCTCTTAAGGAGACTCTTAATGAAAGAAATTTCTAGTTCTAAGGGCATTACTGCATTAGTGCTATACACAAGATTGTATAGGGTGGTTCTAGTAGCTATACGAATGCTCATTCTATAAGCCCATAACGAATAGGACAATGAGTATGCCAATCTTTCTAATGCTTGTTAACAATTTTTTGTAGGATTTGTCCTATAACCTTGTTTGTAGCTTTTGCTTGGTCATTTGATTGAGGATAATAAGGCATAGAGAAGCAATGTTGAATATGATATTTTTCCAAAAATTTCTTGACATCCTTGTTCTTGAATGGCATGCCATTACCAGAAACAAAGGAGGAAGGAATGCCGAATCGAGAGATAATGTTATCTTGTATAAATCGACAAATTACTTCGGTTGTCGTGGATCGTAAAGGAACAACTTCGACCCACTTCGTAAAGTAATCAATAGCAGTGATTATAAAAGTATGTCCTTGAGAAGAAGGTGGAGATATTTTTCCAATTAGATCCAAGCCCCAAATAGAAAATGGCCAAGGTGAGACTTGGGCACAAAGTTCCTGGGCAGGTACTCGGATTAAGTGTTGATTCTGTTGACATTGCAGGCACTTTTTGACATAAGCAAAAGAATCTTGCTCCATGTGCTATGAATAATATCCCATACGTATTAGTTTTTGTACCAGTGATTTGCCTCCAAAATGCCCTCCGCAAGCACTAGAGTGAGCTTCTTCTAAAGCTATCAGAATCTCTGAATTACTTAAGCATTAAAGCAAAACACCATTATAGCTTCGTCTATACAGAACGTTCGACAATATGATATAACATGCTGCAATCTTACGTAAGCAAATTCGAGCATTCTTAGATGTCGAATTAGGCATAGTTCCATCATGCAGATAATTGAATTTATAGGAGAACCATTCATCTTGATTTATATTACTGCATAGTTCTGAATTCATAATTACATAATCATCTACAGCTGGTGTTTTGAGATTATGGATAATAAAACTAAATTCATCGGGGGAATCATTAGAGGATATAAGAGAAGTTGCGCTTGCCATTGCATCCGCATGTCGATTGTCTTTCTTGGGAATAATATCTATTGAAAACAATGTGAATAGTTTTAATAGAGATAGAGCAAGGTCACGATATTGAGATAACTTATCTTGTTTAGCTTGATATGATCCATTTATTTGTTGCACTATAAGCTGTGAATCACCATATATAGTGATATTTTTGATGTTTAAAGCCAAAGCAACATGAAGTCTGGCGATGAGAGCTTCGTACTTGACAATATTGTTCGTGCATGAAAAGTTTAGATGATAAGACATAGGAATTAGCTTACCTGAAGGAGGTACCAATATGATACCAACACCAGAGCTAGTTCGACATCTTGATCCATCAAAGTGCAATTCCCATTCGTCTTCTTTATCAAGGGCTAAGATTTGGTCATTAGGAAATGTATCCGCACTTTGTATAGTAAAAGGAGAGGGTTCTTCAGCTAAATGGTCAGCTAATGCTTGTCCTTTAATGGCCTTCTGAGAGATAAACTTAAGATCAAATTCAGTTAACAACATAACCCATTTAGCAAGATGCCTTGACAAATCAATTTTAGCGAAAAGATGTTTCAAAGGCTCAAATTTCACCATGACATGTATTTCAGCGTTTAAAAGGTAATGTCTAAGCTTCTGTGTTGTAAACACTAAAGCTAAGCAATGCTTTTCAATAACAGTGTATCGCACTTCATAATCGAGCAAGGTACGACTGATATAATAAATAACACATTCTTTGCCTTCAGTGTTATGTTGTGCTAACAAAGCTGCCAGAGCATGATTAGATGCTGAGGTGTAAAGGATAAAAGGTTTACTAGACACAGCAGGCTGTAAAACAAGAGGTTTAGCAAGGTAACTTTTTAAGTCCTCGAAAGCCTTCTGACAATCTGAATTCCATTGAAATTTCAAATCCTTTTTAGTAATTGAGTAAAAGGGTGAGTCCTATCCGTGAGTTGTGAAACAAATTGACGGATGGCCTGTATCTTCCCTTGCAAACTACGAAGTTGAGATACATTCTTAGGTGCTGGCATGTTGACAATCACATCAATCTTTTTTGTATCTATTTCAATACCACGATTTGAGACTATAAACCCCAACAGTTTTCCACTGTCTACACCAAATACACATTTACAGGGATTTAATCACATGTTATATTTCTTTATTCGTTCAATGATCTCCCAGAGGGTCATGGTGTGATCTCGGCAATGAATAGACTTCATAGGATGTCATTGACATAATCCTCTAGGATATTGTGCATATAGTCATGAAATATAAGGGTCATGGCACGTTGGTAAGTAGCTCTTGTATTCTTAAGTCCAAATGGCATGACAACCCAACAAAACATTCCCCAAGGTGTTATGAAAGCTGTTTTATATTGATCATGAGGGTTTATAAGGATTTGGTTATATCCTGAAAATCCATCCATGAAGGAAAGTAATTCATGGCTGGCTATGGAATCAACAATCATATCAATGTTTGGGAGTGGAAAGTCGTCTTTCAAAGATGCTAGATTCAAATCTCTGAAGTCAGTACACATTCGAAGGCAACCATCAGGTTTAGCGACAACCACTATATTCGAAATAAGGTGAATAATCAATAGGATGGATAAAACTGACTTGCAAAAAGTTTTCTATCTCATCTTTTACAAGTAATGCAACTTTAGGATTCATTTTACGAATCTTTTGTTTAAACGGTTTAGCATCCGATTTCAAGACGATATTATGGATCATGATCTGAGGATCAATACCAGGCATATCTGAATAATTCCAAGCAAATAATTAAGAAAATTCATGTAATAACTTGGTCATTTATTCTTTCTCTTCTGTGTTCAAACAATCACCAATAGGAATACTTTTTTCGTGTTATCTTTCTTCATGAAGACATCAATAGTCTTTCCATTAAGTAGAGTACTGTGGTCTGGGAGATCAAGTGATTATGGTAAGTCTTCTGTTTGATCTTCAGATATCAAAATGTTACTTATCATGATAGCAGACTTTCCAAAATATGCATCATTATTCATATAATAAGGGAATCCACATTTATGATGGTAATGGGGAATATTGTCATAAGCACCCAAGAATTCAATTATCACATCATCTGTTGAAAATACATCTAAAGGGATTTCTCCTGGAGGACAATTGGTGTCAATCATCTCAGGGAAGATCAAATTGAGTGTCAATATTGTATTCACATTAAGATTAGGACACCGACGAGCTTTAGATTCCCTAAAAGGGTTATATCCAATACCACTTGAGTAATGTTGCGAAGCAGATTCTATAGGGACTTTAATTCCTTGTTGATTAATACAACAACCCATACCTACACAGTCGCAGTTCTTATAAAGGATCTAAATCCTTGACCATAAAGAGAAGCCATTTCTTTGGAAGAAGGTGGGGCTTCATCGATTTCATAATTTGTAGTATAACTAAGAGTATTGCCTGAATTTGTAACCAAAGAGACCTTAGGTTTCACGGTCAAACTTTGAGATAATATCGATGTAACTTTTGATGTTTCAAGAACAGGATCATTAACTTTATATTCACCCATGGAAGGAGATGTAAAATCCAATGATCCCCAATCATCACCAAGAAATGCATTCAATTGTTTGGATTCTGGCACAACATTATTTGTGGCAAGGGAAGCTGATGATTCAACTTTCAAATTGCTTAAGCTTTTGTGTTGAACAACTTGTTTTTCTGATTCAATTTGTAAACAAAGATCAGGTTTAGGATCAGCATGAATGGTATGAATCTCATCTTTATGAATAAATTTGATTGAATGATGAAGGATAGAAGGGACTGCCCCCAGTGCATGAATCCATGGTCTACCCAGAATCATGTTGTAAGACAAAGAATGAGGTATGACATGAATCAAGGTAGGCAAAGTTATAGGCCCAACTTGTATAGGTAGAGTTATAGTGCCTACAAATTGTCTTCCAACATTATCAAAGCCACAAATACTTGACTTATCTGGTTTAATCAAAGATGTATAAACTTTAATCTTATGTAATAAGCTAATGCTACACATATTAAGAGCTGACCCATTGTCAATCATAACTCATTTAATCAATTTCTTGTTTATTGTAACAAAAATAATCAAAGGATCATACTGGTTTTGCACTTCGAGAGATGGCAACTCATTTTGAAACAAAATATCTATTTTTGTCACATGCATAAAATCCAAAAGAGTTGCTACATCATTAGGTTTAACAAAAGGTGGCACAATCACCTTTTGTAAAGCTTCTTCAAGCATTCCATGGTATGTAGGTGAAGTTTGAATAAGTTCCCAAAGAGATATCTTAGCAAGAGTAGCATGAAGCTGCTCAACAAGATCATAATCTTGACCAACTTTATGTGTTAAATGAGGTGCTTGAGGAAGCATCAGTTGAGAAGTTGGTAAAGATATCAGAATGCTTGATTGTTGTTTGTTTTGTTTGTTATTCCAAGTATTGTATGTATGAGCAACCACATCAGAACTAGGTTGTTGTGAAGTTGGATATGATATCTATTTAGCATAGTTGTAAATGTAATCAGGAGAACGAGAAGAAGGTGAAGGACCTATAACAGTGATCACCACTTTAGAAGGGGTTTGAGGTACATCTAAGCACAAAGTGACCACTATTTTTGGTTTCACAGTTTCTTCTCTAGCTTTAGGAACATAAATTGCATTTACAAATCTTTGAAACAATGATGGTTTAAGAGTCGTATTGGATTGTTCAATTGAGATAAAGTCATCAAGGGCTTCATCTAGCATATTGAAGTTATCACAACTAAATGGCTCATCATACACATAAAAGTCTTTTAAAAAGTAATCTGACATTTTAACATGCTCAAATTCACTCGACTTAAATGTAAAAATTCTATATCATGACCTTTGTGAAAAAGATAAAATAACACTACGCACTACACAAAGTTGTAATTTTCAAATTCTTTTCAATGAAAGGATAAAATAATCAGTCAAGATTTAAAGTATACACTTTCATGAAAGAGGGTTTGCAATCTAAAGGTGTTTTAGGACAACAAACTAAATCATATTTGAATTGTAAAAAGATTCAAATTCTTTTAGAGCATGGGTTTACCAAAATGTTTAGTGGTGAAAATATGGAAGAAAGATGGATAATACTACTCCTACACTTTCACCTATACTAAAGCATTAGGGAAGCAAAGGGTGAGTTTAGGGATAAACTACAGATTTCTAATGTTCCCTTTTCTTATTAATTGTGTCTATGTGGTTGTTGAATCAGGTTTTACAAGCTAGTTTTCCTCTCTAACCATAAAAACCTAATTTACATATCAGACTGTGATAACTCAATTTCTGTCATAGATATTGATGAAACAAACACAGAAATGTAGAGTGGACAATTTAGAGACAGTGTACCCAGAAATTGAGGAGTTGTTGGACTAGGGCGCTAGTCACCATGTCCCAAAAGTTTCCTGATGTCAGAATCTTCTGCACCAGTTGCTTCACAATCTCTAGATGTTCCTAGATCCTAGAAAAATCACCCAGTTGGACTAGGGAGCGAGTCACCGTGTCCTGGAACTCTCAGAATCCTAAAGTTTAGATTTCGTCACGACTATGTCTGCAACATGAACCTTCCTGCAACTCCTTTCTGTCGGATCTCGAAAAATGCAACTTGCACATGGAAAATGAGGAGAAAAATGTTTGTGGCTATATAGGAGCTTGTCTCAGTCACGCCCTGTTTTGGTGTTCTGACCTCAATAGCCAGAGATAAAGATTTGCAGATGTGTGTGCAAACCCTAGCAAAGTGTATGTAGAAATATCAAATCCTAGATGTCTCAATCAAGGGAAGATCAACAACTTTTATTAACTCAATGAATAAACACAACTTCACCTCAAGGAGATGAAAGCAATGAAGACTTGCATGAACAAGAAGGCAAATCAACAATGTCTATGGAGGATCTCCAACTCGATGTTGGAGGCTTCAACCCTTATCCCGATCATGTAAAAGGTGTACAAACCCTAGGAAGAGCAAGATAGTCTCAAGATCTTGATTCCTAATCTTCATCCATTGTCTCCATGAAAGCAAATTCAAATGACTTCAAGAGTTTCAACAAATTATTGATCTTCAATGGCAATTTTGGTAGAGTTTTGGCATAAAGATTGTATATCATAAAATGATTTTCAAATATCTCTTTATATCCAACCTTAGGAATTTCAAATTTCAAAATAAGATGTTGATATCATGTGAAAAACAAAAATTTGAAAGTGGAATCCTGGAATGCACGACAAGAGCTGACATCCCTCCAAAACTCAAGACCCTGAGAAATAGGGCAGGACAAGGGCGCTAGCGCCCAAGTCCAAGCCCTGATTTCCCACCTAGGACTACTTTAAGGAGGTTAGGGGACCCCAAATTCAAGTTTTCTTTTCCCATTCAGTCTTCAGTTATTCCAAAATGTGAGATTCTTCCACTTAGACCTAGGTTAGTCAGGTTTCAGGAAGGTCTATAAAAACTAGGTTGAAAGGTCACCAATAGGAAGGAGATAAACCATGGGGAAATTGTACCATTCCATACAAGAGGACAATTTCTAACATAATAATAATGAATTCAAAAACACACTTATGTATGCTTTCCCGCTAACAGTAATCAAATTAACCAAAAGAGCCGACAAGGAGAAACCTTTTTAAAGGTCTTATGCCGACATATAATTAAATTTAGCCTGACCAATCAGGGAAGACTTGGGTGTGGGTGCCCAAGTCTCAAGGCTCCTTTTTGGTTTGGGGTAAGGTAAAATATGGGCCCCTTGATCCCAATTTACATTGGTTTCAGGGGATTTTGCATAGAGATGAATATTTAGAATGTATAATGTAATCATGGGGACCTAGGAGCTAAACAAGGAGGTAAAAAGACATGTGTCCACTTTTTACTCCATAACACCCATGAAGTCCAGCAGAGCAATCATTACTTTTCTATGGAGAGAAGGGAAGGACCGAGAAACCCCCATCATGAAATTAACTGGCATATTTTATTAAGGATTTGTAAAAGGGGTGAAGATTTGGCTGTAGAGCTGTATTGTTATCCTTCTTTGCTTTCAAATTTGAATTGGTTGCTTATTGTTGAGAATAGATTAGTGGCCATGGGAGGTGACAAGGTAAGGGTAGAGCCCTTATCCTATGAAGAATTTAAACAGGACCCCACATTATGGTATATTTGTGAGGAGGGTGGTGTGTCATCTTTTCTTGAAGAGTTGAATGGCCATGATGAGAACTTTTCATGACAATTTGTTGACTCATGGGGCAGTCACCATGTTCATCTAGGTGGCATTGGATTTGAAGTAATGGAGGAGGTGATTGGCCAAGCAACAGGTTTGTCATGTAAAGGGAAAAAAGCTCTGCCAACAAAGCAAGGTTCCTGACCTTGACAATATGACTACCTTTTTCAAGGAAGGAGAACCCATGGTGAAGTTGTAGGGGGGCTTCGAAGGAGAGAAACTCCCTAAACCCTAGGACCAGGTTTGTCTCATTATCATGAAATACATTACTTTAGAAGGTCATTTTAGGGTTTACTTTCAGTATCACTTTGCCTTATTGAATCATTTTCAGTATAAAGCTTTGATTAGTTTTCCTTTTTACTTGTTATCATCCCTTGAGAGCTCCATCTATGCTGCTAGAGAAGCCCATGATAAAAACCTTGACATCTCTATTATTCCCCTTCATTAGGGGTTAATCTTCCATCTTTATCATTTTCACTTGGCCCTTTGCCCCTAAGGGCTATCAAAGTCAATGTTTTGGAGGAAACCCCCTGATTATGCTATAGTTACTCCTCTGAGTGCTAAGGGAAATAGAAAGAAGTTTGTGTCTTTACAAAATAAGGTGGATTCTTCTCCTAGCCCCCTCACCTAATGATCCTTCTGACTTGCCTAGGATTGAAGAGATTAAACCTGAGGATACTCCGTTGGCCTTGTCCTCTAGTCCTAAATCCATTGTCAAACCCAAACGTAAATCTCCTAAAACCCAGGGTAAGAAGAAATCCCAAGCTTCCAATCAGGGTATTCTCAAAAAGGGTGAAACACCCTTTGTCAAAAGAACTTGTGAGGGGGATGAGATTCAGACTCATAAAAAGTTGAAAGGGAACCAGGTGGTCGAAGGGGTTCAGTATGTGGTGGCAGATTCTAAATTTGTGGATATGGAATTAATTCCTAAACAGGGGAATAAAGGGACTAGGAGACTGGTGGGGTGAAAAATAAGAAAATACCACAAGTGAGAAGGTCTGACCGTATTGCAGGTATTCAATCTAATGGTACTAAAGGGTGTGGATGTGTCTAGCAATTTTGAATTTGTAGAGGAAATGTTTGGGGAGGAGGACTTTGGCACTCCTGAAGTCTTGCGTGGGGAAGAAGGTAATAGTTTATTCCTTGAGATGAACACTCCTTATTCTGAGGATGAAGAGGAAGTTCAAGTTCAACTAGAGGAGGAAGTCCAAGTTCAATCAGAGGAAGAGGAAGTCTAGGTACAACTAGTGGAAAAAAAAGATTGTTACTGTTACTAAATTATGTTCGCGCCTAATTTAGCAAGGCCTAAACATCATTTGTTTAGAGGGAGTACAATTGTTTTTGCTTATGCAGGATCATCCAGTCAATGTCTGATGTCTTGATAGAAGACAAGTGCAAAATCACTTATCAAAATCATGTAATAGCTCAAGTTGAGTTGTTACATCATCCTGGTAAGTGAAATCATCTACGGACAAGAAAACATGCATTCAAAGAATGAAGAGAATTGATGGTGTTCATGTTTCAGTTGCTGATTATTCATTATGTTTCAGTGCAAGTAAAAGAGGTATCTATAAACTATCAAATTATACATCATGTTTTATACATATGTTTCAAAGGAAGATCAGTTGTTTTATGCTATGTATTTGATTCAGAAAGTGAAATATACATAAGTCATTGCATAGAATGAAATAGCTAATTGGATTCAAACGAATGTATAAAAGTGTCCCACACAAGC
The DNA here is from genome assembly GCA_027924645.1 of Cunninghamia lanceolata. NCBI lineage: Eukaryota > Viridiplantae > Streptophyta > Pinopsida > Cupressales > Cupressaceae > Cunninghamia > Cunninghamia lanceolata. The sequence goes on from BSBN01001560.1 coordinate 6,221,511, forward strand.
CATGGGAATAACTGAAATATAAAACATAAAAGTAAATTTTACTTTTGAAGAAATAAGAAATGCTTAGGAAAAGAAGAGGGACTCGTCATTGCCTGATGAATCCTGTGGTTGAGCTAGTTTCTATCTCCCCCATCTGGTTGAGCTCCAAGATACCTGCAAAATAGTTTTGTTAGATGCTCAGGGTACCAAATCTTTTCATACATAATCAAAACTTCAAAAAGTACCATTCACTTTTATGTAGCAGCAGTAATCAGTTGGACCATATCAGCATAAGAAAAATTAGATCATCAGATGAAGGTCAAATCATCATGAGAGAGGGCTTTGAAATTTCAAAGGTATGTTTTTATGCTATCTTGTTGGTTCACTGTGCAGGTATAGGACAAGTTATGTTGCTGATTTGAAGACATTCAAGCATGTGGAGAAAATGTGGCTCCCAAAAGGGTAGATCCCAACATGTTTCCTTTTTGTTCATTTGAAAAGGATATCAGATTGCAATAGACAGAATGCACTATTCAAGAAATACTATGCATTGGAACAGTCAAACTTACAAATGAAATGAAGTCATCATAAGAGAAGTGAAGAGGAGCAGTTGCTCCTATAAACTATGCCCACTTCAGAAAATAGTTTGTTAAAATTAGATAGTCATGTTCAAAATGCTTCATTGACATGCTGTAGGATGAACAATGTATCCATTCAGGAGAGATTGATATGCAGGTTCAGAAGTACAATGATCAAAGAAGTAAGCACATTCATGAATGGTATCTTTCTTTATTTTTGATTATGATTGAAGTATGTTTCTGCTATCCACATAGATGCCATAGGTATGACAGTTATCTAAATAGGTGAACATCATGATAAACCAATATTAGATGTCATGAAAAATGCATAAAGTACAATGAGGGACAACCCTGTAACAAATGAAGAATCAACTAAGTGAAGTTTGCCAAGATTGTCATGAAGTTAATCAAGTGAGGCAGCCTTATCAAATACTCACATGAAGTGAAGGCTACAAGAGCCATGAACAAATGATAAACTGTCATACAATACTATCATGCTGTCATGATACTTTTTTAAAGCATATAAAGGAACAAGGTCAGTCAAATGCCAAGAAGGATGCCAAATAAAAGTGCCATAACAGCAATGCCTGATAGAGATAGGTAACAACAATGTGTGAAGTGATAGGCATTTATTCAATATGCAAAAGGTACAAGTTGTTTGCTACAAGAGAGTATACGTGTCAAACATATCATGTTACAACCATGTGCTTGAGTAGAAATAGAGCAACTTAAAGGTCACAACCATCTAGAGGCATTGAAACAACAATAAAAGAGATATAAGTTGAATGCCACATGTATGGAATGCAACAAGACAAACATATTTCATCATTGTTCTAGAAGCAAGAGAAGAAAAAATGAAACAACTCATGATCAAATCATCATAATGCAGCCATTAACTGAGTCAAAAAGGTCATGATAATAGTTTCAGAGCATATGGAATAGCATAAGAGAAAGGTACAGTTACAGGTACAGTCATACAAAAAGCATATGAAACAACCATACAGGAATAATGAACAGAAAGAGGGAACAACTTGCTACAGGATAGAAAGACAGTATGGCCTTATCATGAAATAAGTATGCTTTCTGTAGAATGCCCTCTATACATGAAGTAAGTCACACAGAGAGATTTGCTACAACATTGATATAATCTAGATACAAGTGCAAGTCATGATCAAGTATAACTAATGTAATGGAGAAGGATTGAAACAAATTTCAAATGATCAAGTCATCACAACATATCCTTTATCCAAAAGAGAGAGCAGAGCATCAAGATCATACATACAATGAAGGGTACAACTATGTATAGGGGATAAAAGTTATTAAATGCAGATCAGTTTTTAGCAGCAGGAACAACTATCAAAGAGATAACTTGAGTTATAGTTAAAAGATAAAAGTGACAACCATTCAAGGATGAGGACAATCCCAACAGTGAAGAAAGCACCATATATCATTGAAGTCAGATAATGGCTATTTGAGTAGTGGCAGGATCAATCAGCACTGTAGTGATATGACAACCAATGGATGGTTATGCACAGTAAAAGATTAGAGATTGCTAATGACAAATATGTATGCCTAGAAAATCGGTAGAGTGGCGTTTGACAATGGGTAACAACAATGAAGATCACAGGAAAAATGTTAGGCAGGGCACAGAGACCCCAAGCTATTTGCAAGATACCACATGATTGAAGACAACTATACTTGGAGCATGATCAAGGATAATTCTCAGAAGATAGTAAAGATCTCATTGACAAAGTTTCCTAAGTAAGAGACTTGTACGGTAAAACACATGTTCCTGTCCACTTTTGCTCAATAAGATCAAAGAGGGTTCATTGTTTAATGCAATGTAATAGCAATATTATACCTGAGCCATATTCAATGTAATATGTTTTTATTACGTACATTCTCCTAGAACCCAATGTGGGCAAAAAGGCTACAATGTTAAATGTGGTTTACCTTAAAAATTCCATACTCATGAAAGCTACAAAGAGTAGAGGGTTTTTCCATCATTTTTGCATAGTGCAACTGAAGTTGTATACATGTGTCTCCATGTAGAGTGAAAGGCTACAAGGATCCATAGAGACAATGTTTACAATGCCATTCATATCTTGTCAAGACATTTGAAACAATGCTATCTATAGTGCCTTAGTGTTCTTAAGAGATCGTGCCAGAAATGAGGAGTTTGTCAAAACTGTGAAGACCCACAATGATAAAACCAAAGGAAATGTATGACAACAGTCTAAAAGGTGCTACAAGATGAGCAAAGACACAGTCAATATCTTGCTTTTCAATCATGTTCTATCATGAAAGTATATATACTTACTTTAGCTCGAGAAGAGGAGTAGAGGGTTTCCACAAAACCCTAATGAAGATAGTAGGTAATCAAAAGTTTTCAACACCAAAAAGAAGAAATATTGTGTAAGTCTACTCAAAATAGCAAAGTATATCATATTTCCTTCATAATGAGTCTACAACTAAAACAAGGAAATATACCTCATGTTGAAGCCAAAAATCACTCAAGAAATAGTGAGGAAGAGCAAAGGTATTTATGGTATTTTTGCTCATAAAAGACAAAAGAAAATGCTCAAGAATGATGAGGAAGAGCTCATATAAATAGAAATATAGTTACAGCCACAGCCTGTAGGGGCGGATTGCATAGAAAATGATGTAAAATGTCATATTCAAGTTTTATAATACTTTACCTTGTATCTTCTGTTAGAGATCTTCATCAAACTGCTTAAGAAACAACATGAAATTGAAGGATAACAAGCTCCCAAACCCTTGTCCATGGTGGCCAAAGAGAGTAGATGTTCACAGAGAATGAAAACACAGGAAAAGATCCATAAAAAACTAGTCAAAGCCGCGACCTTAGAGGCCCAAAATTGCCTTCAAATCAAGAAAAATTAAGGTCAAAATCTTAGTTTTGATAGTAAAAGCAACCTACCACGCATTTTATGCAAAACATCTGCATGGAAACCACTCAGAATCGACAAAAATGGTGCAGATTGAACTTCCAAACCCTAGCAGAGGCCGTGGCTGGGTAAAGAGCTTTCCCATCAAAAATAGAGATCAAATGATGCATCAGAGGAGACTTTTCCAGCCGTAGCTAAAAGCCAAATTTATCTCAGGAATGGAGAAAATGGATACAAATGATGCACAAAAGATTACCTTGCATGTCGCCTTCAAAATAACTATGAGGATCAACTGGTAGCAGAGTAAAGAATGCCCATGTTTTTTGCTTCAAACCCTCATCCATGGTGGTGGTGGACGAAGAGCCACCGACAAACTCAAAGGCAAACGATGTTTAGGGTTTCAACACCTTTTCTTTTTCTAGAGCTTGAATGAGCATTTTTTTCACCTTTTTGACTTGATGCTGGATCGGCGTGCGTGAGGCTTTCCTGTGGGTTGGGGAGAGGTGATAGAGGGGATGGTGCGAGATGAGATGGTCTATGCATGGGGGCCATGTATGCTAGGACAACTATACCATGAGATGCACATCGTGGTATACCATAAAGATTCTGTATTATATGCTGGGGTCACACTGCTACATGTGTGGGCCTTCGAGCATATTGCTATTACGAGGCCATAGGGGGCATACTTTTGATGACTGATTGAGGCATTTGTGTTTCTATACCAACAACCTCTCTAGTATTCCCATATAGGGTGATTGCGCTATTGGTGGTGGCTTCTTAATGATCTGATTCAGGTTACATGGCAGCTATACATTGGAGTAAAGCAGTGGTCTAACGACCATATCCATATGCCATATACATTTCCGCAACGTTATTTGATGGGTTGAGGGGACCACACCATTGACATGTATCTCCCCTCTTGGGTGATGCGATAGTTTGGGCTACGTCAGGATCTTCCACAGGCTATGACCATTTTTGATAGGACTCGTTGGGATCTTAGATAGCTGCCAGTGACAACGCCACGTGTGGATATAGACAATTTTGCAGCCTTACAGCCCCAGCAGTGGGATTGGGATAGTAGAGTGGTGTACGCTGGGACTACTCCCGTGTATGACCATTGGTGGGATACATGGAGGCTGATCCGTTTGATGAATCCCACTGCAGAGCCAGACATGACAGTGGAGCCAGGGGAGGAGGGAGATGTGGTAGAGGAGGAGCTAGTTATAAAGGAGATTAAGGAGGATGATGATGATCCCATTGGGGTGTTAGTAGTGGTAGCTTATGAGCAGGTTGTGGCGGGTAGAGGACAGAGGCTAGTGGAGCAGTTACCCATGCAGCAAGTGGGGAGAAGACAAAGAGGATAGATGCCACCACCACATGCACCATAGTATCAAGCTCTGAGTCAGGGATCACCCTAGCAGCAGGGTCAGAGGAGGCAAATGTTACCCCATGAGAGTCACCACAACAAAGGCAAAAAGGGTTATCAATACTAAATGGCTCAAGACCGCTAGACCAAATTTGTCTAGATGGCCCAGGAGTTTTCATAGGAGCGACTTTGTGGAGGAAGTAAGTGATCTAATAATTCTTCTCAGTAGAGTTAGAGGTCTATCTTCATCTTCAACTTTAGGGTAAGCAGAATATCTTTTGGGGAGAACAAGTTAGTAATGCTCTTCATGAGCAGCTAATTAAGGTGTCAACTACTTCAAAGTTCTACATGACTTCATAGCTAGTGTATATAGCAGCTTCTATGAGAAGTTTTCCAGGCTTAACATCTGATGGAGTTAAGAGAGTTGTACCAGTTTATCAGTACTATCCTCAGCTCACTTTGAAAGGTTCAATTCGTCATTTCAAAAGGGTGAATGATGCCTTTACTATTTTCTTGTGTCTTTTTGATCCTCAATTAGAACAGAGAAGAGTCTCAGATGAAGCTTGGGCAGTGGTGAATGGTTATGGTTTCTTGTTTCTTCAATTCTCCACTTTCACATATTTAAGAGTTGGCTTTTATCAAGGTTATCCTTATATGCTTCCAAAATTCCCTTCTAATAAACTTGTCTTGATGGAGTTGTGTCAACAGATGATTGTTGTTCATAACAAACAGATGGAGTTGAAAAAGCCTGGATTTAGGTTTCCTATTGACCACACCCCAGATCAATGCCCAAAGAAATAAGGTAAACTGATCCACCCCAGTTGCCAATGTCTGCTCATAGCTCATCTCCCACTGATCATACGTCAACACTAGGTGGCAAGGGGCAAATGCTCTGTCAAGGGCCGCTCGTGTTCTCCTAGTGGCATAAATCACCCGTGATTCCTGAATAGGCAACTTCAGGATCTGATAAACATTGTCTAGCATGATGGTGATCTCACCTGTGGGCAGGAGGAAGGAGCATGTCTCCGGGTGCCACCGCTCTACTATAGTTGTCATCATTGCCCTGTGTGCCCGTAGGATGGGCATATCTGCTACTGTCAACAAACCCAATCTCCCTAGTCTTATGCCAGAGCCCGTGAGGCCAAAGACTTAGGTCTTGTCACATTTTAAACTTTTGCATGAAGTCAAAGCAAATTATCATGAAACGATAAGGATCGATGCCTTTTATTTTTTATTTTTTTTGGCATGAGGACTAAGGATGGTAAATCAAATGGTTCGAAGGTCTGCATAAGGTGATGGATTAATAGTAATGCATGGGAGATATAAGGTGGTATTAAGATATGAAGAATAATGCCTATTTTTGCATGGAGAGCTTTGTTTGTGCATGGGAGATATAAGGGTTTTATTTTCTTTTGTATGATTTAGAAGTGGATACACATTGAAACAAATGATAAAGTAATGGATTATAAATTACTTTATTACTTGTCATAAAATGCGAAAGCAAAGATAGGAAAATCCATAACAAGTAGTAAAGTAAGTCACATCGATTACTTTACTATTTTTTCACACTATTTTATTCATCTCCAAACCATGCAAAGTCAGGAGGTTGAATATTTATGTCCAAGGTGCCTTCTTTTTTGCATAGGTTTGAAACAAATTTGAAATGTAAAACATTAAGCTAAGTGGTGCGACTATAAACCACTTAGTTAATGTTATTTAAATGTAGAATAAATGTATTTGTGTCATTTATTGTGCAAGGACAAGTTAAGGATGCTTTCAAGATGTGGTCAAGGCGGTGTGGTTAAGTATTTAATGTGCAAATGCCAAACATTTATGATGCTGTAGGAGAGGTTGGCAAACAGATGGAGGAGATATTGCAGTGATTTGACTTGATTTTTATGGCCTTAAAGAGCATTTAAAGGCATTTTCTAGTGCTTTTATGTTTGGTGATGTCATGCCTTGACTTTTTCTTCACTTGAGACTCATTTTGGAGAGAGTTTGGGGGATGTTTTTAGGACTTTTGGGTTATGCATGACCAAGAAAGTTTCTAGTCCTTATCTAGTTGCAGCTGTTTGGAGAGTATATAGTCATTCATTTGACTCTTTGGTAGTCAATTCTTATCATGCAATTTCTAGAGTTAGTGATTTTCTGCAATCCTTACATAGTTTTGAGCATGCTTTGTAACTCTTTGGGATATGAAATACAGAAAAGACCTTGGATACCATTGATTATGAGATTTTGCGTTCTTATTCTTGCAGTGTTGTGTATTATCAAGTGATTGATCAAGTTATTTGTGAGGTAATTTTTATTTCCTTGTGACTTTGTCTCATGTTCTATACCTTTTCTGCAAAAAGTATGTTTATGCATGTTGCAAACTGTGTCTTAAAGATGCATGTGGCTTTCTGACTGTGAAGTTATCTTCCTTTTAAAGGTTAATGCATTTAGGGCTCTTTGTGAAATATTTATGCAAAAGCATGCAGTAATAGGTTGTGCAAATTTAGTTTCTGTAATTTGTAACCAAGTGTATACAAATATGAGTTTTCATAAACCATATCAGTTTGGTGTATCACCCTTTGTTTCATTTTCCAATTTTTTTCATTTTGAAGCATTCCTTTTCCCTTTTCCTCTACAAATCCAGTAGTTTCTAGGTGATAACTAGCTAGGAGCCAGCCTTATCTGGAGATTCACTCCAAATTTTAGGTAACCCAAAGCCTAGGAGTGTTTCCATGTCCCTCTAAAGTGCTAAGTTCTACAACTTAGCTAGGGTGCAACTTTAAGAGACAACAGTTACAAGTGTGAGCAAATTGCCAAGGAGATTGCTGCTCTAAAGACCAAGGTGACAGATCTAGAAAAGCACTGGAGGGTGATGGTGAGCTTCACTACTAAAGTGTTGCATCATTCTGCTACTTCATTCTCGATTATGCAGGAGCTGGAGAGCAAAATACATGGCATCAGTGTTGACTATATGGGTGATAATGAGGAGATGTTTAAATTCCTCACTCAAGATAGGGCTAATGGTTGCTATTTGTTTCTCTTTCTTTGTTTGTTGTTTTGAGTTTTTGATTAAGTACTATTTGTCCACTATGAACTCTAGTTTTAATATTGACTGTTAATCTGCTACTGTTGCACTATTTCTGGCCAGTGTGGGCCCTTTTTGCTCTGCCTTTTTGGCTATTTTTGTAGAGGGATCTAGACCCTTTTTTCCAACTTAATAAAAAACCTACTCAATATATTAATAATTCATTTTTTGGTATATTTACTATAAATATGTTCTAATTAATAAGTTTAGGTATTTATTTAAATTTATATGAACATTTTTAATTAAGTAAATTAAAATTATATTATGGTGTAATAAATTTAATAATATTCTTTCTTATTATATTATAGTTTCAAAATTTGGAGAGAATAATATTTACATGTGGATTATGACATAAACATAGTTCTATATTTTTACATATAATTGACTAATTTGGATACACTTACGATTTAATGAGAAACATCTATAATTAATGAAGGGAGACACACACTATAGTGCACACAAATTGGAAAAATGAATATTGTGTACTAGAATGTTGTTGAAGAAAACTGTTGGTTGAAATACATAGTGCTTATTTCAACGTGCATATGCACCCATTTCTTAAAAGTGTTAGTGACACTTTAAATTGCAAATTAATTGCATTCTCTACTATAAACAACTCATTTATAAATAATTTCAAAAACAACAAAATATAATCACCTAAGAAGGTCATAAATTTGAAAGACATCTTACAAATCATAAACTAAATATGTGTAAGATGAAATACGTGCATGTTTTTCAACCTACAATTTTCTTCACCAATATTCAATTAAACAATATTCACTTTGCCAATGTACAAATTCCAACATTTAAAATACAAAAGAAATCACATATATGCGAGCCCTTGTGTGGATTGGCCAAAATGATATGGATGTTGGATCATCAAAATCCAAGTATTTATTTTGAAGCAAGGCACAACATTTAGTTGGGGGGTTTGAGAACACAACCTAAAGCAATTTTACTATCAAAGCACTATTCTGGTTATCCAATGCTCTCAAGACAACTCCTCCTTGCTTAAAATAGAAAATAGTTTCCCAAACCAAAAGAGGAGTTTCCTTTTGTCAAGTCCAATCCTTGCCATAGAATATTTCTAATTACTTTATCCATAGACTTGACAATTCCCACGATGGTTCTTAGGAAAAAAAATGTATACGTACAATTAGTGCTATAAGAAAATATTTAATTAAAAGAATCCTCCTAGCAAAAGGAATGTAGAGAATAAACCAAAAGTATCCATAGATGAGAGTGGCCAAGACTAACAAATGATGGTATTCCCAAATAGCTAATAGGCAAAGACCCACTCAAAAACCCATCAAATTTGCAATATGACCTTGCAACAAGGGAGAATGATTTTAAGAAAATAGATTTATTATCAACTATGAACTAACCCATGGAAACAAAGCACAAGGACAAAGTGCCTTTTATAGAGGAGGCTTCATGTAATCTAGTATTTCCAATGAGGATAATGTCATCTACAAATTACAAATATGTGAAAGCATTCAGGTTGTCTATAGGCACAACTCCTTTACATTTCCCATCCAATTTGGCTACCATGCCTCCATGATGAGAATGAAAAAGAAAGGTGATAAAGGATGTCCTAGATGAAGGCTATTTGTTAGTTTATAGAAGCCCAATGCAATTCCATTGATGGGATTAGATAATCTTGGGCTTGAGATACATAGTTGAAAATAATATTCTCCATTCTAGACATAAACCAAAATGATCCAAAATCTTCATTATAAAATGTCAGTTGACTATGTCATATGCTTTGCTAGTATCCAACTTAATTTCCCTGTGATAAATGTAAGTCTATGCATATGGGTGGTGCAATGCCAATGTAATTTTCCTCAGCTCCCATCTTTTGTTTACAAACTTTTAATATGATACTATAACATGTTATAGCATATAGGCGTGGGTGGTGTTTAGTTATGTGGATAACATATAGGAATGTGAAGAATTTAACATGTAATTATGCACTTGTATCTAGATCCCCTAAAACCATCAACCATTGAATCCCTAATGATATATGTACTATAAAGAGGAGGATCTAAAATATCATGAGTTGTGTATAGTAGGAAATTCAATTGATTTGTAATTTAAATTATCACTAACACTTGTAAGAAATGGACTGTGGAAGTTCTCTAGTTGAAATACATACTATGTATTTCAACCTATAATTTTCTTTATCAACATTCAATTACACAATCTTCATTTTTCCAATATATAAATCCCAAGACTTGAGATAGAGCAAAATACAATCAACTAAGAAGCTTTGAAATTTGGAAGACATCTTAGAAATTTATTACAAGTGCTAGTGATATTTTAATTTGGAAATTAATTTGCATCTTAAATGTTTGAATTACTTCAAATATGATTTGTTTGTAGTAGGAAATACAATTAATTTGCAATTTAAAGTGTCAAAAACAGTTGTCATAAATGGGTGCACTGTCTAGTTGAAATATGCATTATGTGTCTCAACCTGTAATTTTCTTCATAAACATTTAATTATTATTTAAAATATGGGTTTTTTACAATAGTGAATGCCATTAATTTGTAATTTAAAGTGTCAAAAATAATTTTTAGAAATGAATGCACTCTCAAGTTGAAATACACACTATGTATTTCAACCTGTAATTTTCTTTGTCAACATATTATGAATCAACTAAGAAAACCATAACTTTGAAAGACATGTTACAAATCATGAACTAAACATGTGAAGGTCTAAACTTTGAAAGATGTCTTAGAAATTTATGCAAATGCCACATAGAGATGAGTGTTACTCCTAGAACATACCTATGACTTTTTAATGATAGTAAACCTATGAAGTTAATGATAGTAATGATAGTAAACCTATGAATTTTAAGTAAATCAAGTACATAGTACTTAGTAAATTTACACTTTTCAAGTACATGCATAGGAATGAATTTTAAAGTAAACTAGGTAGTAATGATAGTAGTTTGGAAACTAAGATGGGAATAGGCCTAGCATCTCCTTAGGTCATTTATAATTTTTTTTGTTTCAAATGTTGGGATTTGTACATTGGGAAAACAAATATTGTTGTAATTGAATGTTGGTAAAGAAAATTACAAGTTGAGACACACATTGTGTATTTCAACCTACACATGTTTATTTTATAATTTCTAACATGTCTTTCAAATTTCTAACCTATATTTCAAATTGAAGATAAAGAAATGGGTGCACTCTCTATTTGAAATACAAACCATGTATTTCAACTTGTAATTTTCTTCCTCATTTCTTACTTGAACTCCTACTAAATCAAAGCTCAAATCAAACATTATTTTGATTACCACAAACTAAAGAAATCATAACATTGAAAAGACAAATTTATTTACCTTTTTTAATTCTTGTTGTCTTTCCAAAGTAAGTATTCCTTAAGCATGAGCCAAGTCTTCGTCCAAGTCTTGGGTTTTGTGAGTACTTGGTGGATCCTACATACAATGTTCTTCATAGGTTTGGCAACACCTCCAACAACATGGCAGCATTTGCTCACACTTCTCTTTTCTCCACCACTTAAATTCCCATTACATGCTATTTTCCTATGGCAATGTTTACACATTCTTGAAGACCTGTTTTTACAAGTGTACTCCCTACTAATGCATATTTCTTGTAAACATAATGTTCTACCCTCCTAAAATCTCTTGTAAACAAAAATCAAAATTATAATCAAAGTCAATTTGAAATCTTACAAAACACAAACGTATTCCTTTCTCACATGGAAACACTAGAAATTCTCTTCACATTTTATTATACTCTCTTTTTTCTATGATTCTCCTAGTTTTATTATTTTTCTTAGCATATTTCCAATGTTAGGATTCCTTGAGCAAAATGTAGGTTAAAAAACACAATGTGTATTTCAACACATGCACATATTTAGTTCATAATTTGTAAGATGTATTTCAAATTTATGACCTTGTTAGGTGATTCATATTTTGTTGTTTTTTAAATGTTAGGATTCTTATATTAGTAAAGCAAATATTGTGTAATTGAGTGTTGGTGAAGAAAATTATGGTTTGGAAAACATAATTTGTATTTCAACTTGCACATATTTTGTTCATGATTTATAAGATGCCTTTCAAAATTATGACCTTCTTAGTTGATTAATTTTTATTTTATTTGAGATTTTGGGATTCATACATTGGGAAAACAAATATTGTGTAATTGAATGTTTGTGATGAAAATTGCAAGTTGAAAAACATAATGTGTATTTCAACTTGCACGTGTTTAGTTTATGATTTGTAAGATGTATTTCAAATTTTTGACCTTCTTAGGTCATTTATAATTTTTTGAATTTCAAATTTATTCACCTTTTTTAATTCATTAATTATTTTTTGTCTTTCCAATGTTAGGATTCCTTAAGGAAAATGTAGGTTGAAAAACACAATGTATATTTTAACCTACAGATGTATTTAATTTTTTTGACCTTCTTATTTGATTCATATTTTATTATTTTTGAATATTTGGGATTATTATATTGGCAAAGCGAACTTTGTCTAATTGAATGTTGGTGAAGAAAATCACAGGTTGAAAAACACAATGTGTATTTCAAACTACACATATTTAGTTCATGATTTGTAAGATGTGTTTCAAATTTATGATCTTCTTAGTTGATTCATAATTTTTTATATTTGAAATTTTGGGATTCATACATTGGGAAAATGAATACTATGTAATTGAATGTTGGTGAACAAAATTGCAGGTTGAAAAACACAATGCATATTTCAACATGCACGTATTTAGTTCATGATTTGTAAGATGGATTTAAAAATTATGACCTTCTTAGTTGATCAATAATTTGTAGTATTTGAAATTTTTGGATTCATACTTGGGAAAATGAATATTATGTAATTGAACGTTAGTGAAAAAATTGTAAGTTGAAAAACACAATGTGTATTTCAACCCACACATGTTTAGTTTATGATTTGAATGTCTTCTAGAGATTTTTTTGAACTTAGTTTGCTTTATCTTTCCCTCCCTATGAGCACTCCTCTTTTCTCTTTGATATATTGGGCATGCAGGAGGCTCATCCTATACTTGGTTGAACTATTATGTGACCCACTAACAAAATTACCACTCTCATTGTCTCAAACTAACCCTTCTACCACTAGGTCATTTGAATTCATCCTAACATGATATAAAATGCAACTATCTATTTTGTTTGTTTATTGAATGTTGGTGAAGAAAATTGCAAGTTGAAAAACATAATGTGTATTTCAACTTGCATGTGTTTAGGTTATGATTTGTAAGATGTATTTCAAATTTTTGACCTTCTTAGGTCATTTATAATTTTTTGCATTTCAAATTTATTTGCATTTTTAATTCATTAATTAATTTTTGTCTTTCCAATAGGATTCCTTAAGCAAAATGTAGGTTGAAAAATGCAATGTATATTTTAACCTACACATATTTAGTTTATTATTACACCTAGCACTTCCTTGCTAAGGAGAAGGTAAAATATTTTCATGAAATAGCCATAGATTTACAAGTTTATAAAATGAGTCATAGAGGTCCATTACCTTATCACCTGATTGTTTCATGTGGGTTAGAATTCTCTTTGAAACTTAGCTAAGAGTTTCAAAGAAAGAAAGAAAAAGATAAACAAAATTGGATTTATATTTCCATTTATCTAAGATTTGAGAATAATAGTATTTATTAGTAGTGGTGAAACTCAAACTATGTTCATTTAAACTAACACTAACACTTCTAATATTTGAGTGTAATAGTGCAAGGGGGAGAGGTAAGACATTGGGGACATTCATCCATAAAGTAAATGAGATCATATCCCTAACACCCTAGCCTTGCCAATTTGATTAACTTCACATGTTGTGATTGTTTTGAGGTGTGTCATAATAATTGTGCAAGTCAATTTTAGGTGGCATTGTATCTAAACTAGTTATTTGTGGGAAGTTGGAACTAATATCTACATTATTAGGCATTACAAAATAATATTCAAGTTGTAGTTCCTCCTTTGAATCTCTTTATAACCTAGCGATGTAGGACCAACCCTAGAAAAATAACTTGATCTCGTGTGATTGAGATCCTTTTATGATTCCTTTGAGTAGCCCACACCAACCACACTCTTTCTAGCTAAGCCCATACATTCTTATTTCTTATTGCAGCTGCAATGAAGTTTGATAAGATTTCTCAAATATTTCAATAAAATCTCATTCTAATTATATATCTATCAATATTAGTGCTTCTGAACAAAGGGGTGCATGAATTTATATTGGATCACAGATTTCCTATGAGTATATTTAGCTATTCATTGCAATGCTATAGTGCCATGTTAACACCAATCCATACATGTTTAGGTCGTTTGAGCCCTATGTAAGGAAGATCCAAGTCATACAATAGTCAGATTAAATAGTGTATGTAATTCACCAATTTGTGTTGGGTTGAGGTGACTTAATCAGCACCAAGGTAGGTTGGATTTTAAGATTATGAAGAGTAAATTAATTGTGGGGCATTTAAGACTGCAATTAATTATAATTTATGTAGTAATTATGTCACTACCTTTATTATTGTCACAACCAATAATTACCTCCATTTAATATTGTTAGTGGTAATTAACCTTTGTTGGGCTGCTCCTTTCATTTGTATAGGCTAAACTTTCCATTAAGGGTGAATTGAGATAGTTTGATGATCTGGCACATCAATTATATATTTTTGAAGTTGTAGGGGAAGGTGATTCATTGTTGAGACTTGTGAGTCCTCATTCAAATTGAATATTGTTTTAATAGCTAGTGGGGTTGTATTATCTCTTGGGTATTATCAATTTTTGGCATGTTACTATGTGGAAATCAATTTGGAGATTCTCAATAGTTGAATAATATTTTCAAAGTAGTGGATTATTGCCAAAAATATGTTCTAATAGTATCAATGACATTTTAATGGAGATTGTTTATTGCATTAAGTTTGAAAAATTCAAAATATTTGGATAGGGACATTTTAGTCACTCAAACTTGCCTCAACAGCATTTATAGAGATACTTAGTGTGCACAAAACTGAGATCATACAAAATGCATTGAACTCAGATCTTATAAAATTCATATCTATTTGTATTCTTTACAAAAGAATTGGAGTTCTACTTTATAAATTACAAATTTTAATTCCAAACCCTTTGTTTGGTTGCCTACCCCTAAATTTTTTTGTTGAGTTGAAAGGTGTAACTATCAAATGTTTCAACATTGGCATTACAACAACAACCACAAGATGAAAAGGTAGAGACAATAACCAAAGGCACAATGGCAATAACATCAATTGCACATACACCCACCACAAGACAATATAAAAAACATGTACAGGTATAGAACTAATGAGTTGTTCAAGCACTTGTTGTTCATGCATCATAACCTTAAATGTATTACCAATTACACATATAAAAAAACCTCTTAAATTATTGATGTATATGTCAAAGAGAAATTGTTAATTATAAGTCCAGAATTAACTAGACTCAAGGGTTTGAACTAACTTGAATATTTACAAATATTATAATCCATAATAAGTACTATCCAACTTCATGCAATCAAGAAAATGATACAAACAAGTCTCTTTATTAGTTTTTAGTTATTTATAGACACATAATGTTCTGCCCTCCTAAAATCTCTTGTAAACAAAAATCAAAGTTATAATCAAAATCAATTTGCAATCTTACAAAACATAAACATATTCTTTTCTCACATGGAAACACTAGAATCATTTACTTGAACTAATCCATTTGCATTGTATCCCTTTCCTTTCCTTTGTCTAAAACTTCTTGGAATGAAACGCTCTTGGTCTTGTCTCTAAGTTTTGAAGGAAAATATGCAGAATTGGTTGTTGATTGGGGATGCCTTTTTATAATCTTTTGTATGAAGTCCCTCTCCCATACTAGAGTATTCCCATAACCATCTTTAACTTTTTGAAATGGATGTGCTAGAGGACAACTCACTTGAAGAGAGTTAGACATTTCTCTTCCCATAAATTGATTACAAGCATGTTTGATCATTTTTCCAAATAATCCAAACTTGATTGGTTAGTTGTAAAAAATAAAGCCTTGTCTATAATAGCATGGATCCCAACTACTTGGGGTTCATTTGGATCTCTCACATCACTGATCTGTTCTTGCACATCAAATTGTCTTGAGCCATGTTTATAGTGTTGTCACCCAATAAATCAACTTTGTTGTGTCTACAACAACAAATAAATGTTAAATTCTTTAAATTTGAATGCTAACTTATAAAGTAAGTGAAGGAAGCAAACTTACATCATAAGCTACAAGGTCTCTTTTGTCCACCTTTCCCAAAAATTTCCTTACTTCATTGACCTTTATCACATGTTTACACACAAATCCTTGGATGGACCAGTCACATTCACATATGGAGAAAAGACCATTATCCTTGGATGGACCAGTCACTTTATACTGTTTATTGGGATTTCTTTGGATTTGAACCTAGACAAGACCATTATCTATGCCATGAAAGAACACATGATTGTCAGGGATGGATAGTGATTTTACCCATGAATTTTTTCAATATTTTCAAGCTTGGAATTCTTATAAAAACCATTGTATTTGCTAATTTGACTCCACCAATAATATATATAAACTTCTTGACTAACCAATCAACCTTTCTACTCGAAGAAGATCTTTTGTCATTGAGAAATAAGTTCTTCAAATGTGAGTGATAAACATCTATGGCTGCATTTGTCTCTTGTCCTACATGAGGAAGAGTGTGACAACATTTGGCCTACATTCCTATACAGTCAAACTAATGTTGTTTCCAACAACTAATATAGGATGGTTGCTCTTTGTACTTTTCCATGAATAATTCTGCATCTAAAATTGCATCTTGCTCATTTGGAGACTTGTGCATTATTTCACCAAGGTGTTTGAACATAGTCTGCCTTGTTTCATGATCCTTCATCCTAGCAAGAAGCTGCTTAAGCCATGCCCTTATAATGTGCCAAGTACATAGATAAACCTCACATTGAAATACTTCTCTGAAAACACATAAATATTATGAGAAATTCAATTCAGAGGTACATCTTTATCAATTATCAAAGCAATAAAATTTGTTAATAATATATTGCACAAATTTTTGCACATGTATCATCAACCAAATGGATGTGTGCAACAATGAGTAAATGATGCATCCACTTAGTCAAGTCAGGTATTGTTTGACTATACATCAACACCCATGAAACAAGAAGGTCATTGTGCTTTTGATCAAATGCTAAAAGAGTATACAACATAAACTGCATACATTTCACAACATCAATTATATTAAAAAGGCATGTAACATTAAAACAAGAAGAAATTTTTAGTGTCTAGGCTTATCTTCATATTGTTTTTTCCAAAAGTTGAGTCCATTTTAAGAAGGATATTGTGTGCATATTTTAGCATCCAATCCCTTTGTTGGGGGAGTTGGATTCCAAGAACAAATGCATTGTCAATCATGCTTCCATACTTTTTTTGTAAAAAAACATTTATCATTATTATTTTCTATCCACATACGAACACTTTGTGAATCATTATCATCATATTTGTATGATGCCTCCATCAACTTCTTGGAAACATTAAGAATGTCATCATGAGTGAGAAAATCATCTCATTATGTTTGACCCTTAAATAATGTCTCTTTTTCATGTACCATCTCACAATGCTTTGTGTGTAGAAGATTTGGTGACATTCCCAACAACAACAACCTTTCCACCCAATCCTTTAATTCATCACTAATTCTTGGAGCATAGAAAGCTCAAGTGCCTCTAAAATTCTCTGTCTCCTAACTATGGCAAGGCCTACCATTGATATCAACATGTTGCTTCACATTATATGTTATTAGAGCTTGTTGATCCTTCTTAATAAGAACACAGATAGTAAAGTGGCACCTACAACCACATATGAGGTGATTTCTACTAGGTCGACTATCCTTACCATTCTTTGGCTTCTTGGTGCAATCATAATGCTCCAAGTCCACATCTCTAAAGTCATCTGGCCCTTATGAACACTAATATCTGACAAAAAATGTTATATTGAATTTTTTAAATGTATGAGATGTTTAAAAGGAAGAAAATTGAATAAGATGATGCAACATTAAATTTAGGAAGACTAAACTATGCAAAATTTCATGCTCAATATAAAAAAAAAAGTTTTCATAGAGAAGAGGCTTGTTGATTCTAACCCCTCTAGGGTCAGAAGAAGATTCATTGGAATGACTATCTTCAATATGAAAGATCATGGAAAGACATAGTCTATTGCACTCACCTTTGATGAAGTCATCAATTCTATCTCTTGGTATCCAAGAAAAATAGTAACAAATTATTCATTGTTGTCCTCAACACTGCTCCACTCTAAATCATTAGAGGAAAAGTTTCCAGGTTGTGGGAATTGAATAGGAAGAGCTAGTAAGCTTTTCCACTTTCGTATGCTCTTTTAGCTCTGAATACATTTAGTGTGGGGTTAAAAAATACACATAAGAAAATCTAAACTTGATCAAAATTGTAGAAAGCATTGGATGTTATTTATGTATAAACACATAACCATTTATAGAAACATAACAGTATTTGAAAATATTCATAACCATTGATAAATATGTGACATAATTTGAAAAAATCATAAGAGATAGAAGAATGGCCATAAAAAATGTATTTATGTTTCATATTTTATTATATAAACATTATTACTCCATTTTGCATTCATTATTTTATACATGGGAATACATATTTCCAATAGATCTCTTCAAAAAATCTTTTGCATCAACTCTTGTATTATTCTACTCTCTATCAACAAGCCTAACATTTTGCCCACATAAAACATGTAGCTATCATAGTTATTACAAATAGAGGTTTTTGGGAGATATTTGAGGTATAAACTCATATACAAACCATGTTTCAACCTCCACGGGTTTTGTTTATATTTTCTATGATGCTTGTTCGCTTCCTTTTGCTGAATTTTATTTTTACTTGAGGGAAATGTGGGTCCCATAATCATAGGTGGTGGTCCCTACTGTTACTGTAAGCACTAAAAAAGTACATGGGCCTAAATGGTAATCTAATGATGAGCTTTAGTCCTAAGCACATACATGTAAGCATGTAAATATGACCTCTAAGCAACATTCTTCTTGGCGACATTTGGATCAAAGTTCTTCACCTTGTTTGTGTCTCCCCTATCACCTAGCTAACTTTCCAAGGTCTTGTGTCTTCACCATACACCCTTTGTCGACAAGGCATTTTTCCAATTTCTAACCTTGTTGATTTGACCTATCAAAATCATAAGATGGGAAATTCACTTTCCCTAAGCCCTTGTCAACCATTTCAACCTTTTAGAGGCCTCCAATTGACCTCCCAAACCTTTTCCCACTATTAATTTCATTCCCCTATTCTTCCTTT
Organism: Cunninghamia lanceolata; assembly: GCA_027924645.1. Taxonomy (NCBI): domain Eukaryota; kingdom Viridiplantae; phylum Streptophyta; class Pinopsida; order Cupressales; family Cupressaceae; genus Cunninghamia; species Cunninghamia lanceolata. Next base: position 6,240,804 of record BSBN01001560.1, read on the forward strand.
CTGGGTATCCCATTTTCATTTCTAGATCTCCCTTGGATGACCCTATCTTTTGAGTGGATCTCCTCTGAGCAACCCTAGATCTCCCCTAGGTGACTTGCCCTATCAAATTGGGTGACCCACCCTTTGAGGTCTTGCAATTTGTCTTGAGGTCCTAAAGTCATCTTTAGTCCCCTCTGATCATTTTTATCCCCTAAAACCACCTGCAAAACCCATTCTTTCTGGGTTGCCCATATTGGCTTCCAAAACTCCCCTGGGTGACTTTCCTTGTCAAACTGGGTGACCCAGTTATGTTTTAACTTGCATGATTCTCTTCAATTCAGGCCCAAATTAGCTTTATTTTTCCTCCACTTTGTATGGATCTTTGACCTTAATTGAGCCTAGTCTATTTCTAACTCCTTCTCCACTCCCAATCACTCTATTATTAGTTCCCACAAATCTATTCTTATCTCTCCATAAATCCCATGCTAACTCCATTCCTCCTTGAGTGATAAGCTTTCAAGCCCAGTTCACTTCCTAATCAAGCATGTTCACTCCTCAATCAATCCTACAAACTCTCCAATCAAGGGAGTTAACTCTTCAATCAAGTCCACCAATTGTAAGCTATCAAAACCTATAAACACCCCTTCCTATATGCATTATGGGAGACAAATTCATTGTTGCATGTCTATTTCCAGCTTTGCTTTTTTCTCCCTATAGCATGCTTATGCTCTTCATAGGACTTGTGAGCATTTTCTTTCTTAGTATAGTTGCCAAGATTTCAAAAGCTTCAATAACATCCATATGCTCACCAATTGCTTTTCCAAAAGGCAAGCCATAGTGCTTCAATAGCTTAAATTATCTCATCATAGCTTCAATAGCTCAATCCCATATTCAATCAATTGCTTCTTCGTCCCTGTTGCCAAGAGGCGATCCTCGCTGCTACAAAGGAGAGGAGGTTGCCACAAAAAGGACTTTTAAGTATACAACAGGCTCATGCACCAAAGAGAATACAAGTTTTTCATGCTTTCATAGTTAATTAGATCACACTCTTACTCTTGGAGAAGTAATTTTTGTATTTCCTTTTCCTTGATAGAATTAGTTTTGGTTTAATTAGACTCGCATTGTTTAGAGTAGATTTATTGCAATTCATAGATTACATTTTCATTCAAGCAACTTCAATTTATAGAGTAGATTCGAAAATCATCTCACAAAATAAAAAAAAATAGTAGTATATTGCATTTGAAAAACTCATTTAATTGCATCCATATTTCCCTTTCTAGATAATTAAATCACATTTCTATTCAATTTGGAAAAAGGAACCAAAAGTTGTTTGCACTCATTTAGTTGCATTTCATAAGAAAAACACAAAAATATTAGGAAACATAGAAATCCAAAAACCCTCAATTTCATCATGAGGTATATACACTTCAAGTCAAAACAAGGTTAAACCCTCAATCACATCATGAGGTATATCACACATTCAAACAATCAAACAAAAGTCAAACCTAAGTCAAACACTTAGTCAACACACAACTCTCTTCCAAGCATTTGATGTGCCTAAGGATTAGAGGAGATTGGATCAAGGCTATTCTCGAAGAGATAGAAGAGATCGATCCAAGACCATAACATGCGCAACAAATAGTTTTTACTAATTTTATGTGTAATCCTGTTCTTGTCACATCTTCAAATTTTGAGCGTGGCTATCTTTAATTTCTCATCCAAGATTAAATTTAACTAATTTTAGGGAAAAGTGGCCACTTTTGACCCCCTTTTGGTTCCCCATTTCCATGCACATGCCCCTCCACATGTCTCAAGTTTCACTTTGAGGAAAGATGGAGCTAGCGGGTTGGTAGAAATGAGTAAAGGGCGAATACGAAATAGTGACGTATATGCAAGCAAGGATGTGATAGACCATGTGGGTGCCACATGACAAATAATACACTAACATGACACCATGTCCTATTAGATAATAAGGAATACGACAACCAATAGCACATTGTTAGCAAGTGAGGCTATATCTAGTTAAAGGTACTTGCATATACTAGGGGCATTGTGATGGGGCTGACTAACAAATGATAGAAAATACATAAAGTGACAACTTAAAAGACTACAACTGGGAGAAGCAAGTCACCGAGAAAATAGAACAAAAGGCATAAGGGAAAGATATATGAGGATAAGGCTAGGGTTACACCATGACTTAGGGCATCTTACACATACAATGAGACCATAGAACCAATAAGGTAAGGTTGACACTCATAAGAGTAGGGATCGAAAACAAAAAACTAGGAGGCATCCAATAGGAGTATCATCATGAATCAAATTTTGTTCATCCATTGTGAATGGAGATAAAGAAGGATCCATATAAAGTTCAAATTTAAATTACAGATAGAAAAAATCATAAACCATATCCAAAAAATAAGAAAATTCTACCTTAAATAATACACATTCAAGTCATAGGTTCACCAAAAGTAGGGAAAAAAGATGCACCATACATGTAATTTAGATGTCTAAAAGAGATAATTAACAAATTAATAACAATTATATCATAAATTAAAATTAGTTGAGGTTGATTAACGTAGAATTGAGAAACTGAGATATATTGAGACAAACATACCTAAAATGCTAAGATAGAATTAGGGATTACTTGGAAATTGGTGCAATTCTGATGTTGACTATTGTGATGTTGTGACAAAGAGTTGAGAAACATAATTTAGAACTAGATAAATGATTAAAGACTTGAAATGAATATAACATAAGATTTATGGACAATAGGACTTGGTCACACCTATGATCTAGTCCAACTAGTGTGATCACATCTAACATGTGTGATCCTAGGTGAGTGCGAGATCATGATGGGCCAAACAGTGGCAATGGATAAAAAACTTGTTGGATGAAAAAGAGCTAATATTTAGACTAATATTTAGATTTGGATGGAAATGATGGTAACATTTCTAGCTCAAATATGGATTCCCTCCAAAAATGTCTTAGGATTACCTCATATTTAGGCAAGTTGGAGTCCAAAAACTTGCCAAAGAAACTTGTAAAACCACCCATTTAGTGTTATCCTGAAATTTTTCACAATTTCATCCTTGAAGTTGACAGACTTTTATGTACCTAAATTTAATAAAATGAAAAGGGTTTATAGAGGAATCTATTAAGATTCTAAAAATATAATATATGTCTCATAATAATTTTAATAGGCAATTATTTTTAATTTTCTACATATGTTATGTCTGATTTCTTGATAGATATACATATTGAAAAACATCCATAACTTTCAAAATATTAATCCTTTTTTAAATCCAAAAGATGCGTCACATTCTAGGATTTATTGGGTATACATTAAAATTTAAATTTTTTGAGTTTCATATATTTTTGACCAAGTTAGGTCCGCTGGAAAATTAATTTTTAATATTTTAAAAAAGTCATAGTAAAAAATTCATAAATAATTATTTAATTATTTAAAAAATTCAAAAAAATATGTGTCACATCCATTCATGTGTCCTTTACTTAAATCCAAATCATGGAGGAAAAATATTATCTTTTCCTCATACTTGGGTTGGTTGGAATGACACCTACTTTTTACGTTTTTCTGAAAATTTTAGTAGTGCTTCATTGCAATATCCAATTTTCACCAAAATATTTTTAAAAATTTCAAAAAAAAGGAGTAGCCCATAAACTACATTCAATTTATTATAACTTTTATTACTACCTTATTTCTAGATTGTGTAGATAACTCATTCAATTTTTGACATGAAGTTGCTTAAGTCTGTTTTTCACATTTACATTGCCACTCAGGGGTAGTGTTTGGCCCATCATGATCTTGCACTTATTTTGAGCATCTATTGATTGCAAAATCATGTTTGTCATTGTATATATCCGATTCTAGGAAAGGATGGTTCAAATAAGCACCTTTAGGATCCTGCTATGTATAGAGGGAAGTATGAAAAATTCCTTGGTGATAATTAGGCCCCTAGGTTCATTCGCTACCTAATCAAAACGAAGAAACAAAAAATATTGGATGTTGACATACTAAGTAAAATGTGTTTGATGCAAACAAAGATTGATACCAATTGATTATGTGATGTGCGTAAATGAAAGATTCTAATAATCAATGATAAAAGTGACCTAGGATGGTGTCCTTACATATACAATCCTAGATGTATATATAATTCAAAATCTTTTGGCATGTGTCCTTACATATACAATCCTAGATGTAATGATCATACTTTGAAAATGTTTTCCTTGGAAATGATCTATATTTTGAAATTTAAACTAGAGGATGAGATTGCACAAGATTTAGTCCATAAAGACAAAAACCCTAAGAAATGGACCAAAATTGTTTTGAATTGAATGACTTATCACAATAGAGTAAGGTGTTCAAGATTAAGGTAGGCTAATTCATCAAAAGAGCTAAATTGAGTGTTACAATCATGTCTTAATGACATCCACACAAAATGATATAAAAAATAAAGGTGAAAACTAAAACTTAAATAGTTTAAATATGAACATAGGATTTAGTATTAAATTAATGATAAGTCAAAACTTCCTTAGGCATATGTGAAAAGGTTTAACCTTATGACTTGTCGATTTTGAACCTAATAATATAACCAATTCCATGTACACATGCATATGTTTGTAAATAACTTTAAGTTGATATTATTTTCACTAATGTTGAAATTATAACATTTTAGGACTTAATGTCTTCCCTCAATGAGGCAACAAGTTATTTTTAATATGAAGGTGGCCTTGTTTAGAGCTCCATGGCATGCTCTTAAACACTCTACTTAAACATCATTGAGTCAATAGTCAAACAGTCAATAGTAATTTCACATCTCATCCACATCAAAAAGTGATAAATATTTGTCTTGTTTTAATTGACCAAAATGGACATTTAACTGTTGAAATGGATGATGTTTAAGAATAACCACAGTTAAACAGAGATCCAGAAACAAACATAAACTCAGGGATTCCCCAGATATTCTTGATTTCACCCATTTTATAAAAACATACTAACTTCCTTGCAGTACAGTAAATATTTTTCTTTTTTCAATAACACAAGCAGCTTGGAAAGAACAAGAATCATTTCAAATTTTATCATTTTAAAAACCAGCTCTCAGAAACCAAATTGGTGATATAATGATGAAAATTATAAAGCCAATACAGAACTAACACATAGAATCAATATCAAGGTTTGTATAATATCAACAAGAAGAGTTACATGTTTTCAGTGCGGCCTCTTGAATTGAAGAGACAGAATTCCATGATTTTGTACGTAAATCAAAAAGCAAGATATCAGAGCATCATTCATCACTGTCACGCCTCCTTGACCATCTCTCTACCATGTATGCCCAAGTATTCTGCCGTATTTCATAGCTGCTCTTGAAAAAATTGGCTTTCATGGCTAACTCCACCATCCCTTTCTGAGACTCTGGATAGCTCTCCAATCTGTCTTTGTAAGTTGGATACAAAATCAAGCTGTCAAATATTGAGAGCTGATCTTTCACTGCTGTTATAGTTGCCCTTACGTCTTCATTCTCCTTTCTGAGAGCTTCAAGATTTGCCCTTAGGTTGGCATTCTGGTCTTCCAAATCCTTAATGGTGGACAAATACTGGGCCTCAGGCCTTAAATCTGTCATTGGGGTTTTTAGAAGCTTCCCTAAAGAAAAATAAAATACAAGGGTTACGATTCAAAACTTGACACAGGCAATTCAGTGAAAAACCAGGCTGCTACACAAATAAAATAAACCTTCTCAACCAGAACACAAAACCCACCGTCTGAGTTTGTCTTTGTTTGTGAAAAACCCAGACGAGAGAGGCTCCCAATGGAATCCAAGGTTTCCTTGGCTTCTTTATACCCACAAAACCCAACTATCTATTCACCAGATAATTAAATCAGAATGATAATTAATAATCATACCGACTCCCACAGAAGAAATTAGAAGGCCAAGAGGTGGTTTCTTCAACAACCAGAAAAAGAAACCAATATCATAATAAGAAAAAGGGGCTATTCTTAAATATCATCCACTTCAACAGTTAAAGATAAATTTTCACCAATAAAAATAGGACAAATATTTACCACTTTTTGTTGTGAATGAGGTGCAAAATTTCTATTAATTGTTTGACCATTGAAATGGATGATATTTAAGTAGAGTGTGAAAAAGGAAGACAATGAAAACCTACATACAAATTCAAAGATTTGCCAACTAACCACTTCCTTTATATTGGTTAAGTTCTAGAAGTTAATATTGATATCCAAGTGAGCTTCATAATTTTTTACTATTTAAACTCTAAACATTTTAAATATGAATTAGTATAGATATCTTAAATATATATTTATACGTTACTTTTTAATAGTTTCATTTCTAGATATTAATATATATTTTAAAATTTTATAGTTTTTTTATATATATTTAGATTTTATGTACACGGTCATGACATGAAACTCCTTGCTACCATTATAGAATGTCTCTCGCTATAATTATATTTTTTTTCTTTGAAGATGAATTTACAAACAAATTGTATAATTTAATGTTGATTAACTATTTATAAGTGGGGTAATAAATACAATTTTTATAAATATACTTTTAGTGTCTAAATAATGAATAAATTAATTGGTTAGAAAAAAGAGGTGAGGAAATATGTAGTAATAAATATGTAAATAAAAGAGAAGGGGAGAGGATATCATTTATCTAGTTTAATATACCATGTTGTCCTTGAAATTGATTGTGGTTGATGTAGGCTAAATATTAGATCTGGAACAATAATGAAGTGTAGTTTGTTGTGATAGACAAACTGCCACAATTGCGTCCTATAGGCATGATACCATGGACTCTATACTTGCAAACTTGAAAAAAAAATTCGTACATGCATGATATCTAGATTCACAATGCAATGTTTGCAAACAACTTTAGGAGTCACTGTGTAAGGATTAAAATTCCATACTTCCTTGTGCTTTACTCATAACCCTATTGTTATTTTCACATGATCAAAGACAAGAAGATGTGATGTGTATGATGAAAGAATAATGTAGTATTTGTCTATGCAAATGCTAATGCAAGCTAATAATTAAAAACACTTTCCATGCGCTTGTGATTCCATGTCTTTTTCATACCTTTCCATCCAATTTTCATATGACGTTAGTGACATAGCACTTGCATTTAATTATGACAACCTAAACATTCAATTTGAACACTTTGGCATGCAAGTCGATGAGTAATGATCTAATTTTGGGATAAAGTTGTCTCACAAATAGCGAGAAATCATGTTTTGAGTTTTGGTGGATGTGATGGTGTGCACAATTCTATTTGATGCATAGAATCATGTCCATGATTTACTCTAGGACGTGGAAGTAAACAATAAAATATGTGTATTGATGGATGGAGGAATATTTTAGGGTTGTGTTAACTTGTGCATAAAATGACCCAAATTGAGTACTAGAATGAAATATCTCCAAACAATGTTAAAGTGAGTGTAAACCAAGAAGAGAAAAGGGTGAAGTATGCACTTGTCTCCTCTACATTTCCCCCACATTGGTGTGCATGTGAACTACATAATAATCATAGTTCCCTAATCAAACTACTAAAAATTAGAGCAATTTTTTCTTTTTAATTATTTGTTTAACCCAATAGGTTATATTTTAATTATTGGGTTTCTAGTTAATCTAAGTTTGAATCATGTTACTTGGATCACCAAGTAATCATATTCTAGTTGGAAATTTTAGACACTAGGCTAGATTATGTTTACTCAACCTTCAATCCCAATGTTTAATCTAATTAACAAAATTCTAGATGATTGTCAAGTTTTAATAAGCCTACCTCACCACATGGCACTTATGTTGGGATGCCATTAACTTGCATTCCTAACCAATTCATGTGTCTCCAAAGTTCTTGGAATGTGTTCCCCAACACATAAGGACTTTGAGAGATTAATTATTATTTAATTATATCACTTGGCTTATTGTAATCAACTCCTAATTGATAGGGTCAAACTTGGGTGTCTGCTTTTGGAGTGGGGTCTATGAAGACTTGTTGACAACTCCTTAAAGTCTATTTTGAGAGTTTGACAACTCCTAGTGAGTGGGAGTTAACTTGGGCGCCCATTTTTGGAGGTGTCTTATATTTAGACTTGGAGTTTGCTTTTTTATGTATATGAGTGGATATTGTTGATACACTTTGCATGAGCATGATGTAGCAATTAACAGAGGAGTTAGAGATGCATGATGTTTGCATGAACAGAATATAGTAGTTAATAGTGGATTCAGAGATGCATGATATTTGCATGAATATGATATGGCAATTAATAGTGAAGTTAGAGTTGCATGTTACTTGCATGGACTTCAATGTCAAGTTGCATGTTGCTTATATGGACTTGCATGTTGTTTCATGTTGCTTATATGAACTTGCATGTGCTTGCATGTTGTTGCATGTTCCTTGCATGGACTTGCATGTTGTTGCATGTTGCTTATATGGACTTTCATGTTGTTGCATGTAGTTTATATGAACTTGCATGTGATTGCATGTTGTTGCATGTTACTTGCATGGACTTGCATGTTGTTGCATGTTGCTTCTATGGACTTGCATGTCCTTGCATATTGTTGCATGTCACTTGCATGTTGTTACATGTTACTTGCATGTTGTTGCATGTTGCTTCTATGGACTTGCATGTGCTTGCATGTTGCATGTCACTTGAATGTGCTTGTATGTTGTTACATGTCAGCTTTGAGAGGTTGCTTGCAGAACACTCTAACTCCATAAACTTACAGGATGGTACATCTCAGTGTTTTAGATAATGGGTATTAGTTGCATGTTGAATCAGGTGTTTGCATGTCACTTGCATGTACAGAACAAGGTAATCCAAAATAACATTAGGGACATCAATCTTGCATGTTGTTTGCATGAGATTGGTGTGTGTTGATCACTTTAGTTGACTGAAAGAGATTGGGCAAACTTGGAAGCCCAATCTTGGGACTTTCAGTTGTTACTTTTATTTGGAATTGTATTTGATGTTGGCTAAATTTACTTGGGCAAACTTGGGCACCCACATCCGAGGCAGGCAGTTAACAGGAAGATTGACTTGGTTTGACTTTTGTCTTCTCTATTTGGAGTGCTTGGGTTTTGCATGAGGATTTGTTCTCATGTTATCAATTACAATTGATCGTAATTTGAGCTTCAAGCTTTCCAATTAAGAAGCTTTTGAAATAAGAAGCTTTTGTATTAATTAAAAAAGGCCCATACATTTTCCAGAGAGTTGATTGTAAAAGACTTAGAAGAAAAAACAAGAAGCTTTTAGAAGTTTTTACAGGTTTGAAGATTGAATAAGCTTTTGAAGTGCATCAAGGAATCAAAGGATTTCAGTATTGAATGTAATCTTTCACAAGAGATTTAATAAAAGAATAAAAACCTTTGGTGTGGAGTTTTTTCCCTTAGGGGTTTCTCCACGTAAATACTTGTCTTCTTCTTGCAAGCTATTTTCTTCTACTACATTGATTAAATTGGAGGAATACTCTAACTAGATTGAAAGTAATTTTTAGATTTACACATGCTATTAATTTCATATTTGAAAATATTTTAAAGCTACATAGCTGCAACTTTACCTTGTTCTCTCTCCCTTTTTCCAACAACTTTTCCTTTGGCAACTTTAGGGATTAAATTTTTATTAAGGGTCTTAATAAAAAAATATATTCACTTATGATCTAGGAGATTTTCAAATTTGAAAACCCCCTTGGGGCTCTAATTCTCCTTCAAGACTAATCTAGACATGTGAATTCTTCTAAAATTCACTTTAATCCCAAAGTGACTATTACCAAGTTGACTAGGCTAGACACTTGGCTTAAACATAGGCTCTTTGGCAACTCTTAGTTCTCATGGACTTGAATGGTAATTAACTCGATTTGACTCTAGATTTGGATTCACTTTTGTTTCAGAGAACTTTGGATTCCAAAATAGGATGTAGGTGGTCTAAAGGAACTTCAAACCCTATCTACACTAATTTTCTTAGGTTTTGGCATTTGTAACTCAAGGCAAGAATGTAAGTCTATAATGAAATGGGGTGTGAAAAAATAACATGTGTGTCATGATCATGTGCCTCCTTAGAACACTCTTGGAAGCATCTCATTCTCTCCAACCAAGAGACTTGTCTACCAACTTGGAAAATCTAGAAAATTACTAAGGGAAGAAAACTTGAAATCTAAACCTAAATTCTAGTATGCATCAAATTTAACTTTGATTGTAGATCTAGATCTATCTCAAAGTTCTTGGGGATAAATTTGAGTTTAAGGTGGTATAAACACCCAATAGATGCAAAATGGTTATTCAATCTACTTGACTTGACACTTAACCCCTAGCTTTCTTAGGGTTAACAAATGCACCTATGAACCCAACCTAGTCGATGACTTTAGGGTTACTTCATTAAGACATACATGAAAAATTTGTTTGAGTTCTATGCCCATGTAATAAGATTTCACATTGTAGTTACTCCAAGATTATACCAACGTTTGACTAGTTTTAAAGGATAGTCTAAGGTGAATGTCTTGAAGGTTGGACCTAAAATGGGTCTTAATCTAGATTTCATTGAAAAATTAGTTTCCTTTTCTCTTAAAGAAAACTTGGATAAAATCTAAGGTAAATTTTGTGCAAAGGAATTTCAAACTGAAATCCCTTTGAAATCTAGTTTATTAAGTATTTTAGCTCTAGGTCTCTAATATATCTTTACAATGGTTTAATTTATCTAGGACCGACACGTGGCTACCTAGGATAGCACTACTTTACACATGGAACTAGTCCATTCACTCTAAAGTGACTCCTTATGTAATGAACCTACAAGATGAATAAAATAGTACACACAAAAATATGTAAAAATAAGATAACTATAATACATTTTTTTTCTTTGTAGTGCCACTTCGAGGGAGAAACCTCCTAATAGAGATTACACTCCAATTATAAATATCCAAGATACCTTCCACTTGGGAAGTTATTATAATACATAGAGTATTGGTAAAGATAATTACTACCATCCCATGCATTTGAGACAAATACTTTAATCTAACTAACTAGTGGGATGACTTACAAAGCATATGTGTCCACACCTTTATTTAATATTACCTATCATGGGTGACTTACAAACAATATACACCCAACTAATACTAGCTGCTATATAGTAGAATGGGGTTCATAACATTGGTCCCCCCTTCAAAAAGATTTGTCCTTGAAGCTTGAGATGATAAAACTTGGAGAGAATGTTGGCAAGTCTCATGTGGCATCTTCAAGTTGTAGCCCCTTCAATTAGACTAAAGCCTCATCAATAGAATAATTTTAAAGGTGTTTTGTGTGCTTTTCTAGTATAGCTTAAGGTTCTAAAATATGGATCCCTCCTCATCTGATACTGGTAATTATATTGGAATTCAAGCAACAGTCCTAATTACTTTCTTGAGGCAAGAGACATGAAAAAATAGGTGGAGCTTAGAAGAGGGTGGGAGTGCTAACTTGTATGACACCTCACCAATGCATTGGAGCACCTAGTAAGGGCCATAGAATTTGGCACCCAAATTATTACCTCACTTGTCCCATAATGAAAGATTCTTGTAGGGCTAAAGATATTAAAAATCCTAATGACCAATGTCAAAAGTATACTTTGTCTAATGTTGATCCACTTGATGTTTCATGTGATTTTGTGCTAGTGCTAGATTGGGCTTAAGGAGCTAGGAAACTTCTTCATGCTTGGCTAGAGTGTACTATCAATTGCTATGACCTTGGAAGAACCTAGAATATAAGTACCCAAGGAAGGTGGGGGAGTACCATAGAGGGCCTCGTAGGTGGTCATATTGGAAGCACTATGACAAGTGGTATTATACAATCACTTAGCCAAAGGTAACCATTGGGCCCATTTTCCCTATTGCTCAACACAAAAAAATACAAGTCTAAAGGTATTTGTTGACAATCTTTGTTTGGCCATTCATTTGAGGATGATAATACAAACTCATGTTCAAGTTGTATTTCCCTACACTTGAAACAAATTCATGCCAAAAATTATTAGTAAAAGTAGGATCATGATCACTAACAATGGAGTAGGGCATCCCATGGAGTTTGAAGATAGAATCTAAGAAGTGTTGAGAAACCACAACAACAGTGTAAGGGTGAGGTAATGCACAGGAATGGCATATTTGGTCAAGTGGTGAACAACAACCAAAATTACCTATTTACCTCCTGATATTGGAAGTCCCACAATGAAATCCATAGAAATGTTAGTCCATGCTTGATCTGGAATAAGAAGTGGCTGCAAAAATCTTGTGGCTTTGATAGTTCCCCTTTATTCCTTTGACACACATCACATTTAGTGAAAAATTCCTCGATATCCTACTTAAGGCCATCCCAAAAGAAATCTCACTTCACTCACTCATAGGTCTTCAAAAATATTAAGTGACCTATAGTATGGGATGCATGGAATTCTAGGAGTAACTAAGGCTTGAGCTGAGAGTTGAGAATTAAATAAATCTAGTCCTAATAGGTGAAGACTTTTCTTGTCTAGTAAGACCTTGGCATAGATTGTGGATCCTATTATAATTTCCAAATGGTACCTTAACTATTGGATTATTATCCCATTCCTACTAAATATCATCCATTCAACTGGGTACCAAGATGAAAAGAGAAAATATTGAGCCTTCCTATTCATACTAACATGAGAGGGCATCCACTACCACATTTTCCTTACCCTTCTTGTAGACGATCTTATAATCATATCCCTACATTTTAGTCACTCATTTATGTTGTTCAAGGGAGGAAACCCTTTTCTAAAAAATATTTAAAGATATAATGATCTATTTTGATATGGAACTTATTGCCCAAGAGGTAAGGACACCATTGTTGGATAGAATGGAGGATAACCAATTTTTTTCCTCATATGTAGATTTAGCTAGATTGTGCCTTCTAAGTTGGTTGTTAGTGAAGGAAAGGGTCCTACCTTCTTGTACCAATAGAACACACATGCCAATGCTAGAGGAATCACATTCAAGAATAAAGGGTTCATGAAAATATGGCAAGGCCAAAACTAGAGTGGAACACATGATAGTCTTGAGATTAGAAAAGGACAAATCAACTACTTCAATCCAAACAAAGGATTTATTTCTAGGCAAAGTCATCAAGGGCCCAATAATTTTACCATAGTTATGAACAAACTTATGATAATAACATATCAATCATAAAAAACTCACAAGATTTTGAGGGATAGGTCTTGGCCACTCCTACATTGTTGCAGTTTTCATGGGGTCAACCTAGACACCATTGTGTGAAAGAATTGGCCTAGATACTCCACTTGTTAGACTCAAAAGGAACACTTAGAGTGCTTATAAAAAGAGAATGCTCCTTTCAAAACTCAAGGGTAATCTCCACATGGTGAATATGATAAACTTAGTTCTAACTATATATGAGAATGTCATCAAAGAAGACCAATATGAATTTGCTCAAGCAACCATGAAACATTGTATTCATGAGGCTTTGAAAAATATAAGGAGAATTGGTTAAGAAAAAGGGAATTACCAAAAAATTCATAATTCCCTCCATGATTCCTAAAGCCAATTTTAGGAATATCATATTCTTTGACACAAATTTGGCAATAGAAAGAATGAAGGTCTAGTTTAGTAAAAAAACATTAGCCCTCGGAAGTTCATCTAAAAAATATCAATAATGGGAATAGGAAATTTATTGTTGATGGTTAATTTATTAAGTCCATGAAAATTAGGGCACATCTACCAGCCCCCATATTTCTTGTGAACCATAACTACAAGATAGGAGTAAGGATTGGTACTTGAGTGAATTTCACCTACCTTTTGTAGCTCTTTAACCATCTTCTCAATTTTATGTTTTTCTCAAAGGGATATCGATAGGGCTAAATGTTTAGAGGATGAATATTAGGAATGAGGCTAATGGCATGGTTATGGGACCACGGGAGGGGCAACCCTTTACATTTATTAAATACTTGTTGATACTTATTGAGGAGGCACTACAAGTTTTACAGAGAAGTGGGAGGAGGTTGAGCCTCTAGAGAGTGGAATTAGGCAAGGATGCTAGAATACCCCTTCTTCAATAGTTTTTCCATACGATGAGATATTACCATCTTAACATCACCCATCTTTAGTCCTTGTAATGTATACTCTCTATCATTATGGTTGAATTTGATCCATAGATAGGAATAGTCGCAAGTGAGTGGTCCTAAGGTTTGTATCCATTGGACACTCAACATCACATATGCACCACCTAAGGAAAGAGAAAACATATCAGTGGTAAATTGATAGTCCCCTAGAGTAAGTTTTACATTGTGACACTTGTCCCGGGTCCTCATAGGACGTAGTATTTCCCACCATAATATGAAAATTATTGCAGGCATGGATATAATAGTTCTTAAATTCTTCTTGTGTTTTTGTTTTGTTTTCTATGTTTTTTGTGATTTTTGTATGTATGCAACTATTTATGAATACAAAACAATAGTTTTTTTTTCTTTTTTTGATTTTTTAATTACTATGAAGCAAATATGAATGCAATCTAAGATGATTTTTCTTATGCAAAGTTTAACCTATGTTTTTTGTGTTTTTGCAATTCAATTTTTGCATCTAAACTAATGAAAAACAAATAAAAACTATTTAAAAGCAATGAAGGAATTTTTTTAAAAAGAAGAGGGGTAAAAAATTTATTAATCAGGAAAGATTAGTACAAATCAACAGAAGCCAACAGGCCAAACAATAGGAAAGAAATAATAGCCACTCAGGTCCCTCTCGGAACCCCCAAATTATCTCTCATGTCCACCAAAATTAGCTCCTCTAAAATCCCACAGTATTTTGTGGACAAGTGACCCCAGTCCCCAACATTCCACATCCTCATCTACTCAAAAGTCCAGTTTTCCAAACAATCAACAACCCTGTTCCATTCCCTAGGAATATGATAGAATGTAAAAGAGTCCAAAGATCTACAAAGTCTCAAAATCTAGTTGACCACCACAACCAATTTCCAGTTCATTCCCTCCATCTCCCACCTATTCAGCATATCGATCACTACTTGCGAGTCTGATTCACAAATAATTTTTCTCCAACCAAGGGCACAACTTCTCTCCAGAGCATAAAGGATAGCAAGAACCTCCATATAATTATTAGTATGTTGTCTATTATATGAAGAAAAGAAAAATTGGACAACCCCCAAATTATCTCTACCAACTCCCCCAATCCCAACATGCCCAGGATCTAGAAGAGCCATATGTATTAATCTTCAACACATCAGGAGGAGGCCTCCAACAACCATCTTGCCTTTAACTTTGCTCTTGACCTTCCATCCCACTCTAGTAGAGGGGACCCTCCTATCACAACCAACCAAACCCAACCTCTGAAACATAACCAAATCACCCAGTTCTACAGAGGTGGACAAGTAACATTTTTTCGATAAAGTCTCCTGAAGAGCACTAATAATCCTCATCCATAATTGATGACTCAAAATTTTCTTATCCTGAAAAATCCTTCAGCTTTGTTCCAACCAAATTCGACATAGAATAAAAGAGGGGCCTATGTTCTAAGAAATGTTCAGAGAAGAAGTCTTAACTGAGGGACTCCCTAAAAGGTCCTAGAACTCAGCCAAAGAGGAAACATGGAAACAGTCCATATTCCAAATCCCCCACCAGTAGTGCCAAAGTTCCGTAGAGAAAGGATGCATGAATAAAATGTGGGAAGAACATTCCTCACTATTATTGCACAGACCACACATAGAAGGACCTTGAAATTCTCTTTCTCAAATTATCCCAAGTGAGGCATCTATTCTGAACAACAAGCCACATAAAAAAGTTGCATTTAGGCCAAGAAAACTTACTCCACACCTATTTCCACCAAAGAACCCCCACTCTCCCAAACAACTGCTTATCCAAAACCTGATAACCTAAAGTAACCATGAATTTTCCTTTCGAATCAGGGCCCCAAGCAAGGATATCTCCCCCCCCTAAGGAACTACAAGCCCTACTAGTCAAAAGCATCTGAATCTCCTAGCAGTCCTCCTTAGATCCCCCAAGAGGCCACTCACTAGGTTCTTTCCATATAAACACTTCCACTTGACCTAGAACCTGAGAAGTTTTATAGTCTTCCACCTTACTCCATCCAGCCGCCATAAAAGTGTTACACAAAGAATGCAAATGCGCAGATACATCAAAATGAGAGGAGGGGCACCATCCTAGGAATTAGACCAGAATAAAGCCTCTGAACCTCTATTGTAAATCCAAAATAGCCCTTGCTTGATCAAATTGGCACCTCTTTTAAGAGTACTCCAAATCATATAGCCTTTCCCCACCAGGGTGCATCGAGGAACATCTTTACTCTCCACTCCCCCCAGATACTTTGAGGTAATGATTCTAGCCCAATCTTGATCTTGAAGAATGTACCATCTCCAATAGAGCTTAGTCGCTAAAACCTGACCAATAAGACTTGTTGGACGAAGACCAAGGCCTCCTTCCTATTATGGCCTACACATAGAGTCCCACTTAACTAGACTCCATTTCTTCAAGCTCAAATTACCAGCCCATAAGAATTGTCAGGAGAGGGCATCAAATTCCTAAATGAATCTTGAAGGAACCGCTTGAACAAAACATCTATAAATAGGGAGAACCTATATAACTGACTTTAAAAGAGTCATTCTCCCAATTGAAGAAAGCCATCTGCAGGTCCAATGAGAAAATCTTCTTCTGAACTTATCAAGGACATCCTGCCAAAACCTACTAGGTAGAGCACCCAAAGCAATAGGGATACCAAGGTACTGTTGGAAACATACACAACCAAGAATTTAGAATGCACAATAGAAACTCAAATCAAGCATGCAAGAAGAACACAATCACAACATAGTGATTTACCCTAGAAAACCCCAAACTGGGTAAAAACCAGCAATGAAGATCTTCATATTAACCCTCAGCCCCAACCGGGCTGAGCCTGGAGGCTTCAACCAGCCACACATATAATGGAGTCACCAAGCCATTATATAGACTTCCATACATGCAAAACCATGGGCTCAAAACCATGAGCTCCAAAACCATGGACCAATACAACTAGCACAAAACCATGTGCTAAAGACCACTAATGGTTAATCCACTAACTCTAACCCAAGAACTAGTTTAACCCAACAATCCCCCCTTTAAACTTGGTCTTGGGGTTAGCACTAAACCCCCCTTCCACAAGCACCAAGTGCAATGCCCTCTCTGTCACCGAGATTGACATCAAACTAGGAATCCACATGACTCTAAGCCCCCTTACCACCTGGGAGAACTCCTCTTACCAAGCCTTTCCTTTCAGGGATTGAGCAAGCCATACCAGGTCTTACAGCCATCAGCCCAAATACATGTATTAAATTTCACATACAACTCCATTACAGTCTTGTTCTTGCTACAACCAGCCTTGGACTTGCAGTACCTTACATGCAACAACTGGATACATCTACTTTTACCAGCAACATGCCTACAGTAGCAACCATGACCACCAATCTTGCACAGACCTACTCAACCTTCTTCTGAGAGTCAGAGCGATGAGGCACATGCTCAAACCTTCTGTTTCAACAAGAATACCAGATCAAAAAATAAATGTTGCCTTATCTCCACACACTGTGAGCTGCATTACTCCTCTGCAGACATGAACGCTGGAGCTTGCAACTCAAGCTCTGATACCAATTGTTGGAAACATACACAGCTAAGAATTCAGAATGCACAGCAGAAACTCAAATCAAGCATGCAACAAGAACACAATCACAACACAATGATTTACCCTGGAAAACCCCAAACTAGGGAAAAACCAGCAATGAAGATCTTCATATTAACCCTCAGCCCCAACCAGGCTGATCCTGGAGGCTTCAACCAGCCACACATACAATTGAGTCACCAAGCCATTATATCGACTTCCATACATGCAAAACCATGGGCTCAAAACCATGAGCTCCAAAACCATGGACCAATACAACTAGCACAAAACTATGTGCTAAAGACCACTAATGGTTAATCCACTAACTCTAACCCAAGAACTAGTTTAACCCAACAGGTACACAAAAGGAAGAGTACCAATCTAGAATCTAAGGATCCAAGCAATCCTGGCCTGAATAGGCAAAGGATTATTGAAGAAAAAATGGAGGACTTGTCCTCGTTAATCCTTTGCCCAAAAGCCACCAAGTAAATATCCAAAGCTCTTTTGAGATTGACTGCCTCATTAACTCTTGCTAAGCCCATCAACAAGGTATCATCCATAAACTGTAAGTGAGAATGAGGAGGCATTCTATTACCCCAGTTCCACCCCTGAATCATCCCTTGCCTCACCCATGACTTGATAAATTTGCCCAAAGCTTCTGCCATTAGAATAAAGAGATAGGGTGAAAGAGGATCCCCTTGGCAGAGGCCCCGAGATGCTACAAAAAGCTTAGAAGGCTCACTATTAATGAGAACAGAAAAATAGGAGGAAGAGACACAACTAATGACCCACTTGATCCACTCACTGTCAAACCCAAAAGCCTCCAAAACCTTCTGCAAAAAGGTCCATTTAACTCGGTCATAGACTTTGGCCATGTCAAACTTGATAAACATAGCCTTTTCTTTAGAGTTAGCCATGGAATGAATAGCCTCCATGGAAACAACAACCCCGTCCAAAATTTGTTGGCCAACTACAAAACCCCCTTGCTCCTTCAAAATTAAAGTACCTAGCCATGGCTTGAGCCTTTCAGCAATAAACTTAGTGATAATTTTGTAGACCACATTGCAGAGGGCAATAGGTCTAAAGAGGTCCAAAGAGTCAACTCCTTCCCTTTTTGGAATAAGAGCAAGGAACATAGCATTCATGGCCTTTAGCATCTGTTTACTCCTTTGAGATTCCAGGACCACCTCCAAAAGGTCATACTTGAGAATATCCCAAAACTCCTGGTAAAATTTTATAGGGAATCCATCAGGACCCGGTGCTTTCCATTTCTTCATCTGAAACACCATACCCTCTAACTCCTCCAAAGTGATAGGTTTAATTAACATAGCATTCATATCATTAGTAACCAATGAAAGAATACATTGCAAAATAAGGTCCTCCTCCTCCCTTGCCAGAGGGTACCCTTTGAAAATAAAGTAGAGTAGTAATGAGTGATCTCCCTCGAAATCATCCTGAAAGAGGATAGTTGATTCCCTTTAGAGGACCTGAGAGAATTAATAAGATTCCCTTGCCTCCTATCCTTAACAAAATTATGAAAAAAGGTAGTATTTCTATCCCCTTCCTATAACCAATCAATACCAAACTTCTACTTCCAAAAGTTTTCTTTGCGCAATTCCCATTCCTCCAAATCTTTCACAACTGCCACTTCTAACCTAAAGGTCTCCTTTGTTAAACCGTGATCCTTGATATGACAAGTGATGTCATCCAATCAAGATTGGGGAACCACTTTAACCATAAACACATTGCCATAACATTGTCTATTCCATCTTTTCAACATGTACTTAACATATTGAAGCCTCTTAGCAAAGGTATATGTGGTTGTACCATGCTTAGGCTTCCCTTTGCACCACAAATATGAAATAAACTCCTGTAGGGAAGATTCTCGAAGCCACATAAGTTGAAACCTAAATGAGGGGTTTTTAAAAGATATGAAAAAAGAAACTGAAAGTTTAATCGGCCAATGATCCGAGCCTTTCCAATCAAGAATTTCAGAGCTGGTGATCCAACTATCACCCACCCAAAATCTAGACACAAGGAACTTGTCCAACCTCTTAGAGATAGCATCAGCACCCCACCTCCTATTATTCCAAGTAAGCATACCATTAGAAGGCTTTATTTTGACTAGGTTTAGCAGATTAATATTATTCCTCAGGAGCCTGGAAGAGTCCTCTAACTTGCCAACACCTCCCCTCTTCTCCTCCAAACATGAGACAACATTAAAATCCCCAACCAGGATCCAAGGAAGGTAGGGAGAAAGAGACCTAACCATCCTAATGTGAGACCAAAGCACAAATTTTCCTACGAGATCAGTCAGAGCATAACTATTGGAAAAAATAATAAGTTCACCTAATTCTAAACTTGAAGCAACCACAGACATAGAAGATCTACTAGAAATCCACCACATAGGAACAACTTTGCGAGGGTCCCAAAGACAAGCAACACCGCTAGAGCTGCTATGTGCCCCAATACATTGACATTGACCTCTTGCCTAAAGCTTAGAAGCCAAACTCAACATACCTTCCACAGACATTGTTAAGGGAAAATTGGATCTAACATGAATAATCAATATATCAATATTACCCAAAACTCAATTAAATAATGAACAAAAGAGATTAATCAAACAAAGAACAAGACAAAGCAAACCTCCTTTAATTCTTAGCTTCCATTGATCGCCTATCTCAAATGATCTTGTCTATGAATATGTCCCTCAGAAGGTGCACTTCTTTGCTATGATTCCAAGATGTTCAAATGGGAACGGCTATGATAGTTTCGCCATGAAGATGAGCTTCACAACAATGATAGTAGTGTGGTAACGAGTTTGATCGCAAGCAATGAAGGAATTGGTGCCAAAGGCGTGTTGTAATTCCTACAGAGTAAAAATACTTAAAGCTTGGATGAATGAAATGGAAGAAGAGGGTTCAATTTATAGAGTTGGGAAAGAGAAGATCAACGGTATTAAAAAAATAAGAAGATCAACGATATAGAATGGTTGAGGAATGTGCGCGAATAAGAAGAAGACAAGTGTCACACAAAAGTTGTTTTGTTTGAGTTAACTACTTTCTTTTCTAAAGATAAGACATGCTTTTCATAAATTAGAAAGCTTTTTTCTAATTTAAGAGATATTGATAAAAACAAGGTTGATTGAATCAGTTAACTCAACTTGAGATTTGCTTTTGCATGATTTGAGAGAAATTAAATAATAAATCATTTAATTTTGTGTGCATGAAGAAGAAAATTTATTTTTAGAAGATTTGGAAGATATTTGAAGAATTAGAAGATAAGAAAGCAAATTAAATAAATAAATTTATTTAATTGTTGTGCAAGATTTGGAAGAATAAATAAAATATTTGATTGTATTTTATTTTTGGAGATAGAGAGGATTTAAATAAATTTGATTTGATTTATTCAAATTTGGAAGAATGATTTTGACTTTAATTAAATAATTAAGAATTATTTAATTGTTTGGAAGAATTTAAATTAAATAAAGGATTTTATTTAATTTTGACTTTAGAAGAGATAATTAAATATTTCGATATTTAATTAACTTAGAGGAATATGAATCAAATTATTTATTGATAGAAGAATTAGAATGAAATTAATATTAAGAATATTTATTTAGATTGAATCGTGTCATTTTTAGGCGTATACATTTTGCCCCTCTTTGATGCAATGCAGTTTACAACGTTGCTTCAAAGAATAAATTGTTTGACAATGATACATGCCCCAATTTGCCCCTCGTACAGGTTATGACGATAGGATGCCCCCTTGGGAGATTGGATGGGAAGAAGGCTGAAGGCGTGAGATGGACAATCTCACGAAGACGAAGGGAAAACTTGGTTAGGATTGAAGAAAATAGGATGCGTTTATGAGAAACGGGAAGAAATGAGTGCGAGAAGTAGTCATAGTCACCACATAGCCAGTTTAGGGTTTGCATGCTATATATAGGAGTTGGGTCCACAAGACAAGTCATTTGTACACTTGGCTTTTGTTGGATTGTCTTTGAGAGCTTAGGAGAGTACAGAGCATAGAGCAGTCAGCACTAGGATGGATATTCCGCGTGAGGAGCAACGCTTTGAGCACATCCAACGATTCGACCGGCTAGCAGAGGCAGGACCCCCGATATGTATCTTGAAAAATTTCACCTAGGGTTGATTTTGAGTGCAATAAATGCTAGGCAAAATTAGGCAAAACAAATGCGCAAGATTGCAGTTCGGCGCATTTGACATGCAGAACGGCGCATCTATCAATCTATGGCACATCTAGGATATAAAACGGTGCATGCATGAGGAAGGTCGGCGCATGCATTATTTGGCAGCGCATTTACAATATGAGTCGGCGCATGCACTTGGGTGGTACATATACAGTATGGGATGACACATTTATGAAATGTTGTGACGCATGTGTCAGAAGTGGCGCATTTGCTGAGAAATGGCGCATGTACCTTTTGTTCTAGCACATATGATATAGATAGTCAGTTTACTTAACAAAATTGACTCGATTAGCATCTTGTTTGATGCGTCAATCGATAAGCTATCTCTGAGATTACAAAAATCTAGTCAAGAGATGTAGTGTGTTGTTTTGATCAATTTGATATGTTAAGTTAGTTGATATGATTCTATAGATATGTTGAGCATGGTACCTACAACTTTAAGTTGACACCTTGCTTTGCGTGCTTACAGGAGGACATACAAGATACACTGATGTTGAGGGAGTAGTTTCCCATGCCGATGTTGCAGCGGCACACGCTGACAAAGATAGATCAAGAGGTGCTTGACGCGATCGGATTGGATTATGTGTGCTTTATGCCTGTGGTTCGAGCAAACCGTGGCTTACTGACTGCAACAGTGGAGAGGTTTCATAGCGAGGATGGGACCTTTCACTTCCTGATAGGCGAGATGACAGTGACTCTGGAGGATGTATACAAGATACTCCACTTGCCGATTCAGGGAGAGCTCGTGGAGTATGATCCACAACGGGATGTAGGACTCGCAGAGTATAGGCGGGTATTTGACAACCCCGAGCTAGAATATCAGGTCATCTCCTGGCAGGATATACATGATTACTATGACTATTTCCTTGGGATAGTTGCAGGATTGATCAGAGGCGTTGTATGCCCCGATAGGAGATCTCATGGGTTCCCGATTGGATGGGGATGGATTATGGAGAGGATGATCTCAGAGGGCACTTGTTATGCTTGGGGTGTCTGTGTTTTGGCACACCTATACGACGATATGCATCAGGTGGTATACCACAGGGGTGCTAGTCTATCAGTAGGTGTCTCACTGTTACAGTTTTGGTTGTGGGAGCATATCACCATTACCAGACCGATATGTGTTTTTTAGAGACAGAGGGGAGAGCCTTACAGCTATGGCTATGTAGGAGTAATTTCCCAGCATAGACTAGGGAAGCTAGAGTACTGGAGGCATGTACTGGATGGGGTAGATGTGGTCGTCTGGCGACCATATCTAGACTATGAACCTTGGGATGACGAGGAAGATGAGCTACCATACTGCTATCAGAATCAGTGGCTTATAGGCCGGATGCGGTTCATCTTGGAGAGATAAATTGTCAGTCAGGTTCGGAGGTAGTTTGGGAGGAGACAGGGCAGGCTTTGTTTGCATAGACACATACGGAGAGGTTTAGATGGGGCCCAGTGGCATCCTACGAGGAGGTAGTGACAAAGTTTTGACAGATTCCTTATATTGTCTGGCCGATGAGGAGAGAGATTACGGATGCAGGGATGACTCAGGAATATGAGGAGTGGTTCACAAAGCATCCATTTCTGAGATACTCTGGGCTTGGAGAGCTAGTTCCTCGTATAGATGAGGCAGATTTAGATGACGAGGGAAAGGTTGGTAAGAGGAGGAGGAGGAGGAGGAGGAGGAGGAGAGGAGGAGGAGGATGGAGAGATGGAGGAGATGGTAGAGATGGGGAAGATGGAGGAGATGGACACAGACTTAGGCAGAGGAGGAGAGCTGGGGAGGGATCCTCCCATGCTCAGTAGGTAGTGCAGCCGCAGGTTGCACAACAGGATGTACAATAGGGACAGATGTCGCCACTGCAGCAGGTGGCGCAGCAGCAGGGACCTCAGCCACAGGGGCCGGGATAGGCACAGGCCTCCCAGGATCTAGCACAACTAGATATCTAGGGGAGAGCCATTGCCATGTTGAGAGGACAGGTTTGGCAGCTGCAGGCATAACTTAGGATGGCCAAGGCTCAGTGGGAGGCAGATGCAGGTGTTATCTCGGGGCTCACTAGAGAATGAGATATGGCGAAGGCGAGGATACGGGCCATCTGAGTAGAGAGAGACACAACAGTGGTAGCCCTTGGGATAGATGCTACTAGCAGTTTTTTGGTTGGACAGGTGCAGTAGGCACAAGCACAACTAGCACATACACAGGCATAGTTGACACAAGTGCAAGGGCAGTTAGTGCAGGTACAGGGTGAGCTTGCCAGAGCGCAGGCTCAGACACAGTACTATCAGGGACTATACCATGGTGTTGTTCCAGTTGATTAGAGGGCTCTGAGCTATAGGAGCCAGTCCATGGCCTTGCAGAGAGAAGGTGGATTGCGGTTAGGAGCCTCTGTGATGGGTCAGCAGCAGTCTGGGGCTAGCAAAGGAGGGGGCACAGAGGACACTGCTGGGAGCAGTGGTTCACAGCAGCAGGGTTAGCAGACACTTGCACATATTTTGGCTCCTATGTACATACTTTTTGATGGCTCAGATAGTCGGACACGTACATGTACCACTTTTGTCCTTTTGATATTGTACACTTAGAGATGTTTATGATATTTGTATGAGGATGCAACTATTTGATGCTCTCTACACTTATGCACTATGGATGCATTTCTACTTTATGATGGTACTCATGTGATGCACATTTTGACTATGTCTATATGATGTTTATCTAATGCAGTTTTAGATGATGCTATGTGATGCTATTTAACTTAATGCAGACTTAGATGTTTTACTTGATATGCCTCAAATGTGTAAATGCAAATGGTATCTATATGATTATGCAATTTATGTGATGCACTTATCTATGTTTTTGATTTTATTTGTCGACACTATGTGATGATTGCAAAAATGTATATGGATGACCTGATGCACTTTATTATGTATGCAACTGATTTAATCATTTAAATGACTATCTCATGTGATATGATATGCAACTGTATGCTATGTTTTTGTGATGTCCAAATGTACTCTATCGACATAGAGATGATAAAATGATAGATAGAAGATTGATTGAAAGAATGACTTGATAGAAAGACTCACAAGCTTCAATTTGTATTGATACTTTACATTGTTTGGATCTTTTATTGCATGGGATATGGATGTATGGATGTAAAATGGATGTATGATGGATGCTTTGCTTTTGACATCTTGATGGTGTAAGTATTTTGAAGTGCTTATTTCATCATTGGGCAATTTTTTTGGTGGTTTTTCTGAATGTTGTAAGTTAATACAAGCATCGAGGTATAATTGAACTGAGATGACCTGAGTATTGCTTACATGGATTTTGATTTAGCAAGTTTAATACAAGCATCGAGGTATAATTGAATTGAGATGACCTGAGTATTTCTTGCGTATCAATAGACGAGGATTGCCCTCATTCATGTTAGACCTTTGATGTCCTCGATGATCTTTTTTCGATCATGTCTTTAGACAAGGCATCACATTACTAAAGTTTAATCCACAAACAACAAACAAAGAAAATAATCATGCCCCCATCATAGCATCTCTAGCTTTTGGCATCCTCGAGTAGCATAGAAAGACATTATAACAAAAATCATGTAAGTTAACCTGATTCCAACCAGAAAACATGTTTGCATTTAGATGTGTTTGTTTCTTTCCATAATTTAGTTAAAATCATTTAGAATGCCTTAGGTGTTTGCTTGCTTTGCTTTGGATAGGTTAATGCCTTGCGTCAAGATTTCTGCTTTAAAAGAGCGGGTTTTGCTTGTGCTTGCTTGCCTGGTGAAAGATTCCACAATCCTTACTGGTGAGATGGACCCTAAGGGACTGACCTAGTGCCTCAGAGGCTCATTGCTAAATGGCCTTGCCTACGTGACGACGCAGAGGCAATGTAGTTTGGGGTGAACCCTAATGGACCTAAGACCTAGGTGATAGAAAGTGGTGTGGACTCAGATAGATAGAAGGACTAGACATGTGATGGATGGGACAATGGAGCCTCAGGGGAACATTTGAAGAAATGGCCTTGCCTACGTGACAACGCAGAGGCAACATAGTTCATGGACTTGAACCATGGGGATATTGATGACAGACGCTAAGCTAGGTTGACACTGTGGATAGGATATTGAGTAAAGCCTTGGTTGACAAGGCGACAAAGAGATAGAGTATCAAGCCATGATAGGTTATCGTTAGAATTTTATTATGGAACATAGATGGATCAAATGGGACACGGGTGAAGGAAGAATGGACACAAGGTGATTGGTTTCCCAAAGATGGAGGAAGCGGTTTATCACAAGTAACCCCTATTTACCAGGTTTTCACCACTTGCTTTTATTTGCACGAAAGCTAGAAAGTATGCATGATGCCTATTTGTCAGGT
Organism: Cunninghamia lanceolata; assembly: GCA_027924645.1. Taxonomy (NCBI): domain Eukaryota; kingdom Viridiplantae; phylum Streptophyta; class Pinopsida; order Cupressales; family Cupressaceae; genus Cunninghamia; species Cunninghamia lanceolata. The sequence continues at coordinate 6,267,044 of BSBN01001560.1, forward strand.
TTTCATCATGATACCTATCCAAGGCGCCTGTTTGCCAGGTTTTCACCAAAGGATGATTTTTTTGTATTTTTTCTAATTTTTTAATTTTTTTGATTTTTTGATTTTTTTGTATTTTATGCCCCCCTTACATTGGGGCTCTCTTAGGTATAGAACCGGCAAAGATGCATGTTGTTGATTGGGTCATCGAATAGCTCACCTTCTGATGTTGCTAACTAATATGCCCCCGATCCATAAGTAGCTACAATCACATAAGGCCCAAGCCAGTTGGGTTCGAACTTGCCTTTCTTTTCTTGATCCTGTTGATTGCGGGGGTTCTCTTTAAGTACTAGATCTCCAACTTTAAAGACTCTTGGGCGGACTCTGTGGTTGTAGCTTCGTGACATCATTTGCTAGTATGCTTTGAGATGATCAAAGGCTTTCTGTCTCTTTTCCTCTAGCAACTCTAGTTCTTACAATCTAAAAACTTTGTACTCTTCATCTATTATGAGACCTTTTAACGACACCCTGAGAGATGGTAACTCGACCTCAATGGAGAGGATAACTTCTGAGCCATAGACAAGGGCGTAAGGGGTAGCACCTATGGGAGTGCGTATACTAGTTCTGTAGGCCCACAGAGTGGGATTGAGTTGGATGTGCCAATCACGGCCAGCATCATTGACTGTCTTCTTGAGGAGTTTCAAGATGGCCTTGTTGGATGCTTCTACTTGGCCATTGCCTTGGGGGTAATAGGGTGTGGAGAAACAGTGTTGAATTTTGAACCGGTCATAGAGTTCTTGGACATCCTAGTTTTTGAAGGGTCTTCCATTATTCGTGATAATGGATGAGGGAATTCCATATTTATAGATGAGGTAATTAAGGATGAATGAGGAGATTTGTTTACCTGTGACAGTGGTGAGGGGGACGCCTTCAATCCACTTGGTAAAGTACTCAGTGGCAGTTATTATGAATTTGTGGCCATTGGATGAGGGTGGGTGGATTTTTCCTACAAGGTCAAGTCCCCATTGACAAAAGGGCCAAGGTGTCGTTAAAGGTCTTAACTCTTGAGTTGGTGCATGTATCAGGTTCCTGTGCATCTGGCACTGCTTGCACTTTTTCACAAATTGATATGAATTTGTTTCCATGTTCGGCCAAAAATAACCCAAATGCATGAGTTTCTTAGCTAAGGAAGGACTGGTAGAGTGTGTTCTGCAGATCTCTTCATGTATGTCTTGTAAGGTGGTTTGGGATTCTTCTCATTCTAAACAACGCAGTAAAGTACCATCTAGACCACGTCGGTGTAGGGTGTCGGCAATAATGTATAACGAGAGGTTTGGCGAATAAAGGTTTGCCATTGGTTTAAAGATAAGTCAGGTGGGAGGGTATTGTCCTTGAGGTAAGTGTAAACCTTACCATACCAAGGTGAATTAGATTCAACTAATAGGCATATGGAATGGGTTTCAAGAAGATCATAAGCTGGTTGCTGAATTAATTCCACTAAGAACTCATACTATGACTCATTCTCTAGGATTTTGAGGAGAAAGGCAATAGTTGCCATGGCATCTGCTGCTTTGTTTTCAATGTGAGGTATCTACTCAAAAAGAGATGATCACAAAGTATTCCTTAAAGTCCTCGACCATCTACTTGTATGGAACAAGCTTCTTGTCTTTGGTTTGGTAATCGTCATTGACCTGATTGATCACTAGTTGAGAATCACCATAGACATGTAGCTCTTTGATTTTCCACTCTGTTGCCATCTTGAGGCCAATGACCAAGGCTTCATATTCTGCTATGTTGTTTGTGCATAGAAATAATAGACGGTAAGACTTCGGTATGGTGTCACCATAAGGAGTTACAAACAAGATTCCTGCCCTCGATCCATGGTTTGTGTAGGACCCATCAAAGTAGAGTTTCCAGGAATGTGTTGGTATATTGAATAAGGATTCATCTAGAAACTCAAATTGCATTGGTGTGGTGTCCTATAGTGGTGCATATGCTAACTGATCAGCAATGACTTGCCCCTTGATAGCCTTTCTATCCACATACTCAATGTCGTATTCACTTAGGAGCATTACCCATTTGGCTAAGTGACCTGTTAGAGCTGCTTTGCTTAGTAAGTATTTTAGTGGATCTATTTTTGCAATAAGTTTGATTGGATGTGCTAGCATATAATGTCAGAGTTTTTGGGAAGCAAAAACTACTGCAAGACATGATTTTTCTATCTGAGAGGATTGCAACTCATAGCCCACCAATGTGCGACTGATGTAGTAGAAGGCTCTTTCTTTACTTTCATAATCTTGTTGTGCTAGAAGGGACCCAAGAGCTGTTGGTGTAGCAGATATGTATAGTAACAATGGCTTCCCTTGGATAGGAGGCATGAGAATAGGTGGATTCATAAGATACTCTTTCAGTTTGTCGAATGTCTCTTCGCATTTCTCATCCCATCTAAATATAATGTTCTTATGTAGGAGATGACTAAAGGGTTGACACTTGTTTGCCAGTTGTGATATGAACGTACAGATTGCTTGTAGCTTGCCCTATAGAGATCTTAGTTGAGTAAGATTCTTGGGTGGTGGCATGTCCATAATAGCCTTGACTTTGGCAGGGTCCACCTCTATTCCATTTGTCGATACAATAAAACCTAAGATCTTGCCTGAGGTCTCCAAACACACATTTCTTTGGGTTCAACCTGACTTGGAATTGTTCTAGTCTCTGAAAGAATTTCTCTAACACATCCAGGTGTGATTCTCTTGTGAGTGACTTTGCAAGGATATCATCTACATATTCTTCCATGGTGACGTGCATCATATCATGGAATATAGTGGTCATAGCACGTTGATATGTGGCTCCTGCGTTCTTTAGCCCAAATGGCATGACATTCCAGCAGAAAGTGCCCCATGGACAAGTAAAAGCTGTCTTATGCTGGTCTTCTAGTGCTATCTTGATCTAATTTTATCGCAAGAAGCCATCCATGAGAGATAACATGGTATACCCTGCTGTTAAGTCGACTATGATATCTATATTTGGCAACGAAAAATCATCCTTGCGGCAAGCTTTGTTTAGATCTCTAAAATCATTACATAGTCTAACTTGGCCATTAGGTTTGGACACTGGTACTATGTTGGAGACCCATTCCGGATAGTCTATAGCTCTGATGAACCCTACATCTAGTAGTTTCTTGAGTTCCTCTTTTACTAGTAGTGCGATGTGTGGATTTTCTAAGCTTCTGTTTCACTGGTTTCACTCCTGGATCTAGTGGAAGATGATGCAAAATTAGATCTAGATCTAACCCTGGCATATCTGCGTATGACCAAGCAAAATTGACTTGCTTATTCTTGAAGAATGGTACAAACTTAGTCTTTTTTGGTGGGGTTAGAGATTTAGCAAAGTGAATGATCTTAGGGTGTTCCTCTGTTCCAATGTTAATAGGTTCTGTAGGTTCCACAACAATCTGAGACTTCTCCTGGTGCATGTCATTAGGGAGAGTGTCAAGCCTTCCATCATCAGGTGCCACAGTTGGGTTTTCACCATCGGATACATCCTTTCTTTTTACTATTTTGGGATTTGACACTGCCGCGGAGTGGTTTTCATCGTCAGATTTAGTTTTTATTTTGATATTTTTGCGACTAGAAGGCTTGGCACCCTCTTTGAAATAAGCCACGGTATTAAGTTCAATGGTGAAGCTAGCTTTATGATCTCCTTTAGCTAGGTGGTCCCTAAGTTTCATGTAGTCAATATAGGCATCATCGTTTTGGAACATATCTAGTTGCGGGGTTCCTTGTATATCCCAATCAATAAGCTCAGGATGCACAAGAGGGAGGGAGTAGGAGGATAGATCTAATTCATTGATAGTTTGAATGGATATGCTAGGAGTATTGGTAGGGAGAACATTCAGGATGGTACTTTCCTCCAAATTGTTTATTGTGATAGAACTCAAACCTTCCTCGAAAGTAGTATTCTCAGGGATAGGTAAATCACACTCTAATGGCCTATGCGGTAGCGTTTGTCCCTCACGGTAGGGGCTATAAGTTTGAATGGTGTCAACCTCTTTGTCATCATAGGAATTCTCTGTCAGCTCATCCCACTCATACTCATTGGAATCTATGTCACTATCCTCTTGAAGGGTATGGATCATTTCCACAAGACAAGCATTTGCTTTAGCTTGCCCTTATCCTTAAATATCCTAGACCTTTTGTAGTTCTAGCCAATGAGGATGAAGAAGGTTGAATGGGTTCTATAATTCCTTCTTTTCTTAGGCTGATGGGGCCTTGTCCTTCAGAACCCATTCTGTGTAGGATAGACTCACCTCGCCCATAGATTTTCGTTGGGAGCTTAGGTGGTTCTTGTTGTGTGCTCTCTTCTTCTTCTGTGTAGAGCCATTGTAAGATATCTTTTTCCTCTGTTTCATCTGATAGGGCCCCCCATTTTACAAAGGGAGTTGTGGGAGGTGTAGGAGGAGCAGATGGCTTTGGAAAATGCTTGGGTCACCCGAAGGATCTAGGAGATAGAGGCAATTTGGCCAAGTTGAGGCTGTGCTTGATGGAGTATTCCCCTACTCTTGTTTCTTTGATGGTAATTTTCTGCTCTTTGGGCTTGGATGAGGAAGCTTTGGAGGTAGAATCATGTTGTGGGGTAGGGGATGTAGATGCTCTATTGTTGGGTATGATGTAATCAAGTTTTGAGAGGACAGAGTTGCAATGTTAGAAGGGGTCAGGATCACCTTGGATGGTGACTTGCTTGCTGTTATGAGGGAATTTTATGCATTGGTGATAGGTAGAAGGCACAACTTTCATGGCATGAATCCATGGTCTACCTAGGAGAATATTCTAGGCTAGCTCCTTATCTAGGACTTGGCACACAACGTCTTTTATCACCGGTCCCACTTCTATGGGTAATACCATTGTTCCTTTGGTAGTTCTCTCCTCTTCATCATAGGCTTTGATAGTAATCTTCTTCCTTGGATCGACTGCATTTTCATAGAACCCCAATGTAAGGACTAGCTTGAGCGTGCAAATATTTAAACCGGCTCCCCCATCAATGAGAACCCTCTTGATGCGGTGCTTGTGGATGAAGGCGACAATATGTAAAGGGGTGTTATGAGGTTGAGACACTGAGAGGTCATCTTGTTCGGTAAATGATATGGTACTTGAGGAGGTCAGATTACCTACCATGGCTTGAAACTTCTCTTGGGCCAAGTTAGTGGCTATAGTGGTTTCCACTAAGGCTTTATCAAGAATCTCCCTGTGGGAGGGAGATAGACGCAACAACTCTAAGATAGAAATGTGGGCAGGAGTCTTGCATAGTTGGTCTATGACACTATACTGATGGGAGTTGGACTGAGAAGGTGATGACCTTGGAGGGAGGGTATTCAACGTGACCTTACCACTGCGGGTGATGATGCCACAATTAGTTTTGTTGGATCCTGATTGTTGGTTAGACGTAACCACATTGATTTGTGGGACATGCTTTGATATGCAATTGATGGTATAATCGAATGGCACACTTGCATAATTGGCATTACTATTCCCATTATTCTAATTTTGCCTGTTGTGGTTGTTGTTGTTGTTATATGACCTGTCGTGATTGAGAAGTGGATCTTTGTAAGCCACATGCATCTCATTAGAAGTATGTTGTTGAGCACCTCCTTGATTTTGATCAAGTATGTCTTGACTAACATGTTTAGACGAATACAATTGTTGGTTGTATGTCCTCTTCCTCTATGATACTCACAAAAGTCGGTGTCTTTCCAATAGTGAGGTTTTATTTAAGGTTCATAGTGGCTTGTTGGAGGTAGAGTGATTTCATTGTTGGCCAATAGCTTCCTTAATGCGGATTTCTTGGGACTCACCCAACGGTGCGAACTTTCACCTTGGATTTGAGTTGAACCACGGTCTTGGCTCCCGAGAGAATGTTTTGTTGGGCGTAACATTGCTTGCCTCTTTTTTGAGAGTGAATATTGGTTGTCGTTTGGGAGCTGCCACCTTGGCATCAACTACTCCATCATTGATGACATTTTTATTCTTAGTCCGAAACTTTGATTTGTCGGTCCTGTAGTTGGAGGTAGGTGTGTCCTTGTATAACTTGATTTGTCCTTTGGCGATCATAGCCTTTTTGATGAATAATCCCATTTCAATGACCTTTAAAAATGAAGTAGGGCATTGGATTTGGATTTGGTATCTTAGATCGGAGTTGAGGTTGTGGACAAACATCTCCATTAACTGCTTGTCTGGTACATCATATGAGCATTTGCTTGCTAGTTATCTCCACCTTTGTAGGAAGGAGGCGAATGATTTGCCACTCTTTTTCTTGGTATTGCATAGGTCGAGCATGGAGGCTTCATGTTCAATATTGTATGAGAAGTGGGTGATGAATTTGTTGACTAACTCATCAAAAGTCTTAATACCCGGGGGAAGCCGTGAGAACCACTCCATGGCTTGACTACTTAGAGATCTAGGGAATAGTCTCATTAAGAAAGTCTCATTGTGAGCTACTTCCATGCATGCGGCGTTGAATTCCCTAATGTGATCTCTAGGGTCCCCTTTTCCTTTGTACTTGTCAAACTTAGGAACTTCGAATCGAAATGGGAATGGTACCATGTTCAAACTTTTATCAAAGGGGTACAATGTGATATCTTCCAAGGAGTATGTTTTAGTGTTTGTACCCATCTTGAGATCCATGATTTGTTGCGTTAGACCCTTGATTTGTTTCCTCATTTCTTCCATATGTGTGTTTGGGTCTATGAATTTCTTTCCTTTGTCTTCACCGGTGTGGTGTTCATGATTATCCTCTACGGTCTCTTTGAGTTTGCTTAGATTGAAATCAGCGGGGAGCTTAAGTCCAAGATTTGCAAGATGATAAAAATACTTGTGAGGGTCCTCATGGAGCACTTTCTCTAGCAAGCATTGGAATTTCTGATCTTGGAGGTGTCCTTGATAATCTTCGTGAGAGATCTCCTCATCACTATCATGAGGGGTGACAATACAGTCAGATGATCTAGCCATTTCAAGTTGCTTTTGGTATTGAGATCTAGTAAGAACCATGCAAAGTGACGTGGGATGCGGTGAGATGAAACTAAAGATTTTGGTAGATGCCAATGGAGACTGCTGAGATTAGGATACTTATGACAAGATTTGGACAAAGGACTCTCTCGATCAATGATTCCAAGTAAGACGACTGATACAAGACGATAGCCACTAGTAAGGGTACTCGATACCTGTCTTACCATGTAGGGACTAGTCGTGCACCAAGACCACTAGCGAAGTTCTCTGACTTACTAGGGTTACTTGAATCCAAAATGATCTGAAAAAGGGGCCTATGCTAATCTGATATGGGATACTTTGACTTTGGGCTAGGGAGACCTGATAGTAGGTGAATGAGATGACCAATGAAAGAGAGACTTGACGTGAAATGGATGGAAAAGTGACTGTAAGGTAAGATCTGATCTCGAAATTTGGAACTAGGCTGAAATAGGTACCCAAAAATGGTAAAGTTTTCCTCTCAAAGACTGTGGAAGTACTCATTGTCATGCATGCGCCAGAACAGATGCGCGGCAAAAATTGGTAAATGCGCGAAAAGTCGATACAGAAGTGCAATACTAGTAAATTTCAAATGCGCAGCAACAGGTGGTAAAAGCAAAGTAGGTCAGTACAGATGCGCAGTAAGTTAGTACAAATGCAAGAAAAAAAGGATGAATGCATTGCTCTAGTTTTTTTAGTGTTTTTACAAATATTTGGCAATTTTCTGATGTTTTTGGTATCTTTGGTTGCAAGGAGGTCTTTTTGACCTGATTTTCTGAAATTAAGGCAAGAAGACACAGCAAACACAAAGAATGTTTTTATGGTTTTTTAATTTTTTTTGTGATTTTTTGACTCTTTTTAGACTAAAAGAAAGCAAGTACAATCCTAGGTTTCAAAGGACAATATAAAACCGAATTCTCACATCTCTAGTGAAGCATCTTCGGGAGGTGATAATCGCCCTTCCCTACACCAGATTATAGGGGTTTTTGGCCACTAAGACAAAGGTGTTTAATAAAGGCAACCATTTGAGTGGTTATACACACGGCAACACTACTCTCTGTTATGGAGTCTCCCAGCCTACAAGGGTTGCGCCTTGGAGGATTTTGGGGGAGTTTAGTTGTCGGTATAACACAACTGCATTCATTGTTTGAAGCTTTCACTCCAAACATAATTTATTTATAGTGAATTGGTAGGGCTTGGCATCTAGCCTGTTATAACTTAGGGTTGTTCCTACTTGGATGAACGGTATCCAAGACCAAGCCCCTCTAAAGGAAAAACACATGCAAAAATGATATGTCTGGCATTTTTGGTCACCCAAAATAGAGGAGAGCATAGGCCTGGAAGTACTCATTGTCACGCATGTGTCAGAATAGATGCGCCGTAAAAACTGGTAAATGCGTGAAAAGTCGGTATAGAAGTGCAATACTATTAAATTTTAGATGTGCAGTAATAGGTGGTAAAAGTATAGTAAGCCAGTACAGATGCGCAGCAAGTCGGTACAAATGCGCAACAAAAAAGGATGAATGCACCGCTCTAGTTTCTTCAGTGTTTTTACAAATTTTTGGCAATTTTCTGATGTTTTTGGTATCTTTGGCTGCAAGAAGGTCTTTTTGATCTAATTGTATGATTTTATGGAAAGAAGACACAACAAACACAAATAATGTTTTTATGATTTTTTATTTTTTTGACTCTTTTTGGACTAAAAGAAAGCAAGTACAATCCTAGGTTTCAAAGGACAGTATAAAATTGAATTCTCACTATCTCTAGTGAAGCATCTTCAGGAGGTGATAATCACCCTTCCCTACACCGAATTATAGGGGTTTTTGGCCACTAAGACAAAGGTGTTTAATAAAGGCAACCGTTTGAGTGGTTATACATGTGGCAACACTAATCTCCATTATGGAGTCTCCCAGCCTGCAAGGGTTGCACCTTGGAGGGTTTTGGGGGGAGGTTAGCTGTTGGTATAACATAACTTCACTCATTGTTTGAAGCTTTCACTCCAAACACAATTCATTTATAGTGGATTGGTAGGGCTTGGCATCTAGCCTGTTACCACTTAGGGTCGTTCCTACTTGGATGAACGGTATCTAAGAGTAGGCCCCTCTAAAGGAAAAACACATGCGAAAATGATATATCTAGCATTTTGGTCACCCAAGATAGGGGAGAGCATAGGCCTGGTATCATTCCCAAAACACAGAAGACAGTGGTTCCTTTCCCCTAGTTAAAATGAGAAAAACTAGATGAGCTATCTACTTGGGCAAGCATAAAAATTTGTTAACTTTGAAGTGATAATAAGATAGCAATGGTCTAGTTTTACCAAGATAGCAATGATGTGTTCAATTTTACCCAGATAGTAGTGATTTGTTAACTTTGAAGTGATAACAAGATAGCAATGGTCCAGTTTTACCAAGATAGCAATGAGTTGTTAACTTTGAAGGGTAGCAATATAGCAATGATTCAATGATATGCAAGATAGCAATGATTCAATTACCACCTTCCTAGTTAAGACTATATGAGATTTGTATAAGAATCCATTTACTTTCCCATTAGAAATCAAAGTGTGAGTTAACAAGTGCAACTATATGATTCTAAACCAATACCTAGCCTATAAAATAGATCAAGAGTGTTCCTGCAAAAACATTAGCATTAGCAAAAACTTCAAGGAAACCTTAAAAATCACTGCCTAGATTAGATGCGAAGCTTCAGAGCTTGAATGCATAGAAACAGTGCTCAGAAGCGCCGTAGTACATAGCGCTAAGACAGAGGTCAAAACCGTAGGAAAATAGTATATATGTGCCAAACAGACAAGTGCGCCATATCAAAGGATAGATGCACCGGAACAGAGTCTGTGTGTGCTGAAAAGATATATGCATCGGAATAGACAACAAATGCGCCAGATTAGAGACTGTATGCGCCAAAATAATGTATGCACCAGAACAGATAGAAGATGCGTGTTAGGATGTGTCAAATGCGTAGTTTCCTCCTGTGTACGGCTTTCTAAAACACAAAAACTTAGTTTTGGGGTTAAAAATTGGGGCTAGGCCCCACAGTGGGTACCAAAAATGTTAAGGGAAAATTAGATCTAACATGAATAATCAATATATCAATATTACCCAAAACTCAATAAAATAATGAACAAAAGAGATTAATCAAACAAAGAACAAGACAAAGCAAACCTCCTTTAATTCTCAACTTCCATTGATCGCCTATCTCAAATGATCTTGTCTATGAATATGGCCCTCAGAAGGTGCACTTCCTTTCTATGATTCCAAGATGTTCAAATGGGAACGACTATGATAGTTTTGCCATGAAGATGAGCTTCACAACAATGATAGTAGTGTGGTAATGAGTTTGATCACAAGCAATGAAGGAATTGGTGCCAAAGGCGCACTGTAATTCCTACAGAGTAATAATACTTCAAGCTTGGATGAATGAAATGGAAGAAGAGGGTTCAATTTATAGAGTTGGGAAAGAGAAGATCAATGGTATAAAAAAAATAAGAAGATCAACGATATAGAACAGTTGAGGAATGTGCGTGAATAAGAAGAAGACAAGTGTCACACAAAAGTTGTTTTGTTTGAGTTAACTACTTTCTTTTCTAAAGATAAGACATGCTTTTCATAAATTAGAAAGCTTTTTTCTAAGAGATATTGATAAAAACAAGGTTGATTGAGTCAGTTAACTCAACTTGAGACTTCCTTTTACATGATTTGAGAGAAATTAAATAATAAATCATTTAATTTTGTGTGCATGAAGAAGAGAATTTATTTTTAGAAGATTTGGAAGATATTTGAAGAATTAGAAAATAAGAAAGAAAATTAAATAAATAAATTTATTTAAATGTTGTGCATGATTTGGAAGAATAAATAAAATATTTGATTGTATTTTATTTTTGTAGATAGAGAGGATTTAAATAAATTTGATTTGATTTATTCAAATTTGGAAGAATGATTTTGACTTTAATTAAATAATTATGAATTATTTAATTGTTTGGAAGAATTAAATTAAATAAAGGATTTTATTTAATTTTGACTTTAGAAGAGATAATTAAATATTTCAATATTTAATTAACTTAGAGGAATATGAATCAAATAAATAAATTTGTTTATTTACTTATTGATAGAAGAATTAGAATGAAATAAATATTAAGAATATTTATTTAGACCGAATCATGTCATTTTTAGGCGTATACAAACATCTTAGTCTCCTGGATGAAGACAATATTTGGAGAGTGAAACCAAATTAAATCATGAATAGCCTTTTGTCTAGGGATGCTATTTATACCCCTAACATTCCATGAGAGAGCAATCATCTTTGAGGAGAGAAATAAGAATCAATGGTTTTTACCGAACCAGCCTCCACCAACGTCTCTCTAGCTATTCTTACTTTTTCCTTATCTTTCTTTCTACCCACCATGGGGAGCTTCTTAGGAGCACCCTTTTTGAGAACCTTCTATTGTATCCCTATGCATTCAAGGTTCCCTTACTCTTACCCTCATCGTGGATCACCTTTTCTAAAAAAGCCACTGAAATGGCCAAACCTAGGCAATCTTTCACTTCTTTGCACCCACTATTCTCCATCTCTCCGGAGATCAAGGGAACCTCTGTTTCCATACGAGCACCTGGGCCTCCATCCTATGCACCAATAGGAATACTACCACCCATCCCCACAACCAAATGTTCCGTCCCCATAAGATTGTGCTCTAGTTGCATCCCTATAGGGACCTCCCCCGATAGATCCAAGTCTTCCAGTGCATCAAATCTTTTAAACACCTCATCCATCTGCCTATCCTTTAATGTTCTCTTCTACCCTCTTCCCTTGTTCTAAGCATTGATTGAGTAAACCCCTCTTTATCTTCCATCATAGGTGCTTTTCCTTTATCCTAATTGGGAGTAGGACAAGTCGACCCATTGGTTATAGAACCCACCAGATTAGATTTAGGACACATCCGCTATAGATGACCATATTCATGACATAGCTAGCAATGGAAAGGAAGAGTTTCATAATCAATCGGTTGGATCCAAGAAGAAGGTCCCAGTCAAATTTCCATAGAATCTGGTAAGGGTTTACTTAGATAAATTTCAATACAAACATGGGCATAAGTGATTACCTTTTTTCTATAGTTTGTTGCGATGGGCCCACTGGCTTGCCCAATAGCATCTCAATAGAGTGGAAGATGTCATTTCTCCAAAGTTCTAGCGGGAACCACAAAAGTCGCACCCAAACAAGAACCCTAGAAGGAAGCTCCTCTATAGGGTTGAACCCTACATGCCATGGTTTAATGAACAATCCAACTTGATTCTAGAAATAAGGCCCACCTTCAAAAGCCTTGTTCCTATCTGAAATGCAAGAGAAAACAACTAGAAAATAACTATTGGCCACCAATGTTAGGAACCCATGTTTAACCCTTCTCTTTACTTTGTTAGTATATTACTTTTGGATGCATATAATTTGGAAGTTGTCCTGTGAGTATATTGTATTATCCCACATTCATGGGAAGTAATAGTTGTTTAGATTAGACTTAGTATATAAGTACGTGTTGAGGCCAATGAAGGCATCCACCAATTTTTTGTATTGAGCTTGCTCAAAGGAGGTTGCCCCCTCGAAGTGGCCTGTAATTAATAAATTCCTTCTGTGTTTCTGCTATTTCTATTATTTTGTGCATTTTTCATTATATTGTTGTAGGAAGTTCCACTCATCTGGTATAAGAGCACTTTCTTGGGCTCACTAGCTAGAATTTCTGCCAAATTTTTTTTCCGCAGTGGCCTCTAGGCACTGTGATTATTATAGTAGTTCTTTATTTTTTGCATCTGTATTGTTCATTTCAATTGCAAGTTCAGATCAGGGAATATCCCTATTCACTTAAATGTGGGAAGTGCCTGGGCATATAGCCCTAAAACTCATTGTGAGGAGTACCACAAGAACCCCAAAGTAGTTGGCCCATTAAGAGGACCTGCCAGCGAAAAGGGCAACGGTCCCTACCTGATTGACTAGTTCTGATCCGTGAGGTAAAACAAGAGCTGTCATTTATCACAAAGCAGTTATCAGTTTTACCTAAGCCGTGGAGTGAGGGGTACTGCCCCAATACGCAAGTCGTTAGATAGCATTGGTGGCTGAGTGACTCCCCTGAACCTTTAGGAAGATGAACATACTTGGGGCCCATATCTATTGACAGCCGGCAAATCATAGATTGAATTCATCCAGAGCAGTTGCCAGATCATTTTTAGAAAAAAAAAATTCCATTTTTTCTCCATATCTTCCTTGCTTTAGCTCCGTTTCCTTTAAAAATTCACTGGAACCCCTAAAATTTTAGTTTGCATATTTCCTTCCTTGAGGACCTTATCCCAAATTCCACTTATCGAAGCCAGAAATCCCACATTTGTCTATTTTTAGGGTTTGCCATAACTTCTTTGATTCTCACCTAATAGCCTTTAAATTTTACCACAGTGTTCATTTCATATTTCTACTCCTTTGTCCCTCTTGGAATATTTTTCCCGTTCTTTCCTGCTTCTGAAATCACCATTTTTTGCTTCCCTTTCCCTCAGAAAGTGTCCAAAACCTAGTCAAACCCCAATTACCCATCGAAGTTTTTCCCAAATCCAAATTTTCCTTTACTAAAAAGTTTCCATTTTTGTTTCTCTACCCATTCCCAAAAAAAAAAAATCCTGGTTATGCTTGTCACCTACACAGGAGCAAAAAACATGGAGGATGAACTTGCAACCCTCAAGACCAAACTCCAAGATCTAGATGAAAAAATTCTCGGCCTCAATCTTCAGCATTCAACCATGAACAATAGACAGCAGCCAGAATCTTCTATAGACACTGGGTTCTCTTCTTCCAACAATTTTTGTGGTTCGAAGCTTGATTTTCCTTGCTTCAATGGTGATGATCGGACTGGATGGATATACCGGGTAGAACAATATTTTAGTCTGCATAATACTTTTGATGTCAACAAAGTCCCACTTGCATCCTTTCATTTGGAACATGAAGCCCTTCAATAGTTTTGTTGGTGCATCAAGGCTCATGAAGAGCCAAAATGGACAGATTTTTGCAAACTCATTTTGCAACGATTTGGTCCTAGTGCTTTTGATGACTTCATAGGAGCACTCACTAAACTTCACCAAACAGGCACCATGAGAGAATATCATACAAAATTTGAAAAATTGGCCAATCACATAGAGGGATTGTCTGATGAATTCTTCAGGAGTTGTTTTGTTAGTGGTCTAAAGGATGCAATCCGATCTGAGGTTAAAATGTTCTGTCCCAGCACAATGATGGAAGCCCTAGGGTTGGCTAAGTTGGCGGAGGACAAGATCACAACTCAACAGTGATCCAAATCCAATTTTGTTCCATTTAGAAATACGGTTTCCCAAAGACCTCAAATCACACCAACTCCTAGAACAACTCCTATCAAGCATTTGACTGAAGCAAAGATGCGGGCACGTAGAGAAAAAGGGCTTTGTTATAATTGTGATGAGAAATTCACTCGGGGACATAGATGTGTTGAGAAAAAGCTCTATCTCTTGGATGTGGTTTCTCTGCCTGCAAGTGAAGTTGATGCAGATACTCAGGATACAGTAGATGATCAGGTTGAAACTCAGCAGCTACTTGTTGACCCTACTTCTCAGGAAGACCACCTAGAGATCTCTCTCCATGCATTAGGAGGAGTCACCACCCCACAAACCATGCGGGTCAAGGGTTACTTCAAGAAGCTCCCTCTTACAATACTCATTAATTTTGGTAGCACTCATAACTTCATTGACCCTCAGATCGCCAAACAGGATGATTGTTTTGTCCATCCTTGCTCTAGCTTTGAAGTCATGATTGCCAATGGGGGCACATTAGCTTGCAAAGGGAAGTTTCGTAATGTGTGTATCTCCATTGGAGATTATAACCTGCGCTCTGACATGTTTGCCTTGCCCTTAGGCGGATGTGATGTGGTTTTGGGTACCAAATGGTTACACACTTGGACCCATCTTATGGGATTTTGCTAAACTTTGGATACAGTTTTCAGACAATGGGCAAAAACACACATTCAAGGGCTTACAACTGGGGTCTCTCAGCATCATAAGTTCACATCGCATGGAAAAGCTTCTTAAGAAAAATTCACATGGTGTCATCGCTCAGCTCCATTCCATTCAGATGCAACCATCAATGGTCTCCTCTACTCCTTTAGATCTACAATGAATTTTGGATAGGTATGCATGTGTCTTTGCCAAAGCAATGGGATTCCCACCTTCACGACTAGAGGACCACCGTATTCAGCTCCTTCCTGGAAGTGTTCCTCCCAACATCAGGTCCTACCACTACCCATTTCACTAAAAGATAGAGATTGAGATGCTCGTTCGAGACTTACTAAAGCAAGGTATTATTTGCCCTAGTACCAGTTCCTTTTCTTCACTAGTTCTTCTTGTCTGAAAAAAAGATGGGTCATGGCACCTCTGCATTGACTTTCGAGCACTTAATCACATCATAATCAAGGATAAGTTCCTGATTCCTGTTGTTGATGAGCTTTATGGCGCTCATTTTTTCTCCAAGTTGGATCTTCATTCTAGGTATCACCAAATTCGGGTTCATGAGGTTGATATCCCTAAAACAGCTTTCTGAGCCAACATCACCTCCATTTCACCTTTAGGGTTCCAAGTGCACTAAGCCCATGATTCCAAAAAGGGGAGGGAGACCCAAGTCCCCATGAACTTACAAATCAACACGTGGTTGGTCAAATAATTGACATCTTCCTCCATTGAATTAGGTTGAATCATAAGCATCGGCCTGTGTTCACTCCTTGCAAGACATCCATTCACTTTCGAAGGCCTAAAGCCTCTAGACTATGAAGAGATTTCTCTAAAAACATTTTTGTTCAAACCAATGGCAGATTGATCATGCATGAGAGGAGAGGAGACTCCCCTAGCCATCGCTACTTTAAAGGAAGAATTCTTCATCGTGAAAGAGCCTCCAGGTAGGGCCATGCAAAGCCCCACTGAGGAAAAAGCACCCTAGGGAAGCCAAGGCACAAACCCCGAGCAAAAATTATCTGCCAAATCCTGAGCATAAATCAAGCCTCCACCGTTATAGCAAAAAACCCATGCAATCACTTCAAACTCCAACCTAAAACTACCAAAACCCCTTCTCGGGAGTAAAAAAATCCTTCTCCATGCAAAAGACCTCTCCAAATCCCTGCCCAACACCCTGGCACGTACCAAAAACAACCCTCCCACGCCAACACATGAGCACCAGAAAAGAAGAATAGAGAAAATGACACGTAGCTATGGCGTCTCAGCCCTAGCCTGCACGACCATTCCCTCCCGCAACAACGCCATCTCCCGGCATGCGATTATAGAAATGAAGGAAATTTAACTAGGAAAGAAATTAACAATTATGCTAAGTAATGAAAGCAATTCTATTCTAACAATGCAAATTTTATCAAGAGAATAACAAAAATCAATATTACTTTCCCAAGGGAAAATTGGTGATCTAATTAACTACTAAGCATATGAAAAACTAGTATATCCTTAGGAGTCCTTCTTTTGTGGCAACCTCCTCTCCTTTGTAGCAACAAGGACCTCCTCTTGGCAACAGGGATGAAGATACAAGTAATTGATTTGAGTATGGATTGAGAAATGATTCTATGATGAGACAAATCAAGCTATGGTAGCTATGGGAGCACTATGGATTGGGATTTTAAAAGAAATTGGAGCTTGCATAATGATGCTATTAAGCTATTGAAGCTTGGGAAACTAAGATAAGAAGAAAGCAAAATGCTCACAAAGTCTTGCAATGAGAATATGAATATATGGAAAGAAAAAAGCAAACCTTGAATTAATGTGCAACAATAAATTTGCCTCCCATAATACATATAGGAGGGGGTATTTATAGGTTTGAGAAGATCATGAATGGTGGAATTGATTGGAGAGTTAACTCTCTTGATTGGGGAGTTAACAATGTTGATTGGACAGTGAATTGGGTTGATTAGAGAGTGAACAAGCTTTGAAATCTTATCATTGAGTTAACATGAGATAGATAGGGAAATAAGAATAGCTTCTAGTGGGAGCTAAGAATGGAGTGATTAAGAGTTTAGAATGAGTTAGAAATAGATTGGGATTAGTTAAGGTCGAAGAACCATGCAAACTGGAGCAAAAATGAATTGGGCCTAAACTGAAGAGAAACATGCATGTCAAAACACAACAAGGTCGCCTAATTTGCCAAGGCAAGTTGCTCTTGAGGGATTCACTTAAAATGTAGGGTCACCCCAGGAGATTTAGAAGTCAAAGTGGGCGACCATAGGGAATAGGTTTTGTAGGTGGTTTCAAGGGCTAAGATTGGGCCTAGGGGGCTAAAGATGACTTTAGGACCTGAAGACAAGTTGTGGGACTTCAAGAGATTGGGTCATCTAGTTCACTAGGGTAGATTGCCCCTGGGGGATCCACTTTAGTGGCAAGGTTGCCCCAGGAGATCTAGAGTCAAAGTGGACGGCCTAAAATTGACAAAATGGGTGTTCAAATTAATGATTGGAGATGGTCTAGGAGGTCAATTGGAGGCCTCTAGATGGTTGAAATGGTTGAAAGGAGCTTAGGGAAGGTGAATTTTCCATCTTGAGATGCAGCTAGGTCATGTCGACAAGGTTAGAAAGTGATAGAAATGAATTGTCAACATAGGCGAAGATGCAGGACCTTAGTAGGTATGGGGGACAGGGGAGATACAAACAAAGTGAAGAACATCAATCCATGTGTCACCAAGAGGAATACTACTGAGAGGTCATATTTACATGCTTACATGTATGTGTTTAGGACTACAACTCATCATCGAATTACCACGTAGACTCATGCACTTTTTTAGTGCTTACATGTTTGTGTGCCTTTTTCATACTAATAGTGATATTAAAGGGTTCAGTTACCATATCAGATGGAGGCACGACACCTTTGTATTCGTACTTCATCTTGGAGGGAGACAACATTCTATTTTAAGAACCCTGTCAAGACAAGATGATTTTTAATAATAATCATTTGGATAAGTTTCAAAAAAATTAATAATTTTGTCACTTTCCATCATTAATGCTAATAAATCATTATTATTGTACAATTATAACCCTTAGAATTGGTAGTTCTAGTGAAGAATCTGAGGGTTTTGAAGGATTAACTTTACAATTTTAGGGTTCAGTGATGAAACTACAAGATGGAGCTTAGGGTTTCAAACTTTGAAAAGGTTGAGCTAATATAAAAGTATTCACTTCTAGCTAATCCAAGGTTTCAATGTTCTACTCAAAGATTTTAAAGTTGAAGTGATTCTTCAAAGGTTTGAGACCTCGAAATCCTAGAGTTTAGACTCCACTAATAGAAAAGTCTTTGTAAAGTTTTGGCATGGACTAAACTTCAAGATCCAAGACTTTGAGAACTTGGAGGTCAAAGTTCAAGTGTTAATTTTATCAAAATACAAAGTTTAAAATATGCCTCAAAGATCCAAAACTTTGAAAACCTAGAGTTCAGACTTCTAGCATTTTGGAGTCTTAGGGTTCAAAGTGGAGTTATTGTTTTTGCGTGAATTTGCATGTGAAGGTTTGGAATGTATGGTGTCTTGACCCTGAATGATTTAGGAGTCTCAAACTCTGAAATTATTTAAACACTAGATAAAACTTAAGTCTTTCATTGAAAATGTAGTGTTTTTATTTATAATCAACTTCTATGCCTCATTTAGGGTTTTGAAATATGAATCAAAGTTTTAAAATTAATCTACAAATTTGGCTAATACCTAGGTTTAAATTTGCAAGCAAGAGATAAAGCCCTAAATAATTTAACTAAATCCAAACTTTAAACACCCAACCAATATTTGCTTTAGATCTAGACTAGGGTTTGGAATCTCACAAAATATGATAATAAAATTGACTCAACATTTGCTTAAAAACACAATCAAAATGAGCATCCACACAAACCCAACACGATAATGTCCAAAATGAATGAATAATTTGGAAAAGAAAAAAAAAATACTCTCTTAAAATAAAACCTCAAGGAACAAATCAAATTGAATAACAAGATCATACCCTTAGGAAGGCAATGAAAAGGTGGAGCCACTTTGAATTCCAATCAAACGTATAGCTAGAAGTCAAATGGATGAAAAAATGAAACCTCGGGGTTAATAAACCCCTTCGCATGCCTAAGCCAATTCAATGCCCACCTACCCACTTTCGGAGTATTTTGTATGTTTTTGCAACTTGAAGGAAAGCATAATCAAAGTATGAATGGGTCGAGCTTCAATCTCTTAAGTGATCAGACTTTGGAATTCGAAGTTATATGCTATAAAACACTAACTTTTCAAAATTTAAATAGAAACCTTGAACCATTTGACACATAGGTCGGGGTTTAGGGTTCAAGGACCCTCTGAGGTTTTTTAAATTAAGAATCAAAATAAAATTTAAGGCTTGAATAAGGGTGAATTACCTCTTAGGGTTCGAACTCTGATAACTTCAGGGTTCGGATTCTAAAAATAAAGATTCAAATGATTGAAAAAATAAAGTTAAGCAAATTAAAATCTTATTCAAGGACCTCGAATCATTTGATCACATTCTAGTTTTACATTCTCCTAAGCATATGCAAATATACAAACTCTTCACAAGACCCCCCTAGACGTCGACTTATATTTGAATCCCATACAAGCCACAATAACTAAGTCTAAACTTGGTAGAGATGAAGGACATTGACACATAAACAAAACTAGATACACTAGTAGAAGTCAAAGGCAAAAGATCCAAATACAAGGGCATGATGTAGAAGTCACGATAGGAAGGTGCTCAAAGGCTATAATTTGTGGTGACTTAGATAACTAATCTATCATTTTATCTCCTTGATGCAACCATTCACTTATGAAGTTTGCAGTTATTTTTATTGGATCAATTCTTGAGTACTTCTTTAGAAAATGCAAAAGTGGAGTTAGGGCTAGAGAATAAGGTGATGGCTCAAGGAGTGGAAGGTGAAGGCTCTACCTGCACATTGATTTTGATAATGAAGTTGTAGAGATGTGGTAGGAAATTGGTATTTTACATGCATTTTGTGGAGACATTTGGAAAGTGCTAGTTGAGTTACATGTGCACCTTCATTGTGGCCATCTTGAGGTTGGAAGCCACTTCAACATACCAATGATTTGTGGTCCCTTAGTACACAAGTCATGCCGCCATAGGGAGGTATATTACATTGTTCATTTATGTCACTCGCAAGCCATCACAAAGGTCATCATGTGCATGCAAATGAGAAACAAGTGGAGGAGATAGTTGAAAATATACTTCTCCTATCCCTAGGGAACACTAGGGGGTTGTTTAGTGATGGTTTTTGTTGCTTGGTAAGGAATCTTGATGCCTATTGTCTATAGTCATGGTGTTTTAGCAATTTCTTTTTGACTAGTTTTTTAAATTAGGTTTTATATGGTTTATTAGTAACTCTATGTATGCAACTTATTTCAAAGGGCAAGGCCTCCCACACTATTATATCTAAGAAAATAAAGTTCACCCCACTACAAGGATACTTTTCTAGTGTGCTTAACCTTCCAATGAGATGAAACCAACAAAAAATAGTTGTATTCTTAAAATTTAATTAAAACAACAACAACTAACAAACCAAGTGGGTGTTTGAAAATGTCAACAAATCAATCAAATGCAAACCTACAACCAAATCTTGCATGTCCTTAGGCACAAAAAAGAAAGGATTTACTTCCGACGAATCAAAATTAGCCATCATGAATACTATATTCCAACACAAATCAAAACCTAATTCAATGCCAACAATATAATACACAAATTTGTGGTAATCGTAAATCTATTTAGTGATTTTAGCACATAATAGACACTCTACTTAAACATCATCCACTTCAATGTTCAAATAGTCAATAACAATTTTAGACCTCATCTACAACAAAAGGTGGTAAATATTTTTCCTATTTTAATTGGCCAAAATTGACTTTTGACTGTTGAAATGGATGATGTTTAAGCATAGCCCATAACAGATGCTTCAGGGCTTCATATAAAAACATGTCCCTTACCTTTACAATCTATAATAAAGATAAAAATCATTTACCAAGAGTTGTAATGAACATATAGTTTTAATTTCAAAAATGTTACATCTTTACATTCAATTTCTTTAAAAAAAAGTGATATGTTATATGTTTTTTTCTATTTTTCAATAAATAATAAAACAAATTCATCAATATAAAAAATCAAGGTTGAAATAGGTACAATGTGCTACAAGGAGGACATCAAAGAAGCCCAGGAAATTTGTTGAAAAGTTCTTCAACTCTTATTCAGACTTCCAAAACGTATACAGTAAGATGAGAGAGTTGGAGAAAGCTGAAAGTGATCTCTACAAACAGTTGGAGATGCCAGGACAGAATTATAGTTTGAACACATATCTGAGAATTTCACCTAAGATTGGAGCTATACCTGGACTTGACTCCTTTGAACACAGTGATAATAGGCTTCATATTTGGGACAAAGAAGGAATTTGGTATGATGACCCTAGACTGGAATTCAAAAGAATTGAAATGGATGAATCAAGACATGGAACTGAATTGGATGATAGCCAAGGATGGTATTATCAATACATGGAAGTAGTAGAAGATTCACAGGTGGTAGATCAATATAGACCTGATATGGAGGAAGGTTTGGACCAAAATAACAGGATAAATGATGCAGATCAGTTGCCTATAGCTCCAACTGGCAGAGATGGTGGATCAAGGAGCTTAAGAATTGGATATTAAAACTATGTCAAGGACATGATAATACTAAGCAGAAATCTTTTTAGACAATGAACAATTTTGTGGCAAGGAGACTCCTTTCTAGTATATATTATAGTTTTTAATTCCTAAAACTTTGTATATATTAGGAAGAAAGTAGTTTTGGATTGTTGTAAGTAGCAATTTTGGTGTGGCATCTCCAACCCCCTTGATGTAAAAACTGGTATTCTTTTTTATTAATATTAGTGCTCGATTCTCAATCCCCCCCCCCGGCCCAATATAACAAATCAATATTATATAATACTTGTGGGGCATTATATTGTCTTTTGTAGTTTTTTAGTTCTTCTATGGTTGTCTTGTGTCTAGTGTTTGCCATTTATTTGTATTGTTGAACTTCATTGTCTATCTTCCTAATTGTACAAGGGTCCCTTCCCTGCTTACTTGAAGAAAAAACAACAATTAAATTTTTAAAAGAAACAAAATACGTAAATTAATCTTTAAAATAACCTATGGGCCAAGCCAAACAAGAGAGTTCTCAAAGTGGTGTAAAACTACGGTATAAAAATAGCCGTTATAGGCTTTTACATTGATACGGAGATGAAGTGATTCTTGATCTTTATAAAATTAGAAAATTAGTGATGTTTGTGATGATGTCGTAAGGAAAAAAGCTTTGATTCCACGCTTCTTGTTCTTCTTCTTTTAAAATTTCTTGGCATAACGAAGCGAATTAAACCTTGGTTTCCGTTACGAGATTTGAGCCCTTCATTACGTTGCTCTCTCCTGAGTATCTGGCTGACAATGAAATTCAGATGGTCTGTTCTGTATTACCAGATTTCTTGCCCTTCATTACAAGATTTGTTCGGTAAGTGTGTTAAGAGTAATAATTATATTTTTGTTTGTCTGGCAAATGGTTGTTAATTGAAATGCCCATGTCAACTTTTTATTATAATTCTGACTTTCATTTGTTCGTTTTTTCAAACCAGAAAAGAGGGAAGCTTATAACAATCTGAACAATGGCGGATTTAAGGTTTAAGGCTCAGTGTCTATCCGCCATTAAGCACTTGGAATCCCAAAATGCAGAGCTAAGAGCAAATCTTGAAGATGCCAGAAAGCAAAATGAAGACATGAGGGCAACCATAACAGTACTAAAAGATCAACTTTCAATATTTGACAGCTTGGTTTTGTATCCAACTTACGAAAAGTTATTGGAGAATTATCCAGAGTCTCAGAAAGAAATGGTGGAGTTATCAATGAAGGCCAATTTTTTCAAGAGCAGCTATGAAATACGACAGAAAACTTGGGCATACATGGTAGAGAGATGGTCAAAGAGGTCTGGCAATGATGAATAATGCTCTGTTTTCTTGCTCTTAGATTTATATGCAAAATCATGGAATCCTGTCTCTTCAATTCAATGGGTATTACCGGAAAACTGGTCTACATCAAGCTTGGTTGCATGCAAATCTTCTTGGAAGATATTATACAAACCATGATATTGAATTTTTACATTGCAGAATGATCAGAGTCGTCTGGAAATCCATGTACAAACTCAATATTAGATCTTCAAAATTTTATATGTGCATTGCAAGCAATGATAATGTGATTTCAAGTTAATTATGTAGAGTGTATAATTTTCAGAAAGGCCATGCTCGATGCTACTTTTATATCCGCAATTTGCTTTCTGTGAACTGATTTTTAAATAGGTTACTTAGAGATAAAATTTGAAATGGCTCTTGCTCTGCTTAGCCGCTTGTGTTATTATTAAATAAATAACTAAATTATTCTGCTCTGTAAGGACTGTATTGAGTTCTTTATAAAAGTCTTTTAAGTATGGAGTGTAAAATCAAGAGTATCTGATGTATATGAGTTTATACCAACAAGAAAGAAAAGTTTTTGACTAGTTTTTTTTTGGTAAAGTTTTATATGGTTTATTACTAACTCTATTTATGCAGTTTATTTCAAAAGGCAGGGCCCCTATATAACCCACACTATATTATCTAATAAAATAAAGTTTACCTTATTGGAAGGACACTTTTCTAGTATACTTAACCTTTTAATGAGATGAAACCTTAAAAAAAAATAGTTATATTCTTAAAATTAAAAAACTAAATGGTATCTAAAAATATCAATAAATCAGCCAAATGTAAATCTATCAACCTATTGGGACCTAGGTGATATTCACCTAGGAAAGTCTTGGTAGGAAATCTATAGTCTTCACTTTGGTGAAATGCAGTGATTGTTCAAACATTGTGATATAGAAAACATACTAATTTACATATGTTAATGGTGTTGCGAGTCTTGCAGTTCATCATATATGTTGGTTCATATGTGGTGGTCCTATGACAATAGTTACAATTCATCTAGACGAAGAACTCACAACTGCATGGGTGTTTAGTACTTGTTGGAACATGATCAGTGGTACAGGAACACTTGTAGCAGAATTAGTGAACATGCAACATGAAATGAAGGTTGGATAATGTCTTAGAAGATGACACAAGGTACCATAAGGAATCAACAGTGAAGTAATGTTTTTATAGGCTACTTCAAGTGAAAAATTGGTAGTAGTGATGGCTATACTAAAAACATACTTGTACCAATAGTGTAAAGGATGTAACTATTGTTCCATAGTGTGTAGCAATGGTAAAGTTTACAAGGTGATTATCCACATGGAGACATCATAAATACTGGTATGTGTAGTATGTTAATGCCACATATATATGGAGTATGGTTACATGAATCTTGGTATTCTACAAGTTAGTTATGCGGTTGGATAGTTGATATTTCATGAATTTATCTATATATAGTAGTTTGTATGAATGTGCCAAGGTTACTAGAGGTTATGAATTCACTATATAGACACTGAAGACATTCATGTACATTGTTGGTGTGTAAACACTTGAGTGATTGCAAAATAAGGGTATGTTATAGATTAAGACTCTATAAAAGGTTGTCCAAAGGTCTTGTTCTATTAAATTAGTGTTGATTTTGAATAATACAATTGTGAACATCTTTTGGTGGTGGGTTTTCTCTGGCAAGGATTTCCCACATAAAATCTTTGTGCCTTGTGTAATTTTGTGACTACATACTATTCCATTACTTTCATACATGTTGATGTTTAGATTTGATACATGTTGTTGACTATTTATTAAACACATAATCTTAATAATTTACTATTTTAATCTACCGATCCTCTGCAAGAGTGGTGCAAATTCATAATATTTGGTATCAAAGTGAGGTTGGTTCTTTGAGTGGTTTCTACTTCATTCGAGTGCGAACCCTAGCATATTTGGTGGTGTAATCCTATAATGGTTAGAAAGTTGTGGTTGGTGTATAATCAAAATCAAATGAAATCTTTGAAGGATTTTATGAGAAAATAGAACAACATTAAATCTATGTTGAGCACATCAAGGTTTGAAAATTACAAGTTCAATGGTCAGAAATTTCAACTATGGAAGTTGAAGATGGAGGATCTTCTAGTGGAAAGAGATTATTAGACTATAGTATCTTCTTCGACTAAACCCTCAAGTATGTCTGATGAAGACTAGGTCAAACTGGATAACAAAGCTAGAAGTATTATTTGGTTATATCTATTAGAATCTATGTTAATGAATGTGTTTTAGAAGTAGACAACAAATTCATTATGGAAGAAGTTAGGTACGTTATATTAGTCCAATAGCCTAGTTTAGAAACTTGTTTTGAAGAAAAAATTATATTCTTTGAAAATGAGGGAGGGAGGTTATGTAACTTATCACATGAACTATGTTAATGATATTGAGTCAACGTGCATCAATAAGAGTCAAGATAGAAGAGAAGGACAAATGCATTGTGTTACTTTATTCCTTACTAGATTCATGGGATAACCTTGTGATGTCAATAAGTAGTAATGACACAACACTTAAACTAGAAAATGTAATTAGTATTTTATTAAGTGAAAAAACTAGGAAAATGTCCATGGATGATAAGTTTTTTTATGCTAGGTTGTGGTAAAAGGTAGGTCAAAAGAGAAGAAACGTAAGAATAAGAAAGGAGATAAGAGTTCTAAAGGAAAGGATAGGTCTAAATCTCTAAGTTTAAGGTAAAATGTTAGAATTGTGGCTTGAGAAAGGTCTCATAAAGAATGAATGTAAGTCCAAAAAGGAGGATGACTTCTCTTGTAAGTCCTCTAACACTAATGAATTTAATAGTTATGCCTTTGTGTCTACTAATGTTGTTGGTGATGATTCTTGGTTGATTGATTCAAATGCTTCTCTCCATATGACACCATATAAGGAATGGTACTTGGAGTATACCAGAAGTGATGAAGGGTAAGTGTTTTCTGGTGACAACAGTTCCTTGAAGATTGTTGGTTGAGGAAAGGTCAAAGTTACTTTCATGGATGGTAGAGTACGGACACTCACATATGTAATATACTAGGTTTGGCAAAAAACTTATGTTTGTTTCTAAAATGGTTGATGTAGGAGTTCATGTCACTTTTGATGGGAATGGATGTAGATTAGTAAGAGGTAATTTGGTGCTTTCAAAAGGAGTGTGGCATGGTACTCTATATGGGATGGATGTATCAATTTTATCTAGTTGTACTAATGGCACTACATCTAAATCAAGGTTATTGTGGCATTTGCGGTTAGGTCATTTGAGTGAAAAAGGCTTAAAACCTTGGTTAAAGTAAAGATATGGTGGAAGGTCTTGGTGATTGTTCTTGTTGGTATTGACTTTTGTGAGAATTGTGTGCTAGGAAAACATAATAAAGTGTAGCCAAATTATGATAGCACTAGAGAAGAAGATATTTTGGAGGTGATACATAGTGATGTGTTTGGTTCTATGGATATCCTATCCATTGGTAAGTCTCTATATTATTTGACATTCATTGATGATTATTCTAGGTATACTTGGATATATTTTCTTAGGCTCAAGTCTAAGGTATTTATCAAGTTTAAGGAGTTCAAAGATCTGGTTGAGAATCAAACTGGTAATAAAACAACTTAGGTGCTTAGTATAGATAATGGAGGTGAATTCTACTATAAATAGTTTGATAAATTCTGTAAGCATGTCGGAATTGTGAAGCAAAAAACTACTCCATATATACTGATAGGACTCTAAACAATTTTCCTTGGCTCCTTACTTTTGCCCTATTTCATGCATCAATCTAAAAGTCCTTTGCTAAGGTTTAGTGTTGAAAATGTTGAGAAATCTTGTCTTTAGGTCTAAAACGCTAAACCCTAGGGGTTTATACAAGCTTCGCAATACCTTTGTTCTATTTTGCAATTGACCGCTTGTTACCCGTTGCTAGTTTTTAGGTCTCAACTTGGTGACTAGGGCATTGTTCTTTTACCGACCCCTTCCTTTTGCATTACTAGACTATCCCGCAAAAATATTTTATTCAATATATGCCTAAGTCTTATTCCAGAACCCCCTTAATGAAAATTTTGGCCCTCCTTTGACCTAGTAGAGCAATGTTGTTTTTAAAGGGCACATGTGTCCAAGTCCTCTTTTAAATATTTGCTTGAGGAAACATTCGAAAGGTGGCATGTTTTAACTAGTTTCCACCGTTCTGCAGTGATTATAATATTGAGAAAGGGGACAACAATGGAATGGTGGAAGGATGACAAGTGGCAAGCTCTTTTCTCAGGCCTCGCTAGAGGATAGAGGGTGGGCCCTCGA
Source organism: Cunninghamia lanceolata (assembly GCA_027924645.1). Taxonomy (NCBI): domain Eukaryota; kingdom Viridiplantae; phylum Streptophyta; class Pinopsida; order Cupressales; family Cupressaceae; genus Cunninghamia; species Cunninghamia lanceolata. Next base: position 6,294,403 of record BSBN01001560.1, read on the forward strand.
TGTGCTTAAATGGCAGGTTCCTGTGTGTTCCGCCATTTTGTTGAACCTGAGTGGTGGGCCCATAAAGCGCTTGCGGAACTGTGGGAGAATGCCATGTGTCTTTTTCAAGAAGATAAGGGGATGTGCGTCAACTATCGTGATACATGGAAGGTCTTTTGTAGTGTGCGAGGTGTTTTAAAATAAAGTTTATTTTGTGCCATGTGACACAATCTGGGGGTTTTTTCCCATTCCACAAATCTTCATCTGCGGCCTAATCTTATAATGACAGAAGTGTAGAAACCCGCCACGTGAGCTTTATTGAATTTTCTTCTCAACAATGTGGCTGAGGTGGCGGTCCATGTGGCTTTTTTTTATTGGCTCATGCCTCCTTTTCTATGGATGATAGGGATTTTCATCTTGTTGAACCTATCTATAATGTTGATTCAAATGATCTATTTTTGCAATCAACGACCCATTTTTAAAATAAGGAAAGAAAGTCGTGGTGCATAGTAAATGATGAACCAGTGTAGTGATGGTTTTTTCAAGCATGTGATGAGATTTCCTCTCCTCCATTGCACAAGGAGATAAGCTTTAATGGAGATTGGCAGATACAAGATTAGCCCTTTGGGATTTGTATGTAAGCCTGATGGGATTTTCAGCTTGACATCATGATAGAATTTGTGGGGGTGCTTTGGGTTCTAGGAGATCAACGGAATGACAGAGTGCTGCCTCCTTTTCCTTTTTTGGTCGTGTTGGTGAAGTATTAAAGGATTTCTATTGAAGACTAATATGTCGTGGTACTAGTCGAACTGAATTGATAGATGAATTGGCAGAGTGTGACTATCCAAAGTATGGGAGCCTCTACAATTTTTCTATAAATAAGTGCCCCTGTTTTTACTATATGCATCATTTCTTTTGTGCAGACATTATGGATTTTCCTCCTTTTAGTATGCTATATTTGTAGCCCTGTTCTTTAGGAATTTCTTCTCTATTTTCATGGTTAATGCTATGTTCTTACAAAATTAAGGAATTAGAGATGTTTTTCTAGAGAATGAGGGAACTGGAAAGATTTAGAGGGTGAAGTGGCAAGCATCAAACTCCTGTCATACCCTGGTTTTCCCATGGTTTCATTCTACCGAGGGGTTGTGTTCCCTGTTTGTTAACTCCTATAACTTCCTATTATTATGAGTTTCTAGATTGCGATTTGGGGAAGAGAGGCCTTATTTTTTCCTCTTCCCCACCCTTAGGATGGTGGCACTCAATAGAGCAACAACTGCAATAGAAGAAGTGCTATCCACCAGGATGGAACAACAGATGATGGAATGAAGGAGCTGAGTTGACAAGAACAGTTAGTTCTTTGTTCAAGTTAGACCTATGACTGTTGTTGCTTCCTCTTTAGCTGGAATTCTAGCACTACTAGTCATCTATATGTGGCTTCCTCATGCTTCTTGAGAGTTGAGGTTGTTGGAAACCTCCTCTCGAAAGATGAGGAGTCACATCCCTTTGCATGGAGCATGGTATAATGAGGGCGACACTAGTCTTTGGGGGTTCCTTGTTCATTTGTTCCTGGTAGGTATTCTTATGTCTTCATGTGTGGTTAGAGAGGCAAAGCAAAGGATACTTGTTTTATGAACAAGTATCTGGGTCTAAAGGGTGGTTGAGCTGAAAGAGCATCTAGCAAACCAATGTTCGTCAGCATCATGGCTTGCCATCACACCGAGAGTGGGAAAGCATACAATACCAAGATAATTTTTCTTGTCTACTGGAAAGTGATTTGTTGTAGTAGCGTGCCTAGTTGGTTAAGGACGGTTATTTTAGTATCTCCCTGATTGGTGTAAGTTTGTCAAATGAAAATGTGACACTTGTCTTAAAGTCTGAAGATTGTTTCGCTCTCATGTTTCTATAAAAGGGAATTCAAGGCCTTAGACAAAGCATCTTAGAGAATTTTTTGTATCACAGTACACATAGTTGTAGAGTAGGTTTTTCCTATTTTAGGTGTTATTTGAGAATATATTTTGATGTACTTGCAAATTTTGTATGATAGTACCAGTGCATAAGCTTGAATATATTATCAAAGTTCAAGACTATATTGTCTCCTACAATTGTATTCTTCATTTCATTTATGAATAGAAATTGATCAAGGATCATTTTATACATCTTCACAATCTTTCTTGTGTAAGAATGTTCTTCTTATAGCTTTTACTTAAAGAGTGGATTTAATGCTTTAAGTGAATATTGAATGTAATGAATGTCTGTAGGGATTCCTAAGTAGAGTTGGTTTTGAAATATTTAAATTGTGATAGTGTAATGCATTATTATAGTGTTTACATGAGCTAGGAGTATACTGTTGTATTTAGTTTCATTTATATCTATTTTGACTTTGTAGCCCGAATCTAGGCACCGATCTCTTAGAACTATTGTCTTGATACAACTCCTTGGTCATTTATATTGAAAATCAAAGTAAAGTTCCATTTCTATTTTAAGTTATGAGTATAATGTTAGTCCAATGTTCTCCTACAAGAGAGTTGTTTTAAACCCTGAGAATCTAGCCCATTATTTCAGCATATCAGTAATTCTTTAGGCATTTTAGAGAGAACATATCTATTAGAAATAGTATTTTGAGATAAATAGTATCAGATCTTAAATAAATATTGGTTTTAAAGGGTACACCTACCCAGGTCTTGCAGAGCCTAAAGTACAGAGGAAAATGACTCAATCCACTTTTCCTATTCATTGGCCAATCCCTCAAGGCAAATCAATCATTAGAACTAGCTATTCTTTAGATTGCCCTTTTGAGATCAGGTTGGAAATTTAAAACAACCAACAGATTGGTGACTCTATTAGGGAACTTGTTTATAAGTTTCAAAATCAGTTCATTAGTTTGTCATGGGTATTAGAGTTTGCATAAGTGCATTATTATTATTATTATTATTATTATTCCTTGAAAAGGGTGGCGACTCTGATAATCTCCTTACCGGTAGATTAAGGAAGAAAAAATATTGTGAGAAGAAAGTTTAAGCTCTATATTTTATTTTGAAAATTATTGTATTCAGACACAACAATATTTGATAAGGAATTAGATTTGTTATCTGTATAATAAATATTATTCAGTTTATTATCCTTTTTAGAGGGTGGTGACTCTGATATTCTCCTTACTAGTTGATCAAAGAAGAAGTTCTCAGATTTGGAAGGAGTTTTGTTGCAGCATATTTGAAGAAGTTTTATGTGGCTCTATTGTTTGAGAAAACCCAGAATGAAAATAAACTTTAAAGAGCTTTGTGCTATTTGAGGTTTAGTCCTCTATGAAAAGAGGTGGTGACTCTTTGAGAAAGAACCTGAGAGAAGCATGAAGAATATGTTTAGCACTCTTAAGTTTCCAGTTAGGAAGAGAATTTGCAGCAGTTGTAACAAACTTCCAGGTATTTTTACATGTTCCTGTCTCTATGAAGGATAGTTTTATGTTGAAGGTTGTTTATGAAAATCCTTGAGAATAATGTGGTTCCTTATTAAGTGAATATTAAGCACTAAGAAAAGGAAGGAAAAGGTTGTGATGTGCTTGCATACTTCTATATTACTAGGTTTGCATCCTGTATTGTGAAATGAAGTATACATATTTTTGAAAAGACTCATTTAAGAGATCTTAGGCAAGCTAAGATAGAAATTTTCATTGTAAAAACTTAAGGTCATGTGTAAAAAGAAATTGAGTTTTCAATATAAGGGCATAGGAAATAATGTCATCAACCTCATGCATCCCTGTGTGGATCCAAATGTAGCAATGCACAGTGTGCAGCCCCACCTGTGTTATCAGAGAGGATTTGCCATGGAAAGATACAAAGCCTTAAATTTCAACAATATATATGGTTTTCCAAATCATATACCACATGAAATCCGAGATCAAATACCAAAGTTCAATAGTGACAAGCCCAAATCAGCAAGTAGGCATTTACAAGATTTTTGTGATTTGATGGGAGATTATGAAGTAGATAGAGAGGATGTGGTCATGAAATTATTTTTTCAGTCCCTAAAAGAAGATGCTATAGATTGGTTTACAGACCTACCTACCCAGTACATTTCTTGGCAAGATATCAAAGTGGCTTTTATAGAACAGTTTGGTGAAAGGGTTGATGTTAGCCTATTGATTAGTAAACTCATTCATATTGAAAAGGATGAGGAGGAATCTGTTTTGGCTTTTAATCTAAGGTTTACAAAGCTGATAAGGGACATCCTTGAAAATACCAGACCAAATGGTGCTATGTGTTTAGTTATATATTTAGGTGCATTTGATGAAGAGGTCATTTATCTATTAAGAGATAGGAATCCCACCACTATTCGACAACCATATTCTATGGCTATGGATATTAAGAATAATTTGAGGCATATGAGGGTGAGAGAGTATAGATCTACAACTGTGGACTTTTCGAAAATAACTTCCCCTAATAGTAGATATGGATCAAATGACACTATTGATTGCCAAGATTTCAAGGACCTGGATCTTGTAGTTGAGGTTTCAATTAATCATTTGAGAAACAACGGTCTGATTGCCACATATGAACCCAAGGATAGAACTCAACATCTGAGTAATAAAGTTATGAATCTTGATTGCAATATTTTAAATACCAAATGTGATGGAAATAGGGACTTGTATGAGACTACTTATTTTCATCCCCTTAATTAAGAAATGGAGAGGTGTTTGAGTTCCCAACTTGATAAGATAGCCAGAGGAATAGATGATGTTCAAACATATGGGGAATGTGTGATGATGACAGATAAAGGGTCAGATCATACCCCTGCAATGGATAGGTCCATTTGTTTTGTCAATTATATAAATGATGACACTGATTTTCATTCTAGTGATCAGGGCTGCTCTTTTGAGGTAAAAGTGGAGTCTCTTGTAGGTTTGAATAATTGTGAAGGACCAGACCTGCTTATAGACAAGTAGACTTCATGTCCTGATGATTCATCTTAACATAAACATGGATATGAAGTAGAATCATTAGTTATTGGGGACATAGATAGTGAGTCACTTGTCTGTGTGTTCTTCTCAAGATTATGATGATTTTGAGTTTACTGAAGATGTGAGCCATCAAGATCATGAGGAAGAGGTGTTTATGACAGGAATGAACATAAGGCACAATCTACTTTATGATGAGCCTTTGGATTTACTAGAAGTGAGAAGTAGTGATCATTATTGGCATAGAGATAATTCTATCTTTGCAGAGAACCCTGAAGATGAAAGATTTGAAGAATCTGAGAAAGTTTCCCTAGAATATGACAAATGCAAGGGCAGTATTGAAGTTGCTCAACCTTGTAAAATTGATGGCCTTAGCTTGAAGAAGGACCTTGTTATATCTAAGGTTGACCTTCTATTATCAGGCATTGGAGCATATGATGGAATTAGTGATTTATCAGGATTGGATAAACATAAATCAGTGTCAATTCAGTCTAAGGGGATGCTTGTGGGTAGTAGTTTTTATATGAAAGGAAAAAATTAGATGATCATTCAATTAATACATTTCAATCTTTTGCCTTTGATCAGTGTGATTCATCAGATATGAAGCTAGAATATGTCCTCAAGCCAATAAAATAGTACATCGAGGAAGTTCAAGATGACATTACTTATGAATGTTTTAAGTTTGATATAAGCATAGTAGATGAAGATAATAATATTTGTGCCAATCACCCAGTTGATTATGAAAGTTTTTACTTTTCAAATCAATATGATAGGCTTGAGAGCGTTCGGGAAGGTGATCATGCAAATCATTACAATTAGCTTGATATGATGAATCCATATGTTACTCTAGGTGGATTTGTGAAGAAATTTTTCATTTAGTGTTTGGCTATAGAAATCAGAGAGGCATAAGACAAATTGACTGATAGGTTCAAGAGATTTGTGAGAGGAATGGGTATCCACGTTAGCAACTAGAGGGATCGCAATGCTACTTCCAATCTTGGCCTAATGCAAACATTAGAAAATAGAATCTTTGACAGAGTCAAATCTCATTTTCCTTTTTGGGATGGCTTTGGGCCATCATGCAATTTTTAGGGTTTATGTTAGGTGGTGTTCTGTGGTCTACTTCTCCAAAGATTTCTAGGATATCGCTTTGTACTAGAGGAACAAACGTCCCCAACCAGAGCCATTGATAGGACTCTGAAAATTTTTCCTTGGCTCCTTACTTTTGCCCTATTTCATGCATCAATCTGAAAGTCCTTTGCTAAGGTTTAATGTTGAAAATGTTGAGAAATCTTGTCTTTAGGTATAAAACCCTAAACCCTAGAGATTTATACATGCTTCACAATACTTTTGTTTTATTTTACAGTTGACCACTTATTACCCATTGCCAGTTTTTAAGTCACAACTTGGTGTCTAGGGCATCATTCTTTTACCAACCCCTTCCTTGTGCATTACCGTACTATCCCGAACAAAAAACTTTAATCCTTATATGCCTAAGTCTTATTCCAGAACCCCCTTAATGAAAATTTTGGCCCCCCTTTGACCTAGTAGAGCAATGTTGTTTTTAAAGGGCACATGTGGCCAAGTCCTCTTTTAAATATTTGCTTGAGCAAACATTCGATAGGTGGCATGTTTTAACTAGTTTCTGTTGTTCTGTGGTGATTATAATATTGAGAAAGGGGACAACGGCGGAACGGTGAAAGGATGACAAGTGGCGATCTCTTTCATTAAGCCTCACTAGAGAATAGAGGGTGTGCCCCCGATGTGCTCACATACCAAGTTCCTGTGCATTCCTCCATTCTAGTGAACTTGAGTGGTGGGCCCATAAAGTGCTTGCAGAACTGCAGGAGAGTGCAATGTGTACTTTTCAAGAAGATAAGGGGATGTGCGTCGACTACTATGCTACATGGTAGGTCTTTTGTAGTGCGCGTGATGTTTTAAAAGAAAGTTTATTTTGTGCCACATGGCACAATCTGGGGGGTTTCTGCCATTCCGCGGATCTTCATTTGTGGCCTAATCTTATAACTATAGAAGTATAGAAACCTGCCACACAAGCTTTATTGACTTTTCTTCTCAACAACATGGCTAAGGTGGCGGTCCGGGTGGCTTGTTTTTATTGGTATGTGCCTCCTTTTCTACAAATTATAGGGATTTTCATCTTGTTGAACCTATCTATACCGTTGATTTAGATGATTTATTTTTGCAATCAATGGCCCATTTTCAAAATAAGGAAACAAAGTGGTGGCACGTAGTAACGATGAAACAATGTAGTGATGGTTTTTTCAAGCATGTGCTAAGCTTTCCTCACCACCATTGTACAAGGGGATAAGCTTGAATGGAGATTGGCAGATACAAGATCAACCCTTTGGGATTTGTATGCAAGCCTGATGGGATTTTTGGCTTGACATCGTGACAAAATTTGTGGGGGTGCTCTAGGTTCTAGGAGATCAACGTGATGATAGAGTGCTGCCTCCTTGTCCTTTTCTGGCTATGTTGGTGAAGTATTAAAGGATTTCTATTTAAGACTAATATGTCGTGGTACTGGTTGAACTGAATTGGTAGATAAATTGGCAGAGTGTGACTATTCAAAGTATGGGAGCCTCTACAATTTTGCTATAAATAAGTGCCCCTATTATTACTATATCCATCATTCCTTTTATGCAGACACTATGGATTTTCCTCCTTTTAGTATGCTATATCTGCCGCCCTATTCTTTAGGAATTTCTTCTCTATTTTCATGGTTAATGTTATGTTCTTATAGAATTAAGGAATTAGAGATATTTTTCTAGAGAATGGGGGGAATTGGAAAGATTTAGAGGGTGAGGTGGTAAGCATCAAACTCCTATCATACTCTGGTTTTCCCATGGTTTCATTCTACTGAGGGGTTGGGTTCTATGTTTGTCAACTCCTATAACTTCCTATTATTGTGAGTTTCCAGATTGGGATTTAGGGAAGAGAAGCCTTATTTTTTCCTCTTCCCCTCCCTCAAGATGGTGACACTCAATAGAGCAACAATTGCAATAGAAGGAGTGTTGCCCACCAGGATGGAACAATAGATGATGGAATGAAGGAGCTAAGTTGACAAGAACAGCTAGTTCTTTGTTCAACTTAGTCCTACGACTGTTACTGCTTCCTCTTTAGTTGGAATTTTGGCAATGCTAGAGTCAGCTATATGTGGCTTCCTCAGGCTTCTTGAGAGTTGAGGTTGTTGGAAATCTCCTCTTGAAAGATGAGGAGTCACATCCCCATGCCTGGAGCATGGTATAATGAGGGGGACCCTGGTCTTTGGGGGTTCCTTGTTCATTTATTCCTGCAGGTATTCTTATGTCTTCGTGCGTGGTTGGAGAGGTGAAGCAAATGATACTTATTTTATGAACAAATATATGGGTCTGAAGGGTGGCTGAGATGAAAGAACATCTAGCAAACCGCCATCTGTCAGCATCATGGCTTGCCACCATGTCAAGAGTGGGAAAGCATACAAGACCAAGATAATTTTTCCTATCTGTTGGGAAGTGATTTGTTGCAGTAGCGTACCTAGTGGGTTAAGGATAGTTATTTCAGCATCTTACTGATTGATGTAAGTTTGTCAAATGAAAATGTGACACTCGTCTTAAAGCCTGAAGCTTGTTTTTCTCCCTTGTTTCTATAAAAGGAAATTCAGGGCCTTAGACAAAGCATCTTGGAGAATGTTTTGTATCAAAGTACACATAGTTGTAGAGTAGGTTTTTTCCTATTTTAGGTGTTATTTGAGAATAGATTTTGATGTACTTGCAAATTTTGTATGACAGTACCAGTGCATAAGCTTGAATATATTATCAAAGTTCAAGACTATATTGTCTCCTACAATTGTATTATTCGTTTCATTTATGAATAGAAACTAATCAAGGATAATTTTTTTTATCTTCAGTCTTTCCTGTGTAAGAATGTTCTTCTTATAGCTTTTACTCAAAGAGTGAATTTAATGCTTTAAGGGAATATTGAATGTAATGAATGTCTGAAGGGATTCCTAAGTAGAGTTGGTTTTGAACTATTTAAAGTGTGATAGTGTAATGCATTATTGTAGTGTTTACATGAGTTGGGAGTATACTGTTGTATTTAGTTTCATTTATATCTATTTTGACTCTGTAGCCCGGATCTAGGCACCGATCTCTTAGAACTATTGTCTTGATATAGCTCCTTGGTCGTTTATATTGAAAATCAAAGTAAAGTTCGATTTCTATTTTAAGTTATGAGTATAATGTTAGTCCAATGTTCTCCTGCAAGAGAGTTGTGTTAAAGCTTGAGAATCTAGCCCATTATTTCAGCATATCAGTAATTCTTTAGGCATTTTACAGAGAACATATATGTTAGGAATAGCATTTTGAGATAAATAGTATTAGATCTTAAATAAATATTGGTTTTAAAGGTTACACCTACCCAGGTCTTGTAGAGCCTAAAGTGCAGAGAAAAAGGATTCAATCCTCTTTTCCTATTCGTTGGCCAATCCCTCAAGGCAAATCAATTATTAGAACTGGCTATTCTTTAGATTTCCCTTTTGAGATTAGGTTGGGAATTTAAAACAACCAACATACACCACAATAGAATGGGGTAGTAGAAAGGTTAAACAAAACTTTGCTAGATTAGGGTAGGAGTATGTTGAGTTGTGTTGGATTAGGATAGGAGTTTTAGGTGGAGGTAGTTAGCACTACATTCTACTTGAAGAACATGTCTCCCACTTTTGCACTAAAAGACAAGATGCCATATGAAGTGTGTACTAAAAGAAAACTAGTGGTAACACACTTGTTGGTATTTGGATCTATGAGGCATTGGTTTAGGTGTGCAAGGAGCGATTGTCCAAGTTGGATCTCAAAGCTAAAAGGTGTATTTTCATCAGTTATGAAGAAAATGTCAAAGGCTAAAAGATTTAGAATCCAGAAATCTTGAAGGTTCTCTACTCAAGGGATGTTACATTTATGGAACTTGGTGTAGTGCCCAAAATTTAGTAGTCAAAGGATACTAAAAATTTGAGGGTACATTTTGAAACAAAAATAGAGTAGTTGAATGTACTAGAAACTAAATAGAATAGTGGACAAGGTAGTTTAGAAGAGGATGAAGAAAGTACATATGACAGTAATTCTAAAGAAGAATAGGGTGTAGATGTTGTAGGAAGTTCTTCACCACAAACTATGAGAAGTTCTATAAGGCAGCAGAGATCACTTGATAAGTATAGTCCACCATATTTGCATTCTATCTTTACTCTAATTTGTAGTAATAGTGAACCAAGTTCTATGGAAGAGGCTCTCACTTCCAAAGAGAAAAGGTCTTGGAAGAATGCCATGGATGAGGAGATGTTGGCCTTGAAGCAGTGTAAGACTTGGAATTTAGTTGATCTACTTGAGTATAGGAAACCCATTGGTTGCAAATGGGTGTTTAAGAAAAAGTTCATAATAGATGGCTCTCTTAAGTGGTATAAGGCATGGTTGGTGACAAACGGTTATTCCTAGGTTGAGGGAATAGACTTTGGTGAGATCTTTTCCACTACTGCTAAGTTAACTTTCATTAAAATGTTGTCGTATATTGTTGTGGCCCTTGATTTGGAGATTGAGCAAATGAATGTCAAAACAACATTATTACATGGAGACTTAGAGGAGGAAATTTTCATGTAACAACCCGAAGGATACAAGGTGAAAGGTAAAGAGAATCTATTTTGTAAGATGAATAGATCTTTGTATGGGTTAAGGTAGTCCCCATAAATGTGGAACCAAAAGTTTGACACGCATGTGCTAGAATTGGGTTTTGAAAGAAGTGATGTTGATCATTGGGTATACTTCAAAAAGGTAAATGATAATATTTTGATTATTGGTTTATATGTTGATGATATTCTTATCATTGGAGATAATAAAATATTAATTCATGAACTTAAAACTAGGTTGGCTAGTAAGTTTGATATGAAAGACTTAGGAGATGCTAAATACATTCTTGGAATGGAGATATGTAGGGATAGGAGTAAATGGAAACTATGGCTAAACTAGAGGAACTATCTTGAGACAGTCTTAAGTATGGAGGTTTGGGATTCTGAATAGTAAATTAGTAAGTTCGCCCCTACTTGTTGGCACAAAGTTGAGTATGGAATAATGTCCTAAATGTGTGAAGGATTTGGAGTGCATGAGGAAGGTTCCTTATGCAAGTGTGGTAGGAAGTCTCATGTATTTGATGGTCTACACAAGATCAAACATTTCCCAAGCAATGGGATTTCTAAGTAAGTTCATGGTGTAATCAGGTAAAGAACATTGGACACATGTAAGAAGGGTGTTTAGGTACTTGAAGGGAACTTTGACTTATTTCTAAGTTTATCACAGTACTAATGATATGGGCAATATGTTGAGTGTACAAGAATTTATTGATTCAAATTGAGATAGAGATCTTGACAACTGGAGGTCTATAAGAAGATATGTGTTTATTCTATTTGGAGGAGCAACAAGTTGGATGATCTAGAGGTGCCTTATCAACTACTGAATCAAAATATATGGCCACAACACAAGCTTGTAAGGAAGTAGTATCGTTGAAGACGTTAAAAGTAACAATATTGGTTTTAAGAGTTAGATAGCATTGAAGTGTGATTCACAGAGTGCAGTTTGTTTGTCTAGGAATTTAGTTTAAAATGCTAGAAAAAACACATTGATGCACAATATCATTTTGTGAGGGAGATGGTAGAGAACATGAAGGTCTAGATGGAGAAAATTAACACTTAGGTAAAGACTCTAGATTCTTTGACAAAACCTATAAGTATTACAAAATTCATGTGGTGTAGACATGAGATAGGGTTATGCCTGTGTTGAGTATGAGGTTAACTTCTTGGGTTGATATACTGCACACTCTCTTGTGGTAAATATCAAGTGGAAGAATATTGGGACTTAGGTGATATTCAGCTAGGAGAGTCCTGGTAGGAAAAGTTTATTTATAGTCTATATTATGGTGAAATGCAATGAGTGTTCAAACATTGTAGTACTAGTAGACATAGTGATTTACATATGTTAATGATGTTGTAGGTCTTGCACAGTTCTCATATATGTTGGTTGACATGTGGTGGTGCTATGAAGCAACTGCAAATCATTTGGATGAAAAACCCACAACTGCAAGGGAAAAAATGGTAGTGATGGCTATATTGAAAACATACTTGTACCAATATGTAAAGGATGTAACTATTATTTCATAGTGTGTGGAAGTGATAAAATTTACAAGGTGATTATCCACGAGACATCATATTTGGTGGTAAGTGTGGTATGCTAACTATTACCTAATTTAGCTTTCAGCTCAATCAGGTAGAGCTACGATAGTTTTTGCAAAATAAAGATAAAAGGTACACATTCAATTCTGCTAAGTTCTATTCATATGCATAGAAGTATTATCAGATAAATTGTAGTTCATTATGCAAATATATACAAGAGAAAGATTACACAGATTTTGCACAAATGTTTCTTTTATTGATAATCATAAATGTAAGGTGTCCCACACAAGCCATGGGAATAACTATTTCAATACAATATAAGAATAAACTATACATTTGAAGGAAACAAAAAAGAAAAAGCATATGAAGAGAGTAGAGATCTGTCATTGCCTGAATGACGAACCCCAAGTTGAACTATTGCATCCTCGCTTCAGTCCCTTTCGCTTGGTTCCTTCAGAAGTTGACCTGCTGCTGCTTGAAATGCCTGCAAGGGATGAGAAAAGTTGTGTTAGAGCTCGGGACCCATAGTCTCTGCATATACTACATCAACAAACATATAGTTTATTCTTATAAGGCATTGGAATAGTTTTACAACATTTTAGATATCAAGGAAAAGCAGAGGAGTATCATCAATCATCATGAGCATCATTGGAAGCTTTTGGCTTCATTGTTTTATCTAACATGTTTGTTCACTGTGCAGGTGTAGGTGAAATTTTTATTATTGGATTATTTCATTTTGACATCATACCATGTGGAGTAAAATGGGCTCCCACAAGGGTTGAGTCCAGCATGCTGCCCTCTTGTGTTTTAAGAGGGATAAGAGTGTAAAAGCACCATACTTGTTATCAATTATGCAGGTATTCATCACTCATCAGAGTGAGTTGGTAGATCACTGTCCTGAATGACAAATATCTACTCAATGAAACTACAATGAGTAAAGAAGCCGTGGTTCTATGCATAGAAACAATCACAAAGACTATTCAGGGGGCAGTCACATTATGATCTGACAGTGCTAATCGATGAAATGATCATCATTGCCCTCAAGGATAGTCAAAATTGCATGATAAAGTGTAAGGAACAGTCAATATAGGAACATAGATGGCAGATTGAATAAGATACATGCCACTACTATCCAAAGACAATCATAAATGCCACTGAAACAACAATAGAGATAGTGACCATATTCATAATTGTGAAGTTCATTCATAACCTTGAAATAGTAGTCCATGACAGTAATCTAAGGTTATGACTTTGTTCTATGTTTGTGATTATGACTGCAATGTGATAGCACACTTAGAACATCAAATGCATGAAAGTCATTGAAACATTGTTTGATGTGTGACAGTGTACAGGGCAGCAAAATCAACAATCATGTTCTCAGTGAGACATCTAAAGGGAAATAAACAGGAGGATTGGATGTAAAGTCTAAACATTGTCAAATAGTTCATGCCATATAGCCATGAATGAAGCAATTCATAAGCATAGAGGTCAATCAAAGAGCAAGTATACAATGTCCTACAATGGTTATCCATGACTAATCATGTGTGGTCACTAACAAAAGAAGAATGCAATAGGGTAGCTGACAAAGTGTATAAAGGTTATTGTTTCCTTTCTCCTTGTCTCAGTTATAGGGATTTCAAACGTAAAAGGAGCAGGCAACAGTACATAGGCATGGTAAAGACAATGATACATAGTCTTTCCTAAAGATCTCTGCTAAACCCTAGATAGCATGTGTAATTATTATATGAATTAAGAAGCATGCTACACAATAGTCATGAAGGATCTCACAATGAAGGTGGCTGAAAGATGACATAGAGTGACCAACATGGGTGACCAGGTAAGTGACAATCCTTACAAGAGGATAGCACATGAACAAGTTGAATGACTAATGATTTATGTCTTAAGGTATTATGAAGTTGATGACATTCAAAGTGTTATGATTGTGTTCCTATTGATTGTCAATTGACCTTATTGAAGAAGAGAGTATGACTGTTGGATAATGCACAAAAGTTGACAAAGACCGAATGCAGAGAAAGGGTTTTGCCCTCTTTTCTCAGAAAGACAATCTAATGGTGTGATGCCACAACCTATGGAAAATGAAGAGGACCAAGTGAAGCATGGCCTGGGTTTTGTGAAGGCAGAATCATAGATTTTGAAGTTGCATAATGCATTTGCATATAAAACCTAGAGTCGAGCCATGATCAGAATGAAAAGCAAAGGGAGAGTTTGTTGTCTTTTCAAGATAGTGAGATGGAGAAGCTCAGCCTCAAAGTGAGAACAAAACCCTCAATACCTGCAAAGAATGTAAAGCCGTGGCTATGGAGTACAAAGAACTTCTTTATTTGCAATACCAGGTGAATAATAGAAAAAAGGAAATAAACTTCTCTACCTTTTTCTACAGAGGTTGAGCAAGCATGAACAAATGCATAGAAAGATAAAATATATTATCACTTTGGCATAGTAGAGCTCAAGAACAAGCATTTTCCCACACATATTGAAAAGAAAAGCAGATTTTATACAGACAAAGAGCTTACCCAAGCTCGTTTTGTTGATTTCTCATGAAAAATGCATGCAAACTCCAGTTGAAACCTCCATGGAAGACCAAATCAAAACCCCGTGTCGACGACTCTCATAGTTCCAGAAGGTTGCAATGTGAAATGAAAATGCGTTGAATGTTTGGTTCGAGTTTTGTCACTAGGGTTTGAAAATGCTAAGTATGTCGATAACGCAAAGGCATTTTTGCCTTTCTTTTAACATTTGCAATAAAAGATTAATACCTTCGCCCGATGTTCATATGCCCAGCGATTAGGATGTGTCCCCTCAAGACTTATATATATTTTTTGCATTGTCTTCAAGACATAGGTCGAATCATGGCCTTTATTTTGCATAGGTTATAAAATGTAAAACATTATTTAAGTGATGTCATTATAAATCACTTAGTTAATGTTATGTATATGCAGAATAATGATGTATGTGTCTAAGTACAAGCATTTAGGGGATATAGTTGAGTATTAATATGCAAGTGCCAAGCATATAGGGGAGGTTGGAGGAAGTTGACCAACATGTGGAGTGAATATAGGGGTTGTTTTACTTGTTTGGAGGGAGATGAGAGCATCTAGGGGCAGTTTCTTATGCCTTCATGATAGGTGAGGTCAAGCCTTGACTTTTTATTCATCTTTGAGCCTTTTTGGAGGGGTTTTAGGGGCTAGAATTTAGCCTTTTTGGTTATGCATGACCAAAGGGGTTTGTAGTCCCTATATTTGTGCAACCATTTGGAAAAAACATATAGAAACTTCAAAATTCATTTTTTGAAGTTAGTTCTTTTCTTTCTTATGCTGCATTATAACTCATTTTTGGAGTTCTTTCAGTAGGAGATAATTTTTGTAACTCACTTTTGCATATTTGTATAGCAGTTTACACCTTGGAGATCAATGAAGATAAGCAATTTTTCCTTCTTATTCTTCTATTCTATAGTGTGCATTTGAATTATTGATGCAATTACTTGTGAAGTTATCTCATTCCTTGTCTTTGTGTCTCATTAGTAGCACCTTTGTGCAGAAAATATATGTATTTTTGCAGGTTGTGAGTTGTGTTGGAATGCAAATAATTCAAGTTGTGAAAAGTATTTTTCCTTCTAGGATTGTGTGCATTGTATCCTCTTTATGAAATATTGATGTAAAAGGCATATGAGTATTGAGTTGTGCAAGTCAAGTTTTGTTGTTGATTGAAACTGTGTGTGCAAAGCAGCTGTGCAAGTTTTAGATGTCAAATTTGGTGCATCACCATTAGTCATAGGTTTTATTTATGCAGTCTTTCTTACCCTTTTCCCAACAAGAAATAGTTTTAGGTGAGTACCATAAGAGCCAGCTTACTCTGGAGGTTCTTTTATGCTTTAGGTAACCCACAACCTAGAAAAGTTCCAATGTTTCACCAATACGCTAAGTTCTGCAACTTAGCAGGGGCGCAATATTGAGTTATAACACTAACGTCCCATGTGTGTATGGAGTATGGTTACATTATTCTTGGTATTCTACAAGTTAGTTATATGGTTGGGAAGTTGGTATTCCATGAATATATATATATATATATATATATAACAATTTGTATAAATGTGCGAAGGTTACTAGAGGTTGTGAATTCATTGTATAGACACCGAAGACATTCATGTACATTGTTGGTGTCTAAACACTTGAGTGATTGCAGAAGAAGGGTATGTTAGATTAAGACTTTGTAAAAGGTTGTTCAAAGATTTTGAGTTTGGGCGCTCTGTAAGTTGTTCAAGGGTTCTGGTTCCCCTCCATGAACTTCTTGTAGGGCGTCTCTCCCGTATTGAAGATTGGTCTTCGTTCCTCTTTTCTGATTAGATTAGTAAAACATTCAGTGTATGCATTCTGATTCAGTTGATTTGTATCATTTTAGACATTTATTTTCTTAGTTTTTATCCTTGTAAAAGTCAGGGGCAAGTTAGTAATTAAGGGCTTTTTGTTTTTTTGAATTTAAATCTCTGGTCTTCTCACCGGTTTGAGTCTTAGGGATCCAGGCCTTGACACATGCGAGTGGTCTCCTCTCCTTTTCGGTTCTAGCTAAGGCATTTATTCCTCGACCGTGTGAGTTAATGGCCGAGGCTGAGAATAAGTCGGCAGTTGGTTGTAATGGCAATTCAGTGGTTGTAGGTAAGTCATTTAAAGAAGCCTTGGATGTTCAACATGCCGCCCCTCCGCCCGAAGAGGCAAGCTTCTCGGCGCAAGAGGAGGGAGAGAAGGGCAGTGGAGGTGGCGAGTGCGGCGGTGGCAAATGTCAAGGTGCAATAGACCGACATCTCGGGGGTAAGAATCCTTTATTGCCTAGAAAATTGGTTCTTAAGCCTAATGTTGATATGCAAAAAGTAGTGAATGCAGAAGAAAATAGATTGAAAAATGTGGCTCTATTTTTTGTGTGTTTAGATGTGGATAAGATGCCTGCAAGGAAATTCTTTGATAATTGGCTGTATTTTGTTTGGGGGAAAATTTTTGGGGTGTATGTTTCATTCTGTAGAATGATTTCGAAGGGCATTTTTGTTATTATACTAAAAAATCATACTATGCAAAAAAAAATTAGAGCGAGAATTGTGGAATGTGGGTAGATCTCTATTCAAAGCATTCAATTGGTCCCCAGAGGCCTCCATGCAAGATATTAAATTATGCTCTGTTCCCCGTTGGATTTTGGTCTGGGACCTCCCTGTGTAGCTTTGGGCTTTTTTGCCTAATCTCTTAGAGTCCCTAGGTAAAGTGTTAAAATTGGGTGACTCAAAGATGACTCTGCCTCATTTGGAGGCTAGGGTTTTGGTCTCCCTTAAACCAGGAACTCATATTCCTGAGGTTCTGCAAGTGAATCTTGAGAACAAAACCTTTGAATGTGCTATTGTTGGTTTAGGTGGGCTCAATTCCTTTTTTTTATGTAAGTTGGATGGCCATCAAAGGCAAGATTGTCCAGTGTTGAAATTGAGAAATGCTAATATTCATTTTGACAGTGCTGATTCTTCAAAGGAAGTTCCTGGCTTGAGAGGGGGTGAGCATGGAAGCATTCCGGTGGGTGGGGTTGAAGCCCCTCTCGACTCTATCCTTGAGCTTCCTCCATGCTCTCTCCCTCTCCAACCTAGCTCTGGCCCTCTAGAAGGAGCTCTTAAAGAGGTTAGACATAGCCTTGAGAAGCTAAGGTTGGAG
Organism: Cunninghamia lanceolata; assembly: GCA_027924645.1. Lineage (NCBI taxonomy): Eukaryota > Viridiplantae > Streptophyta > Pinopsida > Cupressales > Cupressaceae > Cunninghamia > Cunninghamia lanceolata. The sequence goes on from BSBN01001560.1 coordinate 6,312,242, forward strand.
GATGTCCCTCTTTGTGGGGAGTTTCTTGAATCATTCAAGAGTGTGGAATCGACTCCCTTTCCTTCCCCCTCTGCTGGTAAGAATGGGTTGGTTTTTGGACGTTGTAATGTTGTGGAACAAGAGACTTCTATTTCGGAGGCGTCGCCTCCTATCTGTAGTGCAATAGAGTTGGAGGGCTTTGGCCTAGTTGTTCCCCTCTCTGGTGAGGGGAAAGAAATTTGGGACTATGTCCTGGAAGGAGCTAATAATCATATCGATAAGAGCTTGGGTTCTGTGGGCCCTGCTAGGGGTTCTCTGTGCTTCTGTGCAACCATCTTTTGGTGGAGGCCCTCTAGAGCCTGCTCTCCCTTAAAGAAATGCCCAACAACATGCTATGATGAAAATTAGAGATGATTTGTTGGCAAGGAAAATGAGTGAAATTGTTCAAGATGTGGGGCTTCCTAAACCTTCTAAACCACTAGACCCTTTGATGGAAGAGGTTAGTTTTCCAGCGAAGTTGGCCAAAGAGGAGAGGGATGCAAGTGATATTCTAGAGGATGTTGTGGCCAGTCCAAAAGAAGAGGGAGGTAGAAAAAGAGGAAATATGTTAAGAGGAAATTGAGTGAATGTAAGAGGGTGAATGGAGTTAAGCTTCCCAAGTGCTTTGATAATATGGGGATTTCAAAAGAGGAGGCCCATTAATATGGTCTGATGTTTTGTCCAATTTCTTCATCATGAAATGCATCAGCTGGAATGTGAGGGGTCTTGAATCCCTAGATAGGAAGTATATTGTGAGAGATCTTGTAAACAAACATAAGTCCATTGATTTCTTGCTGCTTCAGGAAGTTAAGGCTGCTAATTTTCAACTAGATAATGTGCTAAGATTCATCTAGAAAGACTCCCTTAAAATTAACATGAAGCATGATAGAGGTAAGGGAGGCTCTGTAATCTTAATGGATCCAAAGTGGGGGCAGCTTGTTTCCCAGTCCGGGTGTTCCCCTTACAATAGAGAAGTGTGGGCTGGTTTTGCTGACAATGGAGAAAAGTTTGGTATATGTTCTCTTTATGATTCAAATGATTACAGAGAAAGAGGTGATCTCTGGGAATGGTTGTCCTCTCATCTCCCTAAGGTCCCTTGGATATTGGTAGGGGATTTCAACATGGTTGAGAACAGAGAAGATAAGGTAGGTGGTATCAGGGCTGATTGGAAAGGCAATGAAAATTTTTTTTGGCTCAGCCTAAAAAAGTCCCTTAGACTGTTGGATCCTTTAGAAGGAGCAAAGAGCAGGAGCAATGGAATATGGTATTCATGGTGCAATGCCCAATCAGGCAATAGAAGAATTTATAGCAGATTGGACAGAATGTATGCCAACAAAGAATTTTTTCAGTTTAAGTCTTCCCAGAGAGGCAATGCAGTAAAGGTCCTACCTAACTCCTTATTTGATCATCATCCTATTATTGCAGACATTCTCTTCATAGGTCACGACATGGGTTCCAAATATAAGGTGTCAAACTCCTTTAAGCTTAATACCTTGCTACTAGACAAGGAGGACTATAAACAAGGTGTTGTAGATATCAAGAATATAATCAAGTGTACCCATGCCCACTATAAAGCTAAAGTATATTGGTCAGTGCTTATTAAGGCCTGCAAAGAAGTGTTTCAGATTTTTGGTAAGAAATTTGCTTTGGATAGAAGGAAGGAAGAAAGAGAATTACAACTAGAACTTGTAGAATTTGAAAAAAGTCTGCAAACTGACCCGTTTAATGTGGGTCTGAGCTCTAGTTTGAATCTCATAAAAAGTAGACTCAGATCCTTTGAGACTCTTAGGTCCTAGAGTGCTAAGCATAGGGCTAAGCTGAATTGGATTAAAGGAGGAGATAGGGGCTCCAAATACTTCTTTAGCATGTTAAGAAACAATTTCAGACAAGGGCATATAGAAGCTATTACTGAAAATGGCAATACATTTACAAATGAGAGTGATATTAAGACCTTGGTCAAAAATTTCTATGAAAATCTTTTTTGAGTTGAAGATGGGATTGCAGGCTGTGTTGAGGCTTAGAAGTTATGCTCCTTGGTGTGCCCCAAAAAGATTGATGCCTCCATGGCTGAAAAGCTTAAGCAGAAGTTGTCTAAAGATGAAATTAGGAGTGCCATTCTTTTTATGAGTAACTATAAATCTCCTGGGATAGATGGACTTCCTGTAGAGTTCTATAAATCTAATATTGAATGGGTTGTTGATGATCTAATGGAGGTTTATCTTGAGGCCATTGAGAGTGGTTCTATGTGGGAGGACATAAATAGAGGGGTCATTAAACTCCTGCCCAAAGGTGGGGATAAATCCAATATGAGGAACTGGAGACCGATTACCTTGCTTAATGTTTCTTACAAAATTTTAGCCAAAGTGTTGGCTAGAAGGCTAGGGGATATCCTACCATCCATAATAAATGTGACTTAAACATATTTTTTATAAGGTAGATTTATCCTAGAGAACCTGCTAACTAGTTGGGAAGCTACTCACTGGGCTAAGGAAACTGGACAAAATGCAGGGATTCTATTGTTAGACTTCGAAAAAGCCTATGATAGAGTGGAATGGTCCTTCATAATTTGTGTACTCAAGGCTTTTGGATTCCCTTCAGAATTTGTGAAAATGGTTGAAATATTGTTTAGGGATGCTTCTGCTCAGGTGAAAGTTAATGGGGAACTCACATCCCTCTTTCATATGGGGAGGTCCATTAGGCAAGGCTGCCCTTTGGCTCCTACCTTATTTGTTATTGCCTCTAAAGCTCTATATTATCTGTTGAGAATGGATAGAATTGCAGGCACTTTTAAGGGCATTGAGCTTCCAGATGGAAATTCACTGCTAAACATGCAATTTATAGATGACACTACACTTTATCCTATGATAGAAAAAGAAAATCTTGAAACTCTTAAATCTAGACTGAACATGGTATGCTGTGCTTTGGGTGCCAAGGTCTCATTTAGTAAATCCTTTCTATTGGGTTGGTCCGAGTCTCCTCCTGCTTGGCTGGGTGATAATGATTGGCAGTGGGGAGGGCCAAAAAAGTTGGTTAGATTCCTTGGTATCCCTTTTGCTATTGACCCCTCTCCTAAACAAATGTGGGACTGGCTCTTCACAAGAATTGATTGTAAGCTCAAAAGTTGGAACAGACAAGCTCTTTCCCTGGCTGGGAGATTCCAAGTGTGTCAAAAAAAATTATCAGCATATACAATATACTATGCCACCATGTGGCTTTTTTCTAACCTGTAGATAGAAAGCATTTAGAAGGTGATTAGGTCCTTCCTCTAGTCTGATGGCAAAGGAAGGAACAAAAAGCACTGTGTAAGGTGGAAATGGTGTTGTATGAACAGAGAGTTTGGGGGATTTGGTTTGAAAGACTTGAAGCTTCAAGGGTTGGCCCTTGTAGCTAAATGGATTGTGAATTCTCTAGAAGGGAATAAGCCTTGGAAGGTTTTAGTGAGGAACAATATTAAGCTTGTCAGGCCTAGAGGTTCCTTAGGATAGAAAGATTTGCATCCCTATGACCTCCTATTTGGGGATTTTAAAGTTAAGCCTTTTGGGTCTGTGGTGTTTGCTTCTATCTAGAAGGCTTTGAAATAGGTTACTTAGAGATAAAATTTGAAATGGCTCTTGCTCTGCTTAGCCGCTTGTGTTATTATTAAATAAATAACTAAATTATTCTGCTCTGTAAGGACTGTATTGAGTTCTTTATAAAAGTCTTTTAAGTATGGAGTGTAAAATCAAGAGTATCTGATGTATATGAGTTTATACCAACAAGAAAGAAAAGTTTTTGACTAGTTTTTTTTTGGTAAAGTTTTATATGGTTTATTACTTACTCTATTTATGCAGCTTATTTCAAAAGGCAGGGCCCCTATAGAACCCACATCATATTATCTAAGAAAATAAAGTTTACCCTATTGGAAGGACACTTTTCTAGTGTATTTAAGCTTCCAATGAGATGAAACTAAAAAAAAAAAATAGTTGTATTTTTAAAATTAGAAAACTAAATGGGTATCCAAAAATGTCAACAAATCAACCAAATGTAAACCTATCAATCTATTGGACTTAAGTGATATTCACTTAGGAGAGTCTTAGTAGGAAGAGTTTATCTATAGTCTTCATTTTGGTGAAATGTAGTGAGTGTTCAAACATTGCGATATAGCAAACATAGTGATTTACATATGTTAATGATGTTGTAAGTCTTGCAGCTCATCATATATGTTGGTTCATATGTGGTGGTCCTATGATAGCAATTACAATTCATCTAGATGAAAAACTCACAACTGCATGGGTGTTTAGTACTTGCTAGAACATGATTAGTGATGCAAGAGCACTTGTAGCAGAATTGGTGAACATGCAACATGAAATGAAGGTTGGATAATGTCTTAGAAGATGACACAAGGTCCATAAGAAATCAAGAGAAGTAATATTTTTTATATGCTATTTTCAAGTGAAAAATTGGTAGTGATGGCTATACTAAAAACATACTTATACTGGTAGTGTAAAGGATATAACTATTGTTCCATAGTGTGTAGCAATGGTAAACTTTTACAAGGTGATTATCCACATTGAGACATCATATTTGGTGGTAACTGTGGTATGTTAATGTCACATATGTATGGAGTATGGTTACATGAATCTTGGTATTCTACAAATTAGTTATATGGTTGGACAATTGGTATTCCATGAATTTGTCTATATATAATAGTTTGTATGGATGTGCTAAGGTTAGTAGAGGTTATGAATTCACTATATACACACTGAAGACATTCATGTACATCATTGGTGTGTAAACACTTGAGTGATTGCAAAGTAAGGGTATGCTATAGATTAAGACTCTATAAAAGGTTGTCCAAAGGCCTTGTTGTATTAAATCAATGTTGATTATGAATAATACAATTGTGAACATCTTTTGGCGATGGGTTTTCTCTAGCAAGGGTTTCCCAAATAAAATCTTTGTGTCTTGTGTAATCTTGTGACTACATACTACTCCATTACTTTCATACATGTTGAAGTTTAGATTTGATACATGTTGTTGACTATTTCTATTAAACACATAATCTTAATAATTTACTATTTCAATCTATTAGTCCTCTATAACAATGGTGTAAATTCCTAACATTTGGTATCAAAGTAAGGTTGGTTATTTGAGTGGTGTCTACTTCATTCAAGTGCAAACCCTAGCGTGTGTGGTGGTGTAATCCTCCAATGGTTAGAAAGTTGTGGTTGGTGTATAATTAAAATCAAATGAAATCTTTGAAGGATTCTTTGATAAAATATAACATTAAATCTATGCTGAGCACATCAAGGTTTGCAATTTACAAGCACAATGGTTAGAACTTTGAACTATGGAAGTTCAAGATGGAAAGAGATTAAGGGACTATAGTATCTTCTTTGACTAAACCCTCAAGTATGTCTGATGAAGACTAGGTCAAACTAGATAACAAAGCTAGAAGTAATATTTGGTTATGTCTATCAAAATTTGTCTTAATGAATGTGTTTCAAGAGTAGGCAACAAATTCATTATGGAAGAATTTAGGTACATTATATTAGTCCAATAGCCTAGTTTAGAAACTTGTTTTGAAGAAAAAGTTGTATTCACTGAAAATGAGGGAGGGAGGTTATGTAACTTATTGCTTGAACTATTTTAATATGATATTAAGTCAACTTGCATCAATAAGAGTCAAGATAGAAGAGAAGGAAAAATGCATTGTGTTACTTTGTTCCTTACCAGATTCATGAGATAACCTTGTGATGTCAATAATTAGTAATGACACAACACTTAAACTAGAAAATGTAATTAACATTTTATTAAGTGAATAAACTAGGAAAAGTTCCATGGATGATAGATGTTTTGATGCCCTTGTGGTAAGAGACAGGTCAAAGGAGAAGAAAGGTAAGAAGAAGAAAGGAGATAAGAGTCATAAAGGAAATGATATGTTTAAATCTCTAGGTACAAGTCTAAGGTAAAATGTTAGAATTGTGGCAAGAAAGGTCACATAAAGAATAAGTGTAAGTCTAAAAAGGAGGACGACTTCTCTTATAAGTCCTTTGACACTAATGAATTTAATAGTGATACGTTTGTGTCTCCTAATGTTGTTGGTGATGATTCCTAGTTGATTGATTTGGGTACTTCTTTTCATATGACACCATATAAGGACTGGTACTTGGAGTATACTAGAAGTGATGAAGGGTAAGTGTTTTTTGGTGACAACAGTTCCTTGACAATTGTTGGTGAAAGAAAGGTCAAATTTACTTTCATCGATGGTAGAGTACAGACACTTATAGATGTACTAATATACTAGGTTTGAAAAAAAAAATTATTTCTAAAATGGTTGATGTAGGAGTTCATGCCACTTTTGATGGGAATGGGTGTAGATTAGTAAGAGGTAATTTGGTGCTTGCAAAAGGAGTGTGGCATGGTACTCTATATAGGATGGATGTATCAACTTTATTTGGTTGTGCTAATGTTACTACATCTAAATCAAGGTTATTGTGGCATTTGGGGTTAGGTCATTTGAGTGAAAAAGGCTTAAAAACCTTGGTTAGTAAAGATATGGTGGAAGGTCTTGGTGATTGTTCTATTGGTATTGACTTTTGTGAGCATCAAGTGTATTAGGAAAACAAAATAGAGTGTGGTCCAACTCTGATAGAAATAGAGAAAAAGAGATTTTGGAGTTGATACATAGTTATGTGTTTGGTTCTGTGGATATTCCATCCATTGGTAAGTCTCTATAATACTTGTTATGCATTGACGATTATTCTAGGTATAATTGGATATATTTTCTTAGGCTCAAGTCTAAGGTATTTATCAAGTTTAAGGAGTTCAAATCTCTAGTTGAGAATCAGACTAGGAAGAAAATAACTTAGGTGCTTAGGATAGATAATGGAGGTGAATTCTACTCTAAAGAGTTTGATAAATTCTGTAAGCATGTTGGAATTGTGACGAAAAGAACTACTCCATAGACACCACAATAGAATTGAGTAGTAGAAAGGTTAAACAACACTTTTCTAGATTAGGGTAGGAGTATGTTGAGTAGTGCAATACTAGGATAGGATTTTTGGTTGGAGGTAGTGAGCACTACATGCTACTTGAAGAACATGTCTCCGACATCTGCACTAAAAGACAAGATGTCATATGAAGTGTGGAAAAAAAGAAAACTAGTGGTAACACACTTGTTGGTATTTCGATCTATGAGGCATTTGTTTAGGTGTGTAAGGAGCGATGGTCCAAGTTGGATCTCAAAGCTAAAAGGTGTATTTTCATCAATTATGGAGAAAATGTCAAAGGATACAAGCTTTGGAATCCAAAAACCTTAAAGGTTCTCTACTCAAGGGATGTTACATTTAGGGAACTTGGTGTAGTGCCTAAAATTTAATAGTCAAAGGATACTAAAAATTTGAGGGTGCATTTTGAAATAAAAATAGAGTAGTTGAATGCACTAGAAACTAAATAAAATCTAGTGGACAAGGCAGTTTGGAAGAGGATGAAGAAAGCACATCTGATGGTAACTCTAAAGAAGAATAGGGTGTAGATGTTGCAACAAGTTCTTCACCACAAACTATGAGAAGTTCTATAAGGTAGCAGAGATCACTTGATAAGTATAGTCTACCAAATTTGTATTGTGTCTTTGCTCTAATTTGTACTAATAGTGAACCAAGCTCTATGTAAGAGGATCTCACTTCAAAAGATAAAAGGTCTTGGAAGAATTCCATGGATGAGAAAATGTTGGCCTTAAAGTAGTGTAAGAATTGGAATTTAGTTGATCTACTTTAGGATAGGAAACCCATTGGTTGCAAATGGGTGTTTAAGAAAAAGTTCAAAGCAGATGGCTCCCTTGAGTGGTACAATGCATGATTGGTGACAAAAGGTTATTCCTAGGTTGAGTGGTACAATGCATGATGCATGAATTTTAATATGAGTTCCATTAAAATGTTGTCGTATATTGTTGTGGCTCTTGATTTGGAGATTAAAGAAATGGATGTCAAAACAACATTATTGCATGGAGACTTAGAGGAGGAAATTTTCATGGAACAACTTGAAGTATACAAGGTGAAAGGTGAAGAAAATATAGCTTGTCAGATGAATAGGTCTTTGTATGGGTTAAGGTAGTCCCCATAGATGTGGAACCAAAAGTTTGACACACATGTGCTAGAATTGGGTTTTGAAAGAAGTGATGTTGATCATTGTGTATACTTAAAAAAGATAAATGATCATATTTTGATTATTGGCTTATATGTTGATGATATGTTTATCATTGAAGATAATAAAGCATTAATTTAGGAACTTAAAACTCAGTTGGCTAGTAAGTTTGATATGAAAGTGGTGTAGTCATCGAGGGAGGGTCCTAAGAACGAACTGTCCAACCATGCAGCTAGAGTAAACACAATGTAAACAACACAATAACAGAATGTAATGGAAGATTCAAATGATCAATATATTAGATAATCATAATGTTGGAAGCTTGTTGGTGTTGTCATTAATTTCAACTTCCAGCAGATGGTTCACTTGGTTTCCAAGTGCTTTTGAGAAAATTTGAATAAAAAGGTGTGCAATGTGACAAAGGCATGTTCAGTGTTGTGCTCCGCATTTCTTCATAGTTGAAGATATGCTTGTGCAGTTTGGAAGTGTTGATTAGAGGTGTTCATAGGTGTTATATCCAAAGTTTTAGGTTCTAGATCGTGTGGTAGTGGAAGATGTGTTTAACAGAGTGTTTGCCTGTGTAGAAGATTGTCTCAGAGAAATGAGATTGCTTTGCACTTCTCCGTATTGAAGTTTCTTGTCTTGTCGATTTGGGATCATGTTTATAGTATCTGTATCTACCTTCCCTTGAAGTTTCTAGTGTTGGGTCACTCCGCAAGTTCATTTCTTGTGTTGGTGTTCAGTGGTAGTGCATCCTGATGTGCAGAATGAAGACATTCTTTGGTTGTGACAGTATTGCAGAAGATTATGATGATGATGGAATACTTTGAGAAGATGTGTGGATGTTGTGGAATACTTTTTTGTGGTCTGCATGATGTTTTTGGACTTGGAGAGGCATGTATGTGGTCGCTTGCAGTGTTTGTTTAGGTTTAGATGACTTGGCTTGCTAGTGCTATTTGCAGAGGCATTTCGTGGATTGTGGATGTGATGAGTAGCATGCTGATATAGATATGAGTCCTAATTAACCCTTGGCATGGTCCACTTTCACTTCTTTCCATCGTGGAAGTGTTTAGTGCCGACCTATTTTGGTGTTGCACATTTGAGGTGCATACATTTCATTAGGACCAACCTAATTGAGATGGTTTTAGGTTGTGGATGGTATAAATGCAAGTTGAAGTTGAGTGGAGCAAGGTAGAGAAGATGATGTGAAAGTGAATCAAGGGTAGTGAATTGAGTGTGAGATTAAATGCTTATGACTCTCGAATGCAGTGAGTAGAAGGTGTCTACATTTCAGTGTGCTTGAAGTTGCTGGAGGTAGTGAGCCAAAGGTTGCGGATGGCAAGAAGTTGCAGTGGTGGATTTCTTCTGTTGCTTTAAGATAGTGAATCTCTCTGTAATAGGTCTCTTCTATTCTTCTCTCTTCTGGAAAGTGATTCCTTTTTGCAGTGAGCCTTTCTTATGGGTAGTGAGCCCTTAGCAGTAAGCCTATTTGTTTTTGGTGTTTCTATTCATATATATGTGAGCTAATCCTCACCGTGGTTTTTCTCTTCTTGGGTTTTTCACGTAAATACGGTGTTCTTATGTGTTTGATGTGTTTTGCATTGATGCTTCATATGTTTACATTCTACTAATGCATAATAAGAGTTTGAATATTGGAATAGCTTGAGGGTTTAATGTTTTAATTTACAACTGATTCACTCCCCCTTCTCATTGTCCTATGCATCTAACACACAATGCTTATATGCCAACAACATACGAGCTACAATCAAAGGGCTCACAGGACTGCTTTCTGGGCTACAATAGAAATGAAAGATATTGCATTGAAGTGCCTTCCAGAAAGACTTTAACTATCTAGCTTCTCCTATTCACTCATTGCCTCTCTAATGCATCGAAGAGATCTATATATATCACCTTCAAGCTCATACAATCCTCCGTGTTGGCCTTAAGAGGTTTCAAACTCCAATGAATGATGAAGCGTGTAGAGAACATGTAGGTCAGTGTAATGAAGCTAAAATCTTACTTACTAAAACTAGGAACTCAAAAGAAAATGCAATTCTAAATTTGGAAAGAAAAATGATTCAATACTCAAATATTCATAGTTGCATAAAGATAGCAAGTTCCAATAATGAAGCACAAATTTAATCAATCAATAAATTACATTTCCATATACTTTCACCAAAAAAGGTGTTTCAAGGCATTTGATTCCATGTTACAAGAGATTGTATCAATATTTCTGTTACTTCAATAAAAGTACAATTACAATTGGGCTTGAGCAAGCCATACAAAATTAGTACAAGTATATCCATAAGAATCATATATATATAAAGAATCCTCTGATCTCAACCGCCATGACCCCAATGGTCTTCCGCAAGTTGAGGTCAAGAATGTGGTCAAGGTGCTTTTTCCACCCAGCCACGAAGTACTAGACTTCCTCAGTTTCCTTCCTAACTCGAAGGAAGCACCGACCCTGCAAGAGGAGCCTAGCAACCCAGAACGGTAAAGGCAGGAGGGAGCTCTCGATGCATGCCTAGTGCCTGTATGCATTCCTAAACTATACTAGAAATGACATAACTCTCGCAATAGGATGTGGCAGAGACATATATATAATTCTAGGCTTTTCAAATCCATCTTTTTCAATGGTCTAACAACTTGGCCAAGCTTAACAAAACAAAATGGTAATCTAGAAAAAGTAGATTACCGTCTCTGGAGCCCACATTCGGTATCCTGTACTGGAAGTAAAGTAACTCTCTAATATAACACAAAATTTATCTAGACAGAAGGAATAAATCAATTTCCAAAGTTTAAAGTAATGCTTCATAGTTTTTAAGTTTAAAAAAAAATGTAAAGGGGTTATAATGATCTTTCGAAAAATAGATGTTTTCTAATTTAGTAAGAAATTATTGTTGAAACAAAAGTTAATTCTATTACTTTACTTTGGTACTGGTCCATTTTCATCCTATTAGGTTCAGTATATTTTCAGATAAAACGTTAGACAATATGATCCCACTAACATGTTTTTCTACAAAACCAACATAGAAAGTTTTTAATCAATTATATTCATTTATTGTCCAATTTTTGAAAGAAATAATAAATTCGTTTATATTCCATGAAAATTTTCAAGTAAAACATTTATATTTTTGATAAAATCAAATAACTGAATTAAATATATGTTAATATAGTTCCATATATATATATATATATATATATATATATATATATATATATCCCATTATAAAAATAGAGTAAAATAAATATATTTCTATAGAAATCAATTAAACTAAATATATACTAATTTAATTCCAAATATACATAGATTAAATAATATGTATATATATTAGCGAATGATAAAAGACCAGCAAATAGTATAATTTCCAGCGAATAATCCTCATAGAAAAACTAACATTCGGCATATGAAAGCATGTTGAAACAAAATTTAACTTAATGTATAATATTAAATAACTTTAGTGGGAGCAACAATAAAAATCATTCAATAATAAATTATAATGTGCAACATGTAAAATTTGTAAGTGATTTTATTATATGAATCGGATGTTCTATATAAATATATATATGTATATACTGCTTGTATATATATATTTATATTGCATAAAAATTAATATTTTATATATATAATATTATAATTTTACTACAATCACCATTACATATATGAGAAAATGCTTTCTCAATAACTTCAGATCTATGTGAGAGATAAAAATAGTAATATAAATACAACAGTGATATTAAGTTTATAAATATATGAATATATAAAATTAAAATTTGATAAAAGAAAATAATTTTAAGTTTTCACAGAAAAATGATTATGTATAGGAACTTGGTTTGCTATTCTTCTATTGATCTCTTGATATTCCTCTTTTCCTCTATTTTTTTCCTCTTCTTTGTTCTCTCTTTTTGCACTAATTTTCTCTTTGGCTTCCAAATTCTTGTCAATATTTTCTATGTGAATAATGAGAGTTAAATCTTTATTTAAATTCCTTTATTTCCTTTTTCCAATTTCCTTACTATATTTCCCAGTTTCTAATTTTTGTATAGATTTTGTCTTTTTCTAAATTTGTGTCTTTTTCCATTTTTCTATTTGTTTCTATCTTTTTTACTCTTTTTTTTTTTTATTTTCTAATTTTATTTTCTTTTTCTAAGTTCTTTATTTCTAATTGTCAATTAAAATAGATTTTTCTAATTTTGTAACTCACATATAGGACTAACTTAATTTATTACTAAATCTTGGAATAAATATAGATAATAATTCTAATTTCGAAAAAGGCATAATTTTAATAACTAATGTGATTCTAATAATAAATTTGCCACATAACTTATTTCTATAATAATAATAATAATAATAATAATAATAATAATAATAATAATATAATTATTTTCCCACATACAATTTAAATAAAATATATAAATATATCTATATAATTATATAATTTAATTTACTTTATAATTCACATATCATTTAAAATTAAATGTATAAATATATATCTATAAAAAATATATAATTTAATTTTACTTTATAATATTTTTAATATAAATAAAATAATAACTAGAAAATATAAAGAATCTTTTCTAATAAAATACTAAGGAACAACATTACATCTATATGACATCTACAGGCCATCTACATGTGTGTGTGTGTGTGTGTGTGTATTCGAGAGTATCCCCTCCATCCTAACCCTACCAAGGAGCTAACCACCTCAACCTTGACCACACCCTTGTCTTCAACAACTTGCAACTCATGAAACTCGAATTTCCATTAATAGGTTAGTGACCAATAGCCGAAGCATAACAATTTATTTAATAAAATAATATTCACTTTATCATTTCAAATAATATTCACTTATTCCATCTTTCAAATTAAAATAAAATACCATTTATTTAATTCAAATCGGCATAAAATAAGTGTCTATTTATTTAATTCAAGTCCATTAACTAACATTTATTTAATCCACACATAATTATCCATAAATAGTTCTAAATATAGTAAGTTCATAATGTATCAGAATTTGAGATGTGACATCCTTCCCCACTTGGAAGAGACATCGACTCGATGCCTTATTACAACACATCTACATAAAAAAAAATCTTATACAACCAATATCAATAACATAACTAAGTCATAATTATACAAAAAGAAAAAGTTTATGCTGAAATTTCAAATATATTGAACATAAAACAATTGCATACTTTTTTCCAACTTGTTTTTACCTTAATGTTACAACTAGTCCACCTAACCAAGAGGTTGATTATTTCAAAAGTATTTGATGCCTAAACAACAAGTCCTTGTGTCTAACAATCATCACTTGCACAAGTAGTTAGATCATTAGTAGGTAAAATTAAATAACCTTTTTGAAGCTATTTCGTTAGCGCAAACAACATTGCATCGAACCTTTATAGATAAGTCAAGCATGAAGAGATAATTATTATTTACAGATTCATCACACAAGATGTATCACTTGGATAAAGTACACAAAGTATGAGTGCAATTCCAAAATTAAGTAATAAAGGAAGATAAAAGTTCAAATCCTAGATTCATTTATATGCACAACCAATTAAGATAGGAGATCCACTTCTTAACATTCTAGTTCTAATCCACTATCATTTCTAAAGTTTTACATAGTTGTCCTATACATAAGTATTTATTAAACCAGGTATCATATAATTGTACCCTAGAAATGTCAACACTTAAGAAGATATATTAATCATAACTCAAGTTATGCATAATTGCTACCTACTCAAGGTATTCTTCATTGATCTATACATCAAACACCACAACTTTTATTACATAAATGAAGTTATAATTATTCCAAATCTAATCACATGCATACAAGTCTACATACTCATTGTTCTAGGATCTCTATTCTTCTAGCATGGTTCTAGATATTAGACATCATTGTTTCTTATCATTTCTACATACAAAGATTCAAACAAGTCTTATCACAAGCTAAGACATTTGCATACAATCGATTTCTATCCAACATACTTACTCAAGAGGTATAACTATGTACTAAATCGCAAAAAGTCACCCATATAGAAAGAATACAATCTGTTCATTTTGTCAACATGCCTACTCGCATGAGACATCTGAACAATTACCACTATGATGATAAACAAGCATCCCATACTACTTGTTATCATCATTGGAAAATAAACAACACTAAACAAAAAGAAAAAGTTTCAATCATTAAGATTCAAGGAAATATCAACACTACATTTTAAAATGTGTTTCAACAATAAATTACAACAAGATCATCAACATGATCAACAACATAAAATATAAGAAGATCATCGAAGATCAACATTGAAGTGTGAAGATCAACAAGTCTTCAATACTAAATCATTGAAGATCATCACTCACAAAAGATCATCCATACTAGAATAAGAATTTTAACTTGATTACAACACTAAACCAAGAATATTGGAGGTTATGTAGGTCATCATGATCTTGATACTAATTCATAGATTAAGTAGCACTGAACAAGATGATTGAAAACTAGTTCATTGAAAGTCGAAAGGATCATCATAATTTTCATCACTAAATCAAAAGGAATATTTCAATAGATGTATCTTATATCAACAAGACTCTTAAGTCAAAAGAGAATTAAATCTCAAAGGTAGACATTCAAACTTTTAAATCATGGAGAGTCAAATCTCAAAAGTAAGTGAAGTCACTTCATTTCAATTGATTGAAAATGGTCAAGCAAGGAAAGACTTCAACAATTGCTATCAACTCAACATAGAAGGTTGCCATAAATATAATCAGTTGAAAAGATTACAACACTAGCCTTCAGGGTTTGACATTGAGAATGGAAGTCAACACTTGGTTGGCAAAGTTAATTATTTGACCGACTTAGTCAACAAGGAGTTTTCAAAAATAAAACTAGATTCAACATTAAATCCTGAATGTAAAAGATCAGCATCTCATCAAAGGTTATCAAGTTTCGTCACCAACCAACTAATGTGGTTGACAAGAAAGAATTTACACATAATCAAACACAATCAAAACTGTCAAGAAAGGTTTATCAAATTTTGAAATATTTAGTCGAAGAAACTCATCATCATTAAAGAAAAGGTGATAAGAAGATCTTCAATAACATAGAGAAATAATTATGGTCACGAAAGATAAACAATCATAGATAAGTCAAATCATCATCACATAATATATGACTAAATTGCCAAAAAGATCCTTTCAAGTTTTCTTAATGTAAAACTAAGTTTCATTTGTATAGAAGTACACTGCATATTATTAAGTGCCTAATTCATTTCAAATAATACATACTGCAATTCTTCAAAATACTTTTCAATTCAAACAAGAAAATTTTCCACACATATCTATTTTATAAGCATTCCTTATTCCTAATGCATCACTTGCTTACTAAGTTATGAAGTAACATATTAGAACAAACATATAACATTACTCATTCATGAACATGCAGTCACACAGTGCACATAGCATGAATAATTAGCAATCATGAATACACGAACCCTAGGTGCATAGCTCACACAAGGTAAGAATACATATGCATCATTTACAAAAAGTATATCACACATACTTGTAGTGCATCACTTGCACCAGGCATTACTTTCTATGAACATTACTCATTCAAGTACAAGTATAATAATTATGATAAGTGCATCTCTTGCATAAAATATGAAATATGCATAACATGCATGATTATAGGGATCATCACTCAACCCATATAACGCAATGAATATAAAAGGTGCATCTCATACACAAATTATGAAGGCAATCATTACTCAAGTGCTCAAAAGAATCAATAACTTACTCTAGTGCATCACTCGCACAGAGACAACAATACTACGAATCATCAACACTAATAACAATCAAGCATACAGGACTCACAACATCCATCATTCTTGCCTATAAGATAGATTGGAATAACTTCTATCATGAATCATTAACGAAGACCCTTAAGACATCTTAACCATGCATTCTCCAAAGATCTCATGGATTCTACAAGATCCATACTCACATCCTAAAAGAATAAGATGTTTCTCAACATTCAACTTGCCCAAAGCTTAGTACTGATACAAACATTCTTACTTTTAAAACATCCATCTTAAGATTTCCTTCCTCTGAGAAGGCTCAACCAAAAAAATGTATCCAACATTGTCAACTTTATTTCACAGGTGATTTTCTTTCTTCCTCTTATCAACTTATCCAACCTTTACGTTATCAGAGAGATCACTCTTCTCAATATTTTTCTATTAATTCACATTGTCACTCTTGTGTGGTCACCATATCTTTCTCGAATCATGTATAGCTATCAAACTTACCTCATCATTCACCCTTTTAATTCCAAAATGATTTCCAATCCATCATTTTTGTAGAGTCCTATGGCAAACACAACTAAAGCGATGAGGACTAAATCAGTTAATAATGTTTCTAGACATATAACAATCGAACTACATCTAAGCTTCTACTTGGTTCCAACTAAACCATCTAAGAATCAACAAGATTTCATCTCATCAAAAGAATCTTTAACCCATAACTAGGGTCCTCAATACACTCGATGCACGTACGACTTTAGGTCATCAACAGGTTCGCATTACTAAGCGTAGGAGACTTGAGGCCTGAGTGTTGAACCTGGGAGCTCTGATACCAAATGTAATGAAGCTAAAATCTTACTTACTAAAACTAGGAACTCAAAATAAAATGCAATTCTAAATTTGGAAAGAAAATGATTCAATACTCAAATATTCATAGTTGCATAAAGATAGCAAGTTCCAATAATGAAGTACAAATTTAATCAATCAATAAATTACATTTCCATATACTTTCACCAAAAAGGGTGTTTCAAGGCATTTGATTCCATGTTACAAGAGATTGTATCAATATTTTCGTTACTTCAATAAAAGTACAATTACAATTGGGCTTGAGCAAGCCATACAAAATTAGTACAAGTATATCCATAAGAATCATATATATATATATATATATATATATATATATATATATAAAGAATTCTCTGATCTCAACCGCCATGACCCCAATGGTCTTCTGCAAGTCGAGGTTAAGAATGTGGTCAAGGTGCTTTTTCCACCCAGCCACGAAGTACTAGACTTCCCCGGTTTCCTTCCTAACTCGAAGGAAGCACCGACCCTGCAAGAGGAGCCTAGCAACCCAGAACGATAAAGGCAGGAGGGAGCTCTCGATGCACGCCTAGTGCCTATATGCATTCCTAAACTATACTAGAAATGACATAACTCTCGCAATAGGATGTGGCAGAGACATATATATAATTCTAGGCTTTTCAAATCCATCTTTTTCAATGGTCTAACAGCTTGGCCAAGCTTAACAAAACAAAATGGTAATCTAGAAAAAGTAGATTACCATCTCTGGAGCCCACATTTGGCACCCTGTCCTGGAAGTAAAGTAACTCTCTAATATAACACAAAATTTATCCAGACAGAAGGAATAAATCAATTTCCAAAGTTTAAAGTAATGCTTCATAGTTTTTAAGTTTAAAAAAAAAAAATCTAAAGGGGTTATAATGATCTTTTGAAAAATAGACGTTTTCTAATTTAGTAAGAAATTATTGTTGAAACAAAAGTTAATTCTATTACTTTACTTTGGTACTGATCCATTTTCATCCTATTGGGTTCAGTATATTTTCAGATAAAACGTTGGACAATATGATCCCACTAACATGTTTTTCTACAAAACCAACATAGAAAGTTTTTAATCAATTATATTCATTTATTGTCCAATTTTTGAAAGAAATAATAAATTCGTTTATATTCCATGAAAATTTTCAAGTAAAACATTTATATTTTTGATAAAATCAAATAACTGAATTAAATATATGTTAATATAATTCCATAGATATAATCATTTAAATATATATATATATATATATATATATATCCCATTATAAAAATAGAGTAAAATAAATATATTTCTATAGAAATCAATTAAACCGAATATATACTAATTTAATTCCAAATATATATAGATTAAATAATATGTATATATATCAGCGAATGATTCTAACTCAAACTTTCCAGCAAATATTATAGATAGAAGTTTCAGCGAATGATAAAAGACCAGCAAATAGTATAATTTCCAGTAAATAATCCTCATAGAAAAACTAACATTCGGCATATGAAAGCATGTTGAAACAGAATTTAACTTAATGTATAATATTAAATAACTTTATTGGGAGCAACAGTAAAAATCATTCAATAATAAATTATAATGTGCAACATGTAAAATTTGTAAGTGATTTTATTATATGAATCGGTATTCTATATAAATATATATATGTATATACTGCTTGTATATATATATATATTTATATTGCATAAAAATTAATATTTTATATATATAATATTATAATTTTACTACAATCACCATTACATATCTGAGAAAATGCTTTCTCAATAACTTCAGATCTCTGTGATAGATAAAAATAATAATATAAATACAACAGTGATATTAAGTTTATAAATATATGAATATATAAAATCAAAATTTGATAAAAAAACAATTTTAAGTTTTCACAGAAAAATGATCGAATATATATATAAATAAATTATGCATAGGAACCTGGTTTGCTATTCTTCTGTTGATCTCTTGATATTCCTCTTTTCCTCTATTTTTTTTCCTCTTCTTTGTTCTCTCTTTTTGCACTAATTTTTTCTTTGGCTTCCAAATTCCTGTCAATATTTTCTGTGTGTGAATAATGAGAGTTAAATCTTTATTTAAATTCCTTTATTTCCTTTTTCCAATTTCCTTACTATATTTCCCAGTTTCTAATTTTTGTATAGATTTTGTCTTTTTCTAAATCTGTGTCTTTTTCCATTTTTCTATTTGTTTCTATCTTTTTTACTTTTTTTTTTTTTTATTTTCTAATTTTGTTTTCTTTTTCTAAGTTCTTTATTTCTAATTGTCAATTAAAATAGATTTTTCTAATTTTGTAACTCACATCTAGGACTAACTTAATTTATTACTAAATCTTGGAATAAATATAGATAATAATTCTAATTTCGAAAAAGGCATAATTTTAATAACTAATGTGATTCTAATAATAAATTTGCCACATAACTTATTTCTAAAATAATAATAATAATAATATAATTATTTTCCCACATACAATTTAAATAAAATATATAAATATATCTATATAATTATATAATTTAATTTACTTTATAATTCACATATCATTTAAAATTAAATGTATAAATATATATCTATAAAAAATATATAATTTATTTTACTTTATAATATTTTTAATATAAATAAAATAATAACTAGAAAATATAAAGAATCTTTTCTAATAAAATACTAAGGAACAACATTGCATCTATATGACATCTACAGGCCATCTACATGTGTGTGTGTGTGTGTGTGTATTCGAGAGTATCCCCTCCATCCTAACCCTGCCAAGGAGCTAACCACCTCAACCTTGACCACACCCTTGTCTTCAACAACCTGCAACTCATGAAACTCGAATTTCCATTAATAGGTTAGTGACCAATAGCCGAAGCATAACAATTTATTTAATAAAATAATATTCACTTTATCATTTCAAATAATATTCACTTATTCCATCTTTCAAATTAAAATAAAATACCATCTATTGAATTCAAATCAGCATAAAATAAGTGTCTATTTATTTATTTCAAGTCCATTAACTAACATTTATTTAATCCACACATAATTATCCATAAATAGTTCTAAATATAGTAAGTTCATAATGTATCAGAATTTGAGACGTGACAGTCAGCCTACAACACATGGTAATGCTCCGCAAATGAATGAAACATGGTGCATACCTCAAGGAAGGTCTATCTAGTCCTTATTTGCCTTGTATGATATTCCATTAGGCTTTTCAAGTCATGGAAGGGCTCCGCAAACCTTTTGTTCTCAATTGACTGCAAGAATGCTCTGCTCTATGAAAGCTAATGATCTTTTGATAGCAATAAATTTCTATAGATAAATCTAAATCTTCTGAAATCTTAGTATGATGTAGCTGACATGGCATAGAAGCTAATTCCTTCTCTATGAGCTTTGAAATGAAGATGTCATAAAATGCGGTAGGAAATCTTGGATTGCAAATCACTGAATCACAACTGAAATGAAAAGAAATGAAAAGAATGCAAATGCTTTTGGTTAATGCAAGATTGCTCTTGAACCTGGGATGCTCCTTCATCAAACACCCAGGGTTGTTGAAAAAGTGAGTCCCTCACTTTACTGGGGCTAGAGGAAAACCAAAACAGTCTACCTCAGCCTGAGAAATCCATGATAAATCTTCTTCCAGTCTTCCTTTCCACTTTACCAAATACTCTTTGTACTGCTTGCCTCTGGTGTTGGGAATTAAGGTGTCTCAACCTTGGTAATTCCTTGCATTTATTATTGTAATGTAATTTATTTACTTAGCCTATGTTGTAATTTTGTTGCACATCCTATTTTGTCATTTAGTGTAAAGTGGCACGATGAGTTGTCACTCCACTTGTAAGATGACTAAGATGGGAAAGACACTCCATGTGGAAATAGGCGTCCCTTTTGTGTGGTAGAGGTTTTCTACCATGTATCAGCATCTTGACTAGTGTGTAAGTGAATCTTGACTAGTGTGTAAGTGAATCTTGACCGAAATGGTTATGACAGATTCCTATGAAAGAATCTATGACATGTAAGAGTCAGAAATAGAAGGTTTTATGGCAGGTGAAGACATGTGTCACAAGGCATCTTGGAAGAAGGCATCTTTGGGCACCCCAAGGAGGGTTATGATATGTTGTAAGAGAATATACTATTTATAGTATGTGTATGATAGATTCTCTTACAACTATAAGATATGTTAGTATGACGGATTCTATGACTGTTGTAAGAGTCGTAAGAGCATTTGTCATTGCCCATTTTGGGAATAGGTGACCTCTTTGGGATGGGGTGACTTGACAAGTGTCAGGAACATCCTACAGTGTTGGACAAGTGTCCATAGGCATGGGTTTTGGGCCATGAGGCCATGTTGGACGCCCATCTCAAGATAGACCCATTTTTGCCTTGTATTTTCTATATAAACAAGTGCTTTAGAGAGGAGATGTATTATGTGATTCATAGGTACTGATATGCTATCTATTTGTCTCCAGATACGAGTGTCAAAGACTCTTGAGAGCTTGCATTGCAAGTGTATTGTTAACCATTTCAGTTTTGATAATACATTGTGCAGGTTTTGGAGTGTGGGGTTTTTCACCTGATAAGGGTTTTCCCCACGTATATCTTGTGTCTCTCTCTTCTGTCTCATTTCTATGTCTATGTGTATTGATGCAATATCTCCATTGTTGCTATTAACATTCTGTAATTGTAAGGATTAAAATGAATTTGCACTCTCCTCTCCTCTTTAGATTAGTGTAGGAAGCGATTTCCACACACCTAGCTTCCTTTCAGTTGATATCAGAGCCTGACCAGTTTTGGTTCTAGCTGCTGGGTAGGGATTTTTTGAACTAATCTTAGGTTGAGTGGGAGTCTGTGTAGAGTATTATGTATCTTGTTGTAGGAAGGAGATGGCAACCACATCTGGAAGAGTAGAGGTGGAGAAGTTCAATGGCACAAATTTTGAGTTGTGGAAACTCAAGATGGAAGATCTACTTGTTGATCGTAACCTATGGGAAACTGTTGATGGAACAAAACCTATGACAATGTCACAAGCTGATTGGGACCTCAAAGATCGGAAGGCTAAGGGTCTCATAAGACTCTGTCTAGCTGACTCTATCCTATTGAATGTCCATGAGGAGAAGACCGCAAAAGTTCTTTGGAAGAAGCTGGGAGATGTTTATCAGGCCAAGTCCTTGGTGAACAAGATTTTTCTAAAAAAGAAGTTGTTTACTTTGAATATGGAAGATGGGGGATCTGTTGCAGACCATATGAATGCTTTTAACATGATTGTTGTACAGTTGACATCTGTGAGTGTGAAAATGGAGGAGGATTGGTGTATGACCCTGCTTTGTTCTTTGCCCGATTCGTGGGATCATCTTGTCATGGCCATCAGAAGCACTACTACCACCTTCAAGATGGAAGATGTGGTGTCTTCACTATTATCTGAAGAAATGCAGAGAAAGACATCCGAGTCGGCCAAAGAAGCTCTTACGGTTTGTAGAAGACCCAAAGAGAAAGGGAAGAAGAAGGACAAGAAAGGTGAAAAGGGCAGATCCAAATCCTGTGGGAGATCCAAATCTCCTGGAAAGTCCAAGGCTCTCTATTGGAACTGTGGCAAATCTGGGCATTTCTGAAAGGAATGCAAAGAGGAAAAGAAAAAGAAGAAGAAGAATGCCCTAGATTTAGATTCTAACAGGTCACAAGATGATGGTGATGCCTTCATCGCAGGCCTGGCCACCCATGCATCTAATGATGTGTGGTTGATAGATTCTGGTGCATCATTCCACATGACCTCGCATCGAAGCTGGTTCATGAAGTATGAAAAGTTTGATGGTGGAAGAGTGTACCTGGGTGACGATTCTCATCTGAAGATTGTTGGTCATGGAAGAGTCTCAATCCCATTCCCTGATGGAAAAGTGAAGAGGATCACTGGGGTTATGCACATCCCAGGCTTGGCACAAAACCTGCTTTCTGTAAGTATGTTGAATGATGTAGGTGTGCAGGTTATCTTTTCGAAGGATGGATGCAAGATGACTAGAGGATCTATGGTGCTTGCGAAGGGTACTCAGAGAGGTACTTTATCTTAGCTGGAGGCATACACTTCACAATGCAATAGTTCTTCTGACTCGAAGAAAAGAGATGCAGTCACTTCATCCCCACCATCTGAACAAGTAGTGAAGAAATCTGTTGTAACACATTCTGATGGTAGTGCACATGCTTTGAAAGTTAAGCTTCTTGCTAAAAAGACTATGTTATGGCATTTGAGATATGGCCACATTGGTGAGAAAGGTCTTAGAACCCTAAAAAATAAAAACCTCATTGAGGGGTTAAATTATTGTAATCTCGAGTTCAACTTTTGCGAACATTGTGTATATGAAAAGAAAACCCATGTTCCATTTTACTCTAGTTCTCACAAGTCTTCTAGTGTATTGGATCTTATTCATTCTAATGTGTTTGGTCCTGTTTATGTTCTTCGATTTCCAAATCTATATATTTTGTATCTTTCATAGATGATCACAGTAGAAGGACATGGGTTTATTTTGTCAGAAGCAAGACTAAAGACTTTAGTCGGTTTACAGAGTTTAAAGCCTTTGCTGAAAATTAGACTAGTAAAAAGATTAAGTGTTTGAGAACTAACAACGATGGTGAGTTTTGTTCGGTAGAGTTCAATAAGTTCTGTAAAGAGTAAGGGATTGAAAGACATAAGACAACTCCATACACCCCACAACAAAATGGAGTTGCAAAGAGGATGAACATGACACTGATGGAGAAGACTAGGAGTATGCTTAGTGGAGCAAGCCTTGAACAAAAGTTTTGGGTTGAAGTTGTAGCCACTACTTACTACCTAGTAAACAAGTCTCCTACATCAGCTCTTGTTGGTAAGACACCTATGGAGGTGTGGTCTGGTAAGAAGCCTTCAGTTAGACATCTTCATGTTTTTAGTTGTGAGACATATGCACATGTGCCTAGGGAGAAATAGTCTAAATTAGAGAACAAGGTTATTAAGTGTATTTTCATTGGCTATGGTGTCGATGTGAAAGGATACAAGCTTTGGGACCCTATGGCTGAAAAAGGGTTGTATAGAATAAGTGTTATCTTCTGAGAGATAACACCTTCTTCCGTTGTTCTATAGCTAGAACAGACAGAAAAGAAAGAAGTGGTTCAGTTTCCATCTACCCCTGAGAAAACTGAACCGACAGACCCTGTGAGACCTGATGATGAGGAGAGCTCTAGCAGATCTGAAAGCTTAGAAGAAGAAGAAAACCCTCAACCTTAGCCTTTGAGGAGGTCTACACGAACAAGAAAGCAACCTGATAGGTTTGGTTATTCATTACTTGATTCTAGTTGTGCTTTTGCCTTACTAACATTGATGAGCCTAGAACTATGACAGAGGCTATGGGCATGAAAGATGCGGGTTACTGGAAGGAGGCCATGGAAGATGAGATGACTTCTTTAGAAAAGAATAAAACATGGGACTTGGTGCCTTTGCCTGAAGGATAGAAACCCGTTGGATGCAAATGGGTGTCCAAGAATAAATTCAGTGCAGATGGCAGTGTTCAAAAGTACAAGGCTAGATTGGTTGCGAAGGGGTACTCACAAGTGGAGGGAATTGATTATGGTGAAAATTTCTCTCTCGTTACAAAGCTGACATCCATTCAGTTCTTGTTATCTCTTGCAACTGCTTATGACTTAGAGGTGGAGCAGATGGATGTGAAGACAACTTTCCTTCATGGTGATTTGTGAAAAGAAGCTAGGTGTGCAAAAATCGCTTTCTACACTAATCTAATGAGGAGAGGAGAGTGCAAATTCAATTTTATCTTTACAGTTATAGCTATGTTAACCCACTAACATAGATACTGCAGCAAACACATACACAAGAATGTAAGACAGAAGAAGAGAGACACAAGATATGTGTGGAGAAAACCCTTACGGGTGAAAAACCCCACACTCCAAAACACAGCTCAAATGTATTCCATAAACAATGAAGGTTATAATACAGTCATTGAGCCAATGCTCTTGTAGGAGTCTTCAACACTCGTATCTAGAGATGATCCGATAGCATAACAGTACCTGTCAATCACATAATACATCTTTTCTCCAAAGCACCTGTTTATATAGAATATACAAGGCAAAAATGGCTCTATCTTGGGATGGGCGTCCAATATGGCCTCATGGCCCAAAACCCATGCCTATAGACACTTGTCCAATCCTGTAGGATGTTACTAACACTTGTCAAGTCACCCCATCCCAAAGAGGTCGCCTATTCCCAAAATGGGTAATGACAGATGCTTCTATGACTCTTACAACCATCATAAAATCTGTCATAGCTGTCATAACTTACAGTTGTTAGAGAAACTATCATACACAAGCTATAAATAGCATATTCTCTTACAACATGTCATAACCCACCTTGGGGTGCCCAAAGATGCCTTTTTCAAAGATGCTTCTTGACACATGTCCATACCTGTCATAGGATCTTCTATTTCTGACTCTTACATGTCATAACTTTGTCATAGGAATCTGTCATGACCGTTTTGGTCAATATTCCCTTACACACATTCCAAGATGCTGACACATGGAAAAATATTCCTACCACTAAGTGGAATGCCTATCTCCTCATGTGAGGACAAAATTACATGTGGTCATATGCCATGTAGGATGACACATCACTGTGCCAACTCCCACAATATGACAACATAGGATTTGTATCCAAATTATACAATCGGCAATAAATAAATACAATGAAATAATACAAGGAATTACCAAGGTTGAGACACCTTAATTCCCAACATTTTCCCACTTGTCGAACACCTTGTAAGAGCCAATAGAATTAAAAGGATTTAATTGCTATAGGCCGAGAGACCCATAGACTCCGAACACCATCTGAACTTCTCTGTGCCCACTGGTTTCGTCAATGCATTTGCAACATTCTTCAAAGTATCTACCTTCTCCAAATTTACCTTCCCATTCTCTACCATGTTTCACACGAAGTGAAACTGTACATTAATATGCTTTGTTCTGGCATGGAAAGTTGGATTCTTCGCAAGGCAAATCGCACTCTGACTGTCACAACAAATCATAATCTGTCTTGCATCAACACCAATATCTGAACACAATCTCTTAAGCCAAATGGCTTCCTTGCAAGCATGAGTTGCTGCCATGTACTCAGCTTCTGTAGCGGACAAAGCAACCACAAGTTATCGCTTACTCATCCAACTAATTGCACCACCAAATATAGTGATCACATAGGCACCAGTGGATCTCCTGCTGTCAATGTCACCTGCCCAATCAGAATCCACAAATCCATGAATACAAACTGAATGCGGAGGTCTTGTAGCATTACCATGATAGCATATGGAATACTCAAAAGTACCCCTCAAATATCTAAACACTCTCTTAACTGCATCCCAATGTACCCGTCCAGGATTAGCCATAAATCGACTAAGGACTCCTACTTCTTGGGCAATGTCTGGTCTTGTGCAGACCATAGCATACATCAAACTACCAACAACACACATAAGGTACTCTGCTCATGTCCTTCACCTCACTAGGAGATTTTGGACAATCATTAATAGACAACTTTGTCCCCAATGAAACATGAACACACAATGGTCTACAATCTACCATGCCGAACCTATCCAACATGGTCTTCACATACTTACTCTGGCTTAACCAAAGTTTTCTGTTAGCTTTGTCTCTTCTGATTTCCATTCCTAGAATGTACTTGGCTGGCCCTAGATTTTTCATCTCAAACTATGTTGACAACTGAGACTTCAAATCAGAAATCATATTCTTACCATTCCCAATCAACAGCATATTGTCAACATACAATGCAATAATGAGAATGCGATCATTGTCAAATTTGTAATACACACAATGATTAAATTTTGATCTTAGAAATCCAATGGACAACACAAAGGCATCAAATTTCATATACCACATCCTAGGAGACTGCTTCAAACCATACAAAGACTTCTTTAACTTGCAAACCAAATTTTCTTTACCTTTCTCTATGTAATGCTCTGGCTATGACATGTAAATCTCTTCCTCCAAATCACCATGAAGGAAAGTTGTCTTCACATCCATTTGTTCTACCTCTAAGTCATAAGAAACTGCAAGAGATAACAGGAATTGAATGGATGTCAGCTTTGCAACAGGATAGAAAATTTCACCATAATCAATTCCCTTCACTTGTGAGTACTCCTTCACAACCAATCTAGCCTTATACTTTTCAACACTACCATCTGCACCGAATTTCTTCTTGGACACCCATTTGCATCCAATGGGTTTCCGTCCATCAGGCAAAGGCACCAAAAAGTCCCATGTTTTATTCTTTTCCAAAGAAGCCATCTCATCTTCCATGGCCTCCTTCTAGGAGCCTGCATCTTTCATGCCCATAACCTCTTTCATAGTTCTAGGCTCATTAGTGTTAGTAAGTAAAGAAAAAGCACAACTAGAATCAAGTAATGAATAACCAAACCTATCAGGTTGCTTTCTTGTTCATGTAGACCTCCTCAATGGCTAAGGTTGAGGTTCTACTTCTTCTTATGAGCTTTCAGAGCTGCTAGAGCACTCCTCATCATCAAGTCTCACAGGATCTGTCAGTTCAGTCTTCTCAGGGGTAGAAGGAAATTGAACCACATCTTCTTTCTTTTCTGTCTGTTCTAGCTGTAGAACAACAAAAGAAGGTGTTAGCTTTCTAAAGATAACACTTAGAGATATACAACACTCTTTCAGCCACATGATCCCAAAGCTTGTATCCTTTCACACCGACACCATAGCCAATGAAGATACACTTAATAGCCTTGTTCTCCAATTTAGACCATTTCTCCCTAGGCACATGTGCATATGCCTCACAACCAAAAACACAAAGATGCCTAACTGAAGGCTTCTTACCAGACCACACCTCCATAGGTGTCTTACCAACACAAGCTGATGTAGGAGACCTGTTTACCAGGTAACAAGCAGTGGCAATAGCTTTAGCCCAAAACTTTTGTTCAAGGCTTGCTCCACTAAGCATACTCCTAGCCTTCTCCATCAATGTCTTGTTCATCCTCTCTGCAACTCCATTTTACTACGGGCTGTATGGAGTTGTCTTATGTCTTTCAATCCCTTGCTCTTTACAAAACTTATCGAACTCTACCGAACAAAACTCACCATCGTTGTCAATTCTCAAACACTTAATCTTTTTACTAGTTTGATTTTCAGGAAAGGCTTTAAACTCTTTAAACCAACTAAAGACTCCAGTCTTGCTTTTGATAAAATAAACCCATGTCCTTCTACTGTAATTATCTATGAAAGATACAAAATATACAGATTTGGAAATCGAAGGAACATTAACAAGACCAAACACATCAGAATGAATAAGATCCAACACACCAGAAGACTTGTGAGAACTAGAGTAAAACTAAACACGGTTTTGCTTTCCATATACACAATGTTCGCAAAAGTTGAACTCAAGATTACAATCATTTAACCCCTCAACGGGGTTTTTATTTTTCAGGGTTCTAAGACCCTTCTCACCAATGTGGCCATATCTCAAATGCCATAACATAGTCTTTTCAATAGGAAGCTTAGCTTCCATAGCATGTGCACTACCATCAGAACTAGTTGCAATAGATTTCTTCACTGCTCGTTCAGATGGAGGGGATGAAGTGACTACAACTCTTTTCTTCGAGTCAGAAGAACTATTGCACTATGAAGTGCATACCTCCAACTAAAACATAGTACCTCTTCGAGTACCCTTCGCAAGCACCATAGATCCTCTAGTCATCTTGCATCCATCCTTCGAAAAGACAACTTGCACACCTGCATCATTCAACATACTTATAGAAATTAGGTTTCGTGCTAAGCCTGGGATGTGCATAACCCTAGTGATCCCCTTCACTCATCCATCAGGGAATCGGATTGAGACTCTTCCATGACCAACAATCTTCAAATGAGAATCATCACCTAGGTACACTCTTCCACCATCGAACTCTTCATACTTTGTGAACCAGCTTCGATGCGAGGTCATGTGGAATGATTCACCAGAATCTATCAACCACACATCATCAGATGCGTGGGTGGCTAGGGCTGCGATGAAGGCATCACCATCATCTTGTGACTTGTCAGAATCTGAATCAGGGGCAGTCTTCTTTTTCTTTTTCTTTTCTTCTTTGCATTCCTTTCAGAAATGCCCTGATTTTCCACAGTTCTAACAGAGAACCTTGGACTTTCCAAGAGATTTGGATCTCCCATAGGATTTGGATTTGCCCTTTTCACCTTTCTTGTCCTTCTTCTTCCCTTTCTCTTTGTGTCTTCCACAAACCACAAGAGCTTCTTTGGCTGAATCGGATGTCTTCCTCTACATTTCTTCAGATAACAGCAAGGACACCACATCTTCCATCTTGAAGGTGGTAGTGGTGCTTCCGATTGCCATGACAAGATGATCCCACAAATCTAGCAAAAAATAGAGCAGGGTCATACATCGATCCTCCTCCTCCATTTTCACACCCACAAATGTCAACTGTGCAACAATCATGTTGAAAGCATTCATGTGGTCTGCAATAGATCCTCCATCTTCCATCTTCAGAGAGAACAACTTCTTTTTCAGAAAAAGCTTGTTCACCAAGGACTTGGCCTAATAAACATCACCCAGCTTCTTCTAAAGATCTTTCATGCTCTTCTCCTCATGGAAATTCAATAGGACAGAGTCAGCTAAACAGAGTCTTATGAGACCCTTAGCCTTTCGATCTCGGAGGTCCTAATCAGCTAGTGACATTGTTGTAGGTTTTACACCGGATACAGTTTCCCATAGGTCACGATCAACAAGTAGATCTTCCATCTTGAGTTTCCACAACTCAAAATTAGTGCCATTAAATTTCTCCACCTCTAATCTTTTGGATGTGGTTGCCATCTCCTTCCTGCAACAAGATACAGAATACTCTGCACAAAATCCCACTCAACCTAAGATTAGCTCAAAAAATGCCTACCCAGTAGTTAGAACCAAAACTGGCCAGGCTTTGATGCCAACTGAAAGAAAGCTAGGTGTGTAGAAATCACTTCCTACACTAATCTAATGAGGGGAGGAGAGTGCAAATTTAATTTTATCTTTACAGTTATAGCTATGTTAACCCACTAATAGAGATATTGCAACAAACACATAGACAAGAATGTAAGACAGAAGAAGAGAGACACAAGATATACATGGGGAAAACCCTTATGAGTGAAAAACCCCACACTCCAAAACATAGCTCAAATGTATTCTGTAAACAATGAAGGTTACAATACAGTCACCGAGCCAAGGCTCTTGTAGGAGTCTTCGACACTCGTATCTAGAGATGAGCTAACAGCATAACAGTACCTGTCAAACCTGTAATACTTCTCCTCTCCAAAGCACCTGTTTATATAGAATATACAAGGCAAAAATGGCTCTATCTTGGAATGGGCGTCCAACATGGCCTCATGGCACAAAACCCATGCCTATGGATAATTATCCAACCCTGTAGGATGTTCCTGACAATTGTTAAGTCACCCCATCCCAAAGAGGTCGCCTATTCCTAAAATGGGTAATGACAGATGCTTCTACGACTCTTACAACCGTCATAGAATCTATCATAGCTATCATAACTTACAGTTGTAAGAGAAACTATCATACACAAGCTATAAATAGCATATTCTCTTATAACATGTCATAACCCACCTTGGGGCACCCAAAGATGCCTTTTTCAAAGATGCTTCTCGACACATGTCCATACCTGTCATAGGATCTTCTATTTCTGACTCTTACGTGTCATAACTTTGTCATAGGAATCTGTCATGGCCGTTTCGGTCAATATTCCCTTACATTTCAAGATGCTGACACATGGAAAAATATTCCTACCACTAAGTGGGACGCCTATCTCCTCATGTGAGGACAAAATTGCATGCGGTCATATGCCATGTAGGATGGCACATCACAGTGCCAACTCCCACAATATGACAACATAGGATTTTTATCCAAATTATACAATAGGCAATAAATAAATAAATACAATGAAAGAATACAAGGAATTACCAAGGTTGAGACACCTTAATTCCCAACAATTTGGAGGAAGAGATTTACATGTCACAGCCAGAGCATTACATAGAGAAAGGTAAAGAAAATTTAGTTTGCAAGTTGAAGAAGTCTTTGTATGGTTTGAAGCAGTCTCCTAGGATGTGGTATATGAAATTTGATGCCTTTGTGTTGTCGATTGGATTTTTGAGATCAAAATCAGATCATTGTGTGTATTACAAGATTGACAATGATCGCATTCTCATTATTGCATTGTATGTTGACGATATGTTGTTGATTGTGAATGGTAAGAATATGATTTCTGATTTGAAGTCTCAGTTGTCAGCACAATTTGAGATGAAAAATCTAGGGACGGCTAGGTACATTCTAGGAATGGAAATCAGAAGAGACAGAGCAAACATAAAACTTTGGTTAATCCAGAGTAAGTATGTGAAGACCGTGTTGGATAGGTTCAACATGGTAGATTGTAGACCATTGTTTGTTCCTGTTTCATTGGGGACAAAGTTGTCTGTTAATGATTGTCCAAAATCTCCTAGTGAGGTAGAGGACATGAGCAGAGTACCTTATGCTAGTACTGTTGGCAGTTTGATGTATGCTATGGTCTGCACAAGACCAAATATTGCCCAAGCAGTGGGAGTCCTTAGTCAATTTATGGGTAATCCTGGACGGGTATATTGGGATGTAGTTAAGTGAGTGTTCAGATATTTGAGGGGTACTTCTGAGTATTCCATATGCTATCATGGTAATGCTACAGGACCTCCACATTCAGTTTGTATTTTTGGATTCGTGGATTCTGATTGGGCAGGTGACATTGACAATAGGAGATCCACCAGTGCCTATGTGTTCGCTATGTTTGGTGGTGCAATTAGTTGGATGAGTAAGTGACAACCTGTGGTTGCTTTTTCCATGACAGAAGCTGAGTATATGGCAGCAACTCATGTTTGCAAGGAAGCCATTTGGATTAAGAAACTGTGTTCAAATATTGGTGTTGATGCAGGACATATTACGATTTGTTGTGATAGTCAGAGTGTGATTTGCCTAAAAAAGAATCCAACTTTCCATGCTAGAACAAAGCATATTGATGTACAATTTTACTTCAAGTGATACATGGTAGATGATGGGAAGGTGAATTTGGAGAAGGTAGATACTTTGAAGAATGTTGCGGATACATTGACGAAACTAGTGGGCACAAAGAAGTTTAGATGGTGTTCAGAGTCTATGGGCCTCTCGACCTATAGTAGTTAAATCATGTTAATTCTATTGGCTCTTACAAGGTGTTTGACAAGTGGGAGAATGTTGGTAATGAAGGTGTCTCAACCTTGGTACTTCCTTCCATTTATTATTG
Source organism: Cunninghamia lanceolata (assembly GCA_027924645.1). NCBI lineage: Eukaryota > Viridiplantae > Streptophyta > Pinopsida > Cupressales > Cupressaceae > Cunninghamia > Cunninghamia lanceolata. Next base: position 6,344,396 of record BSBN01001560.1, read on the forward strand.
TAATGTAATTTGTTAACTTAGCCTATGTTGTAATTTTGTTGCATATCCTGTTTTGTCATTTAGTGTGAAGTGGCATGATGAGTTGTCACTCCACTTGTAAGATGACTAGGATGGTCAACACACTCCATGTGGAGATAGAGGTCCCTTTGGTTTGGTAGAGGTTTTCTGCCATGTGTTGGCATCTTGACAGGTGTGTAAGTGAATCTTGACCGAAACGGTTATGACAAATTCCTATGACAGAAGCTATGACATGCAAGAGTCAGAAATAGAAGGTTCTATGACAAGTGAAGACATGTGTCACAAGGAATCTTGGAAGAAGGCATCTTTGGACACCCCAAGAAGAGTTATGACATGTTGTAAGAGAATATGCTATTTATAGCCTGTGTATGATAGATTCTCTTACAGCTGTAAGATATGTCAGTATGACGGATTCTATGACGGTTGTAAGAGTCGTAAGAGCATCTGTCATTGCCCATCTTGGGAATAGGTGATCTCTTTGGGATGGGGTGACTTGACAAGTGTCAGGAACATCCTACAGTGTTGGACAAGTGTCCATAGGCATCGGTTTTGCGCCATGAGGCCAAGTTGGACGCCCATCTCAAGATAGAGCCATTTTTGCCTTGTATTTTTTATATAAACAGGTACTATTATGCTGTCGGTTTGTCTCTAGATACGAGTGTCGAAGACTCCTGAGAGATTGCATTGCAAGTGTATTGTAAACCATTTCAGTTTTGATAATACATTGTGTAGGTTTTTGAGTGGGGTTTTTCACCCGATAAGGGTTTTCCCCATGCATATCTTGTGTCTCTCTCTTCTATTTCATTTATGTGTGTATGTGTATTGCTGCAATATCTGCATTGTTGTTGTTAAAATTCTGTAATTGTAAGGATTAAAATGAATTTGCACTCTTCTCTCCTCTTTAGATTAGTGTATGAAGCGGTTTCTGCACACCTAGCTTCCTTTCATCTAGTACTACATCCAATTCTACTATCCAAACCCTGCTCTATCTTCTTTGGTTGTTGTTGTGGTAACTGATTCTTCAAACCATCTTCAATGTTGTCACTGGAATCACCTTCATGATATTGATATAGGTCTGCAATGTTGACTATAGGTGATATATCAAATGTCTTCAGTAGTTCCACTTCATAAGCATTCCCTGAATCAAATTTCCTAAGAATCTTACATATTCCAAACTTCATCTTTAGTTTGTATGTTCCTACTGGAAATCTCTCCTTTCTTAGATATACCATTACTTCATCTCTAACTAAAAATTCCTTATGTCTTCTCTTCTCATCTACTTGTTCCTTATACTTACTATTCATCTCCTCCAAATGTTTCCTGACCTGATTATGTAGTGTCTTTATATATCCTATAAATTCTTCTGCTTCTGCACTCCTTTTGTTTCTTATGTCTACTACTCCTCTAGGTTGTACTCTTGTCACAATCTCAAATGGTGTCTTCCCTATACTCCTGTTCACTAAGTTATTGTATGCAAACTCTGCTTGCAGTAGAATTAGATCCCAATTTCCTGCCTTGTCTCCTACCAAACATCTCAATAAGTTACCCAAACTCCTATTTACCACTTCTGTTTGTCCATCTGTCTGTGGGTGAAATGCTGAACTAAACTTTAGGTATGTCTTCATCTTCTTCCATAATGTCCTCCAAAAATATCCAATGAATCTTGTATCTTTGTCTAAAACTATACTCTTAGGTAATCCATGCAATCTCACAATCTCCTTGAAAAATAGGTCAGCAACATGTTCAACATCATTGGTCTACTTACAAGGAATGAAATGTGCCATCTTTGAAAATCTGTCCACTACTAAAAATATAGAATCATATCCCCTCTGCTTTCTTGGCAAACCTAATATGAAATCCATGCTTATATCTTCCCAAGGTCTCTCTGGTACTATCAAAGATTTGTACAAACAGGTGTTCTAACTATTCCCTTTTGCAACATGACAAACTCTGCAACTCTGAATAAATTTCCTTAAATACTTATATACTTGAGGCCAAAAATAATGATCACTTACCAAAGCTATTGTCTTGTCAATACTAAAATGTCCTACCAATCCACCACTATGTTTTTCCTTGATCAAATTATCTCTCATTGAACTCCTAGGTATACATAAATAATTTCCTTTGAACAACATATCCTCCTGAATGAAATAATCCAACCACTTACTTCTATCTATCACAACAGGCTCCTTACATGCTTTCCATGCTTTTGCAAAATCAAGATCTTCTTCATACATATGCTTTAGTTCCTCAAAACCTAATACTTCTACCCTCATCTCTGTCAGCAAATTCTTTCTTCTACTCAATGCATCTACAACTTTGTTTGACTTTCCACTCCCGTGCTTCAATACAAATGTGTAACTTTGTATGAACTCTACCCATATAATATGTCTCTGATTCAACTTTCCTTAACTATTCAGATATTACAAAGCTTGATGATCAGTGTACAACACAAATTCCTTTGGCAATAGGTAATGTCTCCACTTCTTCAAGGCTTGGATTATGGCATAGAACTCTTAATCATAAACTAAATATCTTCTCCTTGCATCATTCAACTTCTCACTGAAATATGCTACTAGTCTCCCTTCTTGACTTGACACTGCTCCAATTTTATTTCCACTAGCATCACAATCCACTTGAAATACTTTGTTAAAATTTGGTAATGCTAACACTGGTTGCTCTGTCACCTTCTATTTCAACAATTCAAAAATCTTTTGTGCTCTGGATGTCCACATGAAATCCCTTCTGTCACCTCATTGTCTTTGTCATAGGTGTGCATACAGTACTAAAATTTTGGATGAACTCCCTTTATAAACTTACTAGTCCATGAAATGATCTTACCTCTCCAATGTTCACAAGTGTTGGCCACTCAACAATTTATCTAACTTTCTCAAGGTCCATATTCAATCATTCCACAGAAATCACAAATCCCAAATAGACCAATTCTTCCTTCATGAAACTACACTTCTTGATGTTTATCAACAATTTCTCTTCTCTCAACCTCTAAAGTACTTGTCTAATATGCCACAAATGTTCCTCCTTTGTCTTACTAAAAATCAAAATATCATTCAAGTATAAAATAACAAACTTACCCAAGAATTTATTCAAAACCTCATTCATCAACCTCATTAAAGTACTCGATGCATTAGTCAATCCAAAAGGCATAACTAACCACTCATACAATCCCTCATCTGTCTTAAATTTAGTCTTCCACTCATCTCCTTCTCTAATCCTAATCTGATGGTATCCACTCTTCAATTCTATCTTTGTGAAATATTTTGCTCCACTCAAATAGTACATGATGTCATCCATCCTTGGCAATGGAAATCTATACTTAACAATAATCTTATTGATTGCTCTAGAGTCTGTACACATCCTCCATTCTCCACCTTTCTTCAGTTCTAGTACTGCAGGTACCACACATGGGCTTAAACTTTCTCTGATCAATCCTTTCCTCAATAGCTCCTATATTTGTCTATTCAGCTTCACATTCTTTGCTGGTGTCATCCGGTGTGCCACTTTGTTAGGTAAACATGCTCCTGGTATAAGGTCCATATGATGACTAATACTCCAGATTGGTGGCAATCCTTTAGGCACATTATCTGATATGATATCTTGGTACTCTGTTAATAATTCAATTATTTCCTCTGGCGGTGGTTCATCTTCTTATGCGGTAGTGGTTTCTGCACTTAGGGTTTCACACTTCTTTGGAATCAAAGCAAAACACATATTCTCATGTCTCAATCCATCCAAAAATTTCCTTCCATCTACTAAACAGATTCTATCATTCCCACATACTTCACTCTTAGGTTTATCTTCCAAAGGTATCAAGATATGTTTCTTCCCATTTGATGTTATAGTATAAGTATTCTTCCTCCCATCATGTATTTCCTTTCTATCATACTACCATGGTCTCCCCAACAATATATGACATACATGCATTGACATAATATCACACAATACCTCATCAACATAAGATCCTATATGAAATTTCACCAAACATTGTTCACTCGCCAATACCTTGTGCTCATCTTGAATCCATGCTATCTTGTAGGGCTTCAAATGTTTCAATCTCTCCATATTCAGCTTCGTCACCATCTCCTATGAAACCAAATTATCAGTACTGCCACTATCAATGATAACCTTACAACATTCTCCTCTTGATTTACATCTTGTCCGGAACAAACATTTCCTTTGTGGTGGTTCCTCAGTTGTCTTTGCTTGAAATAATGCTCTCCTCATGACCAATGACTCTCCTTTCTCTGGATTTCTCATTGAACTAGGTGATCCAATAGGTTCTTCCTCTACATAAGCTGCTCTTGCACTGTTCTCTGTCCTCTTGCTAGTACTTCCTTGATGACATTCAAATGCTCTGTGTCCTTCAGCTCCACACTTGAAACAAGTTCCTTTGAATGTGTTAGAAATGAAAGCAACACTACTTCAATGAAAATCTGATTCAATATAAATTTCTGCAATCTTTAACTGTGTGTTATTAATGGAGATTGTAACACAGAAACAAAACTATGCTTCACATAAATGCAAAATCAAATATATGAACACATAACACAATGTTTAATGTGGAGAAAACCCTTTTGGGTAAAAAACTCCACACAGGAAAGAGGCCCAATGTTTGTATTAGTCTGAAAATGATTTACAATACAACAACACTTCAACTCTCTCCACCAGTCTTCAATTAGACAGCATTCCGGCAGCACCCGAGTACCTATAATCTATATTGAAGCAACTAATACATGGAAAATACTTACAGAAACATTTTCTAAATCATCTTAGGCATTCACCTTCTCTCTCCTAAGATTCTCCAACCTGTAAACATTAATTACCATCTTACAAGCATCTTACACTTGTCTAAAAACAACCATGCAAAATGTTGGGCTCCCAAGACTAAATCTGGCCTCTTATAGCATCTTATGACATGTCATAACCATCATAAATTCCAGCAAAAGAGTATCTTTCCAAGATAGGAAGCTTGGGCTAAATATAGAAAATATACAACTAACATATCCGTCATATGTGTCATAGAATCTCAGAATCTTATGACAACTTGCAGCTATCATAGATTCACTCACCAAACATTATGACAATTGTCATACATGCCAAAAATAGTATATTCCTCAAGGGAGCATGCCTATCCTCATTTACCATGAGTTTTTACATTTGCCAATAGTAAAAGTCACTCTATAACTACTACCGGTAACTCTGAAATTACCACTGTTAATGAGACTACCTCATTCCCTTATGGGTAATTACAAATAACAAATAATAAATGGAATAAAATACAATATTAGAATTTACAAGGTTAATGGCACCTTATTCCAACATTCTCCCACTTGACATTATACATTGTAAATCAACCCATAGGAAAACAAATGAAAAATAATCAGGCACTAGAAACAAGGCCCATGGCCTCTCTACACCATAGGAACTTCTCTATGCTCACAGGCTTGGTCAATGAATCTGCAACATTCTCATGAGTGTCTATCTTCTTTAGCTCAATCTCTCCATTTGCAACCAATTCTCGAACAAAGTGATACTGAACATCAACATGCTTAGTCTGAGCATGATACATGGGATTCTTGGCCAAACAATCACGACCAATCTGAATGATCCTTACCTATACAGAGTCTCCTCAACCAAACTGCATCAACAAAACCCTATATGTCCAAAGATTTATCAGTACTAGAATAAACCAAACAATGGTCAGGAGTACCTGCAAGATATTTAAACAACCTCTTCGCATAGTTCCATTACTGTCTACCAGGGTTAGACATAAATTTGCTCAAAACTCCCACTGCTTGGGCAATATCTGGTCTAGTGCAAACCATTGCATACATCAAACTCCCTACATCACTAGCATATAGCACATTAGACATATCCTCAAGATCATCCTTAGTCTTTGGACACATATCTAATGAAAGCTTAGTACCAATGGGTAAAGGAACTCTAACTGGGTTACAGTCCTGCAAACTAAACCTCTGCACAATAGTATTCACATACTAACTTTGTGACAACCAAAGATTTCTGTTAACTCTATCCCTCATGATCTCCATTCCTAGAATATACATTGTAGCACCAAGATTCTTCATCTCAAATGCACCTGAAAGTTGGGCTTTAAGCTCACTGACCATACCCTTAGTATTGCTGAAAAACATGTCATCAACATACAAAGCAATAACTAATATAGAATCATCAACACAATGAATGTAAACACAATGATCCTCCTCGCTTCTAACAAAACCCAATTTCAAAACAAATGAATCAAACTTTTGATACCACATTCTAGGGGATTGTTTCAGACCATAAAGAGACCTCTTTAACCTGCAAACCCAATGTTCTTTTCCTTTTACCTCAAAACCTGTAGATTGTTGCATATAAATTTCTTTTTTAAGATCTCCATGCAAGAATGTAGTCTTAACATCCATTTGCTCAATATCCCAATCATAAGTTGCATCAATGGATAAGAGAAATCTAATAGAAGTCAATTTAGCAACAGGAGAGAATATCTCATCAAAATCAACTCCCTCTCTCTGGGAGTAGCCCTTTACTACCAGTCTAGCCTTGTACTTCTCCAATGACCCATCTGCTCCAAACTTCTTCTTGAAGACCCACTTACATCCTATGGCCTTTCTTCCTTTGGGCAAACAAACAAGATCCCAGGTGTTACAAGAGTCTAAAGCCATAATCTCCTCCTTCATGGCTAGCTGCCAAGACTCACTATCATATGCAGAAATAGCTTATCTGTAGGATCTAGGTTCATCGTTAGTACTCAATAAAGCATATACATAATGGAAATCTGGTGGGCTATACCTATCAACTGGATTCCGTTGTCTTGTGGATCTTGTCAAGGGTGGAGTAAGAGACTCTACTTGTTTTTCTGCATTATCATCTGCACCAACTTCTTTTGTAACAACATACTCATCTTCATCAGAACTACTTGAATCTTCTTCTTCTTCACCCCCCAATCCATCATTTTGTTCTTCCTGAGGTGCGTCTTGCTGCTCTAAATCAAAGCGCACCTTCTTTACCTTTTCTTCTTTTTATTTTGGCTACTCAGGTTCATAAATAGTTCTAAGTTCCCTAAAAATAACATCTCTAGAAAATATAATCTTGCGGGTTAGTGGATTCCAAAGCTTATAACCTTTGACATTCTCACCATATCTAATGAATGTACACTTTTCAGCTTTTGGATCCAACTTAGATCCTTTTTCCTTTGGCACATGAATAAAAGCCTCACAGCTAAAAACCCTTAAATGTGAAACAAAAGGTTTCTTACCTATCCATAGTTCATAAGGTGTCGAATCAAGAGCCTTACAAGGATATCTATTTATCAAGTAGCAAGCAGTACACACAGCCTCTGCCCAAAAGTATTTATCCAACTGTGCATCACTAAGCATACTTCTGGCCCTTTCCATAATTGTTCAGTTCATCCTTTCTGCAACACCATTCTGTTGTGGTGTATACGGAGTTGTCTTTTGTCTGATTATACCTGCATGCTTGCAAAACTCATCAAATTCCTTAGAGCAATATTCCCCTCCATTGTCAGATCTTAATATTTTTATCTTTAAACCTAATTGGTTCTCTACTAAGACTTTGAATTCCTTAAACTTAGTGAGAACTTCAGATTTATGCTTCATAAAATAAATCCATGTAAATCTGGATACATCTTCAATGAAGGTTACAAAATAACGAGATTTTCTGATAGATTTATTATCCACAGGTCCAAACACATCCGTATGAATAATTTCTAACTTCTCTTTTGCTCTATTACTTCCTGAAGGAAATGATTTTCTATTTTGTTTACCAAACACACAATGCTCACAGAAATCAAAGTGCTCATCAGAATAGGAGAAACCATCCAACAAATTTTTATTCTTAATAGTTTTTAGTAAATTATTACTTGTGTGGCCCAATCTATGGTGCCACAACACACAAGTGTTTTTAGAAGCCTCAAATACATAGGAGGCATTATAAACTGTAGTGGCTTCAAGCTTGAATAGGCTTCTGAATCTCTTCCCCTTCTCTACCACCAAGTTCCCTCTCACTAATCTGCAGTCATGATTGTCAAATGTTTCATGCATTTCCAAATCATTCAACTTCAAAATTGAAATCAGATTTCTAACTAATCCAGGAACATGCAAAACACAAGGGAGGGTTTTAATCCTCCTATCACTGAAACACAACAATACCTTTTGTTTCCTGACAATCAGATATGTAGAGTTGTCACCAAGGTAGATATTACCTCCATCATATTCTTCATATGCGGAGAACTATTCCTTATGCAGAGTCATATGAAATGAGCATCCTGAGTCAATCAACCAGTGATCATTAGAAACAAGATTACATGCAGAAAGTAAAAATTCTTCACCTGCATTCGAGGACTTATCCGAAGCACTCTCCCACTATTTCTTGGGGTTTCTACACTCTTTCTTCACATGTCCCCTTTTACCGTAATTTCAATAGTTAACTCTATTCTTTTAACTAGGAGTCTTAAACCGGCCCCTGGACTTGTCCTTAGCCCCTTTCTGATCTCCTTTAGGTCCCCTTTCCTTAGACCTTCTCCTGACACTGAGAGCATCCACTGAACTATCTGAACTCTTCTTCCTCAATTCCTGTGACAGTAGTACTGAAACAAGAGCATCCAACTTCGGATCCGCAAAGTTAGCAGTGATAGTGAGGATAACATTCTCCCAAGACTCAAGTAAATAAAAAAGAAGTAAGATACATTTATCTTCCTCACTAACATCAACATCTACTGAATCAAGCTGCCTCACTACCAAATTAAAAGAATTTAAATGCTCTGCAACTGATTCACCTTCTCGCATTTTCATGGAAAATAATTTTCTTTTTAAATAAAGTTTATTTAGAATACTCTTGGCTTGATAGATCTCACCCAACCATTTCCAAAACATGTATGCAGTCTCTTCCTTTGCGACATTCAACAAGACAGAGTCTGAAAGACACAACCAGATGGTTCCTCGTGCCTTCTTATCTAGTCTATTCCACTCATCTTGAGAGACATCATCAGGTTTATTCTCTTTTTGGACAGCCAACCATTGGTTTCTTTCTTCCAACAAATCTTCCATTTTCAACTTCCACAACTCATACCCCGTTCCATTGAACTTCTCAATGTCCAATCGAGAGGTTGATGCAATGGTGGATGCAGCCATAATAACAACACAAGATCTGCAAAACAAACACAACCAAATCTTCCACTGCAGCTACAACTTCCACACTACCACCCAAGAGTCAAAGCTAGCTAGGCTCTGCTACCAAATGTTAGAAATGAATGCGACACTACAATGGAAATTTGATTTAATATAAATTTCTGCAATCTTTAATTGTGTGTTATTAATGGAGATTGTAACACAGAAACAAAACTATGCTTCACAAAAATGCAAAATCATAAATATGAACACATAACACAATGTTTAATGTAGAGAAAACCCTTTTGAGTAAAAAACTCCACACAGGAAGGAGGCTCAATGTTTGTATTAGTCTGAAAATAATTTACAATACAACAACACTTCAACTCTCTCTACCCGAGTGCCTATAATCTGTATTGTAGCAACTAATACATGGAAAATACTTATAGAAACATTTTCTAACTCATCTTAGGCATTTGCCTTCTCTCTCCTAAGATTCTCCAACCCGTAAACATTAATTACCATCTTACAAGCATCTTACACTTGTCCAAAAATAGCCATGCAAAAGGTTGGGTTCCCAAGACTAAATCTGGCGTCTTACAACATCTTATGACACATCATAACTGTCATAGATTCTAGCAAAAGAGTATCTTTCCAAGATAGGAAGCTTGAGCTAAATATAGCAAATATACAATTAACATATACATTATATGTGTCATAGAATCTCAGAATCTTATGACAACTTGTAGCTGTAATAGATTCACTCACCAAACATTATGATAGTTGTCATACATGCCAAAAATAGTATATTCCTCAAGGGAGCACGCCTATCCTCATTTACCATGAGTTTTTACATTTTCCAATAGTAAAAGTCACTCTGTAACTACCGCCGGTAACTCCGAAATTACAACTGTCAATGAGACTACCTCATTCCCTTATGGGTAATTACAAATAACAAATAATAAATGGAATAAAATACAATATTAGAATTTACAAGGTTAATGGCACTTTATTCCAATATTCTCCCACTTGACATTATACTTTGTAAATCAACCCATAGGAAAACAAATGAAAAATAATCAGGCACTAGAAACAAGGCCCATGGCCTCTCTGCACCATACAAACTTCTCTGTGCTCACAGGCTTGGTCAATGAATCTGCAACATTCTCCTAAGTGTCTATCTTCTTTAGCTCAATCTCTCCATTTGCAACCAATCCTTCAACAAAGTGATACTAAACATCAACATGCTTAGTCTAAGTATGATACATGGGATTCTTGGCCAAACAGATAGCACTCTGGCTATCACAACTAATCTGAATGATCATACAATCAAAACCAATACCTGTACACAGTCTCCTCAACCAAACTGCATCAACAGAACCCTGTATGTCCAAAGATTTATCAACACTATCAGTATTAGAATAAACCAAACAATGGTCAGGAGTACTTGCAAGATATTTAAACACCCTCTTCGCATAGTTCCAATGTTGTCTACCAGAGTTAGACATAAATCTACTCAAAACTCCCACTGCTTGGGCAATATCTGGTCTAGTGCAAACCATTGCATACATCAAACTCTCTACAACACTAGCATATAGCACATTAGACATATCCTCAAGATCATCCTCAATCTATGGACACATATCTAATGAAAGCTTATTACCAATGGGTAAAGGAACTCTAACTGGGTTACCGTCCTGCAAACTAAACCTCTGCACAATAGTATTCACATACTTACTTTGTGAAAACCAATGCTTTCTATTAACTCTGTCCCTCCTGATCTCTATTCCCAGAATATACCTTGCAGCACCAAGATCCTTCATCTCAAATACACCTAAAAGTTGGGCTTTAAGCTCACTGACCATACCCTTAGTATTGCTGAAAAACATGTCATCAACATATAAAGCAATAACCAGTATAGAATCATCAACACAATGAATGTAAACACAATGATCCTCCTCACTTCTAACAAAACCCAATTTCAAAACAAATGAATCAAACTTTTGATACCACATTCTAGGGGATTGTTTCAGACCATAAAGAGACCTCTTTAACCTACAAACCCAATGTTCTTTTCCTTTTACCTCAAAACCTGTAGGCTGTTGCATATAAATTTCTTCTTCAAGATCTCCATGCAAGAATGCAGTCTTAAGATCCATTTGCTCAATCTCCCAATCATAAGCTGTAGCAATGGATAAGAGAAATCTAATAGAAGTCAATTTAGCAACATGAGAGAATATCTCACCAAAATTAACTCCCTCTCTCTAGGAGTAGCCCTTGGCTACCAGTCTATCCTTGTACTTCTCCAATGACCTGTCTGCTCCAAACTTCTTCTTGAAGACCCACTTAAATCCTATGGCCTTTCTTCCTTTGGGCAAATGAACAAGATCCCAGGTGATACAAAAGTCTAAAGCCATCATCTACTCCTGCATGGCTAGTTGTCAAGACGCACTATCATCTGCGGAAATAGCTTCCCCATAGGATTTAGGTTCATCATTAGTACTCAATAAAGCATATACACAACAGAAATCTAGTGGGCTACACCTGTCAACTAGATTCCGTTGTCTTTTGGATCTTGTCAAGGGTGGAGTAAGAGACTCTACTTGTTCTTCTGCATGATCATCTGCACCAACTTCTTCTATAACAATAGACTCATCTTCATCAGAACTACTTGAATCTTCTTCTTCACCCCCAATCCATCATTCTATTCTTCCTGAGGTGCATCTTGCTGCTCTAAATCAAAGTGCACCTTGTTTACCTTTTCTTCTTTTTCTTTTGGTTGCTCAGGTTTAGAAATAGCTCTAAGTTCCCTAAAAATAACATCTCTAGAAAAGATAATCTTGTGGGTTAGTGGATTCCAAAGCTTATAACCTTTGACATTGTCACCATATCCAATGAATGTACACTTTTCAACTTTTGGATCCAACTTAGCTCGCTTTTCCTTTGGCACATGAACAAAAGTCTCAAAGCCAAAAAAACTTAAATGTGAAACAGAAGGTTTCTTACCTATCCACACTTCATAAGGTGTCGAATCAAGAGCCTTACAAGGAGATCTATTTATCAAGTAGCAAGCAGTACACACAGCCTCTTCCCAAAATCATTTATCCAACCGTGCATCACTAAGCATACTTCTAGCCCTTTCCATAATTGTTTGGTTCATCCTTTCTGCAACACCATTCTGATGTGGTGTATACGGAGTTGTCTTTTGTCTGATTATACCTGCATGCTTGCAAAACTCATCAAATTCCTTAGAGCAATATTCCCCTCCATTGTCAGATCTTAATATTTTTATCTTTAAACCTGATTGGTTCTCTACTAAGTCTTTGAATTCCTTAAACGTACTGAAAACTTCATATTTATGCTTCATAAAATAAATCCATGTAAATCTGGATACATCATCAATGAAGGTTACAAAATTACGAGATTTTCTGATAGATTCATTATCCACAGGTCTAAACATATCCGTATGAATAATTTCTAACTTCTCTTTTGCTCTATTGCTTCCTGAAGGAAATGATTTTTTGTTTTGTTTACCAAACACACAATGCTCATAGAAATCAAAGTGCTCATCAGAATAGGAGAAACCATCCAAAAAAAAATATTCTTAATAGTTTTTAGTACATTATTGGTTGTGTGGCCCAATCTATGATGCTACAACATACAAGTGTTTTTAGAAGCCTCAGATACATAGGAGGCATTATAAACTGTAGTGGCTTCAAGCTTGAACAGGCTTCTGAATCTCTTCCCCTTTGCTACCACCAAGTTCCCTCTCACTAATCTGCAGCCATGCTTGTCAAATGTCACATGCATTCCCAAATCATTCAACTTCGCTGAAATCAGATTTCTAGCTAATCCAGGAACATGCAAAACACCAGGGAGGGTTTTAATCCTCCCATCACTGAAACACAACAATACCTTTCCTTTCCCGACAATCAGATATGTAGAGTTGTCACCAAGGTAGATATTACCTCCATCATATTCTTCATATGAGGAAAACCATTCCTTATGCGGAGTCATATGAAATGACCATCCTAAGTCAATCAACCAGTGATCATTAGAAACAAGAATACATACAAAAAGTAAAAAACTTCTTCACCTGCATTCAAGGACTTATCTGAAGCACTCTCCCACTATTTCTTGGGGTTTCTGCACTCCTTCACATGTCCCCTTTCACCGTAGTTCCAACACTTAACTCTGTTCTTTTTACCAGGAGTCTTAGATTGGCCCTTGGACTTGTCCTTAGCCCCTTTCTGATCTCCTTTAGGTACCCTTTCCTTAAACCTCCCCCTGACACTGAGAGTATCCCCTGAACTATCCAAACTCTTCTTCCTTAATTCCTATGATAGTAGAACTGAAACAAGAGCATCCAACTTCGGATCTGCAAGGTTAGTAGTGATAGCAAGGATAACATTCTCCCAAAACTTAGGTGAAGAACAAAGAAGTAAGATACATTTGTCTTCCTCACTAACCTCAACATCTACTGAATCAAGCTGACTCACTAAAAAATTAAAAGAATTTAGATGCTCTGCAACTGATTCACCTTCTCGCATTTTCATGGAAAATAATTTTCTTTTTAAATAAATTTTATTTACCATACTCTTGGCTTCATAGATCTCACCCAACCATTTCCACAACTTGTATGCAGTCTCTTCCTTTGTGATATTCAATAGGACAGAGTCTAAAAGACACAATCGGATGGTTCCCCGTGCCTTCTTATCCAGTCTATCCCACTCATCTTGAGAGAGATCATCAGGTTTCTTCTCTTTTTAGACGGCCAACCATTGGTTTCTTTCTTCCAACAAATCTTCCATTTTTAGCTTCCACAACTCATACCCCATTCCGTTGAACTTCTCAATGTCCAATCGAGAGGTTGATGCAACGGTGGATGCAACCATAATAACAATAAAGATCTGCAAAACAAACACAACCAAATCTCCCACTGCAGCTACAACTTCCACACTACCACCCAAGAGTCAAAGCTGGCCAAGCTCTGATACCAAATGTTAGAAATGAAAGCAACACTACTTCAATGGAAATCTAATTCAATATAAATTTTTGCAATCTTTAACTATGTGTTATTAATGGAGATTGTAACACAGAAACAAAACTATGCTTCACAGAAATGCAAAATCAGAAATATGAACACATAATACAATGTTTAACGTGGAGAAAGCCCTTTCGGGTAAAAAACTCCACACAGGAAAGAGGCCCAATGTTTGTATTAGTCTGAAAATGAATTACAATACAACAACACTTCAACTCTCTCCCCCAGTCTTCAATCTGATAGCATTCCGGCAGCACCCGAGTACCTATAATCTGTATTGCAGCAACTAATACATGGAAAATACTTACAGAAACATTTTCTAACTCATCTTAGGCATTCACCTTCTCTCTCCTAAGATTCTCCAACCCATAAACATTAATTACCATCTTACAAGCATCTTATACTTGTCCAAAAACAACCATGCAAAAGGTTGGGCTCCCAAGACTAAATTTGGCCTCTTACAACATCTTATGATGCGTCATAACCGTCATAGATTCCAGCAAAAGAGTATCTTTCCAAGGTAGGAAGCTTGGGCTAAATATAGCAAATATACAACTAACATATCTGTCATAGAATCTCAGAATCTTATGACAACTTGCAGTTGTCATAGATTCACTCACCAAACATTATGATAGTTGTCATACATGCCAAAAATAGTATATTCCTCAAGGGAGCATGCCTATCCTCATTTACCATGAGTTTGTACATTTGCCAATAGTAAAAGTCACTCCGTAACTGCCACCAGTAACTCTAAAATTACAACTGTCAATGAGACTACCTCATTCCCTTATGGATAATTACAAATGACAAATAATAAATGGAATAAAATACAATATTGGAATTTACAAGGTTAATGGCACCTTATTCCAATAGAATGAACTTTTATCAAACCCTCTTTCATCTCTCGTGTATCGTTCATTGCGGTAAGAATCATGATTCCCTCTATTGTTGAGGTAGAAACCCTTATCATTCCTCCGATATGAATTGTTATCTCTGTCTTCCTTCTTGTTTGGGCTACTTTCCTTGTTTTTCTCTACATAAGGTCTTTCTCCTCCAGAATATGTTCTACCTCTTTAAAATTTACCTCCTTTACCTCTTTACCTTTGCTCATGCCTTTTATTCAACTTGTCTTGAACTTTCAGGGCAAACTGATATGCTTCCTCTTCTGTTGTCATCTTCACCAAACCTAGTTCTTCTTGAATATTCATCCTTAATCCATTTATGTATCTTGCCACTTTCTCCTTTCTTGCTTCTCTATGTCTAGTCCTTATGATCATCTTGTGAAACTCTTTAGTATACTTCTTCACAAATTTCTCCTTTTGTCTTAGGTTTTGTAATCTCTTTAACAATTCCAACTCATAGTGAGCAGGTATGAACTGATTCTTCAACTTTGTCATCATTCTATCCCATTTTATGATCTTCTCTTTTCCTCTCCTATTCCTATCCAATTGAACTTCTTTCCACAAAATAGTAGCATGTCCTTTCAACTTAGTTTTTGCAATTCTCACTCTTCAGATCTTCAATTTCTTCATATTCAAAGTATTCCTCCAAGTCATTTATCTAGTCAATCAATTCCTCAGGGTTTAAATTTATGTTATAGTTTGATACTTCCATTCTAGGTCTCTTACCCATCTTAGAAATAGCATTCAACATCTTTACCTAATCGGATTCTTCTTCTTCTAGAGCTTCTTCATTTTGGTTAGCAGCTTGAAATTCATCATCATCACTTTCATCTTCATGTCTAGGGTTTAGTCCTCTTCTTCTATCTCCTTCTACGGCACCCAATCTAACTTTCATTGTCTTCATCATCTCTATCATCTCTTCCATTCTTCCAACAATAGTGGCCATAGCAGGCATCCTCCTTGGCAGCATCTCTCCCTAGGATTTGGTGCAACTGACTCAATTCAGCAATCTGACTACAAGGTAGCAATTGCCTCACAATCGATGCTCTGTTGACAAACACAAGTAGACTGCCTCAGATTAGTGATCTTCTCACCACAAGATCTTTCGAAATGCCTTCACTTCCAAAGGATTCACAACTTCGCTCTGGTCATGGATGGAGGGTCCTAAGAAGGGATTATCCAACCATGCAACTAGAGTAAACACAATTGAAACAACACAATAAAAGAATGCAATGGAAGATTAAAATGCTCAATATATTAGATAATCAACAATGCTTATTTGCCAGAAACATACGGGCTACAATAGAAGGGCTCACAGGCCTACTTTCCAGGCAACAATAGAAATGAAAGCTATGGAATTGAAGTGCCTTATGAAAAGAATTTAATTATCTATCTTATCCTATTCACTCACTACCTACCTAATGTAGATAAGAGATCTATATATATCATCTTCAAGCTCATAGAATCCTTCGCATCGGCCTTAAGAGGTTTCAAACTCCAATGAATGATGAAATGTGTAGAGAACATATAGGTCAGCCTACAACACATGGTAATGCTCCGCAAATGAATGAAACATGGTGTGGACCTTAAGGAGGTCTATATGGTCCTTATTTGCCTTGTATGATGTTCCATTAGGCTCCGAAAGTCATGGAAGGGCTCTACAAACCTTCTGTTCTCAACTAACTACATAAATGCTCTGCTCTGTGAAAGTTGATCTTTTGATAGCGATAACTTTCTGTAGACAAATCCAAATCTCTTGAAATCTTAGTATGATGTAGCTGACATGGCATAGAAGCTAATTCCTGCTCTGTGAGCTTTGAAATGAAGATGCGGTAAAATGCGGTAGGAAATTCTGAACTGCAATTGAAATGAAAAGAATGCAAATGTTTTTGGTTGATGCAAGATTGCTCTTGAACCTTGGATGCTCCTACATCAGAAAGACTTAGGAGCTACTAAATACACTCTTGGAATGGAGATATGTAGGGATATGAGTAAAAGGAAACTATGGATAAACTAGAGGAGGTATCTTGAGACGATCTTGCAGATGTTTGGGATGTAGAATAATGAATCAATAAGTTTGCCCCTGCTTGTTGGTACAAAGTTGAGTATGGAATATTGTCCTAAATTTGTGAAGGATTTGGAGTGCATGAGAAAGGTTCCTTATGCAAGTGTGGTAGGAAGTCTCATGTATTTGATGGTCTACACAACACCACACCTTTCCCAAGCAATGGGGTTTCTGGGTGAGTTCATGGTACAACTAGGTAAGAAACATTGGACACATGTAAAAAGGGTGTTTAGGTACTTGAAGGGAACTTTGACTTATTTCTTAGTTTATCATGGTACTAATGATATGGGCAAGATGTTGAGTGTACAAGGAATTATTGATTCAAATTGGGATGGAGATCTGGACAATTAGAGGTCTACAAGTAGATGTGTGTTTAGTCTATTTCAAGGAGGAGCAAGTTGGATGATCAAGAGGTGCCGTATCAACTACTGAATCAAAATATATGGCTACAACACATGCTTGTAAGGAGGTAGTATTGTTAAAGAGGTTAAGTAATAATATTGGTTTTAAGAGTTAGATAGTGTTGAAGTGTGATTCATAGAGTGCAATTTATTTGTCTAGGAATTTGGTTTAAAATGATAGAACAAAACATATTGATGTGCAATATCATTTTGTGAGGGAGATGGCAGAGAATATGAAGGTCCGGACAGAGAAAATTGACACTTAGGTAAACACTCTAGATTCTTTGACAAAACCTATAAGTATAACAAAATTCATGTTGTGTAGACATGATATGGGGCTATGCCTTTGTTGAATATGAGGTTAACTTCTTGGGTTGATATATTGCACACTCTCTTGTGGTAAATATCAAGTGGAAGAATGCTAGGACTTAGGTGATATTCACCTAGGAGAGTCCTAGTAGGAAAAGTTTATTTACAGTCTTCATTATGGTGAGATACAATGAGTGTTCAAACATTGTAGTATAGTAGCCATATTGATTTACATATTTTAATGATGTTGTAGGTTTTGTGGTTCATCATATGTGTTGGTTCACATGTGGTGGTGCTATGAGTCAACTGCAAATCATCTAGATGAAGAACTCACAATCGCAAGTGAAAAACTGGTAGTGATGGCTATAATGGAAACATACTTGTACCAATAGTGTAATGGATGTAACTATTGTTTCATAGTGTGCGGAAATGATAAAGTTTACAAAGTGATTATGCATGAGACATCATATTTGGTGGTAAGTGCGATAGGCTAACATACCATGTACATGTATGGAATATGGTTGCATGACTCTTGGTATTCTACAAGTTAGTTATATGGTTGGGTAGTTGGTATTCCATGAATATGTCTATATATAACAATTTGTATAAATGTGCCAAGGTTACTACAGGTTATGAATTGACTATATAGACATCGAAGACATTCATGTACATTGCTGGTGTCTAAACATTTGAGTGATTGTAGAAGAAGGGTATGTTATAGATTCAGACTCTGTAAAAGGTTGTTCAAAGGCCTTGATGTATTGAATCAGTGTTAATTCTAAATAATATAATTGTGAACATCTTTTCATGGTGGATTTTCTCCTACAAGGGTTTCTCAAGTAAAATCTTTGTCTTATGTATGCTATTCCATTACTTTCATACATATTGATGTTTAGATTTGATACATGTTGTTGACTATTAACTAAACACATAATCTTAAGAATTCACTTTTTCAATCTACCGGTCCTCTGCAACATGGGTGCAAATCCCTAACACAACTAAATCCTACACATCAACAACCACATAAAAGTAAGGATTTACTTTCCACTGTTTGAATTGGTCATCATAATTACTATATTTAAACACAAATCAAAACCTAATTTAATGCCAACAATATAATAAACATATTTATGGCTATCATAAATCCATTTTGTGATTTCAACACATAAGAGATGCATTAAAGATC
This sequence comes from Cunninghamia lanceolata, assembly GCA_027924645.1. Taxonomy (NCBI): domain Eukaryota; kingdom Viridiplantae; phylum Streptophyta; class Pinopsida; order Cupressales; family Cupressaceae; genus Cunninghamia; species Cunninghamia lanceolata. The sequence continues at coordinate 6,363,482 of BSBN01001560.1, forward strand.
TATATAAAAGCAAAAGCATTTTGTAGGCCAAAAATAACCTTGCTATTACAAGTTATAGTAAAGATAAAAAGCATAGAGTTACAATGAACATGCAATTCTAATTTCAAGAATCTTACATTTTTGCATTCAATTTTTTAAAAGAAATGATATATTATATGTTTTCTCTTTCTTAAATAAATAATAAAACATATTCATCAATATAACAATTCAATAATAATTAGAAAACCAAACAAAATTTTAAGTGACCAAAAACAACTCAAATTGTGAAAGTTTTTTAAAAAATCTAAAAAATAACCCATCAACCAAACAAAAATGCTCAAAGTGATGTAAAACTACAGTATAAAGGTACAGAGTATACACTTTTACATAACTATAGTGGCTTTTGATGCTTATATGTGTGAGTAGTTTTTGAATCATTTTCTTAGGGAGTCAATTTTCTCACTTGTTGAAACCACTCTACTTAAATATCATCCATTTCAATGGTCAAACAGTCAATAGCAATTTTACACCTCATCTACAACAAATAATCGTAAATATTTGTCCTACTTTGGCCAAAACTGACCTTTGACTATTGAAATGGATGATGTTTAAAAATAACCATTGAAACGGCCTCTTGGACTCCTACTCCTAGCTCTTTTTCTCTTCTATAGATTGGGAATGTGAGGTGGGCTGGTCAGAAGATTAGTGATGTTTGTGATGTCGTCGTAAGGGAAAAAGTTTTTATTCCACGCTTCTTGTTCTTGTTCTTGCCAAAGAAGATCTAGTTTCTTTAATAACTAGTTTTGGAGCTCCTATTTAAAATTTGTGATGGTTTAGCTTGGGAAACAGCTAGTTTGGTTTTCGTTGGTGTAAAGAAGAGAGTTAAAAGTTTTGTTTCCATTACGAGATTTGAGGCCTTCATTACGTTGCTCTCTCCTGAGTGTCTGACACAGAAATTCAGACGGTCTGTTCTGTATTACCAGATTTCTTGCCCTTCATTACAAGATTTCTTCGGTAGGTGTGTGAGAGTAATAATTTTATTTTTATTCGTGTGGCAAATGGTTGTTAATTGATATGCCTATGTCAACATTTTAAATTATAATTCTGACTTTCTTTTGTTCGTTTTTTCAAACCAGAAAAGAGGGAAGCTTATAACAATGACAATGACGGATTTAAGGTTTAATGCTCACTATTTATCGGCCATTAAGCATTTGGAAGCCCAGAATGCAGAGCTAAGAGCAAATCTTGAAGATGCCAGAAAGCAAAATGAAGACATCAGGGCAACCGTAACAGCACTAAAAGATCAGCTCTCAATATTTGACAGTTTGATTTTGTATCCAACTTACGAAAAGTTATTGGAGAATTATCCAGAGTCTCAGAAAGAAATGGTGGAGTTATCAATGAAGGCCAATTTTTTCAAGAGCAGCTATGAAATACGGGAGAAAACTTGGGCATACATGGTAGAGAGATGGTCAAAGAGGTCTGGCAATGATGAATAAATTATAATCCTCTGTTTTCTTGCTTTTAGATTTATATACAAAATCATGGAATCCTGTCACATCAATTCAATGGGTATTACCGGAAAACTGGTCTACATCAAGCTTGGTTACATGCAAATCTTCTTGGAAGATATTATACAAACCATGATATTGAATTTTTACATTTCAGAATGATCAAAGTCGTCTGGAAATCCATGTACAAGATCAATACTAGATCTTCACATTTTATTTCCTATTTGGAGCTCCTCATTTTTATATGTGCATCTGCAAGCTGTGATAATGTGATGTAAAGTTAATTCTGTAGAGTGCATAATTTTAAGAAAGCTCAGCAATTTGGTTTCCGTGAACTGCTTTTTGAAAAAGTCACTTAGAGATAAAATTTGAAATGGCTCTTGCTCTGCTTAGCTGCTTGTGTTATTAATAAATAAATAAATTCTGTTCTGGAAGGACTGTATTGAGTTCTTTATAAAAGTCTGTTAGTATGGAGTATAAAATCGAGTCTGTCTGATGTATATGAGTTTATACCAACAAGAAAGAATTTATGTGTGCCATGCTTGAGTGGTAAATGCATGTCCGGCTCTGCAGTGATTTCAATGGAGGTGGTGGAGGATTTGAAAAGATTTTGCAAAAGCTATAGTGTGTGATTTACTTTTTGGAGGACAGTCGTGAATTCCATTTATTGGGTATAGGAAATTAATAGGGTTATCAATGGTGGTATGGTTTTGTTTTTGTCAATTGCTCCTATATGTTGTTCATGGTATTGTTTATGCTTGTGCAATTATATGTGCTTGGTGCTCAATTCTACAATTCATTGAGAGGCGGGAGGAAAAGGTTATCCATTTCCTAAACCAGCTACTGGGTTTCCTGTCATTTTAGGTAGGACTCTTTACATTTCTCCTACTTTTCTTTGTTTGTATTTTTGATGGTGTATAAAGCTTGATAATTTTGAATTTCTTGTTTATCAGTATCTTGTTTGCATCTATGATATTCTTGTATAGAGAGAACTATAGTGAAAGAAGATGCAAAGCTTATTGTCTTTTTGTTTGTGAATACTTCATACCAAATGAATCTGATGCATGCACTATCAACAACTAGCCATGAGACTTTTTTCCATGCTTCGCAAATGGTTTGTCACATTACCACTCTTACTACACTATTGTTTTTTTTTTAAGTTACAAATTACACAAGAAATAATAGTTGTAAAGAGATTAATTAATGGAGTGGGGATGCATATACCATCTGAATAATGAATAACTAATTTATTTACATGTTGATAAGTGTTGTAGATGTGTTATAAGTGTTTTAGATGTGTCAAAAGTCTTTAGTGAGTTGTCCGTCAACATCAACTAGTTGTCAAGTTGAGATACACATTTGTAGGGAGTTGTTGAGCTTCTCTAAAGCTATAAAATTGTAATCTTCATTTGATTGAATAGAATAAGATGTGCAACGGTTTTATTTTTTGTCAAGGTATCAAAGTTGATTTAGGTGTGACTCCACCATTGGAGTGCCCAAGAATATGAGAGTTGATTCTTGTAAAAAATGAGGAGCTGAGGTGAATTGGAAATTTGTGTTAGGTAAATATGATTTGCGGATTGGAGGTGGTGGTGAAGGAGATCATCCAAAATGGCCTAGGATTCATGAGTTGCATTTCATTTAAGAGTGAGGATGAGCATGAGTTATACCAAATCTCCCCCGTTTCCATTTCATGCTCTTTTTATTCGTGGGTTTGCCTTTATTGTCAAGGACCTTAAATACATTGATACACATGAGTGGTTCAAAGTTGATGGTCCAATTGTTGTTGGAATAAGTGATCATGCTCAAGATCATCTAGGAGATGTTGTGTTTGTTGAGCTACTCGATGTGGAGGCATTGTTTCAGAGAGGGGCACTCTTGGTGCTGTAGAAAGTGTCAAAGCGACTGGTGATGTATTCTCACCCATTTATTTTAGTAGAAGGAGCAACATTGCCTCTTTGTGCAATAGAAGGTATAGTGTGAGAAGAGTGGAAAAATGGAATGGTAAAGATTTATTTTGTTGCTACAAAGAAATAATATGAAAAGTTGAAGTTGTTGAGTGACATTGCATTTGCTAATATGATAGATATATTGGGACCACTAAAGCACATTTAAAAAGGGTCGTTAGATTAAATATGGGTTCCTCAACATGCCTCCATTTATGGTGTTGGAGGAGGAGAGGTGCTTGAGATTTCAAAAGGAGAAGTGGTGTGATCATGTGATAGGTTAGAGAGGATGTTGGTTGGAGATATTTTAAGTTTTTCATTAAGGGACAGTGTTAGAAAAATGAATAACTAATTTATTCACATGTTGAATAAGTGTTGTAGATGTGTCAAGTCTTTAGTGAATTGTCAATCAACTCTAGTTAGTTGTCAAGTTAAGATCCACATTTGTAGGGAGTTGTTGAGCTTCCCTAAAGCTATAAACTTGTAATCTTTGTTTGATTGAATAAAAATAAGATGTGCAACAATTATATTTTCTATCAAATACTTGGCAAATTTTTGTCAAAAGAGGGAAAACCTCTTTAATGACGATCATGAATGTTGCCATGAATCATCCATTCTTCCTAAAAAAATCCCAACACAAATTCACCATTGTGGCAGTGGACACATCATATAGAAAACTATATAGAATAGTTGTGTTGCTCATACAACTAGGCCAGATATTAGATGTCCTCCTTACCACTCCCAAACTTTTCGAGACTATGATATAACACATATAATTAGTAGCTAGGTAGAAAAAAAGGGAAAAAGAGCAATAGGGTAGGTAGGTTTTAGGTTAAGACACTCCACTATTGATCATTGCATCACCCTTATGCCCCTAAGGGGAAGAAGCTTTTTGTTGATTTGTTGATTTTAAAAAAGATTTTGACACAGTGTTTACGGATAAACTTTGGAACATGATAGAAGAACTTGGAATCCCAAATGAATATAGAGCACCACTTCATAGGCTTTACGAGAAAGTCAAGGCTAAAATCAAAACAAGACACAGAATGCTAGAATGTTTTGGAAGTGACGTTGGCATCAAACAAGGCTTCCCTCTATCCCCCAATTTGTTTGGATTATACATTGATAAACTTGAAGAGTGGTTAAATAATGCTATTGGAGGGGGCATCCAACTTGTTGGTTACATGGTGAAGTTACTTTTATATGTTGACAATCTTATGCTAATTACAAAATAACTCATGGTTTGAGAGAGCATCTAAGGGCCTTAGACCTCTTCTACTAGAAGGTCGGGATGCAAGTGAAAACTAGCAAAACCAAAGTCACGATTTTTTTGTTATGAAGAAAAAAGAAGCAAGTTTGCTTTCTTTTCAAAGGAAACTTGCTAAAAATAGTGGAAGAATATAATTACCTTGGGATTGGTATCCACAACAGTCTTAGTTGGGATACTTGTAGGGAAAAAAGGATATAGGGGGGATGGAAAACTTTATACTTACTACAAAATAAATGCAAGAATGTTGAAATATGGGACCGAAAGACCAAGAAAATCTTTTTGGTTTGCTTGTCATGTTGGTAGTCCTTTATGGTTGTGAAGTATGGGGGAGTAGTATGTCAAAACACAAATAGAAACAATTGAAAAGAATTCAAAGGCATTTAATCATAAGTAGCCTCAAAAACAAAATTGTAGTTCCATATGAGATTCTTTTGGTAGACTAGGTACTTTCCCACTAGAGGCATTGACAATAACTTGGACGTTAAGTTATCTAAAAAGGTTCAAAATATGGATAATCACCACTAACCTAGAATGGTTGTAGGGGCGGAGCTAAGTTGAAGGAAGAAAGCGTGGATGAAACAAAACAACAAATGGATGAGTAAATAGGACATTAAATTGCAAGATTGTCTAAACACCAATGAGGAAATGAAAAAATATGTGATGGAAAAATTCAAGACTACCCTGTGGACAAAGCAAATTGGTCGAAAGAAAGTGTACTATGCCAAAGAGTTTAACCTCACATGGGAGCATATTGAAAAAACATACATGAGAGCTACAATTAATGGGAAAGTGAAGTTGTTAATTGCCTAGTTGAGGGCTGAATAACATCATTTTATGTGTGAGGCTAGTAGATGGACTATACCAAAGGAAGAATGGTGAACAAGAACTTGCCTATTTTGTTATAAGCGGGTAATGGAGATAGAATGACACTTCATCATAGAGTGCACAACTTACATTGATCTCTGCATCTAATATGAAAGCAACCTAAAAGTCAACAACCTAACTGTCTTATTTGAGGAAGCAAGGCTTAGCAAAACCACAATTTTTTTTTATCAAGATCCATAGTAGAAGATTTGACATCAAAAGAAGAGGAAATATCTTAGGACTACGACTCTTGATCCTTTAAAATGCGTGGTCTCGTGAAAATCATTAAAATATTTCTTTCATTCATTCTCCCTTTTTGGTTTGATAAGGTGCTTTGGCATGAAGGTTTGAAGCCATAAATGTTTGAGCGATGATGTATTATATTCTCTATGTTTAAGGATAGGCGTTTAGAGATAAACTTTTCTATTTACATGCTTGACAGGTTGGAGTTTGAAGGCTTCTAATGTAAAATTGTTTTGCTTAGGAGGTTTATTTACGAGGATTTACTACTTCCTGCCCCTCCGACTGTTGCTTATTTGTTTGGGTAAATGTTAGGTTTTGCCCCACAATAAATTGTACAGTTCCAGCTTTGATGAATTTAATCACAATATATATGAATGACATTGTTGTTGAGCTTGGTTTATGCTATTTCTTCATAATACTGTAAGTTCTAATTGTTGGAACTCGTAATTTTACATTGGACGGTGAATGCCAAATAGTTGTTACTTTTGCTCTAGGCATTGGGCATCTGCTTCACTTTTATTATGTCTATATTGTTTTTTTATCATGATCAAGGCAGACGTTAAAATTTGGGATATCCTTCAATTTATTTTTGTATTTACCTTGGTTAAATTTTGGGATTTCATTTTCTATTTACTTTGTGCTTTCTTCGGTTACATTTTAGTGCAAGAGTAGGTGTGTAAGAGTAATAATTTTTTTTGGTTTATGTGGTAAATGGTTGTTAATTGAAATGCCTATGTGTAGAGAGATGGTCAAAGAGGTCTGGCAATGATGAATAATCCTCCGTTTTCTTGCTTTTAGATTTACATACAAAATCATGGAATCCTGTCTCTTCAATTCAATGGGCATTACCGGAAAAACTGGTCTACATCAAGCTTGGTTGCATGCAAATCTTCTTGGAAGATATTTTACAAACCATGATATTGAATTTTAAAATTTCAGAATGATCAGAGTCGTCTGGAAATCCATGTACAAACTCAATATTAGATCTTCAAAATTTTATATGTGCATTGCAAGCAATGATAATGTGAGATCTCTTTCACTCACATTTATGCCTAATAATATGCTCTAAATTCCCTTTACAATCTGCTCTTCAATCTGCACTTATTCCTCTTTCTGCCATAAACTCTTACAAATCTCCTTTTTACTCTTCATTGCTCTTCAATCTGCACTTATTCCTCTCTCTGCCATAAACTCTTACAAATCTTCTTTTTACTCTTCACACATGGGCTGCATATATATTTTAGAATAAGTCTGAAATACTCTTCATAGAATTCTGCCCTAAATCTGCTCTATATCATATTCATACACATTTCTCTCCAGAACATTTCCACAACACATCACAAATGCCTTTTTATATCTTCTTGTAGGGCAGCGATCCATGAATGGATGCAACCTTTTGCTAATAAGACAACCCTTGTTTAAACATACAACTCCTCATAACAAACACACTTCATATAAGACAAAAATTGTCTTCTTGTGAGATGTTTTGTCCTCTAGTGTGGGAGCATTCATCCTTCGCTAATCGCACCTCCTCTACAAAACTTGATTAAGGGAGAGGGGCCAATAGCCGCACACCCCAACTTTGCGCACGTCAAGCACATAGCTAGACATATCGAATTTCGACGATTTTTTTTGGATTTTTCCGTATGTGACCGAAGAGCTTAAAGCTATTCTTTCAGCTTCTGGGCACTTATACATTTCCGTGTAGGACGCGTTATGTGCACATGGGTCAAAAAATGGTCATTTCAACATGTTGCCCCATACATGCGCACCGACGTGCCGGTAACCGATCCCCATGGCCCCCAAAAAAATGCACCCGTCCACTAAAAATGTAACACACTTGATCCCTTTTGTAGTTAGGGTAGGTTAAAAATACATTTATTAACACCCCACCATAAATCAAGTTGGTGGGGCCTTCTAACTTACCTGCCCCTTTCCTAAACCAGCCGACACCCCTTCATGCATTCCCTTACATGTTTAAAACTTACACATACACTAGCATATATCCACGTGTCTATGCTAAGGTGTTTGCGGTGGCACAGACGGGAAACATCATGAATCCGTTTTAATGCTCGTTCGGGTCCGAATACATATTCAACGAAGCACCAAAACCTAATCATTTTACGGACCACTCTCCACGGTGGGATGGAAAGACGAGGATTTGTCCGTTTTCGCTGGCTGTCACCCTCCATGTAGTTCCCCCTCCGTGCAGGTAACGATTTAACATCATTTCTCCATGTGATTTCAGCACTGCTTTCACTCCATTGTTTTGGTTTCATATGACAGTGTTTATACAATCATTATATAGTCATTTACCTTCATTTTTCTCTCATGCTACCCGTGATTTGGGTACTGCTATGTAATTTAGTTTTTCACATCCGAATACATTTTCAACTACACACCGAATGCCTAATCATTTTACAGAATGTTCTAATAATTATACAGTCGTTTACCTTCGTTTTGTCTCAAACAACCCGTGATTTGAGTACTGGCATATAATTTACTTTTAGATTTTTATTATTTTGTCTGAGGCAACCCTTGTCTTGTGATAATTTCACTGTACAGAAAAATATACTGTTATATAATGAGGGTTTTTTGTTATACATACAAATGGATTCTTATATTTTTATAGGTATATATTTTTTAGGATTCATTGTCAACGGTTAAGGGTTCGTTATTTTGTTTGAGGCAACCCTTGTCTTGTGATAATTTCGCTGTACAAAAGAATATACTGTTATATAATGAGGGTTTTTATAGATACAAATGGGTTCGTATATTTTTATGGGTATATATTTTTGAGGGTTCATTGTCAACAGTTAAGGGTTTCATTATTTTGTTTGAGGCAACCCTTGTTTTGTGATAATTTCACTGTACAGAAGAATATACGGTTATATAATGATGATTTTTTTTTAATACATATAAATGGGTTCGTATATTTTTATGGGTATATATTTTTGAGGGTTCATTGTCAACAGTTAAGAGTTTTATCATATCCTATGGCTTTGTCTCCGTAATAATTTTACAGTCGGATTCTTCCCAGTTTTGACCGAATAATATATTGAGGGTTTCATTTTATATAGTCTATTCCTGGTTTACATAAAAAGCTTATAATGGTTAACATTTAACATGTTGTTTTAGCATTCTGTTCACATTATTCTTCCTAGTTTTGACTGAATAATATTTTAGCATTCTGTTCACATAATTATACCTTAATTAAACTTTTCTGTTTTAGAATGGTTTCGTTTATTTTTAAAGGTATATATTTTACAGTTGTATTCTTACCTATTCTGTGTAAGACAAGCATTTCGGGTTGGCACATAGCATATAATGGGTAGCTTCATTCAATAGATTAAATCATGTATGTTAACGTAATATTATATATATATATATATATATATATATAAGGGAATATATTTTCAAAGGTTCATTGACAACGGTTAAGGGTTTCATTATATCAGGGTTTCAAATGTTTTGAATCCTTCAACTTTGTCTCCTTAATAATTTTACAGTAAGATTCTTCCTAGTTTTGTCCGAATACTATTTATTAATTATTGTTACATTAAATATTTACAATTGTTTTCCTATGTTGTAATATAATATATTGAGGGTTTCATTTTATATAATCTATCCAGAGTTTATATAAAAAACTTCTACATATATTCGGATTAGACTATTAATGTACTATATATATACATGTCTATCTATATACATATGTATATAGATAGACATATGTATATCTGTATACATATGTATATATTTCTGTATATATTTCTGTATACAAATCTACATATCTGTATACACATCGGTATATCTATACATATGTATACATATCTGTATATATGTATACATATCTATATACATATTTGTATATCTATAGACATATATGTAGATCTATAGACATGTATATTGATATACATATGTATATCTATAGATAAACGTATGTATATTGATAGACATATGTGTGTGTGTATACATGTATATCTATAGACATACGTATATCTATGGACATATACATCCTAGACAGTGTTAACATTTTAGGTTGGTACTTAATATTTCAGTATTCAAACTCAACAATCAAATTCAATTCTGCTTATTATATCATCGAATACAATAGCTTCTACGCATTTAATCAAATTCAAACTCAACAACCAATTTCAATGCATTCTTTTTTAAAATTTGGATCCATTATAAGAGGAACATTATGCTGCGTAGACATTGTTTTTAGCATAAATTTCCTGAAGGATTGCTACAAAACCTGTCTGGTACTTAACATTTAAGAATTTTACAATTGCATACATCTATATTCAATTTTAGTCCAATTTGTTTGCACTAAACTTTACACCTTCATTCAATTGATTAAATCATGTCAGATAATGTATACCTGTACATATAGATATCTATATGTACATATGTATATCTATCTATACATATATATATATATATGTATATATATATATATATATATGTATATATTTACACATGTATATCTATATACATATGTATATCTATAGACATATGCAGTGTAGAAAATGTTAAAATTTCAATTTGGTACTTCACATTTCAGCATTTTACAATTATAGAAATACATCTCCAATTCAAAGTCTGTAGGAAATTTTAGTCTAATTCGTTTGCTGAACTTTGCTACATCTTTTCGAGTTGTTTGCTAAAAATTGTTGAAACCCTCAAACGTTTATAATTGTCATCTGTGCCACCACATTCACCTTATCATGGATGAACAAAAACAAAGGTGTTGGTTTAATTTGCAAATATGTTATTAAACGCATCAAAGGGGTGTCAGCAGGTTTAGGAAATGGGTGGGTAAGTTCCAAGGCTCCACCAACTTGATTTATGGTGAGGTGTTAATAAACGTATTTTAAACCTATCCTAACTACATAAGGGATCAACTGTGTTACTTTTTAGTGGAGTGGATATAAATGATATATACATATATATGGATACATGTATATTTTTATTATGTATACATATATGTATATGTATCACTATATATGTCTGCAATATATAGTTGTATCATTGCACTACTTGAATTTATTTGGATGATTTGATGTTTGTTCGTTACTACTCAGACGACTACCCGACATATAATTTCTATGATTGCAGACATGTGAGAGGTTTGCAGAGCACCTCGCATTGCGAGCACTCCATAAAAGTAAAGTCTTATAAGACTTTACTTACATCACTGGTTGACGAATTGTACTATGCATTTGTATTTGTTAACACACCACTACTCATGGAATATTTTGCCCTGATGGTTTTGATGGAATATTTTGCTCTGCTACAATATTATATAGTCTTCTTTTGCAATTGCATGTGATTATTTAAATTAAAATGCCTGAATGCAGTTTAAATTTTCCTTTTCAAATGCATGAGATTATTTGGATGATTTGATGTTTGTTCGTTACTACCCAGATGACTACCTAGCTTTTGATTTCTATGATTGCAGGTATGTGAGAGGTTTGTAGAGCACCTTGCAATGCGAGCACTCGATGAAGGTAAAGTCTTATAAGACTTTACTTAAAACACTGGTTGACAGATTATACTATGCAATTGTGTTTGTTAACACATCACTACTCATGGAATATTTTGCCCTGATGGCTCCAATGGGATATTTTGCTCTCATGCCTTATTATATACAGTCTTCTTTTGCAATTATTGCATGTGATTATTTAATCTCCTCGGTTAAGTGAAAGTGAATGTATACATATGTGAACAAATAATATAATTGCACATTGAATTTACTTTTCCCAGTCAATCTAAAGTTTAAATGCCTCGATATCATTTAATGAATTCATGTAAATTTATATTTCAATAGATAAAAGCCAGGTATATCTAAATGTATACATGTGTATATCTATATGTATACATGTATATGTATCTATACGTATACATCTATATGTATATATATATCTATACATGTATATCTATATGTATATGTATTTCAATGTCTAATATAAATTGAACTATGCATTTTAGTTCATTCTAATTTAAAAGCAAAAAGATAATGATGGACAAATGAATATTATACTCAAATTAATAAACATTTATTATTAATGGATTTAAATGCAAGACGATAATATGAATGTGTAAAGGAACAATGCATTTTCCTTTTGGTGTGATATTAAAATTAAAATGCCTTAATGCAGTTGATATTTTCAATCTTATCTGTTTACAATAATCTGCATATATATATATACACATGTGATATGTAATATAAATGGAATAATGCATTTACCTTTTTTATTTATTACATCTTATGGAACGATGTGTTTAGATAGATGCACTTGCAGTTCAATTTAATGATCTCATTTATGATGTATGTTTGTTACTGCCCCGATTATCATTTATATGTTTGTAAGCATACAACCATGGTCAATGCTTTCTAGAACGCCTTCGATTGGGAGCAATCAATTCAGGTAAAGTCTTATAAGACTTTACTCGGGCAATGACCCACTAAGCTTTAGGTTTTTCTTCATAGTGGTTTTATGGTCTTTTCAATCATTTTCCTTTACTAGAATTTTAATCAATCAATCAGTTTACTTTTTACTTTAATTTTAGGTTCTTTTCAATCATTTTCCTTTACTTTACTTTTAATTAATCAATCAATTTACTTTACTTTAATTTTAGGTTCTTTTCAATTATTTTCCTTTACTTTACTTTTAATCAATCAATCAATTTACAATACTTTAATTTAGGTTCCTTTCAATAGTTTAAATTTTCTTGTTGCTTAAATGGAACTACATTTACTTGGATGCTATAATGATTTCAATTAAGGTAGAATTATGTGAACAGAATGCTAAACAAAATGCTACTACAAGCAAATTATGTAGACAACTTGTAGTACCATGCTGAGAAACCATTCAAGTCTTATTTTTATTCCAAAAACAGTTACAGTCAACAAACATAGAAACATGAGATCAACACAAATATTTCAAAAATAACCATTAAACTCTTATTTTTTTTCCAAAACAGTTACAAACATATAAACATATAAACATGACATCGATCTGTTCCTTTTTCATAAAATATTACAAATAGATCAACACACACATATTTCAAAAATAACCATTGAACTGTTGTTTTTTTTTTCAAAATAATTACAAACATATAAACATGACATCAGTGTGTTCCCTTTTTCACAAAATATTACATAACGAGATGACTAAATGAGATGTACGCATAGAAATTTCACTAATGTCAAGTATCTCCATAAAAAAAAACCTTCTTCAATTCTCCATAAATCCAGGAAAAGGAATAGGTTGTTCAGGTTATGTAGCAGCACATTCATTTGCAGTCCGAGTTAAATTGAGTGGCTCAATTATAATATGTAGTGATGCAGCAATTTGGGCAAGCAAATCCTAATTAGAATCTCCATTTACAAGCAACTCATTTGAGCTTCCTGAGCCAGACCCTGCTTGCAGATTGCTTAGAGCTGCAAAGGTTGGGCTCAAGATGGCAAACATGTCCATTAGAATGGGATGTTGCCCCGGTAGAGGAGAATTTGGGGTACTCAATGGTCTCTCATTTACTCATTGGTTCCCTTTCTTTTTTGCTGCATTCGTCCCCTAAGCACTGTTTGCCTGCTCACGCCGAATTTCCTTCTCCCATTTTTTCTCTTTCGCTCTTTGTTTTTTTAATAGTTTTTCCAATTTTTTTCTCTTTCTCTTGTTGTTGGACTTCTTTTTCAGTTTTCCTCTCCAACATCTATTCCTTTTTCCTCAACTGCAACTCTTCCTAATGAGCTTTCTCCCTCTCCTATTCGTTGAGCATTTTAAATGCATGTATCAGATGTTAAGATCTAGGACTGCCTACTTAAACATAGTACCCCAGTCCTATTCTTACCACCCCTTGCCTGTACCTTTCAAACCGGGAGCTTGAGAAATCGACTAACTGGTTGTGGCTGCAACTCATTATTTTGGGTGCAAGGCACATAATCTTCTTCCAAATCACCTATGCATTCTTCTTCTTCTGCAATGTCCTCGATTTGTGGATCCCAATTTGATGCAGTAGTGAAGTAGTGTACAATGTCAGCTGGATCATGATCTGGTAGTGAAGGCATTGAAAGGTCGACATCCACCTGACTGAAATTTTTTTGTATCCCCATGTTTCTAATAGCTTCAGCCATCCATTTTGGTTGGCCAACTTGAGTTGGCAAACTAAGACCTTCCATATTACAAATTGTATCAGCAGCATTAGGAACTCTATCAACAACATTAAAAACTGTATCAGCAGCATTGGAAACAATATCACCAGCATTAGGAATTGTAACAACAACATTAGAAATAGTTTCAGTAGCATTAGGAAGTGGCTGTGGAATTTTAGCAGTATTAGAAACTGTTTGACTTCATGGCATTTCAGTGCATTCTTCTTATACTTCCGTTGGATTCTGTTGGATTCTGTACACTTCCACTTTTATTGTATGTGCTGATGAATTCCTCAACTTGTGCATTTGTATATCCAGCGAATTGCAAGAAGGTTTCAAGTACAATTATCTCAGGATCCTCATCCACTGCGAAAGCCTGATTCTCTGGTGCAGTGGCCATAGAATCTTGACTGTCTTCATTTGATACTTGGAAGCCATCACTTGGCCTCATGTCCTCTTAAAGTGTAGACCTATTCAATGGCCAAATACCTGTCCTTCTGAACCCACTAATTATATTAGCAGGGGTCAATGCCTGCTTGAATGCCTTGCTAGCAAGAGTGGCCAACTCTTCTCTTCCAATTTCTATTTGCGGGTGGCTTGCCATCCATGCAGACCTTTGCTTTTTGAAATAGTTTTTGAATGGTGAAAAAATACTCAAAACTAGTGGCTGCAATCTGTGGCTTGTATGTGCTGGGAGGGTGATGAGGTCAATCCCTAAATGTCGCGCTTCCTCTATGGTCTTGAAGGCAACATGGCTGCCGTGACCATCAAATATCAGAAGAGCTTTGTTGGTTGGTGAAACCCCTTCAGGGATAGATGCAGCAAAATGCTGCAGCCAATTCAAAAATAGTTCTTTCATCATCCATGCATGTTCTTGAGCTGCCATGCATGCACCTGGCTCACAGTTTGCTATGTAGTTTTTAATATGCCTTTTGGAATTAAATAGATAAAAACCAGGTATACTGCAACTTGATGCACTAACACATGCCAAAACAGTAATCCACTCCCTACTTTTTGAGATGAGGTGGGGCACACAACGGGATCCCAATTTTGCTATTACTCGCATTCCACAGTTCCTGCCAGCTTGTACCCCAGTTTCGTCACAATTCCATATTCTGCTAGACCCATACTGATGTGTCTTGTAAAGATTTTCCAGATTGTTGTAGAATAAATTTACTATGCTTAGCCTTAGAATAATGGCTCTATCGGTGTCCACATCCTGTGTAGTGCGAATAGTTAGATTTGGATGCCTTTTCCTAAATCCCTCCCACCATGACCTCCCTAGCATCCCATTTGTGAAAGGATTTGGCCTAAACTGAATGACCTCTGCCACAGTAAATTTCAGCTGTGAAATTTCAAGCCCATGGCCTATGTCGGCCACGTCCTTGCACCATTGAACTATTTCTGCCTGCTCCTCATCAATCAGGATGGTCGGTGGCCCCCTACGTTTGGTGCTCGTGAGACCTAGTAACCAGGACCTCAAACTGCTAGGAGACACTCTCCACTTCTTTACAACTACTCTAATTGACATATGTTTATCCTTGACATCAACCATAGCACTCTAGATGTTATTGTTTGTCCATATACTTCTGTTCAACTTTGAAGAACCTATTTCCACAGCAGTAGTTTGAAAGCAATATGTATTGGTTTCCAAATCCTCTGTATGTGTGGAGGGAAATATACATTCCACAGCAACTTGATCTGGTTCTGTGGTATGTGTATCTTCCTCCGCAGACACCACATTAGGAAACTCCCCCCCCCCCTCGAGGTACTCTGACTGTCCTCCTTCCAGAAGTTCTCCTCCCCTTTTTACCTCGAGCCATAAGTATATATACACCTGCAAGAAATACAAACATAATCAGTACCAGAAGTGATTTGTAGAAATAATGGCATCCTTAGTGCAATGACATAAAATAGATTGAGGCATCATTATTGCAGTGGCATGAACGACAAACATAATGTGTTCCATTTTGTAATGTTCCATTGTGTTGTTCCATTTTAGACTGTGCATTATCAACATTTGAGGGTTTCATCATTATGTGTTTCCAATATATAATCAGTATAATAACAAACACGATTTAATCAAATCAATGAAGTTACCCATGCAACAAATAACTGGAAAAGATGTAGCAAAGTTTAGCAAACAAATTGGACTAATCTTTCCAACATGTATTTCTAGAATTGTAAAATACTAAAATGTTAAGTACCAGCTTGAAATGTTTCCATTGTCTACGCTGCATATGTCTATACATATACATATGTATATCAATATACATATGTCTATAAATCTACATATATGTATAGATATGTATACAGATATACATATGTCTATAGATATACATGTCGATAGATAGACATGTATATATATACAGTTCATTAATAGTCTAATCTAAATATATGTAGAAACTTTTAATATAAACCCTAGATAGATTATATAAAATGAAACCCTCAATACATTATATTAGAACATAAGAAAACAATTGTAAATATTTAATGTAACAATAATTAATAAATATATATTCGGTCAAAATTGGAAAGAATCTGACTGTACAATTATTATAGAGACAAAGTTGTAGGATTCAAAGTATTTGAAACCCTGATATAATGAAACCCTTAATCGTTGACAATGATATGATGAAACTCTTAACCGTTGACAATGAACCTTCAAAATAGGTAAGAATGCCACTGCAAAATATATACCCTTAAAAATATACAAACCCATCTGTATGTGTAAAATAAAACCCTCATTATATAACAGTTTATTATTCTGTATAGCGAAATAATCACAGCACAAGGGTTGTCTAAGACAAAACAGGTTGTATATTATGCTATTCAAATTTAATGAGTTTTTTTAAAGTGGTAAACTCAAGTTAGTAAAATGATTAGGTTTTCGATGTGTAGTTGAATATATATATATATATATATATATATATATATATATATATATATATATATATATATATATATATATATATAATCGGTGTGTAGATGAATATGTATTCGGATGTGAATAACAAAATTACATATCAATACTCAACTCACAGGCTGATGAGACAAAAGCGAAAGTAAACGACTATATAATGATTGTATAAACAACATCGTATGAAACCAATATAATGGAATGAAGCAGTACTAAAATCACAAGGAGAAATGATATCTATGTCCAATAGAAATTTTTTAAATCATGTCTATTAATGTAAGAGATACATACTGTAAATAGATATATGTTTGCATGTAGCAACATTTGAATAAAATAAAAGCCTTTATATAGTTTTTTTATCATATTATAGCAATGCTTGTCAAATAATACAAAAAAGCAATGCTGAAGATTTAAGACCATAGACTTTCACTATGGCTTCCAATGGATCAATCCCTGAAGGCCTTGAGCCACTTCACTTGCTCTATCAATGTGTACAGGAGAGAGTAAGTCACCATAATTACTCAGATAAAATTGAAATGTTTCCAGATTGTTTCTGAATATTCCTTCAGAATAGTTGCAGAGCTGTTGTTGTCACATTTTGTTTTTTGATAGCCTCAACTTCAAACACACCTCCAATCATACCTTCTTCTGGAAACTCGTCGAAACAGGAGATGGCATCGGTCACAGTGTCTTTGTGTTCCTCCTTCACGAACTTGTTGGCCAGATTATTTCTATGACTTTTGTTGCCTAGAATTTGGATTGTTGTGGAGAAGAATTTTTCATAGATCACATAGTCGCATATATGCCCTTCCTGGAAGTGTTGCATTCCTACAACTTGTTGGATTGCAATGACCAATTGATCTGAACCAACATTGAACAACTGCTTGATTTGGGTCTTGTGTTATTCTTACAGGGAAGCACATCTACTGGCCACCTCCATTGCGTTGTGTGTTTGGAGAGTTCATCCTGTCCAAGTGATTTTATAGGATGGAAAGGCAGTTGGTTCATGGGCTCCAATTCAATTTCTCAAGATCTCCAATATCAAAGAAGACTGAAATGTCAAGTCCATATTTTGAAGGCTAACTAAAATGTCAAGTCCATATTTTGGAGGCTGTGAGAATATATTTTCTGTAAAGAAAATCCTTCTCTTGAACAATGTGGTCTTTTAGATGCTTAGTACACTGAACCTAATTAGACATCTACAGTAAAGTTTAAACCTATGTATGCATCTACACTAAAGTTGAAACCTATTTCATTTGCTTAGTACACTAAACCTAATTAGACATCTACAGTAAAGTTTAAACCTATGTATACATCTACACTAAAGTTTAAACCTGTTTCATTTATGGGGTTATAAATATATAAAGGGGTATATACTCAAAACTGTTTCAGAAAATAAAGTGAAACTAATTCCTAATGCTACTGAAACTGTTTCTAATGCTGCTGAAAATGTCTCAGAATATATTTAATGCAGCATATACACCTACACTAAAAAGTAAACCTATATAATTTTGGTTTCAGTAAATTAACCAATAGTAATATTAATATATTTCTGTAATATCAATATTAATATTACTCTTGGTTGGTATAGTATGCTGACAATTGTAATATATAGGTTTAATTTTACCATAGATGTGTATAGTGCAGTAAGTATATATTGAAGGATCATAAAATATAAATGTATATCTGAAAACCATTGGTTTATATCTAAAACACACACACACACACACACACACACACACACACACACATGGCATTTCAATAGATTTAACATTAATATTAACAGATACATTTATTTCATATTGAAAGTTACAAGTTATAGATTTACCATTAATAGTAACATATACATTTACTTCATATTAACATATTTAATGATGGCATATAACAGATATTACATTTGCTTCATATGAACAAATGTAACATTAATATGGATGATACATGCATAAAGAGGAAGTAAAAGACAAAGAAAATAAACATGAACACAATCATATACATGAACATTAATATAGATTTAACATGAACAGAAACATATGCATAAAGAGGAAGTAAAAGACACAAAAAATAAATCATACGCATTCACATTAATATAGATTTAACATATGCATAAAGAGGAAGTAAAAATAGACAAAAAACAAAGGAAACATAGCATAAAGAGGAAGTAAAAGACAAAAAACCAAAAGGAAACATAGCATAAAGAGGAAGGAATATAAGAAGGTGATGTACCAACCTGAACCTACATGTGGAAGTCTGCAAAATTTCTCTTGGCAACAGACAGGGTTTGCAGCGCTCCTTCAGAAAATTTATGCTTAAAACAGTCTCTACGCTGCATAATGTTCATCTTATAATGGATTGATATTTGAAAAAGGAATGCATTGAATTTGGTTGGTGAGTTTGAATTTGAATAAGTGCATAGAAGCTATTGTATTTGATGATGTGATTTATAAATCTCACGTTTTTTTATTTAAACTGGTTTAATTTTTTTTTAATTTAATTTATGCCTGGATGGGGAGCCTGACACCATTATGTGTTTTTGCAGGTGCAAGTGGATGTGATAGCAAGTATGGGAGAATGTGACAGCAAGTGGGGGGGATGTGATAGCAAGTATGGGAGAATGTGTGATTGACAACCCTTTGAGATTGGAGTGTTGTGTGTTTATGGTAGCTTAGGTACCAATAGCTGTGCACAAAAGTATGTGAATGTGACCAGTTTGACTTTATTTAATGTCCAAATGGGTGGTTTTTTTATAAACATGACCTATTGTAATAAAAACAATAAAGTGTATATTTAAATTAGAAGTTCTCCAATTTGCATCAAGTTGGCTTGTAAATGCAAGTGGAAGAGCATGTGTTAGTTTTTTGCAATGGTAAACTACACATGGAGTTGTGAACATGTATTGGTGCATATGTGGTAATTTACTAGGTATTCTTTTTACATGTAATGGTTCTTTTTAAATATTTTATTGGGGGTAGGGTGCACAAAAACATAGTGGTTATTGGGGCGTGGGCGGCTACTGGCACTATACTATTTTTTTTTGAACGCACCACTTTATATGCAATTAATAGATGGAGCTTCAAAGGAGGGAGTCAGCGACAAAATTAGGAAGTTAGCCAGCATTTATTAGTTTAAATTTCCAAGCAAGGCTCCAATCTCAAGGTCAAGGAAGTAGGCCATCATTATCTTTGTTTATTCCTTCAAGGGATGGTCGGCTCTATGTAAAAGTATAAGTTCAAATCTTTAATTTAAACTTTATTATAAACTTCATATTTCTGCTCTACATCACCTTATACATCTGCCTTTAATTTAGACATCATTACAACCTTATATCTCTACTCTATATTGCCTTATATGACTGCTCTAATAACATTACTCTTTGACATCAATGACAATACATTCTAACGCTACTCTCAAGAAGAGTGGATTAGAAAAGTTAAAGCCACAGTTTTATGGTCCTTTTAGGATCAAAAGGAGAATAGGAGAAGTGGCTTATGAGTTAGAGCTTCCTATGGATAGCAAGGTCCACAATGTTTTTCACGTGTCTCGCCTCAAGAAGGTGCTTGGACACAATGTGGTGGTCTCTGTAGAAACCTAAAAATCACCTAGGACCTAATTGCTCAGCGTTAAGTCCCGATTTCCTAAATCGACCAATTTTTTCCAAACTTATCCCTAAACTATCCTAATTAGCCTAATCTTGATCATTTATCCTTTTATCGTCTTGATTTTATCCATTATCGAATTATCTCGATTATCAGGACTTCAGCCTATCATTATCCTTAATTTATCCCTAAATTTTAATCATTTGTCCCTAAGCTATAAATCATTTTCCTACATCCTAAATCCCCTTCCCACACATGATTTAATTAATTTATTAATTAAATAATCCCTCATAACTACCTAAAATGAATAAAAGAAATTAAATATTTCTTTTATTCTCATCCACATATCTTATAACCACTTCATAACTATCTCCATAAAATCCAAAAATCAATTAATAAATCCCTTTAATCCTCCACCATTGATCATGCAACCAATTGAACCAACTTAATCTTGATCATCCATCTGTCATCAAATCCCACCGTTGATCATCTCTTCTGAAGGTTTATAAATTGACCTATCGAGAGGTCATTTTCAACAACAATCAACCACCCTACAACATCATGCTGACAGATCGAGCAACCACAATCATATCATCTTGAACACATCCGCCTTTTCAGTGCAATAGGAGATCATCTTGGGTAACATGTGTTATTTTCATGCATTTATTGTTGATTTCCTTGTTTAATCGAAGGCCACATTAGATATAGATTTGAGGTTTAATACTGCATTTGATATCTTGTTTTGAATCTATATTTCTTGTGTACATTTGTGGCACCCACCGTGGGGCACGTCCCTTTTGATCCTCGTTTTGTAAGGGTTTTCATTGCATTTCCACAGGTTTTCAGACGAGTCTTGGAGGTCAACTTTTCAAGTGTCCTCCTAGCCTGAAACGGACATCATCATTGCATCTAGAGCAGCTTGCAGGTGAAGATTGATATATGACACTTAATATTTCAGTGACTAAAATTTTTTGAAATTTTTTTTAGCCTTGGCCCTTAGTACAGTTGTACGGTTGTATCGTACTATCTGTATTGTTTTCTACAGGTTGTATCATTTATCTTGTCTTTTGTGCAAAGATTTTGCTCACCGATTATTCTATCTGTAGGCTTTTCCTAACCTCTAGATTAACATTGTCTTGTCCATAGAGCATTTGTTATTATCCACTGATATATTCATTAATCTTGCTATCTTTGTTGGTTATAGGTGCTTAAACTGCCGGTCTTTGTCTATAGTTCCCCCCACAAGGCTTGCGTATAACTGTCATCTAGGCGGTTTGGTATCCCTAACCGTTGATTCATACATATAACCGCTTGTGTTTGCAGCTTGTTAAAATCCATTTTACTATTTATTAATGATTAAAATAGTTTGTTAAGTTCATGACTGGCAGGCTTTAATCGTTATTGTTCATACGATTTTTAAATTATGGTTTTAATCGCAATTTAAACTTTATTTTAAGAATAACAACTCTTTTAACTGTCGACCACAGCTTGTTCATGAAACTTTTAAGTGTTAGGTTAAACTTTAGTTTAATGTCAACCATTAACCTTACCAAGTTATCATGATGTTTGTTTGCAGTCAGTGACATTAAAACCCTAAACCGAGACTCGCAGTTAAACCGCGATCTTAAAACCAAATACATCTGTAATCATTTGTTAAGGTTAACATAACCTTTTGTTTTAAACGCGTGGGTGTGATTTTTAATTCAAACATTAACGTCAAACTTTAACTGCGACCTTAACCTTTATCCTTTGATCGCAACCATTTCATGTTTGTGCCAATCAACAACAAACCTAACCGCAGACATTAAGATTTGTTTGCAGCATTAACCGCTGGCAGTGTTTGAGACCATGGAAACATTAAACTGTAAGTCGTGACATTTCACCAGTTAACAACTTTCAGAAGCTTCTTATCTATCGGATGACGCTAATCATTTGTTATTGCAGACTATATGAATTTTGTTTCAGTTATTCTTTATTAGTGTTTGTTATTGATGTTTAGTCGCTGGTTTTTTATGAATAATCAGTTAGCATTAACGCTAAAGTTAGCATGTAGTCAGGAATTAATATTTCCTTTGGTTCTAATCATTAGCAGTGGATCTTGTTAGGTTTCTGTGGTTAGCCTTGTGGCATTTCCGTTAATAGCGAATTGCTGTTACGGTTAACTCTAACACTAATGGTTATTAGAAGGCATGAGTTTTCCACAATCCATGATAATAATGAGATTGCTTCTGGATTCAATTGTGTATATTTTTGTATCATTTAGTGTTAACATTTTGTTTTTAATGTTAATCACTAACAATTGTCATTAACCGCCTAGATTTGCATGTCACAGGTTTAGTTCTAACCACCAAGGGAGAAATGTTGACATGTTGTCACAATAATCGTCAGAGACTAAACATTTTCATGTGACCACTCTGGGTAAAACTGTTAGCCATTTTACAACCACCAACATCAAACAATGACATGTAATTGTTTTCTTAACCGCCTTCATGTGACCAAAGACTCTTAACCGCTAGTGGTTTATAAACTACCAGGATCAGATCTCTTGCCCTCGGAGACTCTCAAAAGCACTTTTTATTCAAACAAGCATAACTTGCTCATTTTTTATCAATTTTTTGTAATTTTGCAGGCATCGAAAAGATGATTTGGTCCGCTACATCGTGGTGAAGGCTTCTCTTCTAGATTATGTCCAGATTCTTAGGTATATTCCTTCGAAGTCAAGTCTTTTTCACAAACTTCAAATAACCATAACTTTTGCGTATGAATTCTGATTTTAGCGAATTTTTAAAAAAAACTGCATAGAAAATTCTGAAGAATCCATTGGTGATATTATTTTTGTTGTGTTAACATATTTTTTAGTTTTTTTTCAATATTTCTTGTTTTGCACTAACATTGCTCCCAAGACTTAAAAAATTTGCAAACTACTAATCTATTTTCTATAGCACTACATGTCAAAGACAATCTCTTTCCACTAAATTTAGGCACATTTGATTTATCTTAAGGGAATGAACTTTGTTTTCCATTCTTGTAGAAGTTCATAGACGTATATGCTCTCTCCTTGTGCCTAGTGTGATCTTGGAGATCAAAAGTCTTGCATTCTCCTTTTGTGTTGTGTAAAGGGAAAGGTATGCTTGTGTGTGTATGCTCTCTCCTTGCGCTTCGTGTGATCTTGGAGATCAAAAACACCTAGCATTACCTTTCCCTTTAAGAGCCTTGCTAGGGGATTTCATCACCCCTAATACGACCTCAACGACATGTTCTGACGTGGTTTATCAAAGGGGGAGAGTGAAAGTTGTACCTCAATCTAGCTACATTGTCATTGGGATAGCCTTGGGGCCCCAGGTGATTCCAGACACAAGGTGAAGTAACAATTTCTTGATCATTTTTGTTGCATCCCTTCAACGAGCTAGTGTTCATAAACTTATGCCCCCATACCTCGTGTATATTGGGGACTTCCTTAGCGAGCTTATGAAATCCCAGCTTAAGACCATCGGCTAATTTCTTAGTGTGGTGCAGGGATTAGTTGATCAAGCCCAAATATTACTCACCATGTTCCTTATAGTGGGGATGTAGAATTCTTCCTTGGGTAAGGTGTCAAAACCTCCAAGGGAAAGGGATACTTGGTGCAATGCCTTTATCCCTAGCTAATCCACCTAAAAGGTGTTCCTAGTTAGGTAGGAACATTGAGGGGAATTGAGTGTGGACCACATTAAGAATCATACCCACTTGAATAATTCTTAGGTTTGTTAATGTGCTTGGCGTATATTCTTGTGAGAAACCAGTAAAAGCCAACAAACCTTTGTCACCTTGAAAAGTCACACTTAGCCATTGTCTTTTGTTTGTTAAAATCTCTTGCCAATTCACTCTTAGTCAAATTCTTGCAAACAAATCCACACATCCAAACCTTAGACTTGTAATCAAACCAAATCATCCCACTTTGCATAGGTAACGATTGAATCCTCTTTGAAACAAAGTTGAAATCTTCCCAAGTCTCTTTATCCAACTCATCATTTTACACCCATCTTGTGTGGAGTCCATATTAGTCTCATACCAAGTCTACCAAGTCCAAATTTGTATCCTAGCTCCTAGTTACATCCAAATACCTTGCAATCTTTCATCATGCGCAACAATGATCCTTGGTTTGAAAACTTTATCATGCAAGATAGAACTCCTAGTCCTACAACTATCAATAAAGCCAATATCAACCCCAAAATCACAGTCAAAGGTGGTCCTCAACTTGTTGTTGATGATGATGATAGTCTTGTGGATCATGACAAATATCTCGATAACAATAGCTTTGAAGATGAGATTATTGATCACAAGCTTGCTATGAACTTTCATCCTTTACTCATGAACATGAAAGAGCCTTCCATTCAAAAGTCTGTCAACACTAGCTACCATACCACTTCCAAACCTTTATCTAGTGATTGTCCTAAGTCTACTTATCATGCCAATCCTAATAATTTGTCTAGTGACCCTCCTTATGATACCTTCAACAAGGGAAGCACTAGTTTAGAACAAGGTCCTTATGTCCAATCCATGTTTCCAAGTCCAACCTCATTTGCATACTCTATATCTTCCACATCATTCTATGAAAATCCCTCATCCTCATCCTTACACTCTAGCCCATCCCATCAACCCAACCATCCATCCAAAACATGAATTCACAATCCAAATCCACTACTTCCAAACCATCCTTTTCATAATTCCTTCAAGGACTATTAACAAAGGAAGAATATGAAACTAGAAAGCCCCAAGTCAATAAGCATGCCTATTCCAAACCTATCCAAGAGTCTCCTAGTAGCATGCCTATCCGACGAACAACACCATGCAATCAAAATCCAAATAACATACCCATCCATGAGCAAGTGCCTTCATGTGAAGATCTTGTCAATCCTAAGTCTCTTAAGTGTGAACCAGAGTCCCCTAGTACCATGTTTATTTGTGAAACACCATCATGCAATCCAATGTCCATTAATACTATCAAAGAGTCTATTACCATAAGTCCAAATCCATTATACAACCATGTTGTCGATAACTCCAAGTATGTCAAGCCTATCCAAGACACCTTTATGTTTGTTCAAACTCAAGAGCTATGTCAAGAATCAAATCTAAAACAAGATCAAACATGCATCAACTAAATCAAGATCAATTTATTTTACTCAAAGTCAAATCATCCAAGTTATCCAAGATCAATCTATCCAGGACACACCTATCTATGATGACGATCCTAGCTATAATCAAGAAAGCAAAGTCGATCCCCTCCTTGAACTTTATGATATTCATGATCAAGAAAGCCAAAATGATCCTATCACCTATCCAACTAGCTCTATCAAACATCCAATTACAACATCTATTTCCTATGATGAGAAACTTGGTCCCCACGAAAGCATAGACAATCAAACAAATTGTGAGGCCTACCTTTTTCACTTCTGTTCATGAGACTATTTGCAGTGCTATTGCTATTACTTTTATGTTGAAGGACTATTGATCCTGGAATTTTGTTTATTAAACCTAATTGAATTTTAAGAAAACAAATTGTGCAATAATAGTTAGATGTTGCTTTTAAGAGAATGATGAATGGATAATATTAGAAATGGAACTTTAATGTGATTTAAGTATGATTATATGGTAGAATATTTAGGTATGCTTGTATTTAAATTGCTTCGGCTATGATATCTTTATGTGTTATTAACTTCGAGATTGAGTGTACAAGTATTGCTAATGAAACCACAAATACAGGAGTGTACAAGTATTGCTAATGAAACCACAAATATAGGAGATCATTCCACACCCTATGTTGTATCCCTTGTGAGCCAATCTAGTTCCACGAGGAACTAAGATCAACTCCGTGTATGGTGGAAATGTTGTAATGTTGTAATGTTGCATGGGGTCAAGAGAATTAGGTCTACCCTCTGAATTACTTGTATTGTGATATGTGTTGTAAGAAATGTTGTTATGAGTCTTGTTTAAGTTTATTTCTTTTAGACCCTCTTCTTGTGTTTTTACTTGACTCTGGGAGTCCTAACTAGGTAAAAATCAACCCTGGGTTATACCCCATGGGTCTGGGGACCCTTTTGACTAGGATAACCTTGGGATAACCTCCATAGGGTCACTTTAACTTCACAGTGAAGTTAAGTGACAAATTTGGGAGCATGGGGATAATGGGATGAGCGGAATCCACACTCAAACCCACTTCCAAGTCATGAATGACTTCATAATCCCCCAAATAATGGAGTGCTTTGTCTCTTTGTGCCTCTCTTTTGGTGCGAGTTCCCCATAAAAAGGGTGGTGTGTCATCCACTCCCTTTTTTATTTCTATTTTACTTATTATATTTTATTCCTCCATGTGTTGGAAAAGGGCTATAGTGGGGGACCTCTTGAGTGGGGTTAATTGTTTTGAGTCCACTAGGGATAATGGATAAGGAGTGGGTTTAGTTTTTTAATGCCACTTGGGAATAAGGGAAAAGGGAGGGAATTAGTTTTAAAGAAGAGAGGAAGGAAGAGGGTGAGGGGGTTGGATTATTGTGGAAAGAAGGAGAACTTGGAGGAGACTAAGGGTGGAGCTCTTCTTCAACTACATCCATAATAGGGCTTGTAAAGGTTAGTGAGTCAGTTTACTCACCCATGTATGTTCTGTTCTTGTTTGATGAATGTGGATTTGCAAAGGTTGTCTATGTATTATTTCTGTTATTTTGGATTTGTGTTGGGTGTTTGAAAGAGCTTCTTCCAGTTGGAAGACAATGATCATCATGTATGGGGAAGGGAAGGTGTGAACCTCCTCGGGTGCATTCTTGTTTCTTGGTATATGGAAGCCTTGAGGGCAAGTTTGTGGTTTGAGCCAAGATGGCTATAAGGCTTGAGAGCCTATTTGTGATATACCTGAGATTTTAGTTATTTGGTTGGCTTGAGGCCATGAGAAAGATTAATTTTGTTCGCTTGAGGCCATGAGAAAAGCTGTGATAAAATGTTGAGAAGAATGACATCTTGGAGTTGAGTGAGTCTACTTCCCTACCCTCTTTAAACTCACCTCAGCTGAGTTTTTGTGTAGCAAGTAAAACCATGAGTGTTGTGTGTTGTTTGTTCTAAAGTTGTGAAGTGTTTTTGGTCTATTCTACCCTGGGTGTGTGGATGATCTCCCTAGCTCGGGGGTGACCCTCTTGCGGGTCTATGGTAGGGAGGAGAGCTAGTTGGTTGGTGTATTTCTTCCTTGTTGTCATGCAGGTTTCTCTTGGAGCTTATGGAAGAGAAATGAGAAAGTTTTATTGTTTGGGGAAAATGTAACTCATCCTTACTGGCAAGGAGAGTTTGGTTCATTAAGTTTCATCCTGGATAAGTTTTCCTTTGAGGAGAGGTTTACTCCCTCTGAATTTGTAAAATTTGTTATTTGGGGGAAGAGAGTAATTCCTCCCTTAAAGTGTTTGAGAGTTGTGTATTTTTACAGTTGTTTTATACTTGTATAACAAACTTGTAAAGTTGTAAATATTTATCCATTGTATGGTTCAGTGAAAATATTACATTCAAATATTTATAGAGGAAGTAAATTTGTCTTTGGGAAAGAGTTAAGAATTGATTTGATTATGCAATAAAAATTCTTCAGAAAACGATTTACTTGTCTGTTATAATGAATTTTTGAAGTAAAGGATTTAATAATTATTTTGTATTTATTCTTAATTTCTTCTTTACATTGCATTGGAAAGTACATGTGAAAAGATGAATTTTAATTGACAATTGTAAATTGGAATCTATATTTATTTATGATTTATTTCAAGTATTTGTTAAATTTATAAACTGAAATACTGAAGAAAATTATGAATTTGTATAGTTCCTATGACACACACACACACACACACACACACACACACACACACACACACACACACACATATATATAACTATTTATAGATATATATAAATAAACTGAGAATCTGAGAAATTTACACATTGCGAATATCTTATGCTAAATATATATATATTTAAAATTTCGAAATAGCATATGCGATGAAGAAAAGAGGATCGCAGCTTTGAGGAAAATACACAGTCAAAACTAGAATGAAAGAAGGTGGGGGATTAACCCCCCCACCAGATTTTTATTACAAGGAGGGTGTGGGGAGGGGCGAAGCCCCACCCACACCTCACGCTTTGGGATGTGGGTGGGGCTCCGCCCCTCCCCACACCCCCCCAACATACTCCACCGTGGCCTGCGCACAGGCCCCCCCTTACTCCCGCCACCGCCTAATCCCCCGTGCGGCCTCCGTTTCACCCCACTCTCCGCCTTGCCGCTCCCTGCGGCCACTACACCCCACAACTCCACTGCGATCACCATCCGCCACCGCTCCTGCGCAGCCAAACCCCCACTGCGCCTTCGTCCACCGCCCTCCGCGACCTACAAACCACCCCACCGCAGATCTCTGCTCGTTGCCGCCGTCGCCTCCTTGCC
Organism: Cunninghamia lanceolata; assembly: GCA_027924645.1. Classification (NCBI taxonomy): domain Eukaryota; kingdom Viridiplantae; phylum Streptophyta; class Pinopsida; order Cupressales; family Cupressaceae; genus Cunninghamia; species Cunninghamia lanceolata. Next base: position 6,392,406 of record BSBN01001560.1, read on the forward strand.
CTGCATCATATACTTAAAAGCAAATAAATTGTTAGGGTTATTCGAATTCTATGGCATGAGGTTTAATACATAACAAGGCACTCAGATACTTGGAGTGGAGTATAATCTTAAATAAAAATTAAACAATATTATATATATGTGTGTGTGTGTGTATGTATATATACATACATGTGTGTGTGTATATATATATATATATATATATATATTAGTGGTTAGTGAGGTGTGGTTACAGTCACATAAGGAAATTCATAAATATATATAAATAAATGTGTTGATTTTTATAAGTGCACTTAACAAAAATATAAGGGAATGGTTTTTAAATATGAAAATTTTTAATTGATTGTTGGACTCTTTTCATTTAAACAAATTGTGAGAGAGAGATTTGGTAATATTTATATTTAAAATATTTTATAGCAAAAGGAATAATGGAACAATTTTATTGAACATTAAATTATAAATTTAAAAATAGTTTGATCTGTATTATGATTTGTGAGTTCGGAGTTTATTATATGCCAAATGAAATACCAAAGAATTGAAACATATTAAATAATTATTTAAATAAATAATTTAATATATACATAAACAATTATAATAGAGGAGTAGTTACGTGTCAATTTTGTATTAGACTGAGAAAACTAGTTAGAGGCAAATTTATTATCAAGTAAATTTAAACGTTGAAAAATAGACTGAACGGAAATATAGTGAACGTCGTTAAACAGAATAGCAAGTCCAAATAGAGAATGCACACGTGTGTAAAATATTCCGTTAACAACAGTATCATGGACGACTTAAACGTACGCACCCGAGCACGCTTACGCGTGTGAGGGGGAAATACAGAATAGTAAGGGAAAATTTTTGACAGTTCGTATCATGACCACATGTCGCATGTGGATATGGCACGCGTGGTTGCGTGTTATGACCGCATAGGAAATGTGGGCATGACATAAATAACTTGGATCATGTCACAAAGGATCCTAATGAGCATAGTGTTAATCAAGATCCTACTTACATCAAGCATTTAGAAAAGCAAGTCATAATAGATCACATTGAGCATTCAGATGATCAAGCGACGACAACCACAAAGAATGATCATGAAATTACAAGTGTACACAATGATCAAGGTACAACGAGTCTACATGATGAGTCAGTACAGGAATCCCATCAAATACGATCTACTATCTTTATCAAGACAAATTTATTCACAAAGCAGACAACAGCCAATTCAAATTACTCTCAGCAAAATACCGAGGAGTTAGCATCATGTTTCAAAGATGACAAATATCCTATCACGAACAAGATATGTCAAAGCATAGATTATCATGGAAAAGGATTGGGCCTTCATGAGCAAGGAATCCTAGAACCTATCCCAATCCACATCAAACATAGTCAAAGTATTGGCACGAAATTATCTAAGAAATCTAACGGTGTTAGTGATACTTCCAAAATCGCTAAGGAAACCTCATGCAATGAGAGCATTGAGATAGGGACCATTCATAGCCCTTGCACTAAGCATGCTACCAATGCAAATAGCCTTTTCACATGCACCATCTCTACCACCAAACTTTATCCTCCACATCTTCCATCCTTCGATCAAGACCAACAAAACCATAGAGCATACAAAGTAAAAGCTTTAAATCAAATGTCAAAAGCATATACATTCAAACATCAAGGAAAGCATTTCAAAGCAATATGGGTCCTAAAACAAAATCGACCAAGCAAATCAAATGAAGTGAATTATCCAAATACATGCAAATCAAATGAAGCAAATTTTCTAAATACCTCAAGCTATCAAAGTTATCAAAATTAAAGGATGCACCTTGCATATAATAGGTGCCCGCCACCTTATAATTTATACAAGAGTGTCAGTTCTAATCGCCATCCTCACCCCACATCCAAACTTCATAATCCCAAATCCAAATTCCATAATCCGCCATCACAAGTTTGGCTAGTCAAAAATACATCAAACCCATCTACATTACCACCCTATCCATCCAAACCGAATATATTGCAATCACCTAATCTCGCATCCAATATCACCCATACACATCCAAACTTACGTTTAAACACCAAAAAATCCAATTCCCAAATCTACGTGTTGTGGCAGCAACACTTCACTATAAGAGCTATGATGGTTCCCTGTCGAAATGTAATCATTTGGACAAGGCCAACTTAGTTATCAACGAAGATCACACAAACATTAGATTGTATAAGAGTGCTTTACTCCTAACAAAGCAACTACTTCAACTAGGACAATATTGGCATGTTATGACAATTGCATCTACATCAACCATCTCAAGCAGACAGGGACACGTAACGACCCTTTGAGTATCAATATCGGTGTTATCCAATCAATGGATCAAAAAAATAAAAATAAAAACATTCAAAAAAGAGTTAAAATTTTAAAAAAGTCAAAAAAACAAAAAAAATTAAAATAACCAAAATAATAAAGAGAAATCATTCGTCCAATGGTGAAAACCAATTTTATGGCACTTTGGATAGTACCATGATGAAAACTTGTTCATGGGTGTCATGTGTAAATCGATTGTCAATGAATTTTGCACTTGGGGGCACATTGTCTCATCTATCCCATCCTATCCCTCTCCTATCATCCTAATCCATCATATCCATATAGCCTTGTTGTCATCCCCTTCGTCGTATCTCTTGCTCAACTTTGGTTTTGATAATAGCTTTGATCTTGGTAAGGACTAAGGCATGCTTTTGATACATTCTTTGATAAACACTTGACATGGCAAATCCTTTTGCGATGAATCCTTTAAACTATCTAACCATAGCTTATGCAATCCGCTATATCCCTTAGTCCAACATCTTGAGCAACATTTGTAGAATATGGGCATGTTATTCCTTTGTGACATAGTCCTTAGAGGTTTCATCCTAACCATCTATCAACGATCCTTCCTTTCCATCTACTACCTTTCGTCGATTTACCGTCGATTTACCTTTTTTGTCATCCTCCTTTCCATTCATTATCGGTCATCCCTTAGTCCATCCAGTCATCTCATTATCCTAAATCAACCTATCTCCCATCTTTGTTTCTAACTTGGTGCTCCCTTGTCACTAGACAATTATCCTATCCAATAGCAAACCTATAAAGTGCAATCCCATCCAACGCAATGCAATGTAATCCTTCAATGCAATCCAAAAGCAATCCAATGCAATTTCCAATGTAACAATCCTAAATCTTGATCCCAAAGCAATAAATCCATCGCAAGCAATCCCAAAGCAGTTAATCCATCAGAAGCAATCCTAATCCATCTAGCAAAGTAATCTATCATATCATCCAAAAGAATCCATCGATCTTGTTACCAACCTTGCTGCAATAACCTCAACTTAATCTAATCAATCATCATCATTAGGATATATCGTTCCCAATCCTTGTGTTGTTTTCGGGATATATCATTCCCACATCAACAACACAATCCTTGTGTTGTTCTCGGGATATATCGTTCCCACATCAACAATGCTATCATCATCATCATCATCCTCATCATCAATCAATCATCAATTTTTATCTTGATTAGGGGCAACGTCACATTTGTCTTTGTCTTTGCATCGTGTTTGCATGCTTGCTTTCTTTTTTTTTGTGTGTGTTATCATTTTGTCTTGCATCTACATCAGTCCTTGCAACATATATGCCACAACGTCATCATGGTCTTTCATATCATTCGGCATATGCTTCCTTGCAACTTTAATCCTTTATGCATTTGACACATCGTCACCATGGCTCTTACATTATGGTACATAATGTCAGGTGCTATATCAAACATCAAGTTGCTCGCACCAACTTAACATAACGATCCTTTCCTCCATCCTTTGCACCCAATTCCTTAACCTCATCCTTCTTTTCTATCTGTTTTGAGAGCCTACTTGTGTCCTTCACAGCTACCTATCCTCTCAAGGGGGCATCATCCCTTCCTCTTTTTCTAAGCCCCCATCTTTTTCATCTTTTTTATCCTTCCATCATCATCTATATTTTATCTTTCTTTGAGACGATATTTCTTTGCAAAATCATCTCAAAGAGAGGCAAAATGTATACACCTAAAAATCACCTAGGACCTGATTGCTCAGCTTTAAGTCCTGATTCCCTAAATCGACCAATTTTTCCATAAATTATCACTAAACTATCCTAATTAGCCTAATCCTAATCATTTATCCTCTTATCATCCTGATTTTATCCATTATCCAATTATCTCGATTATTAGGACCCGAGCCTATCATTATCCCTAATTATCCCTAATTTATCCCTAAATTTTAATCATTTATCCCTAAGCCATAAATCATTTTCCTACATCCTAAATCCCTTCCCACACATGATTTAATTGATTTATTAATTAAATCATCCCTCATAACTACCTAAAATGAATAAAACAAATTAAATATTTCTTTTACTCTCATCCACATATCTTATAACCACTTTATAACTATCTCCATAAAATCCAAAAACCAATTAATAAATCCCTTTAATCCTCCACCATTGATCGTGCAACCAACTAAACCAACTTAATCATGATCGTCCATCTCTCATCAAATCCTCGCCGTTGATCGTCTCTTCTGAAGGTCTATAAATTGACCTATCGAGAGGTCATTTTCAACAACAATCAATCACCCTACAACGTCATCCTGACGGATCAAGCAACCACAATCATATCATCTTGAGCACATCCGCCTTTTCAGTGCAATAGGGATCATCTTGGGTAACATGTGTTATTTTCATGCATTTGTTGTTGATTTCCTTGATTAATCGAAGGTCACATTAGATATAGATTTGAGGTTTAATATTGCATTTGAAATCTTATTTTGAATCTATATTTCTTGTATACAGTCTCTTTAGAGTTGCCTTCATTGGATGAGGAGGGGAAGCTTGTGTTGGTCCCAGAGAAGATATTGGAATTCAGAGAATGAACCTTGAGGAGAGGAGCATTAGAGAGTATTTGATCAAATGGAAGAACTTACCTTTGAAGGATGCTATTTGAGAGAGTGAGCAGATTTTACAGCATCCAGACCTGCAATTGCTTGAGGTCAAGCAATTTTGGGGAGGGGGGATTGTAATGTCCCCAATTGGCACTTAGCCAAGTTGTGAACAATTAGTCTATTTCTAAATTTTCCCGTAGGCTAATTAGTGTGCAAGGGAGAACTCCAAAGTTCTTAGAGAGCATTGGATCAACTTTACAAAGCATTTGTTCATGGTTTTAAGTTTCGTTGGATAGATGGAGGCTTTTGGTGCTTTCAGAACCGATTTCCAACCTTTTGAGAGCTCTCCAAACTTCTTGGAGGAGTAGGCTATTTTTAGAAAGTCACTCGGTTGCCTCCGATCATCGTCCCAAGTCTATAGGATTATGTTGGTATGGTCAGAATTGCAAGTTGCATCATTTTGGGACTTTTCGTAAATTAGGTGAATTATTAAGTTATTTAATTCATTATTCATTTAAGGTATCTATTGTTGGGAAATATTAAAAAACAACTTAAGTGTAATAGCTCATTGGAAAGGTGATGGAAATACTATTTGATGCTCACATAAAAATGGGTGTTAGGAATTAGACTAAAGGAGGCGTCAATTTTTTGGGAGTATTTTATGTTTTATTATGTCAAAAAGTAGTATTTTATTATTGCTACTTGGACGCCCTATTTTGTGCCTATTGTTATGCCAAATCAAAAAATTTGCTTCATTAAGGCATTTTGTGAAAGTTTAGAAAAAATTCGTCAAAAAGTCGAAAAGTCGAAATTCAAACCTCCAACTCACATCATTTTAATCCTTGTTAACTTTTAATCCCTTTGCTCCGAATTTACTTAGGAGATTAAAAGTGTCATTTTAGTTTAGGCCTAGTTGTAGTTAGAAGTTTTAAAAAGGAAAAACCTCTTCTGCAGCGAAATAGAGTTTTATAACCTTGTGCTCGCAGCTGAGAATCAAAAAGAAGATAGACAAATTTGTTTTATTTATCTTTCAAGCGAACATCAGCAAAAATGGAACTCCCCCTCATAATAGGAGAGCAGTTTATCTATGCATAGCTGTCCGTTTCCAACTTGCATTCCAGAGGTGCGAATTGAAACGCCAACACCTATAAAGAGGGGTTTTGAGCTCATTTGGAGGTTTATGCTTTTGATAAGATATTTGCTTCTTCTCTGTGTGAGAGCATGTGAGCTTGGAACTACTTGGGATTGGAAAACCTCATGGAATAACTAGTTTCAGTAGTGAGAGGCCTACCCTAGATGATCAAGAGTGATTTTACTTTAGAAATCAGGTGTGCTTCAATGGAGTTTGTTCGCAATGGTTTCTAATTGGAGATATTTTGTCTTTTGAAGTTGCTAATATTGGTTGAGGGTTGATGCCTTAAATGAAGGATTTTGCAGACTTACTGTAGATTTTATTGTTCAAATGGAGGCCATACCACCTATACTAGGCACCATGAAATGAGAAGGATTAAGTTCCTAGTTACCCTTGTTGGCCATACCACCGATCTTATCCTTGGCGCATGGATTTAATGAGTTTCTAACTGTTGTTTGATGAAGTTTGAATGTTTGATTTTTGCTCCTTTGTTGGTCATACTTCCTGTACCAAGCCGTACATCTTCCTAGTGTTGGGTGTGAGAGCTAGAGGCTAAAACGCCTCCCTTTTGGTGGACTTTTTGAGTTGAAATAAGGTACCTTGGTCTCTAATGATCTTCTAATGGGGTTTGTTGATGAGCTTTGATGGTTTGGATGAGTTTTGGTGAAGTCATATGTTGATCTGGGGGTTTTAGCAGCATTGCAAATTGATTTCAGACCTGCATATTCAGTGATATCAGTGATATGGGTGATTCTCCTGTGTCTAGAGCTTTCTTCATCAACTTAGTGACACAACTTCAGTGGGTATGATTTCTTATGATGTGTGCTTCCAGCACTTCTACTTCATGATTTTATGCTTCAACAATGTACTTCAGTCTAAAATCAGTATTTGAAATGATATTGCAACTTTCTCTAACATTGTATTTACATTTATAAGTTGCAATGTTTGTGTTTGTAACCCCGGAAGGTCGTACTGCCGGTGGATTCATGTTTGTGCATTCATATTGTAATATTGGTTGGTTTACCACCAATTCTTTATAGCATACATGATAGCCCATTTGGCATGCACACTCTACCAGTGGCTTTGCATCAATCACATGTCCACTGAATAAGCGTCGATAGGTCGGCTTGCCGCCTCATGTGATCTCATTCTGTAATGCATCATGCACTTCGTTGAACAAGCGTAGATGTGATTAGCTCAGCTGCCCAGTGCATGCATATCTGTGACTTTGCATATAACACACTCCGATGAATAAGCGTGGCATGTGATCGTCGTGGAGGCCTGGTGTGTTTGTGAACATCTTGCATTGCACTCTCATTCAGTAACAGTTGATTAGAGAAGTGTGATCCTACACACCATATGCTCTCACCTTGCCCATTCTAAGATCTAAGTGATCATAAAGTGTATTGGAGACTGCTTGTGCTTTGTTTCACTTGAAATTATTTGGAAAACTACTAAGGTGGTCATTACATCTTTGTGTTGTGCTCTAATCATAATGCCCAAAGAATACAAGGAAGTCACCTTCCATAGGGTTTTCAACTTGGGATTGGAGAAAGGACAAGACCATTGTGAGACAAGATCCAACATGAAAGCAGCTACACCCACATAACATTAAACTTGGAAAGAAAAAAGCATCAAATGCTCCAAGCATAATGGCAGTTAATGAGTAGATGTTACACAGACTCTACATCCAACTCACAAAGCGGGCATATGTTAGAGAAATGCAAACCTCTTCACCAAATTATCTAAAGAGTTTTGTTATGTACCACTAGCCAAAGGAAAAAAAATACGTAAGCGGAATTTGAGCCAACCTTGAGACCACAAGGAAGGATCCTCTTGGGAGTCAATAAGCAAGAAGAAGCCAAAAGAACCCTATAATAACCTTCTTCTGAGGAAGCAACCCAAACAAGAACGTCATCTATATCAATTTGGCTAACATGGATCCCTTTCAAAATGCCATATAATTGGCTAACAAAGGAACTCAAACTCAACTTTCCATCTACAATCAGTTTGATGTGGTTCTCTTAGCATAGGTCACGTTAAATATTTTTTGTCCTATGTAGTAACTATATCAATGTAAAAATTGCCAGCTTTAGGTCTAATAAGATCACAACCCATTTTTGTTCTTCCTTCAAGCTCCTCTTGCAATATTTGAACTACATGTGATACCTCACATCAAAGCAAAAGGGTCACCCCAACAACATTGGTAGTCAAAGCTCACAAGTGTAATGACCTCAAAAATCAATGTTGATATTAAACACCATAATATCAAGGCCCTATTCAAAACCATAAGAGGCTATGATCCAATATGGTGTTGGTCATCAATCAATCTTGGTTGCCTCAAATGTGCAACATTAAGAATAAGTTTACGATCACTTAAGGTAGTGATTAACAAGAAATTGGGAGTACTATGCAAAGAACCCTTACACATTTAGCAAACATTGATTAACACCCACCTACTTCACCTACATCAGAAAGGGCATCCTAAGGTCTCATGTCCTATTTACACAACAAATGTTCAACTACACATGGTTGGTTTTGTTTGCTGTCTACATCATTTTATAGTTTCAATATATGTTTACTAGCACCATAGTTGGCATACCAAATGTCTTGGCTCCTCTCCAAACTCACTGCTAGTTTCTTTAATTTCGTGCACTAGCCAATTTTTGTCTTCATGCAAGAGGTTGAAATGAATGATTCTACCCCATCATTAAAAACTCAATGTGTAGCACTAAATCCAATACCCCCTATATTGTGAAGAAGAGTTGAATAATTACTTTCTTATATCTTGGTTGCAATCCCTTAGAGAATCACATGCAATGTTGCATATCATCCATTTCAAAAGCAACCTTTCCAAAAGGCCATTAAATCACTTATCATGACTTGCCCATTTCACCAAGTAGTGGCAAATATCCTTCAATTCAGCCATGTTTTATTCCTCTTGCCTAGGATGTTGGAACTTCTCTAAGAAATCCTTTCCAAAGTGCTCAAAATATGTAGCTAAGTAATTTGGGTTATACTTTAAGTATTGCTCATGTGCCCACTTTCAAGTCATGGCAAACTAATGGGCCTTCATCAAACCATCTTTCAAATCTATCTATATCAAATGATCTTGTAGGACTAGAGCCTCTGATCAAGATTGTTGATACCTTCATATGAAGGCAATGCCATATGTAAGTTGTATACCACAATCAACGTTGTTTTCATTGGATGTGTTTCCCCCTCTAAGAGGACTCCTCACAAGACATTACAAACACACTAACTAAACTATAGTATACTATATTGCTCCACTTTGTCCCTCTTATTGAAATCGTTCACTATCATTCTATCACCAACTTAAAAGCTTCTTTGCTATTTGTCAAATGCATGTGAGACTTTATTTTTGTTAAATAGGTTTGGAGGTCATCCATTTCCACAAATTGTCAATCACTTGACTTATTGGACTAAACAAGTCCTCCATTAAATCTTGCTCTAACACTATACCTGGGGATCAAGCCACCTTTCCTAATAACTCCATCTAGTATCTCTTCAAGAAACACCCCGAGTCCAACACTATATTACCCAAACAAATTGTCAAAGCACTTCTACACACTTAGATCTACATCTAATCTACCAATTAGTCCCTCTCTTAATACAAATCTAATCTTCCAATGAGTACATCTAATCCAAGATGTCAAAACCATCGAGTTATTTGGTTGAAAAGCTGAATTTGCCCATGGGTCCAAGATCCCTATGAAGAAGAATTGTTTGTATGTTAACACTTAGCCAAACATGCTTCACACAAATTTAGAGGATCTTTTCACCTAGGATTTTAGAAAAAAAAAAGGCTAACACCATGCTTGTATACCTAACAGCTAACAAAAATAATCGATAAAACTGCCATAAGAATGCAAAAAGAATAAAAATTCTAACTAGGAATTTACAATGCACGTCTTAAGATATTACCGATTACTCAAAATGTAGGGGTCACATACCAACCATTTACTTCATAGGTAAAGCATTGAAAGTTAGGACAGAACCATCTACTTAGCTTCAAAAGCTATGCCTAAATCTACTACTTATAGGTAAAACATCCACCGTAAGTGGTTAGAGTTACTCTTGCATCAATAGAGCAAAAAGATACTTAAGAACCATAACTGAAGAAATTGTACTGATGGAGCCCATGTTTCATTAATAATCACTTCCCATTACATTTTTGCACCATAATACTATGTATCTTTCTAACCTCCCAATACTATGCCTAGATCTACTATTTATAGTTCAAACATCCACCCAAAATGGTTACAAACACTCTTGCATCGACATGGCAAAAGTCTATCAACCTTGATAGAAGAAAATGTAGTAGTGGAGCCCATATTTCATTAATAAACACTTTCCATTACATTTTTGCGACATGATGGTATACATCTTACTAACTGCCAAAACTATGCCTTGACCTTCTATTTAAAGGTAAAACAAGCACTGTCACTTGTTACAAACACTTTTGCTCTGGGACAGTCATTTTGGATCTAGGGGTGGGGAAGGAGAGCACATGGAATGCTGACAATCCACTGCTTCAAGGTTGTTATATTTGATGCCATGTGCTTCTAATATTGCACAAGGTTAATTTGATTATGGTGGTGATTGTATTATTGATGGGTTTTTCCAAACCCTAAAATTTCAACCAACACACCCTTTCTACGAATAAGTCAAGGTTTAGTTATAATAGATGCCATGTGCTTCTAATATTGCACAAGGTTAATTTGATGATGGTGGTGATTGTATTATTGATGGGTTTTTCCAAACCCTAAGATTTCAACCAACACACTCTTTCTACGAATAGGTCAAGGTTTACCCAACTAATGGAAACCATGTTGTTATACAACTTGAAATTTAAATACGGTCATTCAAAAATGATTCATAGCATTGATGAGCTAACTATGAATTTAATTGACTTGACACTGTAAGCTAAATTTGAATCCATGAAAAACAAGTGAACACACCATTCGCTAGTTGTTATTTTTCATGATTGACATGATACTCAAAAGACATATTATCTAGAAACCAGGATTACATACTATTCAACTATATTGGTTCTTCCTTGTTACCAAAAAGTCTTACATTCAAAACCATCAACGTGGTTGATCCAAATACATCAAAATGATAAAAATATGACACTGAATCTGGTGCACTTAGCTCAATCAGAAAAAGCACTAACAATCACAGGCAATTAGCTGAATGATAATGTTGCTCATGTAAGCTTTATTAATTATTAATAGATGGAATAAAATTAAAAAACAAATTTAAAATCACAAATTCGTACAGCTAAAGACTGCTGCAGGCTTAATATCTGTGAGACGATCTTTTGTGCTCAAAATGTAATAAAATTTTATTGCAGATTACAAGAAATACAGCTTAAAAATGCTGCAGGAATCCTTGTGATCCAAAAAATTAAAATCTTCAACAAGCAAATGGAAAATATAATTGTGTTGTAGCTTCATTTCCACAGCTGCAATATCACTTATATGCTAAGGCTATTCTCATAAATAGATTTGCTGGCAGTACTTCACTACTCCTGAAACTAAATAGGAAGAGTCAATCTATATGCACTTTCCATTATGCAAAATATGACAGCGATGATGATGAGTCAGCCAAAACCTGCAGGAAAAAGAAAGCAATCACTATGCCATCATTGCTGATGTACAGAATTTATATTACCGACTTGAATGCTTACACTCAATAACCTAATGTATTTTCATTAGACATTTTATACCTCAAGTTGCTCCTCGGTAAATGACTCCTTTTGGAGGGCCCAAGTATCTGCATGAGTTCGCCGGAACTCGGCAATCGTTTTCATTACAGTGGATCTTATTGGTGATGGTTCTCCAGAGAAGTGTGCTAACAAAGTTACGGTATCAGGAAGCCAACTGCATTTTAGTGCAGGAAGGTCTTTGTTAATGTTGAAACACCACAAAACATGCTAATTTCAAGTTAAAGTGTTCCATATCCTAAGTTTAAGTGGTCACCTTGGCATGTCATATGGCACTGATAATACTAAAGATGATAAAGCTAACACCATCCCATGCTTGCAAGCCAAAGATGGACCAGCTTTTGAAAACCTGAATAGTATTAGCAAACTGATGCATTTTAGTAAAAGAACAATGGAAAATATCTTGACCAGCAATATGTTTGAAATCCTGATATTAGTGAAACTTAATAATTTCAAGCATGTGGAAAAACATTACCTTGTTTTGCTTCCCTTTTGCAGCAAACGTGCTTCTTTCAGTGAACTCTCACGAAAAGCCTTAACCAATTTATCATTTCTTCCTCTCATTAACCCTGAAAGTACAGTAGCTGTCTGTTCTCTAACCTGAGGTTGCCACAAATTAAATTTTAGTTGAATTTATTTTGGGCAGATATTTTTGAATTATTACAAGCAAATTCCAAACACCACTAATGCTACACTAGCCCCATAGTAGTTGACAGGAGTTTGGTTACTGTGCTAATATGATGCACAGAAGAACAGCTGGGATAGCTCAGTTGGTAGAGCGGAGGACTGGAAATCCTTGTGTCAACAGTTCAAATCTGGTTCCTAGCATGTATATTTTTCATCATAGATAAGTATGAAAAAGGATTCGTAGACCCTATCTTAATATATATTATTATTATATATAATAATCATCAATGATTCTATGTTATTGAATCAATAGGGAGTTCATCCAAGTTATTTCAAATTCAAAGAGTGTTGTAGAAAATCACTATTGGAAATAACTTGAACTAGAGAGCAATTTTCTCTATTTCATTCTATTAATATTAATATCTCGTAAAGAAAAGGGTAGAACTATGTCAAATTTGATAACTCACAAGATAATCTGTTAGAAGTAAACCATAATATTTTATTCTTGTACTGAAACTTTTACCACATTTTGTATGGATGTTTCCATACCATATCATATCCAGGGGTCCTTGAGATTTGATCTATCTTCATTTCTGTATCTACTTTCATGTGTTTTAAATTTTAATAACTAAGGGGGGAATTGGTTTGAGAATAACTAGCAGATTTGCTGAATGCTTTTGTCATCTAATATCAATCATTCATGATCATCAGAATCACATCTTAACAATTCCATATTTTGAAAACAGGCAACAAGCTTCTTTGTACCATAGAAGCTTGCAACAAAATAAGATTCAAGTATGTGGTCTGGATCAAGAAAAAGTGAAAACTCAAAGGGCAACACATTAACTGTGGGATTGAAATGTACTTGAGAAGCAATTGAAGTGCGGAGATAACAGAATTGATTTCTAAATAATCAAGAGCAGAACAGATATAAAACAGAGTGTGCAACAACAGAGAGAAGAAACGTGACAAGTATTAAGAAAAATATGTTCATTATTATAGAATGTCAACTTTGTAACATGAGGGAGTATATGATGTTACAACTGACTCTCAACTGCTTGATTTAGATCAATGTGATGCTTAGGGAAGTGTTTCTCCGACAACTCAACCTTAACAATAGAGGAAACCTAAGCTTTATTACACCACATTCCAAGATGTGCAGGAAGATGAACTTTCCCAACTGAATGCACACTCTAGAAGGCAAAGAAAGCAGATTGTTGTTTCCAAGGAACATGTGAACTTTGCTCTCTCATCAGCCTTATCCTAGGTGAATGAGCCAGCCACCTTTACTGAAGCAGACAATAGACTCGAGTGTAATGCAGCCATGAAGGTTAAGTATGACACCCTAATGAAGAATCCTACTTGAATTTTGCCAGAATTAACTCCAAGTAAGCATCTATTGGATGCAAATGAGTGAACAAGGTGAAATGCAAGGCAGATGGTACTTCAGATAAGTACAAATTCCATCTTGTTGGCAAAGGCTATTTGCAATAAGGAATCAACTATGACAAGAGATTTGCTCCTGCTTTCCAAATTGTCACTTTTCATTTAGCACTCTTTGTTCCAACCTACATTGGATTGAAAGTGTGTCAAATAGATGTAAAGAGTGCTTTCTCAAAAGGAGATCTAGACAAGGAGGTTTATATGGTACAGCCAAAAGGGTTCTAGGTAAGGAACATAAGGCATGTAGCTTGGTTGAATCTCTATATAGACTTATGCAGACTCCATGAACCCGGTACATCAATATTGATTGACAATTATAAGATTTTGGATTGAGAAGTTTCTCTGATCCAAATCTCTATGGCGAAAACAATAGTGATAACATTGTGATTTTCATTGTCAATGTTGATGATTTAGCTATCACCAGTAGCAGGTCAATACCATTCAGAAAGTAAAATCAGATTTCTGATCAGCTTTTAACATGATAGACTTGGGCCTCCTGCATTATTGCTAGGTGTAGAATTTTGACAACTTGATCATGCAATATTTGGCTCTCAAATTAAATATGCTGGAGCCTGAAAGTGTTCTGTAGAAACTCGAGATGGCAGAATGCAATCCTTTGTCTAGTTTGATGGAGGTTGGGCTTAAACTTTCAACTCACATTGAGTCTCTGCTGGTCAATAAATCAACATATAGACAATTGGTGGGCAAGTTGATCTATCTAACATCTGCCCAATCGAAAATTATATGTTTTGTTGTCACATTTTTCTCAATCCTTATCACCCCCAATATTAGTCGACTGGCAAGCAACAAAATGAGTACTCTGATATGTCAAAGGTACAGATGACTTTGGCATCTTTTACCAACAATCATCAAAGCTCAAGCAATTATGCCAACAAATTCTAATGGAGTCAGTTCTATTGACATGAGGAGATCAACTACTGGCTATATTTTGATTTTAATTTTAATTTATGAGTTGTTTCATGGCAAAGGAAACTCTAGAATATAGTTCCCTTGTCTTCCACTAAAGCGGAGCAAAAGTCAGCCATTAGTGTAGGTCGAGGTTGTATGGTTGCAACATATACTATATGACTTGTAGTTGGATCCAATCATACCCACTCCACTTTACTACAATAATCAATGCGTTTTGAAGATGGTGAAGAACCGAACAAATCATGCCCACACCAAACATATCAAGGTTCATCATCACTACATTCAACAGCCGGTTGATAATGAGAACATCTTTCTTCATTAGCATGCAACTAGGGAGAAGAAAATATATCTTATGGATAGAGTTCTTTTCAATTTCATTTGTGTTATTCTTGGGGCAAAACAGCATTCTTTCTTCTAGAATTTCATTTTTTATTTCATTTCTAGTATATAGGATCTTTTGTAGAAAAGCATCATCAGTATGCTATCAAATGAAGCCAGATACTTATATATTTGAGATAATTCTGATAGTTCATTTCTATTTAGAATGACACTGCTTATTTCCCTTAAACAGTATAAATCTGAATTCATCTTGATAACACAAAAACAATATTGGCATGGAATCCCAGAATTCATACAAATGTAAAACCTAAAATGAATGCATTTCTGATTTGCAAAAACTCACCCAATGAAAAAAATCTTAAATGGATTCTGTAAGATATGAACACACCTCCACTTGCTCGTCTGTGAGAAGCATTTGCAGTTGATCCCACACATTCTCAGTTTCAGAGCTTGACAAAAGAAATATATGCCTGCTCAAAAATTCATTGCAGAAGAACACTTTCTATTTAGATGAATGATAGATACTTATAAAAGGAAAAATCTTCAAATTTAGTATAAAAGATTACTGCTTTCTCTCACTTGCGTATAAAACTCATAAACGTAAATGCATATGATCTTCTCAAGTAACAGATGTTTTTGGATCTTCAAAACCTGTTAATAATTTGATGCCACCACAGTACATGTTTGTTGACTTTAATATTACAACTGAAATATGATTGAAGATATTTATTATTCTTCAATATCCTCCTCCTTTTGCAACATGGTTTTCTTAAGTAGTTTATTAATACTAGTATACTCTCAAACAAATAGAACAGACTCTTATGAATAAACCATCAGTCCACATTTAGAATAAAAATTGTCTTGCCATCCAAATTTAAAGTTGGGGTTGATTCACATCAAATATCATGCATCAAAGATTTGTAGTAACATTTGAAACTTAATATACATGACAAAGCTCCTACTTTCTAGTGAGAAGGATCACTATAAACATGGATTCTTAAGGACAACACAAAAATGTTCATGCTTTACAATGTAACTACAGTAAAACTAAACTCAAGTGTGCAATATACATATACTCTTGATCGTATAGTCAATCTCTCTCCAAAGATTATTAACTAAAAGTTGACCATCCCATATATAGGCATTTAACTGGGGAAATTCTCTAGTACTGCTTCTATATAATAATTCATTTTCTTCTATATTTTGACACAGGTAGGAAAGGAACAAGTTACGAACCTATACATGAAGGACTGCAGAAAAACTAATGTTGCAATTCTAGTATGCCAACTACTATCGTTGGTTGCAGATATAAGCACAGCGACAACTGATGATACATATGGCCGGGGAACTATCTGCCATTTTAAAAGTTCCATAGCTGCTATTGCTAAAGTGGATAGCTCCTTATGCAAAGTCTCCTGTCAATCATTAGAAATAAACACTTATAGAATAGTAGAAAATTAATGAAAAGGTTATTAAGAAGCTTCAGAATATAAAGAGTAATAAATTTCAAAAGAATAATCCAAATCCTGATAGTCACCACATAATCATCAGGAGTGGCCACCTTGAAAATATGTAATTCTATGGTCCAACCTACTAGTACTAATTATTGAATGCTTGCTTTAGATATCGAATAAAGCTACAGTGAATGGAAACAAAAGAATGCTCTTTGGGTTAGAGAGAAACTTAAGAATATTACTAAGGTACAAAACTGAATGAGCACATTCTGTCCAATTGAATTTATGATCTAATTCTAATCAATAATATTAAATTCTGTTCAGAAACATATACACCTCAAAGTGACATTGAACAATATTAATAATTCTTATCATTGAAAAGCTTCTGGAGACACCTAGGTCATTTAAGTAACAACTTGGAGTTTCAGATCTTTGAGATCCATCATCAAAATGAAAAATATTACAAATAAAGAGCTTCTGATATAGATAACTCTCTTAAAAAGTGCCAACGGCAAACCCATTACATATTTTAGATACATTATGTTTGCTACTGATTCTACACTACCAGTTTACAGCAATATAAATAATAACAGGAGTAACAATGAACACAATAAATACCCAATAAACAAATCTTTTCTTATAGGTAGTGTCTTATATAATTTTTCAATACAGGGAGGGCCCAAATCAACATAACTTCCCTAAAATAGACTTGCTTCTCAAAAGACAATACTTACAGTTATTGGTTACACAAGAAGTTACTACCTAATGCCAATAAAACATAATGAGTTGGCTACAACAAAACATTATTAAACCAATAGTCTACATTATCCCCCTTTTTAGAAAAGTAGGAGTCCCTTCTAACAACACTAATAACAAAAGAATTAACTCAGCAAGAAGTTGTAGGTGAAGGGCTAGAAGACGTCCCTACAGCTTCAAGAAGTGGTGAACCAGAGGATTCAGCACAATCAACCTTCAGCTTCTTTAGTTCTACATAGATGGGCATACACTTCGATTGTTGGCTCTTGCAAGTGTCGAATGCACAAGACAACTGAGTGGGGGGGAGTGAATCAGTTGTAACTTATAATTCCAAAACCCTCAAACACATTTATATCCACATCAATTCAATTAACTCTTAAACTATTATGATGATTAAGCATGAAAGCAAATAACAGAAACTGAATCAACTCAATAACAAACACAAGAGAACACCAGATTTACGTGGAAAACCCAAGAAGGGAAAAACCACGGTGAGGATTAGCTCACAATATAAAGTATTATTAACACCGAAAAACAATAGGCTCACTGCCAGAAGGTTCACTGCCCAAAAGAAAGGCTCACTGCCAGAATAGAGAAGATTGTTACAAGGAGAAAACCATCTCAATGCAACAGAGAATTCCACCGCAACACCATCAACACCTTCATAGTCACACTAAAGAATTGTAAACACCTTCATAGTCACACTAAAGAATTGTAGACACCTTCTGCTCACTGCATCCAGTAATCTAACACATGAAAGCTTGTACTGCACCACACATTCAACCACACTATTATTCACATCACCTTCATCACGCACACACTCGATCACGATCCCTTGACACTTATTTATACTGTCTTCAACCTTGAGAACATTCTCCAAGGTCGGCAAATCACCTTAACCCAGAAAATTCAAATTAGGTCTGAGCCTAAACATTCCCGCGATGGAAAGGAATGGAGGCGGACCATAACACATCTTAGCTCGGACCTAAATTCATCCAAGCATGCCACTCCACGCTTTCACAATTACCAAAACAACTCCGCAATTAGTGTAAACACCCAAGGTCGGCCAAACCTGTGTTAACACAATGAACTTTTAAGTACACACTTCCTCAAGACAAAACACAACTTTGCAGACCACAAACCAAGCTTTAACATAATCTAGAGTATTCCACGAACATCCTGAAATCCAACAAATTCCTCCGCAACAACTTTCACCTACC
The DNA here is from genome assembly GCA_027924645.1 of Cunninghamia lanceolata. Lineage (NCBI taxonomy): Eukaryota > Viridiplantae > Streptophyta > Pinopsida > Cupressales > Cupressaceae > Cunninghamia > Cunninghamia lanceolata. The sequence goes on from BSBN01001560.1 coordinate 6,410,985, forward strand.
GCACAGCCTTATCCTGTTTATCCAATATACTTAACTATCTATGTCATGCACTATATCTCTAGAAATCAACTTATGGAGCACCAAACCATGAACACCTTCAACAGAAGAAAGATATGAACCTTATAAGCACACTTCCAGAACCACAAGACCTAAAACCACTTTGTGGAGAAATGTGGAGCAAAGACATTTCTTCCAAACACCTATGTAAACCTTTGCAAATCACAGTCTTTATACTGGTGAACACAACTTCCTCTGCACAATGAACCAAAACACCAAATTCGGAATATAACATCTCTGAACAACATCTCCAAACCGCAAAGACAGACCTTCAACATAGAGGAAATGCGGAGCAAAACTAGAACACTACTCTGTAAACCAAAATGCCACTTCAACACACTGTTTCCTTTATTAATCAAATTTTCTCAAAAGCACTTGGAAACCAACCAATAGAAACATATTCTTGACATCATCAGCACCTCTTCAAAACAACCAAATCATCTTCAGCAAAGCAACTCAACCAAACAGCTCATACCATTGCAACAACCTCATCTCTGCTCAACTAGTTGACACTAATGACAACACCAAGCTAACATGTTGACATCAATGACAACACTAATTGCACATACTTGCAACATCAAGTGCTTGGCTACTACAAGTTCACATTTCTCGGAACACTTAGCTGCCTCGTGAACCTTGCCCTTTGCCTACACCACCTCTTTGTTAGCCATCACCAATCTATCTTGAGCCTCAGCAACCTACTTTGCCTATGCCAGGGTGAGTTGGATTTGCCGGTGCAATTGCTCTAGAAAATGGGCTTGATGATACTGGAGCACATGCTTCAAGGCCTTTAAATCCAAAAGGACATTATCATTTTCTTCCTCTTCTTTATGTTGCTTAGACATAGATTACTGAAGTAGAAGATATTGGTATCAAAAGATGTATCAATAATTGCAAAGGAACATAACACATTTTGTATTGGAGAAGTGACCTAATGAACAAGGGGAGAAGGCAGCCATTGCACATGTGTTTCTGAATGGTCTTGCCCTGGCCATCCTTGGCTGACAAAAGTTCTGGTGAATTCCATATGGCAACCTTATTATACAAAACTCTCTAGGTGTGAAGCCTCAACAATACATTGGCAAATTTGAGATGGTCCACCCACAACATCTAAAGGACTCACAACCTCAAAAATGCCCTATAAAGCTTGGACCATTGGTCCCATGATGTGCAAAAATTGAGTCAAGATCCCATATGGATCATCCTAATTAGGATGTGGAAAAGTCTCGGAGAATCCATCTCCAGTGTGTGAACTCATAGGATGTACAATTCTTGGTCCCACCTTGGTAGCAACCTCCTCTATGGCAATTGCTCCTCTATTGGTGTAGGTGCCATCTCTAGACTGATAGACATGTCCAACTCCAAATTAACTAATTCACCAAGCTGGTTCAACTCGTCTTCAATGTGTTGCCCACCATCCCATGTAGTCAAAGGAGTCCTTGCAATAGACTGGGAGTCTGATGAAGACAAAGTAATAATCTAGACCTCCATGTGCTCCTCTTTGTCTTCCTCATCCTCACTTCACCCTCTTTCTTATATGTTGTTGCCAGCTTGACCACGTGATTCCACATTTTCCCTACTCCATGATCTTCCTTGATGTCTGCCAATGGAACACCAAGATGTCATTGTAACATAGATGGCCAACTAGAATCATAAGTGTCATCCAAACTAAATTCTCCTTCTGCGGTTGCCTGAGAATATACAGCATACAAGAACTCAACTACATGTGTCATATAAAAGCCTTTCTATGACAACAAAAGAAATTCATGGATTCTTGCTGAGAGGATTTTGACTCAATTTTAAATCTAGTCATCCATACAACAATATATGAGACTCTAGTAGCTACTACCAAGTGATACCTAATCACATCCAAGATGCACTCCACTCATCAAACACTAAATACTCCTTGATGCCCCTATGTCCCTTGGCCCACATCTATCTCAATTTGCCATGAGTCAAATCTTACATAGTTGTTTAACTCATAGATACAAGACTCACCCAGACTTACCCACACTCGACAAGTCTGTCATGTCCCCTCTTTAGCTCTATTTAGCAGAGACTTGAGAGTTGGCCTATCATCCGAGTTCCCGTAGGTCAGCAGAGTGGTTAGGGGACCTATCCAGAGGCAGTGGAGCTTGGTAGGGAGCTTTACAAGCCTTTCCAGATAGTTTGCGATAGTTTCCTATTTTTTAGGAAGGGTTCCTATTTTTTAGGGTTTGACCGAGAGTTGACCAGGAGGCATCAGGGGACCTCCAGGAGCATTTTGGGAGTTTTGGTCTCAGTTCCTATTTTTTAGGAGGTATCCCTAAATTATAGGGAGGCACTGTCAGTTAGCCTGCCATGTGGCGACATCACCTATGGCGCGGGCTACAGCAGTTTTCAGTTCAGATTGGCCAGGTGATGGACTTGGAATAATTATTGAATATTAAAGTGTGGCTTTAATATTTAATAAAAATAAATTAAAGTGATTAATAATATCACTTTGTAATAAGGATTTAATAAAGGGACCCCCCCTCCTAGTTAACACATGTTGTGTTAAAAGGTGGACATTTCATTCATGAGAAGTTGGACCCTCAACTTGGGCGCCCAACTTGGGAGTCTTTTAATAAAGAAAAGAATCATTAAATGATTCTTTTTTGATGCCACCTTAACCCTAAAAGTGGACGCCCACTTTGGGAAAAGAATAAAGTGCTTTGGAAGTGCTTTTGGAGGCATCTTTTGCATATCTTTTTGAAGCTTCATGGCAGCTCTGAACTCTGAGGAAGGGGGCAGCAGCATTCAGTCTCTTGGGAACGAAAACTCTCAAGGATTTTGGTGAATTGGATGACAACCCAGTTCATGCTTGTGGAGGCCTACTCTGGGTCTTCATTTGTGCATCATTGGACAGATTCCAGGGCATTCTATTGCAGATCTAAGCTTGCAGCAGTACCAAATCAGCCTTATTCTTCAGATCCTTCATTTTCAGTTGCATGCATAGCCTCCTCTAGGCCAATACTATCTTTGTATGCAAGTAGGGTTGCAAACCAGGCTTTACATTGAATATAAAATACAGATCTGATGGGGATGTGCCTCAAATTCTTAGTTGGTATCTTTCTATCATTTAATATTTATTTTTAGTCCATTTTTATTTGAGATTGCAGCTGCATGCATATCTATTTGCTATCTTGGCAAATACACATCTCAAGAAAACTAAAACCCCTTCTGCATCTCCTCTCTAGTCTGAAAGAAAACAAAAAAATTAATAAAAATCATAAAACAAATAAAATCACAAAAACAACACTTCATTTCAGCAAAGGGATCCATCAGGGATCTTTCAAAGTCCCAAGGAAAGCAAGGCAAAATGAGTCTGAGAGACTCGAGACACCGATACCTAGCGAATCTAGTTAGACTCACCGGATTCTGGGAGTCTCATTGCTAAGACTTCGCCAAGTCAAGTGTGAAAACCAGAAAAAGAAAAAGATTTTTTTTTTTTTTGAAAAGACTCGAACATAAAAGCGTGAATGTCTATCGTTTTTTGAAGGGTTTCGAGGACTCTTGGAGGTTGGTTAACAACATTAAAATCATGAAAAAAGGCATGCACCATGAAGGTATGTGTGGTCTCAAAGGCTTTAATTTGGGCTTGGTGGTGAGGGTTCCACCCCTCAACCCTACCCTAAATCATGAAAAAAGGCATGCACCATGAAGGTATGTGTGGTCTCAAAGGCTTTAATTTGGGCTTGGTGGTGAGGGTTCCACCCCTCAACCCTACCATATATCGCAATAGGGAGTGTGCCAAGGGCACTGCCCCTTGACCCCACTGGGGGCTACCGCCCCCAAACCCCACTCTAGTTTTAAAAAGCAAAAAATAAAAAACCATTCTAGGCCATGTCAGTTGGAAAAGAATCATTTTTTTATTCTTTTGACTTTTTCCCAATTAAATCCCAAGTAATTGAATTACATTTATACTTTTGGTTTGTTGAGTCAATCCCTATCCTAAGTAATGCTCTTATGGTTGTAGTGGCATTTGTAGACTTGTCTAAGATACAAGCACGCGACTCCACATAGAGCAAGCAATGCTAGACTGAGTGATACAAGCTCCTCTCAGCCATAGTTCATGACTCCATATTGTGGTTTTTGTTTTTGATGCCATGGATATCATAATCCATGAGTTTTGACACCTAAAATGCTTGACAATATTTATATATTTAAATTGTTGTTTCCTTTAGCTAAAATCCACTTTTGTAGTCATGTAATCAATGTATACTTGTGTATGTGATCAACGTAGCTTCTATTTGATTAGTTTATTGTGTCTTTAAAGTTTATTTATTGAAGGGTGCATGATAAAAGCTTTAAATCCTTAAAAATCTCTATATTTCATGGTTTTCTCAATTTGCCAAGTCTTTGTTGAGTCTTGGTCAAGTCTGAGCGCCAAGTCCGAGTCAAAAATCAGCTTGTCAAGTCTAAGTTGAGTTTGAGTCTTGTAACTATGGTTTAACTAAATAGTCCATTTAATCTTGTGTACCATAAGAACTACCATTGGGTTTGCTCACTAGCAATCCATGTTAATGTCGACAAAATACTCTCGCGAAGTCTTTAACCCTCTAAAAATAAATTATTTCTTTCTCGGCATACCATACATATAAACACTAGCTCTCTGAATAGTAGCTAGATACCATTCACACTAGGTACGATACAAATTCATTGGCACTAAAGTATGGCATATGTAGGATTTTGTCCACTCTTGCTTTTCTCAATGTCACTTTTAGTTCATGATCATCCAGTTTGGCAGCCTGCAACATTTGAGATTTTGTTGCCAAAAGACTTTCCCAATTTAAATTCTCGATTTTAGGCAACTCCACCTTCTTGGTTGCATGCTTCAGATTACTAGATGGCATCAATGTTTGTCCCATCTTGATTGGAGAATATTTTCCTTTGGAATCATTCCGCCTTCTCTTGTCATGCCATATTTTTCAAAAGTTGCATCCAGGGCAAGTTTCTAAATTTTAGGCTTACCACTTTTATTTTTCTTGTCCATCGATGTTGCTAAAAACCCTAAATCCTCAAATATATAATATCTGCTAAACCCTCCTAGATCAAAATTTTTTGACAAGGGATTGAGTCCCTATATCTTGGAAGCTACACCAAAATGTCATAGATATTCCTCATTGGCCAGCTCTAGAATAAAAATATTGAACTCGTCTAAAGGGCTGATCTCTTTTAAACACTCTTCCTCGCTCCATTCTCAAACTTCACTAGCTATTGTTTGTTGAAATGGCCATACAATGTCTTTGCTTGACAATAGTATGGCATCCACCCTTGTAGTAGATGTACAACACTCAAAAATGGATGTACAACAATAGACTGCATGACACCAATCAAGCATACGTTAGCACAACTACCACTAGAAATTGCGAGTACGGTGTTTACTTGCCTATTTGATAAAATGAATACTTAATATAATTTACAAAACTATTAATACATACCAGATAGAGGAGTAAAAGTATATCTTTATTAGCACATGAGAGTATTACAAAAGTAGACCAGAGATGGTCGGCCAAGGACCAGAGTTGATCTGACTACATCATACTACCTGCCTTGATGATACAAAGACTTATTTATAAGACCCGACGATTGCCAAGAGAAACACAACCATCAACTAACTGACTCGGACAAACTGAACCACCCAAGAGTTGACAAACAATTAATACGTAGTCAGATAACCCAAATTATCAAATATAATAATCGACATTTTACATTGACTACATCATCCCCCCAAAAGAAAAAGTCGTCTTCCAGACGACCAAAAACCATGAAGTATCAAGTGACATTAGGTAAGCTCTGCCAAACTGACGACAATGCTAAAGATCCTGGAGGAAAACCTGGTAATATGAGCTGAGTAAAAGTAGAACCAACACATCTAGTACACCTACCAGTAGACAGAGGATGGTGAAGACCAACCAACCAAAGGACCCAATCTGACAGCACACTATATGTTGAGAATGTTGCACCCCATCGATCACTAAACTGAGATAGTACTGCAAGCATCTTAGAAGCATTCTGATCATGAAAAGATTGTTTAGTGTCCCCATATGCCATGAATGTACATCCATTTAATTCACCAACCAACAAGAATGATTCTTTGTTTCTACCTAGTTTGATGGGGGTCTAGGGGTAGCACACCTCACGGGGTCGAGAGGCAGCTGCCGACAGGACCTTCATGGCATACACCATTTTTGCTCTCCAAGACCATCTTGTTGATTGTAGAAAAAGTAGACCCAAAACTTGTATAATTGGTAGAAAGGTAGACTGTACAACTAGCAAAAAGTCTACTCGTACGACAAAAGATTGTAATTGGTGTTCAACAATGGAGTATGTATTCAGGTAAGTCGTCAGCAAGAAGTCATACTATTGATAAAAATTGCAGGTCGATAGGGTAGTCGTACGATTGGCAATTAGCATGTGCGATTAGCAATTGGAAGTTCTGCAAGAGGATGTCGTACGGCTTGAATCGTACGGTAAGAGTTTTCGAGTGGTGAGGTCGTACGACCAAGTCAGGTGGAGGTCATACGGTTGATGCAGACCGTACGACAAAGGAAGACTCAACAAGGGATCGTACGATAGGGGATACAAGTCGTACGCCAATCAAGATAAATCGTATGGCAAGCGATTGGGAAATAAGAGAAGATCGTACAGCGGTCACCAATATCTGATGCTCTCATCTGAGTCTTCCTTCACGCCAAGTGAATGTACCCGAAACAATGGACTTGCCAAAAATAATGAATTCACCAGGGACAATGGATTTGCTAGAAACAATGAACTCGCCAGTAATAATGAATTCGCCAACGAACTCGCCAGACAAGCAAGTGAATTCCTCGGTCACATCCAAAGTAAATTCGTCATGCAAAAGAAACTCACCAAGCCCAGTGATTGCGCCAGAAATGAAAGTCGTCAGGAATGCACTCGCCAAACCAATGAATTCACCAAAAAGTAGGAAGAGCTCACCAAACTCGATGACAGGAAGAATGGAGTGGCTGGTAGGAAAAAGGAGCTCGTCCGAAAAGGACTCGGGAAGAATAGGGGACCTCACAGGCGTACAGATATGAGGTTGGCCGACAGAAATGATGGTATACTTGACAGGCTTGATGAACTTGACAAGGTTAATGCTATACTCGAAAGGCAGCCAATACTTAGAGTCGTACGACAAGTATTGATTAAATGCGCCATAGAGCAACACGTCCAATGGTGAGATAATATTCACCAAGTGGGGGTACTCGACAGGAAAGACATTTGCCATGTGAGAATACTCGACAGGGAGGAATGACTCGACAGGATGTATGCTCGACATGCAAGGAGACTCAACGGAAGGTATACTCAACAAGAGGTTTAACTCATCAGATGGCAACTCATTAGGGAGAACTAACTCGCCAAATGAAAATAAGTCAACTAATGAGTTGCCATTTGACGAGTTAAACCTCTTTTTCAACTAATGAGCTGACCAAAACGGTATCAAGGACAACAACAAGGTGCCTTGATACCGTTTTGGTCAGCTCCCACAAGTTGGAAGGTTGGTGGCCATAGGGTAAGTTTCCCCAAACTACTCCAGGTATCCTCTGATAGTACGTTTACGCCAGAGCCTCCATCCACAATTGTATTTGTCAAAGTATTTCCAAGGATCTCCATGTGGACGACTGTTGGTTGCTTCCCCACGCCGATGGACAGCAACATCGGATTGATGATTTGTTCGCCTTGTGGTGGTGGTTCTACTATGACGTCGTCATCATTTGTTTTGTTGTTCTCCTCACTCCATTGTTCTTTGTCCACCGCGTTAGATATTGCTACCCTCAGTTGCAGCATGCTTTGCAAGAGGTCTGTCATTTTGATTGGCACAATAGTCTGCAAAACTTGACTTGCAATATTTTTATCAGACTCCAGTCGAATAGACGTGCTTGTTTTCTCATTAGAGTGCCTCCGTTCTTTTTCCATGGCCTTTTCAACTTTCAATCACGCTTCTCGAAATCTTCCTTCTCCATACGAGGGTCAGGGTAACTCGCCTTCTTTGTTTGTGCTCGGGTGATGGCAAGAATTGCGTCCTCGTCATCTTCTCTGTCAATATGATTAATACTAACCTTCTATTTCGGGCAGTTGTTATCTTCATGGTCACCCGGTCCACACCATTTACATAGCATGCTTACTTTATTCCGGTTGTTCTGGCATTCTCTGGCAAAGTGCACCCATTCGGTGCACTGATGACATTGGATCACCGGTCGTCCTTTGGCATCATATTGTATTTGACTTCGACCTCCTCTTTGATTTTGATAGCCGCTTGGAGATGCGTATTGTGGCTTTGATGGAGGGAACTGCTCTCCCTGTGTAAAGAGTACTTGTGTACTCCTAATCTTCAAGTTATACAAGCACTCTTTTATCAAATGACCCATAACTTGGCAAATCTCACAAAATAATTTTTTGGGACAGTCGCCTTTGGTATGACCACTTTTGCACTCAGTACACCAGAGTTCAATGGATTCTTTGTTGGTTTCTTTCTATGTCTTCAATTCCCTCATCATCTGGAGCATGTCCCTCTGGAGCGCTTGTACCATTCCTGATTCCCTATCATTGTCGTCATCTGAACTCCCATCTTCCTCTGTTTTCCTTTTGCTACGGGAGGACATTTTGTCTTCACTTTCTATGTCCATTGCCTGATTGTAGGCTTCTACGTACGAAGAGGATGTTACTATCTTCATCTTTTTTCTTAATGAGGAAATTAAACCCTTGATGAACCACCTTTTCTTGAGACTGTCAGCCGGTTCTTTGTCTAACTTTAAGTCTTTGGTTATAAGCTCGTACATTCTCATGCTTACCTTGCCTGGCATTGTAAATTTCGGCTACTATTTCATAATCATCTCGCAGCAACTTAAATTCTTCTTCAAAGGCCTTCTTTAATTTCTCCCATGTGTTTCGGGATGCTTGGTCAAGTTCGGTATACCAATCAATCACTACACCTCGCAAGGTGGCTAGAAAAGACCATAGCCAAACTGCTTTATCATCTTGCCCATTTGCTGTCCAGATTGTCTCACAAGTCTTACAGTGCCTGACAGGATCCTCCGATCCATTGCCTATAAATTTGGGCAACTTTTGCTTTTCTCCACTAGGGCTTACCATGGTTTTGTTCTTATGCAAACCTCACGCCTGGAACCTACTTGCTGGGGAGTTTCGATTCGAACGTTCCGGTGCTTCTCTTGCACTCTTGGCCACATGAGAATCCTCCACTCTTCCTGCAACGTCAGGGTTCCACGCACTTGTTTCACCTTTAAATTTTCTTTTATACACCCTTGGCTCGGCTTCTTCTCCTTCGATTGACAACCTTTCGATGCCTCGAAGGTTTCTCTCATACACTTCTATGAAGGAATCTGATTCCAACTTCCAACTTCCCTCGTCCAGATAAGGTTGTTTTGACTTTTCAACTTGATCAGAAAGATCAATCCACACGTCATCTAGCAGTGAAAGGTGTCTGGCGATTGCCTCCCACTCAACCCTCGTGTTCATAATTGTAGTGGAAATGTGTTTCGTCTCCTGATTACGAGTCTCCCGACTCCGATTCCTTGCGCTTCGACTCTGACTTTTACTTCAAGATGGGCTTTGGCTTCAAACTTCAACAATCTCTCTTAGTCTCTACATTCTCTTTGTTCTACTAGCCTACGAGATCTTTTGATTTCTTGATCCTGACCGCGTGGTCTCTTCTCACCTTTATTGGGGTCGAAGGGCATGAATCTCTTCTGTTAGGCCCGACTTCTTTTAAGGCAACAGCGCCAATGTTTACTCACCTATCTAATAAAATGAATACTTGAAATAATTTACAGAACTACTAATACATACCAAATAGAGGAGTAAAAGTATATCTTTATTAGCACATGAGAGTGTTACAGAAGTAGACCAGAGATAGTCGACCAAGGATCAGAGTTGATCCAACTACATCATACTACCTTCCTTGATGATACAAAGACTTATTTAAAAGACCCGACAGTTGCCAAGACGAACACAACCGTCAACTAACTGACTCTTACAACGACCCAAGAGCCAACAAACAATTAATACATAGTCGAATAACCCAAATTATCAAATATAATAATCGCATTTTACAATGACTACATAGGGAATATTTATGAGGATGTGTAATGTCCCCTTTTTTGGCCTAGGTGTCTGTAATGTTCTACCCCAAATTTTTTTCAGATTTTCCAACATTAATAGCAGTGTTAGCACATGAAATGCAATTAAGTAAATACCTCCACACCTTCTGATCACCAAGTTCCCAAAATGGGTAAGGTGAGAGGATACAAGTGCTTCAAATTAACAAATATAATGCTTTGCAAGGAAACAAATACAACTTCCGCTTATTCATCCGGCATCCACTTATTCAGTGGGAGAATGAACTTAAGAAGCAAGGCACTTCTACTTATTCAGCGGGAAGCCAACAAGAGAGCCACTTATTCAGTGGGGTAAGCAATTAAAACATAAATCTTATAGTCCACACTGGCGGTCATACCATCCAAAGGTTACAATAAAAGATTGCAACAAATTAAATGTTCACAATGAAAGGTATAGGCTGCAAATTCATTTAGTAACCCTAATTTCCACTTGTTGGAACCGCTGCAACAAGTTAGCTCATAGAAATAACATGAATGATGAAAGGAAACACATGCTATCTGTGCAAATTGAACACCAAAATATACCATCCAAGAAACTATGAAGGAAGCCTTGATTGATGACCATTCTATCACTATTGTAACACTGTTGCAGGTCTGAAACTTCTATGACAACAATGAATAAACTCAACATCAGTCCCAGATAATGGCTTTTCCCACCTCCGAACTCCTGGCAGTGATTTCTACTATAACATTGACACCTCTCAAACAAGTGTTTTATGCTTCCAAAACAAGGCGATTTCCCTCTAAGATATCACGCCTCCCCTGCATGCTGGTACGGCCTGCTAAGGATGTACAGCCTGCCATAGGGTCATAAAATCTGCATCAAACTCCCCACAACAATGATCAATGTTGACGCCCAAGCATAAAGAAAATTATCCTTAATTTTATTGCAAGAAAAACTCTTAATGTTGATCCCAAAATCCAGCGGCCAGATTGCATAGGTACGGCCAGGAATGGTACAACCTGCCCTCAAAGAATGCCAAACTTCATACCAACAATCATTAGATCATTCCAATAACCTAAACAAATAAAATAACATCAATCTCCAATCCAGAATCTTCAGAAAACATCAAAATCCATTCAGCTCTGTCTGAATGAAATCACCCTGAACTAGCTAGGGTGGATCTCTCACCACCGAAACTGATCTTCTTCTAGAGGGTTGACGTCCTCAAGGAGGGAAGGAAGAACACGTAGGTTCAATCCAACAGCATAACGGTGTCAAAATCAATAGCATAAAGAAAACTATGAGCTCTTAGTCTCCTTATAAAGGCACTTTGTAAGTTACACAAGAAAATAATTATTTCTTGGAAATAATTACCTTTTTTACTCAACTTAATTATTTCTCTTTTCCCAACTTGAGCGCTCACTTTTAAGTGCCTAAATAATTAAAACATCTTTTCCCTTTTCAAATGAGCTATAACACTTAGGCACTTTATAATTATTTCCATCCTTTGAAGACAAAAGTGCAAATAATAATTAAATAGCTCATTAATACACCCAACTTTACGGAAAATCCCAAACATAATCAAACTGCAAATTAACTATACCAACATACTCCAAGAAGGTTGGGATGAAGAATGATGCCATCCAGGTGACTTTCTAAAAATAGGTGGCCTCTCCAAGAAGTTTGGAGAGCAATCCAAGAAGCCGAAAAAACTTCCGAAACCTACGCTACAATCCTGAACCTCAACTGAACTCAATGCCATCAAATGAAACCAAAAATAACTGAACTAGTGATCTCCACAAACAAGGAGCCCCTTACCATACCACATAGCCTATCGAAACTCACGGAAATAGGCTTTCGGACCCACAATTGGTTAGGCTTGAGAAGGGCACATTACAGTGTCAGAGATGACCATTTAGCCTATTTTATTCCTATAGGCTAATTCAGAGTTTCAGCGAGGGAATAATTCATTTAATTAAATAAAGTTGTCTCAAATTATAATTTTACAGACTTGTATTTAATTAATAATGCTATTAAAAGTGACTTAGCGGGAGCCAAAAAGAAAAAATATATTATAAAGTCACTTTATATTAAAAGGAGGTTAGAGACTCATTTTGCTTCTTCTTGACATATTTTCTTTTATGAACTATTGTGGAGTGTTGGCGTTTTAATTTGCACCTTTCAGTGCAACACAAAATGGAACAACGTGTACAGTAAAACTATTCTTCGAATTAGGAGGGGAAGCTCCCTCAGACAAGAAATTTTAAAAGACAATACGAGTAACCTATCTTTTTGTTTCTCAGAGACACGAGCACAAGGCAATTCAAGTTCTTTTGCAATCCTATGAGAATTTTTCAAGTACTGCAAAAGAATAACTTAATCTAAAACACACACTTATTCTTTTTTTGCAGTACTTGAAAACTTTATTTTATTATTTTATTATTTTATTAATTAAATCCAGAGATTGAAGAAGGCACATGACCATAGGCAAGCTGATTTTAAAGGAAACACAAAGAACAAAAGAAGATCAAAGACGAATGTTTATGCATAAAATCACAAACATTCGCTTCTAACCTCAACAATACAAAACTTGCAGAAAGTTAGAGCATACATCTATTCTCAAAGCAATAAATTCCGCAACACCCGTTTGAACAATAAAATGAGAGCAATAAAAGCTTCAGCATTTACCATTCCAAAATTAAGTGTGTAGAATACACTTATTTATACCCTAAAACAAAAGGTGCATGAAATAGAAAAAAAGAGTTGAACTAATACTCTTCAACCTAACCCTAATGTTGCACGCAAGCATGTGAGCTTATTAGCATTTTAAAATACAAAATATGTCTCATGCAATTCAGTTAACTGAACTTGCATGTTATTACAAAAATAGTTCCACAAATAGATAATTTGCATGACTTCCAAAACAGATCTAAAATCTTGAAAAGCAAAGTCAGTTCTCAAAATAGAATCTGCTTTGGAAATCCCTCCAGCTGCTCAAAATAGATTTTCCTGCAAACACTAAAAAATGGCTAAGTCTAAGAATTGAGATTTTTCTCCAATTCATCAACTTTAGCCTCATCTGGAATAATGATGGAATCAAGGTGTACAGTCTTCATCTACAGGATGACACTCGCATCTTCTATTGTCTTCGAAATATCCATATACTCTTTTTTAGCCTTATCAAATTTTACAGTGATTTCAGCCAAAAGGTACATCTTCGCTACATGAGGATCTCCACAAAACCTCTCACGGATCAGCCGTATAAACTCATTCTGCAAGTCATGTACAAGGCAATTTATGCCTTCGTCGGTGAAGTACCCGCAAGGTATGCGCTAAATGAAGTCAATCACATACTTCTCAACATTGAGAAGTTTTTCCTTCCATGTAGCCAACTCCAAGGCTATGTCCTTAGAGATCTAAATCAAAAAGGAATATTGATGGGTCCATGAAAAGACTGTGGATCTCTGCTCTACTATCATGAAAAATCAGACCATTTTCTTCGCTAACTCAGAAATTTTGGAAAAAATGAATAATTTGCCCTTGGGAAGCGAAATTTCTGAGTTTCTTCTTCAATTTTGCCCCTAGAAATGGATGCAAAGGTCGATTTGAAGTGTTTTTAGGTGTTGGGAACACACAAAAACACTAAAATGACACTTTTAGGTCAAGATTTTGCCCTAGAAGGTGGCTGGAACTGCTCAAAAATGGAGGAAAAGTGAGTAAAAAAGTCTGATTTTGACCTTTTGAATGCTGCCCTTGCACTTTGCGATGAATTTGAGGGCCTAGTGTGGGCCCATGCGTGCTGAGAGGCATTTGAAAGTTTCCTACCATTGTACATTCAAATTTGGGCTCATTAATGGCATTCCTGATTGATCTGGTGGTGGGTGAAGTCATTCGTTCAAATGGCAAGGTTTCATGAAAGTGCATGCCTGAAGGCAAGGATCCAGGGAAATGCATGCCTGAAGGACGAGCAGAGAATTCTCCCAAGCTCCAACACTTGGAGTTCAGGAATCCGCATGCCTAAAGGATGCAATATTGCTGGGCTCTGAGGATTCGCATGCTTGAGGGATGCACTGTTGATAGGGGTCGGAAACTCAAGAGTTCGGATGACGCTCAGACGTCTTATGTTCTCTGAAGATCCAAAGTCGAGGATTTAGGGAATGGGATGCAAGGATGCTAGGATGCGAGGGAATGCAAAGGTCCATTGGCCTAGATAGGCAAAGTGGCAAAACAACAAGATCAAGCTTCGAGGATACCCGAAGCAAGGAGGAGCAAGGATTGGGCCTCAGAGATACTCAATGGAAGAGGGAGCAAGGATCACGTTTCAAAGATACCTGATGCTAGAGCAAGCAGGGATTGGGCTTCGAAGATATCCGATGCAAGGAATGGGGTTGCAAGGGCACAAGGAATGAAGGGAAGGCATGACAGTATGAGTAAGTCTGAAATCCCCCCCAAGGTTGGAACGTGACTCAGACACCCTCATACTTCAGATTAGGGGCATTACACAAGAGTATATCATTTTTTGGCAAGACCTCAAGTTTAAAGAGTGAAACCAAAGAAAGTAATATCAATAAAATGATATCATCTTTCCCTAAAGTTTTCTATGTAGGAAATGCATCCTTAGAATCTCTAGAAACTCCTCTGGTGATAGCGATAGGAGGCTTCCTACATAAGATCCTTTCACCACTAATTTGACAACCATACTTTGTATTAAAACCACTTATTATAAGTATTTTTTTGCCACAGAACTTTGTCTTTAGGATGTCAGTACATATCTGCATTTCTCCTCACTCTTGTTTCAGACATGAACCCCTAATGCTAGTCCTTGAACATTTCATTCTCTTTATGAAGCCTACACTTCAAGACTCCCAAACAATTTGAACTTGTTCAATTAACATTCAAAATTTAGCCTCAGATTGGATTATGTTATCATAGTCAACTGCATCTACATTGGGCTTAGGTACTTCCAGGTTTTGACACCTTTTTCATTTTTCTTAGAGTTGATACTCTCCCAAATCCTTAAGTGTTGAAATTTTGAATTAATCTTGTTAATTAAGGACTTGGGGGCATCAGAAAAAATTTGACTTTAACGACATTTTTGGAACCAACTTCCACTTCCCAAATTACTGAAGTTGAAACTTAATTTCTTAAAAAATCTTTGTAATTGGACCCCATTTAACACACACGTGAATAATATGGGCCTTTTATGGTTGCTTCATCTAAGACCTCTTGTTTATATAAATGTTGTTTGAATTCTTTACAAGAATAATGCTCTTATATATCTTACATATGCATTGTGTCTCCATTCAGCTATCAGTCATCTTCCTCATTCTAATTCAGCTCAGTAATTCTGAAACTGACCATTCTAGAGCCACATCAGCAGGCTCAATTTAAGTACCTTAATGAAACTTTGATCTTGGTCTCTTGCATGATTGACCTGGTGAAGAAAAAGTGAAGTAAAGCATCCTGGTCCCCAACAAGTTAATCAGATGACTTGACAGAACCAATGTGATTATCTCTACATGAACTGTTGGGCAGAGTCGGTGCAAATGGAGACACTTAAGCTAAGACTCGAGAGATAAAAGCATCTCAAAACAAAGATTATATAACTACAACAGGATGAGAATTTCAAAATAGACCATGAAATTGTCAAAAATAAAATAAAATACTAAAGATTTCCAAAATAAAGGATAACATTGTTGGTGGAATGTATAAAGCAGGTTAAAATGAGTCTATAACATTGTTGGTGGAATGTATGAAGCAGGTTAAAATGAGTCTTTCTCTGAAGAAATGCATCTTATATTATGCCAAAGAACAGGAGTTGCATCAAATGAACAAGAGAGTTACATGGAAAATCTCATTCTATGAAGGCTAAAAAGGCTATCTGTGCCTTCACGCCTCCTTTAAGAAACAAGTTATTGGGGCTCATATGCATAGCCAAATCTTTATTTACAAAATTCAACTCTCCTAAGCTTAGAAGGTTGCCTTGCATCTTGCCATTCAAAAAATTCAATTGAAAACAGTGTTATAATATGCAATATCTCTTTGCAACTATCTCTTATCACCTATGTATCCACTATAAATGATCACCCCAGGAAAGATTAAGGATACATGAAAAATTTAATTCGGCCTGGAATTCTCCCAAAAAATCTGGCAGATGGACATTTCCATATGTTCATTTTGCTGGTCTCTCAACAAAGTTTAAAACAAATGCATGATAGTCAGATGTCATTATCTGTACTCAAAAAAATGAAAACAAAATGTGTACTTCTTGTGAGAAAGAATTATATGCATTGGAAAAAAGAGCATTCTTACAACTGCTAGAATTAGGACCTTCAAAATATAGACTTCTAGTGACCCCTCTATTCTTCATATGCCAGATTAGACTTTCAAGAATTATTTTGTCTATAAAAACATGGAGACAAAACAATGCCTTCTGCTTCGAAAATCGTGCTAAAAAAATACAAGACCAATTATTATCTACGACTCAAAGTATATTTCAATTCTGAGCCAATAATTTCTCAAATTGAAGAAATTAAAAAAACAGCAAGGGAACATACAATTGATTCCACTTACACAATTCCTTTCTAAATATATTATCTAGAACTAGAAAAAACAAAGAGACAATGAATCTTTGAGCTTTAAGGATTAGGAAACCATTTTCCTATCACGGTACAGAAAAAACACAAGATATAAATGAGGATTAACTAACTAATGATTGATATATTATAACCATAGAGAAACGAAGATCAGAATACATGATTAATACTTAATGGTCAATACCTGTAAGGCAATAATAGGATAGAGAAGACCAACAATTATGTCTGTCAAAACCAAAGCTCGTCCTGACTTTAAAGCTGATATAACAAAATAGAATACCTGCCAACAACATACAAATATTCAATTAACTTCAGAGATTCTAATACAAATGAACTACAATCTAGCATTTACCTTTTTTCTATGAAAACCTTAGTATATTCTCCACTAATACTTACTGTTTCCATCCATTTTATATGCTCTTGTTCCTCAGTATCACCTTTATCATTCTTGTCGTCAGAAGAGAGCAGCTGCCCATCAAGGACATTTGATTTACTGGCATTGTGAATCTTAGTTGCACACGAACCGGCTCTTTTCACAAGAAATGCACTCCAATTATGTTTCTCTATAAGACTGGATGACTGCTCCCCAAATGCTGAATTGAGACGAAGGTTTGAGCACAAAATGCTAAGAAGAGTGCCAATAGATTCTCGTACCTGATAAATCCAGAACAATGTCAGAATTACTGTACAACCTATTTATTTAGCAACAATAACAATCAGGTACATGTTGAATCGTCTGATAAACAAACAAAAACACAACTCCTTGAAAATAAAAAACTGACTTAAATCTACTGTTCAAAAAATAAACTTGAGTCCATGCAAAAGTCATCCTACGACTCTTTCCGAAACAAGTCAAAGTGTTCCATAAATTTCAGATAAGATTCCTGTAAAGCTTAAGGGTATAATAGACCACAATTGTAGTAGATTGGTTTGCTTGATGAGCAAAAAACATTTAGCACAATATCAACTCCCATACCAAACACAAGATATGACTGTACACCAAATGTTTGGCTAATGTGGACCAAGAAAACAGCTGGGGTTTATTTAAGTCTAAGTTGTTGATCCTGATAGGGGGACGGGTACAGGTTTGGGTATGCCGGTACGGCATTTGTTTTAACCCGGGAATAGGTACGGCTACTATATATATTTGAGTATTACTATATTGTATATATAAATTATAAATTGTAGTTATATTGAGTATTACTGTATAAACAGTAATACTCATAATTGTCAATAAACAAAATATTTAAATACTTCATAATTTTGCATAAAAGAAAATAATCATAATTCAGTGATTTGTCAAATGTCAATACAAAAAGAAAATTATAATTAACTGAAGAACTCGCAACCTGTTGAAATGTATAACTTTAGGCAAAATATGCTATGTTCCATAGAGTCTCGAGATGGGGGGATGCAAGAATGAGGGGACCAAGGGCCTAGAATTGAGGATCACGACTTGTGGTGGCCTGGGGGTGGAGCCCCCAATGGGGTCAAGGGACAGCACCCCTTGTGGGGGTCTAGGGGCGGAGCCCCAAACGGGGTTGAGGAGCAACGTCCCTCATGGGGTTCGGGGGCCTTTGAAACCACACAAACCTTCATGGCCCAAGAAATTATCATAATTTTAAAAAATAAATTAACATTAAACAATCATAGCCAAATGAATAATTAGACAATTCGTGGGGTTCAGGGGCCTTTGAAGCCACACAAACCTTCATGGCCCAAGCAATTTTCACAATTTTAAAAATTAAATTAAAACATTAAACGAACATAGCCAAATGAATAATTAGACAATGAGATGCAACTTTGTCCAAACTCATAAATAGATTTACGATGGGGCAAAACACAATTGACTTGTGAGGAAGCAAAACATTTGGTGAAATGAAGAGAACAATGCTTGTTTCCTAACAATGGAGCCATCACAGTCCGCTAGCTTAGTAGCCACCCATTCCCCGCACCCTTGTTCTAAACAATTTATTAGCTCTATCTCTCTGGTTCAGATCTAACAACAAAAGTTTCCAAGTTTTATAATCCAAAACAAGCTGAAGGAAATCCCCAAGGCGCCAAGTGTATTTAAAAAACATACAAAATGGACATTGCCACTTGAAAGTTTGTCCCCTCAACCAGGGCAGAATAAGGTTTTATTATACGTCAACCTTCAACCGCAATAATAATTCTCATGCAGAAGGAGTGATGACTGATGGAAAAATGAGCTTTCAACACTCAGATAACAACACTCCTTCAATGTTTTTCTTTGGTTGACTTTCACCTGTACATGCTCAGGCCCTCCCAGGTCTGCCTAGGGCAAACCCTATGCAAACCCCAGGGCATCCCCTGTACCGAACCCATATGAGCACATGGGGCAAAACTGCAGAACCCAATAACTTAGATTTAAGTATATCAAAGTAAATAGCATACATTCATACATATCAAATCACATTTGCGTTATATCTACTTTTAAATGTATAATTATAACCCAACTTACCAACAACATTTTCTTTTGAATGAACATTCATGTGTAGAGCGAAATTTCTAAGATTCAAGAAACGATAACTGCAGCACTAACATCCATCACATATGGCTACGCAATGCAAACAAAAATTATAAAAAATAAAAACACGTACAACACCTATTTGCATCCAATAGGATTTTTACTTCCGACCAATTTGATCAACTCCAAGGAATGATTTTTCATCAAGACATCATATTCAATCTACATGGCAGCCTCTTATTGAGGTTTACCTTTTGCTTCAGCACACTATTGTGGTTTAGGCACATTGAAAAGGTTAGAAGAGAGAACAAAATGAACGTGCTCTTCTAAATCAAAAATTTGTTTCCCTACTCTTGGGATTGAGCAAGAAGGTCAACTTCCTAAATACTAGAATAATACCACTTTGGTCTCCACTATTGTGTTACCCAAGACACTAGTGGTGAAGCAACCACCTCTTACGTTGAATTCAACCTAGATATTCAACATTGATATACTAGTGATGTACAACAAATATTAGCCAAAGGTTGATGCATTGGTCACTCTGATGGAGTACAAGAAGAACCAAAGCCTTCATCTTTGAAAGGCCACAACTAACTCTAGATTGATCACTTACAACCTGTTGGGTCCCAAAACCACAGGTCCAAAATCCTAGAGTATTTCTCCTCCTTCCAAGCCAGGGGAGTCGTCAAAAAGGTGAGAAAAGGGCTCATCCACAGATTAAGGATGGTTAAGGCCAACCAACGAGAGTAGGTATGCTCTCCTGCACTTCGAGCTCAGCTAGACCCAGGACGGATATTCCTAGAGGCATGAAATGGAACACAAGTTGATAACCATAGCCATACCCAATGTACACTTGACCCCTATATTTGTCACTAGGTCAAGACAAACTAGTTGTATAAAACTGCTAACTAAGCTAATTAGTACACACTACAAATGCACCACCAAATGACTACATCATGATATCCCTTGAGATGAATCCACTTAACTTCACATACACACTTACAGGGTGCAGGCATGCAAGAACACGATTCACAAATGATTTGAATAATTTGATGTCAGTTAGAATGATTCCCTGATTATAATATTGAATCATGAACAACATGTGGAACCTAATCTAATCCTACTCCTACTCCTATAGCTAACAAGATGAGGGTTTGATAAATGAAAGGTGATTGATCCTTCCCCAATATGGATCACTAACTATGTCCATTGTATGTGGGATGTAATCTTTGATATGTATGCAAATGCACAATTGGTACTGTTGATGTTTTATTGGATGCATCTCCTTCCTCTTTATTGTTCATGACTCTATTGCCCAATGGAGTAGGCACCAACCCATACGCAACAAAGGAAAGACTAATACAAAGGACTTTGTATTAAATTAAATGTTGTCACACATTGTCAAATCTCAATTACATTCGCACCAGCAAGTGTGGTGAAAGAAAACATATATTTGCAAACATACATTCCCCTGAATTGTTACAAAACTACCATGGAGACGTACCACTACTGCACAAATGCGCTTTATAAACCATTCTTACATTGTACAAGATGCATTCCTTCATTTGCAGTCCAGGCTGGCTTTGCTTGATGCCCTAAAATCACCACGAGCTCTTGCACCTCCAAAAAATTGGTTCAACGACCAACCACTAATACATCTTCTAATCATGTATATATAGCACTTCTTGCACTACTGCGTTTGGGAAGGAATCACCTACACCACCTACCTCAGTAACATCAACATTGAATCGCACCTACTCCCCCACCTTCCTGTACATCTTCATTGCATTAATGGCATCCTGGGAGTAGGCAAACATTAAAACTGGAGAACCCGTGAAAAACACATTTTCAAAACATGTTACATTGACTTTAAATCTTTTCGGCAAAACTGGAGGTTCACGAACTATTGAAACCATCGAAAAAACCATCTTTGTTTATTCATTACTTATCCATTTTGGCATTTCAGCACTTTGGCGAACCAACAAACCATTCCATCCTTGTTCTCTTTTCTTTGTTCTTTCTTTTCCTTGTCTTTCGGCAATTCGGCACTTCAGCGAACTAATGAACCTTTTCAGCGTTTCAATGAGTTTGCGAACCCATGAACTCAGCAAAACATTTCACTTCCTTATCTTTCCCATCGCCTTTTTGGCCTTTCGACAAAACAGCAAACTCATGAACTAGTTCAGCGTTTGAACGAGTTCACAAACCTATGAACTCGCCAAAATAGTTCTATCTTTTCTTCATTCGCCATCTTTTCTTCCTTTTTCGGCGTTTCAACAAGTTCGCAAACTGATGGACTTGTCAAAACATTTCTTCATTTTTCTCTCTTACTTGCCAACTCTTCCCTCCTCCTCTTTCAGCAATTCGACAAGTTTGCAAACTAACAAACTTGTCGAAACATATTTCTTTTTCTTCTTTCTCCTTTTCCTCTTTCCTTCGGCGTTTTGGCGAAAATACAAAATGGCAAACCACTTTTTGCAAATTCGCAAGTTCACGAACCTGCCGAAATGCCGAAACACAAGACATTCTAGGATTTTGATAGGTTTGCGAACTGGCGAACCTACCAAAAGGTAAACACTTAGAGGATTTTCATACTTAGGCTTTTAGGATGGGGGCCCATAGAAAATTTCTCTGATCAGATATAACTAATGGGCAAAGTAGGCATGCTAAGGGGGCATAGGACTTAAGAGTTTGCAAATTTAGTGGCCAGAAAATCTAGGCACTAACACAATCTACTAGTTAGAGTTGCAATCAAAGAAATGTTCTATTTCTTTTGCATCAACATCCCAACTAACTATGATTTTGTTAGTGAAAATATTAATGTGTTTATATGCCTTAGACTGTTCACTATAACCAACAAAGAAATATCTTAAGCTCTTAGAATCTCATTTACTCATTTTCCATCAACAACCAAAACATATGCAGATGAACCAAAAATACAAAAACGAAACGTGTTACCTTTGAGCTCTAGAGCAGGATAATTCAGGTGTGACATCCTACAAGGCTTTTCACGAACTTATGTTCAAGAGATATATCACCATGTTTACTGTTTCACACTAGTATTTGTACGATAAACATCTATTGTGCATCATCTACCGAGCTGTCTCCATGATACTTTTGTTTCTCCTCTCAACTACCCCATCTTGCTAAGGGTTGTGAGGGGTTGTCAACTGCCTCCACATATCTTCCTTCTCACAATAGTCTTAAAATTACTTGGATGTAAACTCGCCCTTATTACCTAACCTAAGTTTCACATTCCACCTTCCTTTCTAGTTTTCAACCATTGCTTTAAACTTGACAAAGGTTTCAAAGCAATCAGATTTCTTCTTCAAAAACTATGTCCACATATTCTTGGAGAAATAGTCAAGTAGCGACTGAAAACACCTCACATCGAGGATTGTTGATGATTTTTATGATGGCTCACATAGATGAATATGATTGAGATCTAAGCCCCCTCTGCACACCATGCAAATGTTGAAAAACTCAATACCTAAAAAAATATACTTCATTTTAAAATGCTAATTGTACAATATTTCGTGTTTTTGCCTTGACTGCATTTACCAAGCACTAGGGATTTTCGCCTAAATTTTTTGCAACTAATTATGTGGTTTACCAAATGCTAAGATTTTTGGCTGAAATTTTTGTAGCTAATTTTGCGACTACAAGGCTAGGGCTACTTGATTTCTATGTTTTTTTTTTCTTTTTTATTACATTTCCCACTACTCAATGTCCCTACTCTACTCACACCTCACGCCTGCCCGTCACCATGCTATATTCACACTTGAATTGTTCTTCTCACAAGCACCTACTCCTTTATGTGTGTTGCTCTACTATGCTGAAATTGCAATCAACCCTTTTATCAACAAGTAAGCCCTAGAAGCATCTTTAAAAAACATTTAACAAACAATCCTTTAACAACCATGACAACATTTATGACAGTTCCCTCTTCATTTGACAAACCTCTTCTTTGAGAGCAATTTGACAAATCCTTGACAAAAATTCTTCTTCCTCCTTTCTCCCTTCAATCTTCTTCTTTGTCGAAGTAATTTAGTGTACCTATCCTAGGACATCCTCAATCTAGATCAGCATACCCTTTCTAAGGGTTCCTTGCTCTAATACATAATAATAGAAGAATGAAATCATGGAGTTTGAGAGAATAGGATGGTACACACTTCAATGTGTGATTGCTCGTATTTACATTGGTGGTTCTTACACTGTAAGTTACATTTTAGACATAATTAATGTGGTGTAATTACATCATTAACATAGGCAATAAATGCCTATATGTACAAAGTGTAAGTCTTAACATTATATTATATCTAATAATAGTTACCCAACCAAGGGCCTATCTCTCCTATTATATATCCCTCTCTTTAAATAGTGACTCCCTAGGGGTTGTCAAATCACTACAAGCTACACTCTAGCCTATCCTCATGGCAAACCCATATGTACAAGCCTCTTAATAGTGTAATTGGCACATGGTTTGCTTGATGGATAGGTTGATTGGCTAAAGTAGAAGTTGTTGAGTCCACTACTCGATGCTCACTGCCAATGGTGAGGGGTGAATCCCAACACTTAATGCTCACCTACAATAGTGAGGAGCTATGTTAACCAAGTTTATGGGACAATGACAGTAGGGGATAGGGCAACACGTTTTTGGACGGATCTTTTGGGAGGCCATTTTTTAGGGGGCAGCTATTAAAAAATAGGGAAAATTTAAAAATATAGGAAATCTCAAATATTCATATGATAGCATTGATAAGATATTCATCATATACATTATACAACCTTAATACATAACATTAGAGTTGAGTTGTGATTTCACGAGTCGACAAATTAATTAACAATATTTAATGGCTTTCATTGTCAATGTACATATATGTTAATGTAAAAATTAAAACAAAATGCCTAAAGGCTGCAACTTTCAACTACAAAATGTCAAATACATAGACAATTTGCCACTACCCCTAATCAACATCTGATAACACTACATCAAAATCTAAGTCTAAGTCTGAGTCTAAGTCACTACCACTATGAGGGACTACCTCAGCCAATAGAACCCTAACGAATCCCTCTTATGCCTCTTGATCATCAACCTATGTGCATCTTCGAGATCAACATCCCAATGTGTGGCTGGAGTTTGTCAATCCTGAAGCCAGAAGGTGCTATACATAGCCACCAACTTCTCTACTCGTTAAGAGGTAAGCCTATTCCTCTTGAATGATTGGATGTAGCCACCAACTTCTCTACTCGTCAAGAGGTAAGCCTATAACTCTTGAAAGATTGGATGAAGCTATATGTGGACCAATTCCTCCTTGCAACAAATGAGCTGACAACCTATCAAAGTAGAAGAGTGGCAAGCATCCTCAACTCTGGTGCATCCTTGCCACGCCATGTCCACCATCCAATAGGGTCAATCTGAGCTAATGTAGCTCTATCTATTCCCACCTCTAGTTTGTTGAATGTTGGACCATGGAGATTGACAAATGCCAGCCACTATGTCTGAAGTACAATAGACTCCTCATCAGTGTTGATGTTTGTTTTTAGACAGGTCAACAATAGAGTAAAACACTAGAGTATCCCACTCTCTCTTGAATAAAGCTCTTCAAAGGTTGAACTATGTGATCCAGTGAAGTAACTCCAAGGTTCCTTATTTATGATTCATGATGGGTTAACTCAGTGATTACATGTGATCTTGCTGATAATCACAAAGGGACTTACGCAGACTTCTTCATATTTCATTAAGCTTATCTCCCCTTCAGTGTGGATGACATATGTACAAGGTTTCAATAGTGAAGAAAATAAAAAGGATAAAGGTTTAGGAAATTAATCTAAGGTCAATGAAACAATGATGATGCATTGAACAGACAAACTTCTAAATAAAACCTAACTCCACTTCACCAAGGATGCCTACAACTACATGAAGTTGGTGCAATCTCCTAAGGTTCGCGAATGGTTTTCAAATCATGAAGGCTTACACAAGCACCCATAAGACGGCGCAGCTCAAACAAGCATCCACAATCGAACTTAAGCAAATGAGGCTCAGACTAGCTTTACACAACACTTCATCAGCAATGAATGTTAAAAGCATGAGCTAGGAGTTGATCAAATATTCAATTACAACATACATTACATCAATGAACTTCTAATCTACTTCTAATCTACTTTGAAACATCTCTCCATTTCATCAAAGTACAAGAAATCATGTCATTCCACAAGACAAGACTTAAACACCAAGCGAACTCCAATGTCCTTTGCATTAATCTTGAGAAATATATACAACTTCAAGTCCTCTCAGACAATTTTGAGAGTCTCTCCTAATCTACTCCTACAAAACTATTCTCTAGTCTCTAATCTCTATATGTTACAAATGAGGCAACAAGGCCTTTATATAGTAGTCCAGAATTACAATGAATGGCTAAGATCAATTCGATAGCCAAGGGCTCAGATCATGCCAGCTCAATAGGTAGTTACAACAACTTGCTATTTTTAGTACAAAAGAGAGGCAATGAAGGCACACTTTCCAAGAAGATAAGGATAAGATGGAATCTTTTAAAGCATCTTCCATATAGGCGTCCCCTTGGCTTCTTTTATTAAATGATACATTGAATGCATTTAAAATAATGCCGCTGATATGATTGGATGATGATAGGTACTCGCCACATAGGTGCCACTTTGGCAACTCTGATGAATCCCAACTTGTATCATCTTGTATGATGTCTTTGATGTGATTGCTTTGATACTTGAATGTTTGGGATGTACCTTGTCGATCTTGCCTTGTTCCTTCTACTTGTAAACTGGATGAATACATGTTGCTTCACTTGCATGACTTCGTGATGTTTCTTCTTCTTGTAGGATTCACGAAGGGTAATGTATATGATGATGCTGCCTCCTTCATCATGTAAGAGTAGATGATGATGATACTTGATTCATGTATACTTGAAGTAGGAGATCTCTCTTTAGACTTGAAGATTGTAAGAACTTGACTTGAAGCTTGGATGGATGAAGTGACTTTGCACATGATGCCATTGATGAAGTGTAACCCCATGGATGAATGTCTTCTAGATGATGATGCATTCTTGAACTTGATGTAGATGATGAAATGCTTCCTTGTTGATGATCTTGAAATATTGCGGCATGATGATGGTGAAGGTTCCTTGAGGATGTTCTTGAATCTTGAAAGAACTTGAAGTTGAATGATGAATGCCTTGGAATGTTCAATAAAGAAGTATTCCAACTTGACAATCTTAACATGATGCCACTTGATGAAGAGTTCCAACACAAAGATGATGAAAGGTTCCTTGAAGCAGCTACTTGATGTCTTCTTCTTGTGGACTGCTTCTTGACTTCCCTCCTAGCATGAAAGTGATTCAAGCTTCTTCTTCTTTGATGACTCCTTAGCTCCAATCATGCTCCTGCAACACACAAAAAAGCAACATCAATCCTTTTAATAATACTTATAACATATAAGAATCATTTCATGAATTTCTAACCTAGGTGCATATAAAAGCAATCATAAAATTCATACTAAGCATCACATTGTAAGTAGTGTATTGGAACATGGCTTAGTTGAATAATGATCACCAAGTTGAAATGAACTCCCCCTAGAAATGGCGCAATAGATGAGAGATTTGAACTCCTCTTGACATCTCAAAAGGTTGATTTCCACCCCTTTAAGTGCATTGGATGGACATTTTGACCTCTCCTTGAAAGTCTCTTGAATTTGCCTTTAAAACTAACTCTTTCTCTTTTGGCACAGCAGATCAGCATTCTGATCCCTCCTCAAAATATGCTATAAAACTTGAACTTAAACCCCCTTAACATGTGGCGCATTGGTTAAATGTTTTAAATCCTCTAAGGGCTAAGGCATCACTTGAGGGTTTTCAATTCTTACCTTCTGACCTTGTCATTATCATCATAGGAAAATCAGATCTTCTTGAAAGTGGCACAGCAGTTTGAAGGTTTAAAGTCTTCTTCTCATCACTTACAAACTTGAATTCTTCTCCTCCTTCTAGGCGCATTGGATCTAGATATTAGAATCCTCTTGACATATATGCTTTGAATCACACTTTCCACATCCCCTAAGAGCTGGCGCACTAGATAAGGGATTTGATATCCTCTTGAAATCTGCTCTAAAGTCTTGATTTTATCATCTTTCATAAGGGCGCATCATTTGACCATTTTGGATCTGCATTGAAGTTTGTCAAGACTTGGCGCAGCAGATGTGGGTTTTAAAATCCTCTTTATGCATTTGAACCTTCAACCAGCATCTTCTCTCAAGGGAATTGGATGGAGCGCATCACTTTGATGATTCGAGATCCTCATCTTCACTTAAAGACTTAAGGCGCATCAGATAAGGGATTGTGGATCCTCTATATATAACTGGCGCATTAGATCAGATCTCTGATTTCCCTTTGCTGTCGCAGCAGATTGACATCTTGA
The DNA here is from genome assembly GCA_027924645.1 of Cunninghamia lanceolata. NCBI lineage: Eukaryota > Viridiplantae > Streptophyta > Pinopsida > Cupressales > Cupressaceae > Cunninghamia > Cunninghamia lanceolata. Next base: position 6,438,693 of record BSBN01001560.1, read on the forward strand.
AATCCTCCTCTCTTCTTTTGGCGCATCGGTTGACACTTTCAAGATCCTCTACAACCTAGCGCATTAGATAAAAGTTTTAAAATCTTCTTCTTCTTCTCAACTTGAAGGCAAATCTTCCTCTTTGGTTGGGCGCATCGGTTTAGGCATTTGAATCCTCTGGAGACCAACAACGTCATACTCCAAAAACTCCTCTCTAAGGCTAGCGCATTAGTCCAATAAAACAAATCATTTTTCCTTTTAGCACATTGGTTAGGATATTAGGATCCTCTTTGAGGTTTTGGCGCATTGGATAAGGAAGTCGAGATCATCATCTTGTGATTAGCGCATCGGTTTAGGAAGTCGAGATCATCATCTTGTGATTGGCGCATGGGATAAGAGATTTGAAATCCTCTTCTTCTTCTATCCTTGGCGCATTAGATTAGGCGCAAGAGATCATCAACTTGAGATCTTCTTGAAAGCGGCGCAGTTTATCAAGATTTTGCGCCAAGATTTTGCGCCACCTTTGTCTTTTGTCGCACTAGATGGGAAATTTGCGCTCTTAGAGAATTTAGTCGTTTTTTCAGGGTCTCTAAGGGTAAAGGTATATTGAAAAATATATTGAATTTCTTATACTTTAAATATTTTTCAATATACCTTTCAGGATGTTTGAGATAGGTCTAGAATCCACCGGATTTAACATACAAAATCTAGAATTTGGAGGATCCACCAGATTTCAGACTTAGTCAATTTTTCAAAATTTTCAAGATTTCAGGCTACCAGACTTAGTCATTTTCAGAATCTCAAACATACATCAGGGTTGATCTTAGTGTTCATTACTTAGATGGAATTTGATCAAGACTCTTCATTTCTAGATCAGACCTCCAGTTATAAAGCAAAATCTTCTAGGAGAGAGACTTATTGTTGGATTGGCAAAGGAAACGAACCTAAGACATCATCCAGAAGCTGAGGCAAAGCATCAGAGCTCAAAAAAAGAGGGTCCCCATTTGCAATGGGGCGATGTGTGATTTGGTCACAGCAATCAGTATATATATTTCAAAGGGCCTTCATGAACCCTTCTTTCACATGTTCATCATTGGATAGAGGCACTCTCAGAAGTCATGTTACATACCGTTACAAAGAATGAAAATAATTTATAAGTTAGCAACATTAATAAATTAACAATTAATAATAAAATCAGCAATTTCTTACCTCACTATGGACCACAATCATCATCAAGGATCTTTTGTTTCACGCTTTTTCCTTCAAACCTGTTTGCCTCTAGCCATCTACCCCACTCTATATTAACTATCATTAATTGTAGAGGTTCCTACACCTCAAGCATCATCTTTATCAAAATAAAGTAGCTAACATATCTAGTATCCACAAGCTTGACAAATTCCTTCCTCAAAAAAGTCCTAAAGAGAACAAGCGAGGTGTGTGTTCGAAAAATCGAAGTGAAACTGCTGCAATATTAACTTTAATATTGTGTTCAAATATGAAATTTAGTTAAAGATTATCCACTTTAATGTTTATATGATTAGCACATTCAACAATGAAAGAATGAAGGAATAAATTATAACAGTTGACACAGTGTTTACATAGAGAAACCCTTGCGGTAAAAAAATCCACACCCAAAGAGATTCAATAATTGTATTAATCTTTGAATGAAGTTTACATTAACACAACATTTCTCTATGAATTCTGGCAACACTTCGTTACTCCTTCAATCTGCATAAAACTCTCATAATACCACTAATCAAAGGCACCAATATATAGAAGATCTAGATTTGAGAATACCATTATGGTTTCTCAAATCAAGTGTCAAATCCACATGCAAAAACCAAGCGCCTTCCTTTTTGGACAACCAATAAAATCAATGATTTTCCGTAAGTCTTCTCATAGCTTTTCATGGGCACCCAACATAGCCAATCAGATGCAAATAACGAGTGCTCAAGGCACATGCAATGACATGCAAACCTTGGCACCCCAATTAGGATAACATGCAACGAACATGCAACATCATGCAATCCATGCAAATCCAAATGGGCCCCACTTCCAAAGTGGACACCTTCAATGGACTCATGCAACATTCATGCAAATCCAAGTAGGTCCCACCTCTATGAATGCAACTACAATTAGTCATAGTCAAATAAACAATAAATAATTTATCTGTCATGTCTCTAAGTGTCCAAGAACACATTCCAAGGATCATGGAGACACATGAAAATGACTTAGGATTGCAAGGTTAATGACATCTTATCCTAACATTCTCCCACTTGACACTATACATTGCAATTACATCCATGAGGCAACAAAAAAAAATTAGCAAGTATAGTGATCAAGGCCCATGGCCTTCCTGCACCAAGAGAACTTATCTATGGTTACTGGCTTCATGGAAGAATCTACAACATTATCCAAAGTGTCAACTTTTTCTATCAAAAACTTAACATTCTCAACCATTTCTCGCACAAAGTGATATTGAACATCAACATGCTTAGTACAAGCATGATACATTTGGCCAAACATATGGCACTCTGACTGTCACATCCGATCCTCACTATCCTACAATCAAAACCAATACCTGTACTAAGTCTCTGTAACCATACTGCCTCTTTAGAGGCATATGTAGCAGCCATATACTCTACTTTTGTGGTGGACAAAGCAATCGTAGGTTGTCTTTTACTCATCCAACTCACTACACTTTCAAACATAGAGAAAACATAGCCACTAGTGGACCTTCGACTATCCAAGTCACCTGCCCAATCTGCATCAACAAAACCCTGTATGTCCAATGACTTCACCACATCATTAGTACCATGATAAACCAAATAGTAATCAGAAGTTCCTCACAAATATCTAAACACCCTTTTAACAAAAGTCCAATGCTCTCTACCACGGTTAGACATAAACCTGCTTAAAACCCCCACTGCTTGGGCAATATCTGGTCTAGTGCAAACCATTGCATACATCAAACTACCAACGGCACTAGTATAAGGAACCATAAACATTTCTTCAAAATCATCATCAAAATTAGGACACATGTCTAAACTAAGCTTAATACCAACTAGAAATGGAATACTTACTGGCTTACAGTCTTATGTAAATCTTCGCAAAATGGTATCAACATACTTACTTTGACTTGACCAAAGCTTTCTGTGTACCCGATCCTTGTTGATCTCCATCCCAAGAATATATTTAGTAGACCCCAAATCCTTCATATCAAATGTGCCAGAAAGTTGAGTCTTGAGCTTTGTAATCATCACGTTGTTGTTACCCATAAACATGTCATCAACATACAAGACAATAATCATTATCTGATCATCAATAATCTTAATATGAGCACAATGATCCTCCTCGCTCCTAACAAAACCCAACTTCAATGCAAAAGCATCAAACTTCCGTTACCACATCCTGAGTGATTGATTTAGACCATACAATGACCGTTTTAACTTGCAAACCAAGTGTTCTTTTCCTTTCACAACAAAACCATCAAGTTGTCGCATATAAATCTCCTCCTCAAGATCCCCATGCAAGAAAGCGGTTTTAACATCCATTTGCTCCATCTCAAAATCACAAGCAGTAGCAATAGATAAAAGGAATCTAATAGAAGTTAACTTAATAACAAGAGAGAAAATTTCACCAAAATCAACTCCCTCTCTCTGGGAGTAGCCCTTGGCCACCAGTCTGGCCTTGTACCGCTTTAACTGACCGTCTACACCAAATTTCTTTTTACATACCCACTTGCAACCAATGGGCTTTCTTCCTTTGGGCAAACTAACAAGATCCCAGGTATCACAACTATCCAATGACATCATCTCCTCCTACATGGCCCGCATCCAAGACTCACTATCCTCCAAAGAGAGAGCCTCCCGGAAAGATCTAGCTTCATTGTCAATACTCAACAAAGAAAACACACAACGGAAATCTGGTGGGCTATACCTATTAACTGGATTATGTTGTCTTGTGGACCTTCTCAAGGTAGGAGTAATGGGCTCTGCGCGTTCTTCTGTATGCTCATCTTGCACATCATCATCTGAAATCTCTGAACCCTTTTCTTCTTCTCCATCCTCTAACCCATCTAATTGTTCTTCCACATGTGCATCTTTCTGCTTTTCTATATTTGTCTCAAAGTGCACTGATTTAGTCTTTTCTTTCTCCTTTGGTTGTTCTTCACCTGAATAAGCTCTAAACTCCCTGAGAATCACATCTCTAGATAAAATCATTTTTCGGGTTAGAGGATTACAAAGCTTGTAACCTTTTACATTCTCACCATAACCTACGAAGATGCATTTTTGAGCTTTTGGATCTAGCTTAGATCACTTTTCTTGAGGCACATGAACAAAAGCCTCACAACCAACGACCCTTAAATGTGAAACAGAAGGCTTTCTACCTATCCACACTTCATCAGGAATTTTATCCACAAGAGTTGAACAAGGAGATCTATTAATTAAATAACAAACAGTACTTACAACTTTAGCCCAAAAACACTGATCTAGCTTCGCACTACTCAACATACTCCTAGCTCTTTCCATTAAGGTTCAGTTCATTCTTTCTGCTACCCCATTTTGTTGGGGAGTATAAGTAGTCTTCTGCCTAAAAATACCTTCATGCTAACAAAATTCATCAAATTCCTTAGAACAATATTCACCACCATTGTCTGATCTCAACACCCTTATCTTGTAATCTGTTTGTTTCTCAACTAAGGCTTTAAATTCCTCAAACTTAGTGAAAACTTTAGATCTAACATGCATAAAATAAATCCAAGTGTATCTTGAGACATCATCAATGAATGTAACATAATATCGATATTTTTAAAAAGAGTCAACATCCACTAGTCCAAACACATCTAAATGAATGATCTCTAATTAACTCTTAGCTTTATTAGTTCCAACAGGAAATGATGATCTATTCTGTTTTCCAAACACACAATGTTCACAGAAAATAATCAGAGAGACCGTCAACCAGCTTCTTATTAATAATGGTCCTAAGACCTTTTTCACTTATGTGACCCAATCTATGGTGCCATAACATACATGCATTTCCAGTGCCAATTACATTGGCAGAATTACAAAAGGTGAGAGGCATTCAGCCTAAACAAAGTTCCAATCCGAGATCCTTTGGCAACCACCCAATTCCCTCTTACCAATCTGCAACCAAACTTCTCAAATGTCACATGCATTCCAGAATCATTCAACTTGGATACAGAAAGTAAGTTTCTTGCAAGTCCTGGAATATGTAAAACATGATTAAGGGTTTTACCCCTTCTATCACTGCAACACAACTTTACCGTTCCCTTACCAACTATCCACTTAGTATTGTTATCACCAAGGAAAACTTCTCCTCCATCATATGCTAAATATTTAGAAAACCACTCCTTGTGAGGAGTCATATGGTAGGAGCAACTTGGATCAATAACCCAAGCATCATTACTTATAGTGTTAGCTGAAATAAACAAAGCATCATGATCACTGTCATCCGAAGATTTTTATGGAGGAATCTACACTTTTTTTCTTATTTCTGCATTCCTTCTTCACATGGCCCCATTTCCCACAATTCCAACACTTTACTCTGCTCTTCCCAGGGGTTTTAGAAAATCCTTTTGACTTATCCTTCTTCTTGTCCCCTTTAGGGCCCCTTTTCTTTGTACCTTCCTCGCACATGCAAGGCATCTTGGGAGCCACCATTCATGGACTTTCTTCTCATTTCTTTTGAAAGAAGTGTAGCAATTATATTATCCATCTTTGGATCTGCACCACTACCACTGATAGCAACAATTAGATTTTCCCAAGATTCGGGTAAAGAACAAAGTAACAAGATGCATTTATCTTTATCATCTAACTTAACATCTACAGATGTAAGCTGACTTAAAACCAGATTAAAAGCATTTAAATGATTTGCAACAGATCATCATCATTCATTTTTAATGAATATAACCGTCTTTTGAGATATAACTTATTAGTAAGACTTTTAGTTTTGTAAATATCACCTATCCTCTTCCACAACTTGTATGTAGTAGGTTCCTCAAAAACATTCAAGAGGACAGAATCTACAAGACACAACCGTATGGTTCCTCGTGGCTTCTTGTCAAGTTTTAACCACTCTTCATCAGTTATTACAAATGGCTTATTTTCATTGCAAACTACTAACAACTAATATCTTTGTTCTAGGAGATCTTCCATCTTCAACTTCCACATCTCGTACCCAGATCTATTGAATTTCTCAATATCTAGACGGGAGGTAGAAGCCACGGTTCACAATCTTCTTCACAAATCTGCAAAACCCACAATGCAAAAGCTCCCATTGCAGCCAAAAAACCTTCAACACTTAAGAGAAAGGCGTCCCTCAACCGAAACGTTAGCTCTGATACCAAATGTTGGAAAAATAAAGGTGAAACTATTGCAATATTAACTTTAATAGTGTTCAAATCTGAAATTTAATAAAAAATTATCCACTTTAATGTTTATATGATTAGCACATTCAACAATGAAAGAATAAATTATAACAGTTGACACAACATTTACGTGGAGAAACCCTTGCGGGAAAATGTAATGTCCCCATTTTCAGAGTGATCATGGCTGGAGGGTCTAATTTTCACACTTCATGATTTTTGGAGGGCAAATTGAGTATAAGAGGTGACTTGGCATATTTTTCTAATAATTTTGGTGTATTCATTTTGAATAAAATAATTTGCCTTCATGTGGAGCAAATTATCTTGGGATGGTAAAGTATGAAAAAATTGTCAAATAAGATTAAGGGATTAAAGGAAGACATGTTGTGGAATAAGTTGATATATTTCCTTATGTTCGCCCTTTGAGAAAAGAGGACAATAAAATGATATTTATTCCTTGGTTTGAGCGCCCAAATAGAAGGACACGAATAGAATAAAATTAAAAGTATATTCCTTTATAGGTTGGCCAAGGAGAAGACAGGGTGGGTCGGCCCTCTAGAAAATAAATTTAAAAAAAAAGTTTAATTGGCCTAGGTCGGCCAGCTTGAAGAGGGCAAGGAAAGTATGTATAAATACAAGGTATCTTGAGAGCATTTCGTCATCATTCAACTTGTCATTTATTCTTTTTGGACTGCACTTGTTTGCATCATATTCCAAGGACGAAAAATCCTTGAGAATATAAGGTGAATTGGACGAAAACCTAATTCATCTTGGGACGACTTCATAACGGAGGTCTACTTGCACTTCATTGGAGATTCACCAAGTTTGGAGCAGAATTCTAATATCTTTTGGAGCAGAATTCTAAGATCAATTGGAGCAGAAATCAAATATCTTTAGAGCAGAATTTTGGAGCAGCATTGAATATCTTATTGGGCAGATTGGAGCAGCAATTTATCATCTTTGAGCAGAAATAAATCATCTTTTGAAGGAGTAATTGAGCACCACTTTGGAGGATCACATTTGTGGATTGTTGAAGGCAATTTTGGGATTAGGGTTTTGAAGACATTGCAGATTTGTAGCAGCAGAAAGTGCGGACCTGATTTGCCCTAGTTTGTGGTGGTTCCATTGGTGGATGTGTCATCCTTTGCATAGGGTTTAACCCTAATTGTGGAGCGTCATCATTGGAGGTCTGATTTGTGGTGGTTTGTTGGCATCCATGGCATAATTGATCACATTTTCTGGAGCAGCAGACCTAGCAGACCTGTGCGCCTTGGTTTGGAACAGATTTCCTTGGAGTTTGAAGAATCTAGGATTAAGGGTTTCATGCCCTAATCGGAGCAGCATTCCTTGGAGGTCTTTTGCTATCATTTGGAGGTCATTTTGTATATATTTTGGTATGTATAAACCCTAGGGTTTATAGCAGACTTGTAGCTGGGCATGTTTGGCTTGTTTGCCCAAGACATTTGATGTATTTGAAGACTTTATTGTTTGTTTGTTCAATGCTCTATAATCAATGCACATTCTCATAGTACCATCCTTTTTCTTTACTAGTACCACCGATGATGCAAATGGGCTGGAGCTAGGCTGGATGTGTCCCATTTCTAGAAGTTCATTTATGGTTTTTTCTATTTCTTCTTTGAATTTTTGAGGATGTCCATAAGGCATTGTGATTACCGGTTTGGCACCCTTCTCTAGTTCTATAATATGCTCGAAACCTCGTTTTGGGGGTAGGCCGGGGGGTATTTCCTCAAATACTTATTTGTGTTTTTTAAGGATTGGTTTGATGTCTACGTGTATGGCCTTCCCCAATGGAGTTGATTTATCTAATATCATGCATTGTGCTGCGCATTCTACTTGATTGTGCCTAAAGGTTCTTTCCATTCTTTTAGAAGAGATCACTCTTGGTGATCCATCGGATAAACCATGCAAGGTAATTATTTCTCCATTGTGCTCAAAGTTAAGCTCTAGCTTGGGAAAGTCTAATGTGAGACAACCCAATGAGTGCAACCATGGTACCCCCAAGATCACATCCATATCACCCATGTTAACTACATAGAAGTCTTCTTTTATAGGATGTTTACCTATGGTTAAGTTTAATTGGGGTAGTTTCTTAGAACAATTGGTTGTAGATCCATTGGCTAAGGATACCTTAAACCCATCAAAATCTTCGGGTTCGAGTTTGATTCGTTTTGCTAATGTCTCATCCACGAAATTGTGGGTGGCTCCACTATCTACTAATGCGGTCACCTTTTGACCCTTGAAGGTACATCTAAGTCTAATGGATGGTGTTTAGATATTTTAGAGATGGCCGCTATAGTTCCATGTTTTGAGTGTTATGTTTGGTTCTTTTGTTTGGAAATTCATCGCCTAATTCCTCATCGGATAATACTTCTAGGTTGTGGGCTTGCCCCTTTTTCCTGCACTTGTGCCCAGGTTCCCATTTTTCTTTGCATTTATAGCATAGGTTTTTGTCTTGGGGTTTTGAGCAACTATGTCTTGGTTTCCAGGGTTCCCTACATTTGTAACATAGGTCTCTATCTCCTTTTTCACCCTTGGGGTGGAATGATTTGTTAAACTTCCCTTTCTTATGAAATGGTTTGGTGTATGAGTGAGAGGGTTTGTTTTTCTCCAATCGAATTGCCATTTCAATGGCATCTTCAAGTGTTGTGGGTTTAAGTGCTCCCACTAAGCCTCGTAGTGCTTCATCTAATCCTTCAATAAATAAGTATGTGAGTCTATCATCGTCTACTCCTAAAACTCAGATGGCTATCTTCTCAAACTCACTTGTATATTCATCCACGGTTCCTCTTTGCTTCACTCAAGTCAGCTCTTTGAAGTCTTGTTGTGGATGTCGTCAATCAAATCTTTTAATGAACTTTTTGGAGAATTCCTCATAAGATGTGATGGCTTCATGACCTTGAGTATGCTTCCCATGATGCCACCATTCATAGGCTAATCCCTCCAAGTGTAAAATGGCAAATTGTAGGGCATCCCTCTCGATCATTGGGCTAAGTTGGAAGTAGTCATTCAACTTTTGTAGCCATGCATGTGGGGTGATCTTGTTTGTTCCATCAAAGTTGGGAAGGTTCACCTTGTTGGTTTTATGCTTCAAATCTTTGTTGACGAGTCTCCTTTCCTTCCTTGTTGACTCATTCCTCTTTGAATGGCAAAAATCATTGAAGGATACTACTCTTCTTACTTCCATCCCATTGGTTGAATGAGCCTTGAGATGGTCCACGGTATTTCCCACCTTTTGGAGTGCTTCAAGAAGTATTTGTGTTGTCCTTTCTCCTTGATCCATCATAGCTTTAGTGGTTTTCTCATTTTGGTCCATCATTGCTTTAGTGGTCATCTCCATGAAGGTCCTCATGTCGTCGTTCATTTGTGTCTCCATGTTGTTGCGAGTTTGGTTCCTCCTTGTATAGGCTTGCATTAATCAACTTCACAGGATGGCAAGATGACTACTCTGATACCACTTGTAATGTCCCTTTTAAGAATAACCTTGAATACTCAACCTAGCACACAAGACTTGTTCTTGAAAGAAACATTAGGAACATTTAAAATAAGAATAAAGGTTAAAACTTTATAATGATAATGAACAATTATAAGTATCTACTTGCTCATATCTATTCTTATCATGCTTGTAGCCTCATGATATACTTAGGGTTAGAGATTTGGCGTGCCTGGTCGTTAATCTTGTCTAATCATAACCCTAGGTGGATGATACGTGGTTAGGGCACTAGTTAATATTAATAGGCTCAAGGGCTTCACCTCATGCCCGAAGGTACTTCACCTCTCGACTCAAGGAACTTCACCTCACGCCCAGAGGTACTTCACCGTTTGGCTCAAGGGGCTTCACCTCATGCCCGGAGGTACTTCACCATCTTGAGAGTCACCTATCGTGCGAGATTCATTAATAAACTACCGCTCTTCCCTATCCCAACCTACTCGCTCTCACCCAGTGTTAGAGAAGATTAAGGACGTGGCAACTAGATACTCTCTCCCTAGCATATCATGAGTTAAGTTAGAATTTTTACCTTAGGAACTTGTCCTTACGTTCTCGTGATCGAGATAACATCTTGATCACATTGTCCCTCTACGGGAACATATCATTGTACCATCTCATATGATGGTCAAGTATATTACATTGATTTCCACACATACATATATCATTTTTATTACTGTGACATCATGCATCATTCTTCTTATAGTCATCGGACCTTGTCCATTATTCTTATGAACAATCTTATTTTATTATATTTAACATAGTGAGATCATATGAAGTTCATTGCTATGAAATATATTATTTTTGAGACAAGTGACATACCTTTGTATAACTGATTTGCTGGATTTGCTATGGATATACAATGGATCACTGTTCTATATTTGGATTGTGCTTGCTCTTAACTGCTGAATAAATATATTTCTTCAATGCTTTATTTGATGTTTGAATGCAGAATTAGAGGCGTTGACGTGTATGCTAGAATGAAAATGTTTGCAGATCTGATTTGTATGTTCGCAGATTTGAGAAATGAATACTTCCGATGAGATGCGAATGTCTGAATTGAATGATCTATGTTAATGAGCTGCCCCTCAATCCTTTTCCTTCGTCATTTTATATCTTCCAATAGGCGCTATAATGGATAAGACACCTCTCTTGGTTGGCGCTCCTTGACCAATCGTCTTTCAAACTATTGATTTCCTTCCTTAATCATATTTGCTTTAAAGGCGCCAACTTTTGTCTTTTAGTAGTTTTGTCTTATTCCCAATCGGTGATCATTCTTGTCTTTCTATGTTTGTCTTTACTCCACGTAGGATCTACTCGATCTCTTGCAAAGAACACTAGGTCGTGTGAATCATGGTCAAGTGTTTAAGAGGTTTGCGCTTGCATGGGAATGTTGACGCCGTGAGAATGTCTTGTTCCATCCCTTGAAAGCAACGATCATGTTTGTTGTCCTTGCCTCTTATTTCTCATTGATGGATGAAGTTAGTTTCATCATCTCAATCTATAATTGGAATGAAATAATCGATTTGATGTGGGACATGACAGTGTGGGAGTCCTTGTGGGCCCCTCCATCCCCCTTTTTTAATAGTGTCTTTTTTGTTTTCTTATTGACTGGAGTTTGGACCATAAGGGATGGCTAGCCACCCTAGGATAGTCGAGGGACATCTAGACATCCGTTGGTTGTCCCAAGTACGGTTACCCATCCCCTGCCATTTCCTTTGAAAAAAGACATCTTGGGGATGTTTCCTAATTTTTTTGCAAATCGAGTATAGTTGGGAGACGTTTCCAACCCATCCCCACATCTCTGAAATGTCCCCTATAGGGTATGGGTCTTAGAGCATAGGGGATGTGTCCCCAAGGTACATAGGTGAGAAGCCAATATATGCTCCACATCATACTACAAAAGAACACCTTCCTCAACTAAGTTAAAAACTAGAAAGGTTGGTGGATCTCAACCATCATCATCTTGGCTCTCTGTCTCCTCCCTAACAAATCTATTCTTTGTAGCTCCTTACATATCTCTTGTAATGCTTGACCCAATGGAAATACTTGGCTAATACATACCTACAACAAATCCAACAAGTTGCTTTAATTACACTATGGATATATAGATGTGTGTGTGTCTATGTGTGTGCATAGTTCGCATCCTTGAAGAACTCACCATCTGCCTAGATCTAGCTCTTGCTCTAAATAACCTAATAGTCTTTGTTATCCTCCTCACTACTCGTGCCATATAAATATTCAAAGTCATTATCATTTTTAATCCTCAACCTCTTACTCTAGAATGTCCCTAGCCTCACCCTACTCATGGCCTACTTGTGGTTCTAGATGATCTAAACCCAACTTGGGCTTAGGAACACCCCTATCACCAAAGACATCTTGCTCTAAAAAGAATAGTCTCAAGAGAGTTGTCAATCTAGTGGACTCAACCATGATAGGTGACTATATTAGTGAGCATGAAAGTTATGGGTTTGCCCAATTGTATATTAGGAAGAGATCATGCCATGTTAATAGCCAGACCTATAAAAGAAACTCTTAAATACACGTAGAAAAATCACGAGAGAACTACAAATGAACACTTCCACCTAACTCAACCATAACCCCACTATTAGCACATGTATGGTAAGTAGAATCTAAAATAAGAAGAGATCAAGGGATGCCTATGTGTTGAGTAGTAGCACTAACATAGTAGAACTAGGAACTATGTTAGGCACAAATATCAACATGCATCAATTCTCATCATTGAAGTTGACTTCTAAACTCATTTCTATTGTTGGACTCTTGCCCTCTTCCCTAGATTGGTTGTCGTATTCCTCATCATCTAATGCTTCAACCACAACTAACTTCTTTGGTATTCTATTAGGCTTGATCAATGGAGGAGATTAGACCATAGTCTTCATAGCCAATGAAGAATTTCCTAAAATGGAGGGTCAATCAACTAGGAGTAATACAACTCTTTGGCCAAGTAATATAAAACCCTAGTGCTTCAGCATGAATAGAGGCGGCTTCTTCTTGTCCCAATTAGGTTCAAGGCCATATTCACTAGTCAAATTGACCATGGTCATATAGGCCACATCCAACAATATACCAACTACATGGTTGGCCAGCCGCCATACCTTAACCCTTGTACATGTGGCACATGAATTCATGCAACTTGTCTACAACCACATCAACCCATCCATACAAAACACCTTGGTCCAAGCCACACATGTACCTAGCCAATCAAATAGGTCTGTCAGATTGTCTATCGGCCTCAACCAGCAATGAATATATCAAATCCAGCAATATCTTCCATTCATCTTTGAATTGATGTCCTTCAATTCACTTGTTTCTATCCTCCACTAGGTTTTGTACTTCATTTGGGAACAAGGGAGGAATGTAGTGTTTGCCTATCACCTATCGCATGGTTGTCCAATCAGCCATCTACTTCCCAAAACACTTGACTCAAGCCTTTACTTCACATGGGATTCCAATGACACAAAAGAATATCCCTTGCCTAAATAGTGGCCTCTATGGTCATCCCTCTATACTCATGGAAGGGTCATAACTTCCTACCATCTTTTGCACATTTGCCACAAAAGCCTTGCAAGCAAAATAAAGCATGGCCAATGCCTTGTCAACATTGTCCTGCACCAAAGCTGCACTCAATGGATCATTCAGAGCATGGTCACACCACCAATGTTGGATAACTTCTCTAGGTATAGCATGCCAATTCAATTCTTCATGTGCAGAAATTTTAGTTGGCTCATCTTCCTTCACTATTGTTTTATCCATGGCCAATTTGATTTTTGACCTTAAGGACTGAAATCTCAACCTACAAGGAAATAATGAAGTGATCGTTGATATAATATCCCCTTTTACAATTTCTCAAAATTCTGATTTTTCTTTTAAATAATAAAATGTGCAATTTTATTTTTTCTTAATTGCAATACTTAATTAAATAAATGTTGATTATTAAACTGAAATTGCAGCCAAAGAAATACTGGTAATGATGAATAGAGGGTACAACAGGTACCTTTTCATTGAATAACCAATAAATTATACATGAAAGTACAACCAAAAATAATATTCTATAAATTTCAGAGCAAAGTACAAAACTTGAACCTGATTTATAATGTTGAAATCACCAAATTACTCTTTTGAGATGGTACAGCCCTTCCATATGCAAGTAAGGACTCATGAATTCCTTCATAAAATGTTGCGACTTCCCTTTATGACTTCATGCACTCCCTTAAATGCTTGTACAAATGCTAAATATTGGGCACTTAGAACTCAAGAAGTTGTACGGCCCATTCTTAATCAATTTTATTCTTTTTTTGATAGTACGGTCAGCTTGTCATGTCCCCGTTTCCGGCCTAGTCAACAATCAACACGGATTAGCCTATTTATCATTCCCGTGGGCTAATACGTATGATGAGGGAATGAATTTGGTTTTGGCTAACTGACTCTTGTAGTTTTGCAAGTCAAGACCTTTATCTAGTATTTCTGTGATGAGATCGTGTACGATGGACTAAGTCTGGATGTTGAAGTTCATAAGGACGGACGAGAGGCTTGGAACAATGAAATTTGGCAATTGCATTTCCTAGTCAGGGCGCACTTTCCAGTCCCCAGAAACACAAAAGTGCGCCTAAGTGAGGGAAACATCATTCAGGGTCTAGATTGGAGTCTAGGATCAACAGGAAGAATTCTTGGCTCAAACAAGTTAGAGAAGGCATCCAAATGACTTAGGCGCACTTCATCACTCCTAGCTACCAAAATGTGTGCCTAGGGTCAAAATGAAAAGTTCATCACAACAAGGTCTTCGTCAAGGTTTGAAAATGTCCCAAGGAAGTCAAGGAGTTGTCCTCATCTGCACAACCTCAAACTAGCGCCTTAGAATGGAGCAATCATGATCAATTGTCTTAGGCACACTTTGGCCTTTGTACAACCTCAAAGGTGCGCCTAACTTGTGAAGGTAGAGATCAATGTTGAGAGCATGTTGGATCTCAAACTTAGCATCTGTCAGTCTCAATTTGAGATTGGAATCATAAAATTGCCAAGGTAAACCTAGGCGCCAGTTTGCATTCTTTTCACCTCAAATATGCGCCTAAGTATGCTAGGTGCACTTTTCTACTTGTGCAATCATAAATGTGCGCCTCAAGTTGTAAAGAGATGAATCAATGTTGAGAAGGTCTTTGCTTGGGCAGGAATGAACATCTTAAGTGTTAACAAGTGTTTGAAGTCATAAATTGCTTGAAGAAGGTCAAGGCGCACTTTTTATCTTCTTCAACCCCAAAAGTGCGCCCAAGCAAGTTAGGCGCAAATCCTCATCTCTCCAACCTCCAAATTGCGCCTAGACTCCAAAGACCTCATTTGTGCGCCTAATGGTGAAAAGCTTCATTCCTTAAGTCGAGATGGTGTTTGGATAGTAGAGTCGTCTTCCGGAGCAAAGATACAACATCTGGAGATGATGAACCTTGAAGATATCTATCCCTAGAGCAAGGCGCCATTTCCTGTCTCTACAAGTCCAAATCTGCGCTTCAAAGAGGATACTTCAATTCACTTCACTTGGGAGAACGAATCTTCAATACAAGTCTGGGAGTCTTCATTGAACATTGTCAAGTGTTTTCTAGCATCTAGAATCATCAAAACTTCACCATGTGAGCTAGGCGCACATTCATGCTTCTACAAACCCAAATTGGCGCCTAAGCTTGAGACACCTTCCTAAGGCGCATTTTCACATCCCTATGATCCTATTTGGGCGCCTAACCATGAAACAATCAACTGTGATGTTGGGCATACTTCCTCACCTGTAGAGCATCATTCTAGCTCCTAGACTTGAGGAGTAAGCATGCAAGCAGTGGGTCCCAGAATGACTTTGGGAGGCATACCGGATAAGGCTTCCAACTTAGGAGTGAGTCACCCAATGGAATATTCCTCTAGGATATGCTCATTGGAAAACGTGCCTTGGTTGCCTCTTTGCTCTTGTGGAGGAACACTATAAAAGGAGGAGAGCGACTTCATTTGGGATCTTTGGCTATTTGATATTTCTTGGTAAGCTTTATGCTCTTTTCATGAAATTTGTGTATTTCATGCTTGTTGGGGTGATCCTCCCTCAACCTTGATAAGGTGATGCTCTCTTATCCTTTGAGAGGTGTTAACATTCAATTATCATCATTGTGCAGGATTGAAGTCGTTACTTGCAACTTGAAGTTACTTACATCTTGAAGACACTAGCAACTTGAAGACAAGATACTTGTGGGTTGAAGGCAATCATTGTTCAATCTAGGCGCTAAGGCCTATCTTTTGTAATCATTGTAATACGCTGAACATTGATGCTATTAAGCATCTATTGAATGTAATAAGAAGTTGTATTGACAATTGCAATAAGATATCTAAACTTCATTGTTTGTTCAATTCATGTTGATTTCATTTATGTTAGATGTTGATTAATTGAAATAAGTAAGAAAAAGTTAGCAAAAAATTGGTTAAGTATAGTGGGGTATCTTACACAGCTTCATTGGCCTCACAAATAATATTTAAAATAAATCTGCTCTCACACACTACTAAATGCAACTCTGTAAATTTATGATAATAATCTCAACTGAAACTCTGAAAATTAGTAAACCCTCAAAACAACTATAAACTCTTCACAACCATACTGAAACTGGAAATGTTGTTGAAGCTCTGTGCAATTCCTAAGTGGAATTACCAGAATTGAATTGAAGGGATTTCATCCTCCAATTCACTAGAAACCACGAGCGTTTCCGTTCTCTAGTAAAAGATGAACATAATTGTCCAAGCTCTGCAAAGGGATTTTTGATAAAAAAATATAGCATGCAAAACTTTGAGGGTTATCCTACTTTTCCTTTTCCCTCCAAAAGTTTTCCACTTACAATATCTTTTAATATCTCATTAATATGATCTTTAAATTAAAATAATAATAATACCTAAGCTATCCCTTATTAATATCTTAGAATAAAATATAAAGATAAACTTAAAACATTATTATTATTCCCACTATATGGTATGTGCTGCAGTATATGAATTCACTCCAACATATGATATATACTGCAATGTATAACTTCACCCAACTTACAGTATGTACTGTGGTATATAACTTCACCCAACTTACGGTATATACTGCAGTATATAAATTCACTCCAACTTCTGATAAGTACTGCAATATAAAAATTCATACCCAAAGCTCAAAAAAGGGGGCATGATAGTTGAATACACCAACTTGGGCTATGGCACCATTGCACTACTAAAGCTTACAATATTTTTGTGGGCCCTTGACCACAAACTTGTCAAAGGGCCCCATCGAAATCTTTGGCTTGAAATTCTCATGGTCCATTACATCCTTTAGCTCTACCATCCATATCAAATATTTATGTTGAAGCTATAGCTACTTCATCCTAAGTCTAGTACTATTTATTACTAGTAGAGTTTCTCTGAGTCTCTGGCATGGGCAGACATGAACACATAGGGATGCATTTTCTAGGACAGCAAAAAAGTTCCAGAATTTTGTGTAGGGCAAAAAAAATTCCCAAATTCCAAGGATGCCTATTAAATGAACTTAAACAAACTAAAAGCAGTTAAAATTTTAAAAAAGTAAATACAATGTGCTGAATTTGCAATGACAATGCTCCCACTTTTAGCTTTTTGGAGGTCTTCAGCATTATTTTCTTTAAAAGATTACAGTTCTTATAAATTGATGCACCAAATGGAGCAAGTTGTTCAATTCTAGAAAAAATAGGATGTCCCCTCTAAATCCCCAAGTTTCTAGGACATCTGCGATACCACCCTAACCCCCGAGGATGCATAACTAGTGACAATCTCCTACCCAACTTGTCTAGTGTCTAGCAACAATTGGCTCAACATTTTTATCAAACGCACTTCTCTTCCTCTACCAACACCTAATTATTGAGGTTAGTCACACCAGTATGATCTTTTATGAAACAAGATGCGCACCAAATGTCCTTGTCCTTTCTAATCTTCTACAAGCCCTTAAACATTATTATCATGTCCCCCTACACAATTTCTATGAAAAAAGGTCATATCTAGTCATCGTGAGATTCACTTTACACCTTTGTTTGGCATTCGATTTGTCTTTTCTCTCTAAGTTCATCACTAAAATCATAAATGACACTCTAGCTAATAGGTGGCACTATTTTCATCCGAACAATGTATTCAATCACAAACCTTCAATAAACTCTCTCGTATAACCTAGTGGACCAACAAAGTTCTTTAATTTAGAAATTAGTTCTTTCAATCACTTATTGTAAGTTCTTATAGTCTTTATTTCCTTGTTGCAAACATAGATTTTTGCAAAAATCTTGTTCTAATCCCTAAGAAATTTGAATTCTTTTTCGAAGGCCTTTCTCAGTTTCACCATGCATCATGTTGTCTTAATCCTATTCCATATATCGAACATTAGCCAACCCTCACAAGGTTGCTAGAAAAGATTTTATCCAAAAACTCATTGATTTCGCCAATGGTAATATAGAGTTTTCCACATGTATCACAATGTCTAACACGATTCTCCTTGCCATTAGTTCTAAACTATAGCACTTTTAATATGTCACCTACTAGTGTTGATATTCCCCTCTAATCAATTAGGCTCTTCCTAGCTCTGATTCATTTCTCAATCAAAAATATTCTTCTCCATTGGTAGAACCACTATTTAAAAACTTCGTGAGTACTTGCCAGAAAATTCTGCCGTCGAGTAATCATACCAAAAACTCAGCACCAAGTTTTGGAAAAAATCATAGAAAGAACACACCAAAAGTTGCCCACCATCGCCAAAACTCGCGAATTAGAAGAACTCGATCAGTGTTTTGAATTAAAAAGTGACAATTTTATTTCTTTTCATTCATTTTTTTGGGACGACTGATGAACCCAACGAATGGCAATAGCTACGGCACAAGTTGTTAAATATGTTGTATATACTATGTCCAATAATACTCAACTTTAACCTTATGTGAGAAGGGCAAGAGCAACCTAAAGTATACAATCAACACCTCCTCTGCTGCACATTTAACATATTTAACACACTACATGATAGATGGCTTGAAAAAAGCTTCAACACTAAACAAGATTATTGGTCCCATTCCATATATGAAGGAGATAAGTAATATGGTCCATACATTTAATAATATGCATGTTTTTAAAGAATATTATTAAAAATTAAGGTACTTTTAATTGTTCAATAAATTTGCTGAGTTTTTGCCGAGTCTCGAGCTTTTAAAAATTTTGGGCGAGCCAAGTAATTGCAGAGTCCTAGTTTTTATAACTATGGGTAGAACAAGTTGGCTTGTCCTTGTGCCATATCTTACTAAGCACCATCAATATTGGTCTTCATGCTTTGATCTCTCAAGACTTGAACCAATGTTTAAAAAATTGGTGAGTACCCGCCTGACTCGCGAATACTTGCCAAAAAAATCAGATTGCGAGTATTCGCAAGCAAAACTCGTGGACGAGTTTTTCACAAAAATCACAGTGAAATATTAACAAAAAATCACGATTAGTCTCCAAAAACTCGTGTGGCACTGGAAAAACTCGCCCAAATATGTGTATTTAAGGCATTTCGCGTGTTTTTTCAAATTTTCTATGCATTTTTTGTTGGGTTTCGAAGCATTTTCATAGTTCTTCTACGCAAAAATTTTCCATGGCTTCTTCTGCGCGAGATTTTCCAAGGCTTTCTTCTGCTCGTTTTCTTTAGCCATTTTCTAGGGTTTCCTTCATCCGCGGCGTTTTGTTGTGAAGATTCTCCATACGATGCTGCATATGCAAAGATGGAGTCCTTTTCATTGTTAGTTCACAGGTGTCTTTCATAGTTAGTCTTCGCTCTTTTTAATTTATACATTATGATAATAAATTATATTATATTATATATTATTTATAAATTATATATTGTATTGTATAAATATAAATGTAATATTATAAAATTATATATTTATATTATATATTACATAAAATATATTGTATTTATATATTTAAATACGTGTGTATGGTCTATAAAAAGCATATTTTTAAAAATTAATGTATTTTTTAACATTCAATAACTTTGCCGAGTTATTGCCGACTTTTTCCCCTAGTTTTTGCCAAGTCCCGAGTTTTTAAAATTTTTGAGTCCACCGAGTAATTGCCGAGCCCGAGTTTTTAAACTATGATTTGAACAATACTCATTGCTGCCACTAAATTGGTGCTCAGTATCATGCCTATATTGTCCTCATCCATTGTTTTGTCCTCAACCTTACACTATGCTTTGTTGTCCACTTCCATTGTAGTATTAAGCACTTGTTTCATCTTGACAAGGGTCAAGTTTTTTTCCAAATGATCCTCTCCTTTCACTACCCAAACTCCAAACTGCATCTCAATTAGTAAAATTTGGGTTGCTGCTTTCGTTGTCTCCTATAATATTTTTTGTTGCCAGCAATATCTCCTACATCATCTTCAAAATTATTTTCCTTTTTGATAATCAGCTTCTGAGATCATCATGCGACAATAAATATGCGCACTAATCAATCTATTGAGCTCTAAGACAAAATCAGCAATTTTTTCTTGCGTGACTTTCTTTAACTCTTGTTCTTTTCCAAATGACCTTCGAAGGATTCAAAATTGTTGATTAGCTCTAAGGAGGTCATTTTAGCAAAGTGATTAATTACTATAGTTTTACATAATAAAATATCTAGATAATCATTGCACACCAATGGTCCAATCCACATCCATTAAATCAAATTCAACTTGGGAGTTAAATAGGATTTATGAGAAATCAAACCCGAAAAATGTCTAGTGATTTCAATTACCAAAACACTTAATATGCAATAGCAATTTACTTGGTTCTACAATTGAAATTTTAGAAGGATGTAATCCTTAATCAAGCAATATGTAGAACAAAGCACAAACATGCCTTTCATAGGTTCAAGCTAGAATTTAGCAGAAGTGAATTGAAACTAGTTAAAACCTGCGTGTGTGATAGACCTTTAAGTTTAAACCTTTCATTACCATGTTCAATGTGCCATTGACTTTTATATGTCAAAAGTGGACTAATTTGCTAGAAATAGTAGACTCAAAACTTGATAATCTCCTACTACTGCTCTAAAAACCAAGCAAATCCATACAATATACTCAATGCCCTCTCATTCAAGAATAATGTATACATTGACCAATTTTGATCGTCCAAGGCATTGACTTGAATGACAAGTGCCTCAATTATTCCTCAAATTATTAACAGACAAAAAGTCACAATGACTAACTACTTCTCAACCTCGAGGTGCAAAGCCTCATGGAAATTAATTCTTTGTAGTGGGGCAAACCCTTTGTGATTTTGGCAACCTCTGTGATATTTGTTGCATCTTTATTTTCTAAAATCTTGATGATGTTAATTACACAAACCAATAGAGAAAGAATTTTCTCATAGCTTTGCTTTTCTTGGCATGCAGCTGTTAAAAGTCATTATCTAGTCAAAATAACTGTCAAATAAGAAGATGAAAAATGGCCTGTCAATAGAAATTATTGTTTGGAGATGATTTATATGTTGCACTAGAGTAAATTGCTCAGTCAAGGCATTAAAATCAACAATACAAATCAACAAATATGAATCTATCAAGCTTTTTAATCCAAATTGCTGACCAAAAGTTTCAACCTTACAGTATGAGTTGCATGCCCATGTTAAAAGAAAGCATCGATTTTATATCATATTGACCATTGCTACAGTTTAAACCGATGATGTTAATATAAATCCAAAATCAATGTGATAAAAAGAAACATTAGAGTGTCCTGTGATGGTACAATATGGGAAATAAAAATGGATCTTGTGAAAAAATGTAAAGTTGTTTGGAACAGAGAAATTTAAGACAATCAAAGAGCCAGAAACAAACAATCGTGGCATACCAAACTCATTCAGAAACACCATGATAAACAAAATCCAAACAAAAACTGAATAGGCACCAAACATTACATAATCTTACCCGCAATTCAAATTTCAGTATATACAAATTCTAAGGTAATCTTACCTGGGCAGCGGAATGGCCCATGCAATTCAGAACTTCCTCTAATAAGTTTTCTTGCAAAGTTATCTCTGTAGCTGGCATGCAGGAAGGAAGAGTCTCTATTAATGCAGCAGATAGGAGAGTAAACCGTTTGGCCACCATGTGAGTTGCAACTGTCGTAGATAAAGGTTCAGCAAGGCATTCTAAAATTTTCTGACGCATTAATGGTATAGCCTTTCCATCCCTTCCTTTCCCAGTAACTGCAAACCGCATACAGGTAGCCCACTCTGTATTCATTTCAACAGTTGGCTGGCGTACTACCTTGTGAAGTGCAGTACACAGCCAACTTTCCCATGCTTCTAAAACAAAGCTTACATCAGAATGCAAAAGACCTGCCAAGACCTCAGAAGCTAGACACTGCTTGTCCCGTTCTTCTGTAGCAATCAGTAACTCTTCTAAAGGGTTCTGCAAAGCCTGCAGTACAGTTTCACCACACTCTTGAACAAGGCGTTTAAATAATTTAGCAAAGCTGGGTAGAAATGCACCTCCCCACAAGAGTGAGTTCCAGTTCCTTGAACGTGGCCACGGGTCATAAAATGCTTGAAACCATCCATTAATTGATTTATCTCTAATACTCTGTGTGATACGGTTTCCTCCACCAGATGTGTTATTTGAATCAGCAAAAATGTGATCATAGGACAAGCCATTAAGCATGTCCTTGAAAAAGCCTTCCCCTGTGATAATAGGATTTAGAGCATCCTCAAGGGAAGATTCAATAGCTACATTTGAACAACTGGATTGCAAATTATCATTAATTGATTTCTTGTAGGGAGATGCTTGCAGAAGAAGAACGAGCGATGCAGCTGCAAGAACCCTTACAGGAGGAAGATGGCTCTTGAGATGCACTAAGAAGTGACCTACAAGAAAAATGTAGAATCTTGTAATCTTGTATTGGCATACCTGACATATAAATGATAAAGATTATGTCTAACTCAAAGCAATAAATTCTTGGAACACTGCATCTGAAATCACACATAAACAAAATCAAATAATAAGTTAGAAATTATACATTATGTGGGACACAGTACATTTTTAAAAATTTAAACAGGAGCTGAATGAAGAGTATCCCTTTGATAATCATTGTTCATAAGCCTAACCTTCATTATATTGTCTAAAAAACCAGTTATATATCCTTACAAGCAAGTCTTTTCTAAACTCCAACTGAGATAGTTACAACTGACACCCTTGTCACCATTCATAAAGAGTCCTCTTATATGACATGGCCAACAAAATTTCATTTTGTACCTGTTAGACTGAAAGGGGAGATATTATTAAAGTATTATTGTAATATTTAATGGTCAATTAGTTCTTAGGATAGACTTTAGGAATATTCTTTATTCTTTTAGTTAAGTCCTTATCCTTTTGTTTTATTAATTGTCGCTTAGTTGTCACTCTTATCCTTTCCGGATAAAGCATTTGTAAACTCTTATTTAAGGATGCATTTGCTCCTTAAAATAATATTGAATATCTTGATAATCATTCTGTGTGTCTGATTTAATTAATCATTTTATGGTATCATAGCCCAAGTCGATTGGGATCAGTGATCTCGTGGAGATCCGACTTTTGCCTACAGTGACAAATCTCACGCTCGTTTTTGGACAATTTTATGGACAAAAATAGTAGGGTTTCAAAATCTGAAATTGCAAGTTTTTTGGCGGATTTTTCTACAAAATCATGCATTTATTTCTAGTGATTTATTGCTAAAAATCGCAGCATTGTTTATTCTGAAAATTTCGACCTGAAATTTCAAGGTAAAAATCTCGAAATTTTTCTGCTAAAAATCACGACCTAATAAAAGAGGGCTTTTTTTCAGTTTGTGGCATCTGCAATCCGTGTTCGTAAATCATACCTGGTTTTTCTTCTTAGTTTTGGAAGGTTCAGTAGATTTCTTGCTTCAAATCACACCTATTCCTAAGGTGGATTTTTACCCAAAATCGTGTTTTTTTAGGGCTGCGGATTTGCTCCTTTGAGGCTGTGAAGGCCAAGGTACAGGCCACGACGGCTAGATTGCAGGCCTGGAAAGAGGTCACAAGAACAATCTTCCCCTAATCGCGCCATTTATTACGTGTTTTTCAACAGGTCGTGCCCAACACAGTCTGACCCGCGCCTGGCACAAATTTTTGATGATTTTTCAACAAAAATCTTGGACATTGTTTTCAAAAACATGGCATTTATAGACCTCCCAGTAAGCGGCTAGGGCACTGCAGTGAGTTTTTTGGACGATATTTATAAAATCGTGGAGTTTCAAACCTATATTGTGCGATTTTTTTACAAAATCATGAGTTCTTTCTGAGCGCCTAGGGTTTTGGCGTGTTTCAGACCTGAATGTGGAGATTTTTACAATTTTTGTACAAAATATCATGGGTTTGTTTTGCTGCCTAGAGTTTTGGCAGGTTTGATACAACTTTATTTTGACGTTTTTTAAAAAATCATGGATTTTCTAAACGTGGGTATTTTCTATTTTTTTTCCCTTCCGAATTGTGGGAGGGATGGCTTTCTATGCTTTCATGGCCAAACGACCAGCAGATCAGTCAAAGTCATCTGCGTGGTAGTTAGATTCTGGAGCGTCTCGACATTTCACTCACAGAAATGATTGGTTCACGGAGAACATGGCTTGCTGAGATTCGGTGATCTTCAGTGCTGGTGAGGAGTACACAATTGTTGGCAAAGGAAATGCACAGATATCTTCTGGAGGGAAAAATCTCATTTTCCTCAATGTGTACTATGTGCCGGGAATGGCGATTAATTGGCTCTCAGTCAGTCAGATTATGCGCCATAGTCCCAATTTGGATATCATATTTAGAAACCACAAATGCTATATAGTTGATAAGGAGTCCAAGAAAACCATTGCAGTTGGCATCGAAGATCATGGGTTGTACCGGTTGGTTGATACTGAAGAGGTTCAGGAGCGTACATTGGCAGCCAAGAGTGCATATGCTATCAGTACACTTTGGCATCAACGGTATGGGCACCTCAACCTATCTTATCTCTCTCAGTTGGCTCAAGAGAATATGGTAGACGGTTTACCTGAGATCCAACAACAAATATAGGGTGTTTGCGGAGCTTGCCAAGCAGGGAAGCAACACAGAACTCCGTTCGAGGAAGGACAAGCTTGGAAAGCACAGAGAATCCTTCAGCTGGTTCATGCAGATGTTTGCGGACCAATAAACACGGCATCGGTCATTGGTGCCAGGTATTTTCTTTTATTTGTATATGATTTCAATAGGAAAATGTGGGTGTTTTTCCTAAAATCAAAATTAGATGTGTTTAAGGAATTTCAAAAGTTTAAAGCATTAGTAGACAAAGAGTCTAGTTGTTCAATAACCACTCTTAGGTCTGATAATGGAGTTGAATTTTGTTCAAATGAATTCAATGACTTTTGTACTAAACATGGAATAAAATGGCAATTTACAACACCCAACACACCACAACAAAATGGAGTAGTTGAGAGAAGAAACCGTACTATTACGGAGATGGCCTGGTGTATGTTTGAGAATAGGAGTATTCCCAAGAAGTTTTGGGCTAAGGCTGTCTACACTACAGTTTACCTACTCAACAGGTCTCCAACACAAGCAGTGAAGGAGAAGACCCTAGAGGAAGCTTGGTCTGGGAGGAAACCAAAGATAAGTCATCTTAAGGTTTTTGGTTCTATTGCATACGTCTGGATTCCAGATGCAAAGAGAACTAAATTAGACCCTAAAAGTAAAAAGTTAATGCTTACAGGGTATACTGACAATCATAAAGCCTACCGGCTCATTGATGTTGACATTGATTGCTTGACATTCAATAGAGATGTGGTGATTGATGAAGAAGTTTGGCCCTTTCAGCTCTCTTCAAAAATCAGGATTACTATAAATCAACCAGTTAAGGCTAAGGACTCAGGTGTCCAGCTTCACTTAACTCCACCTAAAAGGGGGATTTTGTAATGTCCTCCATCTAGCCCATTGGATCAGTGGACAGGGATTAGCCTATGACTAGACTCCCGTAGGCTAATAGAGATGTTCAAGGCGTCATTTCAGGGGACTTACTATTTATAGTAAGTCAGGAGCCGGGCACTTGCTATTTATGGCAGGGCAGTGTGGGTGGTCTTGGCACAAGAATTCATGTTATTTAAGGGCCTAAGGTATTATAAATCGATATATAAGTTAAATTATATATTTAACTTATACTATTTGAAGTTAAGTTACTTTAAGTAATAAAGTAATATTGCTTTATAAAATTAAGTTGACTTAAAGTTGGGCCACTAGGAGATGGGCGCCCCTCATGGAGAGACAAGGGGATGTTTTATAAATTAAAAATAATAAAAAAAATCTCTTCTTGGGCGTTGGGCTTGGGAGAGCAACAAAAAGGAAAAAAAAAGGCTCATTTGGATATGGGAAGATTATTGATTTTGCTATCTTTATGAGTTTATTGTATTTTGGCTTTGGAGCTTGGCTCTAGGGTTTCAGTTGGCTGTGTTGGGACAAAAACCCTGGCATTGGTCCGTTTCCTCACGCGTGAGAGATCGTATCAGGAGAGGATTTGAGGAGGCTTCATCCAAAGGTCTCATTTGTGCATTCAGTGGATCCATTTTGGAGTTGATTTGAGCATAAAATGAGGATATCCGAAGGAGTTCGATATTGCAGCTGTTAGAAGGCTTTGGAGGACATATTTTGGGAGTTTCTATGAGACTTTATTGCTGTTGCAGACTTTCCTTGAGCAAGCCGTACCTCCATTCAGCTGGCCGTACCTTCTAGAGGGTCGTACTTCTTCATAGTAGCGATTTGTGTGGATTTTATAGTGGTTTCTTCACTCATTGGTGGTCGCCCTTACCTTGCAGCAATATCTGGTCCAAAACAGCGATGAAAGGAGTTATAAGGGAGTTGTGACTGATTTTATGCTTCAGCTGGGGCCGTACAGTTCAGGAAAAGACAGCAGCTTCCATTTGTGCCATTTCTCCTTTGTTTGTGGTTGAAAAACAAGTCATTTGAGGCGCCCATCCGGACGAAGTTGTAAATCTTGATCTGGGTATGTTACTGTAATTCATATTTTGGCCAAATACAATATGGGTCTTCATTAGTTTGTTGTTAACTCTTCTAGTTTTTCTGTGTTTTCAGTATATTGTTCATTTTATATGTATTTCATGCAAAAATGCACATGCAAGAAAAACCCATAAAACCCTAAACATCAAAACAGCAAAAACACAAAAAAATACACAGAGCAAATATATACCAGGGGTGTATGTTACAGTGGTATCAGAGCAAAAGATCTTGCCATCCTGTGATACAGAATTCAGACATGTAGTGAGGTTTGAGTTATGTACCCTATGTAGTCATTGACACACCACTACAATACCAGGAGAAACAGGTTGCAACAAGAAACACAGGTACCACAGTTAGAAAAACCTGAGCATCTAGTACCCATAGAAGATCCATTTTCAAGTGAATTACCACCAGTTACAGAACCTACCCCAGGAGAAATGGGTGACAGGGAAAATGAGGAGTCTAGTATGCGTGAGATTCTAAACGCATTAACTAGGAGTCAGTTGGCCATGGAGAGAGAAATGAGGGAGTCACAGGAGGAGTTGAGAGAATCACAAGCTAAGATAGCACATATCCTTGAGCAGTTGACACCCCGAGATGGAAGAAACAACAGGGACAATAACTACAATCACTGTGACAGAAACAGGAACCATGGTGGTGACAGGAACAGGAACAATGGTGGTGATAGAAACAGGGATAATGGAGGTGATAGAAACAAGAATAATGGGGGTGATAGGCACAATGGTGATAGGAACCAGGGAGATAGAAACAATGGGGACAGAAACCAGGATGACCGACATAGGTACAAGGATGATGAGGGTGAGGCTTCGGTCACCCACCGAAGGGCTTCACAGTTTACAGCAGGTGATAGACCTGGCATACCGACTTTTGTACCCAAGAACCAAGTTCTTGAACAGGACCTCACGCACACTAAGTTCCAGGACAAGATCCTGAGGGATTGGAGAGCATCTAGTGCAGAGCTTAGGGCTGAGATGACATTTGCCGAGTACTCTGACATCAGGATGAGGAATAAACCTCGTAGGGGAGGTAGACCTCAGAACCAGGAGTTGCAGAAGAAAATTAGTAAAATGACACTTCCATATTTTGATGGTTCGGGTAAGATCACCGCGAGAGCTTGGGTCCAGAAATTGGACAGTTATTTGCAGATCAGTCCCATGCCAGAGGAGGATGCCATTACCTATGCAGTTTTACACTTAGAGGGGACTACGCATAAGTGGTGGAGTAACGGGAAGGTTACACTGGGTCACGATCAGATCACTTCATATGTGGCGTTCACTGCTAGACTGATCGACAGGTTTGACAAAAAGGACCCAGAATTGCAATTTAAGGAGTTGGCACAGCTAAGGCAGAGTGGATCAGTAGACTCCTATATATCAAAGTTCCAGAACCTATCTGTTATGGTCCAGACATCTCAGAGCGTAGACTGGTTATTTTATTCATGGATGGATTATCAGACCCACTACGTGGTTGGGTTAAGGTCTTTGACCCTGCATCACTCCAAAAGGCCATGAAAAAGGCCCAAGATATGGAATCATTAGTGTGGCAGAATAAATTTCAGTCTAAGGGCTTTCCACATAGGAGGGATAAGGAGAAGGACAGGAGACCCTTCCAGAGGGATGTTGACCAACATAAGGACAAATCAAACAGGTTGACAGATGACCAGCTCAATGAGTACAGGAGGAAAAATCTTTGCTTTCATTGCAAATAGCCATGGGATCCCTCACATAAGTGCACACACAAGGCTAAGGCCAAGTTCATAGAGTACAATTCGGCTGAGGAGACACAGTCAGAGGCATCCGATTCACATTCAGATCAGCCTTCAGACTTGGAGGATAGTGGAGATGAGAGAGCATTACAGCATAGTGTTGGTAGTGGTGGGACTCTTGCCCAGCTTTCCAGTTTTCAGAAGGTTGGTTCTTTCAGGGTGCGTGGTGTACTTGGTGGTCAGCGTATCATCACTCTCAGTGACACAGGAGCCACACATAACTTTATCGATGAGGGGTTGGTAGCTCGACGGGTATTGAAGGTAGAGGAATTCGAAGGCTTCAAAGTGATGGTAGTCGACGAGTTCAAAATGCAGTGCAACAGGAAAATCTCAGGATTGAAGATCATCATGGCTGAGTATGAGTTGGTGGATGATTTTTATGTTGTTGGCATTGGGGATACAGATGTTGTATTAGGCATGCACTGGATGAGCCAGTTAGGAGAGTTCACCATGAATGTGCAGAAGACGAAGATGAAATTTGAATTTAAGGGAAAGAAAATATGTCTTAGAGGCTTGTCAGATGGTGGACCACGAGTAGTGTCATTGAAGAGAATGGAGAGATTATTGCGACATGACCAGGTAGAGTGGGCAGCAGAGTACCTCATCATGCCAGAGTCCCCACCACAGCAAAAGAGCAGCTATCATCCAGATATTCAGAGGCTCTTGTCCAAGCACAGTAAGGTGTTTGGAGATATACCACCAGGAGTGCCTCCAGATAGAGGCATAGAGCATGTCATCGAGTTAGAGCATGGGACTAAGCCCATCATGATTACCCCCTATCGACATCCTAAGAGACTTAAGGATGAGATAGAGAAGACCGTTAAGGAGTTGTTGGAGATGGGACACATTCGGCCCAATAAGAGTCCCTTTGCTTTTGCAGTGGTCTTGGTTAAAAAGAAGGATGGGACGATCAGGATGTGCATTGACTACAGGGCACTAAATAAGAAAACCATCAAGAATAGGTATCCTATTATGAGGATTGATGAGCTGATAGATGAGCTGCATGGTGCCTGTTATTTTTCAAAAATTGATTTGAGGTCAGGATACCACCAAATCCGTATGAGGGCAGAGGATATAGAGAAGACAGCCTTCAGGTGTCATTATGGCCATTTTGAGTTTCTAGTGATGCCTTTCGGTTTGACTAATGCACCTACTACCTTCCAAAGTTGCATGAATCAGATATTCAGACAGCAGCTTAGGAAGTTTGTATTGATATTCTTTGATGATATACTGATTTTCAGCAGGACTTGGGAGGATCACATGAGACATCTGGAGGAGGTATTGAGCATATTGGAGAGTGAGTCCCTCTATGCCAAAGAATCAAAATGCGACTTTGGAATGACAGAGTTAGTTTGTCTGGGCCACATTATCAGTGCTAATGGTGTCAGGGCCACATTAGTTGGAGAGATATCTGCTGATTGGAGGGAGTTAATTACAGCAGAGTATGCCAAGGACTCTTGGGCAGCAGGAGTCATTGAGGGCACTATCAGGGATGATAGATATTCTGTGATGAATGATTTGATCATATACAAAGACAGGATATTTTTGGTGCCCAGTTCTCAGTTCAAGCATAATGTGATAAGAACTTTCCATGATACTCCAATGGCTGGCCATCCTGGATTCTTCAAAACATACAGACAAATTCGGGAGAGGTTCACATGAAAAGGGCTCAAGGAGGAAGTGCTAAAGTATGTTCGTGAGTGTCCCATTTGCCAGCAGAATAAGCATGAGCATACTTACCCAACAAGTTTATTACAACCATTGCCTATTCCCAACCAAAAATGGGAATGTATCTCCATGGATTTCATCACAGGGTTCCCAAAGGTGCAGGGGAAGGACTGTATTTATGTGGTAGTCGATAGACTCACCAAATTTGCACACTTCTTCGCCATTTCAGCAATTTATACAGCTGCTCAGGTGGCTGATTTATTCTTCAGGGAGGTATTTAGGCTTCACAGGATACCCAAGAGTATAGTCAGTGACAGGGACAGCAAGTTCCCGAGTTTATTCTGGCAGAAGCTATTCAGACTTTGTGGTACTGATTTGACTCCTAGTACCAGTTACCACCCGCAGACAGATGGTCAAACAAAGGTGGTGAACAAGTGGTTGGAGGGGTATCTTCGTAATTATGTTTCGGGGCAGCAGAAGGCATGGATCAGATGGTTGCACTTGGGGGAGTACTGTTATAACACCACATACCACATGTCTATCCAGATGACTCCTTTCAGGGCACTATATGGTTATGATGCCCCATGCTTCACAGATCTCTTACTCGGTGACAATCAGGTGCCTAAGGCAAAAGATCTTTTGCAGGAGAGCCAGAACATAGTGAAGGAGCTCAAGGAGAATATACAATAGGCACAGAATCAGCAGAAACTTTATGCTGATCAGCACCGAGTGGAGAGGAGTTTCAAGGTTGGAGACATGGTGTATTTGAGGCTCCAACCCTACAAGCAATCCACTCTCAAGAAAAGTGGAGCAGAAAAATTAAAACCCAGGTTTTATGGCCCATTCAGGATTATCAGGAAAGTGGGTGAAGTGGCATATGAGCTTGAATTGCCAGCAGATAGCAAAGTGCATAATGTGTTTTATGTTTTCAGGTTAAAGAAAGCTCTTGGCCACAATGTGATTCCTTCAATAGAGCTTCCACCGTTGGATGAGGGGAAGTTAATTCTAGTACCAAAAGCTATCATCGACACCTGAGAGAGGAATTTGAGGAAACGGGCCATCAGAGAGTACCTGGTTAAGTGGAAGAATTTACAAGTTGAGGATGCCAATTGGGAGAATGAGCAGATATTGCAGCATCCTGAGCTGAGGTTGCTTGAGGACAAGCAATATTGGGGAAGGCGGACTGTAATGTCGCCCATCTAGCCCATTGGATCAGTGGACAGGGATTAGCCTATGACCAGACTCCCGTAGACTAATAGAGATGTTCAAGGGGTCATTTCAGGGGACTTACTATTTATAGTAAGTCAGGAGCCGGACACTTGCTATTTATGGCAGGGCAGTGTGGGTGGTCTTGGCACAGGAATTCATGTTATTTAAGGGCCCAAGGTATTATAAATCAATATATAAGTTAAATTAAATATTTACCTTATACTATTTGAAGTTAAGTAACTTTAAGTTATAAAGTAATATTGCTTTATAAAATTAAGTTATGACTTAAAGTTGGGCCACTAGGAGATGGGCGCCCCTCATGGAGAGACAAGGGAATGTTTTATAAATTAAAAATAATAAAAAAAACCTCTTCTTGGGCGTTGGGCTTGGGAGAGCAACAAAAGGAAAAAAGAAGGCTCATTTGGATATGGGAAGATTATTGATTTTGCTCTTTCTTTATGAGTTTATTGTGCTTTGGCTTTGGAGCTTGGCTCTAGGGTTTCAATTGGCTGTGTTGGGATGAAAACCCCAGCATTGGTCCCTTTCCTCGTGCGTGAGAGATCATATCAGGAGAGGATTTGAGGAGGCTTCGTCCAGAGGTCTCATTTGTGCATTCAGTGGATCCATTTTGGAGTTGATTTGAGCATGAAATGAGGATATCCGAAGGAGTTCGATATTGCAGCTGTTAGAAGGCTTTGGAGGATAGATTTTGGGAGTTTCTATGAGACTTTATTGCTGTTGCAGACTTTCCTTGAGCAGGCCATACCTCCATTCAGCTGGTCGTACCTTCTAGAGGGTCGTACTTCTTCATAGCAGCGATTTGTGTGGATTTTATAGTGGTTTCTTCACTCATTGGTGGTCGCCCTTACCTTGCAGCAATATCTGGTCCAAAACAGCGATGAAAGGAGTTATAAGGGAGTTGTGACGGATTTTATGCTTCAGCTGGGGCCGTACAGTTCAGGAAAAGACAGCAGCTTCCATTTGTGCCATTTCTCCTTTGTTCGTGGTTGCAAAACAAGTCATTTGAGGTGCCTAGCGCAGATTAATCCACTCCACATTCTTGTATTCGAAGATCTATCTATTTGCTGATTGTAGGAGTTTATTTGCTACCAGTAGTGTGATCCGGCTACAACATCCGGACGAAGTTGTAAATCTTGATCTGGGTATGTTACTGTAATTCATATTTTGGCCAAATACAATATGGGTCTTCATTAGTTTGTTGTTAACTCTTCTAGTTTTTCTGGGTTTTCAGTATATTGTTCATTTTATATGTATTTCATGAAAAAACGCACATGCAAGAAAAACCCATAAAACCCTAAACATCAAAACAGAAAAAACACAAAAAAATACACAGAGCAAACATATACCATGGGTGTATGTTACAGATTTTGAGCATTCTA
Organism: Cunninghamia lanceolata; assembly: GCA_027924645.1. NCBI lineage: Eukaryota > Viridiplantae > Streptophyta > Pinopsida > Cupressales > Cupressaceae > Cunninghamia > Cunninghamia lanceolata. The sequence goes on from BSBN01001560.1 coordinate 6,471,684, forward strand.
AGCATGTGGCATCTCCCAGGCAAGCAACTGTACCTGAATTTCGTGATGATAACTTGGATCAGCATCCAGATGACAGAAGTAGGTAGCCAAAGTCATGGTGACAACAATGATTTGGATGAAGAGGTACCTAAGAAGAGGCAAAAGTGATGGGACAGCACCATTGGTGATGTTCGAGCTAGCAAAATGATCGAGGGCAGATCATCCCAAGGCAAAATCTAGAAGAACACTATAAACTTTGCTCTTATGGCTAACATTCAGGGAGTTTATGAGCCACATGTGTTTGCAAAGGCCAAAGGAAAACCTGAATGGGAAAAGGCCATGGCAGCCGAACATGAAAGTCTTATGAAAAATAAGACTTGGGAATTCTCACATCTACCACCAGGGAAGAAACCCATTGGCTGCAAATGGGTGTACAAAGTCAAGTACAAAGCAGATGGTACTCTTGACAAGTACAAAGCACGGGTGGTTGCAAAAAGGTTCTCTCAAAGACAAGGCATTGACTATGAGGAGACCTTTGGTCCTATAGCAAAGATGAGCACCATCCATTTAGTTCTAGCCATGGCAGCACAGTTTGGTTGGAACATCCATCAAATGGACGTAAAAAGTGCCTTCCTCAATAGCGACTTGGAGGAAGAAGTATACATGTCACAACCTCAATATTTTCAGGTTGTAGGAAAGGAGCATCAAGTTTGCAGACTGAAGAAAACTCTATATGGCCTGAAGCAAGCACCCAGGGCTTGGTATATCAAAATTGACATGTATTTGGTTGAACAAAGATTCCAACGGAGTCCTTCAGATCCAAATCTATACATCAAAAGCGTAGGCAATGAGATCATGCTACTGGTCATTTATGTAGATGATATCATTATTACAGGTAGTGAGCCACATTTGATTAAACAAATCAAATGTAATTGTTGTCCTATGTTTGCCTTCAAGCCAAATAGCCCAAGGATCCCCAAACTTGCAGAAAATATCGCCAAAATCTTAAATGTGTTGCCTTGAGAAGATTCCCCCAAAATCCTAAAATTTTCAAAGTGTTTTTGCCCTTGGTGGTCTGCATTTTCGGAGCTTCGGAATTTCAGCGTTATCCCTCCCGTCATGCCATTCCTGTCGGCTCTGAGATCTTCGCCTTGTAATTCATAAATTGCCTAAGTCTTTCAGGCACCGGAGGTCGGAGCGGCAACCTTCCTTCTTCTTATGAGCAACCAGTTAGCAAGAAGCCCGATCGCCGAAGTCCAATTAAGTGCCAAAAAGTTCTAAGTCTTTCGGACGTCGGAGGTCGGGGAGTTTCTCTTCCTCTTTCCTTTTTGAAGGTGGAAGCGTGAGGGTCCGACGGCCGACAAGGCTTCGTAAATTTTCTAGTGTTTCGGATGTTGGAGGTCAGGGTTCTGGTCTTCTTCTTTCTTTTTAGAAAGAGGTAGACGGAAGGCCCGATCGCAGAAGTTTGCCAAGCTCCAAAGTTCTAAGTCATTCAGACAGCAGTGATCGGGGGTTTTCTTTAACCCTTTCTTGTTTGAAGGCGGAAGGGAAAAGGGTTCGAGGCCCGATTCCCGATCATTTCTCTAAGGTGCCAAGTGTTCAAGCGATTTCTTTTCTTCTCTTCAAAATGAACGATGTATGGTGAAGGCCCGATCTATGAAACTCAACGGTTTCCCCTTGTTCCTTTTGGACTTTGGAGATCGGAGTTTCTTTCACCCTTTCAAATGTTGATTGTTTGGTGGAAGCCCGATTGGTCGAGGCCCGACTGTTTTGCCCTCCCGGCTCTTTCCACTGTTCAAAATGCGATGGGACTGCTTAGCGACCTTCTTGGCCGCCATTAATGCTTCTTTAGAGCCTGATTGCTTGTGGAAACGGATTTCTCGAGCCCCTATGCCACTATAGTTCTTTTGCATTGAATTTCTTGTACCCAAGGCATGGGCAGATGTTCTTCTTCAACGGATTTCTATGGCAGAGCCATGTGGGCGCGCACAAAGGACACAGATGAATTTATTGCAACATGGGTAACTGGTTTTCCTTGTTGACCACTTTTCCCCATGTCCATGGTTGCTACAGTATGATTTGAAAAGCTATATATGCATAGATTTGAGATGTATTTCTGTTGGTTAGTTGTTCTGGGTCATTTCCATAGGTAGAGGATTCATTTGCAAGTTCAGACCTTGTGATATTTTCAAAAACCGAGCAGATTTGATGGACTGTGCTCTCTTCTGAGCCTCTCATGTCTCTGTACTAGTTCAACAATGAAGGAAAGTCTATCATTTGTGTCTATCTCATGCCTGTAATGAGTCTATCTTCTCTTTGTAATGGCTATTTAGCCTCTATGATCAATATGAACTGATATTTTGCCTCTCATTATTCTTACACTATGTTTATTTGATAGATGCAAGTTGTGTATTGTGGATAAAGTGGTCCCTTTCATAGTTTTATCTTTCTGCCTTAACCTCTGTTTGAACTTGCATGAGCCTATGTGAGTTCCCTTCAATGTTTGAGATCATTATTGTGCTAGGTCGGTTGCAGTTAAACACCCTAAATCTTGGTGCATCACCTCCCTTTTAATTTCAGTCTCTTCTCCCCATTTTCATCGGTGATAAGTAGCATAGGTTTAGTTATTTCTCTAAACCTTAAGTTCAAAATGAGGGACCAGCCTTCTCTGGAGGTTTGATCTCATCTGCAAGGTCCCACACCTTGAGATCAGTCCCATTGTGTCATTGAAATGCTTGAACAGGCTTCAAGCAGGGTGCAATTCCAAATGATAACAATAATTTAAGTAAAGATTTTGACATGACTAATATAGGCCTCCTACATTATTGTCTAGGTGTAGAAGTTTGGTAGACAGGTGGTGGTATTTTTATTTCTCAATCTAAATATGAGAGGAGTTTGTTCAACAATTTCATGATGACAGATTGCAAAATCTCGTCTACACCTATGGAGAAAGGGTTGAATCTTTCAGCCAAAACAGACTCAAAAGTAGTCAATGAATCAGCATTCAGGCAACTAGTGGGCAGCCTTATATATGTTACAACCACTAGACCTGAATTGAGCTATGTCGTGAGTTTCATTTCTAGATTTATGACAGCACCAAAGGCAGAACATTGGGTTGCAGCGAAGAGGGCCCTAAGATATGTGAAAGGCACACTTGACTTTGGCATTTTGTACAACCGAAGCAAAGATCCTAGGTTGGTTGGCTTCACATATTTATATTGGGCAGGTTCTGTTGATGACAAAAAATCCACTTCTGGATATGTTTTCAGCCTTGGCACAGGTGCAGTCAGATGGACCAACAAGAAGCAGCAGGCAGTAGTCCTCTCCTCGACAAAAGCAAGTATCAAGAAACAATCAAAGCAGCATGTGAGGCAATATGGCTCTGAACGATGCTTTCAGACATGCAGATGTCTCAAGCAGGGCCTTCACCCTTGTATTGTGACAATCAAGGGGTGCTAAAGCTTGCCAAAAATCCAGTCTTCCACGAGCCTACCAAACATGTGGAGCTACATTGTCATTTCATCAGGGAACTTGTAGAAGATAGATTGGTAATGTTGCAATATTGTCCTTCTGAGGATCAAACTGCAGACATTCTTACCAAGTCTTTGGGTCCTGACAAATTTGTCAAATTTCAGGATAAACTTAGTGTAGTTAGTAGATTGACCCTTAAGGGAGGGTATTAAAGTATTATTGTAATATTTAATGGTTGACTAGTTGTTAGGATAGACTTTAGGAATATTCTTTATTTGTTTAGTTAAGTTCCTATCCTTTTGCTTTATTAACTGTCACTTAGTTGTCACTCTTATCCTTTCTGGATAAAGCGTTTGTAAACTCTTATTTAAAGATGCTTTCGCTTCTTAAAATAATATCGAATATCTTGGTAATCATTCTGTGTGTCTGATTTAATTAATAATTTTAGATATAACGTAATGTCAGACAACCAACTAATGATCCTATTGGAAGTCTACCAGGGGTTGACTCAAAATAGGTCTACAAGGTACTAATAAAAATTATTTTGGAGAAAAACTTAGGTGGTGTAAGGCTTTAAAATGGGTGATTGATTGATCCAAGTATGAGAAATGTATAGGCAATTGCATACCCATGCATAAGAAGAAATGAGCAGAAGCTCTACAAACGCTAAATCAAAGTTGCAATAAATTGCAGTCATTGAAAAATCATGTGAAAGAACCATTCAATACATGGGAGAAAACAAGTGAATGGAGAGTATACATGAAGGGGATCCACTTGTAAAGTAAATACTCCAATACTTATGGTTATAGCAGTACATAGCATTTCAATTTTCAACAGTGTTATGTTCTAGAGATTGCACTTGCTCAATTAGAAACGCTTAATAAAGAAAATGTACCTCCACACAAATGTGACACATGCAAAACAAAAATATTGAATTACTGACAGCTGAAACTTCAACCTAATGAGCATCTAGCATGATGGTCATTAAAAAGCAAGCATTACCACAACAAAACAGCATGAAACTCCAAATATATTTTTCTCTAAAAACTTGTCCAACCATCCTTAAATGTATCATTCACTATGATGCAAAACATGAATGGTTGTTGCATGGCATATCAACTCACAAGCTATCAACCAAGAAGCACATTAAAATGACAATAGTATTAATAGAATATATGCAGAACTTTCTTCATATATAAGTTCAATTTTGCCATACAGGTAGGTTTTTGACTTTCTCATATCAAACCCCATGGCGTGGCTTTAGGAACAAAAGTCAAAATGGATTCTATTACAAAATGAAGCATGATTATTGAGTCTCAAAGAAGTGTTGGAAATATTGTCATTGATGTCAAAGGGAAATTAATGTCACGATGATTTAATGGCTGGCATGTGATGACTGTAAGAAATGGGTGTTGCTATTTAAGATATAATGATACAAATCCTGAAGCTGAGAAACAAGAATACATTGATCATATTCAAGACATTGTACATTGATAAAGTGTGGTCGTGCATGAAAGAATCATAAACAAAGACAGAGAGTGAGGATGACCAATGTAATGTCCCCATTTTCAAAGTAATCACCTAGTGGAGTTGGCTAGCCTATCCTATTCCCGTAGGCTAAGCCGGAGGGCTCAGGGAATGGCCTAATTGGTGAGATTTCACACTTAGCCAATTTTGTAGGGTAAAATGATCGTGGGAGATGACTTGGCATATTTTTGTGAGTCTTTTGATGAAGTCAAAACAAAAAGAAATAAATTGCCCTAAAGTGGACCAACCAAGGAGGAGAATGAAAAAAGAAGAAAATATGGAAAAATGCCTTTGGAAAAATAAGAATAATTTATGATATTTCACCTTGAGGACGACGACTTGATTTAAGGTCAAAATCGTGATAGATCTTATGCCTAAGTGGTTCGCCCACTTGGAGAGTGGAAAGAGGGAAATAATAAAAAAATAAAATAAAATGTTTTCATTGTGTTTTGGGTGCCTAGCATGAGGTCGGCCCTAGGAGAGGGAAAAAAGTAACATAAAATATGATTGCAAGAGGTGGTTGGCCAGCTTGAGGAGAGAAGAAGATTCGTGTATAAATATAAATTTGAGGCATTTCCATCATCATTCATTCATATCATTTCTTTGGAGATTTATCTCTTTGGCTGCAACTTTTGGTTCAGCATATTCCAAGGACGAAAATCCTTAGGAATATAGGTGGATTGGACGAAAACCCAATCTCATCTTGGAGGTGGACTCATACAGAGTTCATATTTGTGCTTCATTGGAGTTTTGGGAGGAAAGAAGGAGCGACAAAAGCCATATTTGTTTCTGCGGAAACCCTAAGGCCAAATTGTGAGATTTGTGTCAAATACAATTTGGAGAAGTGAAGATAAATATCAGATATTCAGATCAGACTTGGAGTGCCATCATTTGGAGGGATTTGTGCATTAATAGAGCTAGGGTTTTCACCCTAGATTGAGCGCCAAGGAGAGCAATTTCAATTTCGAGCATTGCCGATAGCTGCCCTCATTTTGCATGTGTTTTGTCATTTCCAAGGGAGCAGAAGTTCGCCCAGCTAGGGTTTATTTTGTGACATCATTGTTCATCGTTTGTGGTATGTACAACCCTATTATTAGGTCTGATTTGTAAGGGCAGATTTCTGCGCTATATTTGGGCATGTTTGAACCTATGTATTTGATGTAATTGCAAATTCAGATATTCTGATTTGTAAGAGTAGATTGATATATTCAGAAATCAGACTTGTTTCTCATTTTGTTTGCATATGGGTGAGATCATACTTTGTGGATGAGTTAATGGTTGAAGCTATTATCATAAGGGTTCATTATTGGCATATTATTTGAGCATTTTGGATGTATATATGTTTGCTGTCCACACTTGTTTGTAATCAGAAAAATAAATCAGAATTCTAGGGTTTGGAGCAGAATTCTAAAGTGCAGAAATCTAAGGCAGAAATCAGAAAATTAATTTCAGAATTTAGGGCAGATCTTGTTAGGGATCTTACAACCAAGAAACATGAAGGAAGAAGAAAGACATGCGAAGATCAGACTGAGAGGAACAATGATAGTGAAAACGATAGCAATAGTGACAGAGATAATGACACTAATTCTAGAACCAACAGTGAAAGCGACATTGTCCATGGTGGGAAATTGGATCGAGGTGCCTTCGAGATTCTACATGCACATATCACATGGCCGTATAATGATAAAATAGTGTAAATGAATAATGAAAGGAGATGAAGTCCACAAAGCATCTCTTCCTATGCCTGGTGGCATTGAATGTGGTTGCAGAATGATTTGTATAACCAATATAATAAACAGTGCACGTTGACGACTAAGAGGTTTGATATGGCAACGGTCGACATAGACGTGCACGGAGGTGCCGACATTGTTGCTCTTATTAATGACAGAGAGAACGTAAGCCAAGAGAGACAAAGGATTTGATACCTACACCTTACATGGAACATTGATCATTCATTCCGAGTTATGAAGAAGAAAAAGATAGGAAATAATGTTAAGGAGAGTTAGACAAAATGGGTTTTGATGAGGACTCTCTGGCGATCCATTTCAGAAAGGACTTTGAATGGCTGGAGAAGAAACTTGCATGAATTAGTGGTCATCTGTATGGTGCTCAAGATGAGTACAACAAGCAGAGCGACGCCATGAAAGAATGACTGTAGGAAGTCGAAGATATTTGCCTTGACACCGAGGACATAGCTGATCTGTGTGCTATTGTGGCTACCACTCAGTCATGTCTGGGCAGTGACTGGATCTTGCGACACCTTGCAATGAGGAGGAGGATTAAGGACTTGAAACATAGAGTGATGTCTGCAATCCAACAAGGAAACCAGCTGAGCGATTAGAGATTAACATAATCACATTCAAGGAAATAAAGAGTGGTGCTTAAGGAGCGATTAGGAATTAAATGAAAGTTAAATTTTAATTTATCAAAGGTTGTGACTCTTCCAACAAATCAGATATAAACGGAGGACATTCAATAGGATGAAGAAATGAATCAAGAGGAGAAATGAAGATATAATATATATTATATATAAGGAGATCATCCAAAGAGATATAAGTGTGGAACAATGAAGATATAAGATATATAAGGAGATTGTTCAAGGAGAAATAAATGAAGAAAATAGATCATAAGGAAGAGGAGAAATATATATTGATATATATAAAGGATATATATGTGGAAGAGATAAGGAGAAATTAATGAAATATATATCAAAAATCATGGAGCATATATAAGTGAGTGTCAAAGATATATGAAGGAAATAGACATGTCCATCATCCGTTGAAGAAGCAACATTAAAAAGGTGGAACCTTATTTGGAGGTCGGTGCCTCCCAAAAGAAGAGATTGGTGTCTCTTGATAAGTTGGTGCTTAGCAGTGGGGATTGGTGTCTCCAGTAGGTTGGTACCTACAAATTGCTTAGCAGTGGGGATTGGTGTCTCCAATAGGTTGGTGCCTACAAATTTTGAAAGAGAATTTTCTTTGTGGTTTTATTCCCAGAAAGGGTTTCCACGTAAATCGTGTTATCTTGTGTGAATGTTGTTATTAAGGATATTAAGTTTTAATAAGTAAGAGATTAACTTATATTGATTCACTCCCCCCCCCCCCTATCTCGGTATAAATGTGTGCTTAACAAGAAGTTCTGGTATACAGTTTTTATATAAAAAGATTTCAACTTTGTTATAAAGATTTCTCAGCATATTGTCACAAAATATTTGTTTCTATGGCATGAAAATGATGTGAGAATTTTCTGTAGTGTGAAGGTAAATGCTTTGTCAGCAACCTATGGGCCAAACTGATATATGAAAATCAAGATTAACATTTTCAGTAGTCAAATAGTTCGAGCTAATTAAGAAATTCAGAGGATATTGATCCAGATACAAAAAAATGCTCAACCACCAGCATCAAACTTGGCTTCCAATGACTGCTTGAACAAGCATTGAACCAGTTATGACAGCAAGTTGCCCTACCAAAGTTCCATTGAGGTCAAATTGTAACTTTTATCTGTTCTGATTAAATCATCCCTTCTGTTTCTATAGCATTAATTGTTTCCCTTGGAAACTAGTTTAACTAAATCTTCAGAATGCAAGATATAATTCTCTGTCTACCAGAAAGAAGCAACATCTATAACTTGCCAATATTATAAATGGACAAGTAAAGAAACTTACAAGCAACTTCCTCCCTTGCTTTTGATGATAACTCAAAATTGTCATTTGAAGGAAGTACCAGTAGCAGAAGTATTCTATGTCCCATCAAGTTATATCTGATAAAAAACAAAGCAAGAAAGACTCATATAAAACTTTTGCATTTATGAAGCCTTGGTCCAATTAATAAAGGAAAGAGACTTACCGCCAATGCACGTTTTGACTATCAGAACTGAGAGATGTTATTTGATTGATGACACTCATATAGGCAGACTTGTCAAATGACTCTACAGAAGATTGAGATTTGCTCCTTGGCATCCCAGTATATTGAAGGTTAAACCCCACAAAAAGCTATTAACAATACAATCACGTTGGATTTAGCATCTTTGGGTTTAGAAAATGCAACTATATTTCTGAATAGACTATTAAATAATGTCAACCATAAATTCTGAAACTTATTGCCAGGTTGGTATATACCTCGCTAATGGCTTTTTGAGCTTTCAGTGATTCATGATGAGAACTGCATTTGACACAGATAATATCAGAGAATTAAAAACTCTCATGGAAAATCTCCTTTAAAAAATGAACAAAAAAAATTACATTAGGGCAGCATCCTCCACTCTGTTAAAAAAGTGACCAAAGGAAAAGGTTTGGCAATGATATATCTTGTTCCACTAGATATTTATCAATGCACTGCTCAATTAAGAATATACCTCCCAAGTAAAGCTAAGACAAACGATGAAAAAGCACTCCAATCCTGAAATATTGACAATCAAGCTCAGAAACAATTAGAAAGAGTGAGATGAATGAAATTTTCAGCTTCAACACTTTTACAAACCTTCATTATGTGCCGCATTACAATTCTGGATTGGAGTATGGCGCATGCACCCAATGCGGCATGTTCAGGTGTTCCTGCATTTCCTAAGCTCTCTGTGAGTTTTGGCATACAATATTTGATCAGAGATGGGAAACGCTTCAGCAATCTTATGAGAGACTTCCCAGCAATCCTGTACATATCCGCTCCGCTCCATTAGAGTAAAATAGGATGTATTAATTATTAGTAGTCTCTGGTTTCAAACTTTCAACCCAAAGGTTATGAAGTTTCCTAAACTGATTTGAAACTAACACTCTATTTAGGATGGATCTCGATCAACATAAAAAGTAATGCGTTGAAGGTTATGTAGCAGGAGCAAAATGCAAATTATTCATCCCACAAACAGTGACTCAGGAGATCACCAAGAAAAAGATCAATTTAAACAGAGACAACTAAGAGTTTTCAATTTCTCAAATCTAGTGACACGAATAGTGTTCATCTTAGGACTACGTAGCTGGTATTGGTAAGATTTAGAAATATTGCTGCAAATATAGTGCCAGACAATAAATTGAACACAAATTCTAGTTAAGTCATATGTTATTGTTTACACATGGAAGCTACACAAAACATGTTCAACACAACCTTCAAGATACCTTGATTGTCATAGGCATTTGGCTTCATATTTTTTACAGATTTAAACACCAAATTAGTGGACTGGGAATCCATTCCTTTGGAAACTTTACAGATACTTCAAACTCTAGTGACAATTAGAAGCAATCTGATAGAAAAAGCCTAAAGGCAAAACTGGCAGTGTCAAGAAAAAGTCACTGATATCAATGTGACAGGTTGTTCTTTATTTGGATTGGAATCAAGGGGATGTAATCTCATACTTCAGTAGATTTGGGATGCACTCAATTTTCTTTTTTGAGGCATTTGTGAAAAAGGAATAACTTTTTGTCCAAGAAGACCCATAACAACATAATATAGAACTAGAAGATGGCTAAGATTCCCAGCACTAGACAACAAAAGAAATATAAGAACTAGAAGATGGCTAAGATGCTCAGACCTAGACCACAAAAGAACTAACCCACCCTCTCTTGTTCCAAGTGTACAATTATCGTAAAAAAATTGACATTAGAATGATCAGAAAGTATTATAAAATTATGTGCTACAAATGGATCCATTGACATAATATTCCATTACAGAGTAGCAATCATGTTCTTCAATTTTAGAGGGAACTGAATAAAATTATGAGGATAAAAAGCATCATCAAGAAAGGACATTAAAACTTGGATTCCTTTATTAAGCCTTATGGATGATGACATACGAAATGGAAATTAAAATGATTAATTCTGGGCTCTATTTCAATACTTCGGTAATGTATTACTAAAAGAGATTTAAATCCAGGAATTCCAAATAAAGAGAGAATAATTACATGATAGAACTGGATGGTGGTACACATATCATGTACAAGGCGTCTTACCAACTAAGCTATGTGGAAAGTGCGTATAACAATTGCTAAAAATGGCTTCATTTAACTCTTAGAATCATTATTTAAGCACTACTGTTGTCAATGAAGAAGAATGATGGCACCATGCCATAGTGGATGGACCACAGTGCCTAGAATACACTCCTGAAAAAACAATGCATATCCACTTCCTCAAATTAAGTATCTTTTTCATAGCTTAAAGGGAGCAATGTATTTTCGAAAATTGATTTAAGGACTGGATAATTTTAGGACTACATTATGGAGACAGATGTGTACAACAATCTTTACCACCAGTCAGTTCTTGTTCTACTTAAAAAAGGCCCGACCATTTTTATAGAAAAGACAAATAATTTTTTCAATCCTTACTTTGTGGTGGTTCTCTAGATGACAGTTTGATCTTCAGAAAGAAGAGCATGATTATTAGCACCATGTTTATCTAATGTGATGTAGCCAATATAACCAATTCCCTATATGCATCTTCAAACACAAAATGCCTCCTAGAATATAGTCACGATAGAAGATGCATATCTACTTCCCCAAAATGATTATCTTTTCCATAGCTTAAAGGGGGCATTGTATTTTCTAAAATTGATTAAGGACTAGATACTCTTAAAAAAATATTATGAAGGCGCATGTGCATAACACAGTATCATACTTTGTCAAAAGGGTTATGGTCAATTGGTAGGACCACTTGGTTCTCATGTTGGAGACCAAGGTTCAATTCTCCTTAAAGACATCTTAGCACCAGTGGACATGCTAGAGTAATTTTCCTGCTCCAGTGGTAGCGTGCAATAGGCCCGTAGGTGATGAAAAAGTGCAAGGAGGAAAAAGGAGTAGTTGCCCTACAAGAGGAAATAGAAGGATAAAGAGTTCAAGCTATGGGAGTGAACGATGGAGAAGACAAAAATGGATGCCCTGCAAGAGGAGAAAGAAGGTGAGGAGTCGGAGAGGCATTCAACCGTAAGAGCACAGGGAGGAGAAACGTAAGTCCAGTGGTAACCCCACTGGGAGAGCATCAAATAAAAAGTGGTAACCCCGCTAGTTGTAAGGCGTGAAGACCCCATTAACCCTCACTAAATAATTTTTAAAACAGTCTCTTATGATTTTAAAAAAATATTATGGAGTTAGACGTACATAACACAGTCTTTGACAACGTAGACTTACTGAAGCCACAACCATTTTTTCAGAAAAGACAAATATCTTTTCAATCCTTACTTTGTGGTGATCTTTAGATAACATTTTGATTTACTGAAAGAAAAGCATGAATGTTAGCAGCATGTTGATCTAATCTAATGTAACTCTAATAACCAAGTACCTGTTTGCATCTACAAACACAAAATGCCTCCAAGAATACTGTCACAATAAATAATGCATATCCACTTTCCCGAATTGATTATCTTTTTCATAGCTTAAAGAGAGCACTGTATTTTATAAAATTGATTTAGAGAATAGATACTTTTAGGACTACATTATGGAGACAGATGTGTACAACAGTCATTACCACCAGTCAGTCCTTATTAGACATGCTAATGCCCCAACCAATTTTACAGAAAAGACAATTAATCCTTTCAATCCCTACTTTGTGGTGGTTCGCTAGCTGGCATTTTGCCTTTCAAAAACAAAAGCATGATTTTTAACAGCACATTCATCTAATATGATGTAGCTGCTATAATCATGTACCTATTTGCATCTTCAAACACAAAATGCCTCAATTTAAAATGATAACTATCAATATTAATAAGAGATATAGGGATAAAATCTTCATAGGGCCCATGACCTCATTGAAACAATAAATCTAACCAACACTACACAATTGCTCAAGACCAGAAGAATGACAACCGTAGAAGCAACTAGCACAAGAAACATGGAGCCCAGCTTAAACACTACAACCACATGGATTACCCCTGAGGTAACCACAAACATGAGGTTCATGAGTCAAGTAAGGATGAGGAAATTAACATGAAATAAGAAACAGATTGACACACAAGGTATGACATCAATTGTAGCACTAAGAAGTCCTCCGAGTACAGCCATGCAGAGGGATGATCACATTAAAATGCATCTACAAATAGCTTGCAATGAGGGCTCATTTAATCATCATACTTCACTCATTCTTTCTCTTCAGAAGTGTGCATTACTACCAGGATTGAAGGACTTGGAGACAGATTATACTGAATCATCTCAGCTAGACATTTCACTCTTGTTCAGAGAAGTACAATAACTTCACTCTTCTATACAATACATCTTAGGTATTTTATACTGATTCTTCATTGATTTTCTGCTTTCAATCTGTAGTAGTAGTAGTAGTTGGCATATCAGGTATCATTATGAAATAACTGCATGTATCAGCCTAATTAATTAATATTATTATGGATGGTGCATTGCATCCTTGCCACTAATGCTCCCTTGTGATGATATCAGAGGGATGGTTGTTTTCACCTGGTCATATTTCAGCTCCAGGTCTTGTATGTAGTTGTACAATAGTATATGAGCACTGTTATGGGGGTACACCTACTCAGGCTGAAATTGACTAAATCAACAAAGTCAATGTACCAGAGGTAGATACACATTATAGGCATATCCGAAGTTGTAGTGTGTGCAAATGAAAAATAAGAGTCCCCTGATTTGAGGACATTTGAATGGCATACCTTAAAGATTCAAAGAAAATAAAGTCATTTTTAAATAAAAATTCATCCACTGCACTTTTAATTTCATCATGTCATACAAGGATATACACGTGCACACACATATACATGTGTACATATTATACAGACATGCAAGCATACATGTCGTATGGAGAATACATAGCATACCCCATACCTACATTAGTTTTATAGGTTCCTAGTAAGTGCTTTGTACTAGTAACCTGCATACCCTTGAACCAGTGCTACCTTGGATTTAAGTATCTTAAGAATGGATATTTAGTTTGAACTGAATATGTGACTAAAAAATAGAACAATTGAATTACAACGAGCCTTACAGTTATCATTGTACTTTTCAAATTTCTCTAGAAACACTGCATAATCCTCAAAATTGTTGATTTAATACAATCAATGTCAAAAGTTTCATGACACCTTTTTATCCACAGTGAGACAACAACTAGAATCTTCATGTATTGCTTGATAGAATCTAGCCAATAAAGCTGCAATAGGACAAAGTTCAAAGTAGATATCTTGTAAGGAGAACCCATCTAGTCACTTGAATCATCATTACAATTATCATGTAGATATGTTAAAAACCATGTACCCACCCACTTGGAAATAGCGTCCATTGCTTTAATTTTGCTATGATAAGTGGTTGTCTGAGCAAGGCCATAACCTATGAAATTACATATCCTAGAGCTCACTTGGCTGATTGGTTAAGACTAAGAGGATTGCATGAATAGTGAGTGAGTCCTAAACCAAAAAAGCACTGTTTCCCGATTTACTTTTCCCTGGCTGTCATCCTAATTTTGCTGACAACTTTTGTGGAGATCTAGAGTAGTTAAAGTCCCTTGTATATGTAGACTCTCCAATTGTTGAAACTCTACAACAAAATTTCCTAGTAATGGGTTTCACCAATAAATGAAAAGTCAAAGAAAACAACCAAAACACAAGAAATTAATGCAGGTAACACAAGCCCAGCATAAGAAACACTTCCAGAAAAATAAAGCAAATACTCCTGGTCTGGAAAATTCCCCAGCTATGACTCCAATTATTTTTATTTCATGTCCTTCTCTTGAAACCTCAAGACTGGTGATATTTCATCCTTATTTAGAAGTAAACACCAGAAATCATATTAGCTCTAGCAGCTCACAGCAATTTAGATCAAGGAAACACTTCTTAATTTTGATGTAACATTATTTGGTATTATCAATTCTAAAATGTCTTTTTCTCTTGTGAGTAGTGATAAGAGCATTTGCAAGCTTGAGGGTACTACAGATGGATGCACAAAAGGAGAACCAAAATATATATGTTGCCAAAGAAAAGAATAATGTGTATGAGAAAAAGAAAGCATGTGCATGTGGAGGCATACAAAGCCAAGTGGAAGATTCCCAATGGAGATAAAAACAGAATTTATCCTACACAGTAAAATCATACATTTAAAACTTACTCACTACCTAAACAATATGACCAAAAAAATCCCTATGTAGACTAAGTTAATGTCAATTTTACCAATCCCTATGCTAGTGCACGCCAAGAAGCATCATTGAAATCTCAATAATTAATCCACATATAATTAATAGTTTAACACAATATATTAGGTGAAGAGTGTCAAAACCCCCTTCCAGCTTATGTACATCCATGAAGCAATCAACCCCGTGGAATTCTTGATAAGTGATAACAGTCTTCAAAATTGTTAAAAACATGAAACCAAGAAAGCCTTAAGTGAAAGTTGTTGACAGCTACAAAACAATCAAAGGTTGATGTCAAGATGTCAACAATAATATTGGCACGACAAGCATCTAACAAAAATGAATTTCCAGTTAGAAGCACTAGTTTATATGTTCATTAGCATGTGAGAAATCAAGCTAGGGAAATACATAATACATAAGTGTAGGATAATGGTGAAGTCGTATTGGGGAATCTAGATGAAACAAGGAAAGGATTGATAAATGGATCAAAACAGTAAAAAATATACCTACTTCAATTAACTACAGTGACGCTCTCCCTCCAAACAAATGATTGCAAGAACCAGACAGGTGAGATGATGCCAAATTTGATACAGAAGATGAATAAAGTGACCCATGTGATTTGTTTCCTAAAAAAAATTCCAAAGTGCAACTAGAGGAACAAATCAAGCTAAATATGAAGTCAGAAGACATTTAGGGTAAAATTTGGAGCCATATCGCCATAGATGATGGGGAATAATGACTTTCCATTGTAATCCCACGGGCTCCTGAGCACCTTGTAGTAGCCAGCGATGGGGACACCAAGAGGTAGGCGTCAAAACTTTTTCCAAATTCATGGACCTAAATGGACCTTACGATATGTGTAATATCCCCAATTTCGAGAGCATCAGAGTTTGAAAGATTAGCCTATTATCTGACCCTCGTAGGCTAATGGAGTTGTTTAGAGGGTCCCGTTTGGCAGTTATCAGGGTGTTTCCTTCTCCAGAGCTCAGTTTGGTTCAGGTTGGGCCTTCGTTTGGTGTTCCAGGACTCAGTTATACAAACTTACTATTTATAGTAAGACTGTGGTTGTAGAGAGGGACCCCTGCTATTTTTAGTAAGGCGATTGGATGCACAGAGGGTACCATGGTGAACCCCCAGGTTCAAACAGAATTGAGAAATGATGTCTAATTATGGAGATTCATTGTTGTGCATATTCGAGACTCATACCTCAAGAAATATTAGGGCATACTGCACAGATCAGAGTTACATTGCAGGAGATCATTGTTAATTAATAACTCATTGCTGATATACCTCCATTGCAGCAGGCCATACACTGCTGGACCGTACATTACATATGCTGGGCGTCTGAGTTTAAAGGCAAAACGCCTTGTGTTCGACGCTGATTCTATCTCTTAAGGAGGTGTCTTAACCCTAATGGAAGGTAGCTGCTATTACATGTTGGAAAAAAGAAGGATTGAGGCTAGGCGTCATAAATGAGGGTTTGCCATTGCTGTCATAAATTTCCAGAAATTGCTGATATTAAGTTTCAGACCTGCACCTTCACCATTGGAGTCTCAAAACAAGTTTATTTGGAGCTGCATTGTCAAAGGAAACCATCTAATTATCATCGGGTATGTTCTTGGCATATTGGGTATATAAATATTTCATTGGTATGGGGTGTAATAGTGTTGTTACAGTCTAATAACTTTATATCAGACCTATTACTATTGTAAATCAGACCAGATATAGATTGAATAAAGGCAACCTTTGAAGTGGAATTCATGTTATATATTTATGCAATCTTTGTTTATCATTTCTATACATGTTCTTTTTAAATTTGGCAACATTAAGCTCTACAACAAAGCTCAAACAACACATACACACTCAGAAATCAGTCTCAGATCAGATTACATGCCAACCGTTTGACGAAATGTCAAAGGTCAAAACTGAGTTTCCGGAGCAGAACTAGGCAGGGACATTTCAGTGGTATCAGAGCGGTTTCCTGCCATCCTGTTGGGGGTTTAAATTAAAAAAATTCATTGAGCTCACATAGTCAACATTTGAGTGACCAGCACTCATCAGTTTCAGTTATGGGTTACTACAGTATTGAAAGAAAATCCAGGGAAGAGATTGAACAGGATGCCATCAAGATGAGGTAAAGTTATGAACGGAAAGCCCCTCAACTCTTTGAGGGATATCAGTGTATGTCTGATGATTACAAAGCTCAGTACTCACTTAATGATTACCTAACCTTTATTGTCAAATTGCATCTTGAAAATATTGGATTGGTAGAGTATTTCAAGAGGGTGTATAAGGAAAAAATTAATGAAGTCTTGATTGAATTCATTGATGATGCTGCAGATAGGAATGACAACAATTCGGAATTTTGTAACAGCAGCCAAACAATGGAGAATAATCATGATGTGGATGTGATGGTACAAGAGGAAAACATTGAGGAAGTGTGCAGTGTTGTTGGCTCACATGATGATGAGTATCAAACAGTGAGTGAAGATGATACAACTTCATATCATAGTGCTGATTATACATCAGCAAAAGTGCATGATGTTAATGAGTCCCAGGAGTAAAGTCAGTTGGTGGGACAACTGAGGGTAAACGAGGACCAAATTGATGCAGCCATTAGACACTTGGACGACACTATTCAGCTGATGGCTAAATATTGCTGGAGGATTCCGGGAATACAGAACAATCCCGAAGGAGGTATTTCCCTTGTAGGTTATCATGCTCTCAGAGAGGCATTGATGGAAACGAAGTCCAATTACATGCAGCTACTCTCAAATAGGGATCACCTACTCATGTTTGGTGAGACTTGTCTTGATGCACTCAAGGGGAAAGAGAGGGAAGTGGAAACTTACTGATGAGCTTATGGTCGTGGAGAATTCCTTGAAGAGCACTCAGGAGGCTCTTTGGGAGTCCCAGTTTCAGGTTGTCGAGCTTTGTGAGGAAGTGAGTTTGGCTCATTCAACATCAACCACAGCAGAAATACAGTCATCCAGGGCTATCATGACATCTCATGATAGGGGTGCCAGTCTCTACATTGGTGGAGTAGAGATTGCTATTGGAGAGACTTGTGCTGAGGAGGCAGAGTCATGTGTGACTAGTGTGCTGGACCAACACGCTGCCCGATCACATTTGCTTGAGGATTGCAGAGCGTCTACGGGTGGGAGCATGTCTCCTACGTTTGTCGGCAATTCAGGTAATGCCTTGGTTGAGGTGGATGGTTGGCGTGAGCCTATTGAGTCACCAGGACTCAAGGAGCAGTTGATAGTTACCAAGGACAGGGTTGTCCAAACCTTATCTTGTTTCAATGACACACATAAGTTTGTGGAGCACCTCCTGTGGTCAGCACAATTGGAAGAAAGGCGGACAAGGGTAGTCGTTGGTACTTCCACATCTAGTCTATAGACTATAGTGTGTGCTTTGGAGGGAATTAAGTCAGATTACCTTTAGTTGCTATCTGACCGGGATTTTGCAGTTAGGTTTGCAGAGAGGTCATGCAAAGTACCTACCCAGCCAGCCCCTCAGAATTGGAGACGTAAACCATCTCTCGATTCCAGTAATGAGAGTGACGAGGTGAGTATTCCCCATGACTATGATGGTCAGCCTTTGACACTGGTTGGTGCATTCTACCTTGACTGCATAGTTAGGAGTTCTCATCACTTCTCCTTTAGTCCACACGTGGAGGATTTGTTGATGCGTCAGTGTGGATTGGCTCAGGACTTATACCATCCATTGTGGGATGGAGAGTTGCCATCTTCAGAAGATGGGACTAGAGGCTGCAAGTACCCAACTTAGTTGTTTGCGAGGGATTACTTGCAAAATCGGAGATGGAATTTCCATCATGCAAATGAGTACCTGACAGAGTTTGCCACTTTTGGGTTTCTTTTGGAGACAGGGCTTCAGGAAGGTCATAGTGGTAGTGGGCATGATGGCTTAGTTTGTTATCATATCCATGGGAGTTTCACAGAGGTTGTAGAGAGATATTGTGTTGCGGATGCTCCCAGATATTCATGTCTTTTTATGGTGGATGGATGTGAGGTTCGGTTGTTTTGGGATCCGAGTGGCGACAGATTTGGCACGGTGTATTGGGAGGATTCCAGTGAGTTGCTTCAACATTCTCAGCATGGTGGGGTTTTTATCAGAGTAGTGCAGTGGAGGTCAACGGGTGATACGCTTAGCAGACTTCCGTTCTGGCTATGTGTAACAAACAACCCCAAAAAAAAAATTTCCCCTCCAAAATATAGAATAGAGATAACACAGTGTTAACACAAATAAAGCATCTAACTAAATGCCTCACACTTTCTGATCACCCAGATCCCAGAATGGGCAAGGTGAGAGCATACAGTAGTCTTGGCTTACAGTAGAAAATATGCAAGTAAGAGATACACTTCTTCCGTTGTGGCGGGCATCCACATTTTGTGGGGATTCACCACTTAATCAGTGGGTACAAATATGCATGAAAGCTTACAATTTCATCCACTTATGCAGTGGGGATTCACCACTTGTTCAGTGGGTAGAAAAAAGAAAATATTTTTTATCCTCACTGGCGGTATAAACCATCCAGGGGTTACAATGTGTTTAAATGTTCTTTCCCTCCACACTGGCGGTAAACCATCCAGGGGTTATTAGGTGATTGCAAAAGATTACAATGAAAAAACAATTACAAAGATATTCAATAACACAATTCAGAACTTGATGAGATACCCTTGAGGTTCAGAATGAGAGGTTCTGCCCTGCATGAATTCACTCTACAAAAACAAGTTTCCATGACTGAAATGAGTTATGTCAATATCCAGACTGAACTGAAGTAAAAATTAGGCAATTCTGGTATAGTACGGCTGCCCAACTGAAGTACCTTGTGCACACTAACACCATACAAATCCCACAAGCAACCTTCAATTCCAATCACATCAAACATTACTGAATATCATTCTGAAACTGCATATAATAGTGTTGATCAGAACTGAGTTTCTGAAATTTCAAGTTTTTTGATCCCCTACAGGACCGTACGGCACAAGAGTACACCTTCTACACACAAAAATCAGAACTCACACCCAAAACTCAGCAAATCACTTCCAAAAGGGAAGCCAAGGCATCACAATAAGATTGCAGACATCAAACATCACAAAAGATTAAACAATGAATTCAGGTTTGAATCGACCCATTCCAAGCATGTACGGCAAAATGGTACAGATGTCTTCACCTAGCCTCCAAAATATATCAAAATCCTTTGCAATAGAGCCTGAAAGGAACGGTCTGATCTAATAAGCATATCCCATTGACTTTGCAAACAAATCTAACATGTATTAATTTCCTTGATCTCAACGTATACTGCAGGTGGTACGGTAATGGCAGGTACGGCCAGCATTAGAATTCATACAAACATAAATAAAACTCTTAAAACACTCCAAAAAGGCATAATATATTTATTATAATCTATGCAAACTCATCACAACACCAAGTTTCACAAAACTCTCTTATCATCAATTAAGCTCCATGAGATCTTCTGTGTAAAAACCTCCATTATCAACTAGGGTGGATATTCCACCACCGAAATTGATCTTCCTCAAGTGGGTTTCCGTCCACAAGAAGGCACAATAATCCTCTGGTGCAATACCAGCAGCATAACATTAACATAATTCCAAGCATGTCCCCAAATGAGCTCACATCTTCTTTTTATAAGCACCTGGGAGTTACAAAACCCATCTTTCTTGAAATTAGAGCCTTTTTGCACTTCCCTTGGAAATAATTTCTAATATCAAGTTATGTGCACACTTAAGTGACTAGGGAATTAAAAATTATAACATTTCCCTTTTCCCCTTCAAGTCATAACATTAAGTCACTTTTTAAAATAACCCACCTTAGACTTTAGTGCACCAATAATAATAAAACTTAGTTTAATTATCAAATTAAACAAACCTTATAACTCCGATTTGATAATTAAACCAAAAATTGATCCCAAACCATTCCCTAGCCCATCAGGATCATGAGATAGGCTAATGGTCCCATTCTGACTAGGCTTGGAAAGGGGACATTACACAATGGGATCCAGGGATTGTTTTGGCTGGTGGATTGCTTCTTTCTTCTGTCGGGGTTGACCTCATTACGGGGTACAGTGGTATCATGTTGACGCCACAGGACTTGGATGGGGCATTCTACAGGATGATCTGGGATCCCGGCATTCAGCTAAGCATTGATCGCAGAGTTTGGGATCCTTCTGGTGCATCAGGATTCCAGATAGAGCTTACTAGTGATTGGCACAACATGTACAGTGTGCAGAGAGTGAACAGTTTCATCTTGGATTTACTTATACATGTTTTGATTACAATGCATCTTTCTTGTGCACATGAGTTGGACAGTTGGTCTGACATCTTTCTTTGCACAGTTGAGCATATGCTGGTGCTACAGGAGTTGGTTAGAGATGTGTGGGATATTTCACAGTTCTTCCTTTGGACCTCCAGTGGAGTGGAGTTTCTTTGCAGTGGAGATTGCTTGGGGACAAGCAATTTCAAGGAGGGCGGACTGTAATGTCCCCAATTTCGAGAGCATCAGAGTTTGGAAGATTAGCCTATTATCTGACCCTCGTAGGCTAATGGAGTTGTTTAGAGGGTCCCGTTTGGCAGTTATCAGGGTGTTTCCTTCTCCGGAGCTCAGTTTGGTTCAGGTTGGGCCTTTGTTTGGTGTTCCAGGACTCAATTATACACACTATTTATAGTAAGACTGTGGTTGTAGAGAGGGACCCCTGCTATTTTTAGTAAGGCGATTGGATGCACAGAGGGTACCATGGTGAACCCCTAGGTTCAGACAGAATTGAGAAATGATGTCTAATTATGGAGATTCATTGTTGTGCATATTGGAGACTCGTACCTCAAGAAATATTAGGGCATACTGCACTGATCAGAGTTACATTGCAGGAGATCATTGTTAATTAATAACTCATTGCTGATATACCTTCATTGCAGCAGGCCGTACAATACACTGCTGGGCCGTACATTACATATGCTGGGCGTCTGAATTTAAAGGCAAAACGCCTTGTGTTAGGAGTTGATTCTATCTCTTAAGGAGGTGTCTTAACCCTAATGGAAGGTAGCTGCTATTACATGTTGGAAAAAAGAAGGATTGAGGCTAGTCGTCATAAATGAGGGTTTGCCATTGCTGTCATAAATTTCCAGAAATTGCTGATATTAAGTTTCAGACCTGCACCTTCACCATTGGAGTCTCAAACAAGTTTATTTGGAGCTGCATTGTCAAAGGAAACCATCTAATTATCATCAGGTATGTTCTTGGCATATTGGGTATATAAATATTTCATTGGTATGGGGTGTAATAGTGTTGTTACAGTCTAATAAATTTTATATCAGACCTATTACTATTGTAAATCAGACCAGATATAGATTGAATAAAGGCAACCTTTGAAGTGGAATTCATGTTATATGTTTATGCAATCTTTATTTATCATTTCTATACATGTTCTTTTCAAATTTGGCAACATTAAGCTCTACAACAAAGCTGAAACAACACATACACACTCAGAAATCAGTCTCAGATCAGATTACATGCCAACCATTTGACGAAATGTCAAAGGTCAAAACTGAGTTTCCAGAGCAGAACTAGGCAGGGACATTTCAATATGAGATGGGGCACATGGAAATACGAGTTCAGAATAACCATATTAAGGACCCAAGACCAACCCCATTTTCTCTACAAACTATACCCTAATTTTGCACTAGTATTTTTGTCAAATAGGATGAGCTCAGTTAGTAAATACTGAATACATCAGGATTTCGTATAGGAGTCATGATACAGTGTTGAATTGGGTATAATACTGCATCCAACTTGCAGGGTGCAGCATAAACCAACAGACAAGTTATGGTACAAATACCGGGAGAATTTGATCGAAGATATACCCCTAGGCAGTGGCAACTAAGCCAAAGGTTGCAACAAAAGGAGGGGAATTTATCAAATCTAAAAAATGGTCGTTATTTGTTTTCTACACTTTCATGACCTACAACTCTGTAAACAAATTTCCATAGCTTACTGCAATATTCTTCATGGAAGCTGTAAACTTTTATTGATTTTATTTTCAGAAATATATTTTTTAATCTGTATTAATCTTCAAAAATATTTCAAAGCAGTAATTTATTATTATTGGAGCCGCACCTTTACAATGATCAGGTTGCAAGGCATGCTATTTGATGACTGATGGTGTTACATTGTTTTAAAGTTCAAGAACACACTTCCCCAATCATGTGTGCAGTTCCAAATCAGTTCCCGTTCATTCTGTTTTTAGATTCTTATATGTGTGCTGATGCTTAGTTCCATTGAACAATTTCCAGTTCATTTTTATTGTTTATGCCAGCATTGTTAGTTAACTCTTATGGCCTACACAAGATAAATGTACAATAGTGACATCAAGATCAGGCAGTCTTGCATGGCAGCATTAGCTTCAGTATAAAGGGATTATTCTTGAAGCTACAATATTTTTTTATATCAGAATTGTCCTTTAAACTGCATTAGCATATATGGGTCGTTAAGACATACAGCAGCAGAAATTTCCCTTGCATTGACTAACCAAAAGAAATTGGAAAGGATGAGGACAAAAGCAACCATAGCAGCAATCATAAATCCTGACATGGCATATGAAACAAAGGTTGATATGATAGAGCCCACATAGCTTCGTGGCACATCCACTTCATTGAGCTCAAGCAAAGTCCAATCATAGAGCTTTTTTGTTCCGTCTAAGTTGATCTAACACACCTAAATCACAATCTTTGCTTGAAGGTACATCTTACAACAAGGACAAGCATGACAAAGTAGACATGGCTTCTGTTAATTTTTGGTTCTACAACCTTCCTTTGAACATGGTGAGGAGCCTGTAATGGCAGAATTTAGTCATGGCCTTGATAGTTGCAAGGAAAGAGTACGAGGTGCCCACTCTATATGACATAAGTGGGGCATTGGTCTAAAAGGCAATCACTGTAGTCAACATACAATGCCTATTATTATGTTTTGATAATATGGTTATACGACTACGTATTAATTGTTTTCCGGCCTTTGGGTAGTTATAGGAATCAGTTGGTAGATGGTTGTGTTCTTCTTGGCAATAGTCAGGTTCTTTAAATAGACTTTGTATCGTCAGGCAAAGCAATTTTGATCCTTGGCTAACCATCTCTCTATTCTACTTCTATAATGACTTCATGTGAGAATAAAGATGTACTTTTACTCCTCTATCTGGTATGCATTGTTATTTTTGTCATTAATTCAAGTATTAGTTTTATTGGATAGAAAAGTAAACATTGGTGTTGTTGCCTTGAAAGAAATCAGGTCCAATATAAGATATTCATGCCCTTAGACCCCAATAAAGGCAAGAAGAGACCACGTGGCCAAGATCAAGAGATTAGATGATCTCTAAGATTGGTAGAGCAGAGAGCACGCGGAAGAAGACTAAGAAAGATTGTTGAAGCCGAAGTCCATCCTGAAGCAGAAGTCAGAGTCGATGTGTGAGTAGGGGTCATAGTCGGGAGAGACAACACGTTTCCACTACAAAATAAAAGCATACGAAGGAGTGAGAGGAGATAGCAAGGCACCTACCACTACCAAACAAAGCATAGGTCAATCTTTCAAACCAAGTTGAAAATCAATACAACCTCCTCTAGACGAGGGAAGTTGAGAGACGGAGTCTGAAGATTCCTTCACAGAAGCATATGAGAACAACCTTTGAGGCATCAAAGGGTTGTCAATCGAAGGAGAAGTCAAACCAAGGGTGTATACAAAAAAATATGAAGGCGAAGCAAGTGCGCAAAACGCTAAAGCTACAGGAAGAGTAGAGGATTCTCACGTAGGCGAGAATGCTAGAGAAGCACCAAAATGTCCGAATCAAAACTCCCTGACGAGCAGGTTCCAGGCACTAAGTTTGCATCAGAACAAAACCATGGTAAGCCCTAATGTAGAAAAGCAAAAGTTGCCCAAGTTTACAGGCAATGGATCAAAAAATCCTATGAGGCACTGTAAGACTTGTGAAACAATTTGGACAGCAAATGGGCAAGATAATAGAGCATACTGTCTACGGTCTTTTCAAGCCACCTTGCGAGGTATAGCCATTGACTGATATACAGAGACTAAACCAACCTCTAGAAACACATGGCAAAGATTAAAGAAGACCTTCGAGGAAGAGTTCGAATTGCTTTGAGATGATAATGAAATAGTAGTAGAAATTTACAATACAATACAAGACAAGCACAAAAATATACAAGCTTATAATCGTAGACTTAAAGAATTGCTTGTAAAGTTAGAAAAGGAACCTGCTGACGGTCTAAAGAAAAGATGGTTTATTGAGGGACTTATTCCATCACTAAGGGAAAAAATGAAAGTGGTACCATCCGCATCGTATGCAAAAGCATATGATAGGGCAATGGATATAGAAAATGGCTATAGAAAATGAAGATAAAATGTCTTCTTGAGCCAAAAGAGAAATTTATGAAAATGATAGTTCGGAAGGGAGTAGCAACACTGAATTAGGAATAGTACAAGTGCTCTGGAGGGATATGCTTTGAATGATGAAGGAATTGAAAGCGTAGAAAGAAACTAGCAAAGAAACCAATGAAATATGGTGTATTGAGTGCAAAAGTCACACCAAAAGTAACTGTCCTAGAAAAAAGTTTTGTGATATTTGCAAGGTTATGGGTCATTCAATAAAAGAGTGCGCATACAATCTGAAGACTAGAAGCACACAAGTGCTCTTCACACAAGGAGAGCAGTCCACTCCACCGACACTGCAGAATAACATGAACACATCTTTAGTTCACTATCGAAATCAAAGAGGGGGAGGTCGAAGTCAAATACAATACGACCCCAAAGGAAAGGACGCCCTATCATACAATGCCAACAATGCAACAAATAGGGACACTTTGCGAGACTGCCAAAACAACCAAGACAAATTGGGACTATTGTGCAAATGGTGTGG
Source organism: Cunninghamia lanceolata (assembly GCA_027924645.1). NCBI lineage: Eukaryota > Viridiplantae > Streptophyta > Pinopsida > Cupressales > Cupressaceae > Cunninghamia > Cunninghamia lanceolata. The sequence continues at coordinate 6,497,678 of BSBN01001560.1, forward strand.
ACCTGGAGACCATGAAGACGTCAAATCTCCGAAGCAAAAGACCAGCATCAACATGATTGATGTAGAGAGGCATAACGAAGTATTGGCCGTCACTCGAGCTCAAGCAAAGATGGCTATGTACCCAGTCCCGAGTACAACAAAAGAAAGACTCGTGAAGCAAGAGTCGAACTGCAGCATCCTATGGATAACAAACATTCAAATGCAAATGCAAGTATGGTAACAAATCAATTCCAATCTGAGAAAAATATTGGAAGGCAAGTACTTCAAACTACCGTACAATTAAAGTAGTGGATTTATTACAAAGCATTCTGAAACTTTAAAATGTTATGACTAATATTGTTTCTGGGAGGAATGAGATGATGCACGTTATGGCCTATTTAGAATTTGGAGAGAATGAAGACCCAATAATCAAACCTCTGTTGTCCAGAGACCAAGTGATCGATCCCATGTTACTGACGATTAACATGGCAAAGAAACCAATAGTTGGGCATATGGAGATCCTTGGAAGGAATCTCACTAATACAATTGTTGATGGTGGGTCTGACGTAAACGTACTTTCGGAAGCCACTCACAAAATTCTGGGCAAACCGACCATCTGGCACCCAACTTTTCAACTGGTGCGTTTAGACAAACAAGAAATCAAGGTATTGGGAGTTTTAATGGCCCAAAAGGTACTTATTTTGGAACTCCAACCTTTTTATTAAATTTTATGCTCATCTCATTACAAAAGAAAGCATACAAAGCATTGTTGAGTCAAGGTTGGCTAGTAGTAGCCAAAGCCGACCACAACTGGAAAAAGAACACTCTCTCCATAGAATGCCTACAATGCCTATTATTATGTTTTGATAATATGGTTATCCGACTATGTATTAATTGTTTGTCGACTTTCAGGTAGTTATAGGAGTCAATTGGTAGACAGTTGTGTTCTTCTTGGCAACCATTGGGTTCTTTACATAGACTTTGTATCGTCAAGGAAAGCAGTTTTGATCCTTGTCTGACCATCTCTCTAGTCTACTTCTATAATAACTTCATGTGCAAATAAACATATACTTTTACTCTTCTATCTTGTGTGCATTGTTATTTCTGTCATTAATTCAAGTATTAATTTTATCAGATAGAAGAGTAAGCAGTCATAAATGCAAAAACAATTATGAAAGAGAAAAGGAGCCAGTGCCACAAGTATTAATGCACCATACTTTTAGATGGATGGATGAATAGATAAAAGGAATCCCACACTCATCAACTTTCTAGTGGCTTCAAATGGCGAGATGGTGTTTTTGAGGTCCATAGATGCCTCAAATAAGGTAAAGAATGCAAAAAAATTGAGTATCATGTTGGAGGAGATTGTATTAGAGGTGGGCATTGAGAATGTAGTGTAGGTTGCAACTTTTTTATGTGGCAACAAGGAGATTGCTCTAGGAGAGGCACCCAACACTTTTCGAACCCCTTGCTTGCCCAATGCCTTGACCTTCTCTTGAAGGACATATGAAAAATTGATTTGGTGAGACGGATGGTGGAAGATGCTAGGAACATCACCAAATACATCTACAAGAACCCTTGGGTTCTTAGCTCGATGAAAGATCGTACCAAGGGGAAGAAGCTTTTGCAAGCGGACATGACACAGTTTGCAACAAACTCCCTTACCTTAAAGAGCATTTGTTGTTTGCTAACATCTTTGAAGCATATATTTAGCAACAAAAACTTGTTGGATTCTTCTTATTCAAAGAAGGTTGATGGAGAAAGGGCCGTAAAGACAATTTTTTATGGTGTCTTCACGAAGAGAACTTCAAAGATCAAAGTAACTTCAAAATTCAATTTAGATTTTAAATTGTATTCTTGAATTTCAACTTTTCTAAGTTTTTATTTTAATTGTAAGTTTAATTTGTTTGTAGGTATTGTAAACAGGCATTTTTGAATAAGTAAATTGTATTTATTTTGGGTTGGTTGTGCCGGTGAGGTTAGTTGTCCTCCCGACAGTTTTTGGTTGGCATTTCTGACCAACTGTCGACTACCTTTATATACCTTGTATATCATTGTAATCGGGACCGCACTTTCTGAATTGCATATTAAATTGTATGAGAGCATACTGCATATAATATATATTTCAGTTTTGTTGTGAACAGACAATGAGTAAATTGTTATGATGTTGTTACCTTTCCTTTCCATACATATTATGTTTACTTTGTATGTTTCTATCCCGAACCAGTAGGCAGTAAACATTTGGCGCCGTTGCCGGGGAACGAACCTGGCTCACCCGCATCACAGGCGGGAATACTCACCACTATACTACAACGATGGATGAGGAGCAAAACCAAATGGGTTACATTTATGAGGCCATCAAAAATGCCAAGGAACCTATCCAAAACTACTACAAGGGAGACGAAGGCAAATTTGAACCCATGTAGAAGATCCTTAATCGGAGTTGAAACCATCAACTCTACCTATTCATTCATGCAATGGCATACTACCTCAACCCCAATTTTTTCTTCTTGGAGGACTTCACAAATATTAATATGGAGGTCATGGAGGGCCTCTCAACATGCATTGAGAGGATCACAACTAAGGTTGAGGCGAGGGACCTAATTATTGGGAGTTGCAAAATTACAAACAAGTTAAGGAGAGGCTTTTATTTTCACCACTAGCTACTCGAAATTGAACCACCAAAGCACCAAGTAACGAAAAAATTAACTCTTTATTTATAACTTTCAATTATTTTTTATGAGTTATAATTGTTGCTTACAAACTTTTGAATGTGTTCTTTGCAGTTGCTTGGTGGGAATATTGGGGTAGGAATACCCCAAATATGTCATGTCCCATTTTTCAAGCTAAGGGTATTAATTTTTATACTACAGGACATAACATATGTTGGATTGAATTCATATATTGCAGCAAATATCAAATGTTGGAGTGAAGTTTTATACTACAATACATATCATATGTTGGAGTGAAGTTATATATTGTAGTCCATACCATATAATGGGAAATAATTTTAATAATAATGTTTTAAGTTTATCTTTATATTTTATTCTAAAATATTAAAAACGAATAACTTAAGTACCATTATTATTTTAATAAAAAAATCATATTAATGAGATATTTAAAGATCTTTATCTTTAATGACTTAACAAAAGATCTTGTAAGTGGGAAACATTTGGAGGAAAAAGGAAAAACAGGAAAAAGATCTATAAAGGAAGGAAATTCCTCATAGTTTTGTAAGCTATTTTTTATTATCAAAAACCCTTTTTGCAGAACTTGGACATTTATGTTAAATTTTTACTAGAGGATGAAATCTCTTTGATTCAATATAGGTGATTTCATACAAGAATCATATTGTGCTACAATTGAAGGTTTTATTTATTGCAAGTGTTTCTTCATTATTTGTGTTACCCAGAATTTTGTCTTTGCCTTATCATGTAAAAATTCTGGTCAGTCTAGGTTTAAGTCTCCTTTTCTCCCTCTAAGTCTTCAAAGTTTTGGTCTCAAAATCCTAGTAAGTCATTTATTTTATTCACCTTTCGGCGAAATCCTTGGTTGGTGAACCTTTTCGGTAGGTTCGCTAGTTTGCAAACCTATCGGTTTGTCGAAAGTCACTCTTCCTTTGGTTATTTGTCCTTCTTTCGGCAAATTTCAACTTTCGCGAACTTATGTTTATCTTCACTTGTCTTTTTCGGCCACTTTCCTAGTTCACTAACTTCTTCTCTTGCCGAAAACTTTGTCTCACTTCGTATTTCTTCTCCCTTTTCGGCATTTTCCTTAGTTTGCAAACTTGTCTCCATATCGAAAGGTTTTGTCCAAGGTCTTACATTTCGGAACTTTTCATAGTTCGCGAACCCATGTTTTGGCCGAAAGGAAAGTATAGTCTTGTATCCTTCGTGAAGTGTTTGATGGTTTTCCCAGTTCACGAACTTAAAGTTCGCTGAAAACTTGGTTCGTGAGTTCGATGGTTTGCCGAAAGACCGAAGCACCAAAAGAAGGAAGAAAGGTTCAAGAAAGTAAAGTTCGATAGTTCTAAATTTTGTCGAAGAGCCGAAGCTTCGGTAGATTGGATAGTTCACGAACTTAGAAGTTTGCCGAAAGAATGTTCGTGGGTTATACATTCTACGGAAATACCGAAAGTTTCTTCTTGCATTTATTTCAACAATTCATAGAAAAGGAGAACTTCAAGTAACCCAAGCTTTGGCTATAAAAAGGGGATTTTTCAAATCACTTCTACACATTACTTTCGAATTCGCAATTTCCACCGAAGGGAGAAGTTTGTTCACTGTCGTCGTTTTCTTCGAGCTCAAATTCACTCATTCAATTTACCATTACTGAAGGTCAGTACTATATTGCCATCGCTCTTCCTGTGGATTATTGCATATAGCAAATTTGGCTTAGGCTTTCCTGCAAGCTCTACACTGTGTTTTTCATGAGCTTTGTGTATTTTGCACATCGCGAATTCTAAAAAAAAAGCCACCTCCTCTGTTGCATACCAAAATATACTCAAAATTGTTACTTGCTTGACTTTGTTGTTATTCAAATCATTCAAAATGAAATACAAGTATCGAGGGTTTGATATTTCCACTATCAAATTCAAAATCACTTGACGGAGATGAAAGATAGTGAATTGGGGCACATTGACCTGAAGGATTTCTACAAAAGATGAATGAATATCTTAGAAACCCCATGGCTGAAGCAACTTTCCTAAGTGGACTTGCTCATGCAAGAGGGTTTCCACCGGCAGTACAATGCACAAATTTAGTTCTCGCTTGCATACAGAATTACCACCCTAAATCAAGAGGAGGACAATGGAGGGTAGGGTAATAGCCAGGTTGGATGGTGCATCTTTGAACAATACTCTCAGATTGCCTGCAAGGGAGGAATATACAGCTATGTCTATGGAAGGAGGTTGGAATTATTATCTTGATGAAAAGGATTTATGTCGAAATAATATTTCCAAGCACTCACTAAAGGTTGAGAAGAAAGGGAAATCTCTGATCCCAAAAGTTCTACAAAGAGCACACTTCAAAGAAGATATCTCTAAAAAGATCACCTTGCTTCACAGAGTGGTGGGAGACAACGACACTAGCACTTTTGACCAATGGATGTGCCAATTTATTATAGTCATTTGTTATGCTTCTCAATTCGTGGACTGGGATAGAATGATCAATGATCACATGCATGATCAATTTGTTAAGTTTTAGAAGAAGCAATATTTTTATATGTCCTCTTATCTATTTTATGCTATTGTTGCTATGGATAGATGGCCTGGGTTGAAGACTGTTGGGCCTTTCTCGAATGATGCACAAGTATATCATTATTATCCTCAACTACAAATGGAGTATGGAAACAAAGACTACAGGAGGGTAAGTGATGTATTTTGTATGCTTAATGTGAGGAAAATTGATGGCAATCCTGAAGTTAGAATTTCTCCTCAGACAGCTCAATTGATCATGCAATATGGCAGCTATTTTATTCAATTTAACAAATTCACTTAAGGATTGAGGGTTTTGATAACGCTCCATGTAAACTACCGAGGTATGCCAGCGATTATCTCATTTTCCTGGACGTTTGCAGACAAATGAGTGAGGCTAGTAAGAAAAGCCATGAGCATAAAAAGGGTCGATATACTTCCCAATTCATTTGACATAATATTCATGTAAATCTCATACTGATGGTTTGAATATGGATAGAATTCTTTCAAAGTACAATTTTCATACTTATACTTCAAAATTGCATTTTGATAGAAAAAACTATGTCAAAGATAATTTGTATTCAGGAAATTCTTTTGAGCATTAGTCTCATTTGGAAGATTGTTGGGAAGACTGTACAAATGAGCATGAAGTCAGGAGAAGGAATTGGATGAGATTGAAAGTAGACCAGAAGAGGGCTTTTAACCTTGGTTGGGATGTTCCTGACATAGTGGATGATGGAACTTATAGACACATAAATTTGTCCATGTCTTGCAACATCTAGTCAAAAACATTATCCTAGACATCATGTAGCATTTTGTCCTAAATCCCACTCCTAATTCCATCCTTAATCCACTTAGCCAATTAATTAAATAAACTTTATTTATTTAATTAATTTCACATTCATAATCCCACTTTGCAATTAATTAAATAAATTTTATTTATTTAATTAATTTCCACATCATATCCTAATCCTGCTTTCCAATTAATTAAATAAATCTTATTTATTTAATTAATTTCCAACTCATATCCCAACTAATTCAAATAAAATATTTGAATTAGGTCCTCACCTCTCACCACATTCCAACACTTGTCCACCTCTCACTTGAATTATGTGGGGTAGTACATCTTGCATTTAATACAACTCACATGTGCAAGCTAATTCAAATAAAATATTTGAATTAGATTCCCTTTATTCTCCTTCGCACACTTGTCACATGACTACAATTTCTTGATGTGCAAGGAAACCTAATTAATCCTAGCTGTCCACATCGTTCATTTAGCCTTTTAATCTCAACCATCCATTTTTTAATGTTCCTTAGTAGTAATAACTGAAATTTTATTGCAACTTAGCTAAGAATACTTGCAACCAATTAGCCTACTCAAATGAAATTGAACAAGTACACAAATGCTCAATAAAACCCAACTTCAAATGCTTTATTCCTTCAATAAGAATGATGCAATTACAAATCAAGAGTTCACTGTCCACTGTGACAGTCATACATTGAAATGAAATCAGACTTTCAACCTATTACAAATGGCTTCAAATATAGGATCTAAAGATAACCCAATAATGAAAGATGATTGCCACATTGTTGCCAATTGACCCCAGCTCTTAGTAGCACTTACAACACCCCCAAAAGTGATTGTAATATGACTGTAGGACTGTTGCAACAGTCTGATGTAAAACAGCCAATAAGAATGCCTTCCAATGAGGGCCGAATCTTCTCCAAACACCCAACGATGGAGCTTAAACTTGGGCGATGGGTCTTGGATGTCAATGATGTGTGGAAGTATTGTACAATGATTACCACTCCTTCTCTATGACTGTAGTGATCTTATAAGTGGCTGCAATGACTGTAGCAATACCCTTGTGGCTGGAAATAATGAAATCTTTGATGCAAACCCTCCAACAAGCTCCTCAATGATATCCAATGATTGTAAAGCTTCTCCAAGGCCTGCAATAACTAATAATACCAAATCAATCATATCTTCAAATGAAATGATGTCCTCTATTTATTCTTCTCCTCTCATGGCCGATTGGACTTGTGCATTGATAGATGTGATTCTCCATGGGTAAATATAATTGCATTATCATTGATTTATCCTTTCATGGTGGCTTCTTCTCTTGGACGAATATCCTCATGTCTAGGTGAATGGGATTGTATTGGCATTAAATGCTTTTCTTCTATCATGCATCGATCCTATGTCTTCCACTTGTCTTGGCAAATACCTTTCGCTCTATCTTTTCCTTGGTGAATGTATCATGCTTGGCCGAACCTCCATCATGGGCGAATGATATTGAATGCATTTGAAAGCCCCATATGATTATTTTGCTTGGGCAAATACCTCTATCTTGGGCGAAGTTCCTCATCCTAGGCAAATATGTCATGTCTTTGGCAAATGCAACATGTCTATGAGGCCGAATCCTTTCCTTGAGGCCATTGGCACCTCTTTCAATGCAAATAGATCTCCTTTAGTGCTATTTGCACCTCTATGCAAGTCTCCCTTAATCATTCCTTGGGTGAATTATCTTTGAATCCTTTGTCTTGGCCAATTAAATGCTAGTCAATGCTCTTGGAGATAGAATATCACATGATCCAATGAATTAGACCCTTTTCTTAACCGCTTGGCACATGCTCCTATATAGCCGTTGGCACATGATCCTAGGTGACCATTGGTGCTTTTTGAATCCATTGGAGATATCTTTGACAACCGATTTCCCTTATGCAAGTGGCCGTTTGGAAATAACACATGATCCAATGAACTCCTTATCCCATGCGAATGCCTTTTTGAAATGAACATTTGAAATTTGAACTCTATTTCCCTCCGAGTCGATTGGTGAAGTGCCATGATGCATTTGAACACCTTTTGCTTAGCTTGGACCTATTTTCTTTGAACACACTTCAATCACATATTTGTGAATAGGTCCTATCTCGAAACTCTATAAGAATAGACTAGAGAAAATGTAATTAAAGATTTCATTTTTCCTTTTACATTTTGGCCTTATAAAATACACTATGAATTTGGCCCCTCAATTATAGGTCCTACCCCCCTGAATATGAGAGATTACAATAAGAATTGCAATTCCCATATGATGAAGCCCTTATGATTTTGGCTTATATGAAAATACAATGAAGATTATTTAACCAAAATCACTTTTATTCCCTTCCCATGTGTTTTAGCCTACAGGAATGATGAATAGGCTAAACACTCATACCACTTGTTGATCATTCCGGAAATGAGGACACGACACATTTGAACCAAGCCTTTCCTATAAATCTAGCCTCCTCGAAGCCATTTGCAATGCATCTAGTCTCAAGTATCCTTACTCTGCCGAATTTTCTTCTCAATCTTTCGTCCATCATCTTCATCTATCTATCTTGCATCATTCATCCATCATCTTTCATCTATCAATCCCTATCTTACCGTTATGCTGCAGAATTAAGCAATCAACATATCAATCTTGTGGGTATAGCTAAAATGTTTATGGGTGCGGCATTCTCAACCCAATCAATGGATTGTGGGTCGGCTTGAAGGTATGATTTGCATTGATTTTTTTGCATATTCTTGTGTTTTACTTCATGTTTGATCTCCATGATCTCATTTGGCATGCCCGGTGGGACTCACAAGTCTTGATTTACTAACTCTTCATTGTGTTTTTTGAAGATTTTTCGTCAAAAAGCCGTATTGCAGGTTTTGTTACAGGTTTCAGCGCCATCTTCTTTCGTCACAGTGCCATCTTCGACTGTTCCAGCGCCATTTTCCGTTGTTTTGGCACCATTTTCTGTGACTGTAGCGCCATTTTGCCAACTGTTAGCACCATTTTCTACGATTGTGGCACCATTTTCTGTGCGAATTTTGACGGATTTTGTGGTTGCAGGGTTTATCAATTCAGCTTTTGTTCGCTTTTTAACCTGCTTGCGGATCTAATAATCATTCTTTTTGCAGGGTTTTGATCAAATATTCGACATTGGCTATTAAACTCATGCTAGGGTTTTGTCATTTGATTGCATGGTCATTAGATTTGCAATTTTCAAACTAGGGTTTTGCAGATTTCTAATCAAGTAGGGTTTTGAAATCATCTAAGGATCCATTTTAATCAAAGTAGAGGTTTTTTTAGATCCCTAACCATTCAGTTTTAGGGATTAGGTCATTTCTCTGTCGATTTGGCGCTACCTGCACATAGACCAATGCTATTTTCAGACCTCTGCGAATAGGTAAAACCAGGGAAATCTCTGATTAGCTCTATTTTCTGTTTATGTAGTGCCATTTTTGCTTTCTGTAGCGCCATTTTAGTCAACTGTAGTGCCATTTTCATAATCTGTAGCGCGATTTTCAGAAGTTGTAATGCCTTTTTTAATTTCAATGCCATTTCTCTGTTCTATAGCGCTATTTTCTAATATCAGGTAAGATTTTCTGTGTAGCGCCATTTTCTGTTTCTGTAGTGTGATTTACTGTTTTTCTAGCGCCATTTCTCTCTATATTGGCGCTATTTTCACAGAAACTTCAAATGAGCATATAGAATCTGTTCATGCAACTCATTTTGTTGTATCAGTCCATTTTCATCAAATTCTTTATCAGATTTCTTATTTTTTGCATAACAGTCCTCTAGGCTAGTTTACCTGTTTTTCTCTTGCTTTGGTGGCTTGAAGGTACATCTAAGGAGTAGAAGTAGCGTTGGCATCATCATCTACAGCAATTTGGGAAGCAAAAATAATCACGTGCACATATTCCACCTTTCATCTCTTAATCAATCTTGCTTGTTTGATCACACATTTGGACTTTGGGCTTAAAACGAACAACTTGCTTGTTATCACATCAAAATTTGGGCTTAAAACAAACCAGTGTCTTCTATCACATTTGAATTTGGGATTTAAAACAAACAAGTGCTTGAATTGTCTTCCAACATACATTTCATTTTCTAAGGGCAATTTACAAGTGCGAGTGTGAATCAAGTGCGTGTGTGTATGCTCTCTCCTTGGACCGCAAGGTGATCTTGGAGATCAAAAACACCTCACTTGATTTGCTTTTGTTTACCCTTCTTAGCAGGCCTGCTTGGAGACACACCACTCCAAGGGACGACCTCGATCGAGGCTGAATCGAAAGACACCCGCATTGGGAGTTGGAATCTTGTCACTCTTGGCTAAGCCCCAAAGAACTTTATACCTTTGGGAAGTGAAGGTCAAGGGTGGGTTACCCCTTTCTCCCGGCTGTGTGGCAGGATTTCGCTATCAAATTCCTAGTCAACCTCGTGTAAACATAGCCCAAAACCTAATTGGCCATACCCTATTTCAAACTAGACATTAGGCTTGTTGTTGTGTCTTCAACTGTGTGCTTAATCATAACATTTAAACCTTGAAAGGCAAATTCATCATCTTGTTTGGTGTGTGTGTTCATCCATTTACTTGTGAAATCTTGTGTTTGATATTGCCCTAAAGCAAGCTTCAAATAAACACTTGCCACATCATCTTCATCCGACTTTCCAATAACACATATCTTAGACTACCTCATCCACATCATCCAATCCTAATCACCAAATTCATCAATTCATTTTAACTCATCTCCATCCTAAACAAAATCCTAATCATTCTAGTCATCATCCTAATTATCCAAGTCATCATCCCATCACATCAACATCATCCTAAGCATTACACATCATCCAATCATCAAATCTTCATCCAAATCACTCCACATTCACCACTTGTAAACATGGTCATGGCATTTCTAAACAAAACCTATGAGAATGATCCTTATGGCACCAAAAGAATGCTTAATCAACTTAGTCAACTTAGGTGGTTGTATAGAAAGGAAGAAGACCTTGTGTCACCACAAAATCAACAATCCCCACAACATCAAGTCCTAGCCCAATATCAAACTAATCCATCCACATGTCAAATCCATGCCACATCAAACTCACTTCAAACTTCACCATCACCCAATGCAACACCTACACTTGACCAAGAGGTTATCGATTTCATGCAACATACCGACCATATGGATCTAGCGTATAGAGTCCTTGAATCGGATCCTACTAGGTTTATGGATTATCTCATTCGACTTGGGGCCACTCCACCTTCCACTAGTCCCATAAACACTAACGCCACCACATCCATACCACGAATCACCTTCACTATTCCTAACAACACCACAAACAAAAGTGCTTCCATAAGCATACCATCCAATGATCCTAACTCCATTGCCTTCATATCCCAATTACTTTCTCAACAAATTTCCAACATCAACCAATGTCCACAACAATCCACCTCACAAAACCTTTCACCTACAAATCCTATCATGCCACCTCATCCTCAAACCCATCTACAAGCAAACCAAGTGTCCTCACAAGAAGCGCCCTTGATAGACCTAAATCCACCTATGCAAGACCTAATGACCTTTGACAAGGGAAACACCAATCTAGAGCAATCTCCATCATCATCCACTCAAGTAGCACTTCATGAGCCTACTTGTCCTATCTTAACCCCACCATGTGATCCAACATCCACTCATGACCCTATCAATGAACCTCCCAACACCTTGTCTAGTCATCCAAATCCATCATGTGATCTACAAGCCATCAAGCTTATTGAGGAATCTTCAACTCCAAGTCCAAGTCAAAAACCATCATGCCCTCATGTCGATGACTCTCAAGAACATGTCAAGCCTATCCATGAGCCTATCAAGCTTATTGAAGAGTCTCCTTTCATAAGTCCACATCAAGAGCCATCGTGCCCTAACATTGTTGACCAAGAGCCCATCCAAGAGTCATCCCTTTTCTCACAAGAAAATCAATAGGTATGTCAAGAGTATAATCAAACACATGTGGAAACATCAAGCCCTCAACTAAATCAAGATCAAAATATATCTAAGTTCCACCCATTCATGACTTGCATCTTGTATATGATCAAGGTATTATTTATGATCATGACCCTATTTGTGAGCAAGTTTATCCCATCCGTAGCCCAATTAATCCTATTTATGCTCACATTTGTGATCAAGGTTCTATCTATGATCATGAAAAACATGATGATCCTCTTAGCCAACATTTATGGAATCCATGATCAAGAGGTTATCATTCCACCTATCCTTCCTTCCATAAACACCCATAAGCAAGATATCCCACTTTCTCCTACCAATCCTCCACCTACTCCTATCCATGAGACAGCAACTTCCACTTGCCATGATGAGACAATTGCCTCCCAAGAACACATAAGCATAGAAGATCAAACAATAAACTTGGATCTTAGTGAGCACAATGAACATAATCACGATCCTAATGATCCTTCATCAACATCCACTATTGATCCCATTCCAAATCCACCATACCCACTTGGCCTATCCGCTTTCATTCATGAGTGTTCTTCCCTAGGACACAACAACCATTATCCACTTTACCTTCTCCATCCAATAATCAAGTCAAGTCTAGTGTCCAAACTACACCTAGTCCTATACTCAATCGCATGCTCCAAAACATGAACTACCAAGGCAAACATGAACTACCAAGGCAAAGGTTCAGGCCTACATGAACAAGGCATTTTGGAGCCAATCCATGTCAAGGTCCCTCCTCGCTCATTTGGCCTTGGATACACACCCCAAGGTCAACAATCTAACGACGTTGGTACTTCCTCCAAACTTCCTAAATCCACTTCCTTCCATCATAAACCCCATCATATTCCTAAAACATACGTTGCCATTCCACCTCCCTCATCTTACAAATGTCAAAAGCATGTGACCATTCACCTTCCACCATCCACTTTACCTCCACTCCTTCCAACTCCTAACTTCCCTCCATCCACTTTACCTCCACTTCTACCAACACCTAATTATCCATTTATCCATAAGTACCCTTACAATCCTAATCATGACCAACAAATGCATGCATTGTTTAAACAAGAAGCTTCCACTCAATTCATCCGCCACATGGGATTCAAAAATAAACATGTGGATGCCTCTACCTATAAAGCCAAAAGTCCTACCAAAAATCCTAAGGATCCTCATGCCTTGGGAAACAAATGCCAAGAATCAAAGAAAAATCCATCCAAAAAGCTATCCAAGCCTATACCTCCAAAAGAAAAGCCCAAAAGCAAAATGGTTTGGGTCCCTAAGCATAAACCAGGCAAGTCAAATGAGGCATCCTCATCCACATCTCAAAAATCCCAATCATCTCCTTTCATCCAAAATTCCCATTCCATTCAAATATCCCAAAAATCCAACAAGCAAAGCAAAAATCATAAAAATCCTAAGTCTATGTGGGTACCTAAATCATTACATCACCCATCCCCTAAGCAAACATCCTCATTGCTTCCTACACCACCTTCCCATCAAAAGCTTCAATGTTTATCACGGTGTGTGCAACTGTTGGTCATGGTTCCCTTCCTTTCCACAATTCCACATACCTCCATCTCCCCATCCTTCAACCATTATCCAACATATCTTCCCCATCACTTCCCTATGGTCCATGCTTTGGTATAAATTCATCATAATCCACTATCCTTCCATACATAATCTACATCATAATCCACTAGCCTACCCTCCATAATCCACACCATAATCCACTTTCCCCTATCCTTGCATAATCCACATCATAATCCACTATCCACCTAATCCATCACCCTCTCATGCAATCCCCTTTACCAACATCTTGAGCATATTAACATTTGACATGGTCCATGCGATGACATCTATCTCTTGTGGGACTATCACCTTTTCATAGCACTAGACACTTGAGTCCGTCCTATCCATTACCATGGTGAAAACATGTTTGCAGGCGCCATGTGTAATTGTCATCCCATCAAAAAGTCCAAAAAAAAAAAAAGTAAAGAGAAATCCCTTCGTCCAATGGTGAAAACCTGGTAAACAGGCGCCTTGGATAAGTACCATGATGAAAACCTGGCAAATAGGCGTCATGTGTAGGTTGATCTTCTATGTCACTTACACTTGGGGGCACCATCTCTCATCCAAACTATCTATCCCATTGTATCATTTTCCATCCTATCATGTCCTATACTATCTTATCCTACCATCCTTATCCATTACACCCACCCATATACCTATCACATTGCATCCATTCATCTTCCCTTCCTCTTTTGATCTTGACAAAGATTGGGGGCAACTGTTGACAAGTGTTTTGGATATCCCTTGACATACCTCAGCCTTTCCAAATAAACCCTATCATCCAAGTCATAAGCTTTGTCATGTCACATCCTATCATCCTCTTGCCTTAAGCATTGTCCTGAAAAATCCTAAGTCTACTACCTAGACTGGGGCATGTTATTCCTATGCAACATAGTCCTTGGAGATCACATCCTTGCTCTCTTACACATACATCCATTTCATTCCATAGCCTATCCTTTTATCCTATCCATTTATCATGATCCTTTCATCCATCCACTATTGTCCATCCTTTTGTCCAATCCCATTCATTCCCTTGCACCTAGACATTGGTATCTAGCATACAGGCTACCCAAATGGTAAATCCATTGACATTCAAACCATTTTAAAATCCAAAAAAATCAAAACATTTCAAAAACCCAAAAAAATCAAAACATTTCAAAAACCCAAAAATATCAAAACATTTCAAAAACCCAAAAATATCAAAACATTTCAAAAACCCAAAAAAATCAAATATTCCCAAAAAGACAAAAAAATCAAAATATGTCAAAAAAATAAAAAATCCAAGCAATAAAACCATTCCATATCAAATTATCAAAATCACATTCTTTCAATCAAATCAATCCCAATCATCAAATTCCTCACATCCTCAAAATCAAAACAAGTCCAAACACATCATCAAATCAAGTCAATCTATCAATCAATCAAATCCAATCAATCCAATCCATATCATCCCATCAATAAAGCAAAAATCAGAACTACATCTCATCTTTATCATTAAGTGCCTTGATCCCGTGGATACAGGGTATGTAGGCAATCTGGGATACGAAGGAAGTACCTAGATTCAGGCATAGGCGATAGACACCTTCTTCCATCTTTCATCCTTCATCCAATCATTATATCCTTACATCATCATCTTCATCCATCTCACATTTCTTCTATCATCTATCTCCCACATCACCAATAAACACCTAAAATCCAATCAATCCATCAAACTCAAATTCATCAATCTAATCAAATCAATTCTTCAATCATTCAAATCAATCATCACTTCATTCAAACCAAGTCTTCTTCAATCACTTCATCTATTCATCCTCCAATCAAATCAAAATTCCAAACAATGATCCAAATGCAAGTCATCCTTTATCCATACCAACCAAGTCAATCAATTGTGTCAAATTATCCAATCGCATTCAATGGTCTTGATCCTAATCTTGTCGTAAACCAAATCAATCAATCAAAACATCATCATCATCAATGGGATATATCGTTCCCACATCCTTGTGTTGATCTAGGGATAAATCGTTCCCCGCAATGACAACACTATCATCAATCATCAATCAAATCAATCAATCATTGGTTTACAGCTTGACAGGGGCAATACCTTGTTTGTTTTTGTATCATTTGTGCATGCTTGCTTGCTTGTGTATGTTATCATTTTCAACTTGCATTTGTATCTGAATCCAACCCAGCTAATATTCATATCTTGTATCTAGACAAGGTTGTATTATGCTGGGGCAAGAGACACATCGTCACCTTGGTCCTTATACCTTGGTGCATAACGTCTAGTGCAATATCAAACATCATGGTTGCTCACTTTTATTGCAGCATAACGCATCCTTCATTTCTTCTATCCATTCCCTTATCTTTCTTTCTTGACCAATCCATTTCATTTCGAAAGCATACCCATGTTTGTCCAAACCGCCTATCCTCTCCAAGGGGCATCCTCACCCTATCTTTCCATCCTCATCCTATCATTTCATCATTATCCTATCTTTCCATCATTATCTTATCATTTTCCTCTATACATACCTTAGCTTCTTTGAAATAATGTTACTCGACACAAATCTCATCATCTCGAACATCATCTCAAAGAGGGGCAAAATGTAGACACATAAATTTGTCCATGTCTTGCAACATCTAGTCAAAAACATTATCCTAGACATCATGTAGCATTTTGTCCTAAATCCCACTCCTAATTCCATCCTTAATCCACTTAGCCAATTAATTAAATAAATTTTATTTATTTAATTAATTTCACATTCATAATCCCACTTTGCAATTAATTAAATAAATTTTATTTATTTAATTAATTTCCACATCATATCCTAATCCCACTTTCCAATTAATTAAATAAATCTTATTTATTTAATTAATTTCCAACTCGTATCCCAACTAATTCAAATAAAAATTAGGTCCTCACCTCTCACCACATTTCAACACTTGTCCATCTCTCACTTGAATTATGTGGGGTAGTACATCTTGCATTTAATACAACTCACATGTGCAAGCTAATTCAAATAAAATATTTGAATTAGATTCCCTTTATTCTCCTTCGCACACTTGTCACATGACTACGATTTCTTGATGTGCAAGGAAACCTAATTAATCCTAGCCGTCCACATCGTTCATTTCGCCTTTTAATCTCAACCATCCATTTGAACCAAGCCTTTCATATAAATCTAGCCTCCTCATCTAGTCTCAAGTATCCTTACTCTGCCGAATTTTCTTCTCAATCTTTCGTCCATCATCTTCATCTATCTATCTTGCATCATTCATCCATCATCTTTCATCTATCAATCCCTATCTTACCATTATGCTACAGAATCAAACAATCAGCATATCAATCTTGTGGGTATAGCTAGAATGTTCATGGGTGCAGCATTCTCAACCCAATCAATGGATTGTGGGTCGGCTTGAAGGTATGATTTGTTTGCATATTCTTGTGTTTTACTTCATGTTTGATCTCCATGATCTCAGAACTAATATGATAGATGAAGCTTACTACACTATTCAATCACAACCTTTACCTAAAGTGAGATGGTCAAAGAAAGAAGTTGTTGATATAAGCGAAAGATCATTATTTGTGTTGACCAAGAGTCAAAAATGGATAAGTGCTAAGATCACTTAACACACTACAACCAGGCCATTGCATAAGGAGCAAGCTTCAAAGAAACAAAAGCCAATCACAGGTTCCACATCACAACAGCCCTCTACCAATTTATATACTACTAGGTCTAAGGCTATTCCAAAAAAAGGTGATGATGAGGAAGACCCTTACAAAGAAGCAAGATTGAAGCAGCAGTGTGAAATGGAGCACATGAGATTGCATCTACATCTACCCAAGAAACAAAAACTGATAAGGAATCTACAGCCTCAAAATTTCATCAATTAAGAGATACAAATCACTCTCACAAAGGGAAAGGTATCTCAGTTAATTTTGAAGCTCATGTTGCACCTGCAAATAATTTCCTTTCCATCAATGGAGATGTTTCAGAGTCTTGTTTATGCGGAGATGTTGAAGTTTTCGGCCAAGGGCAAGCAGAGAAAAGTCATTTTTCAGGAATTGAGCAGAGGCCCAAAGAGTTGCAAAAGCAACCATTGGTAACAACAGAAAAAAAGGTACAAGTCCTAACAGAAATGGATAGCACAAAAAAGCTCATTGAAGATCTAATTCTAAATTTGAAGAGTGCTCAAATTGAGGAGAAGAAGAAAGGTATTTTGGGTGAAGTGAATTTTGTCATGGCTAAGCAAACAATGACTTGCAGATTTGCAAGTAGTAAAGAATATATTGGAAACAATGAAGTCAGAATATCAGCATTTGATCAAAGATAGAGAAATGGTCATCAATTTGGAAAAAGAGGCCATAATTGCTTCTAAAAGGATGAAAGAAAAGGTTGATGAACTCACTTTGGAGATTAGTTCAACCAAGGACTCCTCAGAAATGACCGATATTGCACTACAAAAGGCTAAAGATCAACTAGTTGTTGCAGCAATTTTCCAAGAACAAGAGACTAAAGCATAGGCTAAGGAAGAAAAGCATACAACAGAAGAACTTGAAAGGCTTAAAAGGGAGCTTGAGTCTGCTAAGATTTTAAAAGCATTAGCTTTTAATACAATCGGAGTTTTTTATGAAAGCAAGATTGTAGGAGGAGCTTCAAATACAAATGACACAGCAGAAATCACACCCTCTTCAAAAAGAAACTTTGCTTTTGGTAAAGGTGATCACAAAGTTGAGGAACTAGACAACTATGATGCTCATATGGAGATTTTGATTCAAATTGGAGAAGCGCAACATAAGCATGGTGATGAGTTCATTTGGCACATAAAGCAACCACCAAGAAAGCTTGCAGTTGCAGGAACAAAATTTGGCATAAATAAAGAAGTTTTTCAAGGAGTTACGGAACAAGCAGAGCAACTTGAGAATGACACAACTAGTTGGGAATCAAAAATGATGGCTTTTGAAGACAACTACATAGATTTGGGTCAGTATGAAGATTAGGCTAAATAGGAAAACAAGAATATTTTTTTGTTCTTTTCAGATAACCCACTTTTTGAGATGGATGCAGAGATATCTTCTAGTTCAAGTTCTACAACTTGTGATAATATCAAAGTGGTGCAACAAAAGCTGACTACATCACAAGAAGGATTGAGTATTGTGAATTGTAAATATCCAAGATTGATTTGGGATCCTGGAATTTATAGAGAGGTTCAGTTAGGGGAATTTGACAAGTTGAATTAGCATTGCTTGAGGACAAGCAATGTTTTGGAAGGGCAAACTGTCATGTCTCCTTTTTCAAGCTAAGGGTATTAATTTTTATACTGCAATACATATCATATGTTCGAGTGAATTCATATACTATAGTACATACCATATGTTGGAGTGAAGTTATATAATGTAGCACATACCATATAGTGGTAAATAATTTTATTAATAATGTTTCAAGTTTATCGTTATATTTTATTCTAAAATATTAAAAATGGATAACTTAAAGTATCATTATTTTAATTAAAAGATCATATTAATGAGATATTAAAAGATCTTTATCTTTAATGAGTTGACAAAAGATCTTGTAAGTAGTAAACTTTTGGAGGGAAAAGCAAAAGCAAAAAAAAAGATCTATAAAGGAAGGAAATTCCTCATAGTTTTGCATGCTATTTTTTATTATCAAAACCCCTTTCGCAGAACTTGGACATTTATGTTCAAATTTTACTAGAGGATGAAAACCCTTATGGTTACTAGAGAATTGGAGGATGAAATCCCTTCGATTTAGTAAAGGTGATTTCATACAAGGATCATATTATGCTACAACTAAAGGTTTTATTTATTGCAAGTGTTCCTCCATTATTTGTTAGATTCATTATATTTTTCAAAGACAATATGTAAAAACTTGTATTGGTCGTACCATTTATTGGTTAATGATTTATTGCCAATAAGGCCGTACTATTTGTAATGCTGATGAAATAATTTGTAAGGGTGAAAACCTACCATACATCTTCAAAAGGCAGTGAATTGTTCATTAATTCTCAATTGTACACTTTGGGAAGCTACAGCTAGATTTTGGGAAGAGTTGCAGCTAATTTGAGGGTCTTGAGGGTGTCATACCTATTTGGTACAGGTCGTACATTTCAGGCAAAAGTCAGCAATTCATATCATATGCAACAGCTGGTGTATTCAATCAATAATTTGTTGAATCATTACTCTCTTTTCAGTCACTATTATGTGGAATTAATATATATATATATATATATATATATATATATATATATATATGATATTTGTGAACCAGATTTTGGGTTTAAAAAGATTTATTATCCATAATTGTTACATGTGAGTTTCAGTAATTCATTTTTTTTTAATCAGCTTAATTTAGTTCTTGAGCTAACCCAAGAATTATTAAAATGAATTAAATTCGGAGTCAATATCATATAATATTCCATTGGGGATATTACAAAATATTCAGAAGCTAACCCTCTACTTTTGGTCTCAACCTTATAGCACTTCTACATGTGAATGAAAAAAGAGTTTGTTTGAGGCCATTCACACAAAGCACAACACGTCAACACAAAAGCATCTCAATGACCTCGTCTTTGTGCAATTCAACCTATGCCTTCGCACAAAAAAGGTGGACACAACTACTCAAGAGCCAATCGACATGGACGATTGATCCATATAGCAACTGGACTACACAGGATGATGACACACAATGTTGACTTCATGTCCCTTGAGTTGTCAACTTGCGGCATCTTTGGATAATACCATATTATGATTTATCTATTGGATAACCTTGTTTTGGCACGTAAGCACAACCAAAATCCTCGTATCATATTTATTTAAATGGGGATCAATCCTAAAAATAATTCTTCTTTATTAAGTGCAGTTACTATGATACATCAATACCTGATCTAAATCATGATGTCCCTCTTATAATATGTCATTCTTGTCATTTCCAATGGTTGAATAATATTGTCTGTTTCTTTATTGGTGTAACACTAGAGGAAATATGTTTAGACATCCACTAGCCTTGGTTTGTTATAGATGGCTACAATTTCCATGTTAAAAAAGCATGGATTCTATGCTTAAGAACAATGTTCACTCTAAGGAAAGATGAAATAAACCCAAGAGTGCATCACTACATCATAATGATATTTTATCTCATAGAGTTCGCCAAACTTCACTGTAAAAACTTGAAATTTGGCCAATTCCATAAAAACAAAAAGATCATTCAAAATTGCCATTAAATTCCGTATGAATCCACCTCGAGATGGAATTGGGTTTTCGTCCAATCCACCAATATTCCTAAGGGTTTTCGTCCTTGGAATATGTTGAACGTAAGTTGCAGCCACGAGAAAATCTCCAATGAAAAACGACAAGATATGAATGATGAAAATGACTTGCTTTTTACTTTCTTTTATAGCCACCAATTAAACATCCTTTTTGGCTGACCTCCTTTTGGCAATTCCCGTTATTTAATTTTGTTTTTTTTCTATCAAGTGGCTCACTTTTATAATAAAGTCATTTTGTATTACAAATAGGTCCAGCTTAATTAATTAAATATAAATAATCCAAAAGTGACTTAGGATTACTTAGTATTTAATTAATTAGATTATTCCCTTGCAACTCCGACTTAGCCTACGAGAATAAAATAGGCTAGCCAACTTTGTTGGGTGATCACTCGGAAAAAGGGGATATTACAAATGGTCACCATTTAAAGTTGATTTTTTGGATTTTTATCCTTTTGAACTTAGGTGTACATGGCAAACAGTTATAAAGATATTTATGTACAAATATAGATATACTGAAAAATCTGAATGCATATTAATTAAAATGAAATAATAGCTCAGTGATAATAATAATTAATTTAATTATGAAATATTTTTCCCAATTTTCATTGCCTAGGAAGCTTGATTCAAATTTGATCCTCGTCAAACACAAACACAAACCTTGTGACTTAGATAAGATCCATAGGACTAAGCTTGTAATCTCTATTAGCACAACAACTAGTAAAGACTATTTACCAAGCAGATTATATAGACATTGATTCTTTGATTCTTTCTTCAATAACAGAGAACTTATCAAAATGATTGGCTCATTCATCCCAGCAAATCAGTACATATTGGTTGATTTTTTTACTTTTGACATAAAATGTGAATGGCTAGACAAGGACCAAAAAAACCCAAGGAATTTAATCTAACAATCACAACCAACCCAAAAGAATTTACTGACATTACTAATGGGTCGTTAATTCCAGATGTAAACAAAACTAAACACAATATGCATAACCAAAAAAGGATAAATCCTATCTCCAAAGAATTTACTCCACTACTATATCTCATGTGTGAAAGATGGATTGTAAAAAGTACTAAACTTACTGACGAACTCCATCGTATTCCTTCATTGTAAGATCTAAGAGATCATTGGTCAGAATAATGGTATGCTCTGGTGGAGAGATACTATCGTCAAGGCGATATTTATGGTATCCAGATTGAGATGCCCGCCATGTATTATGCATGTCTACTTTATCTATCAGTGCCCACCTCGGTCTGCATAAAACACACAATGTGTCAGTATAATCCAAACAACACATTCCTCTTAATGGAAGTCCATAAAAAGTTACTATGAAGTATGGAGATATGTTACCTCCGTTTTCCTTGAGTATGAAAACCAGTTATATAGTTTGTAGATGGCTCTTTTATTGCTGCAGGGTCCATTCTCCCAGCATGTCTGTGAGCACGATTGTTGTTTGACCACTCTGCATATTCCAGGCTCCCTAAAATAGTAGATTGTGTTGCATATTATAAATAAGATATGGAAAACTACATGTTGATATGAGAAGAAGCCAATGCAATTAAAGTTATAAATCAGTCCAACTACATGAAATCAATATACAAAGATATCATACCATAGTTTGCCAATGCATCCAGAATATCAACAAGAAGTTCCAGCAACATGCTATTGTCTGCACTATGCGTTAATATATATCTGTTTGATACAAAGAGCTCAAATAATTACTACCAATTCATAATATGTATACATTAAACCTGAAAAATTATGTTCCTAAAGTACACACAGTTAAAATGACCAAAAGTTCACAGTTTAAGTCTACTAACTTGCAGGCGATATCAATTATCTCTGCAGTTTCTTGTCTCAATTCTACACTACCAATGCTTACACCGGCTGCTCCCCAAATAAATGAAGTATTATGTTTATCATTTTCATGCTTCCCATCTCTTGGTATTGGATTAAAGTCAGGTAAACAAGACCGAACACCTTGGAGGGATGCATCAATTTGCAGAAGAATTACCCTCAAATGTTGTTTTTCATATCCTATGCATAAAACTTGCTTTCAGTTTCAGAATTCCAAAGGCATGCAATTGACCAATAGGTAAATATCCTCTCCAAACAAAGAGAAAATAACATTACTGTCAATACGTTAACAATTGCAATTGAAAAAAAATCACCAAGAGTGTGCGAGGAAAAGAACATTCAAGTTATCTCATGAACAAGAAAACAAACAACACTGACTCTTTATTTCTAATCTGTACTACGCTTTCATTACCTGAAGTTAAAGCTTTGTAATGCTAAAGAAATAGTATTATTATAAATAATAATGAAATTGCCCCTTAAACCGTTAATTCAGTACATACTGGTTGTAATTATATAATTCAGTGAGAATAACAAATGGTTAACCATAGAAGCTAGGAATCATGATCATGACTCACAGTTAACTACTCTTCATTAGCAATATTCATTTTACTTTTGAACATTGGTTTTGGTATCATGGAAGAAATTGGTGAAAATGAAGGATTATGATTGTTCGTTACTAAAATTTAATCTACAACATGAAATGAGATACACATACAAAATCATCTTACCTGCATGGCACTGTTGAGTAGCCAAAAGTTAATCTACAACATGAAATGAGGTATGCATACAAAATCATCTTACCTGTGCGGCACTGTTGAGTATCCAAAAGTTAATCTACAACAGTTTGTTAAGGCTATGAATGACATTAGCTACCATAGCAAGAAAACATACTAATGTAAGACATCTTGTATTGTCATACTCATTATTTGATAAAGCTTCATAAAGTGGAGCTACAATCATTTATAAAATCTATGCATTGTAGGTTTCATTTGAACTTCCAGTTTCTTCTTCTCAAGGTGGTGACATCAATGAAAGTTGATTTGCTAATAAGTTCTTATTCATAGCTCAGGATAAAGCAAGACAAGAAAATTTAACACATATCTGGCCATTTCAGATTTCATAGATGCATCCTTACTAGTAAGATTAAAATTGTGAAATTCACTTCATGCTGGGAAACAACACAGCCCTTGGGCTGCATGGACCTTTTTTATTATAGAGTTTTTAGTATGATGAATAGGTAGACAAATGAACTAACGAATTAAATATTTTGAATATAAATAATCTAGAAAACAAAGTAGCAAAGTTGTAAATAGGATGAATATGGGCTACGGTATGTAAATTCTTCTGCTATGTAAATACTTTTGGTATATGGAATTCAAAGGGTTAAGTTAGCCTACATGATTGGGACCATTCTATGTTCTCAAGGATGTGACATCTTTGTTAACAACATGTTTTGGATATTGAGGGACCATCTTTGAAATCATCTTGAGATGACCATGTGAGAGATTGCCTTTCTGTCAAAAGACCTGAGACTTGCAGAGGCCGAAGCTTTTTCATTCGGGTATAAATAAATTGTCATTTTTTTACAATTATACAAATTTTCAAGAGAAATCTAATTGTAATATCGAAGTTGACACTGGAAGAGGTACCAAACAATGTGGTATGCCAACACTGATACCTTGTGGAGAGCATAATTTTCTCTTATGGACTTGAAGTTGAGTGCCACTGTTTTTTGAAATTGTATAAATTTTCAAAACGAATTCAATGGTGTCATCTAAATCATCATTGGGTGAAGTATCACGTAGGTAATCCCTTGATTGAAGTAGAGAGTTTGGTATCACATTAACAATGCCTTGCAAAGACCATAACTTCAGAAACTCCAAATCGTGTCCCTTTTTTATATCATGTATATGTAGGAAATGACTAAGCACCAGCCTAGATTGGAAAGGCCAGATCCAAGTCATAATGTGTAAGGCTATGCCATTGACTCACAAAATCGGACAGTCCACTCCCAAGTCTTGTCAATTCTACATTTACTTTATCAAAACGAGAGAAAGAGAGAGAGAGAGAGAGAGAGAGAGAGAGAGAGCTATGCAATCTTGTTAGCCCCCCTGTCTGTTGGAAAAAGGCAATCTTGGCTGAATGAATCTCTAAGCATATTATATCAAGGTTTCTCTTTGTGAAAATTCCTTTGCTTTGTACCTGTTGATGATGCAGATTGGTTCAATTATGATTAACAATAGGTGAGGAAGCTGCAGATGAAGATGATACATTTCTATAAGGCTTATGTCAGAGACTTAAGAGATAGGTTTGAGTTGTCATCTTATGGATAGCTTACAAACTACTTTGCTCACATGCACAAGTATACATCAATTACATACTACTTTGCTCACATGCACAAGTATACATCAAAAAGGTGAGCGCAAAAGCAGATTCGAGGTGAAGGAAACAAGATTTTTAAATATAAAAATATTCATAAGTGTTTTTGGTAGTGTTGCAGGGAGACGCGTCTCCCGACCCCTGGGACGCGTCCCCGGGTCGGGGACGCATCTCCCGTCCCGGAGTCTCCTGTAGAGACGTCTCCCAAAACCGGATACTCCACCCAACGTCTCCCGCCCGTCTCCCGTTCACTGTGCCTCAAAACCGAGTCTTCTTTTGTTGTTTTTGCATTTTATGATTATCTTTTCCCGCGACCCGTCCAACACAGAGGAAAGATTTCGCGAGGTTTCCGTTTGGCGAGGCAGAGGAAAGATTTCGTGACGAGTAGGGCACGGCATTTGAAGATTTGGCAACGGCGTTCGAAGATTTGGCGAAGGTAGGGCACGGCGATGAAGTTTTCTATTCGTTTTTTTAAAAACTAGGGCACGTTTTGATTCGTATGTCTACCTAGGTCACTGCAAAGTGCAACTACAACCCTGTAAATGATAAATCGATGGATGTTCATAACTTCATACCCTATTAAAAATTAAAAAGCTCCCATTTTAACACATGCTGGGATGATGTTGGAAAATGCAAAAGGTGTGAAATCGATTTTATTGTTTAGTGTTAAAATTTGTCACTCCATTCACATTGTGACTCAGTCGATTCAGTCCATCTATGCGGACAAGTTTTCAAAGGCTTTTAACTTTTTGTCTTTGATAAATTTAAAAATTAATAATTAATAATTTTATTAATCAACAACTCAAAAATGCAATGAATGACTGCCTTAAACTAAAACGGAAACCAAATACAGGATTCCAATTATTTTGAAGGCCCCACCATGCAATCCAGATTTGTCAAAATAGCCAAGATAAATTAAAGTGTAAGTGGGACTGGAAGTTGCACAATACAGTACAATATACATAACAGGAAAAATTTATTTATGTTGTTCGAATCATTACCGGATCTTCTCATAAGCTTCAATCACAACTATTGCCTCTATATTAAAATTATTAAATAAAAATTCCTTCATAGTACATACACTCCATGATAAACTGTTAAACACCTCACACACCTTGTTAATGCTCCACATTTGTGTACAGATTTCTGATTTACCAAAGGGTTTCAACTTCAAGTTTCAACTTTCTGTTTAAAACTTTAAACTTTAAAGATTTAAAATTTTAAACTTTTAAAGTTAAACATATGTGACTCTCAAACAATTCATGTGCCTGGGCCCTGTTTTAATTTTAAATTTAAATGATTGACTGTCTTTCTCATTTTGTTGCAGGCTGAGATATGTCAGGTGGGGGAAAACAAGCCCTGTACCCACTGTGGAAGTATTGCGATCGCATTCCAGGGCCGAAGGGGTCAGGTGGAACAGCCACTATCAAATGTAAGCTTTGTGATATTAAGTCATTTCAAGGTACTTACACGAGGGTGAGGGCTCATTTCCTTCACATACCTGGAAAAGGTGTTGATCCTTGTACAAGTGATGTAGAACGACATGACGCTGTTAGGGATCAAGAAAGGGCTGATGGGCAAGTGTCTCTTTTGAGCTCTCATGCTTCAACAACAGGGGCAATGGTGCAAGTCAATCTCAGAATAGAGAGTCAGAGGTGAATGTGTCTTCTCGAGATGTGACAAGAGAAGATTTAGCAGGGGGTATTCTCGCAAGAGATCACACATTGGCAGCTCAAACCCCATTAGAAGATTATTTGATGTGCAAGCGCATATACCTTACGGTTATAGGGGGCAGACCGCACAACCCCAGCACCCATCCCAACCGCAGGGGCACCTGACAGCTTACAGCGCAGCAGCTCATCTACTTCCTTCTCTCGCGCTTATACTTGCCTACTTACAGAATGGACAGTTTCTTACCTATCAAGAATCCATACATTGCAACACTCGTTACACTTCGCGTTGTTTTCGCGCTGTTGACATGCCCATGTTACGGCACAAACCTTACACTTGATATACCACCCAGCACTCAACAATCAGGCCCCCACCAGAAGGAAGTCCCCACAACACAGAACAGAGGCACACACGCCAGCCCAACCAGTCCAAGCAGTGCTCTACCTTCAGGCCAGCTACGAATAGCCCAGAGAACGGAAGGACTCAGCCCACCCATCAGGACGCACACTCCTGAGACCAACCACTATAATGCAACACCTTCTACGCTAGAAACCAAAGAGGCCAAACCCAAGAGCCTTTAGCCTAGAAATACTTTTAACGCTAGATCGGGGTCACCAACCCAATCTTCTTTTAGGGCTTGCTTTACGACGGGAGGAATTAGCCCTCTATAGATGGGAGGAACCCCATAATCCAGAGATCCGAGGAATTATGTGCCACAATACTCTAAGCCTCGGGTCTCCATAATCGGAAGATTCCGGGATCGAGAGCAATATGATGGTGCAAAGGCCATAACGCCGCAAGGAATACAGTTAGACATAAGGGCAGGAATCCTGTGAGATTCTATTTACGCACCACCCCCACCCTTTCCAAGGGCAACTCCGGGGACACCCCCTTCTCTTCTCTACCGCCAACTTTCTTCTCTTTCTCTACCGCCAACTCTACCATTCTCTACGCTAGATTGGCCGGCAATCAGCAGGTAGTCCCAAACAGGAATCCAATCAAAAGAGCGCTAAAAGGAACCAATATTGGTGGAACAGATTACAAAAAGAACAATTCAGGCCCAGGAATAGTCCATATAGATAGGTAGGGCCTAGCTTAATTGGAAGGAAGTCAGTGGAAAGCATGGTCAAGGAAGCAGCTAGAGGGACACCCACCCAACCCCTAAGCCCATAATCCAAGAAGGCAGGAAGTTACTTCTCAATAAGCCCGGCAAAAGATACCCAATAATGTAAATAGCCCCGCCGCCCGCCTCTGGTGGGATTCTCCTGGGTAGTTCACCATGGGAGGAATTCATGCAACTCCCATTTTCAGGGCGGGATTTCTCATTAAACCACCCATAAGGTGCGGTGCCCATCAAAGGAAAAGAATCTTAGTTCGGCAAGTACGCGGCACCCTCCTTCTTCGCCAGAGGAACTACTCTCGAAAGCCTCCTAAACGGCCAACCTTTCAGACGGACGGCCCACCCCAGCAATTCCCTACCCCGGACCCCTTCTTGCCAACGAGCCCTCCTCCCGAGGAACTCTCACTTTTGTCCACAGGGAGCAGGAAAGCACGAACTCTTCAATCCGTCTTTGCAAAGAAAGTGTCTTATCCACCGCCCCTGCTACAGCCGCTTCCACCCACCCACCTTAGCTGGAATGCCATCCCCCCGGGCCACACGGGAGGAAATCCCGTAACCACTTCACCATGCAGAGAATGCCCCCATAAGTTTTACGCAAAGACGCGCACGGGATAAGTGCTCAAGGAACCACGGTGCCATTCGGATGGCCATCCTTCAGTCGGGTAAAAGATTCGGTGCGGAATTCAGGAGGAAAGCACGCGAAGCACACAAAATAGTTGGGAGGCAGGGAGTTATAGCCCAACGAGGGAGGCAAGGAGTAGACTAGTTCAAACTCTATTGTTGACAACCGGAAGGAACCATGCATCCATCCAGTCATCCTTTCTATCTGTTGAGAATGTTAACTTCGGAGAAGAAAGCAATTTATCTGAGGGGGGGCGGGGGTAGAGAATACTTGCCTGTTCAGGCTGGATGGTAGTTATTTCTGATTAGGGAGTTAGACTAGAGTTGGATAGATCGAGGAGCCTTCCTACAGGATTAGTTGGCTGGACCATCCTTTGTTGACCATCAATGAAGTTGACCCAGGACCAGAGAAAATGAAAGCATGCTCCGGTAACAGCAGCCTGTCCAGAGCCAGAGAAGTTGCAATGCTCAAAGAACTATAATCGAGCTATTATTTGGTAGGTAAGGAGTTCAACCGGTGGGGTGGGAACAGAACAACCCTGCTGGAGTTCAACCGGTGGTGCGGGGTGGTAATTACCGTCTATCTGTCAATTTGGCTGGCTGCCCTCCCGGGTGGGTGGGAGGAGATAGTTGTCGAGCAGAGTAGTTATCGGATAGAGCATTCTGAAGTTCCTACCGGCCTACCTAAGCTTTCATTTTCGTTTTATTGCTCTTCGTTTTCTTGCTCTTGAACTATAATAAGGAACTAACTCCCTGGAGTTGAAGGATGGATATACCCAGTTAGTTCTTCTTTAAGGGAGGAGGGCCCCACTAAAATCTCATTCCAGCAGGGTAGTTCGTTCAACCGGACCCGGGGGTGTAGGCGGGATTGACCTGCCTAACTAAGATATAACAAACCATCCTTCACCTCCGGTTGGAGAGGTAGGAAGTTGTCTTAGCAGCTGGACCAAGGGAAACAATCAATTACCCGAGGGATGGAGCAACACTGAACTAACGAGGGAGGTTCCAATGAACTGCTCTAAGCCCTTGCCATTGATTGCGGTTTCGATGGCTAACCCGACGTGTGGGAGTTACAACTATGATAACACTGGGCGGGCTTAGCAATGATGGCCTCCCTGCATGCAGGGAACTACTGTTCCCAACCCAACCCGGACAATGGCCCCGGGGTAGTCCAGGGAATTGGAACAAAACTGAAACACTGTCTCTTGCGCCCTACTATAACTAACTAGCTATTGAGCCATAATTCCCCCCTACAGGGGGGCTATGCAGGGTGGGTGGGGAGATATTGGCGGTAACCACTCGATCTTTCCCATCGATTCGGTACGGTCACATTAGTGGCCCCACCTATTGCCTCCTAGGAACCAACTGTTCCCTAACTATCTCCCCCTAAGTTCCCACCAACGGCGAATTACCGCCCACCCAGAATAGAACCCCAATTCATCTACCCCCCCTATCGGGCCCCCCCAATAGAGTTCTATGGAATGAAGCACCCGGAAGGAACATAACCCCCCTGGGAACCCTATGATTCCCTCCCAGCTAGAATTCCTGGGGTTGGGTGGGAATAGAAAGCAATTGGGTTGGGTGGGAGTTGTAGTTCGATTGCCCCACACACGAATTGCCGGGAGGTTTCTCCAATTAGAACCAAACTAAACTAGAACTCTGGTGGAAAGGTAAGTTGCAGGTGTTACTTACTATGCCTCTGCCTCTGCTTTCTATGCTGCTTATGCTGGTGCTGCTGCCGGTCGTACTGCTGCTAGCTTCGAATCTTCTATCTATACGTCACCATCAACGGAGTTCTTAACCGACTGCTTAACCTACTGGATCAATGGCTTAAGTTGGTATTGCTGCTGCTACTGGGACTGGGTAAACAACTAGCTTTGGGACCGTAATGTCCTCCCACCCACCCCGATGCTGCTGGATAAGCTCCTAGGTATAGCTATGCTTACTCTGCTACTGCCGGATAAACTATTGAATAAGCTGCCGGAACCTATCTCCCCCTACCCACAATTTAGAGAGGGGGGGGGGGGGCGTGTGCTTAAACTACGTAATCTACTTATGGATCATACACATCAACAGCTGCTGCTGGTATTGCTGCTTGGTCAACGACTGAATCTACCGGATCAAGCTAAGCAACTGGTTCACCCACTATATCTACTTGTGCTTCACCGACTGCTTAATTGACTGAACCAACTGCTTCATCGATCTCTGCAACTATAGTGCTGCTGGATCCACTTAATCTACTTATGCACCTACCCTTGCTCTTATTTATGATGCTATGTATGCTTCTGGTTCTCGATCTGGTTAAGATACTGGCTTTGATGCTTATGGATAAACTGGATCATCGACTAGATCAACAAGATAATCTACTGATGGTGGTTCTACTGCTTAAGCAACAGAGTCTACAGGCTCCCATAGAATAGTAGGGCTGTTTCATCTACATCAAGGGCTGGATCTACTGAGTCAACTGGTTCTGGTTATCCAACTGGTTCTTAAGCTACCTCTGTCTTTGTCGCTGGTTATGGAACTGGTGCTTACTCAACAGAATCTACTGGGTCAACTGCACGATCAAAATCATAAGCTGCTACTGGTTCTCTAGCTACCTTTGCCTATGCTCTAGCTACCTTTGCTTCTATATATGATGCAACCCTTGCTTCTGGTTATGATGCTTGCCTATATATATGTTGTTGGATAATCTGCTACTGGCTCTGCGTATGGATCTGGTTATGCCTTTGCCTATGCTGCTGGTTCTTCTGTAGGTAGTGGATCCACTTATGCTACTGGTTATACGCCATTATTCTATACCAACTATGGTAGTTTCTTTCTCGACCTCACTTTCGCTTCACTCGGGAGAAGGTAAACCTAGGTATGCTACTCGAAATTAGAGTTGTTCTGGCTGCTTATAGGTATGCTGCTACTGCTGGCTTAGATGCTGTTGGTGCTACTGCTAGGTAAACTACTGGTATTGCTACTGGTTCTGTAGGATCTGCTATAGCTACCGAAGCGATATAGCCGGGTGTTGCTTCCTCAACATGTGCAATTTCAACAATTGCCTCTAGTTCAATCACTCTGAGGAAAACCCGTCTCTAAAGAAATTTTCTCAACACAACTAATCTGGGGTGGGTGGGAAGCAATATAGATTTTATTGGCTTCAACTATTGCGGGGTGGGTGGGAGGGAGTTCTAGTTGAGGTAGATGCCGTTGTTGTTGAAGGAGGGAACCTTAGTTCGGGCATGCAGGGTGGGTTACTTTATCTTCCGGGGTTGGGTGGGAGGCAATATATATTTTGATTGGCTTCTGGGAGGGAACAACTAATCAGGGGTGGGTGGGAGGCAATAGTTGCTTCAATAGATTAATTGAAGTTTCCAAGGGTCGAGTAACTAGAGTCGGGTGGGAGGGGATTCTAGTTCTTTCTCTCGAGTAACTAAGAAGTAGGGGGTCGCCGCATAGCCTTGATTCCATCCATAGCCACCCAGCCCTTCTCCATAGAAGTAGGGCTTCCCACCCGCTGTGAATAGGTCCGGTTGTCCAAGGACCAGCTGGATATAAACCACCTGGGTATGAAAAGCTTCGCACTACTTTAATTGATAAAGAAAAAAGTCGATTAGAACAACAAACCGCACAATTGAAAAGAGTGTGGTCTGTAGAAGGATGCAGTATTGTGATGGATGGGTGGACAGATGCTAGAAATTGTCCACTACTTAATATCATGGTAACATGCAGCAAAGGGCCTTATTTTTTGAAGGCAATAGATTGTTCAGGACAAGAAAAAAATGCAGAGTTCCTTCATAACCAGCTGTGTGAGGGCATTGAGGAGGTGGGGGCATCACATGTAGTCCAAGTTGTTACAGATGTTGCCCCTGTTTGTAAGGCAGCAAGCATGTTGGTGCAGAAAAAGTATAGGCATATATTTTGGACACCATGTTGTGTGCATTCGTTGAATAATGCACTCAAAGATATTGGCAAGTTCCAGTGGATCTCAGATCTCATTGAAAAGGGCAGAAAAATACAAATGTTCATATGTAACCATCACCACACACAAGCCATTTATTGAAAATTTGCCAAGGTGGAACTTCTCAAACTTGCTGATACACGGTTTGCTTCTTATTTTATTCTTCTTGACTGTCTCCAAGAAGTCAAAGGAGCTTTGTGTGCCACAGTAGTTAGTGATGCATGGGTAGCTTGGAGACAATCTACATCAAATACTACAGTTGAGGTGAGAAGTATGGTCCTTGATGAGCATTTTTGGACTGATGTTAGATTTGTTGTGGACTTTATTAAGCCCATATGTGAGGTGATCAAATTTGCTGATTCAGACAAGCCATGTTTGGGAGAAATTTATGAAGAAATAGATTCCATGTGTGAAAGAATTAAGAAAATAACAGATGCAAGAGATCCTTCTCTATATCCCTTGCTAGAAGAAAAGATACATGAAAGATGGAACAAACTTAACACACCCCTTCATTGTGCTGCCTATGCCTTGAATCCTAAATGGTATGATCTACAAGCAACCAATAAGAGGGCTCCATATGAGGATAGAGAGGTAATGAAGGGATTTTGGGCAGCAATAAAAAAGATTTATGGCTGAGGTGAGGATGCTTCAAGTATGAGGACTCAATGGAATAAGTTTTCACGTGGGCATGGTGACTTTTCTTCCATGGAAGCCATATATGATATGCATGCAAAGAAAGACCCTGTAGAGTGGTGGTGGAACCATGGAGGTGAAACCCCTGAATTGCAATCATTTGCAATAAGATTGCTCTCACAAGTAGCCAGCTCTTCATCTTGTGAGAGGAATTGGAGTACTTATGGTTTTATTCATTCACAGAAAACGAACCGGTTAGGGTCAAAGAAAGCGGAGAACCTAGTGTATATTCATAGCTCACTTCGCCTTCTCTCTCGTGTAGAACCTGGGTACAAGGAGGGTCCTTCAGCAAAATGGGACCAAATTTCAGCTGATGGAGAAGTTGTAGCCTTGGTTGATGAAACGGTTGAAGCAGATGGCCTCAGTGATTTACCCCCAATTCTACTACCATCAGAGGAACCTAAGCTTGAGAGTGATAAGTATTTGGAGAGCATCATAGCTGAGGACCTAGAGATGGATGACATAGAATGATGACATAGATTTCTGATTTTTGTTTTCTATATGCATATCAGCCTACTAGGCTATCAACATTTTTGAATTTCAATATGTAATATCGATATGTAGTATGAACTCTTTGACATTTGTGTGTTTAAACTTCAAAGTTAATGTTAAACTTTACTAGTTCTCTTGTTTTGAAAGTTCAGTTTCATGATATTTTCAATTTTAATGTTAGCATATTAATATATTTTTAAAATTATTAAATTATATTAAAAAAAAAATGGCGTCTCCAAGTACCCCCGTCTCCTATTTTTCAAAAATAGACGTACCAGTACCGGTACCAGTCTCCGTGCAACCTTGGTTTTTGGTGTACAAAACTCATGAATTAGGATACTCATGGCATCAAAAACAAAAAGTACTGCATAGAGTCATGACTAATAGACTAATAGATGTGCGGTGTGGTTGACTATCTAGAGTTAGTTCTCTACTCTATATAGCCCCTTCCCCGACAGCCTACAGTTTCTATTAAGATAGCTGGGAGGAGCAACATGGCTCATCTATATATTGTCACACCCAGATGGAGAGGCGAGTGCATACAACAAGGGAGGGGTGGAGGAACTCATGCAAATGTCAAGGTTCCCATATCATGTATATAGTGTTAAGAAAGTACTCAGTGAAAAGAAGTGAGCCTTCTTCAATTCTATAGATAGGACTAAGTGGTATAGAGGATCTTTTGTCACTTGGTCCAGTGTCACTAGCTCTATAGTGGGTCCTGCACTCATATCTCAAATAGGTCCTCGATGCTACTATAGCCATGACACCTATGTGTGTGTTAGCAACATACAAGCAATCTACTAGTGCTCTTTCCTCTGTCATTGCTATTGCCTCCGCCTCAAACTCAATTGATCAACCCATGAATGATCATCTACAATGAACACAAGATTATATGCCTCGGTGATCCAATCTAATAGTAGATCAACCTCCTCTAATGAATGAGAAATAAATCCAAGGCCCAAGATTTGCTTGTGACAAAGGCAAAGGTTGTGGCAAACATAGACCATGCCATTCAAACTTTGCATCATCAATCTATGGCACTTGTGTACTCAAACATAATCCAATTGTGCTTGCATCCCAACATGTTGCATGATTGGCTCAAGACATGTACTACAATCCTCAGAAGGTTTCACACCTTAGCACCCAACCTCTACCACCATGCATCTAAAATGAGAAAAAAAAAAGTGAGAAAGAACTCAATCTTGTTGCTCAACATGAGCACAAGAAATGTAAAAGACAACCATAGTTCAAAAACCTAGACTCCACAAAAACTCGGTAGATTAAAAATTTGACTTAGAATCGGCAAAAAACTCAGCAAATATTCCGAACATTTAAAAAAACATAAATTTGTACAATAATCTTCAAAGACATGCATAAAACGGAATTTAGAGAACTCATAAGTAATTTTCCTTCATCTATAGATTAATAAAAATTACAAATCCATATTCATAATCTACAAATTTCTTCTACGACTAAAGAATCTAAGTAGTTGTATGGTTTCCCTCGAACTAGATGGTAATGCTTCCTATTGAGGAACAACATTGTTGATGGATCATAGCGCTCACCAACTCGAGAGATGGAAGACCACCTCCTCTCTTGAAAGGAGACTAGGAAGCCTCCCCAAGGTCTTAGGGCTGCCAGGTCTTGCTTCTGCTCGGATAACACAGTACCGGATCAGATGTTTTAACAAGGGGCCTCCTAATATGCTAGTCTAAAATACAGTAAATCAGTTATATACATGAAAAGCAGTTCAATAGTGCATTATGTGCTAGTGTTTCTAGGAAGAGAAGAAGAAAATCTAAACTACATCCTAATTTAATCTTTTCTGTGTGAGAGATAAAGAGGGAAAAGGAATCAAGGCAAAGAGAAATAAGATCAAAAAAATGGTGAAAATGAGAGGGAGAGAATGTTTATCAACACATGGACCACTAACCTATGAGAATCTCCTTGTGAGTTCCATATAACCATCCACGTGACAGTCTGCTAAGCACAACTCGATCACAAGGACGATGCAATCTCCATAGGAATAGCAAGCACCAAGCAAGGACCAAGAGGACCACCATATTTCATGCACAGGTCTACTACTGATACATGCCTACTCATGAATTACAAAAGATCTAGCATTAAAGCATAATGTTAATTTTCTCACAAAGGAAAAGGTCATTAATTCATAGTGGACCAAACTCATGGACTTCCCAACTCCAATTGGAAAGCTTCAAGAAAGAAAATAACAAATGTTTTACTAAATTCAAGAACCGTACAATATATACAACGTTCTCGTTGTCATCTCCCTAAGTCTTCCCCAAGCCCTAATTCTCCTTTATCTCAAAAAAATGACAGAGTCTAGTTTATATAGAATACATTTTGCAAGGCTCGGCAAGTTTCCCACTAAAGCAACCAAACTCTATCCACATTTTAATTAATGCCAAGACATAAAAATCTGATTCTAATGTCATCTTACTAATGAGATCGATTTAGAGCCCTGAGAAAACATCATTTGCATTTATTTTTATGGAGTTGTGAGCTTCTTGAATCATCCCTGCAACAACAAGTACCAATCATGCCACCCAAATGTCTTTCCAAATTAACTCATAGGGATCATCCACCTACCTAGAGTAAATGCTCATGTCGAAAAGACTAGGTTTGATCTTCATTTCTATTGGGACTCCTATTTTCAAGCCTAGTATTTGCAAATCTTGTCAAAATTCATCAAAATTTTCCCAAGAGGTCCCCCCTGTGTATTCGCCTCGTTTTGTGTATCTACTATCTAGTGCTATCTGGTGTCTGGTGTTCTCCCCTGAAATTTGACTAAGTCTGGAATCTGTGAGATCCTCCAAATCCTAGAATTTGCAGTTTAACTCCTATGAATCTAAAACCACTCTCAAACATCCTGAAAGTATATACATGAAATATAACTTAAAGAATAAGAAAGTAAATGTCCATATGTAAATGTTTATTTCATGTATGTTTGCCTGAACTCTGCAAAAAAATCCTAAGTTCTTCCAAGTTTTCCTATCTCTAGTGGAAGTTTGGACCCCTTTAGGACATTGCAGAAGCTTCACCCCTTCCTGGACCTTGCGAAAGTTTCACCCCCTTCAGGATGTATCCCTGTTACCCCTCCAGAAGTGCTTTTCCAAATCTCCCAAAACTTCTGCTTTCTCCCTTCTTCCATTCCTAGCGGAACTTTTGTTTACTTCTAGACTTGACGGAACTTCCATATGGGTCTGGACATTTCCATGCCCCCCTAGAAGTCTCGCTTTTCCTTCTCCTAGTGTCTTCTACGCCTCCAACTCCTTCCTTGGCGGACTTTCTACCTAGTTCAGGATGCATTCTGAACCCCTCTCTAGGTCCGCCTTCATGTCTCCCTTCTAGTTTGGCATTTTCCCTTCTTCCTCCTTTGTGTTAGTTTCATGCCACTTAGGACATGTCCAGTCCTACCAAATGTTTCGCTTCCTCTCCTACCTTTCACTCCCACCTCCATACTTCTTTCATGGTGCAGATCCTGACCTACCTTGGATCCCTGCCACATCCGGAACCCCTCAGAAGTTTCGCATCCCTCTTTTGGTCTCTTTAGGTAAAGATTCCATGTAGACATGGATATATCCTGAACACCCCTTCTGACCTGCAATGTCTGAAACCCCCCAGAAGTCTCGCATCCAGTCCCCCCTCGGATTCTCGCAATCCACAAAAAAGACAAAATCAGAAAACGATAACTCCATACGACTGCCAGAATGATGCAAAACCGTGGTAGGTTGCCATTAATGCGAAATGGGTAGTTGAAAATGATGTATTCATTGCAGTCGGTGGGATTGTTAGGGTTTTCCCTCCCATTTCATCATTAGATCCGAGTTGCTAATGCTATAAATAGAATATTGAAACTCATTTCAAGTGTTGGTTGTTCATCTCACTTCCAGGAAGCTACAAGTGCAGAAAAAGAAGATTTTTCCAGGTCATGGGGTTGTAGTTCCAGTTCTTCAGGCAAGTGATACAACAGATGAAAGGTTAGACATTGTTACAAATTCCAGTATATTGTATATCTCCATTACTGAGGGTGCATTTTCAAAGAAACACCTAAGCCAGCGCTAGGGTTTCTTATTTCCCTAGTTCAAGGTATGATTGTAACTTCAAAATTGATAAATGTGACAGCATTCTAAGCCATTACCAGGTTGGTGATGGTCTCTTTTGAATTACATATGAATTTGTCTGGTGCAGTTATGGATTATTAAGTACGTATGTATGCCTAGTATTACATGACATATGTATTTTATGTTGTTAGGTCAACTTTCTTTTGTTTTTGTTCTGTCATTTTCCTTCGATAAATTGGACTCTTTTTCCTGTTGGATAGGCACCGATCTCGGAGGTGGTAACCAAACACACATTAAAATGAATACATCTCAATAGTTAAACACAAAACATCTGGCCCTTAAGCAAGACTTTTCATTCATCAGCTCAAAAGAGGCATTAGTGCAGTAGGTCAGTTTTGTTTCGGTGATAGCTTTGGTTTCAGAACTGTAGTTTGGGTACTGCTACTTTGTTTTAATGAACATATTATATATTGTTGTTAATCCCTGTTTAGGGGTGTCTCTAGGAATACCCTCCTTGATTTAAGATGAGTCAAAAGCGAAGAGGAGATTACCCACTCCTGTCCATTGGCCCTTAATCATCTTTATCCTGTTGATGAACCTTTTTTCCATCTCCTTAACGACATCCCTGGCTTCGGAGATTGAATATTGTTCTAGGGATTAAGATAAGTTATTTTGGGACCCAACAATTTGATTCCTCAGTTACCTCTAGTACAAAGTGCCCCCATGTGAGCATTAAATGACAAAAATCTTGCACACAAGAAAATGAGATCAAATTCCCAATAAATACTAGTAATCTGATATAAAATTTATTAAACAAGTTGTCACAATTGGATTTAATTCAATGAGCTCAAGCATGAAATATGATCTCAAAACATATATTCATTTGATCAATAAATTTCATCTAAGCCGCAAAGCATTTGCTTCTTGATAAGGGGCGGGTCGTCGAATTTTATCACATCCTAGATTACATGTCACCATAGAGATTTGTGGTCGAATATGATTTGTTTGCTAGGGCATTGGGCCACCGGAGCACATAGATCATTTGATAATATGACATCCTAGGAGAACAATGATCATTGTGTTCATACACTAAGGGGCTCGTGGAGAGGTGGCAAGCTATATTAATATAATTGAGAACAAAGCACAATGGGAAGGTGCAAAGATCATTGGATGAGAATAAGATCAACGATGGGTGCAACATGGGAGGTGTTAAGCTCATGAACACCTCAAGAGTGCATGGGCTATTAGATCAAAAATCATCTAATGGTACGCACACAACAAGATCAATGATCACATGCTCAATAGGAGGTGATGTGCCACTCGTCCGCAAGGAATGAGTCAACACAAGGCAAGCCCAGGATTAATCGTCGCATGCATGCACAGTTGGATATTGCGACCGGGCCTAGGAGGTAGGGTGACATGGCTAAATGAGTGGCTCACTCAACTCCAAAGTGAAAGTTCACATTGTGTTGTGGGGGGTATACAAGAACCACACAATGAGAGTGATGGCACGAGGAGATCAACGATCCATGCAACGTGCAATGATGTCAAAGCTCAATACATCTTTCGGTTTGTGTGAGTTGTCCAAAGAGATGTGATCTCAACTGCTATCGCAAGCTTAGGGCAATGATATCACTTGTCTATGTGGAGATCTCACCAATTGGTTGTGAAGCAGCTAAGTTGCCATGCGATGGGACCAAGCTTAGCTCAACATAGTGCATACACAATGCACACAGGATCATAAATAAGGGCCGCAACATCAAGAGCTAAAGTGGGAGATCCAAAGGCTCATGCAATGTTAAAGGGATGAATTTCATTGTGATGGAGGGGGATTGCACGGGTCATTGAATAAGATCTCAGCCAACAATCCACAAGAAAGCACGAGGGAGAAAAAAAAACTATTGCAAATGGGAAACACGCATGTGGCAGCTAACGAGAGCATGCAAGAACGATTATTATTGGTCTGACAGGACCAATGATCATTCAGCACATGGGGCTCCATGACAAAGCATTAAGGTGAGAGGGTCCAAATCAAAAAACTTAAACCCTGAGTGCACATAGTCTTAAATACACAGGGCCACCATGAACATCAAGCAAGAGTTCAACCGGAAGCACAAACAAAATGAATGAGGCCTGAAAATAGGATACAGTTCGTGAGCCAAAAAGCAAACTCTCTCATCGATTATCAACACAAGCTCATGACAACTAAAAGAGGGCGCAAGGACACACTTGCACGGGCAGAAATTTAAAAGGGAGAGACAAGTAATTTGGAGGCCCAAAATCAATAACCCCAAGTCCAAAATGGACTTGGCTGTGTTTAGGGACCAACAAATATCATCCTCAACAAGAACCTCGAGCATA
Source organism: Cunninghamia lanceolata (assembly GCA_027924645.1). Taxonomy (NCBI): domain Eukaryota; kingdom Viridiplantae; phylum Streptophyta; class Pinopsida; order Cupressales; family Cupressaceae; genus Cunninghamia; species Cunninghamia lanceolata. Next base: position 6,537,759 of record BSBN01001560.1, read on the forward strand.
TGTTGTGCATCCAATGAAGCCCCCATTCACACCTCTCCTTTTGTCTCCACATTTGTCATTGTGTCTATTACTCATTCTACTACCTCCATATCCAAATCAGAAATATCATCTACACTAACCCAATTTGAATATCAATTGTTATCATCAAGGTCAACCGTCTCATGTGTCTGCTACCCCTACACCACCTTCCCACACAAAGGGTGTACCACACATAGACAAGGTCATTCAAGCACATTTGAGTCAACCAATTACACTTCTTCGTGTGAATGGCTTCAAATGTGCTGCAATTGCATTCACACCCAGAAGCACTACAAGGTTGGAGCAAAATGGCAAGGGTTTGAAGATTAGGCATCATTGCACCAACATCTTCCCACCACAAACCTGCTAGGACAACATTTTATAACTTTGTAACTTAGTAAACTTAAAGATAAACTAAAATTAAACATTGAACATAAGTCTCCGTTGACCTCCTTAAACTACACAAGCTGTACAAATGGTTGACCTTGGAAGAAAGAAAAGAAATATTTACATGGCAATGGTGGTCAAATAAACTATTAAAATGGTTGCTATTGTTTTTGTTTGCTTGGATGCACACTCTCTTATCTTAGGAAGTTGATGATCAAACATTTCTTAAATCATAAGTCGTGGACATCTAGGACTTAGTAGAGAGTGGAGGAAGTGGTGAGGGTGGGGTGGTGATGGATATTATCAAGCTTTCATAAATGTTTGAGAGTTTGTGTTGACTGCTGTAAGGAGTTTCTAAAAATAGAGAAATAAAAAATAAAAAGATTCAATAATGACAATATTCCTTTGTTCAACTATGCAGCGCTTAGCATTCAGACTACTCAGATACCCCAACTTCACTATTAGTTCTATTAGAAATAATGAGGATTTGGTGTCGGACAAAACATATGAATCATAGGGAAGGCTTATATTTATAATAATATAATATATTTATTATTAATTAGTTTGACAATTACAAGTATCAATTAGTTTAATTACTAATATTAAGATTTTATAAATATATGTATGTATATCTATATGTATGTGTAAACACCTCAAATCTGTCTCGCATTTTAACCTAACAGTCGTATTTCCATCACCACATCATTTAATCCCACAACCATTCTTCTAACGTTAATTAAATAAAATTAAATTAACCATTCTTCTAACATTAATTAAATAAACTATATTTATTTAATTAATTGAACTAACTGTTCTTCCAATATTAATTAAATATTTATTTAATTAATTAATTTAACCTTTCGTCTAACATGTCGGCGCTAGTTAAATAAATCATATTTATTTAAGTAAATCAATTCATCCTCCAACATTCCTTCATGGATTAAATAAATATATTTATTCAATCAAACTAATCCCCACTCATCATTAAGCTAACCCACTTCCATTAGTTAATTAAATAAACCAAGTTTATTTAATTAATTAATCTTGCACATTCCTTCTCAATTTTCATTAAAAATAAAGTAAAAGTCAACCTCCACTAAAATCCAAAAGCAACCCCTTTTGATCTCCACCCTCCATTCAAAATAAAGTAATCCTATCCATCTATTTTCCTCAATCCTCACTCAATCATTTGCACTTATCCCTAACCACCACTTGCGAGCATCTCACTTCCCCATGCATTTGAATCAATCCTATCAATCCATTTTCCTCAATCCTCTCTCAACCATTTGCACTTATCCCTAGCCACCACTTGTGAGCATCTCACTTCCTGTGCATTTGAATCAATCCTAGCCCTCCATCGCTGGCTCCCTGGGGGATCTCATTATTGTTGATGAGATGACCAAATTCAGGAAAAGATTTACATATGCTAGACTGTGTCAATACTATTGTTGACAAAGTGCTCCCTTCTTCAATCACGCTTTCTTCAAGACTGGGTGCAAAAAATCACCTACGAGGAATCTCAGGTGATGTGTCTAAACTGCCGCATGTCAAGGCATGCTTCTGCTGGTTGCAGAGTTTTTGATCAGCAGGACAAAGACATTATTAAACCTCATACAAAGGTTTGGAGGGCTCCTTTGGCTGCGGAGATAGGCAAACAGGAGCATTGTCTATAGGAGAATGGAAATGGGGAGTCGACTGATGTCGAGACTTCCTCTAAAAAGCAACGCACTAACCTTTCTATGCTGGAGATAAGTGGGAATTCTTCTAAAACTTTCGTTCCTGCCCCTTCTGTTGATGGGAACAAAATTTTAGGATTTGAAACTAAACAAAGGTCTTTAATGCAGTTTGGATTCAAACCACCTTGAGTTGTTCTTTTGTGTTGGTTTTCCTGTTGCTTTTCTCACCCCCTGTGTGGGGTGCTGCTGCTGGTCTTTGGGTTTGATTTCTCGTGTTCTTTGTTTGTGTTGGGCTTGTTCCTTCTGGTTCTAGCCGGTTCGTTGTTGTTAGTCTCATGTCTTGTGAGACTCGTCTCCTTAACCTGTTTGGCTGGTTGTACAAGGGTTTGGGCCCTTGCAAAAACCCATCGGTTAAGAGCTCCGATTAAAAGCGATTACCTTAATCAGAGCAGTTGTGTAAATGATCATGAACCTCAACAGAAAATGTTCCTTTAAGCCCTAGTCTTTGATATCTTCAACTTCTATATAGACTGAAAAAATCTCACTCAAACCTCAAATACATTATGCAAGTTGAGTTTGACTGGGTTTGGAAGGATGTGAATTCTTTGCTCATTTGGGTGTAGACCCAGGTGCTTTCCTTCCTTGCCTAGGGAGGGAGATATTTTCCTTGACACTTAGCCAATGCAAATCATTTGTTCTCTGGATTGGTAAAGGATCCATTTCTTCAAAAAATTGAAAAAAATAAATATATCCGGAATGGAAATAACTACATTTACCTGACTCTTGTTGATTCTCAGTTTGACAGATTTGTTTAAGTTTGACCAGAGCTGATTTAAGATGCAAGTTCAAGAGCTCATTTGTATATGCTATCTCGTCATTATTAGGAATATGCCATTTTGGGCCTGCTAGAGCCTCTTCAGTATTATATTCCTTCTTGCTTATCCATTCCTCCAGTCCTTTGACGCAAGGATGACTCAAAGTACACCTGATCAAAAAATAATTAAAGACTGGCAAATGGCCAAAATTCTTGCAAGAAAAATCAAGTACAAATATCTATAGCAGACATACTTGTACTGGTCCAGTGGGTAGTAAAGAACCAGACTTCCCAAAAGGGACCTCAAAAGATGGTTTCCAGCTTCATTCACCTAACCAATAGCCAATAAATCTAATATTATATCAACCCTTAACAAAGAGCTTCCCCATACAAGAAAATAGAGGCACAAAGTTTCTGTTAGAATTCTTAAATCTCTTCTAACATTGTATAGTTAAAGCTTGAAATAACCTTCCAAGATGGAGCATCAAACGCTGCTGAAATAGCATCTTTTAATTCTTCTTTGATCTGAAGAAGATGTGGACCCCCAAAGTTGATAGCAACAGAAAGAACGTTCAAACGGTATGCAACTGAGGCTTCCAAACCCGGAGATAACGATACCTACAACACAGGATTTACAAGTAATCTCCACAAAAAACTTATATATAAAAGAGTATGATGATAAAATTCAAGCATTTCTACAGCTAACTTCAACCTTTTCCGCAGATGATGCAGACAAAGTTTGATTGCTACTAATTCCAGTCGATGGAGAATCTTTCAGAGAAGATACAATAGAATGTATCATGGGCTGAATCAAGTGCACTACTGCCTCCGCAGGATTAGGGTACAACGTGGCAGAACAAAGCAGTCCCACCTCTGCAGCTGCTCCAGGCAGAATATGATTATGGACAAATTTGGATATCTTTTTCAGTGCCTGCAAACAGTTACTTGCATGTTATGAACTTCAAAATCGGTAAAATTTAGAAAGACTGCAATTGAAGTGATTTTTCATTAAAAAACCACTCAACTTATATATATAGTTTTATACCTGATTATAAAGAGGCCTTGTCAGTTTACCCAGTAAAACCTCCAGCATACAGAAATAAAAAGATCCATCTTCGACAAGGAAAGTCCCTGAAGCTGGTGCTAAAAATAGCCCTTCATTTCTGTACAATTTGTGTGAAAATCAAACAACGAAGGAAGACAAATTATCTTGCCTAATCATTTGTCAAGTAATACAGAATTGGATGAAAATGTAATGTAGAAACAATCAAGTTATCAACTATGCTCGATCCATCTTTTCTACTTCACAGAGCTGCTCTTCTCTGACTTTGAATATTGCATTAATGATTAAAGTTTAAACCATTGGGTATAAAACATAATCAGATGCAATGACCATCCCAGACAGGAAAACTAACCTTTGCTTCATGATGAAGTATCAGAAGCTTCAACCTAGCTTTAGGATATAAATAAATGGCTGTAAAGTGGCTAAAAGATATATAGGATGTTTTCTGATGCCCAAGGACTAGATTATCTCTAGTTGAAATTCGGTTTTGATTTGTGGATAGGAATTCAATATTTATTGTTTTACCATGTTACCATGTTCTGGGTGAACCCAAGAACAGACCAGGTTCATGCCAAACACAGATCCCGTTCCAGGTGAAGCCTGGGTTCACCCATGGTATTATCAGGGACCTGTGGGTCTGCCCCAGGTACATCTCAGACATACCTGGGGTGGACCCATGGGCCCCAGGCAGTACCATGGGCAAATGTGGGCTGAACCCAAACGAACCCAGCAGAACGGAAAAGAAAAAAACAAAATAAAATCACATTTTTTTTATGAAAAAAGCACAAAGATAAAAAAAAAAGAAACCTACTTTAATCAAACATAAACTGAACCTAATCTTCAACAAGCCTTTGATCAGTAAATGTTCATCCCTAATAACAATACTTCTAGGAAGCTGATAAGAGAGTTGAGGTTACTCTTACTGATCATTCAAACAACATGAATATGATAAGCACCTCTCAGATGCAGGTATCCAACTGCATTAAAAATAATAATACCTCTCAAATGCTACATGCCACTCTGGAAAATGAGACTGCAACAGCCCCTCCACTGGGTTATACAAAATGCTTCAAGAATCATGCAAAATTAGAAAGGCTAGCAGTATTCGGCGCACTGTTGCCTCTCAATGACAGTTCACTCATGTTTTCTGCATCCACCGTGAATTGTGGGTCTCTGAAGGGAACTACCAATAAGCCTGTGTGAATACTTCCAATGATGAAACTGACAAATACAAGAGCATGGAAGCTTGTATATTGTCAATGGATTGAAATAATCTACTTTACTGCACCAACAATGATAATTGCTCACTAGTCCTAAAGCAAAGAAAAGGTGTAGTCGGCCGTAGTCGGCCGTAGTCGGCCATAGTCGGTTGGAGTCGTAGTCAGCCGTAGTCTTATTTGGCCAAGTAAATAATAATGAATTAAATAATATTTGTGCACAGTTAGTTTATTATGAGTGCTATCAGGAATTAACCCCGACAGTTGGGTAGTTGTGTAGTCATTGCCGACGGTTGGTATCTCAACCAACCTTGGCCAGTTATATATCGGTCCAATACTTCGTAGTCAGGACCCAACATTGTGATATTGTGATGTAATGCTGATATATTCAATGAATGGAAACAATGCTTTATTCTATGCAATTCTGGTATGAATCTTATGGTTTATATTATGCTTTATAGTTATTGCTGTATATTTCCGTTTACTCCATGTTTGTCTGAGAAACCACTTAGTGAGTAAACAGAAGGTAGCAATTCTGGGTGTTTGTATGGTAAAACAGTTTGCACTATGGATATTTGTGGTGAAAATAAAGCTATCCTCGAGCAGAAATGCTAAATTATATCATTATATTTCTTTATGCTCAAGCCAATTTATTGAAATAGGATTGTCAGCACACATCCTGCCCACAAGGAGATTTACATGTTCTTAATTTTATGTATCAGTATTCTGTAAGCTTAGGTAGACGAGGAAGATGTATAATACTCTCTATACTGCACTCCATTCCAGTTACATAGAATTGTGATAGAACTGGATTCTGTATTTAATTTTGTGCAATTATGATTATTTTTTATACTTTAATGTATATATATATATAAACCAAACCCAACTGAACGAACCAAAAAAAAAAAAATCAGAAAAACACAGAATCTGAACTGGCAACTCCAGTTTTATCTATGGTATATGCTGCACATTTCATATGCTGGATTAGTAATTCAAGGCAGCTACATTCTCAATACAGCAGCCTGTGAAATGAGTGTTCTGTAAAATCCCCTACCAAATGCAATCTTTGAGATGAATAATGTATCAATCATGCTTGATATGTAATAATTTATCAAGATAAATCAAATTTCAGAAAACTATTGCATCTGCTGGGTATGTTTATAGGATTCATAAGAGCATTTGAAGCTTTCCTTCTCATCATCATATAATTTGAAACTTGATCAAGATTTGGCAAATCCTAGATAAAATAACTGTGAGTTGATCCAAGCATTAATTCTTTGTGTGCAGGGCATTATCTCATTCAATTCAAAACAGAGAATGGGAAAGTTTGAGGCCTAATACAGGACCCAAGAATTGCAATCATGTCTTAGTCGGATTAATTTATTACCAATTTTCTCCAAATCTCATTTCAAAGACAAGTTAAATATTGCTGGAACTGCGAAGTATAAGGCCGAATAGCATATTGATAAGTTCAGGGAAGCATAACAGACAACCGAGAATACTAGAAGATGGCTCTTCAGCGCTCAAGAAAGGAAATTCAAGAGTAAGTCTAGAAGCCGGAATATAGAAATACTTCTCTAAATCAAGGGATGGTAAAGACAAGTCTAAATATCATAATTTGACATGCTGCAGAAAAATACCTCCTACTTATCAAAGACAAGTCTTTCAACGACATGTATTATTATTTCAAAGAATATGTTGAGGAGAATCCCAAAGGTTCGCCATAAATAAATGAGAGTAGAATGGGCAGACCAAATTAAATCATCCTACCTACATAGGGCAGCTGGGAAGTTCAATGTGTTCCCTTCTAGTGATATTCTTGGTGCTATTTTCACAACAAGCTCAATTGACAATAACGACTTCAGAATGCTTCAGAAAAGCTGATTATTACAATCTCAGGGACTCCATTTCATCAAATGGTTAGGTTGCCAAACCTGATGTTCCAATATGATAGCACTTTGACACAACAATTGTGTTGCACCCCTACAAAACTTTCAGTAATAGACCCTTTTTTGTATGCTTCATCGCGTTCATCTGTCAAGTTGTAATATGTACATTAATTTAACATCATGATTTCAGCTGTGAGTTGTCCATTTTCTCACTGATGTATTGACCATTTGTAAGCCAATGCAAAGGATTGTAGGAGATAGAAAGGTGCTGATGTCAGTGATCAAATGGGGCCTAGCTGCTTTTATAGGGGCAAAACAAAGGGGGTGACCTGCTTTTCCTAAAACAAGAAAACACTTAAAAATTAAGTATTAAAATGGAGGAGCATGAAGATTTCTGAATAAAACTAAACCATATTGAACTCACAGGTAACACCAAATATAGAAATAATATTAATGCTCATCGGGATTTCAATAGACTCAATTGGATATAACATTGCATTACAATGTGGCTTTATAAAGCCTTTATTTTTCTTGTAAAAATCAACTAACTAAACTAACCTACGGGAATGTATCTTCCCAAAACTAACATTCTACGTTAATTATTTATAAACTAACATTTATTTGATATTTTCTTATCTATGATGTAATACTAATTCCAACATTTCCCCCTTATTACATCAATCCGAACAAAGGATGGAACACTGCATGGACTTAACACAGAAGCCCATCTAGAAACTTGACGAAGCATCTCCACCAAATCTCCTCGCTTGCCTAAGACACACCAAACTGAACCCATCAACAAATGTCTTGACTGTCAAACCTATAAATCCTCAGAACACCTATAAATTGAGACATACTCAATTATTCACAAGTACATCATCTCTCTTGTGAATCGAGACACACTCAATTATCCACAAGAAAACACCAACCAACTGTGAATCGAGACATACTCAACTATCCACAGTAACACTCCTCCCTTTATGGATTGAGACAAACTCAATATCCACAAATACAAACCTGCAAATCTATGGATCGAGACATACTCAATTATCCATAGGTACCATTCACCAAGTCGATGGATCAAGACATACTCAACTATCCACAAACCCAAAAAACTATCATTCCCCCCGTTGCTCCATGAAGGGACTCAAAATGAAACCGGTGCTTCGCATGCAAATTATCATCTATGAGCGAGAAGCTAGCTCAAGATGATAATGTACCTCCATCCTCCAGTGCCTCCAACCTCCAATATGTTATCTTTACACTTTAATTGTTAAATGTAGCTTGAGTGTATTTGAAAGCTTTGTCAGGTGTAACATGGATGGCCCCAAGAGTGCAAACACTATGTGTATCCATGTTCAAATGTTTAAAAATAACGGGTGTCGATTTTGACTAATAATGCACCCATTACATTAAACACCTTATACCTCCCAATTATAGTAGTTTCAAAACTCATATCCAAACTAAAACACATGCATCTTCTCTTACATACCACTGACCCCTTACAACAAATAATTCCAATTACAAAATATGTCAATTACCTCCAACATTGCTAGCAAATAAAAAATGAAGAGAACTTGAATGAACACTCTTTTACATTACACTCTTCACCAATTCAACTATGTAAAACATACAAGCCCACAATGATAGTCAAAATACTCATTCTAAGATTTGAACCTTTAACTAATAACCTTTCACTTCAAATACTGACCAATTATCCTAAACACACCACACAGTAATAAACTTTCCTTTAAAGCTTATCACTTGTCTTTTCTTTGTGGTACTAGAGTATTTTGTTATATGGTACCAGATAAAACTTCAACACAAACTATTTATTTTCCACACCTATTGGAAAAGTTGTTGTAATGGAGAGATGTTTAAAACTTCTGCAAGAAAATCTCAAATCACGCCCCAATTCGAAGATCTCATGCCAACAATTCTCTTTTGGACTTCTGATCACAGATGATACCATATGTAGATTTTCACATATTTTTACTCTTCACATGCCTGGACATTTATTACACTCTCAACAATGTTAAATATGAGCCCGAATGAAAATTTAAACAGCCAGAAATGATTTCCACGCCCACAGCCAGGAAAAGAAATCAACGCCCAGCAATGTTTCAACTCCCACGGCCAGGAAAAACACTCAATAACACAATGTCACAAACAGATCAAGTGCCAAGTGCAGAAATTCATCCTCAGTGGTGCATTGCAGTCTCCAGCTCGTGGACAGAGGTGCAGCAACTTTTCATTTAGAGATCTCAACGCTTGGATGAGTTGAAGACATGGTGGTTGCATCAGAGGAATCTAGCACCAGCAGGAGGTCTCACACTACTTCTGCCTCTGCGCTTTCCTTCCCTGGAATCACACCTCACAATCTTCCATACAACCAACTTAACAGGGTAAAATTATGGCGCTCTAGTACCATATTAAAATGGAGGAGCATGAAGATTTCTGAATAAACTAAACCATATTGAACTCACAAATAACACCAAATATATAAATAATACTAATACTCATTGAGATTTCAATACACTCAATTGGATATAACATTGCATTACAATGTGGTTCTATAAAGCCTTTATTTTTCCCGTAAAAATCAACTGACTAAACTAACCTACAGGAATGTAACTTCCCAAAACTAACATTCTAACTTAATTATTTATAAACTAACATTTATTTATTATTTTTCTTAATCTATGATGTAATACTAATTCGAACATAAAGCGCCATCCCTATATATGCATGATCAAACTCACCATTATTTCACATCCATTCAGCATTCAAAAGCAGACTTAGCAGTGCCGTGCAGGTCCTTCAAATGGCATGAAACATCAATTAGGCGCCTAAACATGTTATTTCAGACTTTTAAGTGACAGTCGAGGCAGAATAGGCATTTGAGATGTGAAGTCAGGTGTACAAGTGATATAAGCAGCAGATTGGCACATCTAGGAGCATAAATGTGTTCTTTAAGTGACAAAGGCAGTGTAAAAAGGTGCCTGGAACAGTGACAAGGCAGTATTTCAGTCCATATGATGGCAGTTTTTCAATTATTCATGGTGGCAGTTTACATACCCCTGATTTCAAGCATTTATCACTAGCTGGAACAGTCCGATTAGCAAAGAACGAAGGGTGGTTTCAGTACAAACCTCGTGATTTTTTGCAAAGTACTCTCAGCTAGGGCTTGGCTGATGTAAAGAGTTGTCTTATGAAATTGATGCAGTCATCCAGAGTTTTGTATTTGATGTAGATCTGTGGTAAAGTCCTAGGGTTTCAGCGGCAGTTCATGAGTATTTTCATATTTGGTAGGGTTTGTTTTAAGTGTATGGTAAGTGTTCAGCCATGAGGGGGCAGCAATGACAGCTGTCATCGATGTCAAAGAACGGTTCAGAAAACTAAAAATCTTATCATTGCATTCCAGTCTATTCTCTTCAAAGGATGATTTGTCTCGTGAAGGCTCTAATCATTGATAAAGGACCTTGGGTTTGGAACACTCTAAATATTCCTTGGTTTCACAAAAGGTCATCAGATTCAAGTCACCGAGTTTATTTGATGAAGTCTCATGGCGATTAAGGTTTCAGTATTCTTCAGAGAACATAACAAGTATATGTATATAAAGGACATTCTCCATTCACCTTTGGAAGTCTGCAGGTGCAATGCTTAGACCAAATGGCATTACATTCCATTCATAAGAACCTTGGGGTACTCAGAATGCAGTTTTATACTCGTATGATTCTTTTATCTTAATTTGCGAGAAACCTGATTTGCAATCAACCTTGGAAATATATCTGACAATTTGCAGCTCTCCTCATTAAGTGAGAACTGAACAGGATAGGATAATTAGAAGGAAAAATAATGTCGTTCAAAAGTTTAAAAGTTATGCAAAAATGTTTTTTACCTCTGGCTTGTTCGGCTGTTTTATTTACCAGAAAAGCTAGGCATGAAAATGGGCTTTTGCTCGACCAAATGAACTCTTCTTCTAATAACTCCTTTGAGTGCTCATCCATTTCTATTACTTCACTTGGACTTAGAAGATATGGTGGTTCATGCGGATCTTGGTGGAATCTTGATCTTTTGTCCAGGATTTAAGTGGATTCATACTGCAACATTCTCTAGTAAATCTCTCCTTTATCTAAGCAAATCTATCATCTTCAATCAGTTTGCCTGTTTTCTCCTAAAACTGTAACTGCCTCTAATCTTTTTCTTGCTTAAGGATTTGATGATGCTCTCTCACTTCTTCTGTCCATTCTTTCTGTTCCAATTCGTGTTGTGCAAACTTCAAAACTGGAGTCTTCACCTGATTTCCATTGTTTCTTCAAGACATTTGAGTCTTTCTTAACACAAAGCATTCATACTTGGTTAGGAAAATGTGTCCTAACAAGATATCACTATCCATACTACTAGCACTTGCACCCATAGGAGGTTCAAGGAATACACCGATAGGAACAACTGGAGAGTTTAGAAAAACATCTGGCGTGAATTTTTTAACGGCGTGAGACAATTTCGAGCACTATAATGCTCACATATAAAAGCCTATCGGCTAATTAAATTTAAGGAAATCAGTAATGAATAATTGTCTTTCTATAAAAAAATGAACATCTTGGGCAATTCGACCAAACTTCAGAGGTTCTTCTGTGATTGAATGTCCTTTGGCAATTTCTGTACTATCTTTCTAGTATTTTGCAGGTATTGGATTTGTCTTGGAAAAAGATCTTGCTGAACCACAATCCACAAATGCATCTAGACTAATATGCTTATAGTCAGGAAAATCTAATCCTATTCTAATATACACAGTTATTTACAAAATATGTGTCTGATGCAGATTCAGATTTTTCTTTATACTCAAGGTTTTCATCTGCTTCTTTTGATCTAAAGCTAGTCTTCTGATTGCTTCTATTTCATCTCTTATTCCATCTAGCTTTTTCAACAAAATATTCATATCAGTATATGCGAGATTAGAATCCTTTTTTTAATGTTTCTTTTTGCTACAAGTTCTGTAGCTTTATTCTTCATCACTGGATTCTTCTTCAATTGTTATTGCTCTTGCTTTGTTCTTTTTCTAGGTTGGTTCTTCGTAACCATGGTTTATCCTTGGGTGTTGTCTTAATTCTTTCTCTAATTGATCTCTTTGTTCTTTTAATTCTGCAATTGTCTTCATTTGTCATTTTCCAGCCTTTCTTATGTCTTCCCTTGTTAAATGCATCCTCGTAGACATCTTTATTTTCTGCAGAGATCATGTTTTGTTCTATGGCTTTTAATTTTTCTTTTATCAGTCATTCTATTACATCTTCTTTATCTTCATCTATTGAAGATTCTTTCTGTTGAATCTTCTGCTCTTTGCTTCAGCATTCTTTCTCTGGCTAATCTATCTCTGATCATGGCATATTTTTTTGTCACTTCCACTAACTCATAGTACTGGTCTTCTGGATTTAGAAGGGCTTGATCTCCTGTAATAACATCCCACCACACTTGCACGTCTAGGGATTGGAAAAATGCCTTAGCTAGGATTTTTTTATTTTTTCCGGACAGTTTGTGGCATAGTGAGAGTCTTTACAAATGTAGCATTAGACATGTGAGGGGACATGTCTTGGTGTTACTATTTTTCTGAGAACATGAACAGGGGGTTTATAACCAGATTTCTTGAAATGACGCTTTTGGATAGGGGCTGCTTTGTATTTGCGCCTATGAAAAGGTTTATGGCCTTTCTAGACGACATTCTGGACATGGCTAGAATAATAGCTAGATTTGGTTCTTGGAATTGATTTAGCTTGATGTCTATGGCTTTCTATTTTACAAGAACATCCAAGCTTAGTTTACAAGAACATCCAAGCTTAGAGCATCCCCAATTTCCAGAAACTAGAGTAGTCTTAATAAATCCCTTTAGGTTGCATGAAGCATTATACTCATTTATGTTGCTATTCAATAATGTCTCCAAGCATTGTTTTTTGAGCTTTTGTTGGATTATTCCTTGGAGTTCTGCTAATGTGCAATTTTCAACTTCTTGTCCTGCCTGTTCTAAGTAATCTTCTACCCATTCTCCTAATCTACATGGCAAAGTAGTCAAGAAATTATTTTTGACTACTGGATTATTCTATTCTCCTGCCTGATAAGCATATTTCTCTTATACCAAGCAATATTCATAAATCTAGCCAAATTACATAGTTTTAAGGTATACAAAATTCCTCTAGCCTCTTTGACCTTGTTTTCTTTTTCCATTAAAAATTGTCCTAGGATTTAAAGCTTGAGTTGGTTGGGGCTTAGATCAGCTATGTTTTCTCTTCCTAACTTATCATCTTCAATTTCTCCTTTTTCATTTACTGGACCACTTTTTACTAATCCATCCCACCAATCTCTAAGCTTACCTGAAAACAATCTTACAACATAATGTACTTTTGGGCCATTTGTCCAACCGGACCTTGTATCAAAAAAAATCTTTAAACAATCAAACCATGCACAGATTATATCATTAGGGTCTAAGATTTTATCAATGTTTAAGATAAACCCATTTATTGTTGCTGACCTAAATTGACCTGGTCCTAGGACTTCATCTACAGCATCCTCCATGTTCACATCCATGCTTTCTCCTCTCTACTTTGGCTGGCCGGTTCCCATGTTTCAGGTTCAATGTCAGAATTTTCTATTTCGAAGGTTTCATGCTCAGATTCTTATATATCTACACTAAGTTACCAATTCAAGTTTAAGTATGCCGGTATGGCAAAAAACGAATTGGGGTTGGGTCATTTTGGGTACATCCATACAAAAAACATATAAAAATTACAAATATATACATATTCGCAACCTAAAAACAAGAATTAAGTTCAAAATACCACATAGAATGTGTTAGTGTTTTGTAGCTGCGGGAGCTAATTTTTATATAAGATATTCTTCTCTAAGACCTGGTCGGCCTAGCAGAGATTTGCCCAATCTGCTATATATAGGAGATAGTCTCCACACTTCAACACAATTCAATTCCAATGCAATTAATTCAGAGCAAAAGCAGGTTCGCCCTTTTTCTGGAGCAGCAGATCTAAAGGAGAAGCATCATTATTATTGTAATCAAGGAAATTGCACTATCTACAAGTGCAGAATTATTGTAAGAGATTCTGCCCTTCTAGGGCCTGATTGTGAGTGCCATTTCTGCACTTATATTTCTGATATATAAGAGAATATCTTGCTGAGTTTTTCTCCCTCGAGTAGGAGGGTTTTCCCAGGGTAAAATACTGTGTTCATTGTTCTATGTGTTGTATTTTCTGCTTATTTCATTTCTGATCCTAAAACTAACATGGTATCAGAGCGGGTCTAAGAAAAGATCTGATCAGATTTGTTTAAGCAGTCAAGTCAACTTTTCATCTAGGGCAGATCTTGAAGGCAAAGTATTGCAGATCTAAGGTTGCAAATTATTTCAGACCTAAGGGCAGATCTTTGAAGGAGAATTTGTGCAGAAAAAGAAGATGGTGAACGGTGTCAAGGTAGAAGATAGGCTTGATGGAGCCTCAAACTTCAACTCTTGGAAACCCAGGGTACTCATTGCATTAGAGGAGAATGATCTTCTTGATTTCGTGGAAAGTAATATGCCCGAGCCTTCCGATGATACTGAGAAAATCCAGTGGAAGAAAAGGGCACGAAGGCTAGAAAGATCATGATAGACTCTGTGATAAATCACCTAGTACCGATCATCTCCAAGTTGAAGTCAGCTAAAGAAATGTTTGATACTCTAAAAGGATTGTATGAGATCAACAATACCAGCAGAGCCCTTGCTTTGAGACAACAGCTTCACCATGTAAAAATGGATAAAGAAGATTCAGTTATCTCATTCTTTATGAAGATCGCTGATTTAAGAGATCAGTTGAGCACTATTGGGGACATAATTGCAGACAGAGATCTTGTTATGTTGGCACTAAATGGTCTTCCCCAATCTTGGGAGCCCTTTATCCAAAGCATCAGTGGGAGATCTAAGTTGCCCAAGTTTGATCGTCTTCGAGCTGATTGTATTCAAAAAGAGTCCAGGTTGGCAGCAAGAGGAATTGAGTGAAACTATCATGATGTAGAAAATCAAGTTCTTGCTACACATACTTCTAGAGAAAGAGGAAAAGGAAGAAAGAGGAATAGAGACAAGGAATCAGATTCTGCCCCAGAACCGAAGAAGAAGGATCTCTCTCACATTCAGTGTTTCAGGTGTGACAAGTATGGTCACTTTGCTCAAGATTGCAAATTAAGGTCTACTCAACTTGTTTCTATTGCGGAAATTGCCATGGGGACATCTCAAAAGGAGCCAAGCTCTAAAGTCGATTCAGAAGGTTTCTTTTTCTAAAGTCGATCAGTTTCTTTGAAGAGGAGGAATTAAATTCAAAGGGAGTCTAACAAACCAACAGAGGCAACCTTGGAGAGGAAGTCAAGAGGTTGATGTTAGTACTTGGAGCTTCAGAGGGACTCACATCATCATGAAGGTTCCTTGTAGTGTATATTTCTCCGAGACGGAGAAATATGAGGTGAAAGCCCTTGTAGTGTATATTTCTCTGAGACGGAGAAATATGAGGTGAAAGCCCTTGTAGTGTATGTTTCTCTGAGATGGAGAAATATGAGGTGAAAGCCCTTGTAGCGTATGTTTCTCTGAGACAGAGAAATATGAGGTGAAAGCCCTTGTAGCGTATGTTTCTCTGAGACGGAGAAACATGAGGTGTAAGCCCTTGTCCATCTCTGAGACAGAGATGTGGTTCTTTCCACCCTCTGGGAGTAGCCATGGTGGATGTCATGTTGAGAGACTCCATGACAAAATCACGTTGAGAGACTCCGTGATGAATCCTTTGTACTTGTGTTTATCCACACATGGGAGTAGCCATGGTAGACGTCATGTTGAGAGACTCCATGACGACATCACGTTGAGTGACTCCGTGATGGGCACTTGTACACATGTTTCTTTCCACCCTCTGGGAGTAGCCATGGTGGACGTCATGTTGAGAGACTCCATGACAACATCACATTGAGTGACTCCATGATGGGCACTTGTGCACATGTTCCTTTCCACACATGGGAGTAGCCATGGTGGACGTCATGTTGAGTGACTCCATGACGATATCACGTTGAATGATTTCGTGATGAACACTTTTCCTCAAATGGGTGTAGTCATTGAGGGTGTCATGTTGAGTGACTCCATGACATGGATATCTGGAAAAATGCCTCCCTAGCTAAGAGGGAGTGTTAGTGTTTTGTAGCTGTGGGAGCTAATTTTATATAAGATATTCTTCTCTAAGACCTAGTCGACCTAGCAGAGATTTGCCCAGTCTGCTATATATAGGAGATAGTCTCCACACTTCAACACAATTCAATTCCAATGCAATTAATTCAAAGCAGAAGCAGGTTCGCCCTTTTTCTGGAGCAGCAAATCTAAAGGAGAAGCATCATTATTATTGTAATCAAGGAAATTGCACTATCTACAAGTGCAGAATTATTGTAAGAGATTCTACCCTTCTAGGGCCTAATTGTGAGTGCCATTTCTGCACTTATATTTCTGATATATAAGAGAATATCTTGCTGGGTTTTTCTCCCTCGAGTAGGAGGGTTTTCCCAGGGTAAAATACTGTGTTCATTGTTCTATGTGTTGTATTTTTTGCTTATTTCATTTCTGATCCTAAAACTAACAGAATGCATATAATAAACAAAACCACCATAAAACTTAAAATACTACTTCGATGTTAATTTGTCAAACTCGGATATCATGATAGAAATTCATTGTTCAATATTAAACCCTATAATTTATTTTAGTTCCTACCAAGGCTCATTATCTTGGGTATTAAAGCAATTAGGGTCACGGATTGTATTAAATAAATAATCCCATTTCGGATTATGTTAAAATGTAAATAATTATAAGTGTTTAACTATATTAACCTTAAAGTATTATGTAAGACACCAATATAAAAAGTGATTAAAAAGAAGTTCGAAGAGAAAAATAACATAAAGCAAAGTCGAATTATACTATTAACAAGATGTTGTTGAAACTTGGAAGTCTGATTACAAATACAAAAATTAGAGTGCAAAGAAAAAGCAAATATTAATCCATGCATGAACACTCCACTTTGTCATATGCTTGGATCCAAAGTATTGACGGGCAGCATTGTTGTTGTCACTTGATGCCTTGCCTGACGAACTTTTGTTGAGCCTCTTGCACTACATAAGAATGGCATCAATGTATTCTTTCGCATTTGATGTCCTTAACAGCACATCTGAGGGCTAAGATGTTTCTTCTTTCTTGAATGAGCCTGTATTTTTCAAGTTGTCTGAACACTCGAGTGTCTTCTTAATTCCACCATCTTTTGATGGATCTACTATCGACATCTTCTAGGCTATTTCAACATCACCAATGGTAGGTGTTAGTGCCCATATTTTCTGGCCCTAAATTTGCAAAAAATTCTAAGGTTGGATCCCCCTTGTGCTCAAAATGTACCCCTGGTGTCTGCTTGTTTCCCCCTTTTCATTCTGGTGTCTTTCCCAAGTTGATGAAATGTCAAAGTTTGTCTAAATGTTGAACCTTTCAGGAGGTTCGCAAACCGGCAAACCTACCGAAAGGTTCGCAAGTTTTTAGTTCATCCAAAGTCCCAAAGGAAAAGGAGGAAAAGTTGGAAGCTTTAATTTTTTTACTTTTCGGGTGGTTCACAAACTTGTGAACTACCTGAAAAGGTTCATTGGGTCGTGGCTTCCCCAAAATGTCGAAAGAGAACAAGGCAAAGAAGAGAATGAGAAAGAAAGTGGCTTTCGGCAAGTTCATTGGTTCGCGAACTCACCGAAAAGCTAAAGAAGGTTCGTCAATTTCCAAAATGCCCGAAAAGCCAAAGTGGGAATGAAGAGACAAATGTTTCGGCAAGTTCATGAGTTCGCGAACTTGTCGAATCACCGAAAAAGAAGAAAGAAAAGACAAATGTTTTAGCAAGTTCTTGAGTTCGCGAACTTGTCGAAACGCCAACAGAAAACAAAGAAAGGGAGAGAAAAGATGAAGTTCTTTCAGCAAGTTCGTAGGTTCGCGGACTTGATGAAAAGGTGAAAGAGTTTGTGAGTTCATGAAAGGCCCAAATGCCTGAAAGGAGGAAATGTTTCGGCAAGTTCTTTGATTTGCAAACTTGTTGAATCGCCGAGAATGAAAGAGAAAGGGCAAAGAAAGATAAGACATTTCGGCAAGTTCGTGAGTTCGCAAACTCGTTGAAATGCCAAAAAATCTTTAAAAATAAGTTTAAAAAAGGTTGGCATGGTAAAGAAAAAGATTTTAAAATTAAAAAAGGCCTCCAAAGTAAAAGTAGCCCATCACAATGCAGTACAGGCATTCATTCAAATGCCCCAACCACCTCAACAACTTTCAAGAACACCATGAATGTGGCAGGTGATTCTCAACTACTTGTTGTACCTGTGCACGATCCAGGCCATTCATTCTGAATGGGGAACGCCTCAAACGCAAATCTCATTCAATGCAAATTAGAGCAGAATCAAATGCTATAAGTATTGGCTTGTTATTTATTTCAAGGGGTTGGTCGTTTAGCCAATTTTCTGGTCTACAAGTGCTTCGTGGTGATTCAAGGCATCAAATAAAGCTTGTCTACTTTGTAAGGGGATGGAATCCATCTTGTAACTTGTAGGGAGGATTTTCAATGCACATCTTTATGTAATGGTATGTCTCCATGGCCATTTGTGATGATTCAGGGGAATGTATAGTCGCAGTTATATATTTTCTTTCGCCACATTTAGTGGTGTGATTGTAACCAAAGTTTGATGTATGTGTGACACCATCTAATGCAATACAAAACCTTTGTATTGGTCTTTCTTTGCTTGCATATGGGTTATTGCATTTTTGCTCGGGATATTAAGTATGACCATTGTATGAGATGTAATATTTGATTTGTATGTAAATGCATATCTAGTTCTATGGATATTTTACTAGACGTGTTTCCTTCCTCCCTACATTCTATGACTATTGCCCAATGGAGTAGGCACCGGTCTAATTGGTGAAGGGCCATCACTTTTTAAATCATAGATCTCTCTTTGTTAGCAGTAGGAGTAGATTGGGTTCCACCATGCATATATGATTCAATGTTATAAACTATATCATATCTTGTGCAAACTCAAAAACTAAATACTGTTAGAGAATCATGTATGTATACTCTTCCCTCTTGTCCCTATGTATGCAATGTTAAATGGGATCATCTACTAGGGAAAATACAGTGAAGCTGCCATCTTTGGGTGCAAGATAAGAATGGATTTTCATCTATTTATTAGAGGTTTTTTAGGTTTGTATGTAGCTAGTGCTAACATGAACTTAATGACAATTATAGGGGTTCATAGCACATTGGGTATAGTTGCTCAAGGACCTAGTGTTTAAGCCATTACTTTTGTTGTTGAGACCTTAGGGAATACCCCCCTTGGCCTTGCAGAGCCTAAAGTTGAAGGTGACTTTACCCACTCACAACAATTGGTCCATTCAAGCCACTATCTAATCATAAGTGTTGCCCATTACCTTTGACGACATATCCCTGGCCTTAGGTTTTGGTACAAGTCTTTAGGATTTGTGGAGCCGCATGTTTGAGCACCAACAATAGGCTTGTTGATGGTCAATGTGTCTATGAGAATCTCCTTGACAACTTCCATGTCGTCTACTACAAGCTTTTCTTCCAACACAAAGCCTCTGCAGGATGAAAAATGGATGTGAGTGTTGACAAGGCCTTGAAATCTTTAGTGGGCTCAGTTAAATAATGCTCTCGTTGTTGTTTTCATGCTTGGGCTTCTAGGTTCACCCTAGGCATGGCCACTGGGGCCCCAGGTTCAGCCGGGTACGCCAACACAGGGCCCATGGGCATACCCAACCGAACCTTAGGCCCAACAGCGCTATTCCCAAAGTGGATCGGACGACAGACCTAGACAGGGAACAAACTGGACCCAAATCTGGAAGATTTTCTAGACGAACTAGTAACAATGTATATGTATATATAAATATATACACATAAATTATATATATGTATGAAATATATATAATTATTATATTTCCATCCCCAAAAAATGTCCTCTTAGACAGCCATCACCAAAAATGCATCCCCTCCTGTCCCTATCCCCAAGATGCTGTCAAACATAGGTTTCTTGTTTTCCCTTGCTGTTTTTATATCTTTTTACTTCCTTGTTTGTTATCTGCCACAAAAGTAAAGAGGGCTATCTCTTTTTCTTATTTATGGGTGCACTCCTATTTTACATTCAAACTGCTCCAGCTGCACATGGTTTTGAGTGAGCTGATTTGTTTTTATTTGTTGCATACTATAAATATTATCTATTTCTGTAGATTTCTGTAGGTTGAGAGACTCAAAAGGGTTGGAGAGGCTGATCTGTAAAGCCTGATGATATATTACATTTCCTTTCCATGCATATGCTCCTTAAAATTTGTCTCTCAGTGACCTGTATTATTGTATAAAGAGATTCTATTTTAGGTACTTCTGGATTGATTCTATGTTTCTGGCCTCTTTCATTGTTTTCTTACAGGTTTTTTTCTTCATCCTATCTTCAGATATTTACTACTCTAGCAGTGTAAAATAGACACGAGCCAGATGGCCATGCTCGTAGTAGATCCATCATCAGAATAGGATTTTCTCATAGTCATTGTCTTGTTCCCATTCTATTCCTCCCATTTGTAGGAGGATTCTATAGGGCCACAGCTTTTCTGGATCTTATTCACACAAATCCTTGCATAGCTAAGAACTCCAGTTTGCCGAATGAACTCAAAAGCGGTATTTTCTCCTATTACATTTCCAATCTTCTGCAAAGCAAATTATTGTCAATATTTGCTAGGGAATTAAGGGAGCATTACCCATATTGGCACAGTGTTCAGAAGGTCTTATATTGGACTGAAAGCTAGTGACCAACATTTATCAAAAAGTTATGGCTGCTTCATTAACGAAAGGTCCTCCCTGAAAGACTTGGTTCTTTTCTTGTATGGAAGTGAAAAGTTGAAAACTGACATGAAACAGTTTTTTAGCATCACCATGAGATCCACTGATCCAACTGGTTTCCATTTTTCTTGGACCTAGGCTCTCAAGCTTCTGGGACCTGGATAGATCCCATCAACTGACAGATGAGGTCCTTTTCCTTTGAAAGCGAAAACCCTTGTCCCATTTCAAGTATTGAGAGCTGTAGCAACCCATCAATTGTAGCTTTGGTGGTGCCTGCATCCACAGGTAGCAGCCAATTCTCCTTTTTGATGTGAAAGATGGCCTAATAATTGTATTCTGAGCATGCTAATGCACAAATTTGTGTAGCTCATCCCTCCAAATTTGTGTATTTTTTTTGTAGATAGTGAATTTGAAAGTGGAAAGATTCTGATGATGGGTGGAGACCATGGCATTCTCTGGAGGTAAGTAATCCACAAAGAGCAAATCTGATTTTTGGCTAATCTATCTTTTAATGAAGGGGGGTGAGATCCAAAGGTTTTGAGTGGGTGAACCGGTTCAATCATGGGCTCAAGGAAGGTCTGAAGAAGTTTTATAAAAACCAATACTAATATGCTGCTCTTTTTATAACATGACCTCTTGAGTAAACGTGCTTTGGGGGATTAAAAGACAGTAAGTATCTATAGTATATACTAAATAGCAGTCCAGAATCCATATGGATACCACATCTTTCCCCCGGTGTGAAGATCAGTCTCATAATGCATACATGAACCTCCAACTTAATCCGACCCTACTAGCAAAAAGAATTATAGTTGAAATTTGTAAAGTTATCAACTCTATTATAAACTGTCTTGTGACTAGTAGGTCCCACACAGCACCCTTAGTAGACTATTATTATCTATGATGGTGTTGAAGCCAAACCTTCTAGCCACAAATATTTGTTTTATGGCTGCGAGTTCCACATCGAGAGGACTTTCACAGCATATATTTTCTAATATATGGTATTTGAATCCATCCTAAGTTGCATGAGCTAAGGATGATAAGAAGGGATGTATCCACTTTTTCTCTTGTAATAAAGCAAGTCATTCTTCCCGTATGACACAATATACTCTTCAATGCCCAAAATTTGCATATTCGGCTAATTGGCCTATTTGTCACAAATCAAAATTGAATTTGAAAAATATACAAAGCATGACAATTATAATAAAAACATGTCCTTTGGGTAGACAGTTACTTACGATTGACTGTTTGGTTCCAAATGTAAAACAAGTGAAAAAAGACGACCGAGGAATTCATCCAGCCATTCAGAAAAATTGATATCAAGCATCATCATCATGCTGCCATCTTTATCATCAATCTTGGCTATCTGCCATAAGAATCATAAGAAAGATGAAAATTCAAACACATGATTCAGAACCACATACATAGTGTTTATGGCTCGACCACAAAACAGATACTTACACTAGAGAATATGGATCCATATAGTTGCATAGTTGCCAGGGTTTTGGGAGGATCATTCACATCCATACCAAGCAAAGTATTGCATAAGGAAGCCATTAAAGCATGTTTGTAATCAGTGGACAAAGAAACACTCTCAGAAGCTTCTGATAAAGATAGAAGTAAAGCACGGCCAGTGAGTGCCACTGCAGCAATTGCAGATGTAAATTGATGTGGAGCTGTCATCTGCAAGAATGAGGAAAGTATGCAAACTCTCTTTAGGTGCAAACTAATAGGAAAAACACGCTAACTTGTCAGCTCATCTTTAACATCAACACAATTTTCCCAGCTTACTAACAGACTGTCACCCCATTCAGCTAGAAGTACAAAAATGAGACAAAAAGAATGAGTATGGAATAATAGAAGTTCAAAAAGGCAAATTTTTCAACTAGAGTGAACAGAGGAAATACTTACAGTATCAAGTGCAATATGGAAACGTGACACAACAAAAGGCAGCACAAGAGAAGGCTCCACATAAGATAATACTGAAGCTGCAGAGACAGCTGTTTCTGCAAGCGTATCATTCTTGCTATATTGTCCACGCTCAATCAACTTCAACACAACTCTCACAAATGCTGCCCTTTCTAGTTTTCCAAGGATGTTGTGATCCACACTTGATCCAACCTCTGCATTTCTGCAAAGAATATAGATAACAGGATCAAATTATATGTTTTTGGAAAGCAAATATTCTATGATGTTGAACGTAAAATTTAAGTGGCGGTCATCTAAATTTACATTGATATGCACATTTCTGTTTAAATTCTACTACAATCAATCTTGATAAAGATGTTGCCATTTTCAACATAAAATAGCAAGATTGGTAAGAAGTTAAGGCAAAAACATATAATTTACAACATTCAGATCCACAGCCACCTGGGTGTCATAATGATTTTACCGTTGCTCCTGTGAGAGGCGTTTTTGGAAATAGTACACTAGATAACGCAAAAAGCGCTCTAAAGAGTAAGTCCACCAACCCCCATTGGATGGATGATAATATCTGACAATGAGAAGAAAAGTTACAAGTTGAGCCTTGACTAAATTTTCTCAGCTCAAATGTTTACCAAAACCATGCAAAACTATCTTCAATCAGACCTAGAGAATCCAGTGAGTTTTCAAGAGGCTTAACTGTTCTAAAAGGTTAACCATATTTTCGAAGTAAACTTGAGCTGAACCACCAGGTTTCAGCAGAAACACCTGCAAAAGTAGAATATATGGCTAACAAACACATCAAGTATAAAATGTTCCAGGGGAAATTCAAACAAGCGAAATGAGCAAAAGCAAATTCCACTTACAAGGAAGATATTTACTTAACCTCATATAAACCAGAAAATAAAATATGTACAATAATTGAGCATATAATTCGATCAAGCATTGGTACAAAAGGAAATAAGAGTTGTTACAATTGATTTTGCAATTTCTCTCGTGATTGTGCCTAGCTTCCTCGAACAAAACACAGATATGGTGCTTCCTGGAACATCAGCTCTTGCAAAAGGATATGATGAACTGTTATTTGCCACTGGTACCTGTTTTATAGATAGGATGTCGCCATTTACCACAAAGTATTGAATATATTTTATATAAACATGATTTTACAATAACAATAATGCCTATCAAAAATAAAATAGCAAAATAGAACCACAAAAGAGTTTTGTGGCAATTAATCATTTCCTTCTCAATAGCAGTTAACAGTGTTGTGATTGTTTTATAAAACTTTTCTAACTCTTCTATGGTTATATGAATAAGACAATATCCCAGCTTCTACCATTTCATTGTGATATGCATCAGGTATGTGTAAATATGTACTACATGCTAATGAGTGAGAAGAAAGACACGTCTTTGATTTGCCCTGCAACTACATTTGCATCTCTCCACCAAGACCTACAAAACATTATAATGTAAGATTGCTAACATACGATTTTTAAGAGAAGTATGTTTGGAGTATTGGGGAACTTGCAAAACACAATAAACCCCATCTTTGAAAGGCATTTAAGAACAGTAACATACTTCTTGCAGAACATAAGAACTTCGAGCCTTAACGCGTTCCCTTTATATGACTATAATCTAGTACCACAGGATGAAAAAAAGACTTGTTAGCTTTTAAGTGTATTGTTTGGTTGTTGTTCTCCTACAGCTGGGCGCTGAAAACAGCTTTAAGTTTTTGTTTTTGTTTTGTTTTTTTTCTATTTTTAGCTGAGTATTGGACTCTTCTAGCTTTTCTAACTTTTTGCATATTTAGAGGGATTCTAAATTCATGAAGATAAGTTGCTTTTGTTTCTAAAATAAAGCACTGTGTCATCTGTTCTATTAGCTTTTTCTGCTCTATCCTTTGTAAAGCCCAGAAGATTATCTCAGTCTATAAAAGAGATCATGGGCACATAACTTAGAAGAAAAAAATATATAGAATACAGAAGAAGAACGTTAGAGCGTAATTCAATTTCAGTTAAATAAACAACGGCTTTTTTTAAGTGTTTGTTGTTAAGAAAAAATAGACGGTGGAGCTCTAGAGCTTGGTGAGGAAGACAAATAGTCATCCTCCATTGATGCTCTTGGAGCTGCACTATCTCCTGCAATCAAATCTGATTGGTTCTCTGTCATTCTGCACCTCTCATTCTTAATTCTTCTTGGTATCTTGTATGTTATTTTGAGTGAATTTGTCAAATTTTTTATTATAACTTTAACTAATCTTTTGTCAATGGTCGGTGGTTGGTATTAAACCTGTTTTTTTTTTTTAATTTAATTTTTGTGTGGCATGTTTGGCAGGGTATTACCTCCCCACAACATCCCTTGCAACATTTATTGAGCCAGATTTTGCAGATTTGGTAATTGCACTGACAGTACCAAATATCCCCCCTCTATTCTCCTCCCTCGATCCAAGGTTTAACACATATCAAAGATTTGTGGGTGGATAGGATGTGAGTGTCCAAATGGAAAAGTCTAGAAATGAAAGACCAAACAATCTTAATGAAGATAATTTGCAAAGCCATGGCAATAGTAATGGTGGTAACAAAGTAGAAAGTTTCCATAACTTGGACGGAGGAAGAAAGTCTTAAAGAAACACTTTGCAGGTTTATAAATCTACTTCGGTTCCAGAGGTGGTCATCATTGCAGCTAAATACTTTGATGGAAACAAAATCAAAAATGTCATTGAAGGAAGAGGCACCAACAGTGGAAGAGATGAGCATTGTAAGGATCCTTCCCGCCTTAGAATGCTTCTTATTAAGGCTAATGACATTATGGAAGTAGTAGTTCAAAAGGAAGAGGAAAAGCCTTAAAGTATTGCAATTTTTTTTGTATGTCTTGATAAGGATGCCTTACCATCCAGTAAGGATCTTTGATGATTGTGTGGATAATGTTTGGGGCAAAAATATGGGGTTGTATATGTCTGTCTGCAGAATGTTGCAGAAAGGTTTAATTGTGGTATTTTTTTAAAAACTCTAACATGCAAAGAAGGGTCCTGAATAAGGGTTTTTGGAACATTAACAATCTTGTTGAGATATTAATCATGTTCAATGGGACTGCCAATGATATCAAAAGGTTTAAGAACAGCCTATATAAGCTGAATGTTAGTTTGCTTCTTGATGAAGATTGTTCTAATGGTGTCCAACTAATAAGAAATATCAACGAAAGTATTTTCCATTCTAGCTGTACTATCTCATTCTAGGGTAATCTTACAAATAGCTAGAAGATATTTCTTAGCACCATTGGAAAAAGGAAACCCTCTTGATAGGAGGAAAATTGATCTTGAATTTAAGGAAAAGATACTTGAGTGTGAAGAGGCTCTTCAAAGAAATCCATATAATATTGAACTTCAAAGCAAATTGCCTGAGGTAAAACACAAATGGAGAAGTCATCAAAGCTATATTGCCCAAGGTGCCAAGATAAGGGCAAAGATCAATTGGATAACAGGGGGGTGGGGGGCGCAGGCAAAGGCTTCAAGTAATTCTATAATATGATGAGAGCCAAATTTACTAGAGAAAAGATAGGCCCTATTGAGATAAGTGGAAATATCAATGATAACCAAGAGGATCTAAAAGCTGCCTTTAAGAATTTCTATATGGATCTTCTCTCCTCTAATTGTATAGGCTAGAAAAGTATGCAAGAATGTTATCCCAAACAAAATTAACAAGGATGATGCCATTGAGCTCAACAAAGACTTCTCTATAGAAGAAATCTATAAAGCTATAAAATCTTCCAAGAATGGTAAATCGCTGGGTTGGAATGGGCTCCACATTGGATTTTATAAAAAGAAATTGAGTGCATTGTACTTGATCTAGTGGAGGTCCGTAAGAAAGCTATTAAGGGGGGGAACTCTTGGAAGTGAGATGTGATTAAACTTTTGCCTAAAGATGGGGGTAGAACATTAATAAAAAAATTGGAAGCCAATTACCCTCCTTAATGTGTCATATAAAATTATGGCTAAGGCATTGGCTATTAGACAAAGAAGTATTTTGCCTGAGATTATTTCCCCCACTTAGACAAGATTTATCAAAGGGAGATATATTCTTGAAAATCTGATTTCCAATTGGGAAGAGCTTGATTGAGCTAGGAAATCTGGGCAGAATATTTGTATCGCCCTTGTAGACTTTGAAAAAGCTTATCATAGGATTGAGTGGCCTTTTATTTTATTGATGCTTAAAACAATTGGATTTTCTGACAAATTTTGTAGAATGGTGGAAGTTCTCTTTGAGGATGCCTCAACTCAGGTGGAGATTAATGGTGAGTTGACTAATCCTTTTTTGTTGCAAGAGTCCATAAGACAAAGACGCCCTCTTGCTCCTTCCTCTTTGTGATTACTTATGAGGCCTTGCATTATATTCTTTGAAGCACTGATGTGGGTCCTCTTATAAAGGGTCTAATTCTACTTGATAACAATGAGATGTTGAACATACAATTTGCTAATGGCACTGCACTATTTCCTATATTAGAGGAGAACAATTTTAATAATTTGATGGAAAGGCTCAATATCTATTGTTTGAATTTGAGTTCCAAGGTCTCCTCTAGTGAATATATTGTTCTTAGTTGGAACTCAAACCCACCTAAATGATTCAAAAAGCTTGGATAAGACTCATACCCACCTGAATTATTCAAAAAGTTTGGATGGGACTGGAGGGCAGATCTTAACAAAACAGTTAAATATTTAGGCATCCCCTCTGTTGTTGAGCCCTCCCTCAAAGATATCTAGGATTGGCTGTACCATGAAATTGAAAAGAAGGCAACCAAGTGGCAGGGTCATTTGCTATCCCTTTCTAGTAGAGCCCAAGTTTTTTAGAAAGCTTTGTTATCCTTCAGTATATATTATGCTTCAGCTTGGCTTTTGCACAATTCTTAAGACGGTTAAGATGTTTTTGTTGCTGTGAACATGGTATATTACCTAACTGGTTTCACATTAGGTCCTATTCGCACTTGCACAATTAAGTTTACTTAGGGCTTTTCTATTTTTGTCTCATGTCATAGGATTGAAACACTTGTCATGATCTTAGATTGTTATAGAGTTTTATCCTTGCCTATATAAGCAAGGGCTCTTTATTCATCTTGTAAGCATTGTATCATTTGGCAATATAGCATTCTTTCTCCACTTTAGTTTGTCAAAAGTGGCAATAAGTTATGGGGTGCACACCAAGGATGGTTTTGCCATCAAATAGTTCTGCCAAAAACATGAAAAAAAGGCTAAGTTAAAGTAAAACTCTGCCTAAGCCTGTTAGGCACACATTCCCAATGGTTTGCCCACTACACATCCCTGCCAAGTTAGAAAAAAGGTAGTTCAAGTGAACTAAGCACATGCCTTAGGTAGCTGAGCCACTGAATTGTTCTACCTATGTTTAGATAGCTAGAAGTAATCTCCATAAGGCGCGAATGGACAGTAATCAGCAAAAGAAATGTATCAGTTAAAGTTGTATGCATTGACAACACAAAAGAACTGACTGCTGTTCCATTTTGTGTTCACTGACAACCAAAGTTTGCAACAGTTCTGAGGGTTTCAGCAGCAAAATCATCAGTCTTCTTTTGAGATTGACACATGCAGCAGTATATACTACTTATGTTGTCTGATTTCAGCAGAAGCTTTCACTTTCAGTTCTTCTTATCTTCAAACTCTTGACTATTCTGGCTTGCCAAAATCGCCTAAAGCTCAGTCATGGTTTCAGCGAGTTTAAAAATACATATCACCATATTGAAGTTTCAAGAGCAGGTTTTCAGTTATCCTGATTTAGAGTTTCATCTTCAGCAAGGGTTTCATTATTCTCAAAGAAAGAAGCAGTTTTGTAACATGGCAGCAACAGTCCTTTTGTATATCTTCAGATTAAAGGTCAATTGGTGACAATTTTCTGATGTTTATATCAATCATGCCACTATTCATACTCTTCAAAGTCTGCTGCTTCAATCTTTCAAAACCCTAGAATACATTTGAATGATTCAAGTCACCAATGTTTGATTGGTGAAGTTGTCAACATATTCATGATGATTAAGAAATTTCATCAAAATCATGGAGACCACTCATGTGCAAATTACAATTTTCAGGCAGTGGCTATTTCTGGCCATGTTCTATTCGGGGCGATGGATGAAAACCTATTTTAGGCTGCTTTTGTTAGTTTAATTTTCTTAGTTATTTTAGGATAGATTTGCTTTTAAGTTTCTTGCTATCTGCTTTTTCTGCACCTTTTAGATGGGTTTAAAATCTTTTTGGGCTATTTAATTATTATTCTCAAATCCCTAAAAGCTATTCATTGTAACCTATAAATCAGTGGCTTAGGCACAAAACATGTTGAATGATAGTAGAGATTATGCTTGTGCTACAGAAATAGTCATTCAAGTCTTGAATCTGAAATTTATGTGCGATTAGTATATTTGGTTTTTGTGGGTTGAATTAAAAATGAAGAATAGTGTTAGGCTTTGTATTAACACTATAATTCATCTTAACTATATAGCTTTGTATGCATCTAAGTTATTCAATTTATGAAATCTTGTGTTGTTGATGTGTGTCAAAAGTAGTTTATTCATCCTATTTTCATGTACCCGGACTTACTGGTTTTTTATTTTAGTCAGCAAGGAAGTGTTCATTGTTTCCAATTTAATTGTTTCATTCGGTTGCATGTATTCAAAATATAAAATCTCATTTGTGACAAAAGAACCTTTCAGATCTTGTGTTCAACCTCCGAGGCTCAAAAAGATAGGTCAAGTTTACTTTCAGTTATTTTCCTTTAGGCAAAACCCCATTGATGATCTTGTAAAGTATGCATAACTATAAATCTTATTCATAGCTTTAGGTTTAGTAGTGTTTAGTTTTCAGGGAGCCTCCCCTGCTAATTTGATGAGAGGCTATCCTCATGTGTTGTTCCATTTTGTCATGTCTTGCCAAAAGACAAATTAAAATGCTAACACGCACCAATAGAAAAAATTTCAAATGTTTTGTGGAAAAGCCCATTTCCAGCCAACTTTGCAGAGGAATATATGCATGGTGGCAGCAGTTGTTATCTCAGTACACATTCACAGTTGAATATATTCCTGGCAACGACAACTCTTTGACTTATGATACCTTAACACAAAACTGGCACCGATAAACATGATGCAAGGAACAGTTAATTCATCTTCATGTTCAAACAACAATTGGAAGCAGTTACTGTAGTATCCCCAATGGGATCTGCCCAAAAATTCTGGAATTAAATTTCTGAATTCTGCCCTAAATTTCTGCACTTTAGATTTCTGCTCAAAACCCTAATTTCTGATTTTATTTTTCTGCTCTTAAACAGATTATTACAGCAAACATAAACATGCCCAAACGTGACAAATAATGATGGCAAATGATACTACAAGATGATAATCATCACAAGCATGAAATCCACCATGAAATACACAATGTAGGGCAACCAAATCCAACAATTAAGTCTGATTTTCAGAATAAAAGTCTGCTGTTATAAATCAGAATAGGAAGTCTGAATATTCCATCCAAAATATGGGCTCAAACATGACAAAACATGCCCGGAATGCTGCTGTCCAAATCAGACCTAATACATAGGTTTGTACATACCAAGAGATGATGAAATGATGCTCCACAAACCCTCCAAAATGATGGCGCTTAAGCTGCTGCTAGGGTTAGGGTTTAGAAACCCTCAACAATGGTGAAATCACCTCCAAAAGCCAAAGTCGCCCTTCTCTAGGTGTGGCGCTCCAAACTAGGGCAAGCCCTAATGCAATGTGCACACCAAAATGCCACAATAATGATCCTCCTAGTGTGGCGCTCAAATCTAGGGCAAAACCCTAGTGCCAATGAACATACAATGCCACAAAGAATTCCTCCTCCAATGCTGATCTAGAAATTTGAATATGCAATCAAGTTCTCCAAAATTCGCCAATGAAGCACAATTAGGTCTCTGTGATGAAACCTCCACAAGGATGAGCTAGGGTTTCGTCCAACTCATCACACTCCTAAGGGTTTTCGTCCTTGGAATGAAGGCTAGCAATATTGCAGCCAAATGAGATAAAACTCAAGAGAAAATGATATGTGAAAAAATGAATGACGAAAATGCCTCCAACAACCTTGTATTTATACACAATTCATCTCCCTCCTCCAAGCTGGCCGACCACCTCTAGATGACTTCTTTTATTTTCTTTTTGTCTTTTCTCATGAGGCCGACCTCATGCTAGGCACATAAGACAAGATGCTTTATTTTTTCTTATTTATTTTTCTTTCTCCAAGATGAGTGCACCACCTTGGGCACTTAACATATCATCCTTTGACCTTAAACTAGGTCATCCACCTCCAAAGGGAAATTATCTTGATTTATTGTATTTTTCCTTGACCTCACAAAAATACCAAAAGCATATCCATCCATTATTTCTCTTTCCCTTAATTCTTTTTTCTCTCTCCTTGGTCGCTTACCATTAGGGCAAATTATTTTAATTATTTTGACTTCTCCAATAAATCCACCAAAATATACAAAGTCATTCCTTATGATCATTTTGCCCTACAAAATTGGCTAAGTATGAAATCTCGCCAACTAGCGTATTCCCTTAGCCCTCCGGGTTAGCCTACGAGAATGGAATAAGCTAGCAACTCTGCTAGGTGATCACTCAGAAAATGGGGGCATTACAGTTACTACTATCCACAAAAGAACAAAGGAAAATTCTGTCAGTGGAACTGTGACCTATCTCTTAAACCACCTCATCCTTTTTCAAGAATGGTTCCTTGCATTGATTTTAATATTGTATGTCAATTCAACAGAATTAGTTACAATTCTGATAAATACAAGCGCATGGTCTACAACCTCGTGTGAATACATATGGCACCTTCATCAGCATTATATCATGGATGACATCATTATACCACAATGCCCTATAGAAGGCACATCAGCCTTCTATAACTTATTTGTTGAACTCATACAATGGCATTATGGAGACAATATTTTGATAGCTCCTTCATTCGTATATCTTTTGAAGATGCTCCAATAGAAAACAATCATACTAAAGATACTACTGTACAAAACAATCCTCAAGCTTCTCCATTAAGGCACCCATTAAAAGATAGACAGCCTCTTAAAAACTGATACAGATATGCAATCACAGGTAGAGGCTCTTACTAAAGTTTCTGAGGATTGTTTGCGTTCACCTTTCAGTAAATATAAGATACATAGATATTTTGATCTGCACTAGACTTGCAGTCACCATGTCCGTCAACCTAGTTATGACACAAGATGCATGATCTAGATGTGTTAAGAAATTGCTGCTTTCTGCTGAATCACTCCTGCCTACAAAAGGCCCTCCGAGTTCATTGTGAAGGCATGAGACAATTAAGTCTATGCTTTTGTAATTGTGTTTGTTATCAATACAGGGCTTTGGCCACCTGTCTGAGGACAATTTGTTCCAAAGACAAATGAGATACTTTGTCCACACTTTCCTCCATATTTGGTATCTGCTTGTAAACAAAAGAAGCAACATTTGGGCTTCTCTATGATTGCCTCTCGACTACAATCCCCATGTCTCCTCTTATTGCCCACACCATTAGACCATAAGAGATCACTAATCATCATATGAAGTTGAGCAATATTAGAGTTAGAGAACAACCAACAAGAAACATATCACAATGCATATGAAGAGAGCACATTTTAGCACATGTGCAATCTACCTACAATAGACAACAGGTGGCCCTGCCACTTAGTCACTTTCTTATTAACCTTCTCAAAAACCCACTGCCACATCTCCTTAAATGATAGACTAAGAACAACGGGGATCCATAGATATCTAAGGACCAAAACAGGTCCATCCTTTGTTAGCTACCCAAGAGGGCAGGGACTCATTCCACTCCAAAATTACAGATTTATTCACTACAATAATGGACCCAAAAGCCAAACAATAAGCATTTAACCTCTCCAATTTGGCAAAAAGGTCAACCTCCACTTCTAAAAAAAGAAAAGAATCATAGATACAAATTGCAACGCAACAAGGAAGTCTTGATTAGGAATCCTAAATCCTATTACTGGAGGTCCTGAAAAGGCATCGATCCATAAACGATCAAAAATCTATGTAGAATTTACTATAACATTAATTAAATACTATTCTACTTGTTTACACAAATGAAGTGGAAGCCAATTCGCTTAAAAGTCGGCTACTTTGGATCAAAATGAGGAGCTAATTCATCTAAAAGTTAGTGCAAAAAGGACTAAGAAAGAAGGAGATGGAAGCATTTGGAAGGGCCCCATTTTTTAACAGGGATAAAATTACAGTTCTAAAAAACATTTTGAAAGATAACGTGAGGCAAAGCCAGATCAGAAAACATTTCAGTTAAAGAGGCATATGAAGTATCCTTTCGTGAAACTCAAGGGAGAGGATGCCAGTGTCCAACCAAGAATGTGTGGCTCAAGAATGGACCAAAGGCAATTTCCTTCTATGATTTACAATTTCAAGTGAAACATTGACATCACGCTCTCACCCATAGAGAATTTTATGGCCCTTCAAAATATCATTTATCCAAGAGCACCTTGAATGATGAGGATCATTTGTTTCTGCATTGCGAGATGGCATGGGAGATTTAGTAAAGATTCTTCAATACTATGGATGTAGAATAGGCTGACCTAGAATCAATAAGGAAGTGGATATTGGATTGGCCAAAAAGGCTTCAAAATGAGATTTAAAGGGTCATCTCAATGACAAGTCTAGCCACTATGATTTTGAATCTATGGCTAGAAAGAAATTAAGGAGAAACGATATTCAATGTAGAGAATATGGGCAAAGTTAGAGGATTTAGTATTAGAATTAGTGAATACTTTGAAGCCCATATCATATAAGCCATCTGAAGAAGATGAAATTCTAAAAAGATGGAAGCTGATAAGGATACCTGATAATATGGTTTGGTGGGAATATGTTGAAAAATTCAAAGGATCTATGAAGAAACCTCTTAGAGATTAGGTCAAGCTCAATCCTTTTGAAGCTTCGAAAGGAAATCAAGGATTAACAAAATGACAAAGGATCATTAGGGATGATGATGGACAACAACCATTAGTGTTTTCAATCAACTTGGGACTACATACAAATTAAAAGGCAAAAGTAATGATTCTCTAAGAAGGAAAAAGATTGGCTAAGAAAAGTGATTGGTGCAAACTTCAGGTGGAAAGGGAGTCAATGCTCATTATTGAAATAGATCAAAAAGGGGAAATGCACTATCTAGAAAATAAAAATATCATTCAAGAAAATAAGATAGAAATAAAAAAAATTGAGATCTCGTACCAGCATATCAAAAACATAGGAAATACAATGAAAAATCTAGTGGCCAATTGAGCAGTACAAAAGTAGGTAAAGATTGTTTAGCGCATAGTCGAAAAAATCACAAAGTACTCAGCAAGTCGACAAGTACTCAATTTTTTTTTGTGGACCAAGTTTTTATAGTTAAAACTCACGACACAGAAATGCAGATTACATAATGAGTTATAGGGCCGAACTCGCACGACTACTAGTGAGTACTCAGCAAGTCCAACCCTAAAACTTGCCATACATGATCTATACGCGCAAACATGTTTCAGACGCGATTTTTGCACTACAAAAACACTATTTTTTTCCTATTTAAACCCTACTGTCATGTAATGTCCCCTCCTTAGTATCAGATGTCGAGGGGTTAGCCAATCATTTGACCCTCGTGGGCTAGCATTTCTGTTTTGAGGGTCTGTTGTTAGCTGTTGCCTGATCAGATGGGACATTACTACTCTCCAGTGTTGTCTTGGATTCAAGCTTTGGCCTCTGCACATGTTATTTGGTTCTTTTTGAAAGACTTACTATTTATAGTAAGTCATATTTCCGAGGTTACTATTCTTGACAGGGCACCTGATCATATTGGATTTGCATTGGACACCTTGGTTTTCAGTTGGTTAGGCAAGTTGGCTTCATTTGATTATATTATCATTATTATATCATTAATAAAGATACTTTATTAATGATCTTTTATTATAAAGTTGAATTATAAAGTTAAGTTATGAATGGTGTCATGTCCCCGTTTCCGGCTTGATCATCAAGTGAAGAATGGATTAGCCTATTGCTCATTCCCGGAGGCTAATTCAGAATGATAAGGGAATGAATTTGTTTTTGACTAACTCCGTTTTATTGTTTTGCAGGAACAAAGTCAGAAACTTGAAATTTGGCTAAGTCTGGAAGCCAAATTAATAGGAAGTTGACTCTTGAAGTCTGGGCGCCAATTTCACATCAGACTTCCTAGATGAGCGCCTAAGGACTTAAGGTTTGCTATCAGGGTTTGGAAGTGCAATATGACAATCACATCATCATCAAAGGCTTTCTCTTTCCTCCAACTTCAAGTGGCGCCTAGCTCAGAAGCAAGTTAGGGAGCACATCCAACAGGGCGCCTTGATGGAAAAGATTGATAAGTCTCCAAACTGAAGTTTTCTAAATGATGATGAAGAGGGCCTATTCACTTTAGGCGCTAGTATCATGTTGTATCATCTAGTAGGAGCGCCTAGCACAAGAGGGCGCCAATACCTCATTTCAGGGATTCCCCATTTGAGCGCCTAGTATAAATAGATGTAGATTGGAAGTTTTGCAGTTAAGAAATGTCCTTGGGTGCATGTGTTGGTTGAAGTCCTTTGACTCTGGCGCCAGGGATTGAAAGTATTATGAGGTGCACTTTTTGGTAAAAAACTTCCATTTTGGCGCCTAGGGTGGGAACCCTCTCAATTGGTTTACAATGTTGAAGTTTGTTTTGGCGCACTAAACTATCTTACTCATCCTCAAGATTGCGCCTAAGGTGCTATATCACATCTGGACAACTCTTGAATGGCGCTAAGTGTAGTGTTGAGAAGTTGAGGCGCCATTTTACTCTTCCCCAGGTACCTTGTTGCGCCAGAAGGGTCTCATCAAAAAATACGCCTGAGAGGAGTAAGAGGTTTTAATGCATTCATAGTGAAAGGCGCTTGAGAGAAGATAATAATATTGATCCAGTTGTGACTTGTGTTGAAGCTTTTAGCAAAGCAAAACCATTCTCTTCCTAAGGCGCTATGGAAGACTCAAACAAGATGTAATACTCCAGATGAGGGCGCTAGATTTCAAGTGTTTGAAAGTGTGAATTATGCAGAACATCTTACTTGAAGTGTTAGGCGCTGATACTAGTTGAAACTTCCCCAAATGTGCGCCTAAGATAGTTGCTAGTCCCCAAGACCTGTTTTGAAACAAGGCGCTCCATCAGGAGGTGAGATGTTGATCCTTTAAAATCAAGTTGCTTTCAGGGTTCTTTGAAAAGATGATAAGTTATAACCAAGGCGCCAGAATCCCTGTGAATCCTCCAAAGCTGGCGCCCAGTCAGAAGGACACCAGTTCTGCGCCTAAGCAAGCTAAGTGACAATCCTCTTCTTTCCAATTTTCAGATAGCGCCTAGGATCCAAAAGATCTTTGCTAAAGTTCTAAGTTTGCATGGAGTCATCAAATTCTTCAAGGCGCATATTTAGGCCTCTGCTACCTCAGTTGGGCGCCTAGGTCACATTGGGCGCCATTCCATGATCATACTACTCCAAATGGGCGCCTAGTCAGAAGATAAGGTAGTTGCATCTACCTGAGCTTTCATTGGTCAACAGGATGTCCTCGGGATCCGTGTCTAGGTCTTTGGATAAGTTTGTCAACTCAGAATGAGTCATCAGATGGAATATTCCCTTGGATATGCTTCTTGGGAAACGTGCCTTGGTTCCTCTTTGTGCATTGAAAAACGTGCCTTCATTACCTTTGGAAGGCCTATAAAAGGAGGAGCTCTCTCATTCATTTGGCATCGATGCATTTGACAAAATTCTCTCTGCAAAGCTGTTGAGCTTGTAATCTTGAGGCCTGCGAGTTTCAAGTGTTGGGGTGATGCTCCCTCAACTGACAAGGTGATGCTCCCTTGTTGTACTGTGAGGTGTTGACATTCAGTTGACATCGTTGAGTTTGATTAAGTTGATCTAGTGTGCAAGGCATTGTAATCATCAAGGCTCCAAGGCCTGCTTTTGTAATTCCATTTGAATAAAGTGTAACTTCATGCCATTGAAAGCATTATCCATGTAATAAGACATTGTGAGTTGATTGAATCAAGTAATAAAACAAGTACCCAGCTTAAGGTTGATTCATTCAAATAGTTATCTTTGATGTATATCTTTGTGTTGTTGAAATAGTTGATGAGTTGATAGCAAGTAAAATTGTCTAAGTAAGGAAAAATTTTGGTAGAATTAGTTGGGTATCTTACAAATGGGGCCATGACCCATCATTAATGAGTATTAGATATCTCATTGAAAAGCACGCCTAACTTAATGCTTTATCCTAAGTCAACACAAAAGCAAATAATTAAATGTTATTTAAATGCAAAAAGCAACATGGGGAGACGTGCATATTAAAGAGGGTATATAAGCTCATAAAAAACAAATCGACCTCATCATTATGAGCATTCGACTTTGAGTAAATTTGTGGAGAGCTTTGGGATCTGTGTGAGACCAAGGGTTGCAGACATATCAGCCATTGGAGAGCGAAAATTCTTCAGTGTTGCAGCTATTCTGAGGTGGTGGAATATCCATTGAAGATGGCATTCAGGAGAGCTTCATACGGAGGCTCTAATTATGCAGATTGGTGAAGTTTTTCAAAGAAATCAATAAGGGTTGAGCCTAGAAAAAAATCAATGTGAAACCATTAATCATTGTACTGCATTTATTGACATTGGTACTCAGTTTTGGAGGCCGTACTGATGTACCTACAGTGGCCGTACCTTCCAGCTAGGCGTGATCTTTCTAGGGAGAAACGCCTTCCTTATTGAGCTGCATTTACCTCCATTGTGGACGCCAAGGGGAATCAAAGCATTTGGTATCAATTTTGTGTGAGATAAGTACTTCATGCAGGCAGATCGAACATTTTTCGGGCTCCTACATTGCATGCAAATAAATTCCAGATTTAAATAATGTCTTCATCTGCTCTTTTCCGGGTATACATGTGCATTCTTGGTGTTTGTAAATATCTCTAATAAACAAAAAATCATTTTCCAGCGCTTGTATTTACATTCTAGTTTTTAGTTTGAGTTTCATTGCAAGCAATTTTCATTTCCTGTCATATATTATCAAAAACACATAAAAAGGAAAAAACAAACAAAAATCCAAAAAAAATTGTATCATCAACCTTGAGCTTCAGCAGTAGAACCATCAGGGTTACTACATGTCATGTCCCTAAACTAGTGAATTATAGTTGAATTGTTCATTGTAAATCAAATATGTTATTTAAATAATAAATTCGTCTTATATAAATTAATATAATTAAATATATTTATTTAAATTATATTATTAAATATAAGAAACAAATATAATTATTAATTTAAATATTATTATAATTATAAAAATTATAATATAATATATTATTAATATATATAATAAATATGCTGTTAAGGGCATGGTTCGGTGGTCAAGTCGCTCGGTTGTAGTGGCGGCCACCAAGGTTCAAACCCCCGCAGGGCCAACGAGCTCGCAGGTCATGTGTGCCTTCGCTGGGCTGCTGTGCTCGCAAGCTAAGTGTGCCTCCACTGTGCTAGCGTGCTCGCAGGCTGTGTACCTTCGCTGGGCCAACAAGCTCGCGGGTTTGGCCAAACCTAAAGGGTGATAATGCCCATTGGGGACGAAGACCCCCCAGTTGTGGTCTCAGGCGATAAAGCCAATGGGAAGCGATCCCGCCCGGACCAGGATGAAAACCCGGGTACTCCCAAATTCCCAATCAATATAAATATATATATATATATATATATATATATATATATATATAATAAATAATATATAATTATAAAAGTAATCACATATAAGACAAAAGTCTTATATGGCAGCGAATAGATTCTATGGTATATTTAAATCAAGGTATATGCATAGCATCGCTTAATATGACCTTAGATAAAGGCAGCGATGAATCTAAGTAAGGGTGCAATTTATATTGATTACCAAAGGGGAAACGAACTGTTTTCATTTCAAAAACTGCGATTCATATTTGGCAGTTTACAGCCATTTAGGAATGAGGAGTTGAAGGAATTAAATGAATTTGTCATCTCACTATCTAACAAAGCAAAGATTAAGTCAACGAATGAAGTCCATATGTCTAAAGTGGCAGGACACTTAGGCATGGGGCAAACACTTACTCACCTTTAGCATAATGTATATTAATTGACGATATAAAGCAATGTCCATGTTTCATTAAGTAAATGCTCATTGTATAACACAAACGATTTGATGAATCGTAAGTTAGGGGGCTACGTTGCATGAAGGTAATTACACATAGTCAGTGATTAATAAGGACAGCATTCCAGCATGAACGAAAGGGTCTGCTTTTAAAAGGACGCCTCCTTTTGGGAAGTGATGCATCCATTATAAAGCGATGCCTCTCTTCATAGAGGTAAGAAGATATAAAGGTACAGAGTAGAGGGAGGAATAAGGGATAGGAAGAAAAGATATATATATATATATATATATTCAAGAAATAACATATATGATATATAGCAGCAAGAATTATGAAGGAGAAGAACATATTTTCCTGATTTTTAAGAATATATATATATATTCTAAAGTGAAATACATATCTAATATATTTGACTGAGCATAACAGCAAGCAAGAGGAAACTGATATATAGGGCTGCAAGAAAGAGAGATAGAGGAAGGCATTGAATTAAGGAAGGATTCATTAAGCGACTTTTGATAGGATACTCATCTGGGAGTATAATGTATAATTTAATAGTTTATGCTTGTTATTATCATATGGCAAATTCATAAGTTATTATTGATGTAATTTTGATTACTTCATTCCACACACACTTTCACCATGATGGAGAAGGAGAATTACAAAGGGGAACGGCGAGAGGGCTCTCTTCTAGGTACGCCACCCGGGGGGGGGGGACGCAATGAGCCCACATTGACCAGAGGGGTACTGCCTTCGGTAGTAAGGATACCGCCTCTGGGCTTAAAGAGTGGCTACCAGGACACCTTTGTAACCTCACTCTCCTATCATGGTATGACAATATAAGGAGAGCAATCATGGGAAATGGAAAAGATGACAAGATGAGGATAACAAACTTCATATGAATGGCATGTGCCACATGAGTCTGGGGTGACCTCATATGAATGGCATGCACTACATGAGGCCGAGGCAATCTATTATGAATAGCATGCACCACATTAGATTGAGGGCTCCTTATATGAATGGCATGCGCCACATAAGGACACCTCATATGAATGGCATGCACCACATGAGGACTAGGGAGGGATGGTATAGCCACCCTGAGATCTAGGAAGATTAATTACACCCATCGAGTCACTCTAGTCCATGCTCCCCATGGTTGATCACCCGAGGTAAGGTTTAATTGAGTTAACTAATTTGATTGGAGTTACTGATGCAGGGATTAAGTCAGGCCCAGGTACTCTCTAAATCCATTGTTTGTTTGGAAAGTTGATAATTTAAGATAAAATTAGTATAGTTCTTATTTGAACATTACAGCTATGAACTGATTATTATCTCATTTATTGATCTTTAATATTTCTAATGTCCCTTTCTAGTGATCTAATTGTGTACAAGTAAAGAAAACAAGAGAATCCTAAAAGGGGACATTACACCTACACACCCATAACTGAATAACTGAAGCTCACACAACATTTGAGCAAGGCAGGAAGAAAGGTGATTGTGATAATAAAAGGTGCATTTAAGTGTTCTTATTTTTATTTGCCTTTTCAAACATTCCTTTGTTGTGGGTTGGGTAATCAAGATCTCAATGCACCTTTGCATTGTGCAGAGGAGGCAAAGTCTACCTTGCTTAATCAAATACACTAGCAATGTTTAATTGGATATTTGCCTCATGTTAGCCTTTTAACAAATAGAATGTATCGAGGAATTGGGATCCTGGTGTACTTACTACCTTGTGCATATGTGCAAAAACGTCCAATTTTTCTGAACCACAACACAAACACTTGTCAATATAAAATTAATCAATCTTCGGAGAGTTGTGTGCAGCCTTGCATGGTGCACAAGAAGTATGAAAGTCTAATAAGTCCAACCATTTTTCCTTGTAGAAGTTTCATCATTAAAGAATGCATCAGAGTTTAAAGATGGTTGTATTCGCATGATAATGCTATTTTGTACTCTATTTGTATTCAAATCTAATAGAAAACACTTCCCCAAAGTTCTACAAATTCATTTAATACATTTTGTAATTGTATTTTGCATAAAATTTATGTTATTTTAAGAAATTTCAGTATTTTTTTAAGTTGCAAAGTTTTGTCAAATTTTTGCAAAGTCAATTCCGAGTTGAGTCAAAGCATGCAAACTATAGTTTAGTGTTCTTCTCTCTCCGTGGAAATAAAGTTAATCTTGGAAGATCGTGCCAAAGCAAGAGAGTTGTTAATTAAAATTTTAAAACTCAAGCTCAAACAAGAGAAATACTTATGTGCCATTACACGATTTAAACAAATAGAGCACAATGATAAAAGAAGAATGGGTGTAATGGATAAAATGAAGCTCGTTTGCTTTTATTTTGGCTAACTTTCTAGATATGGAACATGCATTGCTGCTAAAGAATGGACATTGCCCTCTGTGGAGGAAAAGTAGATGCTTAAATTTCGATTTATTTTTTTGGGGGGGGAGGGGGTTAAAAACAAATTTATTAAACCAATAGAAACATTTTACAACAATGAGATTTCCAAATGGTAAGAGCCATTCTTAAGGAAAGAAGAGGGAAAACCCAAGGAGGTTTGCTACTGTCTTGTTCTCAATAGAAACCAAAATAATCAGTTGGCTACCACACTCTTTGATAGATTGAATCCCTTTACCCCCTTGCTAGAAAAAAAAGAAGAGCCAAACCCATTCTACTAGATAGTCCAATAGAAGCCTCTAGGAAGAAGAAAAAACAAAACACCTTCATCCAAAGAGACAAAAATTGAGGAGGCTCAATTATGATCATAATGAATAAGCTCGAGAACCCGTAAAGATTTATTAGAAGGCAAAGACCCCAACTCTAATGCGTGCCAATTACAATTGTGCTCTAAAGCCCATTTAGATAGGCAATTGGCTATTGCATTCCATTCCCTCGAAATATGAATAAAAGAGATAGCCTGACATTTGGAGTGAGCCAAAGGATCTGTTCAACAAGAGAAGCCAGCCTCCAAGAGGACTCTAAATACTTGCTTTGTTCAAAAGAGAAACCAAGATCATTGAGTCAAATTCACAGATAACCTTCTTCTAACCCAATTCACAAGCTTTTTCAAGAGCCACCAAAATGCCCTGAGCTTCCATCAAATTATTGGTGCTAATCCCCATAGCATAAGAACAAAAGAAAAGAAACATCCCACCACTAGCACAGCCAACCCCTCCAATCTTAGCAACACTCGGGTTGCCCCGTGAAGAGTCATCAATGTTAATTTTGAAAAACCTAATGGGGGAGGAAATCACTTACCAGTCCTATTCACCCTCTTAGAAGCCCTCGACCTAGAGCCAGACTGAATTGAGGGAGCAACTAAGGAAAAAAGCTCTAGGCGACTTGAGAGAAGAGAGTCAAAAGGAGAGTCTTTGACCGAATCCATGATCTTTTGGAAAACTTGCACAATGAGACTCTGGTGACCCTAGAAGATCTGATGTTTCCATTCTAGCCAAATCTACCAAAGAATAAAAATGGGACCAATATCCTAGGCAACCGAAAGGAAAGAAGTCAATGCAGGAGGGTGGCCCAAGCTTGCCCAGAATGTAGATAAAGAAGTAGCATGAATGAGAGGTCGATTACACCATTGCCCCAAAATGCCCAAGACGAAACAACACTGAAAGAAAGGGTGAGCAACACTTTCTCCACTAGTGCCACACTGAACACATTTTGAAGGTCCTTGAAATCCTCTCTCTGATATTATCCTAGGTGAGACATTTGTTCTGACACAATAACCAGACAAATAAATTACACTTGGGCCAATTGAATTTGTTCCAAATTTTCCTCCACT
Source organism: Cunninghamia lanceolata (assembly GCA_027924645.1). Classification (NCBI taxonomy): domain Eukaryota; kingdom Viridiplantae; phylum Streptophyta; class Pinopsida; order Cupressales; family Cupressaceae; genus Cunninghamia; species Cunninghamia lanceolata. Next base: position 6,580,674 of record BSBN01001560.1, read on the forward strand.
AGGGAAAGTCTCTATTCACATCTTTCTTGTGCTCCAAGAACTAATAACCAAGAGTCACTAAATAAGACCCTTTAGGGTCATGACTCCAAGCAAGAGCATCAGCTCCCTCCAAATAACAGCAAGGCTGATCAACAAGAATTCAAGAAAGAGTAGCTCAGGCTTCAGGCGTGGCCCCCCTAGGTCAACTACTAGAATCCTTCCAATGATATATCTAAGAATTCCTCAAATAAATAGAACTCTTGAAATCAACAATTTTTGACCACCCCGCTGCTTTAAAAATTTCACTCAAGGGATGAAGAAGAGGGGAAGAAGAGAGGATCGTGGGATGGAGGTCCCAAGAATCATTCCAAAAAAGTCCTCTATGACCATTTTTGATAATCCAAAAAAGACCATCTTTGACAATTGAATCCTCCTTCCTAATGGTATTCCAAACCTTGAACTTTTCACACTCAAATCATCCTGAGGAACATCCTCCTCAGCTACTCTTCCCAAATACTTGAAGTTAAGGATTCTAGTCCAAGGTTAATCCGGATGCTTGCACCATCTCTAGTACATTTTGTTAGGCACGGCCTAGATATTGAGCTCAAACTACCTAAGGCCAACACCACCATATTGCTTAAGTTTGTAGATTTGATCCCAACTAATCAAACTCCATTTTCGGGAATATAGATTCCTTGTCCATAAGAATTTCCTAGAAAGTCGAATTCCTTGAGAAAAAATTTAGGGGCCAATAGCACTAAGAATCTGTAAATAGGAAGAGCCTGCAAAACAAATTTTAACAGCATCAACCATCTAGCAAAAGACAACCACCAGAAAGTCCGATGACTAACCCTCTGTACTGAGCTGCCCTTGTTTGTAAATTTTTTTAATATTCTTATTTGTGTTATTTTTTTATTAGATTGTGGTTTTTCAGAACTAGACAGAAGTTGCAGAAGGGTTTTTTGGTTTTGCATGTATCTGTTTTTTGCAAATAACAAGGAATAAGAGACATGCAATGAATACCCAAAAAATCTAGAATAGATATGAGTAAAATACCAATGACCCTGTAATATGCTACCCCAAATTTTTTCAAAATTGCATACAATGATATCAGTGTTAGCACCAATGCATATCCAACTAAAGGCCTCACACTTTCTGATCACCAAAATCCCAGGATGGGCAAGGTGAAAGCATACAGTGATTGGCTTCAATGAACAACTACGCAACAAGAAACTACAATTCTTCTGCTGCGGCGGGCATCCACTTATCGTGGGAATTCACCACTTGTCCAGTGGGTAGAAAAATGAAGAAAGTAAATCCAATTTGCCCACGCTGGCGGTTGAACCATCCAGGGGTTATTATGTGTTGGTGCAACATAAAGAATGATTACAAAATGAGTATCAGCTGCATACAATTCAGAATAAACATATTAAACCATCCAAACCACATTTGTGAGTCTTGGCATCAGGTGAATACCCTGCACAAGAATTAGAGTCTTAAACATATGATAGTAGACTGTCCATGGCTGTGACAAAGTATATATATACTGCTGCACTACTCAGAAATATTTATACCTTAGATTATCATAACAACATTATTTGATGTTTCTTGCAACACACAGATAACCTGCACAATGTTGATAGTCATTTAGCACAATCATAACAATGCCCAAGATAATATCATGCCAAGAATCATGCTGAACAGAGTATAACACTGATATCAGTCCTCCTTTATGACTGTGTGGCAGCTTGGAAGTAATCAATCTCACAATATGGACATAAATATTAGCAACTCATATCAAACTGCCATACATACTAGTATCCCTTAAACAATTGTCACAAACTGCCCCAAACTGAAAGATACAAGGAAACACTGCAAATCAAAAATGAAACATACTCAGACCATTTCCATTGATGTACGGCAACCCCAGGAATGCACAAATACTCAAAGATAACCACAATGATTAAACTCCACTTCAAAACTGCCAGGCATCAAACTATAAGCAACATACGCTTACACAGAGATAAAGAATAGCCAGAGTTATGAAGAGATCTGCATTCAGAAAGCTCACGTCCCCCTGACAGGTCCTTACGGTCCTGTAGCATCAAAAAACCTTTCAAAGACACCAAACACTGCCCAGATTTCTAAAATATTAATTTTAAAGCACTCTTAACTCATTACAATTGGATTCCATGCATTATATTTGTACCAACAACTGCAATCAAGTTCACAACTAAAAACTGCCCTCTAGCTGATGTACGGCACTTAATAGTACGGCTGCACTTATCACAAACCAAACAAAATACAAACTCCACAAAAAAATCACTAATGCTGTCGCCTATACCCAGCATAAAATCTTCAACAATTAAAGCTTCAAATAATCAAGAATCAAGTCCCAATAAAATTTGCCCTCCATGAGTGGTACGGCAAATGTATGGACAGTCATATTATTTTCAATCTGCATCAAAATTTCCTTAAATCTGCCCAGGAAAGAACATCATACATTACCAATAACAAATCCAAGATTCTTCAATTATCCATGCATTGATTTCCATACAGATTCCAAATCGTCCTCCTTGTATATGTACGGATGGCAGAGGTAAAGAAACTTCTAAAATCCAACAATAACTCAATCAAAATCAAACCCAAAATGATTAGCATCTAATCAGAATACCACAAAATCCATGATAGCACAAAGGCAAACCCTGTATGAGCTTGCTTCAATCTCCAGCTTCAGCACCATGGTGATTCTTGTATGAAACCACACCAACTTCAGCTAGGGTGGATCTCTCACCACCGAAACCGATCTACTCCAAGAGGGTTTTCGTCCTCGAGAAGAATTTCTACAACAGGGTTTTCGTCCTCAAGAGAAATGGAAGAACTCGCAGGTTCACTCCGGCAACATAACAACACAAATCATCAACATACCCATAACAATGAGCCCATCTCTTCCTTTTATAACTTTTTGAGGGAAATAAAATATTATTTCCTCTATCCCTTCATATTTCTCCTCAAAAGTATAAAAAAAAATTCATTATGTGTGCACAACTTAAAGTCACCTTGTTAATTAAAAGCTCCCCTTTAGCTCAAAAGACCCCTTTATCAAAATAAAAGAAATATTTGATTCACAAAGCCCCAATATGATGCATCCATGATTTAGAACTTTTCATCCCCTTTCCAACGAGCTATAACACTTAAGTGTTAAATGAAAATTTCCCAACCTTTTTAACTTAAGTGCAAAAATTAATTGTTTAGCTCATTAAATCAACTGATTTTACGAGAAATCCCAAATATCACCAAACTGCAAAATTAAGCATACCAACATACTCCATGATGTTTGGGAAGATGAATGATGCCTTCCGAGTGACTTTCTAAAAATAGACGGCCTCTACAAGAATCTTGGAGAGCAAACCGGGAACCCGATCAAACATCAGAAAGCATCACTACAATCCTGAACACCGAGCTCAAAGCCGGAACCAATTGCTCTGTAAAAATGATTTGTGGCCACTCCAAGAACATTGGAGTTCTCCCAACAAAGCCGGATAGCCACTAAGAGACTAAGAACAAGCCAAAATGCTCACAATAATCAATGCACCAAAAATGGAACATTACAGACCCAGATCATAGAATTGCTCAATATGAATTACAATCACATACCCAAATGCAAATCTTCATCTTCATATATTCGTTGTAGCTGAACCAGCAAAATAAGACCTTGAATCATAACCAAAACAACATCAGTTGAATGTTCTCCTTCATAACAACTGCTGCAATACATTTACCAACCCTAGGCGCCATGTTCCAATGCCTAGAACTGCCTTAATGATAGGCGAGTCAACCTCCACAAGTACCACGTCCAGGCTGGGGTTTGTACAACAAAGTACAGGTAATTTCAGCATGTAAAAACTTCCTCAAAACCCTCCAAATCTGTCAAAGATATCTCTGTTATGATCTGCAGCTCATAAGAAGACCTCAACGCCCAAGTCCAAGCAAGGAAACTCATCAAAAACCATCATACCTCGGCAATGGAATGTATGGCTAGGATAGGGATGTACGGCCAGCCATGGATGTGCAACATCAACTCCTAGAAACACCACAAACTATTGAAAATCTGTCCATAAAACCTTATTATCAAATGCTCACAAAAATCAAATATATTTCATAGTAAAACTTCATCAAAGTAATATCCTGAAAGCACAAGCAAAGCCTCTGTATGACGCTCCCAACAACCCTCACTAATGTTGTCTCTGAAGCACGAAGAAGGTAGTCTCACAGAGGTTTCCGTCTCTGCAAAACTCTAGTCCAAACCCTAAAGCAAAGCTCCAAGATTGCTCCACAAAAAAGAAGTCCAAAAAAAAGAGAGAGAGCAAATGAAGTCTCAAATGCATTTTATATTTCCCTTGGCACCAATGCCCAAGGAGGGAAAAGAATTATAATTTAAATTTGAAATAACCCCTTGTTCCCTCATCGAGCGCTCACCCTCCCCTAGCACATAACTTTAAGTTATAACTTAAAGTTCATAAAGTAAAGTTACTTAAAATAATTAAAGTAACCCATAGCCAACAAAGTATTATAAGTTAAATATTTAATTTAACTTATACTTCGAAATATAATCCCCTGGTTGTTCTTGAAGTCCAACTGCAAAGTGCTAGGTGCTCCAACTGACAGGCTATAAATAGAAAGTTGGCCAATGCCAACTAATACCTCCTGCCTGACTTACTATAAATAATAAGTCCTAGAATACGACCACAAAAGGTTCCCTAACCACATCTATTAGCCTACGGGAACCCCAGGAGTAGGCTAATCACTCCATCTTTCTGAATAGGCTAAGAAGGGGACATTACACCCTCATTTGAAATCTATCCAAAATCCTCTTCCACTACTCTTTTTGGGGCTGGCAATAGATAAGGAGATTCCCAGATAATCCAAAGGGAGATTCCCTCTTCTAAAGTGTAAAATTTACGCAATTCTTTGTTGGATAAGCACAAGAGTATTGAAGAAAAAAATGTTGGACTTATCCTCATTAATCTTTTGACCAGAAGCAACCAAATAAATGTCCAAAATTTTCTTGAAATTGATTGCCTCATGGATTTTAGCAACCCCCATCAAAGCAATATCATCCACAAACTAAAGGTGGGATTTCAAATCCAAATCTTGAGCCCACGACCAACCCTAGATGCAACCATTAGCTCTTTGGTGCTTTAGCATTCTAACTAAACCTTTCGCCATCAAGATGAAGAGGTAAGGAGATAAAGGATCTCCTTGACGAAATCCCCTGGGAGAAAAAAACAGGGGAGGGGATGCAATTAATAAGAACAAAGGAAGGAGAAACCACACAGCTCATAACCCAATCAATCCACCCCGAACAAAACCCAAAAGACGATAAAACTTTCTTGGGGAATGATCATCTAACCCTATCTTAGGCCTTGGACATGTCCAGCTTAATGAACATAACTTTATCCCTGGAATTGGACAAAGAATGAATAGCCTCTTGTAATGTCACCCTAGAAAAAAAAAATTATTTTTTCTTGGGTTTGAATGATTTGTTTGCCAAGAGATTTCAATTCATATAGGAGCATAACATGTATGGTTGCTGGCTGGTATGACAAGATCACAGCAATATAGATTTCCATGGAAATATGAAGTTAACATATCCATAATCATTCATGTACTCCGTGTGAGTGTTTTTGAATGTTTCAATTGCAGATTGATAATATAACCATTCATAAATGTGTGCACAGAAGCAATATATATTAAATGAACAATAAACAAACAGCTTGTTGTACTTTCATATAGTAAAATCTGAATATATATATACTGGTACCCAGAAATCTGATTACACTCAGAAATATTCACAGATATATGAAACTACAAGCTCATTACATACCATTTATTATGATCTCAAACATGAAGTTGCAGCAGACTTGTTAGATCAGCAGCAGCATATTATAACTGTCCCAAATCCCACGCATTCCTTTCAATAAGAATGGCACTTCCTCTAGAACTCCCAACACCTTCCCTTATGTCTTTTAGATCCTCACGCACTCACCAAAATCATAAAAAAATGAAGTGCGATTATCTTGAAAGATATTGGAGCTTCATTCGATCTTATATGCTATGGCCCTTATGGAATATGTTGTGGCTGACTATAGGAGGCTGCACCTATCACAAAGTGTTGCCTTATATTCACAATACCCTATCTTGGGTCTTCAAAAGGGCGCTGACTCTTGGGTACTAAAACCCTCATAAAATCTTCACCACAGAACAATAAATCTCTGCATAAAATAAATTGGTATTTGAAACACAAATCCCACAAATTTATCAAGCAATCCCTCCTGCAAATACAAATATTCGAATCTTGTAAAGAATGTCTCTTTCCAGCACAAGAACTCCTCAAACTCCAAACCAATATGCGCAACTGTAAACCCTGAGTGAATCCACCAAGTGGGTCGAATTGTGTTTTCGTCCAATCAATCAAGAAACCATTGGGGTCTTCGTCCCACTGGTAAGAGTTTGGCCACAGGCACAAATCTCCAAATCTCCAAAGAGAAATAAACAAATTTCTAAATATCCCCAATGAGACCCCCATCAGCCTTTTTTATAATCTTTCTTGGGAAACCTTCCGGAAATTATAATTTAAAATCACTTTATAATTAAATAAGCCTTATTGCTCCGAAAAGTGATTTTATTTAAATATTAAACATTTCCGCCACTTTAGTCACTTTATCAAGCGTCCATGATTTAAAACTTTTAATTCCCTTTCCAACAAGCTATTACACTAAGTTGCTTTTTAAATTATTTTATAAAATTAAGCAACCTTAGTGAAATAATTAAATTAAAGCTCAATAATTCACCCGAGTTGCGAAAACCACTAAACAGCATCGAAATCAGAATCTAACTATACTGGAAGGATACTGATGATGAATAATGAAAATCGGGGTTGACCGGGTGACTTTCTATAAATAGACGCTCTCTCCAAGAATCTTGGAGAACACACCAGAAGCTGGAATTCACTTCAAAAAGTGGCATAAGAGTCCTCAAGACCAACTGAGCTCACTGCCAACAACAAACATCCCATCTGACAAGGTTGGCGCTCGCCGAGAAACCCGGAGCTAACTATAATACTGAAGTGACTGAAAATAGGGACATTACAGTCCTCCCTCTCCAGAATTGCTTGCCCTCAAGCAATTGCCAGCTCAACTTTGAACAAACAATGTAGCTCCAGGATCCCAAATTAATCTAGAAGGTCTGAAAGGTTTTATATATGAAGTTCCATGTTGCAACATACTTGCAAATAACATCTCCTTATCTCTCCTTGATAGAAGTATGACAATACTCTGCGTGAAATTAGCAAACTCACCATCACATTTTTTTGCTCTACCAAGTTTCGGCTACGCCACTATGATATAATCTGGGAATTCTGTTATAATATTCGTTGTTTCCAAACCAAGAGTCCCTGAATGACGGTTGAAAATAAACAGTAGACTGTTGTTCTGAAAAAACTCCAAAGATATTCTATTACAGTGTTCCAACCAACTCTTTGCAACATACCCTTCATTAATGAAGCTAAAGGGTTCTCCTTTCAAAAAAAGATTTAGAACAATATGGGTGCAAGCTGGAAACAATTTGTGACAGTCAAAACTCACCTGATTATTCCCCCAAAACAAGATTGTGATAGCTGGAATATCCATTTGCTTCAGCTGGAAACACTTACCAACATTCCCCGATAGTTTTGTACCTTCAAAATGACCCATCTTACTGCTGTTTAAGTCTGAAAATAATAAATAATGATCTGATTTCATCAAAATCAGCATCCTGTAATTGGAACAGCAACTGCAAATTTGGAACTTTCTTACCAAATTTAGAAATGAGAGCATAATATTGACTAAAGCCTCTTCAGAATAGACTGAAAATGTCTTCCAAATAGTTACCAATTGAAATTTGCTCCATCCCATGGTAAGAAAATCTTGCAAACCCAACTGAAAATTTACCAATAAAGTCATATGATTGATGTTTGAACAACAAACAGCAGCATTAAAGAAGGAATTCAGACCTGTAAATCCCTGTATAGCCATCCCTCTGTCACTACCAAACTCTAACATTTTTAACGGATATTCACTTGCATGAAAACTGAATGTTAGAGCATCATAATCATGTCCTTGCTTCCACAATCTGTCAGCCAAGTTATCTTCTTCAAGAGCTGGTAGAGTCTCAATACATTTCTACCTCTCACCATAATGATGGTGTCTCCAACTTCTTGACATAGTCAAACATGCAAGTTTAAACACTATGCAAGAATGATACAACTCAAGGCAAGTTCCTCCATGAAAATATATCTTAACTGGACCCCAAGAATTGTATACCTTGATTACGTTCCCTGAGTCAACCAAAGGAGATGTCTTTGGGATGACAGAGTTTTCATTCCATGAGGCAAATTCTTCTACCTCACCAATCATTTCTTCCTTATCAGGTGGTCTTCCAAGAGGATTACCAACCAAAATCATGTCATGCTTGATTACATGGCTTGGCACATTATTAAGATTAAATCTCTTGTCTTCACTTATGGCTTCACGTAGAACAAGAGACCAATCCTAGGAAAAATCCCTTCTTTTGCATGTCATCAACAAATTGGGATGGTCCCATAAGCAAAACATGTGACACCACCTCATGTCTGAACAACACACCTGGATCCCATATCTTATTATCATCATCACTTGTATTGCCAGAATCAAGAAGTGACCCATCATCCAACTCAAAGAGTGGATTATCAAAAGATGACTCTGCATCCATTTCATAAAAAGGATTGTCAGCAAACTGAAAAATTACCTCTACCTCCTTGCTCATTTTAGGAGGTCCTGTAACCTGTAAACCACAAGAAAGCAATTCATCTTCATGTCTACTTGTAGTTACATCATGTGCTCCTCCTTCCTCTATCTTGTCAACTAATAAGTATGGCTTCAATTTCTGCTCACATTGTTTGACAACATTGTTAACCAAATCACGAGCAACTGAAGAAGTAACATGTGCTTGCCTCAAAACAGCCAATAGAGAAGATAAGAAAGGTTCAGAGTTATCATCACTCTCATTAATAATCAGAGACATAATGGACTACATAGAAGATATAACATTTTTCATTTGATTCTTACTAACAACAGCGAAAAATTGATGGAACATATCAACAATAAGATCTTCACAACCAAGATCTAACATAATCACACAAGATCTGATTTTTGCAACAATTTCTAAAATTTTAACCTTCTTACCAGAGGATGGACTATGGATATCATCCAAACCTTGAAAACTTTCCACGATCAACTGAAATACTTCCTTCATAATATTCTTGTTATAAGGATCCTGTGGAGCTGTTATCCTCATAACTTCATCAATACACAAAGTAACTGCAAGTCTTACCTCTTCATCAGGATGTCTCATAAGCACTGGCTTAACCTAAGAAAGCATAGTAAGGACCATGGCCATTCGTATAACCTTAGAATCTAACCAATCTATCATGGATAAACAGTTCTCCACTGCTCTCAAAATGCAAAGTAATTCATCCCTTGACTGAGGCAAACAGTCAAGATTCTTTCCTGCATTGAAAATCTTCCCTTCAAGAATTTTGGTAGCCTTTTGTTCATTATTCCTGGTGATAAAATTAGGCATAAGAGGCCTAGAATTAACTGATCCACTGTAAGTCTGCTGATGAGCAGCTCTATTATTGGCTAAGTTATCTCCATTTGTACCATTATTGTTGTTGTTACCATTGGTACCATTATTGTTTTGCATCATCTATGCAAACATCTGGGCTAACTATTGTTGAGATTGGGCCATCTGCTGTATCATTTGTCGCTGAATTTTAACAAGATCATTGTGGATTTTTTCCAAATTAGACATCTCAGATTTTTTTCCTCTAACTACCATGATTTCTGAATACAGACATGCAACTGCTGAAACGTATCATGCAACTGAAGAAACTGTAGCAAATGTTAAAACTCCAACAGGCTGGCAGGAAAACCAGCTCTGATACCACTGTAATGTCCACCCTAATTTTTCTTGGGTTTAAATGATTTGTTTTCCAAGAGATTTCAATTCATATAGGAGCATAACATGTATGGTTGTTGGCTAGTATGACAAGATCACAGCGATATAGATTTCCATGGAAATATGAAGTTCACATATCCATAATCATTCATGTACTCCGTGGGAATGTTTTCGAATGTTTCAATTGCAGATTGATAATATAACCATTCATAAATGTGTGCACAAAAGCAATATATAATAAATTAACAATAAACAAACAGCTTGTTGTACTTTCATATAGTAAAATCTGAAAATATATATATATATATATATATATTGGTACCCAGAAATCTGATTACACTCAGAAATATTCATAGATATATGAAACTACAAGCTCATTACATACAATTTATTATGATCTCAAACATGAAGTTGCAGCAGACGTAACAGATCAGCAGCAGTATATTATAACTGTCCCAAATCCCGCGCATTCCCTTCAATAAGAATGGCACATCCTCTAAAACTCCCAATACCTTCCCTTATGTCTTTTAGATCCTCGCGCACTCACCAAAATCATACAAAAATGAAGTGGAATTATCTTGAAAGATATCGGCGCTTCATTCCATCTTATATGCTACGGCCTATTGATGTTTGTTTTTAGACAGGTCAACAATAGAGTAAAAACAAGCTCTCCACAGGCTGAACTATGTGATCCAGTGAAGTAACTCCAAGGTTCCTTCTTTATGATTCATGATGGGTTAACTCAGTGATTACATGTGATCTTGCTGATAATCACAAAGGGACTTACATTAGACTTCTTCATACACTTAGCTTATTTCTCCTTTCAGTGTGGATGATGTATCAATGATAAAGAAAAGACAAAAGATAAAGGTTTAAGGAATCTAATCTAAGGTCAATGAGGTAATGATGATGCATGAATAGACAAACTCTTAAATTAACCTAACTCCACTTCGCCAAGGATGCCTACAACTACATGAAGTTGGTGCAATCTCCTAAGGTACGCGAAAGGTTTTCAAATCATAAAGGCTTATACAAGCACCCATAAGACGACGCAGCTCAAACAAGCATCCACAATCGAACTTATGCAAATTAAGCTCAGACTAGCTTTACACAACACTTCACCAATGATAAATGTCAAAAGCATGAGCTAGGAGTTGATCAAATATTCAATACAACATGCATTACATCAAAGAGCTTCTAATCTACTTCTAATCTACTTTGAAACATCTCTCCACTTCATTAAGATACAAGAAACCATGTAACTCCACAAGACAACACTTAACACCAAATAAGCTCCAATGTCTTTGCATTAATCTTGAGAAATATTTACAACTTCAAGTCCTCTCAGAAAATTTCGAGTCTCCTCTACTCTACTACAAATTAATATTTAATCTCTAATCTACTGATTTACAAATGAGGCAACAAGGCCTTTATATAGTAGTCCAGGTTTACAATGAAGGGCTAAGATCAATTCATGTAGCCAAGGGCCCAGATCATGCCACCTCAGCAGTTAGTTACAACAAATTGCTATTTTTAGTACATATGAGAGGCAATGAAGGCACGTTTTCCAAGAAGATAAGGATAAGATAGAATATTTTAGAGCATCTTCCACATAGGCGTCCCTTTGGCTTCTTTCTTGTTGTAGATACATTGAATGCAATTGAAATGATGTGGCTGATTATGATTGAATGATGATAGGTACATGCTCCATAAGTGCCACCTCAGCATACTTGTGGATTTCAACTGTTTATAGAATTTGTTCTGTGGGCATATTCCCAAATTATATCATCTGTATGATATATTCGATGTGATTGCTTTGATGATGAACACTTGAGATGTATCTTGTTGATCTTGCCTTGTTCATGTTTTGTAGACTAGATGTGTATGATGCTTGTAACTCATTTGTTTAACACTGTGATGTCCCTTCTTACAGGTAGGTTGATGTTGATCTTCTTCGATGCATCTTCATGAAGAGTAGAGTAGAGATATGATGTTGCTTCCTTCATGACTTGAAGTAGGAGATCTTTCTTAGACTTGAAGTTGAAAGAACTTGAAGCTGAATGGATGAATGCCTTGCTTGATGATATGATGAAGATGAAGTAGCACACTTGCCATGTTGACCTTGAAGCCATGATTGATGAAGAAGCTAATTGATACTTGAAGATGAATGGAACTTGAAGGGATAGATGAATATCTTCGAACATGATGCAACTTGATGATGAATGTTGAACTCGATATGACCTTTTAGAGTGGTGTTTCCTCTGCAACTTGGAGGTGACTCAGGTGCCTGTCCTTCAGATGACTCCTTGGCTTCACCAACACTCCTCTCAATGATGCAACTTGATGATGAAGCGTTCTAAGAGGATGATCTTGAAGTGATCTCCAAGGGTGGCTAGCATGATGTTTCTTCTTGCAATGACAATTTCTTGACTTCACTCCTTGGATGAAGGTGACTCCAAGCGCTTGCTCCTTAGATTTGTTGATGTTCCTACAAGACAAGAGAAACAATATTAATCACTTTACAACACAAGAATCACTTTAAACATGTAAATAACCCTTCTTCAAGTCTAGGCGCATATATAGGTAAAAAGAGGAACAAAGTGCGCCTAACACATGATAGCTTCATACTTGTCATTTTAAATGATTTTAAACAGTTGTAATAGCTTAAAGAGGTCAATCTCCCTTAAGAGATTCATTCAAAAGGTGTCTTTCAATGCAATTTCTTCCTTAGGCGCCAAAATGAGGTGACTTTGATGAAAGTAGTGCCTAACTTCATGACTTGATTCAACATGTTTGATCAACTTTGGATTACTTCTCTTAAGGCTTGCTTCATGCCTACCCCTTCAAATTGATTAATGTATACCTATGTGATCCTAGACGCCAAAACTCACTTGAGCAACCAAGTTTCCTCCTAGGTGCCAAAAATGAGTTTTCCAACACAAAGGGCGCCCTACTTTGACTTAGGTTGTTGTTTGATACTTTGAGCTTATATGGAGGTAAGATATCCCAAACCTAGATTAATGTCCTTGGATTATTCCTTTAATCTCTCATCACCTCTATCACTTTCAATCATTTTCAAACTTTCAGAGACTCCTTATCATTAGATGCTAGATTTCATGAAGATGAACTTAGGTGACTTTTCATGAGGCGCCAATCTAGTTGGCATGGAGGTGAAAAGTGCGCCCAACCTCATGAAGCTTTATTCTTGGGGTTTTTATGCTTTTAAACAATTGTGAAAGTTTTAGAATGACTTCCTCCCTCTAGGCGCCAACTCAAAGATGTCCTTGGATGCAATTTCAATCTAGGCGCTCATTTAGGTATGGAAAGACAAGAAAAGCGCCTATCATACTTGTGGCCTTGAACTTGTTATTTGGGCGCCCAAATAGCTTGGGATTGAGGAAAAGGGCACCTAGATTCTTTACTTAATTTCTTGGGTTCTTAATCTTTCAATTACCCTCCTAAGCCTTTAAGAAGTCCAATCATACCTTGCTAGGCACAAAACAATGGCATTTATTCAATTTCCTCCTAGGCGCCCATTTAGGTCTGCGTGGAGGTGAAAGAGCGCCTCACTTAGTTGATTTCTTCAATTTTGGATCAATATACCATGGTTTTTGGCTTCCTCATGCCTAGGCGCCAATGTGTGATGCTTTGGGTAGGAAATGGCGCCTTGTCTTAGATAGATGTTTACTTCAATTCTCATGATTCCGAGTTGTTATGAAGATACTCAAACACTTGTAGAGTCTAACATACCTTGCTAGGCACCTCTTACGGTGTCTTCAATGATTGAAATGCGCCTAGACTCCTTTGAAGCTCAAGATGACTCTTTCAACCCATCATACTCTTAGGCACTCATAGTTGATAAGAAATTTCATGAAGGGCGCCTTAATCAATAAAAGCAATCTTCAAATCAAGGCGCCAATTCAAGGTGGTGAGAAATGGATTTGTCACTAGGCGCCAAGAATGAGGCTACACATGCAAAAAGGGCGCCTAAACTCATAATGTGTTTTCTTTGTCAAATTTTTAATACTTAAGGTCATTTGGCAACTTTTTAATCAAGGCGCCATAACTTGGGATGATTAAAGGTTTGTTTTCTTCTCTAGGCACACTTTGAGGTCTCAATCTTAGGCGCTGACTTGGGTTGGCAGAGGTGGGAAAACACGCCTAACATGTCTTAGAGCAAATTCGCGCCCAAAACTGGAAGTCTCCGAGGACCAGGATATTAAAAAATATATTTAAGTATAAGAAATATACCTTTCAGGATGTTTGAGATAGGTCTCGAATCCACCGGATTTAACATGTAGATTATAGAATTTGGAGGATCCACCAGATTTCAGACTTAGTCAATTTTTCAGTGTTTCAGGATATCAGGCTACCAGACTTAGTCATTTTCAGGATCTCAAACATACATCAGGGATTTCATACTCTTTCTTCCTAAGGTGCAACTTGGAGTTAGTTTAAACATCTCTTTCATGCTAAGGCGCCAAAATGGATAGTTTAATGCATGAAGGGCGCCTAGCTTAAGTGTGCTCATTCTTGACATTTGAAGTTGTTTACACCCTTGTGAGATTGGATCATCCTTAGGCGCCCATTTAGAGGTTATTCATCCACACTATTGCCAAGGTGCCAAAATGGGCAGTCTAATGCATGAAGGGCGCCTAGCATAACTTGCTTATTTTCATGCCTTCAACTTAGGCGCACTTCTGTGGTTGAGTAAAACATGAAATGGCGCCTAGACCTAAATGCCTTTTCCTTGTCAAATTTGCAGTGTTTCATGCTTCCCAACATCAATTTCAATCAAGGCGCTTTGGTTTGAAGCCCTCCTTGCCCAAGGCGCAATCTTGAGGTTGTCTAGATGATAAAAGGCGCCATGAATTCTAGGCGGAGTTTTAAGGTTGTGCAAGTAGAGAAATGCGCCCAAGTGAATTTGCACCTAGAAGTGGAAGTCCCAGAGGGTAAGGTATATTGAAAAATATATTTAAGTATATACTTTAAATATTTTTCAATATACCTTTCAGGATGTTTGAGATAGGTCTCGGATCCACTGGATTTAACATGCAGATTCTAGATTTTTGAGGATCCACCAGATTTCAGACTTAGCCAATTTTCAGGATTTTCAGGATCAGGATACCAGACTTAGTCATTTTCAGGATCTCAAACATCAGGATCAAGTCATCAGGGGACTATAGGACTCAAACACCACTGACTTCATCATGCAATAAACTAAAGACATCATCAAAACTTCATGCAAAGCATCAGAGCTCAAAAAAAGGGGGGTCCCCATTTGCAATGGGGCGATGTGTGATTAGGTCACAACACGGCCCTTATGGAATATGTTGCGGATGACTATAGGAGGCTGCGCCTATCACAAAGTGCTGCCTTATATTCACAATACCCTATCTTGGGTCTTCAAAAGGGTGCTGACTCTTAGGTACTAAAACCCTCTTAAAATCTTCAACATAGAACAATAAATCTTTGCATTAAAGAAACAGAAATCTCACAAATTTATCAAGCAATCCCTCCTACAAATACAAATATTCGAATCCTGCAAAGAATGTCTCTTTCCAGCACAAGAACTCCTCAAACTCCAAAACAATATGCGCAACTGTGAACCCTAAGTGAATCCACCAAGTGGGTTGAATTGGGTTTTCGTCCAATCAACCAAGAAACCATTGGGGTTTTCGTCCCACTGATAAGAGTTTGGCCACATGCACAAATCTCCAAATCTCCAAAGAGAAATAAACAAACTTCTGAATATCCCCAATCAGAACCCCATCAGCGCTTTTTATAATCTTTCTCGGAAAACCTTCCGAAAATTATAATTTAAAATCACTTTATTATTAAATAAGCCTTATTGCTCCGAAAAGTGATTTTATTTAAATATTAAACATTTCTGACACTTTAGTCACTTTATCAAGCATCCATGATTTAAAATTTTTAATTCCCTTTCCAACGAGCTATTACACTAAGTTGCTTTTTAAATTATTTTATAAAATTAAGCAACCTTAGTGAAATAATTAAATTAAAGCTCAACAATTCACCCGAGTTGCGGAAACCACTAAACAGCATCAGAATTAAAATTTGACTATACTGGAAGGATACTAATGATGAATAATGAAAATCAGGGTCAACCAGGTGACTTTCTATAAATCAACGCTCTCTCCAAGAATCTTGGAGAACACACCAGAAGCTGGAATTCACTTCCGAAAGTGGCATAAGAGTCCTCAAGACCAACTAAGCTCACTGCCAACAACAAACATCCCTTCTAACAAGGTTGGCGCTCACCAAGAAACTCGAAGCTAACTATAATGTTGAAGTGACCAAAAATGGGAACATTACACCTCTACAGCAACAATAATACCATCAATAATCTGATGCCTTGTCACAAAACCACCCTGCTCAGATGAAATAAGAGAGCCCAAAATTTAATTTAAGCATTCTGCAATATTTTTTGTGATAATCTTGTATGCAACATTGCAAAGAGCAATAGGATGAAACAAATCAAAAGAATTACCCTCCTCTTTTTTATGAGGGCCAAGAAGGTAGAATTAATAGCTTTAAGCATTTTCTTATTGGCATGGGATTCCTGAACAACCTCCAATAGATCAAGCTTTTGAAAATCTCAAAATTCCTAAAAAGATTCAATAGGGAAACCATCAGGCCCAGGGGATTTACCTTTCTTCAACTGAAACACCACCTTCTCTAGCTCTTCAATAGACCTTCTCTAGCTCTTCAATAGAAATTGGCCCCATGAGCAGATTGTTCATATCCTCCAAAACAAAGGGGGGAATACAATCCAAAATGAATTGCTCCTCCTCCAAAGCACTAGGGCCACTTTCTGTGAACAAGGGGGAGAAATGCATGACAACATTGATAGTAATATCTTGGAAAGAGGAAAGTTGATCCTTGAGCCGAGATGAGAGACAATATAACATTGCCACTTCTCCTTTCTTTGACTAAATTATGGAAAAAAGATGTGTTCTTGTCTCCCGCCTGAAGCCACTGGATTCTTGATTTCTGCTTCCAGAATAATTCCTCCCAAAGCTTCCATTCATTAAGCTCTTTGGAACACAAGGACTCCTCAAGAAGACACTCCTTGGTCATTCCATGTTCCTTAATCTTGAAAGTGATACTATCCAATTTTTCCTAAACCTGAGCCTTTTACAAAAACTATTTCCAAAAGAACATTTTTCCACTACTTAAGCTTGAACTTAACAAATTGAAGTCTCTTGAAGAAAGAATACATAGTGGTACCAAATGAAGGGTTACCCTCCAACCACCATGCAACCATGTATTCATGAATATTAGGATCTCTGAGCCACATTAACTAAAACTTGAAAGGAGGCTTTTTAGGAAGGGAAAATAAAGAGGAAGAAAATTTGATAGACCAATGATCTTATCCCTTCCATTGCAAAATGTCAGATGAAGAAAACCAATTGTCACCAACCCAACAATCAAAGACTAAAAACCTATCAAGTCATTCTGAAATGGAAGCAAGCCCACATCTTTTATTATTTCAAGTAAAAACTCCACCTCTTGGTTTAACGTCCACCAAGTTAAGAAAAGACAAATTATCTCTAAACAGAGCAAAAGAGGGGTCTAATCGACTAGAGCCTCCAAGTTTGTCATCAAGGCTGAGAAGAGCATTAAAATCGCCTGCCAAAATCCAAGCAGCAGAAGAGACCATAAAAGGAACAAATCTAATATCGAACCAAAGAAAAGCTTTACCTTGAAAATCAGTAGAAGCATACACATTAGTGAGGAGAATGGAGTTGCCTGAATCAAAGCAAGTACCCACCAATGATAAGGAGTGTTTGCTTGCTATCCAACAAGGAGTAATCCAATGAGGATCCAATCAGCAAGCCAAACCTCTAGTAGAACCTTGAGCCCCAATACACTGACATTGACTACCTTTCCAAATCTTAGAAGATAGGGTAGCCATTTCCTCCACAAAAAGCTTAGTTTCTTGAAGAAAGATGATATCAAGTTTGTGTTCCTGGATAAGATCTTGAACAGCCTTCTGACAAGGGGTGCTTCCCAAACCCCTCCAATTTCATGAAATCACTATCATTTTTGGGGAATAGAGAAGTGAGTGTCTAATATCCGAATGACACCAAATTCCACTAGAGATTACCCTATCATTTTCACCTTTTCCTAATCTCTTTTTATCCCCACTTTGAAGAGCTTATAAGATCCAACCTTTTTGAAATTTTTCACTAGAGTCCTAACAGAGGTGGCACTTTCTTCTTAAAATTTTCCTTTACACCTATGGCTTGAGGGGCTTCTGGTATAACACAATCTTCAACTAGAGCCTCTATCAAAATAGGAGATGTTGTAATTAATCTGGAATCATTAGTGTTAGCATCCTGATGCCTACCAGATCCCTCAATATGAATCAGCGAAGGAGAAACCCCTTCTTTGGATAAAACCTATATACGAGTTAAGGCATTAATTTCTACTGAGTTGGACGAGGCACCAAAATCAAGAAGCTCCAAGTCCTGACCAACAGGAGGCTTTTCAAACAAGGTGGAATCAAGGTCTTCAAAATTTTCGAGTACATCAAACCTGTTATTGAAGTTACCTCTTGGGAGATTTTTTTCTGACGAATTCTCTAGATAAAACTAAGGGGCCACTAGTACCTTCATTGGACAGTTTCTCTGTAAATGTCCATATGCATGACAAGCACAACATCTAAAAGGCAGAGCCTCATAATCTATTTGTTGTATCCATTGCATGTTCCCCAATTTAATCTCTAAAGAATCAAGCAATGGATTATTCAAATCAATTTCAACACAAATATGTGCATAGGTTGTTACCTTTCTTTCGAGCATGTCATGAGAGGGGCCCAAGGGTTTCCCAAGGACGGCAGTTATAGATTGCAAAATATCAGGTCTCCAGAATTCCATGGGAAGCCGGAGGAGGTGGATCCAAACAAGAATCTTAGAAGGGAGTTTCTCCACCAGATCAAAACCCACATGCCAGGGTTTGATAAATAAATCAGCTTAATTGTGAAAGTACAGACCACCCTCAAAGATCATATTACGATCAGCCATTCTTGAAAAAACAACAAAGAAATATCTGTTCACAGCAAACATAATCTCCATATCACCTTCAGGTTGCCAAGTCCTTCAAGCCTAGGCTTCCAAGAAAGGCAAAGAGATTTTAATGCCAATAAACTTGCAAATCAAAACACATTCTGAAAGGTAATACACGTCATCTGCAACCAAATCCGGATTTATAACCAAAATAGGTCAATCCGCACTCTTCTCCAAGCAACCATTTGGTCTTGGACATTTCTCCAAATTCTGATCAGATTTAGCTTCACTTGTTGCAAACCGAACTGCATTATCATGCCCAGAAGATGAGGGCTCATTGGCCCTAACAGCATCTTTGAAAAAGAGGGGACGCGAGGGGATGGGAGGGAGGGGGGCTTCTGGAACCCCCAGATGCAGCCATGCACACCAAAACCCTCAGGGCAGGCAAGGAAATGGACAGAAAAAGCACAGGAAAAAAATAAACTGCAGAAAAAAACCACTACAGCAACACAAATCCACAAACCAGCCAACTCCACCCCCTGCCACAGCAGAAAAGACAAAAAACCAAGGAGATTAGGCGACCAGCAGCAGCCATGCTTAAATTTGGATTTTAAAATTCATGTCATATTTTTATTTTCCCAATTTGGTGCTAACACCAATTGGGAGTTGGCATCTCACCAACAATTGTTCTAAGTCTACTGTCTGTTAACCCCAAATACATTCAGTAAAAAAAAAAAATTACACAATTGGAGAATCCAATGTTAGATTTGTTGAATATGAATAAACAAGGAAACAAATTGCAAAATCCATGAGGTTCACAAAACCCTAGTAATACTAAAAAAGATCAAACCTTTGATTTTTCTGTTACATTTCTTGTTTTCTTTTAGTCTGTGTCCATTTCAATTCAAAGCTAGTTCACCATTATTTACAAACAAAATATAATAGTTATCAAAGAAGAAACCCCAGTCTGAATAAGCTGCAAGGACCATATGATTAATTTAGGCCCCGAAATTTATTGGATTTTTTAAAAAAATTAAAAACACAATTTGATTGAAGACATTACTAACACACATTACTAGCAATACGTTAGATTACAATTTGCAATCAATTCAAGTGTTTCCTTCATTTTCCCACAATTTGTGCATGAGAGGGTACCCATGGTTTCCGAACTTGGGACCTCATGGTGTATGTGGAAGCCTGTTACCACTGCATCACAGGCTCAAACCAGGGTCAGTGACATTACAATAAATGAATAGCATTTTGTTTTACTCTAATACATTGCACACGTAAACCTTCTCCTTATTCAGGCTTTCTCCTGAATAACTTATAGCAGCTTCCTGCTGCATATGTTCCAATTTCTCTTATGATTCAAATTTTCTTCAGTTACTATATTAAATAACATCCTATTCTCCTAGTACACATCCTCAGTGAGAAATGGTAGACATAAATTGAGATCATGCAAGAGAGTGACTACACTTTCACTGATGCTAACAGTTCATTAATAAATTAGTTTTCATTAAGGAATAACAGTTAAAATTTGTGTTTGAAATCCCTTAATCTCAAGATCAAGCTTAATCCATGATTGCATACATCAAACATGAAAATGAAGATTTCTTTAACCTACATAGTGATTAGAGCTGAAAAGATCTACACAGATAGCATACCTCGAAGATATTCAAGTACTGTGTGAAAAGAACTGGAAGGAAACATTCCCAGTCAATTGTAGGGCAATTTTTTATGACACGACACATGATGGAAGCCCACTGAAAATCCCAGAATTGACATTTGGGCATTCCAGCCCATAGATCCAAGCCATCCTTTATCCAGTTGCTAGCAGATAAAAGAATATAAGATTAGAAATAGGAATATTATTAAAAAGTATAAAAGCCAAGGAAGAAACAAAAGCAAAACTAGTATTTACTTGCCTATTATAAAAACCACAGTTGACTGTATTTGTTGGCAGAAATAACTGAAGAAAACCAACACCTTCCAAGGATGAGTTATGCCATAAATTGTCCATAAAAGATCTGCACAGAAGAATCCTAAATTTTACAAACCTGGAAGCCTATTACTATATTCCACGAATGCCATCATAGTAGAAAAATTGAGAGGGTTTAGAAAACACAGGTAGGAAGATAGGGAGAAAATGAACTGTTCCCTTGTCTATACAAAAAAATAAAATAGCAAATAAGTACTTCAATGAATGAGAATCCCTAAAAGTCTAAAACCTTTCTATGATGATTCACAAAGATATTTTATCAGCTTCTTTAGACACTAAAGCAACAAATGCATTTTCAAGACTACTATATTATTATTTCATTTTGTCCAAATATTGACAAATATAGCATATAGCCCTTTTCAGTGATCACATTCCCCACCCCCAAGCACTAGCCTAAATAAACAGATGTTTAATACATATACCAGACAGGATCCTTTACTCAACCAGTGACAAAACAGGAGGTGAAATCAGTGTCTTTATTTATAGATCATTTATGTAAAAATTTTGATTTGAGGATCCAAACCTTGCTCAAAAAGTTACTGGATGTAATTTCTAAAAGTACAAATGTCTGGTATAAGCAATCAACCTGAACTCTAGCCATATTTCTTCTGCAGAACCTGATGGAAAAAAATTCCGACTGTAATGAATTAGAGATTTCACTGCATCCAAATGGTTGCGCTTTAAGCTCAAACCCTCTGCACTTTGACGCCTGTACACATGAGGAAATCAGAGTATTACAATTACTTGAAAAAACATAAAAGTGTAGATAGTTTCAACTCTATCATCTTAAAACAGAGGCATAAAATAAACTACACTTTATTGCGATTATATAACCTTGATTAAAGACCCATTTAGTATCAGCCATGCACAAAAAGGAAAATTAGAATGTCAGTGAGCAAAACATGATGCTTTTGAGCATGCCTTAGGAAATAAAGGCAATAGAGCCCCATAAATCACATTACAAGAGATAGCATTGGCCAATTTTCTGCAAGATTAATAGAGCCATAATCACAACAAGAGGCCAGAGTGAAACCACTGAACAACTAAAATTGGAAAATTAGCTATAGTAGCCATCCTAATCATATTCCTGTTCAGGTGTGTTTACGTTTCTACCCAAGGATAAAATATACCATGTAAATTCTAAGCTTTTATAAGGGTACAGTCCCACTCCCAGGTATATAAATTGGCTCTATTGCATTAAAAATGTGGTATAAGTCAACAGACCACATTGATTGACTAACAAAACCATGGTTGGAAAAATCAAAGTGATAAAACTTGATCAAGGGAGAACTAGGACCTTCCTATAATCATCTGCAAGATGTACAATTCAGCAGAAAAGCAAAATAATAACAGCCTTATGAAGAAGTCCTAAAGTAACAGGGTCAGAATTATTGGTAACCAATACTGCATTAATGATTACTCCCGCTCCCAGGTATATCAATTGGCTCTATCGCATGAAAAATGTGGTATTAGTCAACAGACTACATAGATTGACTAACAAAACTATGATTGGAAATCAAAATGATAAAGACAACTTGATCAGAAAAGAATTAGGACCTTCCTATGATCGTTTAACAGATGTGCAATTCAACAGAAAAGCAAAATAATAACAGCCTGTTGAAGAAGTCCTAAAGTAGGAGAGTCATAATCATTGATAAACCGTAACCCAGACTGCATTAATGATCACTCTTTCCCAATAAAACAATGTTAAAGGGGCCTTTAATTCCATGTAACAAGAGTGCAATACTTCTCATAAATAGCAAAACAAGAAAACTTTTATGGGGCAGACATTCTTAGAAGACAAACAAAAGAATGAAATAACAATTCAACTGAAGGCCAAACCAACAGTGCCTATCACATGTCAAAAAACTAAACCCATATAGACAACAATTAGAAAAGATAACCATGGTCATACAAGCACATGGAATGTGGATGGTAAACTTAGGTCTTACATCCATTTTCTTCAATCAGTTGCTTTTTAGTTTAACAAGACATTGTAAATGTTTCACAGATAACTTAGCAGCTCAATAAGAAATGCTTTATCTCCCTCCGTGCGAAAGAGGTTTGAATAAGCTATCTCTAGCTCTTACCTTTGTGCTTTGGTTTATTTATGTATAATACAGCTAAATTCTGCCGATACACAGAGAGATAAGTAATAGAAAAAATGGGTAGATGATTAAGATTGCCTTGACAGAAGCAAAAAAAAATACTTCTTCGAAGGCACTTGTGCAAGGACTTCCTCAATATCCCTACAGAATGCTGGAAGATAAAGCTAAGACCGCATTTTTGTGAAGAATGAAGGGACCTAGGAATCGAGGAATTCCACTGGTAATCATGTCAAAATACCTTCTAAACCACTATATCTACAAAGATCCATCACACAAAGTTTCCATCTGGCACTCTACCTTTTATATCATTGCTGCAAATGCTTGTGGATATTTTCAGAGGAGGATAGATTGTAGGAACAAATTAAACAAATCTTCCCTCGAGGCAGTCAATTAATATGCATATTTCAGGTGATTCTGCTTTGACCCTATCTAAGCAACTAATTTAAAGCACCATATTTTGTTTAGGCTTCTTTGTGGAGGCATCTGATGTGTGAGTAAATGGAGGCCTTTCTCAATGACTGTACTGAACCACCTAATGACTGTAATGAACCACAAGTGGAAACTTATATAGCAAGGTGAGATCATCATATTTTTTTGTAGACAATTTGATATTGAGAAAATTATTATTCAAAAGAGATGGGTATCAAACAAATTTGCCAATTGTTTTGTTCTCAGCATCTATTCCTTCTGACGAATGCATGTAGGTGATAAATTGTGGATTCCATAATTACCCAAAGACTTTTACCCTAAACCGTAGTACTTATCTCCCATGTCGGAAATGTGTCACTATCTTAAGAGACCCATATGGGGACATCTCCAGACATTAGGAGACTTTAGACGAAGTTTCTTCACATCTCTATTCGTCTCCTAGAAGCATCCCTTGAAAAATACATGGGGGAGTCACTAGGTGGGCAAGACTATAAAATGCTCACTCATATTAAGGATATTTTAATAAGGAAAATTAAGACCAATATACCCCTAAGTATTAGTAGTGGAGGGGTTATTTTAGATTATGTAATCACCACCATAGTTTTTTTTTTAAATAACACTGCTGAATTGAAATGCACAAATAGACTCTTCCACACCTTTCTGATCACCCAATTCCCGACACGGGCAAGGTGAGAGCTTACGGGTATTTCAGACTAGGCAATTAAAATTCTAATGCAGCACTCAATAACATCCACTTATTCAGTGGGCATCCACTTATTAAGCGAGCATCCACTTAATCGTGGGGGATATTGAAAGAAAGCATAGGCACATCCACTTATTCAGCAAGAAGTCTTTACAATGGAACCACTTGTTCAGTGGAGTAAATGGATAAACATGAAAGCAATCAATCCCACCGGCAGTATTACCATCCGAGACCTTACAAGGCAAATATGCAATGCATTACAATATTCTCAAATGCCCCAGAAAATCAGCTTCAGACACAATGACAATATTCTGATTTCAAAATCAAACTGCTGCAATAATAAAATCAGACCATAAATCACACATAAACATGCTCACAATGATGAATCACTTTGTTCACTGTAATATACCTCTGATGGAAGCAACATGAGGAAGATGCAGGCCTGAAGATCATGATATTCTGCTGGTTACTCATCCCACAATACTGCAAATTGCATTAACTTCTGTTCAGGTAAATCTGTTATAAAATTCCGAACTGAAACCATGCACAAACAGCAGTATGGACTTAATCAAATCCATAGAAAAGTCCCACACAACAGGTCTAATGTGTACAGCTCCTTATTACTCCTCAGAATCACCAATAAACATCACCAACACTATAAATAAAACTGCTTAAGTCCCCTAATTACTGCAGTCCCAAAGCTGAAGAGAACAATTTCATAGCATACAAGAAGGCACCTCAAAACCCAAACAAAATAATTTTTAACACCCAAACTTGCACCAAGTTCTTGTTAATGGGAAGCGGCCCCCCACCACTCATTAGTGACAAACAAAGAATGAGTGCTTAATTCTCCACAATTCCTTCATCCTATTATTGGTTTCCTTTGCATGAGATCGGTCCCACCAAATTCAGTGGAATGATACCAAAAAACACAATCAAAAAAATCTGAATTACTTTCACCAAAGAAAGGGTATGGCACTACTATCAAATTCTTCATATTAAACAAAGAATATCCAAATGCTCTTCAAGACAAAACCCCACAATGAAAGATTAAGTAGTGGACCCCACATTTCGAAAGAGACAAATACCATGAAGCACTATTTCATATCAAAGACTTACAATTTCCAAAAGTTTATCAAACTCAACATATCACTGAAAGAAAATGAAATGCCTTACTACTTGGAATGGCCAGCCCTGCCCAAAAAACCTTATATAAGACTGAACAAGGGCATCGATTCTCCTCGCATAAATTCCACGCTTCAAACATAATGTACAGAATGGTAAAAAATTGTACGACAAGCTTGGTAAGAAGTGTCCAGCAAAAATCTCCACAAACATCAACAGAAAGCACTTCAAATCTGCATCAAAATCTTATTCAATCCACTTAAAAATGATCTGAAATTAGAACACATCAAAACCCTCCTATAGTAAACTACTGTAGACAAACTCCATTGAAGTTCTATGTGATTTCATAGGCAAAATCACCCAGTAATCTAGCTAGGGTTGATCTTTCACAACCGAAACAAGAGAAGATATGAGGGTTTCAAACCCACAAAACCAAGCACAGAGGCTCTCTCCAAAAAAATTGATATCAAAATGCATAACCTTGAATGAGAGTTGAAATCCTCTTTTATAAACTTCCCGTGAGCACCCAAGAGAAATAATATAAAATATTACTTTATGGCTTCATGGGATATTAATAATATCTCTTCAAACTGAGCGCCCAAGATGGTGGGTAATAAAATATTCTTTTTTCCCATTCAAAATACTCCTAAGTGAGCGCCACATTAAGGGATGCATAGACATTATAACTTCAAACTTATATCTCCAGGTGCTCAATAAAACACTTATATCCACCTTATAATTAATATTACACTAAAATGCTAATACTTATTCCAATCCTTAGGCAACCTTAGTGAAATATTAATTAAACTGCTAGATAATAATCCCAAGCTACGGAAAGCATAGAAATGTATTGATCAAACAACTCTGACCATACCAAAATGTAGTAGAAGACTTGGGACGAAAATCGAAGTTCGTCGGGTGACTGTCTAAAAATAGCATGTTTCTCCAAGAAAGTTAGAGAGCACCTGAGAGGTTGGAACTGAATTCCGAAAGCATCTATGAACTCCAAATGACTAGCCGAACTTAAAACCACGAACAACTGCTCTGCAAGACTGAGCCACGGCCATTTCAAGAACCAGTGTTGAAAAACCCGTCGAAAACTCGTTGGACTCGTGAGTAATCGCGTGGCATTTTCTAAGGCGAGTTTTACTGATGAAAACTCGGCCCAAGTTTTTTCAAAAACTCGCGGCGATTTTTTGCTCAAACACTCGTAGGACTTGCTGAAAACTCGCATGCCCTAATCAGAAAACTCGGCGGCGGCGAATGTTATAAGTTAAAACCTAAAAAAGTGTTTTTATTTTGTTTTCTTCATTGCGACGGACGACGACCCAATGATGAGACAACTGCGACCCCACCAAACCCTAGCCCGACGACGGCTCCAGGACAGATCGAAAGTTAGATTTTCAATATAGTTTGAAGTTTGAATTGCCAAAATTTATACAGGCGAAGGAGATTTTCGACGAACTATAAAAAATTATATAGGAGAGATTTTGCACAAACTGTCAAAATTTATATATGATTAATCATAATCGATGATAATATGATATTATATGAAAGAAGAGATTTTGGACAAACTGTCAAAATTTATATACGATTATGATATATTACAATATCATCATAATCGTATATAAATTGACAGTTCGTCCAAAATCTTTCCTTTCATATGATACAGTCTATTAAATATTTATAAAACAATAGAAATTTTAAAAAGACTATCATATGAAAGGAGAGATTTTGGACGAACTGTCAAAATTTATATACGATTATCATAATCGTATATAAATTTTAACAGTTCGTCCAAAATCTCTCCTTTCATAAGATACAGTCTTTTTAAAATTTCTATTGTTTTATTATTTTATAAAATATTTAATACAGTGTCACTGTATTACTATTTGTAATAATTTTTGTATTACTATTTTGTAAACAGTAAGACTGTATCATATGAAAGGAGAGATTTTGGATGAACTGTCAAAATTTATATAGGATTATGATAAAATATAATCCTATATAAATTTTGACAATTTGTCGGTGTCCAAATATTAAAATCTCTCCTTTCATATGATACAGTCTTTTTAAAATTTCGAATGTTTTTTAATATAAATTTTGACAGATCGTCGAAAATCTATCCTTTCATATGATACAGTGACCAGTCCGAAATCTCTTCTTTCATATGATACAGTCTTTTTATAATTTCAATTGTTTTTTACAGCAAAAATGTCAAACAGTCAAGACTCAAAAAACAGCTATACAACAGTCAACTGGGTTACTGTCAAACGCCTCATTTTTAATTGAACTTCTTTTGTTGTCTCTCTTTTGATAGGTTATGGCTTCTGCAAGTGGAACTGGAGGTAGAAGAACCGGTGGCAAACCTAAGGACCCTTGCTGGAAACATAGGACACCAAGTCGAAAGCGAGGAGATGTCATTTGTAACCATTGCACTAAACCTATGACCGGTCCCTTGCAATGATTGTTTGTTATGTGACAAAGCTCCTCTAGAGGTTCATAGGGAGGCACACGTCCTCATGGATTATCAGCAAAAGAAAGAAGCTAAAAAGAGAGCAGCAGAGGCAATGGCAACCCCAAACCGAGATTTGAGTTCTACAGGGTCAGATTATAGAGGTGTAACTGTAGAGGCCTCTTCTACGCCTTCCATTGGGCCACGGATACAACGATCAGGCAAAGGGATTGATAGCTTTTTTGTTCCTCGGAACACTCCTAGTGCGCAACCTTCATTGGATGGTCTTGCAAATACATGGAATAGAGAGGTGCATCATGAGGCGAAGTTGGCATGTGCACGATTTTAGTACTACAACAATATTCCCTTCAATGTCACTTTGAGTCTTTATTGGGAGCACTTGGTCACTGCATTGACTGTGGCAGGTAAGGGGTTCAAGGCCCCAAGTCGTCATGAGTTGAGTGGCCCATTGTTGCAGGAGGAGGTCAAACACACACATCTACTAGTACAGGATCAAATGAAAATTTGGGAAAGAAAACGCTGCACTATTTTAAATGACGAATGGACAGATGCCACGAACATGACTCTCATCAATTTTTTAGTGGCTTTAGCGGAGCAGCTAGTCTTTTTAAAGTCAGTTGATGCCTCCATGTTGGATGAGGTGGTGATGGAGGTGGGAGTGGAACATGTCATCCAAATAGTGACTGACAATGCAGCTGCATATGTGGCAGCCGGTAGACTTCTAGAGGCAAGGCATCCAACAATTTTATGGAGCCCTTGTGCTGCCCACTATATTGACCTTCTTGAGGACATTGGAAAAATAAGTTGGGTGAAGAATGTGGTTGAAGAGGCAAGAAATATCACAAAATACATCTACAACCACATGGGTCCTGAATCTTATGAGGGAGTACACTGGTGGCAAGGAGCTCACGCGATCAAGAGTCACACGCTTTGCCACTAATTTCCTTACCTTGCAGAGTATAGCAGCATTATTGCCCCACCTTAGGCGCATGTTTGTGTGCGAAAGGTGGTTGGAGAGTCCTTATCATAGGAAGCTAGAAGCAGAGAGGGTCGTGAAGGCAGTTTATGATAATGGCATGGAAAAAGTCATGGAGGAGATCATCAAGGTAAGTTTTCAAACACTAATTTTTATTTATTTTTTTATTTGCTAATGTTAAAATTTGTTGATTTTGTAAAAAATTTATATTTATATTTGTTGAATTTCAATTACTATAATTCTCTAATTTTATTTTCATCCACTATTGATTTAGGTGTCAGAACCGTTGGTAGGGTTCTACGATTGGTGGATGGGGATCAAAAGCCCATGGGGTATCTATATGAGGCCATGGATAAGTCCAAAGAGGCAATTCAGCATTTGTATGGGTCAAATAAAACAAAATATGAACCCATATGGCGCATTATTGATCCGAGGTGGAATTGACAACTCTACCAACATATTCATTCTGCTGGTTACTATTTGAACCCCACGTTTTTCTTCTCCTCTTCATTCAAAGCAGATGCAGAGGTTAAGCTTGGCCTAAACACATGTATTGAGAGGTTGGTCTTTGATGATAACCTTCGAGACATCATACTCGATGAGTTACAGGCCTATAAGAGATGCCATTCGTAGGAGATCCACTCTGCAACCAGGTAAAAAACATATGTTTATTTTTCATTTACTATTTATTTTAATTTTTAAGTTTACTAAAATCCTTACAAAGTTATAAATGTTATCCTTGCAGATTTATGGTGGGAAGATTATGGTGCCTCAACGCCTAATCTTCAAAAGGTAGCCATCCAGATTTTATCCCAGCCTTGTAGTGCATCCGGTTGTGAGCGCAACTGGAGTGTTTTTGAGGCCATTCACACAAAGAAGCACAACAGGTTGATTCAAAAGCGCTTGAATGACCTTGTCTATGTGCGGTACAACCTTCGGTTACATGAAAAGAAGGTAGAAGGCCAGGAATCATATCAAGCATTGGACCTTGACGACATTGATCCATATTCAAATTGGATTGCTGAGCATATTGACGTCGATCCATCACGTGATGATGATGATATAGCTGCTATGGAGAGGGATACAGCTGAATGGCAAGCGAATGTCGCAGCATATGAGAATTCAGAGACAGATTCAGATGATGATATTGATGTGCCATCAGGGGCGGGTTCCTCACATGTACCGCTTGATCCTATAGATGAGGATCCTGTTGAGGATACCCCAGCTATACCAGCCACTTCCGCACCACCCACAAAGAGAAACAAAACTCTTTTGAGCTTTAGTCGTAGAAGAAATTTATGATTTATATTTTCTAGTGATAATGGAACTCTTTTTTTGGTCTATGATATATATTATCAAACTAGAATTTCATATGTGTTCGAAGGTTGAACTCTTTTTTTTGTCTATGATATGTATTAAACTCTTAATAGTGATTTATATATGAAGGAAATCAGCAATGCATTCTACAATTTCAGAAATGTGTGTTTTTTAAGAATATTTTTAAAAAATTATGCATTTTTAAATGTTCGATAAATTTGCCGAGTTATTGCAGAGTTTTTCCCCGAGTTTTTGCCGAGTCCTGAGTTCTTAAAAATTTTGGGTCTGCCGAGTTTTTGCCGAGTCCGAGTTTTTCAACTATGCCAAGAACGTTGGAGTTCTCCCAACATGACGAATAGCCTCCAGAAGACTAGGAACAAGCATAATGCGCACAAAAGGTCTATGTGCCAAAAAAGGGACATTACAGTCCTCCCTCCCCAAAATTGCTTGCCCTCGAGCAATTTGCAAACCATCACCTACAGAACCATCCTAAATAATGTGACTCCAGGGTCCCAAATTAGTCTAGGAGGTTTGTGAGCCCCAAAATACAATGTGCCATGCTACGTCACAACTGCAATTATAACCTTCTCCATACTTCTTGCAAAAAGGGAAACAATCCTTTGCAAGAATTCAGCGAACTCTTCATCATAACACCCCTTGGATCTAATATGCCTCCCATGAACCATTCTAATATAATCGTGAAGACTCGTGAAAAATCCCATTGTTCCTACTCCAAGAATCTCTGAATGATGAACCCAAGCATGCAGAAGTTCGCTGTCCTGAATGAACTCCAAAGGTAAACTATCATAGTTTACATCACAAACCTTCGTAAGATAAATTTTCAAGGTTTGGAAAGCCTGAAAAAACACATATTTGTTGTTGTTCATTACTGAAATCAGCGATGAACAATCTGATTTTAACTCCCTACACAAGGAACAACAGCTGCACCAAAGGAATCTCCAAGTCTGAACATGAAAATTGAGCATTGAAATGCCCAAAACCAACTTGGGTAAGGCTGAAACTAACTCCCACACATCTTCCAACTGAAAGTTCCTCCTTCCCAAGTATAAATTTCTTTGCCAACCCCCATGGATAAGTGCAAACCAGAGTTTGAGGTGGCTGATTTGCAGCAAAATAGCAGAATTGTAGCTAACAACCTCACCAATTCCAATCCAAGGAACATCTCTTTGGTCACCATATCCCTCCAACATGCTTAGTTGGTGATCTCTATCAAGAATCTAATGGAATGAGGCAACTCCACCATGCTTGTGTTGCGCAACTTTGCTATTTATATGCAACTCATCAAAAGATCTTCTAGCGCAACCCAAGACATCTTTCCCAAAGAAAATGCCTCTTATGCAACACATCCAAATGCCATCCACAAAATGTACTTCCAAAAAACTAGGATCAGCATTAAACATTATGTTCATTTTGATCTCACCTTCTTGTTCTTCACGGTGATTAGTGACAACTTGGTCTTCTTGCAATTCAATCATGCAAGCTTTTCCCTCTAAGGGTCTAGGGGCAAAAGATGCCAAATCTTCATGCCAAACTGGTTCTAAACTCGCATTTCTTGCTGCTGTTCTGAAAATTCCAGCAAGCTCAAAAACATGGTTTGGAAACTTTTCAAAATCTCAAATGTAGAAATCTCCATGATTCCATTCATCACATGAAGAAACTTCATCTTCAACTTCACTTACGCCTTCTTCATCAGGTGGTCTCCCAGAAGGATTACCAACCATAAGGTTCAGCGCTTCCTCACAATATGATTCCGTTACACCAACAAATTGAGAACCATGCTCTAACTCAATTTTTGAAACTGCTCCCAGATCCCATATCTTGATGTTGTCACATAATGTGTTGCTACTCCCAGGAATTGTTTCATCATCCAACATGAAAAGAGGATTGTCATGAGTTGACTCTGTATCCATTTCAAAGAGAGGGTTATCAAAAATGTGAAAGTCATTACTTTCCTTTTGCTCAAAGCCATCTCGCTGCTCCCAATCTGCACATGCAACTTCTGTCTTCTTTGGAAACACCCCTAAATCAAATTCCTCCTGAAGAATATTAAGCTCATCAATTACTTGCTTGATTTCTTTAGCTCTTTCTTCATTCTCTAGCTCCCTGGAAAGATTTGCACTAGCAAGCTGATCTTCTATCTCAATTAGCTCCATTTGGGTTTTCTAAAATGAGCTTTGTTGAACTAAGCTCAAGAGAAAACTCATCAACCTTCCTCTCTTCTTCTTTGTATGCACCAATGGCCTCTTTTGCAATCTTGATAGCATAATCACGATCTCTAATCAACTGCAAGTTCTCCGATTTCACCATCTCCAAGGAATCTTTGATAATTTGCAAATTTGAAGAACTATACCCTCAATTCCTTTCTGCAAGAGGTCTTCAAGGACTTTGTGTGAGCTGCCCAAACTTGTGAGGACTTGAATCCCCTTCTCATTTGTGACCAAGAGTTGATTCTTCAACACATGAAGCTCTCTAGGTCCTTGATCAACCAAAGTAACTTAGTTCTCCATGCAGCAAAGAACCTGGAATATCTTCATTTGTGGGTGCCTTAAGATCTTCAAAATCAGCTTCCTCACAATTTGTTTGACCAAGTGATATGGCAGCACCATGCTTAAGAAAAGAATCAATAATGGGTGTTGTTTTAAAATCTTTAACAAGCTCCATTTCAACATGCTCTTTTATGGAATTCTCTGAGAAATTAGACTGGTGTATTTCTTGCATGGGAAATACCTAATCAAAATCTGGATTGCCAAGACTAGAATGGTGTAGATGCTCATTACTGAGTGTTGTGCTCTTTTCACTTCTACCATAGTAAGCTAGGGTAACTTCATTCAACGCCTGTTGATAATCCCTTTGAACTCCATTGCCTCTAGTGTCTTGTCTTCCTCCATTTCTCTTCTTTTGATTCATGAATTGATTAAAGGTCAAGATCCGGCGGACTTGATCAGGGAGTGTGCTATACACATCATAACAAGACATAACTTCATCAATGAACGCAACTTGTTCATTTTGCACAGGAGGTGCCTCCTCCCTTCGAGTGAAAACAAGTTGAAGGGGCCTAGCAGCCCATCACACCAACGTCCTGGCAGCCCCAACATTGTTACTACGGGAGCCATTGCTCTGGGAGCTACTGGCATCAGCATTTGGCTTCTATATATTGTTCAAGTTTTGATCCATCTTGTTTATAAGTTGTGCCATCATATCAAACATTGTGTCAAATTTCCTTTCAATGCTGTCACTTGGACTATTCAGTGGACAAGCATCCTTGTCCCTTTTGCCATGTTTGGAGTTTCTTTCACAGAACCCTCTGAACCCAACGCTGATTTCAATTTTCTTTCATCTCTCTGCTGATATCTCTTTTCCCTTTCACTTTTTTGATGCATGCAAAGTTAACAAAACACACAGGCTGGCAGGAAACTAGCTCTGATACCACTGTAATGACCACCCCTAGTTTTTTTTTTAAATAATACTGCTGAATTGAAATACACAAATAGACTCTTCCACGCCTTTCTGATCATCCAATTCCCAACACGGGCAAGGTGAGAGCATATGAGTGTTTCAGACTAGCCAATTAAAATTCTAATGCAGCAATCAATAACATCCACTTATTCAGTGGGCATCGACTTATTCAGCAGGCATCCACTTAATCGTGGGAATCACCACTTGTTCAGTGGGGGATACTAAAAGAAAGCATAGGCACATCCACTTATTCAGTGGGCATCAACTTATTCAGCAGGCATCCACTTAATCGTGGGAATCACCACTTGTTCAGTGGGGGATACTAAAAGAAAGCATAGGCACATCCACTTATTCAGCGGGAAGCCTTTACAATGGAACCACTTGTTCAGTGGGGTAAATGGATAAACATGAAAGCAATCAATCCCACCGGCGGTATTACCATCCAGAGTTACAAGGCAAATATGCAATGCATTACAATATTTTCAAATGCCCCAGAAATTCAGCTTCAGACACAATGACAATTTTCTGATTTCAAAATCAAACTGCTGCAATAATAAAATCAGACCATAAATCACACATAACCATGCTCACAATGATGAATAACCGAGTTCACTGTAGTATACCTCTGATGGAAGCAGCATGAGGAAGATGCAGGCCTGAAGATCATGATATTCTACTGGTTACTCATCCCACAATACTGCAAATTGCATTAACTTCTGTTCAAGTAAGTATGTTATAAAATTCTAAACTGAAACCATGCACAAACAGCAATATGGACTTAACCAAATCCGTAGAAAAGTCCCACACAACAGGTCCAATGTGTACAGCTCCTTATTACTCCTCAGAATCACCAATAAACATCACCAACACTGTAAATCAAACTACTTAAGTCCCCTAATTACTGCAGTCCCAAACATGACGAGAACAATTTCATAGCATACAGGAAGGCACCTCAAAACCCAGACAAAATAATTTTGAACACCCAAACTTGCACCAAGTTCTTGTTAATGGGAAGCAGCCTCCACCACTCATTAGTGACAAACAAAGGATGAGCGCTTAATTCTCCACAATTCCTTCATCTTGTTATTGGTTTCCTTTGCATGAGATCGGTCCCACCAAATTGAGTGGAATGATACCAAAAAACACAATCAAAAAAATCTGAATCACTTTCACCAAAGAAAGGGTATGGCACTACTTTCAAATTCTTCATATTAAACAAAGAATATCCAAGTGCTCTTCAAGACAAAACACCACAATGAAAGATTAAGTAGCGACCCCCTCATCTCAAAAGAGACAAATACCATGAAGCACTATTCATATCAAAGACCTACGATTTCCAAAAGTTTATCAAACTCAACATCACTCAAAGAAAATGCAACGCCTTATTACTTGGAATGGCCGGCCCTGCCCAAAAAACCTTATATAAGACAAAACAAGGGCATCGATTCTCCTCACATAAATTCCACGCTTCAAACACAATGTACGGAATGATAGAAAATTGTACGGCGAGCTTGTTAAGAAGCGGCCAGCAGAAACCTCCACAAACATCAACAGAAAACTGTCATGTCCCTATACTAATGACTTTAATTATGTTAACGATATGAATCTATTATTATAAATCGTAAATTGAATATATTTAAATTAAATATTATATATTGTTAAATATATTTAAATATATTCAAAATAAAATATTATATAAATTAAATACTTAAATATCATAAATTAAATATTATTATTTAATGAAAATCTATTATTAATATAATAGATATTATTAAATGAGCAAAGATATATAAGATATTATTATTAAATATATTAGCAATCTGCTAGGAAGGGCATTAAGTAATAATGAAGTGCAGGGAAGGTAGAACAGCGATTAGCATATACATAACAAAACAGGCACGAATTGTCCTATAGCAGTGCTTAAGGAAAGAATATGATGGTATTTAATATAAAAAGACAGTTAAGTGAAAGGCTGCAATTAACAAGTCAACGATCAAGGAGATGAAATTCATATAAGAGGTTATACGATTTATGGTTCTAATTACTTTTGATGTGGTGCAATTCTCTAGAAGAGGTACAAACTAATTACTAAAGGCTGTCATTAAGTGAAGGGGTGCATGCTTAACAAAGTGATGTATCCTTTGATAAGGTTATGTCTTTGGAAGCATATAAAAGGAGAGGGAAGGCATGATTTAAAGGCAAGGAAGAATCATATATTTCTGAATAAAAAAAGCAATAAATTATATACATATTTTCTGAGTATTAAGAAGCAGAAATAAAGCAAAATAAAGTCTAAGGCATCTAAATGAGAAATTGAATATCATACTTGCATTATGTTTGGAACGTGTAAATCATGATGATTAAAGGAATTTATATTGGAATAGGCAAGATATAGTAAAGCAAATGAAATTGTGGCATGATATGAATTTGATATTATGATTTATATATGGACAAGATAATTGGAATGGAACTCTATAAGTGGTTATGGGCATGGTCATCCTAGGGATGAGAAAGGGGCCTCATTGTTAATCCACCCAACACTATGGAAGTGAGATTGATAGTTAGGATAGGAATTGACCAACCATGGGTATGGCTCGTGGTGGTGAGAAATCATCCTCGAGACAAATAAATGGGCCTTGATTGACGAATCAAGGAATAATAATGGGCCTTTAATTGACGAATCAAAGGATGTAATAATGGGCCTTCGATTTAAATATCGATGGAATAATAATGGGCCTTGGTTGACGAATCAAGGAATGATAATGGGCCTTCGATTGACGAATCGAATGAATAAGATGGGCCTTTGGTTTAATAACCAAAGGAATAATAATAGGACCCATGATAGTTGGTATGACATTGCCTCCTAATGAGTCATCTCTCATAAGGTGGAAGGTATGATTAACAGTAGGCCTAAGATTATCTCTCCCAAGGTAGATCATGAAATATGGAAAATGGACTGTGAAAAGATGAAATGCATATAATTATGATTAGTTGAAGTAGTTACATATCGTTATGGTCAAGTATTAAAGGGAATTGAATACTAATGTGCTCTTTTACAAGTTGAAATTGTTTGCAAGGTTGCGAAAATTTTGGCTTGTTAGAAGGGGACATTACAAAAACACTTCAAATCTGCATCAAAATCTTATTCAATCCACTTCAAAATGATCTGAAATTAGAACACATCAAAATCCTCCTACAATAAACTACTCTAGACAAACTCTATTGAAGTTCTATGTGATTTCAAAGGCAAAATCACCCAGTAATCTAGCTAGGGTTGATCTTTCACAACCGAAACAAGAGAAGATATGAGGGTTTCAAACCCACAAAACCAAGCACAGAGACTCTCTCCAAAAAATTTGATATCAAAATGCATAACCTTGAATGAGTGTTGAAATCCTCTTTTATAAACTTCCCGTGAGCGCCCAAAATAAATAATATAAAATATTACTTTATGGCTTCATGGGATATTAATAATCTCTTCAAACTGAGCGCCCAAGATGGTGGGGAATAAAATATTCTTTTTTCCCATTCAAAATACTCCTAAGTGAGCGCCACATTAAGGGATGCATAGACA
The DNA here is from genome assembly GCA_027924645.1 of Cunninghamia lanceolata. Classification (NCBI taxonomy): domain Eukaryota; kingdom Viridiplantae; phylum Streptophyta; class Pinopsida; order Cupressales; family Cupressaceae; genus Cunninghamia; species Cunninghamia lanceolata. The sequence continues at coordinate 6,617,907 of BSBN01001560.1, forward strand.
TTATAACTTCAAACTTATATCTCCAAGCGCTCAATAAAACACTTATATCCACCTTATAATTAATATTACACTAAAATGCTAATACTTATTCCAATCCTTAGGCAACCTTAGTGAAATATTAATTAAACTGCCAGATAATAATCCCAAGCTACAGAAAGCATAGAAATGTATTGATCAAACAACTATGACCATACCAAAGTGTAGTAGAAGACTTGGGATGAAAATCGGAGGCCATCGGGTGACTGTCTAAAAATAGCATGTTTCTCCAAGAAAGTTGGAGAGCACCCGAGAGATCAGAACTAAATTCTGAAAGCATCTATGAACTCCAAATGACTAGCCGAACTTAAAACCACGAACAACTGCTCTACAAGACTGAGCCACGGCCATTCCAAGAACGGTGGAGTTCTCCCAACATGACGAATAGCCTTCAAAAGATTAGGAACAAGCATAATGCGCACAAAAGGTCTATGCGCCAAAAAAGGGACATTACAGATTATCCCAAGTTTATATGTATTTGGGGTGCAAGATATGAGGGACCAGGGTTATATATATATATAAAAGGAAAATAAGGCCATTCTACTAGTACACTATTATGAATTATCATATTTTCCTTATGAAAAAATTTGTGTGTTTGTGTCTGTGTGAAATTTTGAGTGTTTGTGTCTATGTGTGTGTGTGAGTGTGTATAATACACACTTTTTCATAAGGAAAATATGATAATTCATAATAGTGTACTAGTTGAATGCCCTGACAACCCTTTTACCCTATGTGTTTAAAATCCTCTGGTGCACAAAAACTTGTTAAAACTAGATGATATAAGTTTCTAGCATTTTCTAAAGTCAAGATAATTTAATTTGAACATATTTCAAATTAGTACAGACCTCAATCTTGAATTTTTGACTTCCATACTAACTTCTTCAAATGTGAGGCATAGAAGGTAATAAGTACTCAAGTTCCTATTTGCAGCTCAAGAGTATATGCAACTTTCCCCACACATAACTGAGTCTTGCAAGGCACATAGTATCAAGGCCCAAGTTTCTCAACCCCATTTAATTTTGCATATAGGATGTAACTTCAAGAAAATCCAATAACCTACCTCAATCTCTCTCATTTTGTCATGTCCTGATATTAAGGCATTGTTTAAATTAAAGATTTAAACATCATGACAAGACGGAGAAGTCGCTTTTGATGATAATCATGTATAAACATATATAATATATAATAATATTAAATAACAAATATTTAATAATATAAATAAAATATAATATTATCGATTTTAATATGATTATAATTATAATAATATATTATTAAAATATAATATATATTATATAAATATAATATATAAAATATATTATATTAATAATTTAAATATTATTATAATCATTATAATATAATAATATATAAAAATAAATATATTATTAACATATGCTATATATAATATATAAAATAATATACAATTTTAAAAGGTAAGCATATACCTTATATCTTATAAAATATAATATATTAGCATATACCTTATATAATTATAAGGTAAGCAAACTAAAGACAAAAGTCCAAAGAAAAGGAGCAGCGAATATATAACTTTTAAGGAAGTCTTATACATGGCTGCGATCACTAAAAAGGGATAGATTAATAAGTAAAGGCAGCAAATAATAATTAAGGCTGCAACGATTATGAAAATAAGGGTGCGATCATATTTAGCTATCGCTGTTAACTAAACAGCAAACACAATAATAGAAGGGTATGACCGTTGGAAGGGGTATACCCCTTACCAACGGTGATACATATTTAAAGATATATATAAGGAAGCAATCAGCCATTGATCAAGGAAGCATCAATCGATCATCCCAACATCATTCAGAAATAATCATAACACAATTCACAATCAATAATTTACAACATCAGCAAAGAGCGCTGCCTACAAGATCATTCAAGAACACAATAAGTATATAGATATTGGTTCCTACAATCGGAACAGCAACAGCATAACATCATTAAACCATTATAACAGCACTTGAACATCTATTCTAGCAGCAGCCTACTATCACTCAGCTAATTCTATAAGGTATACTTTCAGCATTATGAATCAATGTTATTATCAGCAAATCAATCTAGAGAAATATATATATATTGATAAATCTGCCATATAAGAGGCAAGAAAAATGTAATATATTTATCCATCCCATAGTGATGGTACAATATTTAGTTCCCATAGAGGAACAATATTCATAAGAAGGTGTTACTTTCGCGATCCATAGGATCACTAGATCGAGAGAACGAGCTCATTATTGGTATGATCTCTCTAACCTTGCTCATGATATACTAGGGATGAGTGCGACGTCGCCACGTCATTAATCTTATCTATCACCCTATGAGGATAGTTGAGTAGTTAAGGAAGGGCAGGTTTATTAATGATTGATTCTCGCACGGTAGGCGACCCTCAAGTGGTGAGGAATTGCCGGGTGTGCAATGAAGCCCTTGAGCCAAATGGTGAGGAATTGCCGAGTGTGCAATGAAGCCTTTGGGCGTATGACAATGGAGAACAGTACCGGTTAGTTTACACAATAAGGTGACCCTCAAGTGGTGAGGAATTGCCGGGTGTGCAATGAAGCCCTTGAGCCAAGTGGTGAGGAATTGTTGGGTGTGCAATGAAGCCCTTGGGCCTATGAGTATTGTTATCCAGCGCCTTAACAAGTATATACTTATCCTCCGCTAGGTCTAGGTTAGATTAACGACCGGGCACGACGATAACTATTCCCAAAGTATATCATGAGGCCTAAATATGGTTAAAGTATAAGTATGAGGAAATACATTTAGATCTATGTACTTATTCATTATTATTGATTATGATCATGATGTTGCTAACCCTAATGATCATAAAGGAATATATATACTTGTATATGTGTTAATGTCTTTGATTGCAAGATTTGAATATATGTACGCACAGGTAACATTACATTCTTGTTGATTATCATTGATTATGATTATGATGTATTGATTTCATCACTAAATTGATCTTTAATAGTACTAATGTCCCTTTCTAGAAGTTATTCTTGTGTACAGGTGAAGAAATCAAGAATATCCTAAAAGGGGACATTACACACTTCAATGTTGGTATTGTTGACATTTCATCCTATCTTGGTCCACCATCAATTTGTCCTGTAGTTGCTTCAAAATATGTTGATTTTCTTCAAAAAAATCACAGGCAGCTAGCACAGGTGTGTCTTCAATGAACTAATCAATCAACAACAAAGAATCATAATTGTACAAGGCCATACCAACATATGTATGACATGTACTGTATCACTTCTCTCCAAAACACAATCATTTTGGCCAAGAGATCTGTCCATCTGCAATATAATTTTCAGGTGCCCCCTTAGACACTTATTTACAAGTTTTGTCTGTTCATCAATTTGAGGGTTAAAGTTGTCTCGACAAATTTAAACAACTACTATAAATTACCAGTAAATATTGGATCTCCATCACTAAAATTATGCTTTGAAAGTCCATGCAATCTATAGAAATGTTTCACATATTCTTCAGCAAACCTGTGGAGCTTTGTCAATACTCCTAGCTTAGAATGGGATAAAGTGGGGACAGTTAGTCAACTGATCAACGCTACGTAGAATTCCTATCTCCTATCCATGGTAGGCTTGCATTAAAGTCCATGCTAATGCATTCGCCTTTTAGGATAGAAATGAGCAAAGGCTGCAACAAATGAAGGGTTCTCAATTTCTTTAGTTTATTCCTTTGAGAATTTTCACATGAAGCAACAAATATCTTTACATCTTTGAATCACCTCCAACAAAAAATTGCTTCTTATGTTGTAGTAGGTCTTAAAGAAGCCAATGTGACCAACACTAGGTGAGGTAGAATTCTTCTAATACCTTCTTTTAAAATTTTAATTTTGGTACAAGATGTGTCCATTTCTTATAAACATAGAATTAGTTGTCTCATCTTTTGCATTTTTGGTGAATAATTCTACTTTCCACCGCTTCCCCCATACATATTGCATGCAACTTAAGTAGCCTTGAAAAGGAATAGGCAACAACATTACTTAAGTTGCATGCAACATGTATGGGCGAAGCGATGGAAAGAAGAAATATTAGCCAAAAATGCAAAAGATGAGACAGCTAATTCTATGTTGCAAGATCCCAAAAGAACCCAAGAGGAGGAAAATATGCAAACTTTTTCAATTCAAATGATTTTTATAAGAAATGGACATATCTTGTACCATTATTTTAAATTCTAAAATAAGGTACTAGAAGAAATCCACCTCACCTAGTTAGCCTTGAAAAGGAATAGGCAACAACATTACTTATGCCCTTCTTAGATTAGCTCTAAAAAAACATTAGCTTGCTCTTTGCTTACCCATTTCACCTATTGCTCACTCAAACTCATTTGAAACAATAACTACTTCAAACTTTGTGATCTAATGAAATATCCCACCCCTTTTGAGATATTTACTAATTGTTCTGCCTTGTCTGAGTTTTTGATATTTTATGCTATGTTGGGTATAACAGTGTAGTAAAGCAAACAGAGAGATTGCAAATATATATATTTTCCATTACGCTGCCATGCAAAATACAGGTCTGTCACACTTGTTACAGCAACTGGAATGCTCAATCTCCATTAATATGGCAGGGTACAACGCTGTAATGTCCTCAAAAGTGAAGACAGCAATATATGGAGCAGATTCAATACATCCAATGGCTGTCAAACAGGACAAAATCATTCACAGCAGATATCTCTGAACTTAGATGATTAATCTCCAAACCCTTGAACAATCTTTGAAAATAATCACTTTCAGATTTGCATAAACTCCATTGATGCTCAAATGTGACCTCCGTATGAAGCCACCAATAACCTGCAACCCCTGGGTGATATTCTCACCTGTAGGTAGCACAATCGAAGAGAGGCTACGTTCTCCAAGATTGAAATTACAGCGAAACCCTAGGTTTCTTCTCCAAAGCCAAAGCTTCTTCAAAATAGAGAAGTGTTGAATGGTCAAAGAATGAATCAAATCCCTTTTCAAAAAGCCTTTATATAATATTCAATTTGTATTTGGCTTCATCTCATTAAATTTCACTTTAATTTCATTTACCTTTCCGTCCATTTGGTGCACAATAAAATAATATAAAGTATATTTTAATAATCACTTATATCTCCCTTAAAATTGGCACTTTATATTATTCCACAAGTAGGTGTCCATAATATGCACTTTATAATTTGACTTAAATGCACTTTATATAACTTGGCTTTATAATCATTAAATACCCCTTTTAATAATAAAGTCGAATAACATTTAATGATGTGCATTTTTTTAATTAATTATTAATAAAGTATTACTTTATTAATAATTAAAATGTCATAACTCCAAGAATACTCATTATTTCTCGATTCCGTCAGAACCAGGGGGTCAACCACAGAAACCACTACTCATCCAGATGCCTTTCCCAAAATAGAAAGGTTGGCCATTGACACTCAACTGACTTACTATAAATAGTAAGTGCCTCAAAATGGAACCAGAAACCTCTGAATAGCTTAGCCTCAAAATATACCAACAATCTGGAGAGGTAAACACTGTCAACTGCCACCTGAAGAGCTCATTAATGCCCACTGGACCCTCTAATCACTGAACACTAGCCTACGAGGGTCAGCTGATAGGCTAATCCTCCGAACTCTGATGCTCACAAAAAATGGGGACATTACAGTCCGCCCTCCCTAAAATTGCTTGTCCCCAAGCAATCTCCACTGCAAAGAAACTCCACTCCACTGGAGACCCAAAGGAAGAACTGTGAAATGCCCCACACATCTCTAACAATCCCCTGTAGCACCAGCATAAATACAATTGCGCAAGGGTATACCTCATACTGACTGCCCATCTCATGCGCACAAGATTTGTGCATCGAAATCAACTCATGTACATGTGAATCAAAGATGAAACTGTATGCAAACCTTACAATGTACACGCTGCAATACTCAACAGTAAGCCCCGTATGGAATCCTGATGCACTAGAAGGATCCCAATTTCTGCGATCAAACCTCAGCTGAATGCCCAGACCTAATGCCTAGATACCGGGATCCCAAATCACCCTGTAGAATGCCCAACTACTTGTCCACTGTACCCACTGGAGAAAGACTGAACTATGCTCAGTACTGTTGTGAACAACTACCAAGATGTAGAGCAATCTACTAAACGGAAGAATCCTTGGATCCCACGACCAGAATGGAAGTTTGCCATGCATATCATCCTCTGACTTCCACTGCGTTGTCCTGACCTCAACTTCACCATGCTGAGAATGATGAAGTAGCCCATCGGGATTCATCCAATCCAAAGTGCCATACCTGACACCACCTAGATCCCAATACAACCGAAACTCACATCCATTAGTCATGAGGAGGTAAATATATCTCGAAGAGTCTGAACCACAACATCCCCCTTCAATCTCTGCATAACTCCTATGGATGTGTTGACTATCCCTAATAGGTGCTAGAAGATATGTAACTGCTCCTCCCAAGTCAAGGGAATGATATATCTCTCCTCCATCACCGTTGTAAGGACTACACAAGCCATCATGCCTACCAACACTGCAACCTCTCTGAAGCCATGTCTCCATTGGAAATTTTCGTGCCAAAAGGGTTACAGACTCTGACTGGCACACATCTGCATGATGGTAGTCTGATCTCTGACTCTGCAAGTAACCCTCTGCAAATAACACAGTCGCACACCTGCAATCTCTAGTCCCATCTTCTGTAGATGGTAACACCTCATCCCACAATGGATGGTATAAATCCTGAGCCAATCCACACCTACATGTCATCATGTCATCAATGTGTGGACTAAAGGAGAAGTGATGAGCACTCCTCACTATGTAGTCAAGGTAAAAAGCACCTGCCTGTGTCAACGGTTGACAGGCATAGTCATGGGGAATACTCTCCTCATCACTCTCATCACTCGAATCAGAAGATGACTCACGTCTTTGATCCCGAATAGCTAATTGGGTAGATACTCTGGCAACCCTCTCTGCGTACCCAATAGCATACTCCCTATCATGAAACAATTGGAGATATTCTGATTTTATCTCCTCCAAAGCACTCCTAATGAACTGCAAATCACGAATGTGAGTACCAGCCGAGACCCCATATCGTCTCTCCTCAAACTCTGTTGTCCAAAGAAGGTACTCAACATACTTATGAGTGCAATCAAAACGAGATAAGGTTGAATCAACCTTCTCTCCTGTAATCTTCAGCTGATCTCTCCATCTCTGTGGCTCAATAAGCTATCGATCAAAATCAGCTGCATGGGATGTAATCTTTGATTTGCTTCCAGGAGAGGGAAACAAATCAATATGAGAACCGATCTCCCCACCGGATGATGCCCTACATATCTCCTGTGAAAATGGAGTAGTGTGGTGATCTGTCACACAACTCTCTAGAGAATCTACTACCACATCACAAGAACTATCAACCACCTGCTCTGCATCACCTGTCATGGGACTATCCTCAAAGACCCCTGATGCAACATCTGGTTCTCTGCTACTCTCAACCAAAGCACCCATCCCATCAATATCACCTGCACCTATAACTGTAATGGATGTAGCCACATCCACAAAGTGCTCCTTACCACTATCCGTGGGTGTATGCTCATCACCAGTAACTGTCATAGATATCGGGACTGTAACTGCTGGAGATGAAGACTATGCTAAGCTTAGCTCCACAGTAAACTCATCTATTTGTAACTTTGACTCTTAAAGGGCTAATTGAGCGCTCTTCAAAGAGTCTGTAATGACCTCGAGCTCATAGGTGAGCTCATCAACCTCCTCTTCCTTTCCCTTCAGTGCATCATAACAGATTCTATCCCACTTGAGAAGATACTCTCGGTCAGATAGTAACTGCAAGTAATTATTCTTCATTATCCCAAACGCTTCTCTAAGTGCATGAAACTCTACAAGGGAAAGTCCACTATCACCATGCTCATCTGTCTCAGGAGTACTCCAACAATAAGTTGCCAACATCTGCCGGGCAATATCAAAATGCTCTAAGGCTGTAGCAATCATACTATCACTAACCTTCAATTGCCCTACCAAATGATGATACCCCTATGACGAATCGTCTCCACACAAATTTGTTGATTTGTAATCTGCACTATGGTAAAGGTTGAATCATCATCACTCACTGTTTGATAAGCATCATTATGTGTGCCATCAGCGCTGTACACTTCCTCAACAAAGGTACTGCTGTTATGTACCACACGGGATGGCTCCAATGACATAATAGAAGTTGTTGATTGGACACAATCATTGCACACTTCTTCCCCATCACCAACAAGTAGATTTTCTGATTCGTTCACATCTTCTAAGGTCTGATTTGCAAAATCAGACTTGCTGTAGCTTGAATCAACATCACATAATTCATTTTTAACACTCAGATCTTGAGTGTCAATGTTAGGGAACTCCATGCATCCATCATCCTCACAAGGAATGGCTGCTATCTCATGAGTAAGCTCGACATTATGACAGCTGTCATAAAACAGAAAATCAGGAGCTACATCATACTTATCTGTAGTTTCCTCAAGGATCTCCCAAAACTTCATCTTTTACTAACTGACCATTACCAAGTGCTGGTTCAAGAGGTATCCCAAAAGGAAAATTAAGTGTATCATGTGCCATAACCTCTGTCCCATGGCTGCAAGGTAAATCAGCATGTGTATAAGTCTCCTTAACCTCTATGACTTCATCATGGGATCCTCTTTGTCTTCCAAATGATGTGACTCATGAACCCCAACGTCTTCATGCAACATGTGCATCTCCAAATCTGCCTCCTTCGTGGCTTCTTCTTCAATGCATCCATGTGTCAAAACGAGGTCTTCCTCAAGCTCCTTTACCTCATTATCCATGCATTGGTGGTTAGGCTCCCGAAAACCTTTGCAAGAGAAGCATAGACCTTGCCTTCTCATTTCGTTCTTTCTCATTATGGGAGTCCCTGTAACCTATCCATTGAGTTTAGATGTAGAACCATCATCATTATATGAATTGAAGGTTCCACCATACCTACTCACACTATGACCATGACTGAATTTTGCCCCTTTACATGAAATTTTCTCCTTGTACACCCTCCTAAAATACTTTACCAATCCAATCTTTTCAGGACTCAAGGTGACAACAAAGCTCAGATAATTATTAAGAGAGTACTGTGCTTTAAAATCATCTGGCATCCTCTGATAATCTTCAAAGAGTCGAGGGGCTTCCCGTTCATAGCCTTCCCTGAGCTTAATGGCATCTTGTTCAATTTCTTCTCTAGATTTCCCTTCAATACTGTAGTAACCCATAACTAAAACTAATGAGTGCTGGTCACTCAAATGATGCTAGATGTTAATTCACTGAATATTTTTTTAAACCCAACAGGATGGCAGGAGACCGCTCTGATACCACTGAAATATCCCACCCCTTCTGAGATATTTGCTAACTATTCTGCCTTGTCTGAGTTTTTGATATTTTATGCTATGTTGGGTATAACAGTGTAGTAAAGCAAACAGAGATATTGCAAATATATATATTTTCCATTACGCTGCCATGCAAAATACAGGTCTGTCACACTTGTTACAGCAACTGGAATGCTCAATCTCCATTAATATGGCAGGGTACAACATTGTAATGTCCTCAAAAGTGAAGACAGCAATATATGGAGCAGATTCAATACATCCAATGGCTGTCAAACAGGGCAAAATCATTCACAACAGATATCTCTGAACTCAGATGATTAATCTCCAAACCCTTGAACAATCTTTGAAAATAATCACTTTCAGATTTGCATAAACTCCATTGATGCTCAGATGTGACCTCCGTATGAAGCCACCAATAACCTGCAATCCTTGGGTGATCTTCTCACCTGTAGGTAGCACAATCGAAGAGAGGCTACGTTCTCCAAGATTGAAATTAAAGGGAAACCCTAGGTTTCTTCTCCAAAGCCAAAGCTTCTTCAAAATAGACAAATGTTGAATGACCAAAGAATGAATGAAATCCCTTTTCAAAAAGCCTTTATATAATATTCAATTTGTATTTGGCTTCATCTCATTAAATTTCACTTTAATTTCATTTACCTTTCCCTCCATTTGGTGCACAACAAAATAATATAAAGCATATTTTAGTAATCACTTATATCTCCCTTAAAATTGGCACTTTATATTATTCCACCAGTAGGTGTCCATAATATGCACTTTATAATTTGACTTAAATGCACTTTATATAACTTGACTTTATAATCATTAAATACCCCTTTTAATAATAAAGTCAAATAACATTTAATGATGTGCATTTTTTTTAATTAATTATTAATAAAGTATTACTTTATTAATAATTAAAATGTCATAACTCCAAGAATACTCATTATTTCTCGATTCCGTCAGAACCAGGTGGTTAACCACAGAAATCGCTACTCATCCAGATGCCTTTCCCAAAATAGAAAGGTTGGCCACTGACACTCAACTGACTTACTATAAATAGTAAGTGCCTCAAAACGGAACCAGAAACCTCTAAATAGCTTAGCCTCGGAATATACTAACAGTCTGGAGAGGTAAACACTATCAACTGCCACCTGAAGAGCTCATTAACGCCCACTGGACCCTCTAATCACTGAACACTAGCCTACGAGGGTCAACTGATAGGCTAATCCTCTGAACTCTGATGCTCATGAAAATGGGGACATTACATCTAAAAGGATCTAACACTTTGAACAACAATACAGCCACAAAGCTTCTTGCTACATGCCATCTTCACCACCAACTTAAGGACCATCCTAAACACATGTGGTCATACCGCAGAGTTTTAATTCTCAATACTATAGCCACACAACTCCAATAGTGCAGCCATATTCAATGCAACTAAGCTGCAGCACATTTAGAAAATGACAAAACATAGAACATGAATTGATGAAAGGCAAGTGTTTGTGTTTCTTGTAAAATAAAAGCCTCCTCTTTGCCCCTCTCTCTTGGATATCAGTGTCACATAACTATTAATCAAATAGACATATAGAAGATCTAATAATACAGTCCTTTGGCTAATACATTTGACATATCATTGCACAGAATTTTGCATTATACAATCTTGCAATTATAGTTCTAGCATGATATGCTATAGTCTTTCTATTTTATTTGTCTCGGCACTCTAATTGTTGTTATTGCACTCTATCACTCCTGAAACATATGCAAACAACACACTATAATCGATTTTAGTGTATTTTCTCCTAGGCACCCCTCACCCCAAATTAGTGGTATCAGAGCATTTTTCCTATCACATAATAGTGGTACTGGAGTTTCACGATCTTCGTCATTTCTTATGCCCACTCACACAAGGTGTGACTAAAAGAAGCTGTCTTTGTCTTAAACTCCTAGTCTCTTCCCATGACAGCACTAGATGGCAGACAAATCGAAGCTAGAGATGCCAAATTCAAAAGTGTTTGAGAAGATGATAGAGAATGTTTTGCAATGACAGAGAGATGACTTAGAGCAACAATATACATAATAAGAAGCTGGGATCATTTATTACTTTGCTCAACTTCTACAATGAGTACAATCTCCTTTAGATCTGTCAATTCCATCAACCAATAAGCCATTGGGAGGTCAAACACCATACAACATACAAGTAAATCTAGATATCCCTATATTTTAAGGAAAAATAGATGCTAATGCTCTAGATAATTGGCTAAATCTAAAATGCTCTTATTACAGGACCAATTTCTTTTTCAATCAAGAAAAAATCACCTTTTCCCTTCTAAGAGTTTCCTTGTGTCTGTAAAGAAGTGTTGGAATAATTACTACACAACCCATGAGGATGATCTTACCCTTGTACCTAGAATGGTTTCATTGAAGTCTTGAAAGCAACCTATTACCTTGTTGGAAATTATGATGACCAATATATCAAGTTCTTCCAACTTTGCCAAGGTCATGACCAATCTGTCCAAGCAATTACTGATATTCTCCTTGAATTCCAAGTGGAACATCCAAGAAATTAAGTAAAAATTTCATTTTGAAGTATAGGTTATGCTTGAGACCATACAACTAGATTGAAACAGATTTACTCCATATCTTTTCTTTAGAAGCCTATAAGTAGGTTTGCAAGTTTGATGCAAAGGCCAAATATAAATCTATCAATGTTGATTCCAAACCTCAGAACAAAGTACGAACCCCAAGTCCAAAGCCATGTCAAATCTTAAACAACAAGAAAAAGGAAATGTGTTTCACTACCTAAAGAACACACTGCCTAAAGAGAAAAAATCAATCCAAGACTAGAAAGTGGTGCACTGTATGCACTCCAGCAATTACTCTACCAAGAAATTCCACCCTCTAAAAGCCCTCCTTGCACCACTAGAAGCATCAATTCCTACAACAATTGCACAAGACAAAGCAAAACATATTATGGACTATGAGCCAAGTGCCAAGGTAGCAACTACCAACATAAGCTCTTCTTCCAATTCAAATCCTAAGGAAGCAAACAAAATGATCCATTCTCAAATGTGGGTTAGTCACCAACATAGACGCTTTATTGTTGACAATGGGATTCAAAAGGCCCTAACTCCCCCTAAAGCAATTTGACACCTCACCCACAACCATATGTCATTGGATGATTCAACTCAAATTCAGAGAAGCACATAACTCACTACTATGACTTGGTGTCCAAAATCAAGCCTTTTCAAGGTGCAATCCTTCGTAATGTAGTGCTAATAAAGCAATCCATGAACAAAACCCAAGAATGTTGCCATAGATGTTAGAGTGTATACAAACCGCATAATAGAAGTAGTTCCTAGGGTTTCACTTACCAATTCCAAGAAGTGCAAGAAGCTAGTGAGTTCTAAGAACAAATTTGTGCTCTTGATGGTGAGACCTCAATGTAAGGATGACATGTTTGGAGTACAAGCCAACACCACACATCCTTGAGCAAAAAACCAGCAATTGGATCAACAATTGAAGGAATACAAGGATATGTTCCACACACCAACATAAGTGCCTAAATACATGATAAAGCATACTATTGATCTATTTTCCAGTTCCGACCCTTCCTAATGCCTCACTATACCACTATTCATTCCTAGAGAATAAGAGATCAAATAGAAAATCCACAAACTTGTGCATAAAGGACACATCAACCCAATATCTTAGCCTTGTGGCAGCCCAATTGTGTTGGCATCAAATAAGAAAGTCATATGAGGCTTGTGCATCGACTAGGGAACCTTAAATAAGATCGCAACGAAGAATTGATATCCTCTTCTTTGAATGGAAGATAGACCAGCTCCACAATGCCAAGTTCTTCAATAAGATGGATCTCAAATCAAGCTGCTATCAAGTTCCTATTGAACTCTCATATGTCTGAATGCATATGTATAAAATGCAACCTTTAAAGGTTTGCTTGAACGGTTGGTTACTGCCTTCATCTCAACCAATGCTCCCACAATGTTCAAGTATATGATAAATGACATCCTTTACCCATTAACTACTTTATTTGTTTTTTGTCTATCTTGGTGACAAACTCATCTTTAACAAAAAAACGAGATGAATATCTACATCAAACTCAGCAAGTTATTGATCCTTTGCAACAACAAAAATTGTATGCAAATCTACAAAAATATTCTTTCGGCATGGAGCCCCAACATATTATGTATACTGAGAATGCATATAAAGTACATGTGGATCCAACCAAGATTTGCCCCACTCAAGAATGTCCTACACAAAAGACTCTCATAAAACTCCATAGTTTTTTTGGAGATGGTAAATTTCTCTAGAAATTTTATACTCACTTTCTCACACATCATTTGGCCTTTGAACCAATCTACTAAGTGTAGGATGAACCAACTTTCAAATAGTCATCCATACAACATAGAGCAACTAAAGAATTGAAATGCAGACTCTATCTTGCACTTGTGCTCATGTTCCCTAATATTCCATTTTGAAAGATTCAAAAATATGCATATAAATTGAACATTTGCTCACCTAATTGCTTGCCAAAGTGTAACATTCACTACCTCAATAAGAAAATATCCCCCATATGACCAAGATCTTTATGCCATTGTCTAGGCATGTAAGCATTGGAAGCCCTACATATTGGGAAAGGAGACTATCCTCCACATGAATCACAAAATGTTGTGTGGTTCTTGCAGATACAAAATAAATTGCAACAAGATTAGCATCCAAAAATGTCTCCCACATCTTCAAATTTTTCACTTGAACATCAAGCATAAGAAAAGTACAAGATTGTTTGAGAAGACCCCTAGTCCAAGTTGTCCTCTTCGTACTTGAAGCATGTAGACATAAGACCAACTCTTGGCTACAAGTATACAGATCAGATTCGAACTTTACAAGAATCTATCAAGCATTGCATAACAGTAAGTCAATTCTTGAATACTACTTGTTGGATAGACATTTGTATCACTTGGGACACTTGTGTGTACACATAGACCAAAACATCAAAAGTTAAAATAGGAGGCTCACATCAGCAAGTTTGCATGTCATTTTCGAGTTGAAAATACCCTCGAGAACTTGAAGAAGTATTTCTTTTGACCACATATCAAGTTAGTTGTTGCCGAATGCGTCAAATCATGTATCTCATTCTAAAGTCCCTAACCAGATATTAGCTCATTTCTAGACTTTTCAAAAACAAAGTACAAACCCTAGCATTTTCTGATCATTGAGATCCCGATGTGGGCACGGTGACAGCATAGTGTCACATCCTCTTTTTTGAAATAGACCTGTGGAGTGGACCTCTAGCCTATTTCCATTTCCCTTAGGCTAAGAGGAAAAATAAGGGAAATAAATTATAATATTATTTTAAGTTGGGCCCCGTAAACTTTAATTTAAGGGGCAACCTAAGTAATATTATTAAAATAAAATAAAAAGTGTTTTTAAACACTACTATTAAATAAAAGTATTTTCAAATACTTAAAATAAAAATAAAAATATTTTTAAATACTTTAAAGGGAAATTTTAATTTAAGGGCCCGATTTGGAAAGCTTTATAAGGAGGCACTTGGTTTCATTTGTACCATCAAGTTTTCATTGAGCTTTGAGTTCATTCTACACACCTAAGCACGAAAACCATTGATTGTTCGGGAATCTTGGAGGACGAAAACTCTCTTGGACTTCTTCTACTGGATTTGAGGACAAAAACCCTCAACTTCACCTAGGGCAATTCCATCCGAGAATTGCATGTGAACTACAATTGTTAAACTTCATGATTTGGGTGATTGGCTTTGCAAGGAAATTGGGTGATCATCATTTGGAGGTTTCATTGCTGATTTTTAGAAACTATTGACGAATTACTGGCTGATTTTTAGAAACTATTGGCGAATTACTTGCTGATTTTTAGAAACTATTGACGAATTACTTGCTGATTTTTAGAAACTATTGGCGAATTACTTGCTGATTTTTAGAAACTATTGGCAAATTACTTGCTGATTTTCCATTTTTATTGTTGGGTACCACTTTGAGGAGGGTTTGCCATCTACATTCATCGTTGTTCCAGCACTTCCCAGTAGTCAAGAGATCAGAATATTCATTGTAGTTGCTGCTAAGGAAGGTAATTTCAGAGTTTTATGCTGTTGCACCTCATCCACAATCAGATCTGCATGTTCCAGCATCCATTCCAGCTTGCCACAGTGAGTTTATTGCTGATTTGACAAATAACAGTTTTTGTGTGAGGATTTGATGAGTTGTATGTTTAGAAATTTGGCCTTGGGACTGGTTGTAATGTCCCCTTCTCGCACGTGAGCAGTTGATAGCCATTAGCCTATTTTCCTAAATTTTCTCGTAGGCTAATTGGTTTGGTGAAGGGAAAATAAATTAAATAATTAATTTAAGTTGTCAAAAAGTTACTTTATTTTATAATTCTATTTACTTTATTTTATAATTCTATTTGACAGCTTATTTAATTGTTTAAAAAGGTACTTTAAGTTGTGCAGATAAAGTGGCGTTAGGCACAAGGGGGCAAAAAGGTGGACTTTTGCACACGTAAATATGTTTTTATTTATATTGTGAAGAGAATATGGAGGGAAAAGGAAATTAATATTTTATTCTCTCAAAATGCTATAAAAGGAGGAGTTATGCACAGAGTAAGACTGTAATATTGTTTTTTTCTATTTGCTCTAAGAACTTGAGTTCTTCATATTTCTTGAGGACAAAAAAACCCTCTTGGAATACCAATTTCGGGGACGAAAACCCTCCTAGCTAGATAGAGTGATTTCGCCCTAAAATCACCATTGTGCTGCAAGTGGAGTTTACTAGTTTGCTATTGAAAATGGAAGTTTTTGATGTGTTTTGATTCTCTTTGTGTTGGTTGTTAGTTTAGCTTTCTGTGTGGGTGTCTCGGTAGAGAATTTTGGGTGATGTTTTTTGGTGTGTTATGCTGAAAGGGCTAAACCATATTGAAGGAGGTCGTACCTATTTCTACTTGTGCTGGCACTTGTGTTTTTAGAAGTTGATACCATTTTCTAGAGGGTTGCATACCTTGAAGGAAGGCATCAAACACAAGAGAAGTCGTGGGTTTTGGAAGACTATCCATAGCTCTATGATGGGGGGCGTACATATCTGTCAGACCGTACAAGTACAAGGAAGGGGCGTGTGAAGTTTAGTGTGAATCACTGCTTTTTTGTAATAATCTACTCCTAATTTTTTTTTTCTTTTTCAAACTGAAAATACAATGATAAACAATGCCAACATAAAATATCATAAGCCAACTAAAGGCCTCACACTTTCTGATCACCCAGATCCCATAATGGGTAAGGTGAGAGCGTACGGTGATTGGCTAAAATGACTAACAATGCAAAATAAGAACTATGATTCATCCGTTGCGGCGGGCATCCACATAATGTGGGAATTCACCACTTACAGTGGGTAAAGAAAAGAGAAAATACAATGCCATCCACTTATTCAGTGGGAATACTCCACTTTTTTCCAATGGGTGAGAAAATAAAGAAAGATTCAGTTCTCCACACTGGCGGTAAACCATCCAGGGGTTATTATATGTGTTTGCATTAAAATGAAATTACAATGAAATCACTCAATACAATCAATTTCATTAGCACATGAATTGCTTGAAGGACTTTAGCCCTGATCTCTTTGTTGAAGATATACCCTGCAATTTGGTAGATACAAACCACATCAACCAACTGAAATGACTGCAAATTCTGCAAACAACTGACTGAAACACTGATTTTTATCTTTACTGGCTAATCTGGACTGGTACGGCAACCATGATTGCAGTAGGAAAACTCAACAATTGAAACACACCACCAATATACCAAACTCTAATGCCAAAACTGATCAATCCAATCCATATAACAGTTCTGAGCAATGCAAATACTGGAACAATGACATCACAACGCACAGACTAGTACACATCTATGGCACCTTGAATAAATTCATGTCTGCAGCAAATAACCTCCAATAACTTCCAAAATGATTGTCTAAGGCAAGTCAAAAATATACAATCAACAAAGATTTTAAACACTCCAACAATCTTCTTTATTTGCATAAATTGACATCAACAGAGGTATGGCCTGTAGCTCTACGGCCAGGTACAAGACACCCAAAACTTCAATAAAATTACTCAAAACTCATACCAAAATTCATCAAGATCACTACACAAACATTCAAACTAATTTCATACATAAACTTCACAAAATCTCCTAACACCATTAAGCACCCTGTGATTCCATGAGTGGAAACCATCAATTACCAGCTAGGGTGGATATCTCACCACCGAAACTGACCATCCTTAAGTGGGTTTTCGTCCACAAGAAGGCACAATTGATCTCTGGTTTCATTCCAGCAGCATAACATTATCAAATTCCAAGCATAAACTCCAAATGAGCTCTCACTCTCCTTTTAAAGGCACCTGGGAGTTACAAAAAGATCATTTCTTGAAAATTGAACCTTTTTTCTCCTCCAACTTATAAAATAAGTCTATTTCCAAGTTATGTGCACACATTAAAGTGACTAGGGAATAATAAATAAAACATTTCTCTTTTTCCCCTCGAGACATAACATTAAGTCACTTTAAATAATCCCACCTTATACTTTAGTGCACAATAAATAATAAAAAATAACTTGTTTAATTATCAAATAAAATAAACCTTATAACTCCAATTTTGATAATTAAACTGAACCAAAAGATCAACCACAAGTGATCCCATACCATCCACTAGCCCATCGGGATCATGAAATAGGCTAATGGCCCCATCACTGACTAGGCTCGGAAAGGGGACATTACACTTTTTTAAGTCAAAACAAGCTGTCTAGGGTGCACCACATCCTCATACCTGCTGGCCACCCAGTCCAGAATTGTTTCCAGCAGTGTTTAGGATCTTTGAAGGGGCCGTACAGTCTCAGAAAGAAGGTCGTATTGTTCAGATTTGACCAACAGCAGGGTCTGATTTACATCAGAAGTCTGTACTTTTCATCAAAGAAGTTGAACCAATCAGATGTTAGAGATTTTATTACAGACTTCAGTACATCAGTTGTGAGGGCCGTTTGGATCAGTTATTGGTCAATTTGCAGTCTGCTTCAGTACCCCGATTGCCTACTTCAGTATACTTCAGAATCATTACTCTGTAAGCATGTTATTCTATGATTTTCCTGAGTTGGTGAGCTAATCTATGTATTTGCAGCAGTATATCAGTCTGATCAGCATTTTAATATCAGTGTGTTGCAGTTGGTTATCTCTATCATTTAGTATCCAGTAATGCATTTCATGATTGTCTGTAACCCCAGATGGTAGTACCACCAGTGGCTTTTCATTTTATGCATTTCATATTGTAAAACTGGATCGTTTACCGCCAATTTGTATAGCATATCTTTCAACCTGTTTTGGCATTGAACAAGCTTGCTTGTTATCGACCATTTTGGTCTGATCAAGCTTAGACATTCTGCCAGTGGCTTTGCTTTAATGCACACTTGTCAGCCGAAGAAGTGTAGATTTGGGTCGGCTCTGCCGTCTGCATGCTCTGGTCAACTTGCCGCCTTCATTTTGTAATTGCATACATATTAGATAGCTATGTGGTCCAAAGCACTCTATGCTCTCACCTTGCCCACACTGAAATCTTGATGATCAGAAAATGTTGGGACATTGCATTTACATTTATATATTGCAAAAAATCCAAAAAAAAAAATTGGTGTGGTTTGTTACACTGGTGTAACAGCATTTTGTAATCAAGTTCCAACTGCAATAAATTAAATATCAGATTTGAGGATTTCATATTGCATTTTAGGTGTTAATTGTTGTTGTCATTAATTATTCCAGCAAATTAATTAATCAAATCTGTTGGTACAATTCACTGATTTTAGTGCGTGAGGATTTCATTCAATTATTTATGAGTGTTGTGTTGCTATTCAGCATCCTTTAATTAGTGTTTAGCATTTATATCTTGTACCAAATAATCGATTTTCAGTTGGTACAATCAGAAAACTCCATAACAATTGTCCATTTTCCCAAGGAAGCCCGATTGGGGACATTACAATACAGTAGCTAGGATGTGAGCGATTAGCAATTAATAAATTCACTTACTAGCGGCAAGCTGCACAATTTACAATTTATGCAAAATTGAAAGGTAACTATGAAGACTTCGGCGGCAAGCCTTCTAGAGTAACGCATACAACTATCCAATTGAATGATGTGCAGATTTTGGCGGCTAAGCCATCCAATATCCGCTACAATACCAATGCAAATATTGAAAGAGTTCTGGCGGAATACCTTCTAGAAACCACTGAAACTTATAAACTGAATTCAAATATAAGCTGGCGGCATAGCTTCCGATCTTATAAACTATTCTAGACCGGCGGAGAACCTACCGATACTTTGCAATCAAGCAATACTGCAATATTAATAAATATATCTGATATTAGCAGCAGCAACTCCTTTAAAAGTATTATTATCAGCAATTTATCAAATGTAATGGCCAAGGATAAGTTTAAAAAATAGAAATATAAAAGAACAACCAATCCCAAGTGGTATGGCCAATTCAAAATAGACTAAAAACAATGATAAACCTCTGTTCTATTATCAACTAGAAACTTAACCTAAATCTGGAATATGGCGGTTGTCTATGGATCTGTACAACGAAACTGAAGCTGGTTCGCCATTTCCCAAACTCCTACACAATGTTGCGACTCCTCAAACAGTACAGCAGATATTAGAGATGATACAGCTGGTATAAGATTGTGGTTCGCATTTATTATAGGCTACAACTCCTTTTGATATCTTATGATGTACAGCCTGCTTATGGAATGATTCTCCTTCACAAAGTTATTCAATATGATTTGCAAGCAAATGGTAATGATAAACTCTTCAAACTAAAACACAACCAAAATCTAAAAATAATACTACAACTAATGAACTTCACAACAATCAAACTGGGAACTACAAACATTTAGCACTCTGGTAATCCCTAAAAAGAATTACTCACATGAATAGGAGGGTATTCGTCCTTGAATTCATCTTTGCCAAAGGGTTTTCATCCTAAGACAAAAAAGAACATCTATTCATTCTGAAGAAATTGGGGTTTTTGATAAGCCAGAAGAAGATCCTCTATGCACAAATCCTCCTTATATAGGATTTTGAGGGAATATAATTGAATATTATATTCTTTCCCTTTTCCCTCCAAAACTCTATTTTTAAAAAGTGTCTAGAAAGTACATTACTTTTGGACTCTAGTCCTAACGACACTTGTTGTCCCTCTTTTTAAAAACAACTTTTTAATAATAAAACATAAGTTGTCTTTTTATAATATAACATAAAGTTACTTTTTAGGACAACTTAAATTAAATTATTAAAATATTTCCCTTGCACCACCTCCAATAGCCTATAGAAAATAAAATAATAGGCTAAGGTTCTTCTGACAACTTACACTTGGAAAGGGGACATGACACTCATTTGATATACTCCTTTGCTAGTATCGGATAGATCTTGGGAATCAATTTCCATGAATTTCCTTTTAGGTTTACCTACTACCAAATATGGCAATCATTGTGTATATATAGGAGTTGATATATTCCCAAAGATAGCAATTCCTACACCATGTAAAACAACTATCTCACCTTTGGAAATAACCCAAAGGTACTTTCAAAATGTATTGATTCATTTGGAATACCTTCCACACTCATATTTAACTGAGATACTAAATTCTTGAGCAATTTCTAGAAAGCAATTTGGTCAATGATAGACACAAAGCTGGCTAAGTCTAATGCATTCAACCTCAAACTAATGAACAAACAAAAATGGTGAACAGGATGATCATGCATCTTCTTTAAATATACAATTCCAAGAGGCATCACACTTGGGATGAAAGTCTAGGTTTCATTCAGTATAGCTACAACAGAGGTCTGTACAGCTCTATTGAACACAACTTGTTCGAGGTTTGTTTGTATTTTCAACTAATGTTGCCTATTGATGTAGCTTATCCTATGCCACATCAATTGCAGCAACTTCTTTAGCTAAAAAGGATGTCAACAACACAATCAAGGTCATTGAGCACATATAATACATCCATCACCAAGTGCAAACCATCCTGCAAGGAACCAATACTAGATACCAACAATGTTGTAATCAGAATTGAGTGCCACGCTACTTCAAAGTTTGTGACCAGATATGGTTTCATTTGCAAAAGGAAAGAGCCATAGGATCTTACTGCAAGATTCATCCTCTTCAGCTATAAGAAGGTTGGAGCTAACACTTTTGAGTTCAATCTTCCAACTTATCTTGCCCTTCATCCAATCTTCAATGTAATCTATTGCATCATTATTTCCCACCTTTGTTGGACACAACAAATGTTGCAGAAGAACTTCATCCAGCAGAGATCAATCTTGATTCCAATATGCCAAAAGGAGCAAATCAAGCCATTGATGCCAGGGTTAAATGCACATAGGGTCAGAAATTTTCATACTACTAGATCGTAAAAGAAGGTAAATACTGAAGTTCCTTCCCGTGTGAAATGGTGCACTAGATCTCAAGTTGAAGAACACTTCCCACATTTTTCACAACTTAACACAGTGGAAACCACTGCTTCTCAATGAGGGATGACTGATCAAGGAGGATCTGGCATTTTGATCAGCTCATTGTAAAAAGCTTCGTGTCATATGACATCTTTGCCACCAACTTCAAAACCATCCCAAACTCTCAATGGGCATAGTACCTAACTCTCAATGAACATGCCACAGATATCCAATAGTGCCAACACTGTTCAGTGCACCTATTATGCACCACATGCAAAAAACGACAAAGACATAGAACATAAACTCGCAGAAGGCAAGCTATTGTATTTCTTGCAACTGTCATGTCCCTCTCTTTCATATTAATAGCACATAGGTATTATTTGAATAGACACAAAAAAGATCTCATGGAAGAGTCATTCGGCTAATACATTCAATCTCTCAAATCATTGCACAAATTTTTGCATAACACAATCTTGCAATTACAGTCCTAGCATGTTGTATTATTTTCTTTTGTATTATCTTTGTTGCAGCACTCTGATCATTGTTGTTATTGCACAATATCACTCCTAATTCCTGTCTGTGCATTTAGGATTCATTTTACTATGTGGTTCCCCAAACACCCTTGGGCCCCAGATCACTTTGAATGATCTATTCAGTTAATAAATCAATGCCCGCATAAATATTGACAAAGGCATAGTTCTGATACCACTGTTATGGCCAACTATATATGTAATAAGAGTTGTAAAAACCCAAGGCAGAAACACTGGATCAAGAAGCAGAAAAGTCTAGAATTTTAACCTATAAAATAGAAAAACTTAAATTCTGCCATAAACTGCTCTAGCATATACAAACTGAGATATGAACTGACATAATCCCTAGATGAGAACTGAAAATAAAAATTTCTGATACTGGGGTAAACATTAAACTTCTAAACACTAAAAAAATCTGAATTGCTAAAAAATCTAGAATGGAAGAAATCTGGAATCTTAACTTCTATCTTTTATGTATTCAAAAACATGGAGAAACGGAAACATTGAATTGCTAGAAAAATAGGTTAAAACACTAAAAAAGAAAAAACTTTCCTAAGAAGGTGTAGATGCAGACTCGAGCTGAATCCAGGACAGGAATGATGATGTCTTGACAAATGCAGTCAACAGACTTGTGCACAAAAATGTCTTTCCATAAAAGATATCCTTCTCTAACACCTACAGTCAAACTATTACTAATTCCCTATACTAGATCTTATTTTTATTGCATGTGAGCCAATTAGTTTTCTAACAAAAGTACATCTAATGAACCAAAACACAAATGGACCCACAAGATTAGGCCCCACAGGCCAATAAAAGCAAATTCTAAACAAGAACCTAGTGGACCCATACAAGGGTAGCATTGGACCCAGTGAAGATTATTATCATTGGGCATTGTAACAATCTGTCTTTGTTCCTTTAATCTTGCAGGCTCTGTTCTCCTTGTGCAATGAACTTGCCTAGAGTTCACATATGCTCTTAATTAGTTTTGTCATCAATTATCTATGGTATTTCTTTATCTCTTCGGCCTTGTGGGCTCTTTCCTAACATATGCAGACTACATGCTTGTGGTGTCTTGTCTCAGTCAATTCTATGGACCTCTATCTTTCAGATGGTTTTTCCTTCTTATGTTTTAAGGAATATAATAGACTTCATTTTAATAGAAAATCTTACCACAGCCATCCCTACAAGATTATGACCTAATTTCCTGAAGATAATGACAATATTTCAACTTCATATCTTTTTAAAGAGAATACTAAAGGTCACCTTGTGAAGTGTATTTGTACCAAAAGATTATAAAATGGTCGCCAGAGAATTATTAAATCCAGTTTCTTTCCATGTTTCTTCAATAGCCTCGCCAAGAGATTGCCCCACCTCACCTAATTGGGTACAAATACATTCCAATAAAGCCACACATATAGCTTTCATGATAGAAGCAAACAAAATACAGTAGACAGGAGAATAAAAGAATAAGAGATACAAGAATGTTTTAAGTACCTGAACTATAAGGTTATACTGTGACTGGAAAAATAACTCCAGCCCTGTCTCAATAAGCACTTTCACATCTCCTAGAGCAATTTCACTTTTTGCTTTCAGAAAACTGTATATTCACAAACAAGCCCAATTTCTTTATTATCTCATGAATATATCATAAGAAATGCATAATCTTCCATGTGATTAACGATTTACTACTGCTGCAAAGTGTTGTATAAATATTACAAATAACTGAATAAAAACATTTTGTTAGCAACCTTCTGAGATGAACACGAAATATAAATGGCTTCCTTTGGAATAAAAAATTTCATATGCTGCCTGTAATAGGAACCAGCAATATCTTCTATTTTGGGAGAAATACATCTTATATTACTTCAGAGAACAAATAATTACATCAGTCTAACAATAGGTATACAAGGTAATTATCTTCCTTAGAAAGCTAGGGAACCTACCATATCTTAACAAAATAGTAAATTTATGTGCAATCCATAGCAAGTTACCTTAAGACTAATATGAAGATCACGAAGCATCATGTAAGAAAATAAAAAACCACTTAACTATGAGAACCTCTTCAATTTTCATTCTGACCACCAAGATTAACCATTTACAAATGACAATATAGAACACAAGCCATTTGTTGTCTGTCATTAGTAAATGTTTCCTCAATATATAGAGAGCTACAAGATGACATAATGGAAAGCTTCGAAAATGAATAGCAACCATAGCATTTTTTTGGTTTTTTTAGAAGTGCATAAAGAGTTCGTTCATGTAGAAATAAATCAGTTAATAATGACAGGTTCAGTGCATGCCAAATCCATCCAAATGTGATTTTGATGATGGACCTGGCATTAATTGTGCAAACAGAAATGGTAGCAGTTGTGTGCAAGCCCCAGGCAATCTTGACAGCATAATTTATCTTCCATCCACAACAGCATCAAATGTCAAATGGGCATCCAAGCTTTGCTGGCACTATGATTACTCTCCCTATGAAAAAGGAGCTACGAGGAGTCATCGGCAAAAAAGCTCCAGAGTGTTTCCACAGTAAGGTTAACTGGAGTTCTTCCACCTTACTAAGAAGAGTCAGCATTTCCATTCCGGCAAATTTTCAACGCAGTACTTTAAAGTAGAACAATCATAGATTCAAATTCAGACATTAATTAGTGAAAAATCTCTATTTGTAAATTGTCCACTGGAATACCCAAGGCAATTGTATTGGTATGAAAGCTACTCAGTTAATTGTTACAAAGAAATTTGTTTGCCAATAACTGAGTATCTTATCTTTTAATTGTGCATCCTCTTCATTGATCTTTTGTACTGCTAAACATTTGTCTTAGCAATAAAACCTGGGGAAAGCTAGAGGTGAAGGAGAAACTATGCAGAAAGATACATCCACGAGGAGGTGGAATAAGGAAGTAAGAGCAAGCATGGAGCACCAAGAGATGTAGGATTGCCATGAAGAAACATATCTCAAGCTTGAGTCTGATGTGGCAAATCTTTTCCAATCTACATGTTTGACAAATTGGCAAGATGGATAGAAACTCTAAGTAGCAAACTTGGAGTTCCATTGGATTCCCGAAAGCTGTGTGAGAAGAAAAAAGAACACCCTTAAAGTACAGATGAAGGCTCAAGCTGTAACAAAATAACTTGCACAAGAGAATAATATAATAGGAAATATGCTGCAAATACTCGATAATACTTGAGAATAATAAGCCACTTCGAGGGGGGCAAACCTCCAAAAGTCTCCAAGAAGAACACAATTCACAATATGATGATCATAAACTATCCTCTAACTCATATATATACATAATTATGCCACGGATGCCACCCAAGACAATTTAGATACCTAAATATAGCACCTAGGATGACTTAATTGTCTAAATAAGACTATAATAATGATCATATAGCTTAAATTAAGAGTTAAAGTAGACACAAGCCAACTATTCATAACCCTATGCACACTATAGGATTAAGGGCATAGCATGCCCCCCTCTTCACACAAGTGTTGTCCTTGACATTGATCAATTGTGGATGCTTTTGCATAAAATATTCATCTTCCCATGCGGTAACTTCAACTAGAAAATACTTCCATTTAATGAGGCACTTTGTGATTGTCCCAATCCTTAGCGTCCTCAAATGCCTGAAAAATTAACTCAGGGTCCAAGATGGTTCTTCCCTCTTATGCATCTAGCTTAGGTAGCACTATTTGTGTTAGAATTTTGCATTAATCCAGTTGCCTCTTTATTTTGTTTTGTGCCTTTGCCTTGTTCTCCTTGAGACTAGAGGGTACCTTTGGCTAGTGTTGAATGTGTTCTTCCACTTCTCTAACCTTTTGGTGTACCTTCGACGAAGAGGTGAAGGATGCTAGATGGTACCCTAGCATTGATTGAATGGCTTGATGAAGATCTCCTTTAGGAGGCAATCCTTTTCGAATTTCTCCAAGTAATGATAATGCATGGCAAGATGTTATTGGCTTGACTTCTCCTTTTTCTTCTCCTCCTTCTCATTCTCCTTCTTCTTCTTCTTGCATATTCTTCATTGGTAACAGGTTTTGAGATCCCATATGAGTGCTAGCCATTGAATTATATGGGTGACGATCCATCTTTAGATCTGAGCCAAACCCAAAAGCATTATGCCCCTTAGAAAACTCATCTTCTTCCCAAGTCTTATTGTGTGGCTCCATATGTTGTGAACCTATATAACCTTGGCTAGAAACTATTTGTTTAACCATCGCCTTGAGATCTCTATCTCAGATTTCATCTTTGATAAGATTTCTTCCTTCATCTTGTTGGTTTCTCCCTTGATTTCCTCCATCTTGTTGGTTTCTCCCCTAATTTGCTCCATCTTGTTCATGTCTTCCTTGGTTATAGTATCCATCTCCTCAACTACTAGATTATCTTTGTCAAGAGTCCTTCTAGGAGTGAATGTATTCTTTTTGCCTCTTGTTGAAGCCCCCATCGTGATTGCACCAAGATAGTTTTCACAATAACTTACTCAAAACAAATCAAAATAATCTGAAATTTATACTGTAACTTACTAGGGCCTAGATCTCACTTTTCTCAAAAACTCTCCAAGAAATTTGTTCATTTCCAGCCTTGAGAGCGAATTTGGTGGAAACCCTAATTTCACGATAACTTCATCAAATTTGCTCCAAATGAGCTAAAATTTGGATTGTATTAGCTTCAATATGTCCTTGATCAACCCTCTAGAAATCAAGAATAAAATCACTAATTTTCAACCTTGGGAATGAATTTAGTGGAAAACCTAATTTTGTGATAACTCCTTCAAATCTCCTCCAAATGACCTCAAATCTAGATTGTCGCAACTTTAATATGACCTTGAAAAACCCTCCAAAAATCAAGCAAATTTTCGCCAAATTGAAATAGATGCGCCTCACAATTTGACCTCTTGAGTTGAAAAGAATCACCTTGATTCTAGCCATCCAAGTGCCAAGATCATGCTCTAATACCACTTGTAATGAAATAACTTGCACAAAAAAATATATAATTGGAAATATGTTGCAAATATTTGACTATACTTGAGAATAATAAGCCACTTCAAGGGGGCAAACCTCCAAAAGTCTCCAAAAATAACACAATTCACAATATGATGATCATAAGCTATCCTCTAACTCATATATATACCTAATTATGCCATAGCTACCACCCAAGCCGACTTAGATACCTAAATATAACACCTAAGACGACTTAATTATCTAAATAAGACTATAATAATGATCATATAACTTAATTAAGAGTTAAGGTAGCCACGAGCCGACTACTGATAACCCTATGCACACTATAGGATTAAGGGCATAGCACAAGCAATGCCCCACAACATTCAAGGAAGACCTCGAGGTGGAGATTCAATTCTAAAAATGCCAACTAGATGCGCAAAGGCTCAACAATTGACTCCAGCAGATTGAAGTAATGTTTCAGCATTCACCACATAAGTGAGAAGCAAAACATTGCATTTTCTAATCTTAAATTGACTAGAGATGTTCACCCTTGGTGGGAAAGCTATGTCGATGCATTAGCCACTAAGAAATAGCTACAGATAGCTAAATGGGAGGAATCCATCAATTGATTAGGTATTGATGTTATCCAATCGGTTATGAAGATAAAAAAAATAAACAACTGACAATACTAATAGGCAAAAACAACACTAAAGCATGCAAGAGTACACTAATAAATTTAGGAGGGATGCAATCTTATTGTATTTTGCACACAAAATAGGAATATGATGACAAAGTGCCTTGTAGGACTTCATTGCCACATAAGGAGACGAGTCGTACTTTGCAATTGCAAAACTATTCATGAAGCATGTTTTCAAGCTCACTACACAGAGGCAAATTATAAGAAGGGGTAGCAAGGGAATTTCTCTATGCTACAGTCAAACCAACAAGATTTTGCAACCTAAATAGAAAAGGTAAATAGAAAGTTAAGAGAATCAACACTAGTTTTGATAAGAAAATAAGTCTTAAAAGTCATTATAAGTAGTGTGATATTCATATAAATAGTCACACCAAAGATGTTGCAAGTATGTGCTTACCGGTGTTGTCATTGATGTCAACTGTGTTCTTGTTTTGATGCTTGCTTGTGTTGAGATAATTGGTCTGTAATGGTTTACATAAGTATTGAAGACAATGAGAAAATGCTTATGTTATTAAGTTTCCAAGTGCTTTTGAGAAAATTTGCTCTCCAAGTGAAAGCAAAGTATTCTGGTTTACTGAAGAACAGTTCAGTAATTTGCTCTGCATATCCTATAGATTGCATATCTTTGTCTCCAGTTTGGAAGTTATTTAAAGGGAAATCTGTAGATGCTATATTCCAAGTTTGAGTCTCCAGTATGAAGATTTGAGAGTTCTATTCACCAAAGTAAAACCTGTTTCTTTGTGCATCCAATGGTGTCTGGGAGAATGTATTTTGCTCCACATTTCTTCGCATTTAAGTTTTACAGTTTGCGGTTCTAGAATTAAGTTTGTGATGATGTTATGTGCCTTCAATTCAAATGGTTCGTGATTTGGTGCTCTGCAAGCGATCTTTCCTTTATAACAATGGCCGACAGTTATGTTCAAGTGCTCCAGTTTGAAGAATCTCCTAGATAGAGTGTTTGAGGGTTGTGCAGAAGTTATTGATGATTGTAATGTGCTTATGGGAGTCTCTAGATCGTGTTCCTACCTTCGGATTGGTCCGCAAAGTAAAATCCGGATCGTGCATGAAGCGTGCTCCTAAATGTTTGAGTGTTAACACCAGTTTTAGCCGACTCGGTTGTTCTCACTACCTGCGGTTATGTTTTGAAGATTGTGGAAGCGTGTAGCTGCGTGGAAGAATGCATTTGAGTCCCAACTAAGGAGTTATGTGATACGCATTCATTCTTTTCCTCCGCAAATCTATTTAGGTCTAGACCTATTCTAATGTATGATTGTAATGTTTGTAATGCCGACCTTGGAGATTGTTCCAATGGTTGATGATTGTAATGCCGACCTTGATGATCATTCCAAGGTTGATGAATTGTATAAATACTTGTAATTGAGTCGTGAAAATGTATCCAAGTGCGAAGATGCGAAGATAAGTGTGAAGTGAAAAAGAAGAGCAGAGCAGAAGAGAATTATTGTGCTTCAATAGAACTGAACCCTGGCATTAGTATAGATGCTAATATCTCAGTTCACCAAATCTGGCGGTGAGCATTTTGGGCAGTGAGCCTCTGATTTTTGGTATTGTTATTACATATATTATTGTGCGCTAACACTCACCATGGTTTTTCCCTTATAGGGTTTTCCACGTAAAAATTCTGGTGTCTCATGTGTTGAATGTGCGAATGTGCTAAGTTTCTGATCTCATGCCTTTATGGTTAAAATACAATAAAAGTGTTTAAGTGGATGATGCTTTAATGGTTTTGAAATATTGGCTAGAATTGATTCACCCCCCGCCCTCTCAGTTGTCTTGCCCTTTTCAACAAAAGACAAGTCGTGGAAACTACACCCAGAATTGCATCAAAGGGGCAGTGCAAGAAGATTATGAAGCCGTGGTAGAAGGAAAAGAGATTAGAATGAGTTCTGATTTTAATAAGGAGACAGCATGTACTTCAATGCAAAAGATGTATGCATGAACAACAACCAACAAGAGCCCCAAGAAAGTGGTGAGTTAACATGACTCTTTCCACATCAAAATAGAAATTAAGGAAACAAAGATAGATACACAATTTAGTTCTTATTCTCACGCATGTATCTAATTTCTTAAGAGTTGATATAAAAGCCTGGTTTGGAGGCACATGACTATCCTTGTCCATATTCATTCAGATGTATCAAAAATGAGTGCATATTCAGATGTATCAATGTTATCATATAAGTATTTGAAATTTCCCTATATTTAAAAAAAAATCTTATTTTTTTAGTAGCCGTCCCCTGTCGTCCCCTAAAAAATGGCCAAAAAAAATGGCATCCCGAAAACTCGTCCCACCATTCCCGCCCGTCCCCATCCCGAAAACTTGGGGGAGCATAGGTACATAACAAGGGCATTTTTTGTTTATCTTCATATGCATTGATGATGTAGCCTTCTCCATCCTTAGCATGGCGATGTTTATTGGCTCTTCTCAAGAAGATAGCAACTCTCACATAAATGTTAGGCTACCAAATACTACACAAAGAACATCATGAGAAACAACCTCTACTGCAACCACATCAATGACATGCGTATTCATCCAAAACTAAACTTTATTTGTTTGGTGACCTTTATTTGTACTCCTTGTCTTACCCAACCTAATGAGTAAATATGAGGATGATCCCATGTTACCAACCCAACCTTATTACCAACTCTTTATGAAACAAAGTATCACCTTTTTTCTTCTTTATTTGAATCTTTATATAAAAGAGTTTGGTAAGTTCATTATTTATGGTCTCTTTGCAACTTAAACATACCTATCTTAGGTATGAAGTACAAGAAATCTTCTCATCCACATCAAAGTTGCTCCCTATTTCCTTCCCTTGAACAAAGGAAGTCACAACTTCCTTATTGTGGTTCCTAATTGTAAGAAGAAAATAAACTACCTCTAAGAAAGAAGATGTGTTTATTTATTTCCTATGTGTATATTGTCTTAATTTCTTACATTCATCTATTACTGCATTTATAAGAGAATAAAACAGCGATAATAAAATTTAAAACAATTACACTAGAGCTAGGAAAGGAACTCGATTTAAGAAGAAAGGTTAGAAGGCCTCCCTGGTTCAAAGGGTTATTAAGATGAATGGCAGAATAAGACTAAGGAAAAATCTAGAAGTTGTTTATAAACTTTGAGATTTTACCACAATTGGTCCCAACCTGGACATTGTGGCCATAACCTTGCAAATCACGCTAGTGTCTGAACTTGGACAGGTGGTCATCTAGTTGCTAAACTAAACTTCACAAAACTCAATTGTACGGACCATGCTACCAACCACTAATGTGCACTACCAACCCCAAACAAGCAATAGTGTCTTTTTCTTGCAGCGACTCAAAATTTCTAGAGATGTTCACCTCATTGTCGCAATCCTCGTAGTGCTTGAAGATTCCAATCTGATCCTCTTGTGACAAGATATTTATGACAAAATTTTTGTTGGGACAAGAAAAATGATTAGTTCTACTTGGGAGACTGCCTTAGTCAATCCCTTGGTATAGTATATTTCAACCTCAATAGTAGATTTTAGGAGTGTATGATCCCTAAAGTGAAAGTGGCATGGTGGTGGGTGCTCAAAAGGTGTTGTAAAATCCTATGAAGGTTTTACTATTGTGTGTGCTATGCTTCTATGAGAGGAGGAGTTGTGCGAAATTGATTTCACCAAGGTGCCTGGGTAGAGGATGAGGAGGAAGTTGCAAAGTTTTGGCTATGGACGAATGGTGTAGCAATAATGGCTATGACGAAAGAGCAAGAGAATTGCAATAGAAGGTTGTAGAATTTCAAAGAGGTTTTTGGAATTGTAGAAAATAGCCAAAAAGCAAGAGAATCAAAAGAAATGTGTAAAGAGAGATTAGGAGTAGTTTAGAGTATGCAAGAGAAAGCCAAAACAAAAAGGCCCATTGAATCAGCTTTTAGCCGTTTTGAAATTGATTCGTGCTAGTGGACACTAAAGTGATCACACTAATGTCCAGGTCACTACCACGATCATGTTAGTGTCTATGTTGACACAAATTTTCAAAATGTTAGGAACAATCAAAAAACAGATATGGAATCAAGGTTGGGTAAACATAGCATCTTGATAAACAATTTTTGGCTCAAAAATGGACTAAATGGACCCTAAGACATGTTGACACCCAAATTTTCAAGCCTCATATTTGCAAAATCTTGTCAAATTCCTCAAAAATTTCCTTAGGGGTCCCTATGCCTTTACCCTGATGCATGTTGTTGAACCCCCCAATTTGGCTAAGTCTGAAACCCTAAAAATTTGGCAAAGTCTGAAATCTTAGTGATCCGCCAAATTCTAGAATTTGCAGTTTAATTCCTATGGATACGAAACCACTCAAACATCTTGACAATATATACACAAAATATAACTTAAAGTATAAGAAAGAAAATACAAAGAGGAAAATACCAGCTTATACTTAAATGCTTATTTTATGTATATACTATCCCCACGAGACTTCGGGACACGCCAGAACTTTGGAACTTTTTCCAAAGTTTCGGGTTCCTCTATGACCTTGCTCCCCGCCAGCAGAAGATCTTCTAAGTCCGAAATCCTTCCGGACTCCCTGAATTTTCAAGTCAAATTTGAAAGGGCAAAAAATCGAATTTTCAAATAATTTTTTGAGAAGATGACTAAGTATTTTATGATGTTTCGGATCAAATTTTCATTTGGGACCCTGGTCACTTTTGGTTCCAGTGGGACTTCGGGTCCCGCCGGCACCTTGGCACCAGTTCCTGGGTGCCAGGTTCTCCCGTCGTCCCGCCACCCGCCAGAGGCTAGTAAACGTGCAAAAACACACCGCCAACTCTCTAGACCGCCATTAATGCGGAATGGGTAGTTGAAATTGATGTTTTTATTGCAGTAGGTGGAGTTGTTGGGGTTTTCCCTCCCATTTTTCCATCAAATCTGAGTTGTGAAGGATATAAATAGAAGATTGAAACTCATTTCAAAAAGAGTCTAGTGTGTGGTCTCCAGAAGACATTTACAAGTGCAGAAAGTTCCAAGGCAGCCATTGAAATGCCAGTTCAGCTCATTAAGGAGTGCAGACCCGTGAAGCCAAAAGAGTCGATATTGTATGTGGTTTTTGTTGTAGAATGTCTCCAAGTCATTAGGTATGTATCCAGGAAGATTTCTCAGTCGCAGTTGGGTATTTTCCTTTGCCATGTTTGACGGCACAAATGTAATACTAGGTCAAATGAATGTGACATCATTCTAAAAATATTGCAAGCTTTGTAATAATCTCTCTCATGTTATATATGGGTATATGCAGTTATGTTATGGATTACTACGTATGTTCTGTTTCAAAGATCTCATGTTCTGTGGTGTATGCAAATACATAGCTCATTGTTCTTTTGGTTTCAATTTGTTGTTTTCTTAATGAACTATGACTCTGTTGCCCATAGAGTAGGCACCAGTCTGGAGCCATTCCTCTCAACCTCACATCTTTTAAACAAACAAAAACATTAATCAGTGGTTTAGGGGAAGAACCATTAGTTTTGTGCATCCTTAACTATCAGTATAAACAAGGAATTATCTCAAGTGAATATAAAATGAATCTATTTCATGTGGGTTATGCATGCACAATTATATCAGCTATATAGGGTTTTTGTGACAGCCAGTTGTTCTTGGTTCAGTGATAGTTTTGGGATCAAGATAACAAGTTGGGTTTGGCTGTTCATTGGTTTTTAGTTGTTCATCTTGTTTGAACTCAATACTATTAAAATAAATTAAATAGTTTCTATAATGGTCAATTAGGTATAGTTTCTATTTCTGTCTTTTGTTTAGTATGTTTCTATCTGTCTTGTTTTTATTAGTTGTAGTTTCTATTCTGAAACTCCTGTTCTCTTTTAGAAACATCTTTGTATTTCCTTTATATAGAGTGTTGCTCTACATTGTAAGATATCTCATTCAATAATAATATTTGCATATTATTCTGAAACATTACATGGTATCAGAGTCGATCTTTTCTTAGCGTCTGTTCATACTTCCGTACGAGATTGCGACTTCTGTTCTGGCCGAGTTTTTTATTATTCAGAAATGGTTCCTGAAAGTCGCGTGTGGTGATTCTTCTGCCTTGTTCGAAAGTTCCAGGGTCGCCGTGTTTGAAATCACGTCTCGGAATGAAAATCGCGACTTTCCCCTACAGGCTTGATTCTTCCTAGTCGCGATTCCTTTTTGGGTCGCTATGCATTCCTTCGTGGTCGCACATGTTCTTTGTGGCGTGTTTTTCTGAAAGCAGCTTTCGTGGGATCTGTTTGGGCGCCATAAAACTTCGGAAGTTTCCTTCTTTTTGGACACAGGTTTGTTTGGTTCCCTTCTGGTCAGGGAATTTGTTTGGCGGGTTTTTTGTGCCTTACGATTTTCCTTCTATAATTTCCTGGTGATCATCTGTGGCGTCGACGACTCTTTCAAAGCCCTCTTGGTGGTCGTTTATGTGTTTTCGTGAGCACCATTTCCGGGTCACGACTCCTCTTAGCGGACTCTTTTAAAGACTCCCTGATCGCAATTTCGATTTACTCGCGATTTCCCTGTTTTGTGGGCTTTTTTTGTGCATGAGTGTTTTTGACGGTCTGTTCTTCTGGGTCATGATTTCTAAGGAACGCACTTTGTGAAGTTTTTTTTTCCTCAAGATTCCAGTTGTTGTCTTTGCATTAGCCGACGGTTTTTTTCTTTTCTCTCCAAGCGGCCTTGATTTTGACCTGTGAAGACGTGTTTGGGGCAGTGTTTGTGGGTCCCCTTTGGTTGACTCCAAGCATACCAAACTTGTCAAATCTTCCATTTTCTAATTCAGCACGTGGTCACGTGGAGGTGGGATCTAGCGCCCAGCAGATATGAAGAAATTTTCTTCGTTTTATCTCGAAATCCGTGTTCGGATTTTCTGAGACCGTGATTTCTGTCATCTCAAGATCCATGCCTTGAAATCCGTGTTCGGATTTGTCTCGAGATCCATACCTAGAAATCTGTGTTCGGATTTTTGAGTCTGTATATTCTATGCTTTCGGAATCTGTGCCTTGTAACCCATACTAGGGTTCCGTTATCTCAAAATATGTGTCGTCTACTACCCTGTTTTTTGTGCCATAGTTTATAATCCATTTTTTCGTGCCTCGAAAAATGTGAAAGATGGTGTCCTAGTCCAACATCATGTTGGAAGGCAGTCAGAAATTCAATGGCAAGAATTACAACACCTAGAAGTAGCGAATGATGACAATCTTCGAGTACCGGTGCCTTGACCAGCTAGTTCTGGGCAAATCTACACGCCCTCCAGTGGCGGGTAAAGATCAGGATAGATTCGATGAGAAAAATCGTGAAGCGGTGATGCTTATCAAGTTATCAGTCACCAATGATCAAATGCCTCAGGTTCAGTTTGGGAAATCAGCGAAAGAAATCTGGGATTCACTGAAGGATCTTCATGAAACATCTGACAAGAGCCGCGCATTCTTTCTGAAGAACATGCTTTTCTCGATCATGATGGATGAACAGATGTCTCTGCAGGAGCATCTCACCAAAATCAAGGACATCCGTGATCAGTTGACGGCGATGGGTCAAGACATGGACGAGGAAGATATGGTAGTCATCACTCTAAAAAGTCTATCACAATCTTATGAGCACTTTATCGAGACACTCAACATTACATCAACTAATGTTGACTTAAAGTTTCCAGAGCTGTGCAACAAACTCTTGCAGCAGAATCGATGGAAACAACAATTCGGTAGCAGTGTTGGTTCCTCCTCCTCAGAGCAGGCATTTACTGCCAAGTCCTTTCAGCAGAATAAGGGCACCAGTCAGCCCTCTCAGCCATCCAGTGAGGGTCAATCACAGGACCCATCCAAGAAGAAAAACATCCAGTGCACTTACTGCCATAAGTTTGGTCATATGAAAAAGGATTGCCGAAAACGCTTGGCTGCTGCACAGTCCAAGCCTGAAGAATCGCCACCATCAGCCCATGTCGCCGAGCACTCTGAGCAGGAGTCTGCTTTCTATGCCTTTTAGGCCAACTCTTCTGCCTAATATTTTCAGATGCTCGTGGATCAGTTATCAGATTTAGGGGGCAACTTACTGTAGTTAGTAAATTGACCATTAAGGGGGGGTATTAAAATAAATTAAATAGTTTCTATAATGGTCAATTAGGTATAGTTTCTATTTATGTCTTTTGTTTAGTATGTTTCTATCTATCTTGTTTTTATTAGTTGTAGTTTCTATTTTGAAACTCCTGTTCTCTTTTAGAAACATCTTTGTATTTCCTTTATATAGATCATTGATCTACATTGTAAAATATCTCATTCAATAATAATATTTGCATATTATTCTAAAACATCACAAATACCTATTAAGGTATACCCCTCGGAATATCCCTCCAGAGCCTAGCTGAGCTCGAAGTGTAGAGGAAACTACCCACTCCTATAAGTTGGCCAAAATCGCCCGAAACTTGTTGACAAACCTCTTTCCAATCACCTTGATGACACCCTTGGCCTAGGTGATTGATGTAATATGCTACCCCGAAATTTTTTTAAAATTTTCAATCACTATCAATAGGGTTAGCACAAGTATGCAACCAAATAGATTACCTCCACACTTCTGATCACCAAGTTCCCAAGATGGGCGAGGTGAGAGCATACACTG
Organism: Cunninghamia lanceolata; assembly: GCA_027924645.1. Classification (NCBI taxonomy): domain Eukaryota; kingdom Viridiplantae; phylum Streptophyta; class Pinopsida; order Cupressales; family Cupressaceae; genus Cunninghamia; species Cunninghamia lanceolata. The sequence goes on from BSBN01001560.1 coordinate 6,654,675, forward strand.
CTTTGGTTTACAAATTAAAGCAAGTGCAAATAAACTAATACATTCATCTACTAAAGAGCAGGCATCCACTTATTCAGTGGGGATTCTCCACTTATTCAGTGGGTGAAAGAACAAGAAAGATAAGCATTACAAAATTCCTCCACACTGGCGGTTGAACCATCTAGGGGTTATAAATGCATGCAATGAAGGTGCCTTCGGCAGTACTACCATTCGAAGTTACAAGTTTAATAGTGCATTTCAACTAGCTAAAACAAGTAATTTCTGCATCAAGCTGGAAGAAATTATTCTGATATAAAAACTCAGACTGCTGCTACAGAAAAAACAGTTCATTAAGACTCAGAGTATCATGCTGGAAATATACTATTAGTGGCTAATATCTGGTGCCCAATGAATATACCTTTCAAAAGATGATTGAGAAGGTTGCAACAGGTCTGATAAATCTTAATTTCGCTATCAACATTGATCAAACTGCACTAACTGATAACAAGCCAAGCTGAATACCATCCCAACTCACTGTATAACCTGCTAAGACCATTCCACACTGCAGATTTCTCCTCTAATATTATGATCTGATAAATGCAGACCCAGCACACAAGAAATGATAGAAGTATGCAGCGCTTAACCCCATTTCAAGCTCACGTCACTTCTTAACGTGCACAATTTTCTCTTCAAAGAATACACTACCATAAATTTAATGACAAAAGCATATGATTTCAATAATAATGGAGCACCTATAATATGCAAGACTTGTGGCTCCCACCACAACTCAAATAAGACAAATGAAGATGCATTTCATTCTTTCTAACTCCCACGATCACTCCAATTCACAAGAGCCCCAATGGAGGACGGCAGCAAAGAGTCATAAAGATTTGCAATTCAAAATACACGTCCCTCTTGAAAATAAACTTCCAATTCGCAAGACCATGCTCACGTGGAAATTAAGATGGTATCTTCTAACCAAGACAACATATGCACTAGCTTTTAAGGAAAGGACTTTGAAGAATTCCCACTCTTCTTATGATCAGCTCATTTGGAAGTCGCCCAACATACTTAATTCCCTTCTTAGTATCAATCTGCATACAATCTTTCAGATTCAACAATTGAAAATGCACACTCAGCCAATGTACAGCCCAAACTTGTACGGCATCACTACAGTATTAAATCTGCATCATTCAGGTACTTAAAACTGATTCATGATGGTCTTTACAATGAGGCGACCTTCATCCAGTAGTTTTTAAATCATGCAAACATCCTCACTTCCAAAAAACATCCGACTACCTTATACAAATGTACGGATCAGACATGGTACGGACATTCACAATATTCTTCAAGCTGCAATAAAAATTCTTATAATATATGCAAATGATGTGCTCCCTTCGATTAAGGCTGAACAGTGAATACACATTAATCAAATGATATACCCCTGAGCTATGACCAAACAACAATTCCAACATGCAGTATGTACGGCCTGGGTGATACGGCCACACCTGAGAAAGCTTCCAAACATAATCAACTCCAAAATTATAATATTAGCATCACCAAAATAATCAAGCCCATATATCAAAACCTCATTCAAACAATTATCAACTCAAATACCACAAATCCATGAAGCACAATGGCAAAACTCTGTGTGAGCTTGCTCCAAATCCGCCTTCAGCACAATGGTGATTCCTGTATGAAACCACACCCAATCTGCAAGAGGGTTTTTGTCCTCGAGAATTCTACAAGAGGGTTTTCATCCTCAAGAGAATATGGAAGAACTCACAAATTCAATCCATCTGTAAACAGAATCAAATCCAAAAGCATAACTCTTCCAAATGAGCTCTCATCCCCTTTTTATAACCTTTTGAGAAGAATATAATATTATTTCCTTTTTACCTTTTCATATTTCTTCTCTCAAGAAGACCTTTTTTGAAATAATAAAAATATACTGTGTGAGGCCCCCTTTTTAAGTGTCTATCATTTAGAACACTTAATAACCTTTCGAATGAGCTATAACACTAGGTACCTTCTAATTATTTTCACCCTTAGGAACTTAAGTGAAAATAATAATTAAAATAGCTCATTAAATATAACTTTTTGCGGGAAATCCCAAACTTCATCTAACTGTCAAATAAACTGAACCATTATATCCTGTAGGGTTTGGGATGCGAAACAATGCTTTCCGGGTGACTTTCCAAAAAAAGACGGCTCCTCCAAGAATCTTGGAGAGCAAACTAGGAGCCCGATCAAACTTCTGAAAACATCACTGTAACCTTGGACATCCACTGAGCTCAATGCCAAGGCAAAACATCATAATTAACTGAACTTGTGCTCTTCACAACAAACAGAGCTCCCTAACCAACCCAAATAGCCTACAAAAGCTCAAGGGAATAGGCTATTGGTCACAATCTTGGCTAAACGCCAAATGGGGACATTACAATTGAGTAATGTTTTAGGGTTTTGGGTTGTAGTAATTTTGGGAACCAACAAGACATATCTAAGGGAATGGACATTAAAATGCATGTGCTACATAGAGTGAAGATTGCGAAATATGCAATATTCGACGCTAATATAATTCCAGATGAAGCTATCAACATGTCTTGCGAGTACGAATGACCATTCACATTACAATGCCCACAATGACTTTTAGTTTTGTTCTTTATGTCATTAGTAGCATATTTAAGTGCGAGTTTTCTTTTTTGCCGCAAGTTTTTGTAGACTAAACTCGCCGAGTCATGCAGTCGAGTTTTTGGCAAGTTTTGCACTCAAACTTGTGCAAGTACTCAGCAAGTCCAAGTGCAAAACTCGCCCTACACTGTTAAAAAAAACATATGCAGAAAACACACAGAAAAACGCAATTTTTTGGCTTTAAAAGCCCTACACGCCCAAGGTGAAGGATCACACCAGCATTTCAGCATTCTTGAGCAAATTGGAGTGATTTTATAACAGATTCGAAGAACAAATTTGAGGAATTTCAGGTTTCTAGTTTACTTATATTTTTTTCTTTTTCTTTTTTTTCTAAACATATAAAATATTTCTAGCATGTTAAATTCTTCATAACATGTAAATTTTACAATTTTAAATGCACTGAATTCAATTTATGTAAATTTTATTGCTGATTTACACAAGTTTCTGTGAATGAAATTGTTGTTTTTTCCCCCTTAATATAGAATTTATGCTTTATAGTAAAAACATGTTAGTTTTGTTAAATTAATTAATGTTATTGCTATTCAATTACCATATTACGTTTGAAATGCATTTATATGATTTTCTTTTTAAATTTCATGTTCAAATAACTGTATGTTTTTTTAAACACTATTTTTTTGTCTTTATTAGTGTTGTAGGTTAACATACAATGGCATCCAACTTTGCATCAGGTTTGGACTCAACAAATGGAAGCTTCTTGTTGGAAGTAAACTTGTTGGAAGCCTTGACCCCACTTAGAAATATGTTGTAATAGGACCAGTATCAAGGAGTGTGATTTGTCTCTTGTGCACGAAGAAGCTTAATGGAGGCATCAATTGCCTCAAATGCCATATTGTAGGCATTCCTAACTATGACACCAAGTCATGTGATAATGCCCCAGAAGAGACAAAATGCGAGATGCAAGCACTCCTTGCATTGTTGGATGAGGAAAAATTAGAGAGGACGAGGGCACAAGCAGCCAGAGAGGCAATCATTAATCCTAATTCAGCATAAAAAACAAAGTAGATATGGCAAGTATTGTCAGCTCCGATCACAATCCACACATACGTGACACATCCACCTCATCTAGCTTGAGTAGACCCCAATCATAAGGTTTTTTTGTGCCTAGAAACATACCTAGAGCACAACCTTCGTTGCAAGGTACAGGGTGGATCAAGGCAGTGCACAAGGAAGTAAATAAGGCAAGTGCCAATTTTTGGTATTACAACCACCTTCCCTTCAACATGGCAAAGAGCCCATACTCGGAGTATTTGGTGACAACATTAATAGTTGCAAGAAAAGGGTACAAGGTGCCCTCTCCAAAAGAGCAAAGTGGGAGGTTGCTCCAAGATGCTATTGTAGATGCAAAGACAATTGTGGAAGATCAAAAGAAGCAATGGTGAAAGTTCGAATTCACAATTCTTTCAAATGGGTGGACGGATAGAAGGAACCAACCCTCATAAAAAAATTTAGTGGCTTCAAATGGTGAGCTAATTTTCCTGAAGTCAATTGATGCCTCTAACAAAATAAAGAATGAAAAAACTTTAGGCCTGAGGTTGGAGGAGATTGTCTTAGCAATGGGCGTATAGAATGTGGTGCAAGTTATCACTGACAATGTAGCAACATACATGACAGCTGGGAGAATACTTCAAGAGAGGCATCCATCACTCTTTTAAAACCTTTGTGTAGCCCATTACCTTGACCTTCTTTTGGACATAGGCAAAATAGGTTGGGTGAAACCAATTGCAGAAGATGCAAGGAGCATCACAAATTATATTTATAATCACCCTTGAGTTCTTAGAGATCATACCAAGGGGAAAGAGCTTGTGTGATCGAGTGTCACAAGATTTGCAACTAACTTTCTAACGTTGCAAAGCATTTGTAGTTCATTGACATCCTTAAAGCAGTCAAGCATGGCTAGACTAAACATATTCAAAGAAGGTTGATGGAGAGAGGACTGCAAAGAGAGTTTTTTATGATGCCCTTACGAAGAGAGTTGCAGATCGTCAAGGTAACGTCAAACTTCAATTGAAATTTCAAATTAAGTTCTTTATTTTAAAATTTTATATTTTAATTGTAAATTGCAAGTTTGTAATTTTAACTAGTTTGTACTTTGTTGGATACATTTATGAGGGGCCATGGATAGGGCCAAAGAGACCATCCAAAACTATTACAGGGGGGGTAAAGGTAGATTTGATCCCATTTGGGCGATCATTGATCAGAGGTGGAACAAGCAACTCCATCAACCCATTAATGCAACAAGGTAGTTCCTCACAGATGCTAATGGAGAGGTTATCGAGGACCTCTCAGCATGCATTAAGAGGATGACACTTGAGGTTTAGGTGAGAGACCTCATCATTTCAAAGTTGCAGAATTACAAGCAAGCTAAGGGGAGGCTCTTTTCTTCGCCACTAGCTATCCAAGGGAGATCCACCCAGACATAAATTAACAAAAATTGGAGCCTTTACTTATATCATACAAGTTACAAATTGCATTTATTAATAAAATATTGTTTGCTTACAAACCTTTGAATATCTTATTTGCAAGTTCTTGGTGGGAAGAGTGGGTACCCCAAATCTTCAAAAACTACTCTTCTGAATTTTGTCTCAACCTTGTAGCGCTTCTGGTTGTGAGCGCAACTAGAGTTTTTTTTGACACCATTCACACAAAGAAGCACTATAGGTTGACTCAACAACGCCTCAATGACCTAGTTTTTATGCAATACAACCTTTGGCTTTGCATAAGAAAGATGGACAAATCACATGCACTTACTAATTTGGATGAGATTGATCCCTATAGTAACTAGACCACACAAGATGAGGAGCCCTCCTTGTTTACGAAGGACAAGATTGTTGATTTCGAGAGGTAGGATATGCAGGATGTAGATGCAGCAAAAGCAAGAGAGATCGGATTAGATGATATCAATGCAGATGATGTCCAACGTGAAGCAGAGGAAGAGTCATTGTCATCTAGTAGCAAGGTGGAGTCATAGGCATACCCTTCTAGGCCAAGCGAGAAGACACAACTGTTTGCGAGGACTAGATGCTCTCCCCAATTTTTCACTAGAACAGGGAAGAGGAAATTGTAAAACCTTGTCATTTGTAACTTGCCTAGATATACAATTTATGATGATGATTTTCAAAGGCAATCATCATAAATTCATAATAGTTATTAGCTAGCTATTGTATTTGCATGATGTTGCAATTTTGTAATCTATTTGTATTCAAATCTAATACAAAACACTTCCCCAACATTTTATAGACTCATTTGATACATTTTGTAACTGCATTTTGCATAAAATTTGTGTTTTTTAAAAAAATTTAAGTAATCTATCGAATCATAAATTTTTGGTCTACTAAATCCGAGTCAAGTCGGGTCCAAGTATGCAAACTATGGTTAGTAGAATTACACTCCCATTTCCATTTTATTTTCCCCTTTGCCAATGAACTACCTTGCTCATTTGAAGCATTAGAAGAGGTTGATGGACCTTCCATCTTAGGATAGTATGCTTATGAGCATGCTTCCTCTATATCTTTAGGCTTAGCCATTACGATGAGCCTTCTTAGATAGCTATTTAGTTCTCCAAAGCCTTGTGTGTCCTTCCAGATTTGAACAACTCACTTAAGAAATTTTGTGGTATATTCCTACACACTCTAACCATGTCTTTGCCTAAAGTATTGTCAATTATTAATATGTTCCTCTTCATTAAAAATAGGATAAAAAATTGATCATAATTTCTTCAGAGCCAAAAAAATAAGCATAAATCTTATACAAAGTGAGTGCATGACTACCCTATTTCAAACATGTAGAGGAAATTCACTACTCCTCACTAATATTATGTAAACTAAAACACGTCTCAAATTGGGCAAGCCAATGATCAAGCTTTTCAGCATTTACCTCTCCTCATAAGGCTGAATTTTTATCTCCATCTCCAATTTCAATGGAGGTTAAGTTGGAGGTGCTTGGATGACAAATGTTCCTTTTCATGGTCTTGGGGCTCCTCTTTGGTCATCTCTTCTTTTCCCTTGAGAAATTTCATGGAAATCCTTTGGCTCAAAACCTTTGTAATGTCCCTTTTCGGGATATTCCTGATTTCTTTACCTCTTACAAATAATAACTACTAGAAAAGGACATTAGAAATATTAAAGATCAATAAATTAAGATAATATTCAATTCATAGCATCATTCATATTAAATTCATCTATCATAGCATAATTAATAATGAGATCAATACTTCATAACATAATCAATATTTGTTCAATCCATCATAACACAATCCCTCAAGCCAATCACATAGTGAATTCCTTAGGAATACTTGCAAGTAGCAATATCAGGGCGGGTCATCCTTAATATTGCTGAGAGCATGTAAGGGGGTCATTCGCCTTGCAGCTCCCAATCATGCTCAAGAGGGCCATCCTCTTTGATTAAGCTCAAGAGCATGGAAGGGTCATCTTTCTCATCTCTTGGCCGACTTGATGAGAACATGAGAGGGCCATCCTCTTCATCTCTCGTGAACTTGGAAGGGCCATCCTTCCTACCTGCAAACATCTCCCTGACTTCAAAATGGATTGCTTAGGAATTTGTTAGATGATCGATATAAAGTACCTCTTGATGGATTTCAAATTTTCAAGTTCAGTCCACGGATTGCAATATATCCTTCTTTGCTGTTAAGGATTGTTTGTATGGCAGATATATATATATATATATATTACTGCTGATATATTTCCTTTTGATGGATTCTTATATTTCTTTCTTCCAATGAAGATTGCTTGCCTCCTTATTTTATATCTCTTATTGGAAAGAGTCACAACCTTTCATAGGTGGCTGCCTTTATAGAAGGGTCACATCTCTTAATATACATCTGTTGTAATATTTACTTGGAATATTTCATATTCTTTATTTATTTCTGCTTCCATGAATCGATTGACAGGTCTATGATCAATGGCTGCAATACATTCCTCTTGTCAATGTCAATTATTTATTCTGTTGTAATATAGAATAGAATAACTTTTAACGTCCACGAGGCTAAAAATAGCCTATGAGACAGTCAACCCAATCAGATTTGCTTCTGCCTTTCAGTTCTTCTTTTGTTCAAAGAAATAATGAGCTCACTGACCTTCTGGAGTGCCCCCTCAATAAATAGATCATGCCAAGAAACCACAGTCAAGATGCCCGCATACTTAACCCTGATGTCTGTGTAAGCATCACACTCTAAGATATATATTTATATCTCTTGCTGATGTCTATTGTTTGTACTGTTTTTTTTTGTCTTGTTCTACTTTTTGTCTTTTTCTATCTTTCAAACTTTTTTGGTCTTATTATGGCTAAGTGTCTACTAGCGCTTACTTTGTCTAATTAATTCTATTGTTTAATAACTATGTCCATTAATTTATCTTTTCAATATAGGAGTTGTAATGTCTCCTTTAGAGCGGGACATTACAGCCCACCCTGCCCAAGATTGCTTGTCCTCAAGCAATCACCGACCCGGATCAAATCAATCTTGTAGGTTTGTAATTCCTAGATATTGATTGTCTTTGAAGAATTGTTGTTAGCATACTTGCCTCAATCCAATCGTCGACATAGTCCGTTAATATCATAAGGTTGATAATATCCTCTAAAGTAAGATCTTTGCACATGGATATCCCTTTGAGTCCAAGCAGGAAAGTGAGCTTTCTATATATTAAGATGGGAATTAGAAGCACGACACACATCTATGACCTCAAATGTAATGTTCTCTTCTGGAATGATTTTATATCTTTTGGTTTTCTCTCCAGATAGTCCCAAAGAGCTTCTAGGAAGATTCCAAGATTCTTCTCTCCTTTCTTTGGGCAACTCGAGATCCATGGGGTGGTTCTTTATTATTTTTCATCCTCAATCATGGGATGAGATATATTCGGTCTTTGTATAGACTGAATGATTTTATATCTTTTGGTTTTCTCTCCAGATAGTCCCAAAGAGCTTCTAGGAAGATTCCAAGATTCTTCTCTCCTTTCTTTGGGCAACTCGAGATCCATGGGGTGGTTCTTTATTATTTTTCATCCTCAATCCTGGGATGAGATATATTCGGTCTTTGTATAGACTGAGCTCCTCCACTACCTTGTACTTGTCATATTGTAGTTTGCCTTCCAATATATCATTAGCCCAAATCACGAAGGATAGAAGAAGTCGTGTTCAAGTCAAGTGAGGATGAAGACAAAGAAGAAGATAGAATGAATGTTGTAGTGAACATTCCTAAAGAAGGTGAAGGAGTAAATGATTGTGATAACGCAAGTGTCATAGATGAAGATGCATTTAAGCAAGTGAATGCAAAAAAGAAGGAAGAAGACATTTCGAATGGTAGAACGTAAGAAGAATAGAAAAAGAATTTGATTGTTAAAGAGGAAATTGAGAGCATTGAGAATCAAAGATTGGAGATTTCAAAAAACTCCAAGATGAAGCAATATTGATGGAAGATTTGAATGATGAGGAGGCTTGAAGAAAGACTGGAAAGCTGAATCCAGTGATGTTGTAGAGAAGGTAAGTTTGAATCTTTTCTGCAAGTAAGACGTTTAGAACAAAGTTGTAAAACAGTTTGTGAGAGATGATAAGATAGTGTGGAGACAATTTATGACAGATAAGATCATTAAAAGAGAAAAGATCTATATTATTGAGGAGAGAGTATGTTTGATAGAAGACATGAAGGACAAAATAAGTCGGGAGGATGGAGCAAGTGTATTTAGAATTGAAGAAAAAAAATGTAGTTGATGAAGGATGCAATCAATAACCCGAATTTGATTTCTATAGTTTTCTCCTTTCTCTTTCCAAGGCCCATTGAGCTCTTTGGCTCAATTGCATAAATTATTTTCAGATTCTCAGGCTGGCAGGATCGTGCTCTGATACCATTTGCAATGTCCCTTTTTGGGATATACCTGATTTCTTTACCTCTAACAATAATAACTACTAGAAAAGAACATTAGAAATATTAAAGATCAATAAATTAAGATAATATTCAGTTCATAGCATCATTCATATTAAATTCATCTATCATAGCATAATTAATAATATACTTCATAACATAATCAATATTTGGTTCAATCCATCATAACACAATCCCTCAAGCCAATCACATAGTGAATTCCTTAGGAATGCTTGCAAGTAGCAATATCAAGGCGAGTCATCCTTAATATTGCCGAGAGCATGTAAGGGGGCCATCCGCCTTGCAGCTCCCAGTCCACCTTGGAGGGCCATCCTCCTTGATCAAGATCAAGAGGGCCATCCTCTTTGATTAAGCTCAAGAGCATGGAAGGGCCATCCTTCTCATCTCTTGGCCAACTTGATGACAGCATGAGAGGGTCATCCTCTTCACCTCTCGTGAACTTGGAAGGGCCATCCTTCCCATCTGCAAACATCTCCCTGACTTCAAAATGGATTGCTTAGGAATTTGTTAGATGATCGATATAAAGTACCTCTTGATGGATTTCAAGTTCGGTCCAAAGATTGCAATATATCCTTCTTTGTTGTTAACAATTGTTTGTATGGCAGATATATATATATTACTGCTGATATATTTCCTTTTGATGGATTCTTATATTTCTTTCTTCCAATGAAGATTGCTGGCCTCCTTATTTTATATCTCTTATTGGAAAGAGTCACAACCTTTCATGGGTGGCTGCTTATATAGAAGGGTCACATCTCTTAATATACATCTGCTGTAATATTTACTTGGAATATTTCATATTCTTTATTTATTTCTGCTTCCATGAATCGATTGACAGGTCTATGATCAATGGCTGCAATACATTCCTCTTGTCAATGTCAATTATTTATTCTGCTGTAATATATATTTATATCTCTTGCTGATGTCTATTGTTTGTACTGCTGTGATATATATATATATATATATTGCTGCGGATATATTCTTTTTTATGAATTGCTTGCTTGATCCCCCCTCCAATTGCTTTGATGATTTCCTTTTTATATCCTATTTGTTAAAGAGTGACAACCTTTCATATGCTGCCCTTTTGAAAAAGTCACTTCTTTTCCCTTATGCAACCGCTGCCTTTTTGAGTTTTAATTAATTAATTTGTCTTTTTCAAAAAAAAAATATTTTTCTATCTTGAGTGTCTTCTAGCACTTACTTTGTCTTATTAATTCTTTTGTTTACTAACTATGTCCATTAATTTATATCTTTTCAATATAGGAGTTGTAATGTCTCCTTTAGAGCGGGACATTACAACCTTCTATACATTTTTTCCCATAAGCTTGTTTCACAAATCCTTTAGTTTCCAATGAAGGCCTCCAAAAGCTTCTCCATTTTATCAAGTTTCTCCACTGAATGGGAGATTCTAAAAACATCCACTTCCAACTTCAAGAATCTCTCTTCATCATCTTGGAGTATTCTTTTCTCTTTTGGGGCCATGTTTCTTTTCATTTCTCTATTTCATTTCCTTGCGGATATCTCTTGTTAAAAAGGAACCAAATCACCCACTCCTCTTGCACTAGTTGATCTAGTCAAGAGCATCAATTGTGAAACTAACAACACCACGGGAAAACCATACAAGCCAAGGAACAAAATTTGCTCTAATACCAATTTGATCCATAATTATTATACATATTACATAAATAATTCAGCAACACGAATCTTAACATGTAGAAAACTGATATTATGAATTATGTTTCCTGTCCTCCATGAACTATGCTTAAAAACAAATCTATTATTAGAAAATGTGATGCTTAAATGCTGAAAATTGTTGTAGTTGTACAACATAAACAATTAGCAAAAAATTGAAATACATATAAAAAGAGAAATTAACAAAAAAATAATCCTAGCAAAACTCAATGTGGGAAAACTCTAGAAGAGTGGGATTGTCTCCTCGTCTCCATAATCACCAGGCATGATTTACAAGCCAATTGCTCCAATGAAGCCTCCAAAAAAATTGTGGACATTATGCAACACTACTACAATGCTCTCATCTGCTTCCCTTCCTTTGAAACTTGCTTATATAACTTGCTTCGCTAGTCTATTCGGTTGCACATTCATCCTAAACTCCAGAATGTCCAATACACTCTGCACATATCCATGTGCTGAAAGGGGTACATATATGCAAGTACAAGTAAATGAATCACAAAAAGTCTGCAACTGCCAAAGAATGCACAATGATTGAAAATGGATCAATGTCTTGTTTAGGAACATTTGGGTCTTTCTTTTTGTTTTATATGGAATGGGTTCAGCCGAATAGGAACACTTATGTATAAACCGATTTTCAGCAAAATGGATCCATTACCGACTTACATCGAGTATCATCCTTAAGCCTTCTTACACTCACTTCCACTATTCTCTATATTATTCTGCATCTCTGCCATGATGAATCTTGCTTCTAGAGCATGTCTGGTTACTTCATTAATCATACAACTATGAAGCTAATTTAATCACATTAATCAAACTGAATCACAAGTTATTTCATTATGATAGATGGTATTCTTAATAGATAGAGAATGCTAGGTAAATCTTTTCTTTTCTGTTTTGATAGAATTTTAATCTGGCACTTTGATGTACAAAAGTGAACTTTTGCAAAAACTGTTTGAACGTCCAGAAGATCTAATAGTAAGAAAAGTGATATTGTAATACTGGTTTTTAAATAGTAATACCAAGTTTTACGCTGTTTTCACCAACAACAAAAAAAAGAGTAGAAAGACATACCATCATTGTTAGTGTTCAAGAATAGTAATGCTAATTCGGTAATAAAACTTGACTCTCATTAGAAGTAACCTAGAGTAAGACCAAGCCCCCCCACCAAGTCAATATGTTCAAATAAATGCAACCAAGTTTTCCTGTGAACAAAGCAAAACCATGTTAATGGTTGTGTTCTAGGAATAAGATGCTTATAGAAATGGCGACCAGGGTTCATAACCCAACAAGCGTAAGCCTATTATAAAGCAGACTACATGCCATTGCCTCTTGGTGGTTGTGGCAAAGGAGTTGGCTTTCAGTGAATCTAAGTTTGATAACTAATCGGGTTGTTTACCTATTTAAAACATGAAGAAAGCATATTCTAATTTTCTGCAGTCATTAACTCGTTTACAATCAAGCAAACTTTAATCTAATTTAATCAAGTTAAATATAATATAGTTAACAGAATTGCTTGATAGATTGCAACGTGAGCCTAATTAAGAGCACAGTGACCAACATAACTCAAATTGCATCCAATGATATGTCAATTACGATCCAATCACTTCATCACTTACATTAAAACACCTTTGTACTGGTACATGATGAAAGTTTCTCTCGCCTTTGCATATTCGCAAGAAGCTTATTCAAAACTTTTTATAAGTACAACACTTTCAAAATTCTAACTGCAAAAACACTACTTCAAGTTCTGACTTCTTTGGAGCTTCTTTTTCTTCACTCTTTGTATCCCTTTACTGAAGATGCTGTAGATACTCTCGTTGTATAGTTTTATCCGCTATGTACTCTTTTCCAGTCTAAAAGGCCATTCGTTGCCAGTTGTGGATATAAACTAAGGTGGAGCATAAATATAAACCTCGTTGAATTTAGCATCTAACATTAATAAACTGATAGTGCTAATATATTCTAACAGAAAGCATCTTAAAAGTCAAAGCAATTGGGTTTGGAAGATGAAATGCATGGCATTTGCAAAATACCTCATAAAATATCAATGTTCAGAATCTATCTTAACATAACGGTCCACTCAAATTGGACAGAGGGCACAATTTTGTTAAATTCCTACACTTTATGCAAGTGCAAATGAAATGAACTCGATTCAATTGCGTCCACGAGTGGGAACACTAACGGTCTATGGGACCACAGATGCTACAGTTGTCTGGACCCGCCGAGCTTTAGGGAAATGTTTCCACCATATGAAAGTTGGTTATTCTTCTATTAATTTGGATCAGAAATTCTCTTAACTGCTCTACTCTTTAACTCTTCAAACATTGTATGTTTTTTCTCAAAGCAAGCGTCAAAACTAATACAATTCACAATTCAAAACTCTTAACGGAATTCTCTTTGAATATAGTGCCCCACTGAAAACCCTAAAAAAATTGAAATTTAACAAAATTCACCATTAGAAGAACAAAATTGAAATGTGATATAATTAAAGAGGTTCTTACTTTTCCACGATCGGAATCCATTTGAGAGTGGCAAAGGCAGAGGCGGGATCTTGCGGGTGCCACGTGGACTTGATCGTATTCACCACCTCTGTAAACGCCTGTTTTTCTTTAACGACCAATTCCGCCACCGGAGGAGGCAACCAAGCATTGTACAGATGCATATTTGCACAGTGAAAAAAGGAAAAAAATAATAGTTTAGCCTTTATGAAGAGCTTTACTAACAGTGAAGGGCTGGTAAGAAATACAGAGAATTGTTCGGAGTATAAGAGCAACAATTTAAACCGAAGGATTGCTTCAACTCCAAGACATCGAAATTTATTTAAGTTCCCCTTCTTTGAAGGAGACTTTTTCCAGTTGCGTGTGGACTTCGAGTCTTGGAATGTCCTTTAGCCTTGTTCTCCAAGGCTTTGTGCTTTTGGCTTGAATTTGTGGAAATGCGAGGCCCCTTGATGACGTGGGTAAAAATGCTCCAAAAACAAAAACCCTAAACTTTTGTCACTTTTCCCATCGCTTTTAGGGGATTTCAATGGCAAAAACAGCATATAGTTTGACAGCTCTAGAATTGTTTTGTTTGAGAGAGAAGGATGTACCTAAGGGAAATGAAATGAAAGGAACGATTTTAATAACGTCCACGAGGCTAGAGTAGTCTATGGGATCCAGAACCGCACACAACTCAAATAGAAAAACAAGGCAGCAAATGCATTAAACAGTTTGTAGCCTCTTCTCGAGATCGGATCTTCTGTGGTGAATTTTGATCAATAAGTTTGCAGCTTTTACCAGTCTAGCCTCTTCAAACAAGGTGTTTAAATTGTTGGTTTTCAAAATGTCTTCATTGCTGGTACGAATGTCTCTGTATGCAGAGCACTCTATGATGAAATATCATTCCGTCTCCACCACACCTTTGTTGCAAAAAAGGCATATTCTATTTTCACACTCCTCTTTGGGAATCAACCACCTGTCCGTTTCACATCTAAGATGATGTGAGCTAGTCCTTATTTGAGCAATCAACATTTTTGCTTTCCACTTAATATATGCCCTTATGTAGGCTTTTTCATAATGGTCCCCCGTGGGATTGAACTCTTTGATATAGTAAGATTTCTTTCGCCCCTTTTGTTTAGTCCACGTGGTGTGCCTAAATTTTTCTCTAACATATTTTTTTATTTCCTCGTTAGCATGTGGGCACTTCTGCATATTAATGTCCCATTTCTTTAACCATTTGTCATTCTACTTCATCCATGTCTTCTTTCTTCTATCTAGCTCTTCCTCCATAATTAGCTTAGGGAAACGGTGGTTTTTCATATTTTGAGTCTTCTATAAGTAACTTAACAGACGAACCATCGCTGATGCCTCTAAAGAAAACATACCTATTTCAACCAATAAAATCTCATATGGGACACTAGTCTTAATTTTGAGACTGCTTATGATGAGATGCTTCTAGATCCTCTCAACCTGCTTCCATTTATGATGAGACATACTGCTGCCCCAAATTTCACAACCATAAACAAGCACTGGGATAACAAGCAAACCAAAAAGTGTTCTCTTGGTTTTCCAATCCCATAATTCCGCATTCCTACATCTATTCTGGAGGGAATAAAATGCTTTCCACCCCCCCTAAATTCTTTTTACTCTACACATTTCCCAACTGAGCTTGTTGTGGAAATCAACCCCAAGGTATTTGTACTCATCCACTATTTCCAATGGGTTGCCTTCAAAAAGAAAGCTAAATTGCTTGGGGAGCACAGTAAAATTAAGGTCATGACTTTTATCTTGTGGTGAAAAAAATTTAAATTGACTTTATATTTGAAGGAAGTCCTTTCCAAGGAGTGGATGAATATAAGCACGTTGACTTTAACAATAGATTCAATTGGGAGATTTGTAGAGCAAAAAGAATAAAAGAGCATTAGAAAGTTCTATATTTGCTACAAAACAAATGCAAGAATGTTGAATTATGGGATTGGAAAACCAAGAGGACCCTATTTGGGCTACTTGTCATACCAGTGATGCTTTATGGGTGTGAAGTTTGGGGTAGCAACACATCAAAAAAGAAAAGTAGAAAAATAGAGAGGTTATAAAAGCATTTAATCACAAGCAATTTCAAGACTAAAACTTCAATGTCATATGAGATCTTATTAGTTGAGGCAGATGCTTTCCTATTGGAGGCATCAACTTTGATCTGATTGCTAAGTTATCCAAAAAGAATAGAGAGCATGGAGTCACATTGTTGGGCCAAAATAACAATGGAGTAAAAGTTAAGTAGAAGAAAGAGTACATAGATGAAATAAAATACCAAGTAGATGAATAAATGGAGCATTAGCACGCAAGAGTGTCCAAACACTAATGAGAAAATCAAAATATATGTGAGAGAAAAAGTCAAAGCAACCATGTGGACCAAGCAACTCGAGTGAAAGAGATAACACTCCGTTACAAAATTCAATCCATGTGACCATGAGCAAAAAGCATATATGGGCATGGAAATAAAATGGAAAGCAAAAATGTTGATAACTCAACTAAGGACTAGCTTGCATCATCTTAGGTGCAAGATTGGAAGATGGACAACACCCAAAGAAGATTGGGCAATAGAATATGTCATTTTTGCACTTTGGGATTAGTGGAAATGGAACAACACTATGTCATGGAGTGTCCATCTTACAAGGATAGATGGATCAAATACACCAATATCTTGAAAGTTGACTCCTTGATTGCCTTATTTTGAGAGGAGAGCTAGTTCAAACAACTAACTTTTTGACCAAGATTCATAGCAGAAAATCCAAGATTACAAAGGAAATGGCTATCAAACAACCATAGTTGGGGTGACACTTATTGAGGGTGTTTGGGTGTAAAGAAAAGTTGTTTCTATCTTTAGATCTCATAGATTGCTTAGTCTTGTGGATGCCATTAAAAGCTTTCATTTCATTTCAATGTTAAGAAAACAAACAAGCAAACTAGAATAAGCAATATGAAAGATCTTGATAACAATAACTTATGACTAGTAGAAAAGAAAAATTATCGATGGGTAAGATGTTTAAAGGATAAAGGGGCCATTGACTTTATGTGGTGCATATGGTTTGTTTATTTGCAATGGTATGAGTATGTGGAAGAAATCTAGAAAATATGCATGTAAAACTTATTATAGGGTTAAGTGCCATTGATTATGTCATTTACCCAAAAAAAATGTCATAGAGAAGATAATAGAAGTAGTGATTGCAAATTCTCCAACCGAATTAAAATCATGCCATAGTTTGATGTGTATAAACTTATCATGGAAGGAAAGAAATCAACAAACAATAAAAGTGCAACCCTTTCAACAACCACTAATAAAGGGAAACATTCTTATAACCAAAGAGAATTGTCCAATATTCAAGGAAGCACTAAAGTAAAGAACCCAAAAAGGGGAAAAGGAACAAAAATGCAAGGTTTCAAAAGTTCAACTTAGTTAGCATGTATAATTAAGAGGCTACACAAAAAAGATGTAAAAGGGCAAAAAATAGAAAGAATAAACTAGGCAACGAAAGGATAGCTCTGAAAGAACTGAGTAAAGAGGAGGCAAAAAAAATTGTACAGACAGATAGTGAAAGCAAAAAAGAGGAGTTCATGAGTATAAGGAGATATGAGCTAATTTATTTAGGGAAGAATAATTCAAAATTATTTTGGAGGGAACTCCAATAGAGGAAAATTAAATAGAGAATAGCATTACAACTATCCAATGTCTGGAATATGCAGAACAACTATATAAACATGAGTCATAATAAGAGGCCCCTCCCATAGTCAACATAACAACAAAATTATTCACTTTACAAGAGGTTAAGGAAAGTATTGAGATGTTGGGAACAAACAAGGCTTGCAACATGGATGGGAAACAAGAAAATACCTAAAATGGGGAGTAAAAAACCTACCCCTCACAGTAAGAAGATATTCAACATCATTCAACATGGCTTTCTAAGAGATTTGATAACTAGTCTAGCAATACCTCTCTTTGAGAGTGGAGATGTAAACAACCCTTCTAACTACCAGAACATCATGATCAATCCCCTATTTGTAGAGTTGTTTCAAAGCATGATTAGGCATAAGATCAACAAGTGGGTAGAAAAAATATAAGAGGGCAAAACAACAAGTAGGTTTCAGACCAAAACACTCAATAATAGATCAAGCATTGCTTTCGGACATATCATTGAAAAATATGGAATGAAAAAGGAGAAGCTTGTTGTTGTTTTGTGGACTTCAAGAAAGCTTTTGACATGGTTCTTAGAAGTGA
The DNA here is from genome assembly GCA_027924645.1 of Cunninghamia lanceolata. Classification (NCBI taxonomy): domain Eukaryota; kingdom Viridiplantae; phylum Streptophyta; class Pinopsida; order Cupressales; family Cupressaceae; genus Cunninghamia; species Cunninghamia lanceolata. The sequence continues at coordinate 6,672,703 of BSBN01001560.1, forward strand.
ATAATGGAGTAGAATGGAAGGTCTAGGCATACCATAACAATTTAGAGCAGTAGTTCATAGACTTTTTTAGGAGGTTCAAGTAAAAATCATTAATAATGGAGTAGAATGGAAGGTCTACGCATACCACAACAATTTAGAGCAATAGTTCATAGACTTTTTTAGGAGGTTCAAGTAAAAATCAAAACTCAAGCAAACCTTTCAAAAATCTGTAAGAGTGACATAGGAGTTAAGCAAGGATTGCCTATTTGGTGTATATAATGACAAATTAGAAGAGTGGCTAAATATGCAAGGACGGGATGGTGTTCTTTTTGAAGAGTATGTTGTGAGGCTTCTTTTGTACACATGCAATCTCATTTTGATTGCAAGATCTACTCAAGGGATAAAACAATACTCAAAGGTCTTAGAACACTTTTGAATAGAGGCAGACATGCAAGTAAGCACCAACAAGACCAAGATCTTGATCTTCTCCAACCAAAAGAAAAAATAATCATCTTAACTTTTAGTTTGAAGGGGATCTCCTACGAGAAACATAGTATAAATATTTTGTGATATACTTCAACAACAAACTTAAATGGGAAACATGTAGGTTGGAGAGAACTTTTTGCATTACAAAATAGATGTAGAGAGGTTCAATTATGGGGCTAGAAAATTATAAGGTTTTATTCGGGCTATTAGTGATTTCACTAGTGCTTTATGGGTATGATAAAAAAAATAGAGATAAATAGAGAGAATTCAGAAGCATCTGATTACAAGCAAATTCAAAATAAAAATTATAATTCCTTATGAGGTTCTTCTAGCACAAATAAGTACCTTCCTTATTGAGGTAGATGATATAGTTCGTCTCTTGGGATATTTGAAAAATTAAGTAGATGGAGACAAATAGATGGCCTAAGATTATCACCAAATAAGTTTTGAACAAGAGAAAGAAAAATTGGATGAACCCAAACAACAAACAGATGAACAAATGGAATATTAACTTGAATGTATGCCCAAATAAAATAAAATATATTGATATTTGATATAGATAGATTCTACACAACTATGTGGGAAAAGATGTTATGGAGAAAGAAGAAATATTATCTTTATGAATTCAATTTATGTGATCACCACCAAAAGGCCTATATAGCGGTAAAAATAACTTGGAGAGCAAATATGCTCATAGCCCAATTGAGGACTATCTCACATCATCTTTGATGTGAAATAGGCAAATGAAAGACACCAAAAGAAGAATAGGAGGAGAGGATATGTGTCTTTGCACATCTGGGTAGTTGAATCAGAGAATCACTGTATTTTGGAGTGTGAAACTTATAATGTCATTGAAGATAGGTATGTGAATACTTTAGTGGTGGTTTCTTTACATGATATATTTAAATAGGAAAAGGTTAAGAAAACAAGAGAATTCATCATTAGGATAAATAGTAGAATATCAACATTGCAGAGAGATAAAATAGTTGGGTCAACTATCTCGTAGATTGTTGTTGTCCTTGTTGACATTTACAACCTTCTATTCTATTCTTTTGGTTTTTTCCTTGGAAAAAAATAGAACATAAGCACCTACTTACATAAATTTAATATCTCGTGTAATGCTATACAAGTTTTTTAATCATGTTTAAATTTTTAAATTTATGTTTGGAATGCATTCTCTAGACATTATGAGAATAAGTAAAAGTGAATATTTCATATTTTCTATAATTATATATTGCTTATGATGTTAAGAAGGGGTTGTCTAATTGATTCAAAAATAACCTTTTTTTCTTATTTTATACCGATTCTACAAGGGTCTTGTCCTTGAAATACATAAAAAACAAGTACAATATATATGAAATTACATTAATAGTTACAAAAATAGACAACCATCCAAAATTACTTCCACATAGGGGAGGTTGAGCAACAAACCAAAAAGAAACTATAACAAAAATCTCCATACTAGGAGGATACAAGACCAAAAAAAAAAACAATAGAAAAACTAAGACATATGGGAAACCCCCAACCACCAACACTACTTGCCAAACCACCAGCACTGTCACCCACCATTGAAGCATTAGACCATCCTTTGGTAGCCACCTCCATGATTTTGGAACTATAACTTTTTCACCCCCACAATTTTCCAAAGCAACAAATTTGATACCATGGATAATTTCCTCATAATGCACAACTTGAACCAGAACATCATCAACACGGGAGAGAAACCTAAAAGCACTTGTCACTTCCAAATTACCCCAATTATGAGCCACCAATAAATGTTTGATCATCATACATAGGTCCAAGTTGTAAGCCTAAAGACTGTCCATTATTTTATTAACTGCCAACAACTCCTTATTCAAAACCTAGAAATCACCAACAAACACAAGAGACTCCAAACCAACTGACCCAATCTCATTTTTCACCAACCTAATAGATAGGCATTTCCACATCCATTATTGGAGGAGACCAAAGCAAGAAGAGCAACACTAATTTATGCAACTCTGTAAATAGGACAACCAATTCTAATTTTGTCATGAAATCTGAAAGACTAGATGCACGTGAATGCACCATGCTATTATCCCCATATCCATATGGGCCTAAAATGTTATTGACAGAGCTTAAAGAGGTTGTTCTTAAACATCACCTAGTTTAATGGTCAAATGTAAATTTTGGTCAATAAAAATAGGACAATTATTTACCACTTTTTCATAGGGATGAGGCATAAAATTCTTATTGACTATTTAGTCATTGAAAGGTGTGATATTTAAGTAGAGTGGTTTAAAGACATGAGTTGGGACACCAAGAAATCATGCATAATCAATGATCAAAGACTTTACTCCAAAGGAAAGGTTCTAGAGCCTTCATTAAAAAACACTTCCTAGCAATAGAAAAACCTAAGACAAATAACATAGCCAACACAAAACAATTTACCACTAAGCAACCACAATGAAAACAAGAAATGACTAGTGAAAACTACATAACCATCCAATGAAAGGCATGGCAATAATGAAGACAGCTAGCAACTCCATGGAAGAGAGAACCACACCATGTTCTTGCATGAGAGAATGACATATCATACATGCGATAAGCGGTATGGAAAAAAGCCATAATAATACCCAAATGCCTCAAATAAGAAACTCTAGTGCCAAAAAGGGGAGGGAAACCCATAAAAAAGAACAAACACCAAGCCAAGAACTAACCCAAGAACCATAGTCACCCAAGGTCGAGACCTAAGGAGGTTTCAAATAAAAAAAGAACCTCTCCAAACTCAACCAAGACTCTAGGAGATTACTGATAAGCACCAAAAAAGGCATCTAATCAACACCTACATTAGCCAAAAAACTGGCCACCTGATTACATTCTTTAAAACAACGAGTGAAGAAGATATCTTTAAAACCATTACTAAAGTTTCATGCTTCTTCCAAAATCCTTATAAGTTTCCAATTTGGACAAGACATTCTACTTAAGCCTTGAATCACAACAATCAAATCCCCTTCCATAATCAACTTTTCACATCCCAAAGTGGAAGACAAAGAAAGACCTAGCACCACCTCCTCCCATTTAGCTTCATTGTTAGATTTAGTCCCCAAGAAAAAGGATCCTTCTTTCATAAAACATATTTCAGAATCCCTTATTACAACCCTAGCACCAACCTCTCTTGAATTGCGTCTAAGGGCCCCCATCAAAGTTCAACTTTAAAAACCCACTTAGGAGGCAAGAACCATTTAGCTTGCTTATGAATACACTATTTCCCTATTATCCCATTTTAATGGGGGGATAACCTTGTTTTTTTGTTATTGTAAGCATTATATAATTATAATTAAAATCTAAAGTCTTAATTTTTACTTATTTCTATAATGAATTATAGGACGCAATCCAAAATTTTATAAGGAACCAATTATTTATGGAAAGAGTGTTATATTACAATCTTTAATTATTTATGTTTTCTTGTAAGAATTGCAATTAAGATGCTTTATTCTAACATCATTTTCTCGATGAATATTTTATTCACTCCTTTGCAAGACACTCTCAAGACCAAAGGGAAATAGGTTTGGTGGCATATCCCAATGCTCAACAAGAAAAATAGTTGTGGGAGCATATCCCAATGCTCAACAAATGAAACAAGTTCAAGAATACATCTCCGAGCTAAAGACCATTCAAGAAGAGTGCTATATGCATTGATGCTATTACTACAAGCACCTAATCCATGACATCATTTGTTCTAGAGTGCATGATCAAGACAAAATCAATCACAACATCCTATATTTCATACAAACTATGCATTGAACTATGTAAAAGCAATATCTTAACGAACGATTGATTGTCATATACCAATTATCAATGAATGAATGAAAGAAAGATTTTAATAACGTCCACGAGGCCAAAGCAGTCTATGGGACCAAGAGCAGCCCGCAGTCCCGTTGAGAAATAGGGCACCAAATTGATGTAATAGTTTATTTGTTGTTCTTTTAATTGCATTTCTTCAATTAAAAATAATAATTTATTTGGTTATCTAAAACACTAATACACTCTTAACTTGGGCCCTTAACATTCTCATATCATATTAGGGTCAATTACAGGGATACTTTGAATGTTGACTCCTTGACTAGATTGTTTGAAGAAGAGAGGTTAGCTAAACTCGCGGTGTACTTGATCAAGATACATAGCAGAAGATATAATATCCAAAAAGCAAAAGAGTTCAACTGGGGGTTGTGTGTGTGATCTGCGTTTTGTGGTTGGGGCCCTCCTGCAAGGTTTTTTGGCTCTCTTTGCAGCGTGTTTTGGTTTCTGTGGTCCCATACGCTGTCTGGCCTCGTGGACGTTATTAAAAGCCTTCATTCATTCATTCATATATGTAAATTTTTCCTTTAACTATTGTAACCCGTCTTTTGTTCAACGCAATCTTTACTTTTACTCATATGAATTACAAAATATAATCCCATCTATTAATATTAAAAAATTAGATTTTTTTAATATCACTTTTATAGACTGAAAATCCGATGCTCGTGATTAGGAATCTCTTGGGTTTGTCTTCACGTCCGTCCCGACAAAGGGGATTTGTAGCCCTAGATCCCTTGTATCAACCGTCATTCAATTATAAAATAGTTTTAATTTTAACACTGGTTTGAATTTATCCGGGGTGTGGCCGGCTGAACTTTTCACGTGCTCAGTAATTTATTCCTGAAAATCAGGATCATCATCATCACAATTATGTTTATTTATTTTTATTAATGTACGATTAAAAACAACCTTTCTAGAGAAATTTGTATTTATAATAAGAAAAGTAAACCGCCAACTCCTCACTGCGTACAATTAGTAGGTACATATTGAAGAGTGGCTTTTCATTCTTTTTAAATAGAAAATACTTGAAAAGGAAAGAAAGGAAGATTTGTCAAAGCTACGACCAACCCACATTTAAAGAGTCAACTACAGCGGGGGAACTTTTTGATTTCTTGGTGGGCAATAAATCCAAGGGATCTCAAATATTTAAACTAAAACCTCATCGTGTAATTAAGTGCTTTCTTAGTTTATATTAATTCTGTTCCTACTTAAATGTAGGGAGAAAATCAGACACCATCTAGTTGTTTAATTGAGAATTGGTAAATTAAGTAATTTGAGATTGAAATATATAGAGAATATTTATATAGATTTAAGGTTTATTTGGAGATTGATGTGATATTGGTTTTGAATGTAGAGATGTAGAAAACCAAAAATTGGAATTGAATTGGTGGTTAGAGGCTTGTGATAAATGAATCACGAGCTTTCATAATGTTGGGACAGGTTTGCACACGTGATCTAGTCTAACTTGTGCAATTGTGTCTTGGGTGACGTGATTCTATTTGATGCAAAGTTTTGACCATTGAATCTATTCCATATACATGCGTTTGAGAAAGTGTGGTGTTAAAGAACATTGTTGGGACCTTGCTATGTATAGAGGTAAGTGTTTTCAACTTCCTTGATTGAAATCAAGCCCTAAGGTTGATTTAATAAATTTCAAAGAGAGATAAAGGTAAGAATGGATGTCATTTTTGTGATTGTTTTGTCTAATGCAAACTGAGACTGATGCTAATTAGGATCAATGCAAATTGATTCCTATAATATGAAATGTTGCTTATCCATAATGAAATTGTCCTAGAATGGTGTGCTTAAATACACAATCCTAGACACGTAATTTAAAACTTTTGGCACCCATGCAAATAGGTAATGGCTATATCTCAAGAATATCGACTTCAAAACTAGAATTTTGAGTCTTGAGGACAAGATCATACTCATAATCCAATCCAAGGAGGCAAAGTTCCTCAAAACTAGACTAATGAGGTTTTAAGATTACTGATTTAGCATAACAAAGATCAAGATTTAGGTTTAGGGTCAAATATCTAGCTAAAATAAGTGTTCGAGCTATGCATTAAAGACATCCACACAAAGTTGCATAAAACATAGAGGTGAAAGAGTGAAGCATGCACTTTTATCCTCTACATTTTGCCCCCATTTTGGTTTGCATGCAACTGTAGTTGAGAAAGCATGTCAAAGTAGAAATAAAGGAAATAACACCCATAAAAAGGATATCAATATTTTGGAATCTTGGAAAACTAAGCCACTAGAACAAGAGTATGCTTCCTTTATCTTTGATATATAGCCAACTTCCATTGAGTGTAGCTATTGTTGAAGGAAAAAGAACCAACCTATAAAATTATGCAAAAACTAAAAATAGAATTGGTAATAAAGTGCCCCTCTAATTGTGTGTACTGTGAAGGAGTGCCCACATATTGAGGAGAAAAGAAAATGAAAATTGAAAAGTGAGCATGATATGTAAAAGAAACTGAGTATAATTGATAAAATAAATTGAGTATAGCTAGGATTTTAAGTCTTAAGCTTCTATTATTATAACAAGCATTGTAATAATCATACTTTAGTTATTATTACTTCCATTAAATGGATAAGAGTTTCTAAAGTTGGAAGTAATGAGGGGGGTCCCATTGTTCTCTTGATGAGAGGAATAAGGCTTTGGAACCCACTATTGATTTTTTTATAAAATTGAATTTTAGTGGTGCCTCGTGTACTAATCTTTGATAATGCAGGTGCAAGTTTCTTAGTTCAAAATGAAGGAAGTAATTTTATGCATGGAGGTTCTTTCTTTCTATGAATTAGAACCAATAATGAAGTAGAATGAGAATGTTTGGTGGCTAGCATGGCTATGGTGGCACCTAGAGGAGTGTAAAATGTGATTGTTGAAGGGCATTCCTTGGTAATTAATGCATTAAAGAAAGGTTCATTCCCAAATTGACATCTTAGGTGTTATGCAAAGGAAGTGTTAACGATGGGATTTAAGTTCTATAAAGTTAGATATTAGCATTATAGGTGGATGGTTAATTTTGCAACTAATTTTTTAGTGAACTATGGAGTGGACCGAGACCCTCTAAAAGCTCTTTACAGTCACATTTCTATGACATGGGAGGGGATATAGTCTCATCTAGCATTCAAGCCCTCATGAATTTTTTTCTTGTATTTCTTAAGACTTTATGGTCTTTGGATGGCAGTTAAGTGCATTAATTTTAAGCATGTTGTGTTTTTGGCATTATAAAGGATCTCCATTATTTTGTGTAGAGTTATTTTCCTCTGTGAGGTAGGTGTGAGAAGTCATTATGTGCTTTGAGTGACAATATTATTAACAATATCCAATATTAACAATAAAAAATACTTATCTACTCTACAAGATCCCTTGAGGGGCTAGCTCTTGGGCATTCCTACTAATAGCTCAAACCACGTATAGTACTTTTGCAACTTCAAAGCAAATCCATTCATAGCACTTCCATTACTCAGAACAAATTTCTCAGAACAATCTGGTGATATTCATTCATTCATCTCATAAAAGTGTAACAGCACAAAGAACATAACTGAACAGTATTCAGAATATTATAATAACAACATATCCTTGGTTTTAGTAGCTACACATATATATAGTGCACTACTACAAAATCCTCATGTGCAGATGGCGGGAAAATACCACTAAAAAAGTCTTAAACTGAATTACAACTAACTGATGTTCATGACATAAAACATAATAAAGGCTCTAAGTGTAGCCGTAAAGTCTCAAATAGTCTTTAACAGAAAATAACATAATGCCTTAAAAGAAATCTCCCACTATACACACCTAAATTTCCGACGCCCCAACTTCCGGTGCTCTGACTTCAACCACTTGAAGTCCACTCCTTTCATAGGCCATGCATAAGTCCTACACAAGTACTCAAAGTCTATACCATTATATCAACATTAGTTAGCAAATTCCAATCAATTTGAGAAATAAAGATTTATACACCATTTTATAAAAAGTAGACAATTATTGCTTCTAAAATTAAACAAATTGGCATGGCTGAGGTGGTTTGCAAGAACAAAAAGGGGTATTTAGCTCATCATAAGAATGAGGTTGTGTATACCTCATCATTCCTCCCCTTCCTAAGCCTGAGCAGGTCCTCCTGCTCTCTGATGAGTCCTCTGCCTCTCTGCATCCCTTTTCCTATTCAACGCATCATATTTGGAGCTGAGATCATACATGTCTTTTGCCTCTTCATCCAAATGATCAGGGTGTTTAAGAAAATCTTTGTTGAATTTAACCCTCATCTGCCAATTATATAATTCTCCAGGATTTTGCTCTACAGTGACCAAAACTGTAGGGGGTGGTGAAGGAGCAATGGAGGTATGTATCGCATCCCTATCCACTTGGTCTTGAGTTGCTGTAATATTTATGTTAATGCCTCATCCCCTATGTAGGACCATCTTAGGTTCCTGGGGGAGATCATCTCCCTCCGTTTGAGATACATAACTAGGGGAGTGTACCGCTCCTCACAGGCACTCCATGCCCTTTCTATTAACTGTGGTCCATGAACTTTAAAAATTTCAAAGCTAATCCGGATACTATCATTATATTTGTTCTTCATGGCTTCATATCTTTTAATCCTTCAAAATTGAGCCTTGAAGGCAAAGGGCTTTCGATTAGGATATCTCATTTGGAGTCCTATAGTTCTCTCTGCTTGCAAATACTCCCTGGTTCTCTTTTGCCAATGGATTTGATTCTGCATATTAGACATGAAGGCTCTAATCTGTACCTCCCCCAAAAAAAGGTTGATATAAATAAATCACTGTATTTTTCCAAAAATAGATTATGTATGAAAAATTCACACAGGAGATTTTGTTGAACAGGGGTTGCCGCTTTGAAGGCTTCTAGGAATTGTTTATCATCTGGGTCATGGGGCAAATTGCAGGAGATCCTCAAAAGCTTCCATCTTAACAACTGTTGATTTAGAAACATGGAATATAACCAGGATGGCTTTCTACAGGCTAGTAACAATTCTCCAATCTGACATGCATCAGTTTTACCCCGGTAGAGTTTATCATAGGATTCTTTCAATAACACTATTTCGTGCTTAAGTTTGGCATTTTCTACCCCTTCTTGTCTCAAGAAATAGCATCTCTCCATCCATTTGGTTAGCATTGGAGGAATGTGAATTTGAAACCATTCCATCTTAGTCGACTCAGTCTATACTTCTTTTGATTTCATTATTGGTTTCACATTAATTTCCTGCAAACCCTACTCTAGCTCAACAGTTCTTCTCAAAGCTACATTGAGTTCAAGTGTTTGTTTTTTCCTGTTTTTCTACAAATGCTTGGAGAGATTGCACCAGATTATCAGTTAAACTCTTAATCTGTTTAACCTTTTTAGATAAACTAGCCAAACACTCTTTATCTTTCTCATCAATTTGTTGCACTTGAGACTGCAACTCTCTAATAGTTTTATCCTTGTGTTCTAATTGAGCCCCTAAAGCTGTGATTTCCTGATCCTTTCTCTTCAAAGGTTTAGTTTGTGTGTTTATTTCCTTTTGTTGCTTGTTTATCTACTCTTTTTTTGCTGCAGTTTATCTTTTAACTGAATAATTTCTGCCTTCAACTCTTCTAATTCTATTTTTATGTGATCATCTTTTCCAATTTCTGCATCAGTGGAAGGGGGAAAAATAGAGACCTCTACATTACTGTCAATCACAAGTTCTAAATTATTTACTTCTAGTGGACTCTGTTCTGTGTCATCGGCAACTAGGAGAGACAATTGTTCACTTAGGGGGACTGTATTAGTTCCCTACATTTCCAAGGGTTGTTGTGAAGAGGAAAGTGGTTCAACAAACTCATCCTCAATAGGTATATAGTTTGGCAATTGTGCTCCTATTTCTCCTTGTCCTGTCTTAGATGGGACATCCTCCTTTTCAGACTTAGGGGGCTCATTGCTATCCAGAGTTTACTTTTCACCTAACTGGGGTATGTTTTCAGATGGCTGGGCCACATTCTCATATGATTGGGCTATAGTTTCATGAAATTGTCTATCTTGTCTTTTCTTTTTAGGAACATGCGACTGATCACAAGCTGCATCACAACTGAATTTAGTAACCAATCATTTACTTCTCCTTAAAGGAGGAGGTCTTTGTAATTTCACTTTTGGACTTTTTTCCTTTTTGTGGGGCCAAGTATTCTCATCTTCATAATTCACTAAATCCACATTTTCTTGTTTTCTGGGGTCTCTAGTACATTCTGTGGTTTAGGTCTCTCCATAGGGTCTGAAAGGTTTGATGGATTTTCTGGTGCTTCGTCGTCAAGATCTTTTCTAGCATCTTGAGGCATAGGGGAAGGTTCTCTCATAGTTTGAGCCGCCAATCCGGATGACTCACCTTCTTCAAAATGTCTTAAGGGTTCAGGGTTTTCAAATTTCCAAAGAAATTTTTGCCATTTTTCTTCTGTGTTTCTTTTCTTTAGGAAATGATGTTTACAAATTAGATGAATGAGATCATGATGTTTCAATGGGCATGAACCAATTCTAAACCTCTCTATCATGTTGACAATGGAATCATTGAGGAAAGCGGGGAGGTTAACCCTTAATTCAGGGTTTTTAGTGCCATGGCGCAGGTGAGTGAGTAACCGAAAGGGGGGACCGACTATGGTGGCACATTGCCCTTCACATGTAAAGTATTTGATGATCCAGGCAACTGTCGTTCTCCATGAATCTGCAATAGACATTCTCTAAAACCCCTTATTTTTCCCACGGGTATTCACAACTAGCAGAGGATGAGGTTCTCCATCCCTTATGAAGAGTTCTATCATTCTTTGACAAGAAATGTTTGTGGTTTCTGTTAAATTCACACCTTCATTTTTAATGCCAGACAATTTAGAAATGATTCGAGGGCTTACCTTAAACTTCTTGCCACATACTATTGTCTACCCATCCGAGAAGTTTTCTACAAATTCCTTGACCAGCTGTGTGTTATGCCCCTCAAATTTCTTCATGAACTCAAGCCAACCAATCCTCTGAAATAGCTCAGAAATATTACTCAGCACCAACAATTTATTTGGGGAAGTTGGTTCTGATTTGCGCTTAGCCCCACCCATTTTGTTTCTTAATTGCAATTCTACTAAGTGTCTTTTGAATTCATGGCACTCTAATGGTGAAAAATTGTTTCAACAAGACCGTTATGTAGACTAAAGGAAATGCAATCTTATGATCACCTATACTTTGACAATATTGATGGGACATGGATTAATTCAAGCATTTGGCTTCAATGCATTTGAATCGTTATTTTGCATGGGATAGAGTGCATGAGCTGCCACCTCTCCAGTGAAGGTACAATCCGCACAATTTACTAAATTTGGAAAGGAAGGTGGAACGTGCCAATTCATTCATTTATATCCACAATAATATACCTACTTAAAATAAAAAGATATACATACCTCATGTCTCGTCATTGATTTGAATGTTGCTTTCCGTATGCTGATGTAATAGCATCATGGGTGGTGGTGTAATTAAATTCAGATGGGATGGCGAAGGGTTGTAATGAATTTATTATGAATAAAGATGGGATGGTTAATAAGGCCTCTAATTATTATGACAAAAGTGGTCATAATAATTTTTTTATTATGGTACGAGATGGCAGTATCGGATGTGAATCTTGGAAGTGGTGGAAAAGAATTAGTGATGATCATGGGTATGTTGTTGGGATTGTCGAAGCATTTGCAAAGAAAGGGAAATTATAAAATTCTAGAGTATCGCTGAAAGATGCAGCCGGGACAAAAGAACAAAATTCCAAAGCATCACTAAAAAATGCAACTGAAATGCAGGAACAAAGTTCCGGAGCATTGCTGAAAGATGCAGTTGGAATGCAAGAACAAAGTTCTGGAGTATCGTTGAAAGATGCAATCGGAATGCAAGAACAAGGTTTCAGAGCATCGCTGAAAGATGCAGTAGGAATGTAGGAATAAGGTTTCGGAGCATCGCTAAAAGATGCAGCCAGAATGCAGGAACAAAGTTCTAGAGCATCACTGAAAGATGCAGCTAGAATGCAGGAACAAGGTTCCAGAGCATCGTTGAAAGATGCAGCTAGAATGTAGAAACAAAGTTTTGGAGAATCGCTGAAAGATGCAGCCGGAATGTAGGAACAAAGTTTCAGAGCATCGCTAAAAGATGCAGCCGGAATGCAAGAACAAAGTTCTAGAGCATCGCTGAAAGATGCAGCCAGAATGTAGGAATAAGGTTCTGGAGCATCGTTGAAAGATACAGCCAGAATGCAGGAACAAAGTTTCAGAGCATCGTTGAAACATGTAGCCGTAATGCAGGAACAAAGTTCCAGAGCATCACTGAAAGATGCAGCCAGAATGTAGGAACAACGTTCCGGAGCATCACTGAAAGATGCAACTAAAATGTAGGGGGAATGGAACAGGATGATTCAACGCATTCCAGAGGATCGCTAGAAAGATGCATCGGAATGCAAGAACAAACAAGGGAATGGAACCAATTGAACAAACAAGTTCTGGAGCATCGTTGCAAGATGCATCAAAATTTGTATTCTATTAAAAATGAAGTCCTGCAAAACAGAAATAAAATTTAGACAAGCCCAAAAGAATGGTAATACAACAAAAATGCTCCAAAGTGATTATAAGTACATAAACATGTAAAAAAAATTATTTATTATTATTATTCTTATTATTTTTAACCATAGCTAAAAATTACAATGGCTCTACCGTAACAGAGTCAATGCATTGGGTTTCTCCTTGCATTTCTACGATTCTCGTAAATTCTTCTTTGTTGATAGGTTTGTGGTAGATTCGTAATCGATGACCATTGACTAAGAGAGTTTGAGTATCGCCATTGATGGGTTTGAGCTGCACTATTCCATTTGGAAATACTTTAGAAATTTCATATGGACCCAACCAATGAGTCTTTAGTTTCCCTTTCTCATCTTTATATCGGGAATCAAATAACAGTGCCCAATCTCCATTGTGGAACTCTCTTTCCTTTATGTGTTTATCATGCCAGGCCTTTCATTGTTGTTGCACTAGCTCAGTCTGGTGGATAGCTTCTAAGCAGAGTTCATATAATTCACTAAGCTATAAGACTCTTTCTACCTGAGCTTGACCGAGGTCTAAGCCTAACTCCATCACCGTTCTAAGAGTTTGGAGTTCAAATTCAATGGGTAGAAAAGGTTTCTTCCCAAAGACTAACTCGTAAGGAGTAAGACTAGTGGTTGATTTCCAAGTTGTATTATAGGCCTAAACGACTTTAGGCAATTTTTTGGCCCAGTCTTTTCTCCCCAATGAAACTGCTTTTGTCAAGATATTTTCAAGTTCCCTATTAGTGACTTCTACTTGACCATTTTCTTTAGCGTGATAAGGTGACGAATTTTTATGGCTTACCTGGAAATGATCAGTAAAGGCTAGCAAAACTTTTGACATAAATTGTGGTCCTTGATCTGTGACAATTGATATAGGGGCTCCAAATCTGACAAAAATCATGTTATACAGGAAGTTAACAACTTGTTCTTCCCTAGCCACTCTCAAGGCTTGGACTTCCGCCCACTTAGTCAAATAGTCAGTACAGACCAAGATGTACTCTTTGCCTTGTGAAGGAGGATCTATGGAACCGATAAAATCCAATCCCCATTTTTCAAATGGTTCAAAAACTACTTGTGGTTGCAGAGGCATTTCATTGGATGTCGTGGGTCTTCCTACCTGTTAGCATTCATCACAACGGCGAACATAGTTTTTCACATCTTTATGCATCGAGGGCTAGTAATATCCCATACCTAAGATTTTATGGGACGTTCTCTTAGAGGAGTAATGACCTCCAGAGGGGTCCTCATGGTAGGCTCTAAGGATACTATATGTTTCATCTGATCTGACACAACGTCGTAAAACCAGATCAGGGACACATTGAAATAGCATTCCATTAATCCATTTGAACTGAGCACTGTCCCGGATGAGGTGTTTCTTTTATTTTGTCGTAAAGTTTGGTGGGAACTCAGAAGTAGCCAGATAGTTAGCGATGTCTACAAATCATGGGGTTTTAATGGAGATGACAAATAAATTTTCATTTGGGAATTCATCTTGTACAGGAGCACAATCTCCATTGTCTTGTTTGATCCGGGATAAGAAATTTGTGACTACGTTGAACTTGCCTGGTTTGTCAATGATGTCTACATTGAATTATTGGAGAAGTAATAACCACCTAATTATTATTCCATTCATTGTAGGTTTGTTCTTTAAGTACTTGATAGCTGAATGGTCTGTGAACACAGTTACTTTGTACCCTGTGATATAATGTCAAAATTTATTGATTGCATGCACCACAACTAAGAATTCTTTCTCCGTAGTGGTATAGTTTCGTTTAGTGGGAGTCAAACTCTTACTAATGAAATAGATGCCGTATTTCCTTCCATTCTCATCTTCCTGGCCTAAAACTGCTCCAACAGCATCATTGGAAGCGTATGCATAAATATGGAACAGAAGGTTCCAGTTAGGTCCATGTAGGACAGGATCAGAGATGAGTTTCTCCTTAATGATCTCAAATGATGTTTGACATTCTGCTGTCTAGACAAAATATATGTGCTTTTGGAGAAGGGAGAACATGGGGGTTGCAATCTTGCTGAAGTTTTCTATGAATGTTCGGTAGTATCCAGCATGTCCTAAGAAACTTTTGACATCAATTTGGTTCTTTGGAGTCTTTAGTTGTTGTATCACCTCAATTTTCTTAGGATCTACTTTTATCCCTTCAGCAAAAATGTGGTGTCCCAACACTATCCCTTGTTCTACCATTATTAGACATTTTTCATGACTCAAAGATAGATGATGGTCCTCACATCGCTTCAATACCTTCTCCAGATTTTTAAGTCCTTCATCAAAAGTGGAGCCATACATTATGAAGTCATCCATATAGACTTCCACACAATCATTTACTAGCTCAACAAATATGGCCAGAACATCTCTCTTAAATGTTGTAGGAGTGTTGCATAGCTCGAAGGGAAGAACTCGATATGTGAATGTTCCCCAGAAGCAAGTAAAAGTTGTTTTATCCTAGTCTTCTGCTGCTACTTGTATTTGATTATATTCATTGAATCTCTCCAAGAATGAGAAATACTTCTAGCTAAATTATCCAAGACTTGGTCTATGAAAGGTAAAGGAAAGTAATCTCTATAGGTAGCTTTGTTGAGCTCTCTATAATCAACGCACACTCTCCACTTCCCATTTTTATTTGGAACAACTACCAAAGGTGAAACCCATTTGCTGTCAGAGATGGGATAGATGAATCCTACTTGTAGGAGTTTCTCAATCGCTGTTTTAATAATATCCATTAGAGCAGGGTTCAGTTTTCGCTGAGGTTGATGAACAAGTCTAACATCTTCAGTATAGATGTGATGGGTACAAACACTCGGGTGTATTCTTCTCATGTCTATATAATCCCAAGCAAAAGCTTTGGATCTATATACCAAAACATCAAACAATTTGAGCTCATCTGACTGTGTCAACCAGTTGTTGATATTTAAAGTTTTTCCTAGTAGTAACATGATAGTTTTGTTTCCAGGATAGTTGGAAGTGACAATATGAACTTCTCTTGTTAAAGTATTTAGAGGGCAACTATGCAGTATAGTTCTATGAAATTTGGCAATATCTTTGAAGAAGCGATCTGTTTTCAAAATGATATTAGCTAGAGGACAAGGTAATGTTGCGAAGTTGGTGTAATCATGTTTAGTGTCATCAGTATGAATCAGATGTCCTAAAATATCATCTACTTCAAAAATTTCTTCATCACTCGAGTCTACAGTAAGATCTTGCACGTTGTTTTCCAGTTCATCTTCTAACTGCTTACCATGTTATTTAATGACTACCATAGCAAGTGAGGCTATATTCTCTTATTTGTCAGGATCATCTAGTTCATCAACCCAAACTTGGTTATGCTCAGAAGGTTAAGCGGGGGGGATACAGAAATAAGTGTTTGTTATTGGGACCATGTGAAATGGTCATTCCTCCAGCTCTGTAGTCAATCTTAGCTGTAACTGTAGCTAACCACGGTCTACCCAATATTATCAGGTAACTGTCCTTAGGTATGAAAGACTATATTATTTGGAAATCCACTAGGTATTCTCAATCATTAGCCTTAACAGGAACATTTTCTAGGACACACTTGGGAATAGCTATAGACTGATTTGCCATTTGCAATATGGTGGTTGTGGGACGTAAATCAATGAGTCCTAGTTTTTCCATAACATCTGTGAGGGGGAAAATAGGTTAATCGAAAAGATTATAAAAACCCAAACATCTACGAAATCTGAAGATAAAAGGAGATTAAAACAATAACAAATAATGCCTTGCACCTTTACCTTTCGCCTTCCGTAGTTCGCCTATCTTTCTTTGATCTTGGTGATGAAGCCCTCAGAAACTAGTTGCTTGCTTGCTTGTTGAAGATGACAAAGGAAGAATGGCTGTGATACTTATGTATTTGAAGATGAGCTTCAAATACAGAAATGGAGTATGAATGAAAATACTTAAATGGGAGTAGGGGTGCCAAAGGCGCGCCGATATCTCTGCAGCATAAGTTTGCTCAAACAATGGATATCAAACGAAGAAGAAGAGGGTTGCATTTATAGAAATAAGTGAGAGCAGATCAACGGTTGAGAAGAAATACGAAGATCAAAGGTTGAGAATGGTTGAGAAATGTGCAACCAGTAGGAATAGGACAAGTGTCCCACCTCCATCATGAAAGAGGGGATTTGACAAAATTGATTGGAGAATTAACTCCATTGACTGATCAGTTAACAAACTTGATTGATCAGTTAGAAGAATGGATTGTGGAGCTGACAGAATTGATTGAGGAATTAACTCAATTGACTAGTTAGTTAACAAACTTGATTGATCAGTTAGAAGAATGGATTGTGGAGCTGACAAAATTGATTGAGGAATTAACTCAATTGACTAGTTAGTTAACAATTTTGATTGATGAGTTAACTAACTTTGATTAGAGGAGAAATAGGACACATGGGTGAGGGAATATTAGGTAATTAAATATTTAATATATTTAATTACATGTGCAACATGGTGAGGTGGCAAAAGGTGAGGTGGAAAGATGAGATGGATTTATGAGGTGGATTTATGAAATTAGGACTTAGGATAGAGGGATTTAGGATTAATTAAATAATTTAGGATTATTTAATTATGTGAGACATTAGAAGAATTTAGGGAATTTAATTAAATAAAATAAATAAAATAATTTTATTTAATTATGGGATAATGAACCAATCAAATAAACTTAGAATATTTATTTCATTGACAGAGGAAAATAAGAATTAAGATAAATATAAAATATTTATTTAATTCAAGATGAGCCAATTTTAGGTGTATACAACATCCACCATCATGACATTAATGGCCACTCCCAAGTCCACGAGTGCATTGGGTATTGCTACCTTGTTGATTAATACTGTTATGAGTGGACCGCCTGGGTCACCATATTTCAAGGTTGACATTTCGCCAGCCAAAAGGTCAACTAGGTATCCATTGATATGCACAGTATTAATCTGTTTCAGTTTCCTTCATGGTGTTTTTATGCACAAATGTTTAACTAGTTGGTTTAGCTCAGGAATTTCTTTAATCGCTTGTAACAAGGGAATCTCAATATGGAGTCACTTAATTTCTTGGATTAACACAGTTTCAGTAGGTAAGGTCATTTTCAGAGGTTTATTCAAAGTAGTTGCCTTTAGGCGCTCAGGAAAAGGTGCTTGAGATCTCTTTCTCATGGTGGGATCCTCCTTTAAAAGATCTATTGAACACTGACTAACTTCTTCTTGAGTTGACTCGGAAGCTCTAGGTGAGGATTGTGGAAGAGGATTGTCTTGGTTGCTCAATGGGTTTTTATCTGAAGGCATGGAATGTGTCTCGGTCCCTTCAGCAAATGTTGCATTTGGTTCGTCAAGGATCTCAACTATGGTAGGTTGTTGGAGTGTTTTTCCTGACCTCAACTGCAGGTTTCCACAATAAATGGCATTAACTCTAGCCATGTTTTCCTATTTCATATAATACACCAGTGTGGTTTGACGATTATTCTTTAGATTAGGGATAGGTTGTGTTGGAAATTGTGGTTGGTTGACCTGCTCATTTTGTTGTGGGTTTTGGGGAGCTGGTAAAAGGTTCTTCTATGGATTAGGCATCCTACTTGGTCTATGATAGAATTGATTTGGAGCCTGATTCCATTGAGGCATCAGATTTTGAGGATACCATTATTGTTGAGTCAGGTTTGGCCATTGAGGGTTTCCCTAGGACTGGTTTGCCCACTCAGGTGGTCTCCAAGGGTAAGGTCCCCAACTAGGTGGTGCTTGAGGCCAAGGTGTTGTCCATTGATTATTATTCCAATTATTTGGAGGTCGCCAAGAGGGATTTGAATTCTGGTCATAAGAGAAATTCCCTCCAGGTCTTTGATTTATAAAATTGACCTCCTCCTCAGTGTGAGATGTCCTTTTCTTGGAAGTTTTGATTGCATTCAGCATCTCACATTGATCAGTGGCATGGCACTTTTCACAAATTTGGCAATTGTCAGCTTTATCCAAAGGGCACTCTCTTAATAGATGTTTATTTCGGCACCTAGGGCAGTAGATGGATAAGGTTTTAGGATTACGTGTTTTGGCCTATATTCCATCCAAAGTGGTGTTTAACTAAACAAAAATGTCAGTTTTCAAGTTCGCTATTTGCTCACGCAGTTTACTTGTTTCATTTGAACCTCTTAAAAGACTATATTTACATAGTCCTCCTCGAGTATGGGAGAAATTCTGGCATAACTCAGCGATATCACTGAGTTCAAGTTGGGACACATCTCCCTTGCCCATTAAGTTTAGACTTCTTCTAGCATGCTTGTCAAGTCCCTTGAGAAATATGTTTTTCAAAATTTTTGGACTTATGACTTCTTCACCACATCGTTTGGTTAGGAAGATGAACCTATCAAGATAATCTTCTAGGCTCTCATCTTCTTTTTGCCTTAGTTTGAACAATTCCTCTTTCCTGTCACTAACTCTGTAGTAACTCTGGTATTTGTCTAAAAAGATGGTTTCCATGTCATCCCATGTGGTTATTGGTCCTAAAACTAATCCCATGAACCAACGCATTGCAGCGTCTCTCAAAGTGGAGGGAAAGAGTTTAAGTTTCTGGTTATCATTTTTGTAGTCGTATGTTTGGCACAAGACTTTGAACTCAAAGAGGAACTAGTCAAGATCTTTAGAGGATAATCCTCTGAAAGTTGGTAAAATGGAGGGTGAAATATTTTTCATGGGTGCATCATCATCTTCATTGAGAGCAATAGGATAAGTAAATGTCTGTGCTCTTCTTATTGGGTTATCACCATCTCCTTGGTTTGCTCTCCCATCTCCATTGTTTGCTCTTCATCCATTGAAAGGGTCATTGTTGTTATTATCAGCCATGGTGTTAAAAGGAATGTTCTCTTCCTCAAAGATTGGGTTTATTGGCTAAATGATTTCCTCTTCGAAGGTCGGGTCTGATGGTTGAACTTCTAGAGTATTTTGGGAGGTCTCAGGTTGATCCTGCTCGATCAATTCGTAACTAAGTTCTTCAGCTGAGACTTCTACCTCCCTACTTATGGCTGGAACTACTATTGGGGGATTCTTGGTACGAATCTTTCGTGCAGACCTCGTTTCCCGACCATGCAGAAAAAAAGTCTGACAACTATATATTTTTTTTCTAAAAGAGGTATCCAAGCAGTCTCCTATTAACACTTAGAAAAGAATCATTTCCCCGGCAACGACACCAAAAAGTGACAGGTTGTCATGAGGTCCTAGCACTTTAGTTAAAAGCTATATCAATTATGTCGACCGGGCAGTGTCTAAAGGCTGTATGCAATAGGGGATAGTTTGGCCATCTCTCTTAGTAAGATTTTCTAAATTTTTGAAATGATTGAAAACATAATTTAAACTAGAAAGCATGAAATTGTTTAAGCTATAAAGCATTCAAATTCTCATTCTATAAAGCATGTAAACTATCTAAGAAAAGCATGTAAACTATCTAAGAATCAACACTTGCAGTTTAACTATGAAATTGAAACAAAGGCGACTACCTACTAACGACTAACTACTAACTTAAAGTCCACTTAACATTTTTAAATCAATAACTAGCAACAGTTTTAAGAACACAGTGGATGCTCCAAAAATTCCAAGTAAACAGAATTCAGAGATTAGTAACTTAAAAACACAACCTATAGGGACACACAATAGAACTAAACACATAGTAACATTTATCTAAACATAACATGCACATAACGTAAATAACAATATTAATGATAAAAATACTTATCTACTCTACGAGATGCCTCGAGTGGCTAGCTCTTGGGCGTTCCTACTAGTAGCTCAAATCACATATATTACTTTTGCAGCTTCAAAGTAAATCCATTCGTAGCACTTCCATTACTCAGAACAAATTTCTCAAAGCAATCTGGTGATATTCATTCATTCATCTCATAAAAGTGTAACAACACAGAGAACATAACCGAACAGTATTCAAAATATTATCATAACAACATATCCTTGTTTTTAGCAGCTACACACACACACACACATATATATATATACACTGCACTACTACAAAATCCTCATCTGCAGATGGCGGGAAAATACCATTGAAAAAGTTATAAACATAATTACAACTAATTGATGTTCATGACATAAAACATAATAAAGGCTCTAAGTGGAGCCGTAAAGTCTCAAATAGTCTTTAACATAAAATAATAGAATGCCTTAAAAGAAATCTTCCACTATGCACGCCTAAATTTCCGGTGCCCCAACTTCGGGCGCCCCAACTTCAACTGCTTGAAGTCCACTCCTTTCATAGGCCATGCATAAGTCCTGCACAATTACTCAAAGTCTATACCATTATATCAACATTAGTTAGCAAATTCCAATCAATTTGAGAAATAAAGATTTATACTCCATTTTATAAAAAGTAGACAATTATTGCTTCTAAAATTAAACAAATTGGCATGGCTGAGGTGGTTGGCAAGAACAAAAGGGGTATTTATCTCATCATAAGAATGAGGTTGTTTATACCTCATCAACCTCTTTAACCTCCGCCCACTCTTTTGCATGTCTTCCTTGGCGTGCCTTGGGCCGGATATGGGATATATCCTATAACCTCTTAAATCCCCGCCATATCCCTGTCCCCCTTTTTCTTCCACCAACTTTCATTTCCCTATCTAGGTGGAGATTTCATGTGGATCTAGATATATCCAGTACCCCCCAAAAGTCTCACATCCAGTACCCCCTCGAATTCCTGCAATTTGCCAAAAGGGCATAAAAATCTGAAGTGACAATTTCTTATGACTTCCGGATCAGTGTAGAAATGTTCCAGGCCAACATTAATGTGAAATGGGTGGTTGAAAATGATGAAATTAATGAATTTGGTGGGGTTGTTAGGGTTTTCCCTCCCATTCCATCATCAAACCCGAGCTTCCAAGGATATAAATAGAAGTTTGAAACTCGTTTCAAGGGTTGGTAATTTTGGGTAGAATTTCTCTCTACAGGTGATGGGCATCCAAGGCAGTTAGGGCTTCATCTATTGTTTAGTTTTAGTTCTTCAAGGAGCGTTTGGCAAAGGTGTATTGGATTATATTGTAACTTTGATATCAATCTTTTTTTTCTCCACTATTATAAGTGTTCTTTCAGGAAAACCATTACAGTTAGGGTTTTCTCTTACCATATTTTGTGGTGTGAATGTAATTTCTTATTTGAATGAATATGACAATTCTTAATCCATTTCAAGTTTTGTAAATGGTCATTATAGAGTTATATGTGGATGATTGTTATATGGTGTTGGATTAATGAGTATTCTCATGGTTTTATATTGACTTTTGTGCATCTAAACCTATCAGATAAGTAGTCGTACACCCTTTTATTAGTGTTTTCATTTGATAAACATGAAACTCTATAGCCCATTAGATAGGCACCAATCTGAGAGGCATGTGATCACCTACAGTCATTAAAACAAACAATATATCAACTAAAATGTGTACTCATAGTTCTGTATGCGTTCTTGTTCTGTGTTGAAGTCGGGCCATACGTTTTGGAACAGTAGTTATGTTTTATCTTGTCAGAACAAGCATGTATACCCGCATCTTGCATTTCTACAATGATGTTGTTTTCAACCTAAAGAGAGGTTATTTGAGGCAACGAGCTTTTGTCTGAATTAGTGACAATTAGAAGGTTTAGAAAATCACTTCGGGTATCACTGCCCTTGTTGTTGTCTAGTATATCTTTTGCATGATAGTTAATCTCTGCTTAGGGATACCTCTCGGTATACCCTCCATGGTTTAGTTGAGCGAAAAGTGAAGAGGAGATTACCCACTCCTACCAGTTGGCCCTTAATCACCTTCATCCTACTGATGAACCCCCCTTTTTCACTTCCTTGAAAACATCCCTAGCCTTGGAGTGAATAAATGTTCTAGGGATTGGGATTAGCTATTTTGGGACCCAACAGGGGGTATCATTGAATAGGAGATGAATGTCTACAAGTGTGTCTACCAAATCTGTACGATAGGACTCACAAAAAAAACCTATAATATATGTCAAGTACTCATCCTAGTGAATATAATTTGGAAGACTATGATGTACCTACTACAAAGAATCATTCAAAGCAACAAGTGATGGGGATTAGATCTTAATATATGCCATCCAACTATATTGGATATTTGATGATAATGCATCCACACAATATGCCTGTATATGAATGCTTGGAGATTAATCTTCCACTAATGGAATGCAAGAGTTCTCAGCCTCAAGATAGTTACTATCAAATTAAAAAGATGAAGTTTTTGAATCTATTTTAGGATTCATAGAAGCCAAAGAACTAATGGATGCCTCTATAGGGTGAGAAGGAGAATTAGGAGACGCCTTAGTATCATTTCAACTATCAAGACCTGCTAAATAATCAAGCTTCCCTTTTGTATAATCATCATATGGTAGGTTATCAAAAGCATTAAGGAGTAGAAGACTATCAAAAATAGGATCATTATGGAATAGATAAAGATGTGTGTCTCCATAGATCTTCCAAATTATTTTCCAAAGTGGGCATGGGAACTCAATCTTAGAGATAAAATCCAAGATCTCCTAAAAAGTGTTAGCATCATTAGTTGAACCAATCAATCCAAGGACATGATCATTTCTAATATCCCATGCTTACGTCTGATTAGGTGTGCCTGGTTTAGGGACAAGTCTATAGAAATGGGGCAAGAGATGAAGTCACCTAAAATGTGGCAGGATGTCATCTTGACAAGACTTGTAGTTCCTATAAGATTTGATGAGTAACTTCACAGGAGTCAAGGATCACCCACAACCAAAACAACCTTCCACACAATAGAGAAGGAATGCAAATGTTATGAAGCAAAGAAATTGATTAGATGTATACAAAATGGTACAATAATACAATGATGAAACCCTTATTATAAAGACAAGGATGAAACCCTAAGTCATACTAAGATCTTGACAAGTGTCTTAGTTCAGTAACTTGAGACAAAAATAAAAGTGACCTAAGTAAGCTTAAGTATGCAAGCGTGAATAGGACCTAAAAATAAATTGGTTAGGTAAAACATCTTTTCTACACTAACATTCACTCTATTCGAGTCCATAATATCCTCGTACTCAAAATTCTCCTCTAGATCAGTGACCTAGTCTAACAACTCCTTAAGATCCAAATTCCCAAAATAGTTCTAAATACCCACTCTAGTCCTCTTGCTAATGCTATTTATGACCTTAAGCATCCTCTCTTTCTTTTCTTCTTTGCTTCCACTTAATTCAATATGATTTATATCCTACTCTTCATCACTCTCCTCGCCCTTAGGGTTAGGGTTTCTTTAGCGACCCTACTCCAGCGCATCCGTCCAGTTCTGCATAGCCTTCAACATCTCATACATCTCCATGTTCTTCATTTAATACTGATAATACCTCTCTCTCTCTCTTCATTGGCATCTCGACTCAATAAAAGTTGTCTTCAGGTCAACAATCTACCCACAATCACCTCTTTATAAACTACCTCACTGTCATTGTTTTATTTACAAACCTCTCGTCAACTGCCACAATTTGGCAAATAAAATGTGGTACATTTCCACTGCTTATGCCTTAAGTTACCTAAATCAATTTCCTCAATATTCACCCCATGATCAGCCTTCTCTCTAATACCACTTGATGCAGTTATGGTAGGAGGGTCCAATGAAGGATTATCCAACTGTACAACCAACACAACAAATAACCACAAATATCACATAGATATCACAGAAACAACATCGTTCTCATTGATTTAAGCTTGCATAATTATCACTATGATTACAACTTCATAGTTTATCACAATGGGCCCTCTTACATGCTAGGCCACAGTAACTACACAACAATTGAACTAAGGAAGAACCACTTCCACAACTTTGCCACATGGGCCACACAATGAAATCAAGTACAATTACAATACAATATAACTTCAGGTAACCTCATCAAACCTCCCATTTGATCAAAATTTGATTAATAGCAAAAAATTAGAGGAAATGGTGAATGATATTCTTCATCATGTGGGTTCAGAACTTATAGATGAAATTTCAGAGGAAGTCCACAATAAAAATGCAGATTATGATTTCACACAAACCTTTTCTATTTATTAGATAAAAAGAGAGGAAAGGACAGAAGTCTTCAACCCACCTTCAAAAAAAGGGAGAAAATCTAGAGCTGAAAATATTCAAGAAGAAATTGAGGCAGGTATCTAATCTACACTAGATAAGAGCTTATGCCCGAGGAGAGCATGTCACTCTCCTTGAGGAAAATGAATGTGATATCTTGCAATGTTATTGGCATTAATGACCCTAACAAAAGGCATTTGATAAAGCATCAGATTGATTTATCAAGGTCCGATATAGTTCTATTAAACCAAACTATCTAATAAATAGAGTGATGAAATCTTCTCCAAATGAACTAAATGGAAATATATTGCCTCACCATCGACAGGGGCTTTAGGAGGCTTGGTTGTCCTTTGGGATAGTAAGAAAGTCTGTATTGGTTCTATCATAAACACACAACAATGGATGCTCATTAAAGTTAATTCAAATTTAGTTCATTTTTGGCTTTTCAATATTTATGGGCCAAACTCCACAATGGGAAAAATCTTTTATGGACTTCTTTAAGTGTAGCCTTAGAGAATATGAAAGATGAATACATTATTCTAGGGGGAGATTTTAATGCAATTTTGAATCCAGATGAAAAAACTTGAGCTATTATTCCGCCTCCAAAAATAATTGAAGACTTTTCAAAATTTGTTAATGATAATGCTCTCTTAGACTGCCCCTAAAAATGGAAGCTTCACTTGGACAGACAAAAGAAAGTAATTTCTCCTTATAGTTGAGAGATTAGACAGATTCCTATTTTCTGCCAATTGGTTTTCAAATGATAAGGATTTTTATACTAAAATCCTTCCTTTTTTCTGGATCAGATCATTTTCTGTTCTATTGGATTTAGATGAAAAAAGCACTTCTTTGTTCCATAAGTCTTTCAAATTCAAAGAAATATGGTTTAGAGATAAAGAGTTTATCTTACTCTTGAAAGATTGGTGGCAAAAGCTCCATTTATTGATGGTTCTAGGATGTACCAAATCTACAAAAATCTCTAATTTATAAAACAAAAAATAAAAGTATGGAACAAGGAGCATTTTAAAAATATTTTTGTTCAGAAATCAGATATTCAAAAGAAACTCCAAGACATAAATGATCACATCATTCAGTTTGGTATAAATTCAGAGTCTTATGAATATCAAAAAATGCTCCAAGGGGAGTTAGAAGAAGTCTTAGCTCAAGAAGAAATTTACTAGAGGTAGAAATCTATGGTAACCTAGCTCAGAGAAGGAGATAGGAATACCAATTTTTTTCATGCTTCTACAAAGATTAGGCAATAGAGGAATGTTATCCTCTCAATCAAATCTACCATTGGGGTTGTCTTAGAGGATCAATTGGAAGTTCAAAATGAGGCTATTAATTTCTTTTCAAATCTGTTATCAAAATCTACAGATCTAAGGGATGCAAGTTCTTCTGTTAAAACCTTAGACAATATTCCTTTGTTAGTTTTAGTTGAAGATAACCATATGTTGTTAAAAGAATTCACTTCAGAGGAGGTAAAATAAGTAGTTTTCTCCCACTCCCCGAAAAGGCTCCAGGACCTAACGGATTTACAACTCTCTTTTTTCAAAAGTGTTGGGATTTTATTGGGAAATATATTTGGTTAGCTCTAGAGGAATCAACAAGAAATAAAACTATTCTTAAGGAGATGAATACAACATATATAACTTTAATTCCAAAGGCTTCTTCTCCAAGTTCTTTCTCAGAATTTAGGCCAATTTCTTTATGTAATGTACTCTATATAATTTTTTTCCAAAGCTATTACCTCAAGACTAGCAGCAATTATTCCACATATTATTTCAGAAGAAATGGGAGTTTTGTACCTGGAAAAGAAACAGTTGAGGGAGATTTGGTATCTCATGAAGTTCTACATTCAACTCAAGAAAATAATCTTCTGCCATGCTTATAAAATTGGATATGATGAAGGCTTATGATAAAGTGTCTTGGGAATTTCTAGACCAAGTTCTTAAGAAGTTTGGTTTCTCTAAAAAATGGTGCAAATGGATTCGATCATGTATTTCAGGATTAAAGTTCTTAATTTTATTAAATGGTTGTTTGACTGGCTCCTTTCAGTCTTTGCAAGGAGTAAGGCAAGGTGACCCTCTTTCACCTTCCTTTTTCATTGTAATGGAAAAAGTGTAGAGGAAAACTAATGTGTTGTAGACTTAACATAATTCAGGGGTAAACCTATCTGAACAATCCATTCTATCATTGTACTCCTACATTAAATTATCAACCAAGGAGCGTAATCTTATGATGGCACTGCATTGTATGTGCCTTTGAAGCTCATATTCTTTCTAAACTATCTTATCTATACCTACTTACTTTGCTGGAATTCACAGAAATGCAAAAACAGTAAAGACAATTACAAAATCTAGTGGCTACGGGTACCTTCAACATAAGTTGTAGATAGTTGCTACAACAGGAAATTACAGAACTAATTCAAAACATTCAAAATGATAAGAGAACTAATGCTAACCTCTGGAGGACTTAAAGTAGACAAAGCATGCATTGCTCGTGAACCATACTACCGTAATTTTAACAATCAAAGTATTCTAATTGACTCGTAATGTATTTATAAGCTAATGGAAAATAGATTTAACAAGAATGCATAAATGAATGAGAAAATAAATGAAGTGAAGATCAGTACCTTGAGTGGCTGGCTCAGGGGATTGACTCACTTAACTAGAAATCAAATCTAATTCAGATACTCACACATCTTCATAACACATAGTTCCATTCATTTCATATCATAAACAGAATCTCTTTAGATTGTATTCAATAATGACATTCCTTAATAAAACATGTCTGGATCTTCCAATATTGAAAAACAAAGCAACAACTGAGTAACTGGAAAAGTAAGGTAACTAACTTAACACTGAACTCATCCCCCCTAACTTATACAGAAACAGGAGAGTTTTATGCAACTACCAACTAACTTTAATCAATCCATTCCTAAATACTAGGATACATGTTTTAAGATCGATTTATTAATCTAACTGAACAGAGGAAGGAGAGTCCTAGTCAAACAAGAACTCTTATGCAATGGCTTGTATGAAGAACACACATAAGCTGCGTTTGAAACAAGTCTACTTCTTCTGCATTTATTCCAGTCCATGATGGTTCGCATTCATCCTCCAACTGCCTGCACTTTTGGCATCTTAACTTCAACTTCCTATAATTCTCCTGTCCTGCAACTTGCTGCAAATGCTCCTTTCCTTGATGCCACATTCTTGCTGCATAGGGGTTAATTCACAAAACATATGCACACAAATAACCTTCATAATTAAACCATAAGATTCCACCTATATTGCATGCATACTCATATTTAAATCATTCAATTGATAATATCATCACCATATTCCATATTAATAACATAGATTCTAAGTCTTGCAAAGTATATAAAAAGACAGCATATAATGATGGTGATATTGGTAAAGTGTCTGAAGGATCATATGGAAAAGTTCTAAAAGCATATAAAAATAACATAAAAAGAGGTCATTATTTCAACCCATCATTCCCCCCAACTAGCCTTTTGCTTGCCCTCAAGCAAAATCAATGAACTAAACATCTAGGGAAGAAGATTGTAGTGCAAAGTAATCTGCCTCAGGTCCATTATTTCTCTGACTCCCTCTCCCTGCTTAAGATAAAAACCATTGTAACATGCAAGCCTATCCATCCTGACTATTTCTACATTCCTACATTCATCATTCCTTTCTCATGTCCAGTGTGGTACTGGATAGAGCAGAATAGGAGGATGAAAAGTAAGTGGCAACCATCCCACTCTTGTTTGTTCTAAAATCTGGATGTACTTGTGCAGTCTCTCAAACATGTTCATAAAATTATGGATAGAGTGAGGCTATTTCCTCTGCAATGCTGGAGTCAGACTATTCCATCTATCTTGCACATACCTTAGATAATTTTGAAGCATATGCCCTGCTAATTGCTGTATCCTTCTATGATCTTGTAGTCTCAAATCCATAATTATTTTTCCTGGACGTTTGTGTGAGAGGAGTGTTAACCATTGAGTAAGGATTACATCAGGACTCAATGCTTCCCTTCTAACCTGCAGTGCCACTATTTTCTCTTGTTCCTCATACTTATCCATCAATTCCTCTATGAGCTTCTCATTCTTGAGATATGATAAGAGTGCCCTAACCTACAAATCCCCAACATAAATTGAAGGGTTCCATTATGTATCCTCTGCCATTAAGTAGTTATGCAAACAATATTCACACAATTGGTCTTGCTCCTCTAAACTGACTTCTTTTAAATAACTGAAAAAAATATGCCTTGAATGTAAAGCAGGTTGATTATTAATGAACCTCTTAAACTGGAAACTGAGAAACTTTTCTTTCAGGAACAATGCATATACCCTAGGTGGAGGTCTACACCCAATGATATGTATGGCTCTGTCAATTACCTCTGCCAGCTTATCCTCCAACCTTTTTATCACCAAAATCTTATCTTCTATTGATGCATTGAAATTCAGTTTTTCCTTCTCCCAGTTTTCCTTTTCTTGTTTAGATTTGTGAGTGAGTTTCATTAATTCAAAACTCAAAGACAAAGTGGTGTGGTATACTGGAGTCCTTGTTACAGGAGGTTATCGAGTGAGTACTTCATTCTCTTCAGTTTTTGTTTTGATCACAGCCATCCGTGCTAATAGATCCAAATTGGTTCCATGGCCATAAGTTTGAATTCTCTCCTCCAACTCTTGTATTCTTTTCTCCTTTTCTTTGTCCTTCTCTTCATATCCTTTCACTTGATCTTCTAATTGTTTTATCCTATCAAGAGCTTCTAGCTTCTTGAAGTTCTTTTCTCATGTCCCTATCTTCCAACAATTCTTTTTCCTTTGCAAAATTTAGACCTTCATCATCATTATCCCCGGTAATATCAAAAATTTCTGTAGAACTACTAGTAACTGACTTTCCCATTTTCTTTGCAATAAACATATCCTCTGAATCAGAATTAGAAGATGAATAAACATACCTTCTCTTTTTAGTACACACATTAACATTTTCACGAGTATCAACAGAGACATCTTTAGGGGCAATTCCTCCTTTATTTGAATCTGAATTCACTAGCGTTGGATCATCGTGTTGTTGTCCTTCACCTTTTTCCTGCCCCTGTTCCTCAACAATTCTTTCCTTCACACTCTGCATCTTCAACCTTCTTGAGTGCTTGGGAGTAGCAGTCTCCTATTTGACTTCATTTTTCCTTTTCTTTTTACTCCTCTTTTTCTTCTTTTCCCCTACATCTTCTCCCTTCACAGTGCTTTTATGCTTCTCAACACTTTTCTTGTTTCTCTTTTTCTTAATAGGTGTTAAATTAGTGTCTCTCATAGGTTTAGGGTGAGAAGACGAGGGTTCCTCTGCTACCACTGGCCTATCCTCTGGAGTGTTTTCCTCCTGTGGCCTATCTTTCTCAGGCTCAATCTCAGGTTCAGGCTCACGTTGGGGTTCATCCTCTGCTTCAAGTTCTTCCAATAGTGTTGTGATATCTACACATTGTTTAAAAGCCTCCCAATCAACTGGTGGGTGTTGAATTCTTAGGCTTCTCTTTATCAATAAGGCTATTAAACAATGACGGGACAACATGGTGTCCACTTGCTTTTTCTGATATTCAGACGCCATACTTTTCAACATGTTATACAGGAAATTGGGAACATTGACTAGCTTATCATGGCGTAGATGATTAAGCAACTTAAAATACACAGTATACAACAAATTATGCTGGCCATCACAGGTAATGTATTTAATGATATATGAAGCACATTTTCCCCAAAAGAATGGAAGGGACAATCTCTTTGTACCTTGTGTTGTCGAGTCCAGGTGCTCTCCTCGCCCACAAAATTCTTCCCTTGCTGCAGCTGCATCAGCATGAGCTAGATATTCGAACCTTGTGCACGACAATCCTGTAACTTGGGCAATGGCCATCTCAAAAGCATCTACAACCAATCCCCTGACCGTTGCCTCGTCATACTGCAATGTAGCTGCAAATTCTTTTGCCATTTCATTATCATATTTTTTTAACTTCAAAAAGTAGTCCAGCCATCCTACTCTGGTGAAGTGTGGTAGCACCAACACATCCTCTAATATTTCCTTGTGTATAGATGGCCCTTGTCATATTGCATCACCCCCCATTATCTCTATGTTTTGCAACCTCTTGAAGTGTCAATTTCTGCTAAACTCCAATTCCACCACCTTGAAGAGAACCAATCTACAGTTTACTGCCCTTTTCTATTCTACCCACTGTAACTTTCTCAGGGTAACAAGTTCATATTCATATTTTAGGTGAAACAGGGTAGGTTTACTATCTTTTAGAAAATGGCATAGGATGTTCTATCTGGTATCTCTAAAGACAAAGATGGTAAAAATTAGAAAAAATAAACCCCTCTCCCCAACTAATGTGTGAAGTGACCTTACTTCACATGGCAGTTGATATGAAAAGAAGAGTATTGATTAACTGGAATGGTGATAAATATTTTTGCATGCATGAAATAAACAAAAAGTAATAATGAATATAGAAAGAAAGCTAAGTTAATCATTGAAAGTTACCTTATGTACACACGTTACGAAAATAAATGATTAGCACATCTTGGAATTTGAGAACACGTACTTGGCATTTTATTAGATATGAGCAAGATGACATGAATGATGTTGAATGGTAAGGTGGCGGCTACTGCATAATTGATGTGATGTGATAGCTCACATTGCAGGAATGAACAACTCATGAGCTTGAGTTAACACTTTTTGTAGCGACGCTAGATTTATTTCACAATGAATGAAGCAATGTGTAGAAGATATGGAATGAGCAAGAAAATGGTGTACTGTTCGCCAAAGTGTTGAAGATATTTGTAGACATGAGTTACTACGGGTGCCTCCAACACAGGTCCTGACTGAATAATTACATATACAATATGTCAGGTCCCAACTGTAATAGGTCCCAATCTGAGAGTGAAAAATAGGTCCCTCTAGATTTAACCGTGGTCACCATGGATAGTGTGCTGGGTGTGCATGTGAATTATAAAGCAAGAAAAATTAAGTCTCAATGATAGGGGCTGAGTATTGCAACTCAGCCTCTGCATCACTAGACATGATTGGTGGATCATCTTATGACGATGTATCAGTTTGTGTCACTGAACCTTCATCAGGAGTGCCATGAGTACCATACTGAGTGGCTAGAGAAATGAGAAAATCATCCTTCTGAAGTGGTTTCTTATACAGTTTCAACCTGTGTCCATTTACTAGCAATGAAAATTGGACCTCATCAATGGTTTGTAATTGGACTGCACCATTAGGGAATACTTGTTTAATCTCATATGGTCCCAACCACCAAGATTGAAGCTTGCCCTTGAAATCTTTATATCTGGAATCATAGAGAAGGGCCCAATCACCAACAGTGAATTCTTTAGTCTTGATATACTTGTCATGCCATTTAATTCTTTGTTTTTTCTATAACCTCTGTGTGGTGGATGGCTTCTAATCTGATTTCATCAAGAGCATTCAAATGGTAGTCTGTCCTTTTGAGCTTCTGTCAAATCTATCCCTAATTCTACTGTTGTCCTTAGGGTTTTGTATTCAAATTCGATAGGCAAGACTGATATCTTGCCATAGACCAATTCATAAGTAGTGAATCATGTAGTTGTCTTCCATGTAGTTCTATAGGCCCAAACAGCTTTTGGTAACCTGGAAACCCAATCTCGTTTATGAAGTTGTACTATTTTTGTCAATATATTCTCAATCTCCCTATTTGTGACCTCAACCTAACCATTAGCCTGAGGATGGTAGGGACTGGATTTCTTGTGTCTAATATGATATTCCTCCACCAGTCTGGTGATTAAGTTTGATGTGAATTGTGGGCCTTGATCAATCACTATCTCCCTTAGTACACCATATCTAGTGAAGATTTCCTCATACAAAAATTTTGCCACATTACCATCTCTAGCAAACTACAAGGCTTTAACTTCCACCCATTTGGTTAAGTAATCAGTGCATACTAGTATATATTCCTTTTTGTTTGAAGTAGGAGAGATGGGACAAACAAAATCCAGCCCCCACTTATCAAAAGGAGCTAATGCTATTTGTGGCTACAAAGGCATTTCATCACTTCTTGTAGGTCGCCCCATCCTTTGACACCGATCACAGCTTCTAGTATACTTGACATCATCTTTATGAAGTGTTGACCAGTAATATCTTGTTGTCAATATTTTGAAGGCTATCCTTTTGGCTGCAAAATGTCCACCACAAGGTTCATCATGAAATGCCTTCAATATATCAAACACCTCATCCTCTCTGATACATCTTCTCATAATGTTATCTGGGCCAATGTAGAATAGAAATCCAAAAATCCAAGAATAAGGGAAACATTTGTGAACTAGCTGCCTTTTCTCCCTTGGAGAAAAGTAACCTGGAATCTACCTTGTAACCAAATAATTAGCTATATCTGCATACCATGGAGTGTGTATAGTTAGAGCAAATGGATGCTCATCAGGAAAAGAGTCATCAACCACTCCTTCTGATGAGTGTGTAGGCAGTCTAGATAGAGAATCAACAACTACATTAGCTTTTCCTGGTTTGTCAACAATCGTTAGGTCAATTTCTTGCAATAACAACAACCATCTTACAAGTCTGCCACCAACTATTGGCTTATTCATCAAATATCTGATTGTTGTATGATCTGTATGTATGAACACTTTATAACCAGTAATGTAGTGTCTAAATTTGTTAATGGCATAAACAACAGCTAACATTTCATTTTCTGTCATAGTATAATTCAACTCAGCTCCCTATAGGTTTTTACTTACATAGTATATTGCATACTCTTTATTTCCTTCTTGTTGGCCTAGGACTGCTCCAATGGCAAAGTCTGATGCATCTGTGTGGATATGAAAATGTAGTGTCCAATTTGGACCTATGAGAACTGGAGCTTGTGTCGAGGATGCCTTTAGCTTCTCAAATGAATTCTGACAGTCTGGAGTCCATTCAAATTCAATGTCTTTTGTCAACAGAGTAAACACAGGTGCAACAATTTTGCTAAAATCTTGAATAAACCGCCTGTAATACCCTGCATGTCTAAGGAAGCTCCTTACATCCTTCTGTGTCTGTGGAATAGGCAGGGTAGATATAATTTCAATCTTCTTTGGGTCAACTTGTATTCCTGCACTTGAGATAAAATGTCCCAAGACTATTCACTGTGTCATCATCATAAAACATTTTTCATTGCTCAAAGATTGATTGTGCTCTGTGCATCTCTTCAAAACTTTCTCCAAGTTGTGTAAAGCTTCATCATATGTTTCACCATATGTGGTGAAGTCATCCATCTAAATTTCCACATTATCATGGGCAAAATTAGAGAAAATACTGAGGACTGCTCTTTGAAATGTGGTTGGAGTGTTGCACAGACCAAAAGGCAAGACAGAATATGCATAGGTCCCCCAAGGGTAGGTAAATGTTGTCTTATCTTGACCCTCTGGTGCAATCTTGATTTGGTTATAGCCACTAAAACCATCAAGAAATGAGAAATATTTCTTCCTTGCTAAAGAGTCAAGAACTTGATCGATGAAGGGCAATGGGAAGTGATCCTTCCTGGTGGCAGCATTTAGTTCTTTGTAATCAACACAAACTCTCCATTTGCCATCTTTCCTAGGAACTATGACCAATGGTGAAACCCATTCAGTGTCTAAAATGGGGTATATAAACCCTACATCTAAAAGCTTTTGAAGTTCTGCTTTCACTATCTCGCTGAGAGCAGGGTTCATGTGTCTCTGCTGCTGTCTTATAGGTCTGTGGCCATCATCAATGTAAATTTTATGCATACACAAAGCAAGATTTATGCCTTTCATATCGCTGTAATCCCATGCAAATGTTGCTGAGTGGGTTTGTAATACTGCATGCAGGGATTGCTGCTGCTCATTAGTCAATGCATTATTAATAGTCAACATTTTTCTGGGCTTGATTTCTAATGGCTTAGACATTTCCTGCACAAAGGACAAATCAAGACTAGGTATTATTGGCAAGCTTTGCTGGGGTAACAAAGTATGAAATATTTGAGATACCTCCTCTGAGGAACTGGTGGGTATTATGCTTCCTAAGGGATCCTGCAAGAAGGATAAACAGTCTTGCTGTTGCGGGTACCTTCCGCAGTCATTTCGTACAATGTGAGCAATCAACTCATCTTCATCTTGAATATCCAGTAAGGGGTTGCATTCAATAGTCATCAAGTTTTGCAAGGAGTAGTTGTCCTCATCTTCCAGGGTAGGCCAAATGGTCTGCTCAAGCTCATGGTATGGTTGGGCTGGTGGATATAAAACCAATTTCTTGGTCATAGTCCCATTGGACACGGTCATGTTACCTGACCTGCAACCTATAAATGCATCTGTTGTGGCAAGCCATGGTTTGCCTAGTATAAGAGGATAACCAGTGAGATTAACCTTGGGTTGTAGGACTATGAAATCAACAGGGTATTCCCAAGAATCTAATGCAATTACCAAATCCTCAATGACTCCTTTAGGTTTAACTGTAGACCTATCAGCTAATTGCAAGACTGTCTGAGTAGGCCTAAGGTTGTTCAACTGGAGTGTCTGCATTGTCTCCTTAGTCATTACATTAATTGCAACACCTAAATCTATGAGAGTATTTTTAATCAGAGTCCCATTGATTTTGACATCCACTACTGGACTACCTAGATCTGTATATTTGGGAACAATTATATTACCCAACATTATGTCCGCAAGGTTACCCAAAATATGGATTGTCTTTGGCTCTATCCTCTTCTTCCCTGGTTTCTTTATGCAGAGATCTCTGATAGTCTTAGTATGGATAGGAATATCTTTGATGGCTTAGATTAACGGAATCTTTATGCTTATATCTTGTAATTGGCCAATAAGGTCAGTTTCACACTGTGCTGGTTGTTTTTGGATAGCCAAGCGTTCAAGCAAAGGAGGCTTAGGATTTGAAATGATCTGAGGGCCCTAAGTTGATTCAGGTTCCAAAGGTGGTTTATCTGAGGCTTCCTCTGTGGGTTCTTCATCTTCAAGTTTTCTAATTTAGGGAGATGAAGGGCCCACAAGTTGCTTCCCTGATCTGAGATGAACATTACTCACTTCTACCCCATAGGTGGGGTCTTGCATCACCTCGTTAGTATAAGCCTGTTGAACAGGTTTGTTGTTAGGATTAGGTGCAGGTTGGGAAGGATTTGGGTAGGTCTAAGAGGTGGATTTTGAGGTGCTGATGGAGGCATTATGGCTGGTTGTTGTGGTTAAGATGGAATCATAAGTTGTTGGTAATTTGCATTTTGCTGCCATTGTTGGTTCTTGATCCATTGGGGCTGCCATTGAGGTTGCTGTGTAGGCCACTGGGGGTTATAGTTGGCACCTTGAAAACCTTGTTGGGGCCATGGGTTTGGCTACTGTTGGTTCCAAATAGGTTGTGGAGTAGGCCATTGTGGGTTTTGCCAAAGATTTTGATTACTAGGCCATGGCTGAGTGTTCCAAGCAGAGAAATTTTTAGTTTGCAGCAGGAAAGGGTGAACTAAAATTTAGTGGATCAGAGGGCATACCTTATCTTTGCTGCCAAGGTATCCTTTTAGCTATGAAGAACAATTGTCCATCCTCTCCTTTAGATGGCTAAAATTTTGGCCTTTCAACCTTCTCTTGCTGGATGCTTGCCACCCTTTTGCATTTACAATTGGCCTTCCTTTGCCTACAACTGGGACAGTACTCAGTAAGCATTGCATCAGCTTCTTGTTTCTTCTTGATGTGAAAAGTGTCCAGCTGTGTAGCCATATGGCTGATTATGTCCTCCTTCATGTTGGACAACAAGTTATTGATTCCCACTCTTGAAACTCCATTGGTTGCTTTGTTTGTAATTGATGTCCTTTCACCTCTTGGTCATCTAGTAAAAGTTCTTGAATAATTCTGGCAAACTTTACAAATTGACTCAAAAGGTAGCTGAGAAATATCACCTTGCCCAATGAGATTTAAAACACCCATACAATCATCCTTAAACCCTCTTAAGAAAACCAGTTTTAATGATTCTTCAGACAATTTGTTTTGGGGGTTTTTCTTCAGAGCAAATTGGTATCTTTCAACATAATCTTCTAGTGGCTTCTCCTCTTTTTGTGACATCCTGAAGATGTCATCTCTCCTCCTGTAATGTCCTCGGCAGTAATCTTGGTATTTCTCCAAGAATTTCTCCTTCATTGTATCCCAGTCTGGTATGACATCTTTTCCCAGCCCCATAAACCATCTCAAGGTTACATCCTTAAGGGTGGTAGGAAAGAGTTTCAACCTTTGAGCATCTGAGGTGTAGTCATAGCTCCTACACATGATATCAAACTCAAACAAAAAGTATTTAGGTCCTCTGTCACTAGGCCAAAGAAGACTGGTAATGCTGATGGTTGAATATTTTTCAACATTGTAGCCCTCTCCTGATAAGTGATAGGAAACTCAAACGTTGCTTGCTCTGGTGGATCCTCCATCGCAGCATCTGCCATGGTTCTGAAGGTCCCTTCTATAGTTGTGGAAGAAGTTGATGAAGATGGAGAAGATGTTGATGAAGATGTAAGAACAAGTTCTTCTTCCTCGGCACTTTCTACTGTATAGTTGATAAAGTCAGCTGGGTCTTCTCTATCCTAAAAATTTGAAGGGAGGAATCTGCCTTGATCGTCTCTCTGCCTCCACATACATGAATTTGGCTTTATATTCCAGCGGTCCTGCATAATGTTAGTATAGTTTCTTGTGTTTCCTAAAAAGTGAATCTATTAACCCTAATGCTGGAATTAAAATTTAAGTTATGAAAGCATGTAAAATGAGCCTATGAAGGTAGCACCATCCTCGGCAATGACACCAAAAATGTAGAGGAAAACTAATGCATTGTAGACTTAACATAATTTAGGGGTAAACCTATCTGAACAGTCCACTCTATCATTGTACTCCTACATTAAATTATCAACCAAGGAGCATAAGCTTGTGATGGCACTGCACTGTATGTGCCTTCAGGGCTCATATTCTTTCTAAACTATCTTATCTATACCTACTTACTTTGCTGGGATTCACAGAAATGCAAAAATAATAAAGACAATTACAAAATCTAGTGGCTACAGGTACCTTCAACATAAGCTATAGATAGCTGCTACAACAGGAAAGTATAGAACTAATTCAAAACATTCAAAATGATAAGAGAACTAATGCTAACCTCCAGAGGACTTAAAGTAGACAAAGCATGCATTGCTCATGAACCATACTACCATAATTTTAACAATCAAAGTATTCTAATTGACTCATAATGTATTTATAAGCTAATGGAAAATAGATTTAACAAGAATGCATAAAGGAATGAGAAAATAAATGAAGTGAAGATCAGTACCTTGAGTGGCCAGCTCAGGGGACTGACTCACTTAACTAGAAATCAAATCTAATTCAGATACTCACGCATCTTCATAACACATAGTTCCATTCATTTCATATCATAAACAGAATCTCTTCAGATTGTATTCAATAATGACATTCCTTAATAAAACATGTCTGAATCTTCCAATATTGAAAAATAGAGCAACAACTGAGTAACTGGAAAAATAAGGTAACTAACTTAACACCAAACTCACCCCCCCTAACTTATACAGAAACAATAAAGTTTTATGCAACTACCAACTAACTTCAATCAATCCATTCTTAGATACTAGGATACATGTTTTAAGATCGATTTATTAATCTAACTGAACAGAGGAAGGAGGGTCCTATTCAAATAAGAACTGTTATGCAATGACTCATATGAAGAACACACATAAGCTACGTTTGAAACAAGTCTACTTCTTCTACATTTATTCCAGTCCATGATGGTTCGCATTCATCTTCTAGTTGCCTACACTTTTGGCATCTTAACTTCAGCTTCCTTTAATTCTCCTGTCCTGCAACTTGTTGCAAATGCTCCTTTCCTTGATGCCACGTTCTTGTTGCACAGGGATTAATTCACAAAACATATGCACATAAATAACCTTCATAATTAAACCATAGGATTCCATCTATATTGCATGTATACTCATATTTAAATCATTCAATTGATAATATCATCACCATATTCCATATTAATAACATAGATTCAAAGTCTTGCAAAGTATATAAAAAGACAACATATAATGATGGTGATGTTGGTAAAGTGTCTGAAGGATCATATGGAAAAGTTCTAAAAGCATATAAAAACAACATAAAAAGAGGTCATTATTTCAACCCATCAAAAAGCACTAAGTCTAGAACCATTTCACATTAAAATAAAATACAGAAATGGAAAGGTATCTCTATTCCCAGAATTTCTTTTTCTATAACTCATGCTTTATTTGAATATGACACCTTTCCATTTGGTTACCCTTATATTATGGAGGCAAGAAATATCAAAAGAATTTTATTTCAGTATTATCAAGCTTCAAGGCAAGCCATTAATCTAGCAAAGTCAAAAGTCTTCTTTCTTAATATCCATATGGCTCATCAAGGCAGTATTATTGTTGTCTTTGGTTTTAAAAAAGAGGAACCTCCCTGCCAATGTTTGGGGATCCGCTTCTTTACAAGTGTACAACATAAATATTTTGGAGTAAATTATCATCCTCTATACAAAACAAGGTGTCTTCCTAGAAGGGTCACTGGCTAAAATTAGCTAGTAGAATAACAATGATTAAAGCATTCTTATCAGCTATCCCAATCTATATGATGTCAGTGTTAAAAATGCCTAAGGGGGTCATTTAGGATATTGAAAAAATGATTAGAAACTTCTTATGGAAAGGTAATGATGAAAAAAAAAAAATTTGCTTTCGTTTCTTGGGATAAAATTTGCAATTTGAAACAACATGGAGGTATAGGGATTCATAACCTTGAAGCTCAGAATTTGGCATTGGGTGCAAAATTAGATTGTAATCTTTTCTCTAAACCCTAAACAAAATGGAGTAAGATCCTTCAATATAAGTATATAGACATTGTTAATCTAGAAAGAATTTTTAACATTTCAAATCCTCTGACAGGTTCTAAAATGTGGAACTTCATCCTAAATTATAGGGAAGTCATAACACCAGATTTATCATGGGTGATTTACAATGGAGAAAAGGCTACTTTTTGGGAGGATGCTTGGAATGGTCACCCTCCCATTGGTAAGGATTTTTTTATGAATGAAGCTAAAATGGTTCTTAAACAAAGATGGGGTAATAAAGTTAAGGACTACTTTATCATTGACAAGGAATCCCTGGTATACAAAGTCAAATGGAAAGACTTTCAGGACTGTCCTTTTCCTCAAGATTATAAAGTATTACTTCATTCAATTCTAGAAAAAAGAAAAATATTTTATTCATTTAAATATGATGAGCTTGTACGTGCTCCTTCCAAAACTGGTCAATATTTAGTTAACTAGGGTTACAAATCTCTCATTCATTCAGGAAATGCAGAGAAAAATAATTGGCCTCATAAATTATGTTGGAACAATGTATGCTTACCAAAGGCTGGAGCCTTTGCTTTGCTAGCCTTAAATAAAAAAAAATTCTAACTAGTGCCAAACTAGTTAAAATAGGGATTGTTGAACCATTCAATTGTCCTTTATGTGGAGAGTGTGAAGAAGATTCTGATCACCTTTTACTTTTATGTTCTTTTAGTTTCAATTACGGGAGATGGTTAACTTTAAAATTAAATTGGAGTGGCCCTTTTCTGAATTCTCTACTTGAGCTCTTTTCTAGCTGGCCAATTCTTTCTAGAGAGTCAACTTTTTCTTCCATTTGGATTGTCCCCCTTCACTCCTAATTTGGAATATCTGGTTGGAGAGAAACAAAAGAATATTTAGAAAATAGATAGCTACTTTTCAAGAAGTTACTCAATAGTTAGAAAAGTCTATTTCAGAAGTTCTCAAGACACGAGTCCTGAAAGAAGGAAAAGTAAATTCAAATTTCACTATTTGGGATGCTAGTATATTGAAAGAATGGAAACTTTTGAAACCTCCACCTTCTGGTTGTTGTGAAAATCCTAAGAAAAATGATAGGAAAAAGGTGGTATGGATCCCCCTACTCCTATTTTGGTCAGACTCAACTTTGATGGTGCCTCGAAAGGGAATCTAAACATATCAGGTGTAGGATGTGTGATTAGGAACTCAGAGGGAGAAGTTTTAATAGCGTCATCAATAAAATTGGCTTTTGGAACCAATAATGAGGCTGAGGCACAAGATCTTTTAGCAGGTCTGAAGTTGGAAAATTTGATAAATGTGAGGAAAATAAGCATTGAAGGTGACTCTCTAAACACCATTAATGCCATCAGAAACAAATCTATCATTAATTGGAAAATTCATTACATCCTTCAGGAAGTGTGGCCGATCTTGGAGTAGATTGAGTTACATCATTGCTATAGAGAAGGGGACAAGGTAGCAGATGGTCTTGCTAACTTAGCGTGTAACCTAGATCACGTGATCATTGAGATGAATGATGACACCTTCAAAAATTATTTGAATATTAAAAGCATTGCTCAAGATGATAAATCAAGACCCCTTCCTTAAGGGGTTGTTATGTTCTAATTGTTTGTTACATTTTGTAGGTGTTATGAGATGCTTACTTCATGACAAATCATTACATTTTCCCCTCATTGATACTTTCAAGTGCTTGTGAATAATTTTCATATGTATGGACTAATATCAGCTACATCATCTTCTTCAATTCCAACCGCCGAAGTGTGTAAGGGAGGAAAAAATGGTACCTTGCTCACCAAATATGTGTGCATTGAATGTTGCAAGGTTGTAGCTTGTATGAGCATTTGACACATTATTTTTCACCTTTGGGATGATTATTAAAACCCACACTGCGAGCTCTCTCAACATACTTTTTATTTTCAGTGCTTTTTAGTATGAAGTTTTAGATAAAAAGAGGCTATATTTTCCTATTAAAAAATGGGAAATGTCTATGAATGGAGGGTTTGATAATGCAACTTTCTCAAGAATTTCCAAAATCGATTGTGTTGAATTTGAAGAATCCATACGAGAAGTTGTAGGGAGGGATCTTCTTCAAGCTCGCTCGTGGTGCTTATACCCTTCACAGGTTATGACCACTTTCCTTTCTAACTCCATGGATTTACTCCATAATGCAGATGTTAAAATTTTGATACATCAATACATACATGAGTTATATTTTATGAGGACTTAATCAATGATGTGTTGGCTACATATGATATGTTCAACACAAGGGATCTTGTAGGCAACCTCTTTAAACATTGTGAAATACAACACATGCTCGTGATACATTGCATCTATAATGTTGTTAAGCATGCTCTTTTAAATGGTTGTGAAGTCTTTGTGTCCAACTCCCTTTTTTCTCATAGGAATGAGATTGGTCTTGAGTGGTATGATAGAATTGAAGAGACCATCCAATCTTTATTGTTCCTCACCAACCATCAACCACAAGATCCTCCACCTTAGGAACTAAATAATCTACCCATAGAATTCAAAGATGGTGGAAAGATGGTTCCCCTGCAGCTTGCACCAGACATAAATATTAATGAACAACCTATATAACATTGTTCTTGCTTGAGCTATGGTTAATTTTGCTATGTAACTTCATTATTTTATTAGTTGTTGATCTTATCTACCTGGTTTCTCTGTATGGGCTTTTTGAATGTAATCCCTTTTTTCTTTTGCCTTGTTCCTCTTGGGGCTTTCGTATGTAATACATATTATATTAATATAATTTTTAGGTGCAAAGCACCTTTTGTTGAGAAAAAAATAACTTCTGAATTACAACACTACTCTACCCACTATCTTCCTACATATCACATTATTATCTTCCTCATATTATACTCCAAATCATACTCATTGTTCTCAACTCATAATCTCCATCTCGGACTTCATAGTATCACTCTACTTCCTCCTTTCCTCTTCGCTTGCTACCAAAATTCACTCTCTATTCTCCTACTTCATCATGTCTTTTTCACTTGCTTCAAACAACTCACAACCAAGTATATATAGAATTCCCAAGTTTTTCCAAATGATCTACGTTGGCCTCAAGATGGCGCAAATCCCAATATCACATGAAATGTGTCGTCTACTAGAAATAACAAACTTACAAATTCAAATAGTAAAACCATGGAAACCTCCATGTAGTACACAACATTCATCCTCAATGGTACAATAAAATCTCATAAATATTCCTCTGTTGTCACAAACTCCAAATAACTTTTCACAAATGGAAATAATCACAATTATGCACAACTATCAACTCAGAAGATGCTCACGAATCAAATTTCCATCTTTTACTCATCTAATTCTCCTTAAATGTTAACAAGAGATCCATAAACTACAAATAGAACTAGTCTCAAAACCATGAAAGCTAATTTCAAATTATGGTGAAATGTGCTAACTTTCTCTATCATAGACCAGTAACCACAAACTAATAGACAAACAAACAACTAAAATAAAATAGAAAATCCACTTTTCCAGAATGATGAAAGATTTCTATGATGCCCAAGGATGCTCCCACATCAACGACATAGCTCATTTGGTGTGCATCTTATCCCTCGAGACCTTTGAGGTCACTATGGAGAAGGCATATATCATAGAGGAGAACAAAGTGAGCGCTGAGATGCATAAGAAAAAGTGCATACCAAGATATAGAAATAATAGGATTCTAAGTTTCAGGATTACAACCCCCCACCTAGAGAATATTTTAAACTCGTAGTTATCCCTCCTAAGCCTTCCAATAGTAATCTAGGTTGGAACACAACAATTGTCATGAGGTGGACAAAGTATAGAATGATAGATAATTTGTGAGGCCCTTTCTTTGTGTGTGTGGGCAGAGACATATTATTAGAGATTACCCTTACCTAAATTTGTCACTATAGGAAGTCAGATGACATCATGTTTTGAATATTCATTAAAAAACATTGAGAAATCTCACATAGTCTATGTAGTGCTTGAGAACCACCAAGTTGAGCAACAAGTCACCATCAATGAAGTTGCAAGTATGATTGGTGAAGTTCTAATTGAGCACTATACTTTTTTATTCTGGGTCCTCAAACTCCTCTTTTATGCTTTCTATAGTGAAATAATGCAGGCTAGTGGCATCTAGGTAGGATGTTAGGTGGGAGGTCTAGTTGGCATGGGGTCAAGCTTGTTGTTGACTCCTTTGTTAGTAGTTATGTGTTGAGCCTGAAATCCTTGATAGGTTATACCTTTGGGATCCTATGAGGTTATTTTAGAGATAAATTGCCTTAATACCCATTGATGCAAGATCAATTGTCACCACAAGGTGATTAAGTATTGTGATGACCTTGGAGCATTGATCATGACAGTTATAGGGGTTCAAAGATTCTTATCTCTTTATATGATCTCCACTGATGTGGCTAAAGCATAGCATGTGGAAGGTATGTTAGTTCATCATCACAATTAGTGAGAGATCAAAAGATGAGGTATTTGATACTTCACTTGATGATCATCCCAACCTTTATGAGTTTATTGATGTGTTGCCTGGTGAGTTTCTAAGATGCCAACATTGAAAGAGATAGAATTCCACATTGACCTAGTTTTAGAAGTTGAGTTAGTTTTGTGGGAACATTACATGATGACCACTCACAAGCTAAGGTAGATCAAGATTTAGATGGAAAAACTTCTAAAGAAGGGCAATATTCATCGTAGAGTCTATCCTTGGGGCACACTTGTGAACTTCACGAAGAAGAAGGATGCACCTTTTTGTTTGTGTGTCAACTACAGATAGTTGAACAAGGTAATTGTGAAAAATAGTTATCCTCTACCAAGGATCAATGATCTATTTGACCATATATATAGAGTTAAAGTGTTTTCAAAGATTCACCTAAAGTCATGATAGATCACCAACTGAGATTACAAAGGTAGACATCCATAG
The DNA here is from genome assembly GCA_027924645.1 of Cunninghamia lanceolata. Lineage (NCBI taxonomy): Eukaryota > Viridiplantae > Streptophyta > Pinopsida > Cupressales > Cupressaceae > Cunninghamia > Cunninghamia lanceolata. The sequence continues at coordinate 6,717,530 of BSBN01001560.1, forward strand.
GAATATATTTCAAACATTATGAACACTATGAGTTTATAGTGGTTCCCTTTGGTTTGATGAATGACCCTGTAGTCTTCATGAATCTCACAAATGAGGTGTTCTTCACCTTCTTGGATCAAATTCTTTTAGTGGTCCTCGATGATATCTTATGTTTTTAGACTAAAGGACAAATATGAGGTACACTTACGTCAAGTATTGTAATGCTCAATATTTTAAGTACTCATTTTTCTCATCGCCATTTATAGAGTCCCATGATGATACATCACCACAAAAGCACCATGTTACACACCAAGAAGATCAATTGAGTATCCATTTTCTTTATTCATTTTTACACCTAGACTCCTTATTGACCACTTTTTTTATGTTTTAGTGCCTTTTGTACCTTCATGTTTTATAACTCATCTTTCATGCCTTTAAAATCTATTAGTTTTGTCTAGTTTGGGGAAAGTGCCACTTTCCATATGTTCTACTCTCAAAACCATTGTGGTGACCACATGACCACCATGTTGATTTTGTGACCACCTTGGTGGTTTCAATTTTGTCACAATAGTTTCATGACCATCACGACAATTTCACATCACCTAACCATGGAAAGTTTTTGTTTTGCGTGAAGTGGAAATTTTGAAATTTGAAATCCTAAACCTTGGTTTTCCCAAATTTTCTTGAATTGAAATTCTTCCTCCCACCTTTATAGCCCTAATAATGCCTCCTTATCAACCTCCAAGCTATGATATGATCATTTTTTTAGTTCATTTTTTGAGGATCCTCACACTTTGCAATAATAATGAAAGGAAACTTGTAGCCATAATAAACTATTTCCACATAACCCCAAGATAAAAATATGAAAACAAGTATTCAAAATCCACCATGCAAAAGACTAAACAAACATACCATAAGATTACACAAAATGTACCTTGGGAAAACCCTCGTGAGGGAAAAACTAGCCTCCCAAAGCACTCACAATCAATGTATTATTCAGCAATGAAAAAATTACAATACACTTACAAAGCCTCCATGAATACTTTTGAAACATCAAGCTCCTCCAATGCATCCTCCATGTGTCCAAGCAAGTGGGCAACCATGCAACCACACATCCCACGCCATGCTTCACATATGCACTCTACAAGAGAGCTCAATACAAATGATAGCCTACTCAACCACTAAACATGTGCTTACTTTTATAGAATCAAGGTCACAAAAATACAACCATGGTATTAGCTAAACCATGTGTCTCAAAATCGTGAGGGTACAAAACCATTAACCCCTAAAATTAAATATTTCCCACAAATATTAAATATTTGTCCTGTCTCTCACATAAAAAAATTTAACGAATGTCTAGTACAACTTTGCAAGTGGACCTAAATAAATACTTAATGTGGTAAACACGTCCTAAAAGATGCACCACAAATAAAGATTTATTTTCTTTCTTGTGCAAGGTGTACAACACCTTTTCCTAACAAAAAAAACTCTGCCATTTTGATTCCTTGCCCTTTATAACTTCATATAGATATCTATTTAGTCTCTCTTCACCCCAACACCACCCCTACTCAAACTTCTAGGAATGATGTAGATGTCCAATTACACATTGCAAGCTCAAAATAGATGATTGTATCAAGGACAACATCCTTTTTTCTTCGTGAACTCACTACAACTGTGTGACCTTACATTCTAGGTTGGATTTTTCCTTATTTTGTTTATTTCCTCATATATTAGTGTATGTTTAGCCTTATAGTTCATTCCAAATCAATGTTAATATGATCTTAGTATTAGATTATTGTTATTTGCTTTGCATTGGAATATATTTTGTTTGAATTTGTTTGTTTCTCTCTTTCTTTTCCCTGTTTTGTCCTTGTTTGCTTTATGTGTGTGTCTACAAGTGTTTTCTATCTTATACCTTTTGTTTCCATGTCAGACCTCTCAGCTATATGTTGTTGAGAAACTGGTGAACAAATATAATGATGTGTATATGAATTATGTACAAATATGATTCAATGAACATGTGATTAACCATTTAAATCTGAAATAGAACATGGATAGGTGTGTAATTCACACCATCAACAATAAAATCAACAAGCACAAAATTAAACACATAACACTAAACGTACGTGGAGAGACCCTTTTAGAAAAAAAACCTACCACCAAACATATCACAGGTTTGTATTAAGACCACAATAACAACGTTACATCAACTCCAAGTATTTAGTTTGGCAATATTCTAATAATGTAAGAACAATCAACCTACAAAAGACCATAATACAACTATCCAAGGCAACCGATTTATAGAAATCCAGAGAGGGAAAACCATAAATGGTTTCCCAAAACCAACAACCGTGAAAACCCATGGTATAGCAAAAATCTAATTCCCCCATGACCAAGTATTTAATGCTCCATGTATAACAACCACTAAACAAAATCTTTGACCTCTTACACATCACGGGCACACTTTTACAAAAATGATGCTCCAAAATGAAGACCACAACCCATGAGGGACCAGACCAATATTAATAAAATGCTCCACTCTCTCCCCTAGTGCCTAGGAATAAGAAAGTGGTGTAAATACATTTAAACCACTCCATAATTGCCACTATCATAAGCAACTTCCCCCTTAATGCCATTGCGACCAATATTCTAAGTCAACCAAAGAAAATAATAATTAAATAATTCACCCTATAACGCCTTAGACATCCATGTACCTACTCCCAATGTGTTAGAGACACATGACATACATTATGATTACAAGGTTAAGAGCACCTTATCCCAACATTCTCCCACTTGATGCAAGCCCCATGGCCTCCTTGCACCAAGATAACTTATTCATTCTCACTAGTTTCTTAAGTGAGCCTATAACATTATCCAAAGTGTCAATCTTTTAAATCATGACCTTACCTCTTTCCACAACCTCCTTAACAAAGTGATATTGTACATCTATGTTCTTGGTACAAGCATGGCATATGGAATTCTTGGCCAAACAAATAGCACTCTGACTATCACATCTGGTGTTAACCACCCTACAATCAAAACCAACTCTTGAACACAATCTCTGTAACCATACTTGACTATTTTATAGGCATGTGTTAGCAACCATATACTTTTCTTTGATAGTGGATAATGTAATTATATGTTGTATTTTCTCATCCAATTGATAGCATTGCCAAACAAAGAAAACATGTAACCACCAGTGGACCTCCAACTATCCAAGTCAACTACGCAATCTGAATAAACAAAGCTTTGTATGCCCAATAACTTGCCCACATCATTAGAACCATGATAACATAAGCAATAATCAAAAGTACTACACATATATAAATGCCCTCTTAATATAAGTCCAATGCTCTTTACCAGGGTTAGACATAAGCTTGATAAGAACTCTCATTGCTTGGGCAATATTTAGTCTAGTACATACCATTACATGTATTTGGTTCCCTACAACACTGGCATAAGACAAATTATACATATCATCCAAATCATCACTTGACTTAGGAGACATATCCAATGAAAGCTTAGTGCCTACGAGTAAATAAATACTTATTGGTTTACAACTGCGCATAGCAAATCAATACAAAATAGTGTTAACATACTTACTCTAATTGAGCTAGAGCTTTCTATGAAGTTGGTCCCTATTGATTTCTATTCGCAAAATGAATTTTGTTGCTACTAAATCCTTCATGTAAAATGCACTAGAAATCTAAGTTTTAAGCTCCCTAATCATCACCTTGATGTTACCAATAAACATGTCATCAACATACAAGACAATAATTATAATATGATCATCAATATATTTAATGTAAACACAATGATCTTCTTTACTTCTAATAAAACCCAATTTCAATACAAAAGCATCAAACTTCTAATACCACATCTAAGGTGATTCTTTCAAACCATACAATGATTGTTTTAGCCTAAAAACTAAATTTATTTCCCTTTACCCTAAATCCATCTAGTTGTTGCATGTAAGTTTCCACTTCAAGATCCCTATACAAGAAAGCAACTTTTACATCCATTTTCTCTACTTAAAAAATAACAAGCAACAACAATATAAAGTAAGAATCTAATGGAAGATAATTTTGCAAAGAACATAAAATTTCACCAAAATCAACTCACTCTCTTTAGGAGAATCCCTTAGACACTAGTCTAGCATTAGACCTTTCTAACTTAATATTTGCTTCAAGTTTTGTTTTTAAATACCCACTTGTAACCAATGAAATTTTTTACCTTGAGAAAACTCACAAGATCTTAGGTGTCACTTCTATCTAAGGCCATCATCTCCTCCTACATGGCTTCCATCCAAGAATCATGCCCATTTGAAGAAATGGATTCCCTAAAAGGTTCAGGTTCATTATTAGTACACGATAAAACAAATACATAATGGAAATATGGTGGGATATACCTATCAATTGGGTTCAATTGTTTCATGGATCTTCTCAAGGGTTTAGCAGGGGATTCTACTTGTTCTTCTACATGCTCAACCTATTTAGAACCCTCACTTGAATCCTCTTCTTCCTCTCCATCCTCAAATCCATCATTTTGTTCTTCAACATGTGCATCTTCTTGTATCTTGACCTTGGTCTCAAAATGCACTAATTTCCTTCATTCTTTTTCCTTTGTCTATCTTGGATAAAAAAATTCTTTATCCTCTTCTTCCTCTCCATCTTCAAATCCATCATTTTGTTCCTCAACATGTGAATCTTCTTGCTTCTTGACCTTAGTCTCAAAATGCACTAATTTCCTTCATTCTTTTTCCTTTGTCTATCTTGGATAAAAGAATTCTCTACGTTCCTTGAAAACCACATGCTTGGAATAAATCATTTTCAAGAATAGAGGACTTCAACTCTTGTAACCCTTGACATTCTTGTCATATCCAAATAATATGCATTTCTAAGCATTGAAATCCAACTTAGATCACTTTTCTCTAGGCTCATGAACAAAAGCCTCACAACAAAATACCCTTAAACGTGAAATGGAGTGATTCTTACTTGTCCACACCTCGTAAGGAGTTTTATCAACAAGCGTCAAACAAAGATATATGGTAATCAAGTAGTAAGTAGTAAAACCAATTATCTAATTGTATACCACTCATCATACTTTTGGTTCTTTCCATTAAGGTTCAATTCATGTTCTTTGTAACCTTGTTCTACTATGGAGTATGGGGGTAGTCTTTTTCCTCATAATACCTACATGTCTGTAGAAATCATTGAATTCCTTAGAGAAATATTCACCTCCATTAACAAATCTCAACACGTTTATCTTTGTATTTGATTATTTCTCAACCAAAGCCTCGTTATCCCCAAACTTAGAAAAAACCTCATATTTATATCTAAGAAAATAAGCTCAAGTGTATCTTAAGTAATTATGTATGAATGAAACATAATAATGTGATTTACCAATAGAACCCACATCTACTAGAACAAACACATATGAGTTAGTGACTTCTTAAACACATTTTTATCTAATACTTTCAACAGGAAAATGAACTCTATTATGGTTTCGAACACGTATTGCTCACAAAAATAAAACTCATTGGAATAAGAGAAAATTTGTCATCCATCTTTTTATTAATAATGGTTCAAAGAACTTTTTTACCAATGTGGCCCAAACATTGGTGTCACAACATACATGTATTTTTAGAAGTACCAATTACATTGGCAAAATTATAAAATGTGGAGGCATTAAGCTTAAACAAAGTCCCACACCATGAGCCTCTTGCTATCACCAAATTTCCTCAAAGCCAACATGCAACCAAATTTATCAAATGTCACATGCACTCTAGAATCATTCAACTTTGATTTAGAAAAAATATTTCTTACAGGTCTTAGAACATGCAAACACCATTGAGAGTTTTCACTCTTCCATCACTAAAACATAACTATACCTTCCCACGACTAATAATCAGATGTGAATTGTTGTTGCCAAAGAATACCTATCCTCCATCACAAGCTCAGTAAGATGAGAACCATTCCTTATGGGGAGTCATATGGTAGAAGAAAATTGAATCAACGAGCCAATAGTTATCACTAACAACATTAGTTGAAATAAATAAAGAAGCATTATAGCCATCATAAGAGGATTTCTCAATAGAGCAATCATCATAAGTTTTCTTCTTACTTTTAATCCCTTCTTTATATGTCCTCACTTCTTGCAGTTCCACCACTTCACTCTACTCTTCCTAGGGATTTTGGATCATCCTTTAGACTTTGACCTATCTTTCATTTTCTTTTGTTCCCCTTTAGACCCACCTTTGTCCTTGGGCCTTCCCTAGACATATAATGTATCTTTTGAGCCCTCATCCATGGATTTTCTCCTTATCTCTTCACTAGGCAAAGTAGTAACAAGGGCATCCATTTTTGGATCTAAAAGAGAATCGCTCAGAGTAATGATTAGATTTTTCCAAGATTTGGGCAAAGAACAAAGTAGTAAAATACACTCATCCTTGTCATCTAGCTTAACGAGGTGAAAGTTTAGAACTATGTCCCACTTTTATAAAGGAAATGGACAACACAAATACATTTTTTTAACTTGGAGTGCCTAAAAGTGACATGTATGTTTTGAATTCTAAAATGATATAAACTAATGAAATGTGGAACTCTTAGTTATGTTTATAATTTTTTTAAAATTAGCTGGATATGGTTTTTATAAATTTAAGACAATATTTTAATTGTAGATTTTTTTTTTGTTGAAAAAGTGAGGTTGATGGGATGTAGTAGAAAATATAGTAAATTTAATTTTTTTTCTTTCTTAGTTAACTTATGAATATTTATTGTTTTAATAATTTTTAAGTCAAATTTACTCAAAATGTCATAGTTTCAATGGGACATAACCTTTTGTTTAAATTGTTTATCATAAAAAAATTATACAGTTTTGGAGAGGATTCTCTCCTCTAGTGCACCATATTTTTAAAAATTTCTAATCAACCTCATGTTTGATTATAATGCCCTGCTTGTAATAAATTAAGAACATTTAATGATAAAACTAATTAAAATATTAAAAAATATTGTCATATTCTAAGCTCTAAGCCCTGTCAAAGGGTATTTTTAGGTTTTCATGAAAATACCCTTGGTTGGAGAAATCTAGAGTTGAAGTTCCATTTTTTGTTGAATTTTCTTCAATAGAGGTGTTAGGCTGCCACATAGATAGTTTTGGGTGAAAGAGTTTCGGTTGAAATTCATTCGCCCTAAATTGTTTAGGGCGAAACCATGCTGTACAAATTGATCTTGGTTTAAAAATTAATATCAAATGATATTAATTTAATATTTTTGGATAAAAGAGTTTCAATTGACACATAGGTGCCAAGTAGTTTTGGGCAAAATCATTTCACCTGAAATTATTTTATTGGCCAAAAGTGTGTCACAACTATGGACTTTAACGTGGCAATGGAACCTAGCTAACTCAAAATTAAATTGAAAGCATTTACATGCTTAGGGATATAGTTTGAGGCCTCTTTAATTTTTTAAAGAGTAAATAAAGCTTTTTTTTCAAATACAACTTATTAACAAGACCCTTTGTTTGATAAATATCACATATTCTCTTTCACAAGATGCGTAGTAACCTCCTTCGAGACATTCAAGACAACAAAATCTACAAGACATAACCAAATGGTTCACGATGTCTTCTTGTCCAACTTTGTAAAATCTTCATCAAACATACCCATAGGCTTTCATTCCTTTTCAACAACTCTCCATTAATCCCTTCCAAGAGATACTCCATTTTCAACTTCCACAGCTCGTACCTAGAACCATGGAATTTCTCAATTTATAACCAGAGATGTGCTACTTATGGATTCAACCACACACGGATCTACAAAACTAACTAAATTAAATACTTCTAATGAAGAAGAAAACCTCACAACACTTCTAGAAAGGTGTCCCTCTTTGATCAAAGTCCTAAGCTCTAATACCAAATGTTAAGAAACTAGTAAACAAATACAATGAAACTATATGAATTAAGTGTACAAATTTAATTCATTGAACATGTGATTAACCATTTAAATCTAAAAAGGAACTTGGAAAAGTATGTAATCAATAATAAAATCAACAAACACATAACACCAAATTTACATGGAGAAATCCTTTTGGGAAAAAACTCCACCATAAAAGAGAGCACAAGTTTGTATTAATCACAATAATAATGTTGTATCAGTACATCAACTCCAATTCTCCAAGTTAATAGTATTATGGTAGTGTAATAGTAGTCAACCTACAAAAGACCATAATACTACTATCTAAGACAACCAATTTACAAAGAACTAGAGAGGGAAAACCATAAATGGTTTCCCAAAACCAACAACCATGAAAATATAGAAAAAAATACGATGCCTCGCATGACTAATTATTCAATGCTCCATAAATAGCAACAACTAAATAGCATCTTTGACCTCTTACACATCATGGGCACACTTCCTTGAAATTGTGCTCCAAAATAAAGATCACGACTCATGGGGTACCCACTTGATATTAAGAAGACATTCCACTCTCTCCCCTAGTGCCTAGGAATAACAAAGTGGTGTAAATGCATTCAAACCACTTTGTAACTACCACTGTTATAAATAAGATTCCCATTAATGTCATTACAACCAATATTCCAAGTCAAGTGGAGAAAATAATAATTAAATAATTCACCCAAACACCCCCTAGGCATCCATTTACCCATTCCCAAGGTGTTGATGACACATGACATACATTATGATTGCAAGGTTAATAGCACCTTATCCCAATACATGTTTGCCTTGTGTAGAGGACTCTACACATTGTTGGTGCACCTAAGATAGACACCATTAGATATTACTGGGGGGAAAACAACTATGCCCAAGAAAACCACCTTTGGAGATTATTGGGGGGAGAATAACTATGCCCAAGAAACCATCTTTGGAAAATATTTGGGGGGAGAACAACTATGCCCAAGACAACCACCATTAAACATTATTGGGAGAAGAATAGTTATGCCCAAAATAGTCACCATTGGAGATTATTGGGGGGAAGAATAGCTTGCACATGATGTTGATTTACTATGCAAATAACATGATTTGTTTCACTATAGCTATCAATAAATGAGGGGATTGCATTTTTTACTAGGAAAATGAAGATAAGATTAAAACTGGTTTCTAGACTAGTTAAGAAAAGACCAGACAGACTAAACCCAAACCTACGTGTAAAGGTGAAAGAAGAGATTGGTAAGATGCTTGAAGTTGGTGTCATTTTTGTAATTGATGAATCTAAGTGGGTCAATCCAATGGTGATTTCAATAAAAGGATTGAAAGGATTCATATTTGTGTAGATCATCATGCACTAAATGAAGCATGTGTTATAGATCATTTCTCACACCATTCATAGAAGAAATATTAAAGGGTGTCATGGGATGCATATTCCATGATGGATTTTTAGGTTACCATTAACTTCAAATTAATGAAGAGGATTAGGGAAAAACTATATTTGCTATAGAATGGGGCAATTTTGCCTATGATGTAATGTCATTTGGTCTTAAGATTGTGTCTATAGTATTCCCCATCATTACTGCCAACATGTTCAAGGATTTCATTCATACAATTTTACAGGTATAATTAGATGATTGGACAATTTATGTCACGGTGTCTAATCATAATGATTCATTACACCTTATGTTTTAATGGTGTTGTGACTTGTGCATTGTGCTGAATTTTAAAAAAATGTACCTTCATGGTGCCCTTTGGCAAGTTGTTGGGCCATATTATTTGTAAGGATGGAATGCTAGTGGATCTAGTTAAAAGTGTCAGTAATTTTGAAATTGGAGGTGATAGAGACTTTGTACGAAGTACATGCAATTTTTTAACATATAGGATATTATGAAAAAATGATCAATGATTATGCACGTATATAAACACCCCTCAATAACTTGTGCAAATACGAGCCTTTCTATTAAACAAAACAACAACAATAGGCATTAGAAACTTTGAAGCAAAATTTATCCTCCACACCTATCTCGTAGTTTCTAAATTAAATACCTTGTTTCATGTTCATGTTGATGCAACTAGGCCTACCATTGGTGCAATACTTACACAACTAGGAGAAAGGAATGTGGATCATCTTATATTTTTTTCTACTCATAAGTTGGTCCATTTGTAGAGAGAAACCATACTACCATAGAGCACAAAGCTTTCGTCATGGCCACTGCTTTGCTGAAGTTTAGATAATATTTGTTGGCCATTGTATTTGTGTTCTTCATAGATCATCAAGTGTTCAAGTATATGGTCAATAAACTAGTTCTTTATGGGAAAGTATGTCACTAGTTGATTTTGTTTAGGAATTTGATTTCAAAATTATGGTCTGCCTAGGTAAGCATCATTTTGGGCTTGATCATTTATCATGCATAGGAACAATGAAGAAGAGCACAATTTCTATTGAAGATGGATTGACCAATACAAAACTAGTCTATATTGATGTTATGGATGATATTGTGACCTTTTTAAAATTAAGACAAACACCACCTAGTAATATGGTTGCATAACAAAAGTAGTTAATGGTGCCTCCAATACCCTATTAGGTTATTAACATTTAACTACATAAGATGGGCATGGATGAAGTATTATGCCATTGCATCTCAATTCATGATCATGATGTATTTCTTTCAGAATACCATCAAAGCCAACTAGGGGGTCATTATCGAGGATGCACAATTGTGTAGAAGGTGTTGTAAGTAGGTATTTGGTGGTCTACATTACAAAAGGATGCATGTAAGACTCGATGCATAGTTGTGTTATTTTTTAGTGCATTGGTAAGCCTAATCAACATTATGAAATATCCTTGACACTAGTTTTATGTCACAAACCATTTGAAAAATGGGCTCTTAATTTTGTTGGACCCATGCATTTTCCTTTGTGACATATTGGTGTGAACTATATCATTACAATAACTGATTATCATATAAGGTGGGTAGAAGCAATGCCGATAATGAAATATACATTAGAGATAGCTACTCTCTTTATTTTTGAAAATATTATCGAAAGATTTGGATGCCCCTTGAGTTTAACAAGTGATTAAGGGACACATTTCATCACACGAACTTTTTAAATCCTATTACACAAATTTATGGTGCAACATCACAAAAGCACACCTTATCATCCCCAAGTGAATGAAATAATAGAGGCTTTCAACAAAATTTTGGGGAATATATTGATTAAGATGTGTGATGTTGGGTGCAAGGATTGGGATGCACATGTGACTTATGCATATATGACTACATGCAAATGTTTAACATGATATACCCCATTTTAATTGGCTCATGGAAAGGAGGTAGTGGCGCCAATAGAGTTTTGGTACCCAATTTGCACATGTTATGTTTTTGGATGGCAAGGCATCCTTGCGCACATGTCTTAATATTCTTAATCACCTAGCAGAAAATGCCTACTTGTGCATTGGAATCAAATAGTTGAGAAAATATCACCAAAGGTTTGGCATGAGCAACATATCAAGTATAAGGAATTTTTTATTTCCTAAAGATGGTGTTGTTATATGATAGCCATTTTAGAGACATCCAAGAAAGTTGAAAGTTTGGTGGTTAGGGCCTTTCATCAACAAAACTAGTCTATATTGATGTTATGGATGATATTGTGACCTTTTTAAAATTAAGACAAACACCACCTAGTAATATGGTTGCATAACAAAAGTAGTTAATGGTGCCTCCAATACCCTATTAGGTTATTAACATTTAACTACATAAGATGGGCATGGATGAAGTATTATGCCATTGCATCTCAATTCATGATCATGATGTATTTCTTTCAGAATACCATGAAAGCCAACTAGGGGGTCATTATCGAGGATGCACAATTGTGTAGAAGGTGTTGTAAGTAGGTATTTGGTGGTCTACATTACAAAAGGATGCATGTAAGACTCGATGCATAGTTGTGTTATTTTTTAGTGCATTGGTAAGCCTAATCAACATTATGAAATATCCTTGACACTAGTTTTATGTCACAAACCATTTGAAAAATGGGCTCTTAATTTTGTTGGACCCATGCATTTTCCTTTGTGACATATTGGTGTGAACTATATCATTACAATAACTGATTATCATATAAGGTGGGTAGAAGCAATGCCGATAATGAAATATACATTAGAGATAGCTACTCTCTTTATTTTTGAAAATATTATCGAAAGATTTGGATGCCCCTTGAGTTTAACAAGTGATTAAGGGACACATTTCATCACACGAACTTTTTAAATCCTATTACACAAATTTATGGTGCAACATCACAAAAGCACACCTTATCATCCCCAAGTGAATGAAATAATAGAGGCTTTCAACAAAATTTTGGGGAATATATTGATTAAGATGTGTGATGTTGGGTGCAAGGATTGGGATGCACATGTGACTTATGCATATATGACTACATACAAATGTTTAACATGATATACCCCATTTTAATTGGCTCATGGAAAGGAGGTAGTGGTGCCAATAGAGTTTTGGTACCCAATTTGCACATGTTATGTTTTTGGATGGCAAGGCATCCTTGCGCACATGTCTTAATATTCTTAATCACCTAGCAGAAAATGCCTACTTGTGCATTGGAATCAAATAGTTGAGAAAATATCACCAAAGGTTTGGCATGAGCAACATATCAAGTATAAGGAATTTTTTATTTCCTAAAGATGGTGTTGTTATATGATAGCCATTTTAGAGACATCCAAGAAAGTTGAAAGTTTGGTGGTTAGGGCCTTTCATCAACAAAACTAGTCTATATTGATGTTATGGATGATATTGTGACCTTTTTAAAATTAAGACAAACACCACGTAGTAATATGGTTGCATAACAAAAGTAGTTAATGGTGCCTCCAATACCCTATTAGGTTATTAACATTTAACTACATAAGGTGGGCATGGATGAAGTATTATGCCATTGCATCTCAATTCATGATCATGATGTATTTCTTTCAGAATACCATGAAAGCCAACTAGGGGGTCATTATCGAGGATGCACAATTGTGTAGAAGGTGTTGTAAGTAGGTATTTGGTGGTCTACATTACAAAAGGATGCATGTAAGACTCGATGCATAGTTGTGTTATTTTTTAGTGCATTGGTAAGCCTAATCAACATTATGAAATATCCTTGACACTAGTTTTATGTCACAAACCATTTGAAAAATGGGCTCTTAATTTTGTTGGGCCCATGCATTTTCCTTTGTGACATATTGGTGTGAACTATATCATTACAATAACTGATTATCATATAAGGTGGGTAGAAGCAATGCCGATAATGAAATATACATTAGAGATAGCTACTCTCTTTATTTTTTAAAATATTATCAAAAGATTTGGATGCCCCTTGAGTTTAACAAGTGATTAAGGGACACATTTCATCACACGAACTTTTTAGATCCTATTACACAAATTTATGGTGCAACATCACAAAAGCACACCTTATCATCCCCAAGTGAATGGAATAATGGAGGCTTTCAACAAAATTTTGGGGAATATATTGATTAAGATGTGTGATGTTGGGTGCAAGGATTGGGATGCACATGTGACTTATGCATATATGACTACATGCAAATGTTTAACATGATATACCCCATTTTAACTGGCTCATGGAAAGGAGGTAGTGGTGCCAATAGAGTTTTGGTACCCAATTTGCACATGTTATGTTTTTGGATGGCAAGGCATCCTTGCGCACATGTCTTAATATTCTTAATCACCTAGCAGAAAATGCCTACTTGTGCATTGGAATCAAATAGTTGAGAAAATCTCACAAAAGGTTTGGCATGAGCAACATATCAAGTATAAGGAATTTTTTATTTCCTAAAGATGGTGTTGTTATATGATAGCCATTTTAGAGACATCCAAGAAAGTTGAAAGTTTGGTGGTTAGGGCCTTTCATCATCAAAAAGTATAATAGTGCATGATGCAATAGAGTTAGAGACCTTGGATGGATAATTCTATCAAGAATGTATAATGGTAGTCGATTTAAGCCATACTATGCACGACCATCTTCCCATTAGTTTGTTTTTCAAATTTCCATTAACAAGGTTACTATGACCAAACATCGTTTAGGATTTTTGTTTTCAATCATTTCAGTTCTGTATTTTTTTATAGTATACACTCTAATACTTTGTCATGGAATGTTAAAACTTCATGTGTATCTATGCAATACACAAATATAAGTAAAAACTCATGTATTTTAAAGGGGTTGTGTTTCGTACCCATACAACAACCTATCAGTTCAAGGGACAAGAGAATGTGACCATGCATAAAAGAAAACTGGGATTTGTGCAAGGAGAAATACGATGTGCATGTAGGTTTTGAATAGTTAGAGATATAGGTAGAGGATGCACAAGGTATTTAGTTACAAATGTATTGTTCAAAAGATTCAATTATTATATAACTAATTGAGTATGGTTTAGGCAGAAGTGCACATCTACTTGAAGTTCACTTAGTTAGGATGCATTCATTTATCTATGGCGAGTTTCAATACTCAGTTTCACTTTTAGATTTGTATATTTGATGCATTGGATGTGCCAATTTAGTTGAACATTTTATGATAGATAGAGGAATTTGTATGAAATGCATAAGGAACTCTGTGTGATTTTTCAAATTGATGAAAATAGAGAAGTACAGGGATAAAAGGGATAAAAGCACACCATAATGATAATCGATTAGTAAGGACACACCAAGGATGCAAAGTTAGAAGGAGAATGTGGAACTCCATGTCAACTAGTTGAATGTAAGAGGATGCTCATTGCATGAGAACTCAACATAATTTTTGAACTAGTGTATTTAAGATAAAAAAATGTAACGATGATTGATGGGACTAACTGTCATAGCCCATTTTTGTTATATGGCACAATATTGATGATTATAGACTTGTATATATGGTTATATATGATGCATGACAATATTGTTATCCTAATCTGAATAGACATATATGATGTATTTGATCAGAGGCATATGATGTTCTAATTATCAGGTAATTATGATGTTCTACCTATAGAGTAGATAATTGTAACATGTTATATTAGCATATATGGAATTTTTAACTCATATATGATACCAAATATGTCATAAACTAATCACAACTTGGTGTTTGAGTGTGACAGGATCCATCATTCACCTCTATCTGACGAGAGAGTATCATAGAAGAGAGGAACCGAGTTCCTCTCAAGGTCGCCTGCATGACTTTTGCACACACACACACACACACAAAATCATCTTCATGATTGCATATGGGGTGGGATAGTAGTTAATTTGTAAGTTTAGAATTTGTTTCTTGATCTAGTTTCTTCTTGATAACAACTTCGTATAGATTTATTTCAAGATGTAAAACACACACACACACACACACACACACACACACACACACACACACACACACACACACACACACACACACATATATATATATATATATTTGTGTGTGTGTGTGTAAGTAGTATAATTATAAATATATGGTGTATATGCGTACACACAATATATTGATATATATATGTGTATATGTATAGACACACATATAACACCAATATATATGGTGTATATATATACACATGATATTCAGATATATACATGTATATATGTGTATACACGCATATTGTACAATTGAGCAAATACTTAGAACACACACACACACACACACATATATATATATAGTAAATACCAAATAATATTTAACTAAGGTAAATAATTAATGATGTTAAAATGAAATAAACATAGGATAGAGTAAAGTAATTAGTCATCATTAAGTAAAATTTGAATAAAGTAATTTTATTAACTTGAAGGAACAAATTATTAAATTGTGTTTATGCCAGCGAAGGTGGAAGTTGTTGTACGACAAATTAAATTAAAATATCAGCAAAGTTTAAATTTGTAAGGGTTTATTAAATAGAAGGAATTAAGCACTTTAATAATAATAATAAAAAAAATCTGCCACAAATAATCCTTCCATGTGGATATCTATAGAGGAATAAAATGGCATTTGGCAGGCCGCTTCTATGAGTTGTTGAACAATGAACATAGGGGAAACTTTCAAAGTAATACTTGGCTTTTTTTTTATCATGTCTTGAAACATCTAGAACAAGGAAAAAGGTGAAAAAAGGCTTTTTTTTTTAAAAAGAGGATTTCAGAATGAGGAGGTATGTCGACAGAGAGGAAAAAGAAAGAGCAGAAAGGGAAAAACAAGATACAGACAAAGCATTGATTTCAACGGAGGTATTAAGGTATGTTTTATCAGATTTTTGTTTGGACATTAGGGCAGTTAAATCTTCTTTCTGTGCACTATTTTCTACTTTACATAATGAGGATTTTCCTTGTTTCTAACTGATTTGAACCATAAATGATAGTAATTTATTCAATATATGTTGTTCACCCATTTAGGGCAGCTGTGTAATCTGATATTTGGAAACAACCAGCTTGAAAGAAACCTGTGAATCAAACAAACAACCAGACAAGAGAACAAAAATCAATTTCAAATCAAAGGCATGAGTTAAACTAAGTTTAGCAGATATTGAATCTAAAAATTCTTACCAGTTTGAATAGCTAAAACTATGAATGAAATTTCACAGCAGAGAACATGCTGAAAATTTACAAAAAAACACGTTAACTGAATTGACTGAGCCAAAGGATAGAAAAATGTAAAATCTGAATATACTGTAGGGGTCTCCATCAGAGAGGCGCTCTTTGATGGAGATGCCTCCATGAGAGGCTCCTCAAAAACCCTATGCTGATATCAAACAACAAAAAAAATCTTGATCTTTCTTAAAGTGTTTAGTATATATTAATATTGTTTGGAATATTAAATAATCGTTTGTTTCCAATTCTACAGTTTAAGGAAATTTCTATTTAGAAACAACAGTAAAATTAGTGAAAATAAATATTATTATATGTATAGCACATATTACATCTTGACATATATTAAGGTTGGGAAATGTTTTATTGAAAGGAAATAATTAAAAAGCTATTATTTAAATTATTATTACATGGAAAATAAATATAACAAATCCTTAATTTAGAGGCAAATTAAGGAGGGGTATGCAGTAAGAATACATCTCTTCCTTACTTAAAAAATCTACATATGAAGGATTAATCTTCTTAAACAAGGATGAAACCAGTGCCGAGATGGAAAAAAAACTTGAAACCCAAAACCAAATTAATTGAAAACTAAATGATAAACATGCATAAGCCAGCATACATGATTGACATTTGGTAGATTTCAGGTGGAATTTTGTCTTCTGAAGGATTGAAATCATGGATGTCATTTGAATTTATAGTTGCTTTCTATATGTTTGCATAGGCAATGGGTAGAATTGCATAGTTAAATTCATTGTCATGTATGGCGACCTTGAGGAACTAGTTTCCTTGGGACGGGTTGGGCTGCATGTGTGGGGTAGCACAAGGAAGCTTGGCTTCGTGGTAGGGTGGATATCACTTCTATGATGCTCTCTCGTCTTCGAGTGTACGAAGGAGGAGCTAGGGCGAGGAATCCACCAAGATGCCACATCACCTATGAAACCTACTCAGAACTAAAGATAAGTAACTTATCTTCTTGATATGCCTTGTTATGTAGAATTGCAAGAAATGAAAATTAACTTGTTCATGATGAGTTTTATATGGATACTAAATTAAGATGATACCAACATTGCCATTTATGTTATCAAGTTGATTAGATATATAATGTTATAGAAACAGTACGATATCATTATATGAAGTAGTTATGAGATTTAGTGAAGATATAATCTCTTCTCTTGATGATTTGTCACTATATGACTAATTAGCTTGGGATAAGCTTTCTTATGATGCTCTTTTCAATTTACATGTTATAAGTTCTATCATGTATAAACGAGATTTTATGACTAACAATTATTTTAAGTAT
Source organism: Cunninghamia lanceolata (assembly GCA_027924645.1). Taxonomy (NCBI): domain Eukaryota; kingdom Viridiplantae; phylum Streptophyta; class Pinopsida; order Cupressales; family Cupressaceae; genus Cunninghamia; species Cunninghamia lanceolata. Next base: position 6,735,354 of record BSBN01001560.1, read on the forward strand.
GATGTTCATATATGTGTTCATACTAAAATGATTTAAAACATATCAAATTGCAAAAATTTACATGATGATTTCATGTGGCATTACATGTGACTTGTATCAAATTATGGTTTTCCTATGTTGGATCTAATAGTCTGTTACATGTGGTATTAGAGATCTAGGTTAAACATTGGAGCCTAACGAGTCTACTTGCTTCTAATGCAACTCATAAATTTTACAAGAATTTCCAATAATGGAACCTTCCTATAGTGCAAACCAAAATGAAACCAGAAATGAAAGAAATCAAGAGGATAAGCTTGATCAAATTCTGGCCTTATTGACAGACACCAGGGCTAGAATGAATGCCCTAGAACATGAGGTTAGGGCCATTAGGTCCATGCCAAACCAAGAAGATCAACAGGAAACTTCAATAAACACAGAAAATCAATCTGAACGGATCCAACATGAAAGTGAATCCACACCAGGTAGCAATAGGGCCAAAATTGAAAATGAGTTGGCCAACGATTTAAAGAAAATTTCACCCCCAAGTTTGATGGCAAAGTTGTAGGGGATGGCGTTGAAGCCTGGATAGTGGAAATGGAAAGATATTTTGAATGCGTAACCTCTTAGAGGAAACCAAAGCAGTTTGGGCATCTTTTCAGTTAAAAGGAGAAGCGGCCACCTGGTGGGATAATGCAGAGATAGAAGAACACCTTTCATCTGAAAACATTACACGAGATATCTTCTTATCTCTATTCCAGAAGCAATGGCTTCCGCGTCATTACTTTTATAGGAAAATGAATGAGTTCCAAGGCTTAAGGCAAGGAGATCTTTCGGTAACACAATATTGGGAGAAGTTTGTTCAACTTCTCAAATATGTTCCCCTCTATTAGCAGGATGAGCGCTTACGTTTAAGGAATTTTATTTTGGGAATAAAACCCCAAATAGGTTTAGAAGTAGATCTTCAAGGGCCTCAGACCATGGATGAAGCCTTTGAAAAGGCCATAAGCAAGAACAAAAGCTTCAAAGCATTACAGAATAGAGTAGGGAAAATAAAGAGAAAGGTAAGAACTATCAAAATCAAGTTCCTGCAAATTCTTCCAAATAGAAGAACCAGAAAGGTAATCAATTCGAGGACAAGAAGAACAAGAATAAATTTGTAAAAGGGGGTGAGAAAAACAAATCCTATGTCAAACCCAGGACTTTCATTGAAGGGGCAAATGACAATAATGACAAGGGAAAGTATCAAAAACCTAAAGAAGGACCGAAAGGCAGGTGCTTTAACTATGGGGGTGAACATTTTGCTAACAAATGCCCTTAGCGAATAGTTGAAAGAATAGAGGGAAATCGGCAACAACAACCTTTTCAACACTGCATCCATGCAGCATTACATAACAGACAAGCTGACTTCCAAGCCACTTCTATAGAGCTGACATGTATGATCTATGGCCTTTCAGTCAATGTGCTTAAAAGCACTGGTGCCACAAAATGTTTTATTGATCCTAGAGTAGTGGAAAGATTACCTAGGAAGGCCGGTTATATGGCCAACTCCTGGACAATAATGTATGGTAACCGAGATGAGATAAAGGTAGACCAATGTCTAGCTTGCAACGAGTTAACCTTACAAGATTTTGTAACTCAAGTTAACCTCTATGTGGCTTCATTGGGATTTTATGATGTAATCCTAGGTATAAATTGGTTAACACAACATAAAGTTGTTGTAATTTGTTTTGAGAAAATTGTAATATGTTGAGATGACTATGGAAACCCAGCCAAAGTGTGTGGCATACAAAGGGGCATAAGCCTTAGACAAATTTCGACCATGCAAGTTAAAAGGGATCAGAGGAAAGGATGCACCTTATACGCTATTCATATAGCAGATTTGGGAGAAGAGAAACAACCTTCTCTTGACGAGTTTCTAGTACTCCAATAATTGAGATGTATTTCCCAAAGAATTACCTAGTCTTCCACCAAAGAGAGAGTTTGACTTCTCTATTGACCTCCTACCTAGTATTGAACCTCAATCAAAGGCTCCTTACAAGATGACTATTTTAGAATTATATAAGATGAAGGTTCAGTTACATGAATTACTTGACAAAGGCTTGGTTCGACCAAGTGTGTCACCATGGGGAGCACCTATACTTTTTGTTAAAAAGAAGGATGGTACTCTCTGAATGTGCATTGATTACAGAATGATCAACAAGGTGACTATTAAGAACAAGTATCCATTACTGAGAATTAGTGAGCTTTTTAACCAAATGAGAGGTGCAACCGTATTCTCAAAAATAGACCTAAGATCAGGATACCATCAGTTAAGGATCAAGGAGGAAGATATACATAAAACAACCTCCAGGACTCGTTATGGACACTACGAGTTCATAGTTCTTCCTTTTGGCCTTACCAATGCACCTGCAGCCTTTATGAATTTAATGAATAGTGTGTTCAAAGACTACCTGGATGATTTTTTCATATTTTTGTTGATGACATTATTATTTACTCCAGGAGTGAGGAGGAACATGAACAACATTTGAAATTAGTCCTTCAGTGTTTGAGGAAACATCGTTTATTTGGGAAGTTATCTAAATGCTCTTTTTATCAAAAGAAGGTACACTATCTAGGCCACATCATTTTAGCAAAAAGTATATCTATTGACCTAGCTAAGATCAAGGCTATTTTAGAATGGGCCACTCCCTCAAATGTGCAGGAAGTCCGTAGATTTATGGGTCTAGCTAGATATTATAGAAGATTTATTGAAGGGTTCTCAAAAATAGCAAATCCTATCACTACCCTTTAGAAAAAGGGAAATAAATTTGAATGGACAGAAAAATGTGAACAAGCTTTCCAATTTCTGAAACATAAACTCACAACTGCGCCTATTCTCATTGTGCTTGATCCAAATGGATGATTTTTAGTTATAACGGGTGCATCAAGAGATGGTTTGGGAGGAGTCGTTATAAAAAATGGCCAAGTTGTAGACTATAAATCCCATAAGTTGAAAACCTATGAGGTTAATTATGATCTAGAATTGGCTACAATAGTGCATGCTCTACAGATGTGGAGGCACTATTTAATCAGTAAACCATTTGAGTTAAAAACTGATCATCTAGGACTCAAGTACATCTTCACCCAACCCAACCTAAATGCACATTAGAGAAGATGGCTCAAATTTATCAATGAATGTGACTTTTATATTGACTATATCAAGGGAAAGGAGAATAGGGTAGCTGATGCTCTAAGCAGGAGAAGACATATTATGGCAATTGTAGTATTCTGCTCTACTTTCAGAGAGCAAGTAATAGAACAACTTCAGAATGATGAGTTCTATGCAAAGGTTAAATCATCTCTAGAAAAAAGATCCTTCTAATCGATAGTTTGAGGCATACAACCTTGAACAAGATGGGCTACTCAGATTTAATAATAGAATGTACATACCAAAGCATGGTGAGTTAAGATTCAAAGTTCTTGAGGAAGCACATAATGCCCCTTATTTAGGACATCCCGGGGTAACAAAACTTGTCGCTGATTTGAAACCTTTATATTTTTGGCCTAGTATGAAAAGAGAAGTAACAGAATATGTGCCCAGATGTTTAGAATGACAACGAGTTAAGGCTAAGCATGTTCATCCAGCAGGATATTTATATCCGCATGATATACCAAAGTAAAAATGGTAGGTAATCAATATGGATTTCATACAAGGGTTACCTATGTCTAAATCCAAACATGATGTCATCCTGGTGGTAATTGATAAGTTAACAAAGGTAGCCCCACTTCATACTTGGAAATCTGTTAGATGGATCATTGACTTTAGCCAAAGGATTTGTACAAGAAATTTTTAGACTTCATGGAGTACCAGAAACCATTATTTCTGACAGAGATGTAAGAATGACATCAAGGTTTTGGAAAACCTTGCATGCCGCTTTAGGCACCCAACTAAATTTCAGTTCAGCATACCATCCACAAATAGATGCTCAAACTGAACAAGTCAATCAAATTGTTGAGGATTTGCTCCAAATGTACAGTATGGATCAACATAGCAAATGGGAAGAATATCTTCCATTGATTGAGTTTGCCTATAATAATTCACACCAATCCTCTTTAGGTATAGCTCCTTTTGAAGCCCTTTATGGTAGGAAATGTTGAACCCCTGTCAGTTCTAGGATGAAATAGAGGACCGGGTAGTAATTGGTTGTAAATTTATCAAAGAAATGGAGCAGCAAATGAAACTGATCAGGGAAGGATTGAAGGAAGATTCTGACAGACAGAAGAGCTATGCTGATAAAAATAGGAGTTTTTGTTAGTTTGATGTTGGAGATAAAGTGTTTCTTAAGGTTAAACCACGTAAAAGTTCCATATCCTTTGGCAAATCAGCTAAGCTGGCCCCTAGATACGTGGGACCCTTTGATGTTCTAAATGTGATAAAGCCTGTGGCTTATAGATTGGCCTTACTGCCATCTGTCTTTCAGTTGCATGATGTCTTTCATGTTTCTTTGTTAAAACCTTATCACCCTGATGCCACTCACATTTTGGATTGGCAGGCTTTGCAGGTTCAGGATCCAGGGGTGGTGCAGGTAGAGCCCATGCGAATCCTAGAGCAACACAAGATTAAATTGCGCAATAAAGAGGTAGCCCAATGCAAAGTGTAGTGGGACCCATTTTTTGTAGATAGTGCTACTTGGGAAGACGCTGTAGAAATGCAACGACTCTTTCCATATATTTTCTAGTATTGTTATTTACACTTTGGATATCATCAGGACGATGACAACTCCTGAAGGGGAGGGATGTCATAGCCCATTTTTGTTATATGGCACAACATTGATGATTACAGACTTGTATATATGGTTATATATGATGCATGACAGTATTGCTATCCTAATCTGTATAGACATATATGATGTATTTGATCAGAGGCATATGATGTTCTAATTATTAGGTTGAATTTGTTTGTTTTTTTTAAATTTCTATCTATAGAGTAGATAATTGTAACATGTTGTAGTAGCATAGCTGGAGTTTTTAAATCATATATGATACCAAATATGTCATAAACTAATCACAACTTGGTGTTTGAGTGTGACAGGATCCATCATTCACCTCTACCTGACGGGAGAGTATCATAGAAGAGAGGAACCCAATTCCTCTCAAGGTCGCCTACATGACTTCTACACACACACTAAATCATCTGCATGATTGCATATGGGGTGGGATAGTAGTTAATTTGTAAGTTTAGAATTCGTTTCTTGATCTAGTTTCTTCTTGATAACAACTTCATATAGATTTATTTCAAGATGTAAAACACATATATAACATATGTGTGTGTGTGTAAGTAGTATAATTATAAATATATGGTGTATATGCCTACACACGATATCGATATACATGTGTATATGTATAAACACACATATAATGCCTATATATACGGTGTATATATATACACATGATATTCAGATATATACATATATGTGTGTATACATGCATATAGTACAATTGAGCAAATACTTAGAACACACACACACACACACACACACTATATGTGTGTGTGTGTGTGTGTGTGTGTGTGTGTGTGTGTGTGTGTGTGCAATAATAAATAGTGTTTAATTGAGGTAAATACCAAATAATGTTTAATTAAGGTAAATAATTAATGACGTTAAAATGAAATAAACATGGGATAGAGTAAAGTAATTAGTCATTCTTAAGTAAAATTTGAATAAAGCAATTTTATTAACTTGAAGGAACAAATTAATTAAATTGTGTTTATGCCAGCCAAGACGGAAGTTGTTGTACGACAAATTAAATTAAAATATCAACAAAGTTTAAATTTGTAAGGGTTTATTAAATATAAGGAATTGAGCACTTTCAAAAAAAGATATATTTCTGCCACAAATAATCCCTCCATGCGGACATCTGTAGAGGAATAAAATGGCATTTGGCAGGCTGCTTCTATGAGTTGTTGAACAATGAACATAGAGGAAACTTTCAAAGTAATACTTGGCATTTTTTTATCATGTTTTGAAACATCTAGAACATGGAAAAAGGTCAAAAAAGGCTTTTAAAAAAAAAAGAGGATTTCAGAATGAGGAGGTATGTCGACAGAGAGGAAAAAGAAAGAACATGAAGAACAGAAAGGGGAAAACAAGATACAGACAAAGCATTGATTTCAACGGAGGTATTAAGGTATGTTTTATCAGATTTTTGTCTGGACATTAGGGTAGTTAAATCTTATTTTTGTGCACTATTTTCTGTTGTACATAATGAGGATTTTCCTTGTTCCTAATTGATTTGAACCATAAACGATAGTAATTTATTCAATTTATGTTGTTCACCCATTTAAGGTAGCTATGTAATCTGATATTTGGAAACAACTAGCTTGAAAGAAACCTGTGAATCAAACAAACAAACAGACAAGAGAACAAAAATCAATTTCAAATCAAAGGCATGAGTTAAACTAAGTTTAATAGATCTTGAATCTAAAAATTCTTACTAGTTTGAATAGTTGAAACTATGAATGAAATTTCATAGCAAGAACATGTTGACAATTTAAAGAAAAACACATTAATTGAATTGACTGAGCCAAAGGATAGAAAAATGTAAAATCTGAATATACTATAGGGGTCTCCATTGGAGGCGACCTCTCAATGGAGACGCCTCCATTAGAGGCACCTCAAAAACCCTACATTGATATTAAACAACAACAAAAAAAAAACTTGATCTTTCTTAAAGTGTTTAGTATATATTAATATTGTTTGGAATATAAAATAATTGTTTGTTTCCAATTATGTGATTTAAGGAAATTTCTATTTAGAAACAATAGTAAAATTAGTGAAAATAAATATTATTATATGTATAGCACATATTACATCTTGACATAAATTAAGGTTGGGAAATGTTTTATTAAAAGGAAATAATTAAAAAGCTAAGATTTAAATTATTATTACATGGAAAAGAAATATAATAAATCTTTAATTTAGAGGCAAATTAAGGAGGCGTAAGCAGTAAGAATACATCTCTTCTTTACTTAAAAAGCTACATATGAAGGATTAATCTTCTTAAACAAGGATGAAACCAGTGCCGAGATGGAAAAGAAACTTGAAACCCAAAACCAAATAAATTGAAAACTAAATGATAAACATGCATACGCCAGCATACATGATTGACATATGGTTGATTTCAAGTAGAATCTTATCTTCCGAAGGATTGAAATCATGGGTGCCATTTGAATTTATAGTTGCTTTCTATATGTTTGCATAGGCAATGGGTATAATTGCACAATTAAATTCACTGTTATGTATGGCGACCTTGAGGAACTAGTTTCCTCGGGACGAGTTAGGCTGCCTGTGTGGGGTAGCACGGGGAAGCTTGGCTTCGTGGTAGGGTGGATGTTGCTTCTATGATGCTCTCTCATCTTCAGGTGTACGAAGGAGGAGCTAGGGTGAGGAATCCATCAAGATGCCACATCACCTATGAAACCTACTTAGAACTAAAGATAAGTAACTTATCTTCTTGATATGTCTTGTTATGTAGAATTGCAAGAAATGAAAATTAACTTGTTCATGATGAGTTTTATATGGATACTGAATTAAGATGATATCGACATTGCTATTTATGTTATCAAGTTGATTAGATATATAAAGTTATAGAAAAATTATGATATCATTATATGAAGTAGTTATGAGATTTAGTCAAGATATAATCTCTTCTCTTGATGATTTGTCACTATATGACTAATTAGCTTGGAATAAGCTTTCTTATGATGCTCTTTTTAATTTAAATGTTATAAGTTCTATCATGTATAAATGTGATTTTATGACTAACGATTATTTGAAGTATGATGTTTATATATGTGTTCATACTGAAATGATTTAAAACATATCAAATTGCAAACAATTACATGATGATTTCATGTGGCATTACATATGACTTGTATCAAATTATGGTTTTCCTATGTTGGATCTGATAGTTTGTTACACTAACATGATGAATTGGAAGGACAACTAGCTACTAAAATGGTTGAAAAATGATATTTCAACATAGGGATGAAAGGATTAAAGTGACAAGACACCAAGCATGTCAAAAATAAAGTGATTGACAAAGAGAGATCATGGACATTATATGTATAGTTTTTAAAGATGTGACATTAATGGAGATAGTCGACACATTAGTAATCACAAGGCATCGAAACTGGTTATAAAATATGTTGTTTTGTTATGTAAATCTCATCTCGTTGCAAGATTAGTGCAGAATTGAAACTCAATACAAAATCTTCTTAAAAAAAATTAATGCAAAGGTTTTGAAGGAAATGTGAAAACTAGGGCATAATTTATGGCTCCTCGTAGGCAAACCACATGTGTAGATGTGCAAGCTAGTGGAAGCAGTGGTCATGATTGAAATATGGAAGTCACATAGGTGGAAATTATAAGAATTGATGTTGGAAATGTTTAGCAAGAGTTGGCACTAATAAAGGTTTTATATAAAGGATGTTGTTGGGTGGAAGGTTTAGGTCACTTGTTTACTTTTAATACTAAGGAGAACTATCACTTCGGTGAACTCAATGATAAATGAACCATGACTTGGATTTTTAGGACTATCTATAGAGAAAATAGAATAGTTACTAGGGAATGGACTACAAATAGATTAGAGTTAGCAACAACAAGGTTCCTCACATTAAGAAAGTTGCCTTATTTTGGAAGTGTAGAACCATTGGTGTGATTTTTGGTAAGCTAATTCCATGATGGAATCATATACTTGCAATTACATTACCAAATTACCATCAATCTTAAGGAAATCTGTGAGCTTACGACTTTGCTTATAAGCAATGGGATATGTGATGGAGAAGCACCAGATGTGAACCTTAGGGAGGGTATTAACAAACGTGTAATACCATGAGAACAAATAGATGCATTGGTTAGGAGTAGGTGAGGTGTGTGAAGGAATATTATTGATGAGATGATCAATGAAAAATCTAAGTTGCATGCACACGTATAGGTTTGAAGTTATTGTGCACAACTCATGGCAACTAGATTTTGATTGGGGCCACATATTCAAGATTCAAGATTGGTGTGCATGAGGGTTGTTATGACTATTATGCACACCTTGTAAATGAGATGATAAATAAATAAACATCTATCATGAAATAACATTCAAAAGGACTCCTACTTTGGTTCCTTGTTAATTCATCATGTCTTATATTGCTATGGTACAATTTGCAAGGAGGACATAGAAGAATTAGATCAAGTTCCTACCCTATGCTATAAGCATTTGATGTGCATAATGACAAAGACCAAGGGTGTGAATGCACACAAGGAAAATGAAGGAGTGGGTGAATGCCTTGAAGCAACAGTGTACAGACCAATGGAGGTGCACATAAGAGATAATGGATGCTTACCTAATAGTACAATTTCAATTCTTTTCATAAGAAATTTTCATTGATATACTATAGCTAATCATGCATCTAATGCATTGTCCTATGTTATTTATGCGAGGATATGAAGGCCGAGTGCGAATATATGCTTATAGATACATATGTACCTATTATGTGCTCTCTAGTATTATGATTCATCTAATCACCAATTGATTATGATGGACTAGGAGATGCATTACAAAAGGTTGATGATGGAGTGGAAGAAGAGGGGGTGTTAGTTGAAGGTATCAAGGTTAAGTGCATGGCTAGTGCATATCTAGCAAACTCATGGAAGAAGCATGTGTTGACAAGTGTAAAGACCAATGAGCCTGAAGAAGAGCCACATGGAGCTCAACCTACACAAATACCAAACTTGTCATTTGTGTGAGTGCTCATTCATTCTACATCCATTATTACTAATATTATAGATACACTAGTAGTTACGGAACTACATGTGAAAGCTCCACAAGCACAACCTTCACAATAATAGCTAGGGCCACAAGTGTAACAACCACAACAAATAGTAGATGTAAGTTGAGAATCAAAAGAGGGACAACTAGGAAAATCTCTTTCACCTACACCATCTAGAGGAGAAGACATGAAAAGAATGCCAGTGATGGCAGTTGAGGCACAATAAGTGGGCAAAGGAACATCTTAGTCACATTCTCATCTAGAGAAAGGCATTACATAATTTTTTTCCACGAGTCTAAATACATATGGCGCCTTTCGCTATTTAGTCCTTGTGATTGGTAAAATCTACCCTGCCACTATTATGCATGGACGGGAGATTGCACATCGCACGCGTTGCCACTGTGCATCCGATGAGTGGGAAAGTCACTCCTACTCATGTGGCAATAGATAATGAAGTGGGTGAGCAACAACTAGACTATCCTCTTCTTGAGGGAGAAGGGCCTCAAGAGTGCTAGTGGGGTCAGGGTTGTGGGTGATCAACTATTGGACTATCCTCTTCCTAAGGGAGAAGGGCCTCATGAGTGGTAGTGGAGTGGGAGTCAAGGTTTGAATGTTTGGAGTTGTGGGGTGTTGTGTAAATCTTTGTAGAGGTGTTGTGCAATCCTCTACAGAGGTGTTGTTGTGTAATCCTTTGCAGAGGTGTTGTTGTTGTGATTCTAATGTGGTCAAGAGGATCAGTGGCTCTAATCCTATTAAGTTCATTCACGTAGAAGAGATGAAAGGTGTTTAGCCTTCATTCTTCTAGCCATATCATCTCTTCCAAGAGAGTGAGTTCCCTTGGGCATAAATCTTCCCTCATGCCCCTCTACTTGTTAGCTTGTTCGATCTCCCTTAAGATCTCTACTTGTTCTCTAGATTGTTCTTGAGTGGGCATTTCTTGAATCAATAACTTTTCTTAGATCTCACTCAACACCACCTTCACCTAATCTTCTTTTATTATGGGACACATCAAGTGTAAATGCCGAGTGAGAAAAAAGGGAGGTCAAAATAAGTGTTTTGGTGCTTTTCCTTTGACTTTGTTTATGTTTGCTAGCTTGATTGTTCCATTGTTGATTTATTGGATGTTTTGACTAATTGAGCTTCTATTATATTGAGTTGCTTGACATTTTGTTGGCTGCCCTGTGATGTTACTGAGGGATTTTGTATTCTATGTTTTCTTTGTTTTAATAGTTTTGATGATGATGTATCTAAATGAACTATCCTAAATGCATGCAAAAGTGAATTAATTTATCTTTTGTACTTTTCTAGAAACCAAATCTTATCTAATTAATCTACTTGCAAAAAGGATTTCTTTCTTTATATTTTTGGATGAATGCAACTAAATGAAGTTTTTTAAATGCAATTACAATGTTTTTTTGTTTTACGTGTTTTCTAGTGAGAGTAATGGAATCTCTCTTTTTTTGAGTTTGTTTTGATAAGAGTGTTAGGATGTCTCAAATTTTCAAGTTTGTTTTGCAATTCAAGAATAAAGAAAAATAGTTAATCTAGATCTAAATCTACTAAAATAAATAAAATTTCTAAATCTAATTCAAGAAAATGTAAACACATGTTACTTTTCCTGGGCAATAATGATTGTCTATTTACTAATTAAGTTATTTGCATTTTTAGAATAAATATAGCTTAAAACAAATAAATTTGTCAAATGAAGAAACTTCAAGGGAGATTTGAAGAAGATTTTCTTGTTGGCATGTGTCCTCATGATATCTAACCTCTACATATTCTTCTCTAGCAAAAGGGTGCTCCTCCTTGATGACAATGGCAATATAAGGGAAGTCTAGGTCTAAGGAAAATTGAATGATGACTAGGGAAGTAGAGAGAATCATTGAAGCTTTAGTGTGAAAATTGGGAAAAGGTGCACGAGTCTTGTGTAGAGCACGAAAATACTGTGGGGGTTGCTAGAGAAAGGATAGCCTAAGTCTTCTAAAGGTGATTCACAATCCTCATGAGAGAGGGAAAGGAATGAGAGCTTCTTGCAAAGAGATGGGTATGCATGCAAAATGAACAACCTCCTGGATACTAATGGTAAGGGAAGTATAAATAGGTGGGAAAGCTTCACAATCAGGGGGAGGATATTAGGAGATAAATGGAGATATGATTGTGAGTTAAGAGGAAAGGAGAATTAGTCAAGGGAAGATGAGGCTTAATAAGGACTAGAATCAACTCATAATCATAAGCAAAAAATTGTGGAAAAATGATTAAAACTAAAGAAATCATGAACCCTCTAAATACAATAAGATAACCCTTTTGGGGGTCTGGGTTGCCCCTTTTGTCAGGGTGGGTTGCTTGCATGACCCTATAACTTGAACCAGGTCATTTGGGTGACCCTACGACTGAAGGTCTTCAAAAGGGTTTTAGACTCATAAGGTAGGTTGGGGGTTGAATAAGGTGGATAGGAGGCTAAAAATGATAAAGGGACTACCATAAAGTTATGATATACCAATAAGAAATCTATTTCATGCCATGTGGGTCACGAGCTAGACCACCAAGTCATCATTAGGCTATCATGTTGGTCCATGAAATTTTGGGCACTTACAATTTGAAGCAATAACACATTCATGGAGGTTAAGCCTAATGGTTTACGAATGGTTATATTGATTTCAAAAATCAAGGTAGATGGAGATGAAGTATTTCTACACCTCATGAAATCATCAATCAACTATTTATCTTTTGCATGCACTCTAAGATAGAGAATCTAAAAATCGAAGGTAGAGAATGACGAAGAGTGCACATGCAAGATTGGAGAGGATTTGGATGCAACACAAGAAGAGCTATAAGTTGCACAAAAAATGGATGATGCCTTGATGTGTTGGATCACTAAGAAAGATAGTTATGTAATGGTGTAAATGGCCACCATTGTTTTGCTAAAGAAAACAAAAGACACAAGGAAAAACAAATATTGAGTGTAGTAGAGGGCAATATAAATTAAAAGACAGGGTTATTCTTTCTAGACTAGACATCATTATAGGGACCAAGCAATATCAAGAGTGAGTGCAAACTTGGAAGCACAACTTGATGCCTTTGAAGCGTTGGTTGAGCTACTTTTAGCTCCTATGATGCCATGTGAAGAATTTGAGGTGAAACTCAAGCAAGAGGTTGCAACGGAAGAGTGAAGACAAAAAGAAGTTTCATAGAAAGAATTAAAGGTTGTAGAAGAAGAAGAGTGCAAAAAAAGGTGGTAGAAGCACATAAGAAGATTGAAGAAGAGCTAGAGAAGGAAATTAATGAATTTAAGAAGCACACAAAACAAGTTAGACTAGTGGTTGTTATTATCCAATACCTACTAGAGGACTTCAGTCAAGTGCTTATAACTGCATGCAGGGTTTTTGTTGTCTTTACCATATGGTTTGAATGGTTAAGCCATAGACTCATGCCATTGAATGTAGAATTGCACACACTTGAGGATGAAATTCTCTAGGAGGATCTAATAGATGATACTTTGGATAACATCCATAAGCATATCATAGAGATTCTTCAACATATTGCTAAGAAGCAAGGTGAAGAGACTCACACTCAAACAATTGAATTCAAAACTACTCATAAGTACAAATAATGTTAGCTAGTTCTAAGGCACATATAAAAGCAATCAGTCTATTAAGTGTGTAGTTACAACAATTGGTGCCCATTGACAAAAGGGATTGCAAAAAATGACATAGTAGTGGCCCAAATAAAGAAGTGTTTGGCATCCAACCTTACACAATGGAACAAAACACCTCAGGACATAATTTTGATAGATGCGCTCAAGCTTGTGCAAATAATTGAAGTTTTTGTTTCTTTGTACGAGTGTATTGTTTAAATTTTGTCACCATTGTTAAATTGTATATTTTGTTTAGTGTGAACAATGTATGCAATGTTTCGAGGATATCACATATAACTATGCTAGGAGAATGTTGGCACCAAAATATAATAGATACATATTGCAATAGTGACCAAAATAGTGCCTAGCTATAGGCAAGTAGTGCAAGATTAAGTGTCATGTGTGTCGATAGGGACAAGAAAATAATTATGCGTAGGATGCATTTCATGATATTGTATATTGTAGGTGCATCCAAATTGTAGGCCACTATAGCCAAGTTTACATTATCCTTGTAATTATGCATGATACTATGAATATTTTAGGAAACACTAAGGGATAAACATATATAAATACCCTTATTTTTATGCTTTGCGATATATTCTAACACTCTATTTGAATGAGATAATGCTTTTTCCTATTATACTATTGTTATGCACATGATTAGTTAGGAACTATTTGCAAGTTGTAGCATAAAGGGTAAAGTAGATGATGAAGGAACCAACTTGCTTCGGGTGATATTAGGTGAGATGCTAGTGCACATGGGATCACAAGTGTTTAGCCACACATCATGTTGCATGTAAATGTTGAATGGCTAACAAGGGTGTAAAATTTTCTATAAAAAAATAAAATAGAAAATGATCAGATCTGAAAATGAAACCATAGAGCTGAAAGCAAGGGTGGGTAGGGTAAGATAGCAACAAGGTCACACAATGAAGCACACAATTCTAAAAGAAGGTATAGACATAAAACACGAGTAAAAATATAATCCAAACCCCAATGAGTTCTAAAAATATGACATACAATTAGAAAAATTAGATCCAAAAACCTTAGTGAAAGAAGGATAAACCTTAAGGCTAAAAACTTAGGTCATGTAAGAAAGTTGAGTTCACCAAATAATGCAAGGGTAAAAATACACACCTTACATAAAATATCTAAGGCTAATTAAATAATGCAAACAATTACACACATAATTAACCTAGATAAATAAGCCGGGACTTGAAATAATAAATATTAAAATGAATAAATTTAAATGTGATACTCAACTGGATTCCAAAGGTGGAAAATTGTGCTAAAGATGCATGGAATTGGTATGACACACAGCTAGAATTTTAGGACCCGATCTATCAAATGTCTCAAACTCTACAAATTGATTGTGATTTGCTCTACTTTAGATTCATGCTTGTAAAATTGATCTGGTGTGTAGAACTAAACTTGTACCTATGGGAATAACTTGGTATAATTCTAATATTTGAAATTTGATTGCCCCAATTTTTTCATGTCTAAATTTTAGTAAGGACTGATGATGTTTACAAACACCTTTGGGGAATCTATTAAATTGTGAGGGTCATGTTCTCCTTAATCAGACCCGTAGTTGGACTGACTCAGCTACTCCGAAACAAGGATTGAGGACAATAAGCAAGCATCTAATTGACTTAAGATGATGTCACAAGTAGAAAATGCAAAATTGATTCCTCTTTAAGCTCTTTGACCTAGATGTTCTTTCACATGCCAACATGGCTTAAATTTGACAACTGTATAGCTGTATTTAGCCATTTTTGCTATAAAATACAATCAAAATTTTAAAAAGACTGTATCATATGAAATGAGAGATTTTGGACAAACTATCAAAATTTATATAGGATTTTGCTGAAATATATATTTGGTTTTTATATAATCTACTTATACTAAGATATGTCATAATATTTTAAAGGCAGTATTGAATAGATAGCTGTCATAAAAAAATTGCTTGACAGGCAAGGTTGACTGTCAAATTTAAGCCCTGCATACCAATATTCCTAGATAACTTCTATATGAATGAATGAATGTCTTTAAGGGGAAGTCAGATGTTATTTAACCTATATGTTCTTTCACATGTCAACATGCCGACTAATAAAGAGGAAGTCAGTATAATTTAATTTAAATCTAAATTTTAAAAGCTTACAGTGGAATTCGTACCTACAAATTTAATCGAGGGTGATAAATAATAAATTTAAGGATCAAAATATATCTTGAAAAATAAATGATAATAAAACTAAACTAGATTCAATACCTAATTTCACGAACCAAATTCACACAAAAATATACCACTCACAAACCATTCAAACCATTCAATACATGCAATTTTCACCATTACCCACCCTAAATAGGGGAAATATAAGACAGCACAGATAAAAGTGAAAGTGATAGGGGCTAGTGCCATTTCGTATGGGAATTACACGATACATCGAATCCAACGTGCTTCTCTGTTGGAATAAATCAACAGCTCATTTTAGTGCCAAATGTTAAATCCACGCACAGAGACGCTGCATTACTAGTAAATAGAAAACACATAAATTGCGCACTTCATTTCTGTGAAGTCAAAAATGGACTTGCTTCGGTGGGTTGGTGGTCCTCAGATGCGCAGTGGGAAGGCCAAAAACCAAATCAAATAGATCGTAAGCATCTGTTTTATGCTCTTATTTCGTTTGTTGGATTGTTGAGTGGGAAAAAAGAAGTGGTTATAGGTAGTTTCAGTAATGGCTGAGGACCCATATCTGGAGAAGCACCCACAACAGCACATTTACATTGACATTGACAGCGTGGAAGCGGAAATTCGAAGTGTGCATGCTGAGAACGAGAAAATTAACAGGGAGATTAAGGCGGAGGAGGCCAAGATTGATGCATTGAGCAGAGAAATCAAAGAATACGAGGACCAGTTGAAGGCTTTCGAGCTCAGGTTGAAAGAGGGAAGAAACATCGAAGAGAGCATCGAAATTGAGAGACAGAAGAGTTTGGTGGAGCAGAGGTTGCACAATCTTATTACCTATGAATCCACTCTCATTGGCAGAACGTCTTCCAGAGCAGAGGTCTTGCGCGCCCTTGATAAAGATCTGGTTCAGCTTTATGACCAGAGGAAGGAGCTCCGTCAGGCAGGTAATTTTAAAATTTATTCATCCTTTTTCAAATTTCTTTTCGATGTTATGGGTTTCTATGGAGTGGGTGATGTTAATTTCGAGAACATTTTGTGGCAACTTTTCAATTTCTTTCAAAATTTAATTTTTATTGGCTTTTTGTGGCATGGGTTCCAACAATTGAAACAGCTGAAAGGCAATTATGTTGTGTGTCAGAGTATTCAAGTCCGTTTTCTTCAAAAATACGATCTCCATTGTGGGGTTTTGTTCATGGTAATATTGATTTCAGTTCAAGAGCACAATTTTTAATTTTTTTGCTCGGTAAATCTTGTGCCAGGTTATGGGCCACCTTTTAACGGGGTTAGTAGATTTTATATTTGAATCCACTTGAATGTATCCCTTGAAATCCAGGTCATGTTCGCTGAGGTCATGGGCTACTGTAATGCCCCGCCTAAAAATTAAAAATTAAGACACAAAGCCTAAATCGCCAGTGGAAGAATTGGAATTTGCCAAGGCCGCCACTAAAGGAAAAATCGCCCAATTTGAACTGTTAGAAGGGAGGCTGCCAGTGTTGTTGACGCATTCAGATATAGAGGAGTTGTAGATTCGTGGTGCCTTAAAAACTAATTCGCCCAAGTCAGAAAACAAGGTCACACAATGGAGGGTCGCTGATAATTAGAAAGGCAGATCTTATTAGTTGCAGAAGCCGCCACTAAAACAGTGAATATAATCATAAATACAAGCCGCAAAGGGTAAAAAGAAATTGCTTAAGGAAAAGATAATCAATATTATAAAACTGAAATTAAATTGAAGTTATAAGGGGCAAAGGGCATGTGAAGGGTTATGTCTAATGGAGGAATAAAGTATATAAGGAAGACCAATGGAGAAGAAGGAATCATCAATTGAGAATTGATTTTATATCCAATTATTACTCCTTGTGGAGCGTGGACTGTGGTTCAACAATCCGAGGACGAAACCCCTTAAGGTTAGAAATTAGACGACAGAAACCCCCTAATTTCCTTTGCTGAGTTAGTGGACCAAAACCCTTGATTCAGGGAGATTTGGAGACATTTCAAAGGCATTTTAGTGAAGATAGATCATTGCAGATTTGGGATAATTAACAGCAGATACAAAGGATAAGTTCTATCTTTTTTGAGATATATCATATATTCTAAATACTATATCTGAATTAAAATAAATTGTTAAAATTGCAATTTTTGAAGTTGATATCATATTTATAATTAATTGTGCTGCTATAATTGTGAGTCAGATTTTATTATATTTAAGGAAAACTAAATAAAATTTAAAATAGACATTACAAATGGTACCAGGGTTGGATCTTGTTAGCTTGTAAGTTTTCCTTCTTATGCAATTTAGTGACAGAGATAGCAGATATTATCAAAGAGAACTTAGAAAAACTCAACATCAATTTTCTAAGGACAAAGTGACAGAAACTCCTTTGGAATTTGATGCAGGAAAAACAAACATGGTTAGAGAGAATGACAACTGTGAATATGCAAATGAGATAGATAGAAAATTTGACCTTATGTTAGATATGATGAGGCAAATGTTACATAGGATGAATAATGTAGAAAATTCCAATAATCAAAATAGTGAGGAAACTTCTAATAGTAACGATATTAGGCAAAAAAAGCACACACAAAAAACCAAGGTGGGGTTTGTTGATAGACCTTTTTGTCCTACTTTCATCCAAAGAGCAAAAGAAATTTCCATTGGAGAAGCAAAAAATTCAATACAAGACGATATCACCACCTGTTATGAAGAATATAGAAATCTCCTTGCAGAGATTCAAGAAGCAATGTCTTTCACGAATTACATGAATATGAAGAGAGGTAGAAATGGATCGAGAATTGAACCTAGACCCAACGAAGACAGAATGATGATCAACAAGCTTTGGGTAAGTTAACATTATCTACATTTGATGGATCT
This sequence comes from Cunninghamia lanceolata, assembly GCA_027924645.1. Classification (NCBI taxonomy): domain Eukaryota; kingdom Viridiplantae; phylum Streptophyta; class Pinopsida; order Cupressales; family Cupressaceae; genus Cunninghamia; species Cunninghamia lanceolata. Next base: position 6,753,826 of record BSBN01001560.1, read on the forward strand.
AATAAATGTACTGCTTGTGCGGGTGCATAAGTTAGACACATACCTATCTTTGAAACCCATGACCGAAGATGATGCCATCAAATTTGCCACCTTACACTTAGAAGGATTGGCTCATGAATGGTGGTACCATGGGTTGGTTACCCAAGGTCATGGTCTAATAGACACATATGATGAATTCTGCAAAAGGTTGATCGAAAGGATCTTGAAGTCCAAAATAGAGAGTTGGCTCAGTTAAAACAAGAAGGAACGGTGGAGATATATGTAGAAGAATTCCAGAGATTATCTGTAATGGTGCTTGATGTCACAGAAAGAAGATTAATTATCCTTTTTATTGAAGGGCTAACTGAACTCCTTAGGGGTTTGATTAAGACATTTGATTCATTGACCCTTCAAGAGGCTATTAAAAGAGCCTTGACTTTAGAAACTTCAGTTGCCAAGAATAAGTTCTTTCAGAAAACCCCTCCTATATAGCTGAATATGAAACCTTTTGAAAAAGATTTCTCTCAACAAAAGGCATTTACCACCAAAGAACAATTTTGATGAAGTAACCAAAAATGAGCTCCTCTGAAACAAATTATGTTTTTCTTGCAGAAAACCATGGGAACCTGGACACTGCTGTTTGGGAAAGGTCAAATACATTACAAAGAAGTAATTCCTAATGAGGATTCAGAGAAAGAAGAACTAGAAGAAGAAATTGAAGAGTGTGAACATCTAGGGGGCACATTGGCAGCATTGTCAGGTGCTCCTAAATATTATCCTTTCAAAGTATGGGGAGTTTTGCAGAGGCACAAAGTTATAGTTCTAATTGATAGTGGAGCAACACACAACTTCATAGATGAAGGGTTGGTGGCTAGGAAATGATTGCAAATAGAAAATTTTGATGGATTCAAGGTCATAATGGCTGACGGTTTTACCATTCCATGTACCGAGAGACTTCAACAATTGGAGATCACCCTTGGTAGACACAAGATATGAGATGACTTCTATGTGGTAAGCATGGGAGAAATAAATGTGGTTTTAGGAGTGCAATGGCTACACTCTTTGGGAGAGTTTACTCAGAATTATCAAAATATGGAGCTAAGGTTCAAATCAGAAGGCAAAGAAGTACTGCTACTAGAGCAGAAAGGTATACCTTATATTTTAGAATACCATTCCCTTTTAGTTTTATCCTTTTCCACTTGCAATTTCTTTTTTATAAATGTGTTCTATTTAAGGGCCTAGAAAACCATTTTTAATGGGGTAAATGGGATCTTTTAATCAAAAAGTCAAGATCAACAGCAGATGGGGGGCTGTCTGTCTCTAGCTAGTACACAGATCACTCATCTGACTGATTTGGATCTCAAGGCTTGCATTCAATTAACAAATACCTAAATTTAAATCATTTGTGATGATTACACCAGGCTTGTAATTGTCAATTCAAGGCAGACTTTCAGGCTTGGAGAATGACAAATTTAAGCTGGAATAAAATGCTACTGAAATTTTCCATGATCGACTTATGTAGAGATTTGTTTTAACTATGAGATTCCTAGATCTGAGTTTAGAAAATTACCCAGATGATTTTAGAGTGTGTCTATAAAAAGCTATTATCACAAAGATAACAGGCTGAAAGTTATCAACACAAATTTATAAATGATATTATGCAAGAGTAATAAACAGAGCTTGAGGAATAAGGCATGTTCATTCCTAAAAGATCAATGCTAAGTATTATATTCATCATTGATATATGATAACAAAAACTCATGGAATCCAAGAATACTATCACAATGGATGGGACTGATTGCCACCAAACCTTACACAAATATAGTCAACTTGGGGATTGTGTTGATGCGTGTTTTTGCGACAGCAGCAACATTAGAATAAAACACTGTGTATTCTATCCTCTCTTGAGAAAAAAGCCTCTCGAGTGCTAAACTATGTGATCACACAAGAGTGCTCCAAGGTTCCTTTTAGGTCAGGTCTTGACTGGCTCGGGATAAACTCAGTGAAATGATGTGATTTGCTGGTAATCACAAAGGGGACTTACACAATTGTTCTTAGTGTTTTTCTTCACAAAAGGGGGGCGGGGAAGACCTGGATTTTATCGAGGTATCCGCCCCACCAAAGGTTCATGAACAACAAGAACCTCGTGAAAATGCTCATCCATCCACAAGACCCAAATGGCTGCAAGAAGAACTGAAGAAGAAATCCATCTTACAGTATGATCCATCCACTGAGCTAGAAGACTTCTTGAGCAAGATAGGCAAGACTACGGAGAAGAAATATTCAAAGATAACCAAAGGAGAGTCCGGGTCTTGCCATATTCAAATTGCAGTTCTGAGGGAAGACAAGGCAAAAGAGGATCACTCCCGAAGAATATGATATAGTGACAGTCGATTTAGGACCTACTACAAAGAGGCAGGAAGTGGAAGAGTTGGATGATTCAGTAGCAGCCATCAAAGACAAGCTAAGGAAGGAAGAGGAAAAGATGAATCAGCTGAAGAGAGAAAATAAGGAATTAAAACATTATGTCATGAACCTGACAAATCCGCCACAGTCAACCAAAGGGGCAATTGCTCAACCTACGGGTATTCCTACAGATTCACTAACTGAATTGGAAAAGATGAGGTCGCTCAATCAGGCAGCAAATGAGTGGATTGGGGGTGTCTTGGAGAAGGCTAGCGGATTTGTGGAGGATCTAGTTCAGGTCTATGAAAGAGTTATCAACCTCATAGATAGGATTCAGGTGATAGTAGAAGCATGTCAGGAGTTCAGTATAGACATGACGGAGACCATTCCAAGTTTAAAAGCATTAATGAATACTCCAAGGCAAGTCCTGGTGGAGAATGGCATAATACAATCCAATGATACTTATGACTTCCACCGTTGGTATTCTGCTCTAGTCTTCAAGAAAGAAATAATTGAGAAGATAGAGGCTGATGCCTCCCAAGCATGGATGATGGTGAAGGAAATCCAAGACAAAATCCTCAGTTCAATAGAAATATGGTTCGATCAAGAGATAGGGGAGGATGGAGTAGTGAATGCCCAGTGTTTGAAGGATAAAATGCAGAGTATGTATTTCAGAGCCACCCACCCTCTCCAAAAGGGACACTTTGAGGATATTTCCACAATCTTGGCCATCATGAACAATGTTCACGGGCTGAGGTTAGATTTGGGGGACACACTCACCACCTATGATGCTAGCCTGTCGATCATGGACTACAAGATGGAGAACCTGCCGAGCATTCTAGTGGAGGAACTGGAGGATGTCATCATCAGATTCACTGAACAAAGGACAAGGAAGTAGGATGAGGTGGCACCCACCTAGATGATGTCATCATGGAGTCCTAGTCAGCCTGGTGGGACACCCTAGGACACGTGTCACGTTTTCTCTGGCTAGGATTTTGGCATCCTTATCTTCTCTTCTTACCTACCTCCTTTTAGGGTTTCTTTTGACCTAATTTGGGCATTGGTTTCTAGGCAATCAAATCTTGGCCCCTTTTGTACTTTGGGAGCCTATATAAAGGCATGAAGGCCTCATTTGTAAAGGACCCCAGAATTTTCAGAGATAAATAGACTTGTCATTTTAGAAGAGAATAGAAGAGCAAGAGTAGTTTTAGCTTTTTTCATCTTTGAGCAAGAAACTTTGAGGTTTTGGGCAAGATTGTTGTAAAAAATATTTCCGAAATCAATACATGCGCATTGAAGCTCGGTGTTCATAGTATTCTTTGGGATATTAGCATGGTTTTCTCATTTCCTTAAGGCAAATCATAAGCTCTATTTTCAGATCTGTATCTTTTTCTAGTTTCTTTTAGTTTTCATTAAGTTCAAATGGTGGAAAGTATTGTTGTCGATGCATGATTGAAACTCTTGTTCATACCATTTGCGATTTGTGGCTTGCAAATCCCAGTGCATGGTTAGTCTGAACTCATTTTAGGCTTAGCTTCGATTACTTTCTACATATTTCATTTTCATGTTCTATGTTTGAGTAATCTGATAATCTTTATAAACTCCCTGGAAGATTGCACCATTTCTGCGTAGTTGTTGTCTCATGATGAAGCAGAGTGTGGTTTCAGTTTCCATGAATCAGCAGTAGTCTTTTGCACCAGTTAGATCTCTGAACCCCTTATCCGTCTTTTTTCATTTTATTTTAGACCTACCCGAAATAGTTCATAAAAAGCTTCACTGAGAAATCATTCACCCCCTTTTGCAGTAGAACTTAGGAAATCCATGTCTGTTCTCTGTGAAGGAAGTATAAAATCCAGGTCTCCACCCCGCCACCCTTCCCCCCTTTTGTGAAGAAAAACACTAAGAACAATTGTGTAAGTCCCCTTCGTGATTACCAGCAAATCACATCATTTCACTGAGTTTATCCCGAGCCAGTCAAGACCTGACCTAAAAGGAACCGTGGAGCACTCTTGTGTGATCACATAGTTTAGCACTCAAGAGGCTTTTTCTCAAGAGAGGATAGAATACACAGTGTTTTATTCTAATGTTGCTGCTGTCGCAAACACACACATCAACACAATCCCCAAGTTGGGTTCAAACTTACTGTTATGTTTTCCTAATAGTGGTTCTTGCACTTTTGATATTGTCATTTGGCAGTTGGGTAACTTGGATGTACTAAATTTTTTTAGCAATCTGCCAAGTTACTCTGAATCTATCTGAGCTTGCAGAACGCAACCAATCGACCCAGCTTGTGTATTGTTCTATCCAGATCATTCATCCTCTATTCGACTTCGTTTGTGGTTCCATATAGGATTGATGAATATCTTTGTGGTTGTCCGCTCGAGCGATGGTATGTGGATTCTTCTGTTCCATATCCTTGGATCGCCGATCTCCCAATCTTGAGTCAATGACTGTTGCATGCGTATCAATACTAATTTTAACCTCTTACTGTGGGAACTTTGACCATTTTATAGGTATGTAGATTCCTTTTCTCTCAATTTTTGTGCTTTCTTCTCTGCCAGTTAATTCCTCACTGGTGTTGGCTGTTTTCTTAATATTTGTGTCTTTCCCCTGGCCATATTGTAACATTTTATTTATATACTAGTTTTGGTCACTTCTCAGTTTTGAGTAAGTTCTTATGTTGCTTTCTTGCAGCTGTATAAAATATTTTTTTTTTGATTAAGGCATTGAAGTTCATTGCTGATTTCCACAATCCTTGTTTAGTGACCCAATCACAGGGTTGAGAGTTCTGCATGACCACAGAGATCTTTCCTGCTTGCATGGTCTTCTTAATCGCTGAGGGATTTTGGGTTCTGAATGATGACTGTGGCCTCAAGAACTTGCAGAGTTATACAAACTATCTGCAATTTGCCCGCAGATTCTGAACTTCTGCCATTTATCCTCTTGTCTGCAAGGTATCCACCATTTTTGTGGGATCTTCTATGCAGTTTTTTGTTTTGTTTTTTGGTTGCCCTTTCTCATCATTATATATTTAACCAGTTTCCTCTCAAGCTCTTCATGGTATAAATTATGTTATGTACAATGAGCCTTAATTATAGCAATAGTAAATCCACAGTCCTTGTCAAATAATTGTAGTTCCATGTCTTTGCTGTCATACTATTCACTCTAGGAAGTGTCAAAATAGCATAATTTATTCCAGGTGCATCCTGTTGCTGTATGAACGTTTGCATTCGGTTTTCTGTCTACAATTTGGTTTGAATTTCAAGGGTATCCAAATGATGGCTTGTTCAGGAAGGAGTTCATCACCTTGCATTGTCCAAAAATGTGAATCTATTGAACTTTTATTACACTATCTCATTTGGTTTTACATACAGTTTAGCTGATTTAGTCTATTTTCTTTTGGAATGGTGGTTACAATATACAATGCTTAATGCTGTATTTAATTTCCCATAGTATCAGGCATAGGATTCCCAACTCTTTCTTCTTGTTTATTGACTTGACTAATTGTGGGTTGAGTGAGGTTTTCTTGGTTGAAAGGATCTCCAGGGACTTGCAATGATCCTTTCTTGTTTGAGAGATAATTTTTAATTTTATCGTCCTTTTATTTATCAAGATGGCAACATTGCATTATTAATTTATTATTGATAGGATTCTCATTTAGAGTGGGGGTTTACTTCTGATGTTTCTGTTGTTCCACTTTTGTGATGTACTTATAAATGTGTGATGTTTCTTTTGGTTTGATATAGTAAAAGATGTTAGTTGACATAATTCGTTCTTTGTCATCAATGTTTTATGCCATTACTTTTACACCTCCCAAATTTGTGATGTTCCTTTTGGTTTGATATAGTAAAAGTCTAAAGATGTTAGTTGACATAATTCGTTTACCTTTTTTGGCTATGAAATTTCTGTTTTTAAATATTCATATTTGATGGTATTTTTTGGTGAAATGCACCTTGTATTACAAAACAGAACCTGACAACTACATCAACTTAATCATATGGTTGATGTGAAAAAATTAGATCACCATAAAATGTTGATCTAGATGTTTGAAAAACTTAGACCAAGTCAATGCAATATAAATTCGTCAGAAGCAGAAGCCTTTTATCTTTGAGCAAGAAAGCAAAGCGCAGAAAGGAAACTTACTACTGAACTTAGAATGAAACTATCTGCAAGCATGAAAGAAATCTATCTAATGGAGCTGGGACTCTTTTCCTTTGCCAAATGCTGACCGGTCAAGTGGTAACCAATCAATGCAGGAAGAGGAGTGACCAACCCCTTACATCATTTTGAGGTTGAAACCCTTTTGCCATTATTGATACTACAAATCAGAAATGTACAATGCATTCTCCAAAGCAATGGGCAAATCACTCGAGACTATGTTAGGCTTAGGTACTTTACCTGCACAGCTACCTGGTGGTTTGGTGTTATAGTTATCTCCCTGAATCCACCTAATCATTAATTAATTAGGTGAGTCCTCACTTAATTATGACTTGGACTTAGGGGCCTCATAAAGACCTAGTGGAGAGCCCCTATTTATTACTATGACTTAGACTCGAAGACAAGGACCTCATACTGACATCTTTAATCCATCTTCCTACTTTTCATACATAACAGGTCAGGAGACCAACATACAAATACATAACTGAAAGTAGAATATATCACATATCATTCATCCTAATTTTCTTGACTTTGAGGGAAGCTGAATCCTCCACATGTGCCAGAAATTTTCCTTGCAGTTAACTGCAGTTGATGAGAGTATTACTGTGGCTATTAATTTGATCTGTGCAGGTTTAGATGTCTTCTTCACTATGTATGTCCAGGTTAGAATTTAGTTGTTATACAGGAAAGACTCAATATGCACTTGTTCTTACAGAATCTTGAAGTAAATAAAGCATTTCTGCCCGTAATTGGTCCTCAACATCATGCACAAATTCACTACTGAACTAGGTGATTTACCATAAATTGTATTTCCTGCAGATATGGAATGAACATTGAAAAATGAGAATTGAATGTACCAAAATTCTGTCAAATTTTCTCTCATCACTCCCTCTGGCTTTAAGTCGCTTGTCCTACAGCAGCAAAATTGAATTTTGAGTTTTCAATTGACTTCTATCATCACTGGTCTAAAATAAGAACCATTGTCAAGTATGCCAAATATTCATCAATTTATCTCATCACATTTGCAACAGAAAATCATTATAAAATGAATTGGCAGGAAAGCCTCTTTCACTAACTTATTTCAACTTGCCTTTCACTTGTTTTATGAATTTAAGCAACCTGAAAAACATTGTTTTTCAAGCACTATCATTGCTACCATGAAAACAAAATGCTTTCTGCACTGCCGAGCAACAAATCAGTTCTTAAAATCATAGTTGAAAAACTCTGCAAGTACTGGCAGGTCTTGCGAGTACTCATGTGTCCAGAAACCTAACAAGTACTCACATGAATAAGTGGGGGCTGAGTTACTAAAAAACTCGCTGCTTACTGGAAAATTCGCTGTGCTTGCAGAAAAACCGTTATAACTTGCGATTCATGAAAACTCGGCTGCCATAGTTTGCTGAGGATTTGAAGTTTGGTTGACGATAGCAGGTGCCAGGATTTGGTGTTTGGTCTTTGATGAAATCCTGGGTATGATAAAACCCTCAAATTTAAATCAAAATTTGGAGTTTGGTCTCTGACGAAATCGCAGGTATTATAAAACCCTGAAATCAAAATGAAAAATCATGGGTTTAAATCAAATCAAAAAACGAAAAATCGTAGGTTTAAATCAAATAAAAAAACGAAAAATCGTAGGTTTAAATCAAAATGAAAAACTGTGGGTTTAAATCAAAATGAAAAACTGTGGGTTTAAATCAAAACTAAAAATCGTGGCTTTTCATGGGTCAATAATAAATGTATTCATGTATATGCACTTGCAGCAAAATACAATGAAGCAATCATTCAACTGTGCCCTTATTTTTGTGTTATATTGCCGCTTTTCAAGTGTTTTTTTTTCGCTGCATTCCATTGACAGCTGACTGAAGTCTGAAACTTGAAACTTTGAAAAGCATTTTTAACTTTTATTTTTTATTCTTTTATCATAGATTCATAAATTTTATTTTGCTTTTTAATGACTGTTAGACTGTTTGTGAAGATTTTTTTAAAAAATTTAGTTTTAATTTATTGAACTTGTTTTTTGGTCTATGATGTGTATTGAATCTAATTTTGGCTGGTATATGAAGGAAATCACTATCAGTAATGTGCTCCATAAATTCAGTAATATGCACATTTTTGAAGAATATTTTAAAAAATTTGTATTTTTAAATGTTTGATAAATTTGCTGAGTTATCGCTAAGTTTTTTCCACTAGTTTTTGCCGAGTCCCTAGTGTTTAAAATTTTTGGGTCAGCCGAGTAATTGCCAAGTCCGAGTTTTTCAACTATGCATAAAATCATGAGAAAATCAATTTTTAACAGTCACCTATCTCCATTCCCCAAATGTTGTCATCAAGTGAAAGAATCATGTCTGCTTGCAAAAATGACAATTTTTTTTTGCATGTCTTCCTTACCCAGGTTTCTTGTTTTAACTTATATCTTTCCCTTGTAGACCTTCAACAAGTCACAATATGTTGGAACTATTGAGTCTTGACTCACCTCCTAACTTTGTGAAGGTCAAAGAGTCTACCAAAAGTTACATGAGAAAAATGTCTTATAAGTTATCATGCTTCAACCAGCTACAGGATCCCGAGCAAATTCAAAAAATTCCTTGGAATGTGTTACGAACCTTTTTAACCTATTTCCAATTTAATTATTAGGTAGACGGTTCAGTTTACTTTTTTATGTAATTAGGCATTTTGGAATGTGTTTTCCATGGGATCAGTTTAATGGGTCAACTAAAGGCTCTTTTAATTTTGCCTTTTGTTGGTCAGTGGGTCTCAATCTTGTGGGTCCATTTGGTTTTGGGTTTATTAGATGTACCTTTTCGTAAAAGTAAAATTAAGTATGCCACATGCAAAAGACAAAAGTGCTAAAGTGGGAAGATGTTACAAATAGACTCGTAGGCAGTAGAATAGACATGACTTGGATGGAAGTTGTGCACAGGTATACTGGCACTGTGTTTTGGGCCAAGGACCGCATTCATACTGCATTGAATATTCAGGCCTGAGTTGGTATCCATACCTTCTTAGGAAAGTTTCTTTTCTCTTGTGTAATCGCACTCCACTACAGACCCTGTTTGCCTAAACTAGAAGAGCTGACAAAATAAGTACTCAGTCCATGTGTTATAACGAAATATGGTTTTCCTTCTTAGACTCCTTCCAAATGAGTGTTGTTGATCTTTCATTGTAGATCCATTTGTACTATTGATAGGGTTTCCTCTTCCAAGAAAGGTAGCAAAGTCCACCTTAAGAACTTGAGGCATGTTGTTGAGCTTGAAATATCTTTTCACAAAGCTTAGCCAAGAATCAACATCATGCCCGTTAAACTCGTGCAGTTCTTTCTTAGGCAAGAAATGTTTCGGTCCAAAATGCTGTCCAACAAAGTTTTAATGTCTTCAAGCTTAAAATCCTCCTCATGCAAACCCATTGTTTGGGCTGCATGACTTCCACACATTGTAGATGTTATTGTGGAATCCGTGGGTTGGAATGCTTGAAAACCAGGTCTAATGCCATATCCATTGCCATTGTTGAAGAGTAAGAATCTTACATATGCTGTATTAATGGTTGATCACATGCCCACCATACTGCTATTGTTGGAAGGTATGTTGTTGGGTACTTCTTGAAAGTTGGTGTTGATGTTGCCATTTGGCATGCCCATGGTGGCACTGTGTTCTCTAACGTTGGTGTGGATATTTCTGTTTAGTATGTCTATGGTGGTGCCATATTCACCAAAGCAGGCATGGATGTTTCTGTCTCACATGCTGATGGTGGTGACGTCCTCCTCCGATGTTGGTTCCAGAATTACCAATGCTTATCCCTCTTCTTGACTTGTGAACCATGCTTGCACTCTTTTTCTTTACTAGCGCTGCTAAGTTCTTGATGTTGCCTGTAACCTCACTTAGGCTTGATACAAGTTTGTGCCTCAGAGGTGATGATTCTTCATTAAGAATGTATCCCACAGCTCATTAATCACAGTTTTTTTGAATCAGTGGCATCTAGTGTTATTGCTGTTTCCCCTCACTATATCCGACTCCATCATGCTCCTTGTTGGGACATGTATTTCTCATGAGATTCTTATATGATTCGTACTCTGATTTTCCATTTGTTCTTCTAAGTTGGGACAACATGAGGGTAAGTTCTATGGGTAGAGACCGTGGAAGATTAAAGTTTGTTTCTTATGCTCTTACTAGAGACATGGACAGATGCAATCAGAATGAAGAGACGGATTGAAAAAGACAGTGCTGAAGGAGTTGATGAAGATGAACTAGTTGGGAAGGTGGGTTGGATGAAAACATTATGCTTGTTGGACAGCTATATGTTTATGATCATCTATTTAAGGCAAATTCAATGAGGTTTGCTTCCAATTTTTGTTTTCTACTTTTTACTGAAACCCTACCGCTCAAGGCAAAAGCCCTAAATCCCTCATGGATTGAATGACAATTTGCATCGTCTGTGTCTATAACAACAGACCTTTTGTTCAGAATAAAAATTAAACTATCATAGAAAATTTTGGGAAACTTTTACTGGAAAGTAATTCATAATTGTCTTTTTCTCTTCCATTGTGTTGCAAAATTTTACCCAGATTGCCACTTTGATAAGAAACTGCTATATTGTGAAAGTAAAAGATTCTTCAGATAGCAGCAGCAATTCTGTTCAATGACACACAAATTTCTGGTTAACAAAGCAGTATCACCTATTAGCGATCTCACATCCAGACTAACAGCCATAATCCAATTTAAAGGTGAGAAATAATGTAGAACATAATAAATCTGTTATGTTTGTGATTGCATGGGGCCGGAAGTACCAAATAACACAAGTATGAAAGCAATGTCACTTTGAGGGGGAAAATTATAGGACGTAGAAATGTAAAAATGAAAGAGATAATTTTATGACTTGTGCCATACAATGAACTACCTAGCTTCTATATACAGCTAACATTGGGTTGAGACATCCACATGGTCCTAATGGAGCTGACTAGTTAGAAATTGACAATTCTAGAATCTACCATTGACTAGTCAAGGTTTTTTATGTACCGTAGGTCAGCTACTCCAATAGTGATGACAGTGAGATGATTAGGGGCACAACACAGCCATACTTTCTTTGTAAAGGAAATTCCAACTCTTTATATAGAACATAGTTGCCTCCCCACGACCATATGTTATTGCTCCCACAAGGACTTTTTCAAAACATACTAGGACTTTTTCAAAACATGCTATATTTACAAAGGAAATGACAATTCTTTATATGCCTGCCTCCCTATGACCTTATGTCATTGCTCCCACAATGACTCTTTCAAAACAGAACCTGAGTGGAGTTTAAATGAAAACACATTGAAAACATATGCATCCCTGACTTTATGCCATTTCTCCCATAATGTCTTTTTCAAAACGAAGTCCGGGTGATGTTAATTCAGAAATCCATTGTTAATTTAGAAATCCATTGCAATGATATAAAAATCATATAAATTGATAAAGCAGGATATCCTGTGTGCAATATTTATGGCTGGAAAATACACTCCGTATGAATAGTATTTGAACTGCAAAGGAATGACAGTATGAAAATCAACAAAGCACTTTCCATAACAGCCAATTGAAAAGTATGAATGATTTCAAGGGGGCCTTTTCCATACTTAGCATGAGTGCTCAATCATCTTTTAGCTGAGGTGCAGAAGGAAAACCTGATATTCTCCTCAATGAAATTTAAACACTGGCCAAATCTGCATGTTCATTTTTCAGTACAAAAGTTAAGAAAACATCTTACCCTATAACCTATTTATGCTGCAGTCCATCATATGCTGTTTATCACCTCTTTGGGATGGAAGCAGGAGCAACAACAATGGGAACCAGTGCAACAATGATGAAACAGTTAACAGTAACGGAGGTGGTTGAATAGTCAGTAGGTGTTTGGGACTGGACAATGGCGGGTTGGGAGAGTAGAAGGAAAATGAGTTGGAGATATGGTGGGCCCTTTGTCCCACCTGGCTGCATTTCCAGCTGAGGAAAGATTTTTTTAAGGGTAAAGGAAGTGATCTGGGTCCCTCTACTTCAAAGGCTGCTTTCCTGCCCTTGAAGAGGACCTGGCCGCATTATGATGAGGTGGTTTTGCCATGTGTCCAGAAACAGTCTGTAACACCTATAAATGCTTCAAATTTCCCTTCTCTTGAACTTTTGTTGAAACTGAGATTCTTGATGGACCTCTGCAAGCCTATTAGTTTGCTGTAAATGCTAGGAGGGAGAGATAAAGACAACAAGAATGAATTCCAAGAGGATTCATGGTTTTCAAGTGAACAAGTAGATTGTAATAGGTGAGACAAAATTGAAAGAAAGTGTGTTAAAGAGATGTAATTGATCTTAGATAATAAACATTGTTGTTTCAGGCTGCTTGTGTGCCTAAAAGGCATTGTATTTGCCATTGGAAATAGTGGATACAAGGGTTCATTTAGCTCACTTTTGTTGGAATTTTCTCTCAGAATTCAGGTTCTCTAGGGTAAAAGTCCATGTGTCTTCAGTTGTTATGTTGTTTTCTCTCACTTTCCTTTCAAGTTCAGATTTAATTGTTTGCCTAAAGAGTACAGTTCATATTTCCTTCATTTAGATATGTATGTTGATGACCATTGAATGGTATAAACTGATGGGTTTAAATATTGGCCTCTTTTGTGTTGTTTTTATATGCTTTCAGACCTTTTGCACATGATCTTCCAGATACTTTTCAAACATTACCATCATGATATACTGCCTTTTTATATATTTTGCAGAACCTTGAACCTATTTTGTTAATATGAAATATGGTGATGATATTTATCAATTGAATGATTTGAACATGAGTATGCATGCAATATAGATGAAATTCTATGGTTTAATTATGAAGGTTATTTGTGTGCACATGTTTTGTGGATTAACCCCTATGCAATAGCAAAAACTTGGTATCAAGGAGAGGAGAATTTGTAGCAAGTCGCAGAATAGGGGAATTGAAGGAAGTTGAAGTCAAGCCGCCAAAAGTGCAGGCAACTGGAAGCTGAACGTAAATCATTATGGGAACGAATAAATGTAGAAGTAGACTTGTTCCAAGATTCTAAACGCAACTTATGTGTTTCTCATATGAGCAGTTGCATAGGAATTCTTATTTGAATAGGATTCTCTTTCCTCTGTTCAGTTAGAATTAATAAATCAATCTTAACTCTGTATCCTAATATCTAGGAATGGATTAATGATTGTAGTTAGTTGGTAGTTGAATAAGACTCTCTCGTTTTGTATAAGTTAAAGGATGAGCTCGGAGTCAAGTTAGTTACCTAGTTATCCAGTTACTCAGTTGTTAGTTTTTTATTCAATATTAGAAGATACAACAGTTAGTTATTTCTCGAAACATGAATTGTTGAAATGCAATTATTGAATACAATCTGAAAAAAAGATCCTGTTTGAAGTACTTTTGTGATATGAAATGAATGGAACTATGTGTTATGTGGATGCGTATCTGAGTTAGATTTGATTTCCAGCTAAGTGAGTCAGTCCCCTGAGCCGGCCACTCAAGGTACTTGTTGTGACCAAATCACACATCACCCCATTAAAGATGGGGACCCCTCTTTTCTTGAGCTTTGGTGCTTTTCATTTAGTTCTGAGTAATGTCCTGGGTTCATTTCCTCTGCCAATCAAACAATGAGTCTCTCTCCTAGAAGATTTTGCTTTGTAACTGGAGGTCTCATCTGGAACATGAACTTGCAGTAATGAAGAGTCTTGATCAAATTCCATCCAGTTCATGAACACTGAGATCAATCCTGAGGTATGTTTGAGACCCTGAAAATGACTAAGTCTGGTAACCTGAAATCTTGAAAATCTTGAAAAATTGACTAAGTCTGAAATCTGGTGGATCCTCCAAATTCTAGATTCTACATGTTAAATCCGGTGGATTCAAGACCTATCTCAAACATCCTGAAAGGTATATTGAAAGTATAAGATGATGATCCCTTGCGCCTAAACCAGTGTGCCCATCTCATGCGCTAATGTTGAAGGAAAATTTGAATGTTCATTTGAAGAGGAACCTGATTTGCTGATCCAATGCGCTTATATCAAGAAGAGTTTAGATTCATGATCTGCTGCGCCATGCTAAGAGGATCTCAAACTCTCCATCTGCTGCGCTAGGGGTAATTCAAGTAGAAGAAGATCTCAAAATCATCAACCATTGCGCCCAAAGAGGAAAAGATACTTGTCTTGAAAAAAAATGTGGCAGGAGGATTCCAAATCATGAACTAATGCGCCTTTGTGGAGAAGAGGTAAGGGTTTTAAAAACATATTTTAGCCAAGCATTGAAACCTTGAAGCAATGCGCTTGAAGAGGTAAATCAATTACAAGTTCTAAGAGGTATTCCAAGAGGACTTAGTTCTTTCATCTGCTGCGCCACCTAGGGGAATCAAAAATCTTAAGTGATGCGCCACTTTGTAGAGGAAAGGTAAACCTTTATCTGCTGCGCTACCTTTCAAGAGGATCTCAAAACCCTGATCCAGTGCGCTCATCTCAAAGAGAAGTGCTTATCAAATGCGCTGCCTTAAGGACTAATTCAATATGCCCATATTATGAAGAAGAACTCAGTTCTTTCATCTGCTGCGCTGCCATAATGAAGAGTAAGAAGATTCAGGTTGGTGAGCCAGTGCGCTGCCACAAGAAGGAAAGGTTGAGGAAGTTTCAAGGATCACAAGAACTCAGTTCTTTCATCTGCTGTGCTGATCTCTATAGAAGAACATGAAAACTCTATCTGATGCGCCATTATGAGATAGAAGAAGAAAAGATCAAGAACTTGTGATGAAGAAAAGATCACTATGCTACATCCAAACGTTGGATACATTTCAAGGAAGAGACCAAATTCTCCATCTAGTGCGCCAACCCAAGATCTGAGATAGCTAGTTAATGTGCCCAAAAACAAGAAGAAATCAAAATGGCCAACCAATGCGCCATTGCAAAGAGGGAATTTTCAGAGATAAAAATTCAGATCTAATGCTCCAGTTCTTAGGAGAAGACAGAATTCCTATCTGCTGCGCCTCATGTCATGTTTAAATTAGGTTCCTTGAAGTATCATTATTTTTATGTCATCTCCTATTTTGAGACATCAAAGTGATCCTTGTGTATTATGAAATCAGTTATATTGATGCCGTTTCTTTGTTTGTGTTGTAGGAGCTAGGAAATCATCCTAGGAGCTAAATAGTCATCTCCAAGCGAGGGATGAAGCTAAGGAAAGGAGCTAAGGGCTGGAATCACCTTCATGCTAGGAGGGAAGTCAAGAAGTAGCCCACAAGAAGAAGACATCATAAGCTGCTCAAAGTGATCACTTAAAGTTTAAGATCAGCATACTTCATCTTCAATTGCATCATGATCACAAGACAAGGCTTTCATTCACACTTTACTTCAACTTCTTTCAACCTTCAAGAGATCATATAGCTGCTCTAAAGGAACCTTTCATCATCCTTGTGTTGGAACTCTTTGGCATCATGTTAAGATCATCATGTTGAAACACATCATCATCAAGACTTCCAAAGGCATCTATAAAATTTCAAGTTCCTCCTATGTAGTCAAGCCTCCTTGAGAAGTTAGCTACTCTACATCTGAGGGAGATGTTATCATCAAAGACCTACACTCTAAAGGACTCTCTTCAAGATCATCTTCAAGGAAGCATTTCATCATCTACATCAAGTTCAAGGATACTGGCAAGTACACTACTTCATCATCGGTTACATCAAGTTTCATATGCTCCATCATCAAGTGTTCCAAGGCATTCATCCATCCAAGCTTCAAGATTCTTCAAATCTTTAAGTCCAAGAGAGATCCTACTTCTAATCATGAATCAAGTATCATCATCATCTACTCTTACATGAAGGAGGCAGCATCATCATATACATTACTCTTTGTGAAGGAACATCAAAGAAGATCGACTTACCTACCTACAAGAAGAATGAACATCACAGTGTTTGTCAAATGAGCTACAAGCATCATACATATCCTACTTACAATGAACAAGGCAAGATCAACAAGATACATCTCAAGTGTTCATCATCAAAGCTATTACTTGGGAACATGCTGAGGTGGCACCTATGTGGCGAGTACACATCATCATCCAATCATGATCAGCGACATTATTTTAAATATATTCAGTGTATCATTTAATAAAAGAAGCCAAAGGGATGCTTATGTGGAGGATGTTTTAAATGATTTCATCTTATCCTTATCACATTGGGAAACGTGCCTTCATTGCATCTCTTTGTACTAAAAATAGCAGTTTGTTGTAACTACCTACTTAGGTGGCATGATCTAAGCCCTTGGCTATCGAATTGATCTTAGCCATTCATTGTATTCTGGACCACTATATAAAGGCCTTGTTGCCTCATTTGTAAAAGAGATCAGATATAGTTTTTGTAGGAGTAGAATAGGAGAGACTCTCGAAATTTCCTGAGAGGACTTGGAGTTGTTGTAAATGTTTCTCAAGATTAATGCAAGGACATTGGAGTTCACTTGGTGTTTAAGTCTTGTCTTGTGGAATGGCATGATTTCTTGTATCTTGAATTGAATGAAGAGATGTTTCAAATAGATTAGAAGTAGATTAGAAGCTCTTTGTTGTAATGTATGTTGTATTGAATATTTGATCAACTCCTGGCTCATGCTTTTAACATTCATCGCTGGCGAAGTGTTGTGTAAAGCTAGTCTGAGCCTTATCATTTGCTTAAGTTCGATTGTGGACGCTTGTTTGAGCTGCGCCATTCAATGGGTGCTTGTATGAGCCTTAATGATTTGAAAACCATTCGCATAACCTTAGGAGATTGCACCAACTTCATGTAGTTGTAGGCATCCTTGGCGAAGTGGAGTTAGGTTTATTTAGGAGTTTGTCTATTCTTACATCATCATTGCCTCATTGACCTTAGATTAGTTTCCTAAACCCTTGACCTTTTACTTTTCTTTATCATTGAAGTCTTGTATATATGTCATCCACACTGAAGGAGAGATAAGCTAAATGAAAGAAGAAGAATCTAATGTAAGTCCCATTGTGTTTACCAGCATAATCATACTTAGTCATTGAGCTCTCTTACAAAATCATAAGGAACCTTGGAGTCATTTTGTTTGATCACTTCGTTCAGCATTCGAGAGGCTTTGCTCAAGAGAGAGTCAGATACTTTGTATTTCACTCTATTGTTGACTTGTCCAAAAACAAACATCAACATTTTTGGCGCTAGAAGGAGGGCAAACAAGTTGTTTTTATATTGAGGAAGAAGGAAGAACATCCTGGAGCGAATTGGTTCTTTCTCGCCGGAGAGGCACCAGAGAATTCTAAGGTCTACACCAGGAGCATCCAAGGAGTTAGCCGAGTTGGGATTCCCACCTAAATCAAAGAAGGGAAAGAAGGCAGCTTCATCAGGTCAAGGATCTCCAAGTGGGGGTGATATTTCAAACTTATTCTAGACTCCACCCCCGCATAATCAGAAGTAGGGAGTCGCTCAACCTAGTAATACTCAAGCAACTACCCCAGGGACTCCACTTCAGCCAGGAGCCACTCAAACAGGTCTAGGACAACAACCCAACGTTCAAATGGCAGCACCAGTGCGAGCTTGGCCTTTGGCAAATGTTTCACCTCTTGGGACTTTCACGGACTACCATGAAATGCCCAAGAACCCTGAACACTTCTGCTCAAAATTTCACGTCAATGATCCAAACAGGATAGCCGAAGAGCACATTAAGATCTTTGAAGGCACCTTGATAAACCGGAGGATCAAAGATGAGGACGTAGCATGCCTGTTATTTCCATACTCCCTTGAAGGAGATGCTACCTTTTGGTATGTCAACCTGCTGGCTGGGTCTATCACTAGTTGGGAACAGATGAAAAAGGCTTTCTTAGATAAGTTCAGAATTCCCATCACTCCAGCAGAACTCTATAAGCAATTCATTGAAGTAAGGAGGCAGGAACACGAGCCTATTGCTGCTTTTAATCACAGGTTCCACAAAGCATATTCCAGATTACAAGCTCCATATGACATCACTGAAGAAATGGCGAAGGAAATTTATTATGCCGCCTTGGATCGCCTTACTTCCATGTTTGTGAAGAGAGCAACAGCACCACCTGTTGATGATTGTTTTTCAACAAGTCAACAATTAGAGTGAAATACTAAGTATCTGACTCCCTCTTGAGCAAAGCCTCTCGAATGCTGAACTATGTGATCAAACAAGATGACTCCAAGGTTCCTTTTCTGATGGTTTTGTAAGAGATAGCTCAGTGACTAAGTATGATTTTGAGTATGATTTTGCTGTTTAACACAAAGGGACTTACGCAATTGTTCAAGTAAACTTGTTGTTTCAAGGACTACGGAAGTGGATACTAGAGGGTCTAAGTACTGCAATTGATGGCGTATGATTTAGCAATGGATGTTCTTGATCCTAATCCTAACTCAATGGTAAAAAAAAGGACAAAAGGTATAAGGTTTAGAAACACTAATCTAATCCTAAATGCAAGGATGATTACCGCTCAAGGTGAAATCAAACCTGATCCTGCTTTGCCAAGATAGACAACTACACAGGATAGGTGCAATCTTCTAGGGGTACAAGATGTTTAAATCAGTTATGCTCATGAAAGATTCAACAAGCATAAAGATCAAATTGATGTTCAATTGTTCAGACTAACCATGCACTGCAATCCACGAGCCGCAAACTACAAGTATGAACTTATTGATTTCACCACAAAGCAATAAAGAAACCTTTCATTAACTATCATAGACTTGAAAAGAACTTATAACTTAATGTTCGCTTGAAAATTGAAACCATGCAACACTCAGAAACACAAATAGAATCACCGAAGCAATGAATCTTTTATTATCTCAGAGAGCTCTTGCAACAATTTCAGAATTTTCAACCGTACAAAATGAGAGCAACAAGAGCTCTTTTATAGACCTCAAAGAAAAGAAGGGTCAAGATTGATCGGCCGAGTCAGCGGACCAGATCAAGCCACATCACAAGTAGTTGTAACAAACTTCTCTTTATTAAATGAAAGAGATCAACTTTATTAAATGAAGGAGACTAACAAGAAGTTATCTTTATTAAATGAGGGAGGCCATGAAGAAAGAAACAAAGGCACGCCTCGCAAGAAGATAAGAATGATATATCATTGTCCTATGAAGAATCCCCATGTGAATATCCATCACTAGAAGCTTGGCATTCAATGAACTTGGACACTATTTGCTTTACTTCCTCCACAGGTACACTTGGCGCATTTTGAATGGTTCCTTTGGCTTCAAGTACATCAATTGAATAAAGGCCAAGTGTCCTTTCCCAATCAGTTATCCTTGCTTTGTTGTCGCCAAGGTGGACAGCAAGTGAGAATATACTATCAAGTCTTTCATCTGTAACATCATTTTCCTGAAAATAGAAAACTTGAACTTGTTCTTTCAGATTCTCAAAGGTCATCTCCCCAAAAGGATTGCAGGTCCTCATCAAAGAAGCATGAATTCCATCTTGAGTCCTCTGAAGCACACTTCTAATTCTTGACATATCTATTTCTATCTTTTCCAGCAACTGTCCTTTGATGCGAAGACTAAAATACTTGGAGGAAAAGTTGTATGTTCTACCTTCAATAACTTCAGCATGTAACAAATCATCCACTGATGTTTCCATCAAGCTCTTTAGGTGTGGCAGATGTTGATCCTTGAGGTCTTTGAATTCAACACAAGCGGTCATCAATGCAAGTACCCTCTCCTTAAGGCTAGTAATCTTATCATTTACTTGCATAATAGCTCTCAAATGTCTGAATGTAGTCTCCTTTGATCTTTTCATCCAATCCTTCATTCTGTGAGATGAAGACTTCAACTCTTCTAGGTGTCCAACTGTTTCAGGAGGAAGGAGAGATGGAGGTGTAACAACCCTTTCCTGCTGATGAATAGGATGTACTATATGCTGAATGTACTGTTCTAAGGCACGACATCTTTGCTCAGCCTTGATTCTCCCTTCTGTCTCCTGTCTTATGATAGCTCGAGCATTATCAATTGAATCCTGAAGCTCTTCTTCAACTTGCATTCCAGTCAAAGGACCCAGATTGATTGTATTGATGTCATAATCATCAGGTGTTACATCCTCTATGTTCTTTTCAAGCCTAGGAACTGCTACATGTACTTTCCTTACTCCTGTTTCATCTTTAGTGATCTTGGAAAGGATATTTGCCTTCTTCTTTGGTTTCTCCTTCGACATATCTAAAAGCAACTCATCAACTGGAAGGGGAGGACAGCTTTCAAGTTCACAATTCTCTCTAATTCTTTCTTGTAACCATTCTGGCAGTGATGAAAGATCCTGCTGCTGTTGTAATTGTCTTCCTTGGGCAGGTAATGACTCCTCTTCAGCATCATCCTTATCCTCGGTATTAGCTTCATCGATGATTTCAGTATCATGTGGGCTAGAAGGTACTTCTTCTATTGGAGCTTCTGGAACTACATTCTCAACAGGAATCATTAAGTCTTGATTCAGTGGGATGTCACCTGGCTGTCTAGAAGAAGCAGTCTCAATACTTATCCTTTTCTTCTTTCTACTGGATTCTCCTTGAACAATCTCAAGCTGTTTCCTTTTCTTTCCCTGTCCTGAATCTTTCTCACTTCCTTTGCTTCGTGAATCCTTACTAGGTGCTTTATGTTGTTCTTGCGGATCCACTTCTCCCATCTTAGTATAGGTGAGTTTCTTACCTTCATCAAGCAAGGCTTGTACTTGTTTGTTTATTTGCTCTTCAGTGATAGCAATAACAGGCCTTATCAATCCTTCATCATCGACCTTTTCTCTATCTGCCCAGTTGACTTCATAAGGCAAATTGCGGATTTTATCATATTCATCACCAAGAAGAGCTCGATCACCTTCTAACTGATCAGGAATTCTCAATACCTTTGTAGCTCTTATCAGGTCCCATGTCAATCGTGAACACTTCTGCATCCGGATGTCGTCATCATCTATAGCATCAGCCCAGTGATCCTCTAGTTGTTCTTTATGCCTGTAAGAAGAGTAAGACTGTTTGACGGCTCCATGTGGGTCAAAGTTTTCCCTCCTCGAATCATGTGGATGCAGATGATAACCCTGAAGCTCAATTTCTGAATGCTCAGCTGCCTGTAAGGATGGACAAGAATAGTACCTACCCAATTGAAGAGGGAACTGAACTCCTGCTTTCTTCCTTGCTTTCTGCATCTTATGAAACTCTAACAGTTGTCTGGAAACCTCTAGCAACACCATCCTGTTTGAAGGGTATCTAGGCAGTTTGTATGGGAATGATGTAAATCCTTGAATCCTGATATAAGTGAACTTATCATACTGAATGTAATACCTTCCATACTGCTTGATGAAGTTCCTGGCTGCACCTGTTAGTCTCCGATGTAGTTCACCTCTCAACTTCCTCACTATGAACATGGCGAAGGCATCATTGAATCTCTTGTAGTGATTGATGTTTTTCAGGTGGAGCTGAGGATAACACTGGTGAGAGAGAATCTGTCCCGGCTTTGTACCTACTTGCCCTTTAGCTGTTAGTCCTTTGTAGACTACATTTCTTGCCAAGATATACACAAGGTATGAAGTCATGAAGAAAGACTTCGTTTCATCGAAATTCTCAAGCTGTTCATCTAGGCAGTGGCTTATAAGGCCAGCCCAGTCAATCATCTTGTTCTTTGTAAACATGTGATCAAAATAGGTATACATCCATCCTTCAAAAGTAGATGATTGTGGCCTACTTGTTACTCGATTCAGGAACATGATCAAGTAACTTATCTTTTGCTTGAAGTCAGCCTTATGATACTTGGGGTCTTCTGAGTTATATATCTTCATCGACGAATCATTCATCCACTTCTTCCTGATTTCTTGCATGTAGACCTTTGAGTTGCCTTCGAACGTCATCTGAGCTGTTGTAGGACATATGAAGACTCCTTTCGCCTTTGGGATGTTGAAGATCTCTTCGATAGCTTCCCTCTGCAGGTAGGCGAGAATAGTTCCATCCTTCGCTATGATTTGTCTTTTCTCTTTGTCATAATGTTGAACACACTCCAACACTAGCTCGGCACTTGGCAAGGCAGGTGGAAAGCAAGCCGCTTGTACAATCCCGCTCTTCGTGATGGCTTTGACGTCCTCATTCCTGGTGATCGCAAGCAAGAAGTCTTTCACTTCCTCCAAGTTGACGTGTCCCATGTTGGTGTCGCCGACATCCTTCCACTGCGTTTCTAGCTTGGACTCCGGTACATTGGACTTGGCATCCATCTTGATAAGTACTTGTCTTTCTTTGGCCGTTATTCCCATCTATCTGCAAGACTAGACTTGAATAAGTAGATTGAAGTAATAGATTCTACGAGTCTTCTATATCATTATTATCATATTATCATGTCCTAATTCAATTTTTTTTAAGTACAAAGAGGTTTTCTAAGTCATTTTTCATAGAAGCATTACCTGATTTTTTGAATATAAGTTTGCAAATTGAGAGAAATACAAGGCAATTTTACAAAGGAGAAGAGACCAAAACGTACCTTATACCCAATTTCTGCCTTAGCAAGTACAAATTTCTGGAATTTAATGCAAAAAATCAGTATGAAATGGCAAAAATTAGCCTTCTAGACTTCAGATCTGCCTTTCTTTTCACAAATTCAATACTCCTTTGTCACACTAAGCTGCTCCTTTTATAAAAATTCGCTGCCCTAAGGGTAAATTCGCTGCTCCTTGATGAATTTCGCTGCCCCTTGTTAGAATTTGCAAATAAATGAATGAAATAAGGAGGAGCGCTCTCCTTAAATAGGTGATTTCCTTTATTAAATGAGGTCGGCCAAACTTAAGGTCGGCCTTCTTCGCATTAAATATTGGCAACTTCAAAAACATAAGGGGAATTTTGGGCACAAAAAAGGGTAATTTAAGTCTTAATGGGCGCCAAAATGGACTGCCACCTATATGATGTGCGCCTATCTTCATCTCGCAGATAGGTTGATATGAAAATGACCTCATTCTTAAATGGAGTAGGTGATGAAGACTTGAAGTAGAGTCACTGATGATGCTCTTAGATTCGAAGTCGCATGAATGTATTCGAACATGATACCAGTGATGAAGTATACTTGGACTTGATGGGATCTAACATGATGCAACTTGATGATCTTCAAAGGCGGCTAGCATGACGCTCCTTACTCCTCGCTTGAAGGTGATTTAGGTACTTACTCTTGATGATCCTGGAGTATTCCTTATATGATGACTCCTTCCTGAAGAATGATGTCAAGCTCTTCGTTCAAAGGTAAATACTCTTATCCTTTTGATGTACCTTTTTCAATTGGCGCTCAAAATACTTCTTCCTTAGGGCGCTAAAAGGGAACCAAGGCGCTCTAGACCATACCAAGACATCCAAACTTGTAGCATAAAGCGCTTCATCCAGACTCCGAGCGCCCATATCTTCCTCTTGTCACATCAGGCATCCTCTTAAGGCGCTCAAACCATACTAGGGCGCCAACAACACCATCAAGGCGCATTTTGGCTCCAAAACACTCCAACATCATTCTAGGTGCTCCATTGTCATACCAAGGTGTTGTAATGTCATCCAATAATAGGCGCTCCTTCATGATGATTTACCCTAGGCGCTCCATAAGACACTAAACTTGTTACTCAACCATGCAAGGTGCTCTCTTTCAATCCCTCCGGACTCAAACTCTCCAAGACAAGGCGCTAGTGATCTCAATGCGCTAAAAGCACTCAGGGCGCTCATAAGGCAGTCTCTTCAAACTTAGGGAGCCAAAACCTCCTTCATCAAGTCAATTCACATCTTCCTAGGCGCAAAATGGGAAATGTGATTTCAAAGTGATATACTCCATCAAAGGCGCATTTACTCTTCCTGAACATCCTAAGGCGCAAAAACCTCATCTAGGCGCAATTTGACCTTGCTCCTAAGGCGCAAAAGGGGAATCTCTTTCACCAAGGGCGCTCACCTTCATCAAAAGTGCACAAACCTTCCTTCAAGGGCGCTCACCTCACTTTCACCTCACCAAGGCGCATTTCAATCTGTAGGAATCCAAGGATAACTCAAGGCGCTCATGACTTCTTTCATATCATCTAAGGCGCTAGATCTTAAGAGAAGGCGCTCAAACTGACTAGGTTCTTCCAAAGGCGCTCCATCCCAGTCAAGTTCTTCTTGAAGGCGCTAACATTTACTTCCAAGCACCACAACTCATTTCTGGCGCTAAAAATAGGTGAAAAACTCCATATTAGGCGCTCAAATCCTTTGAAATAGACCAACTTCAACCCCAAAGTGCCAAAACATGACCTCCACTCTAGGGGCACTCTGATAGTTCATTCCTCAAGGCGCCAGAGGCTATCCTTTCAATCTAGGCGCATTACTCTTCTAGAGCGCACTCTGACTCCAAGATATTCTAATAGGTCCAAAGCGCCAAAACACTGTCATCTCACCAAGGCGGAAGAACTAGTTTAAGGCGCTTGGAGCATCATTTTATCTCAACAACCATGACTTGACTCTTCTAGGAACTCCTTGTACATTGAGATGATCTCTTGAGGTGGCTTTAATCACAGGATCACTTATCTCGGACGCAAACAACACTTCAAGGCACCCACTGGAGGACCTACTCAAAGGCGGTCATCTTCTTATACTACAATTGCCTCGGAAATTCCTGATTGACGTGAATAACACATAACAACTTCCTGTGCAAAGCATCCGAGCTCAAAAGAGGGGGTCCCCTAGTCTGATGGGGTGATGTGTGATTTGGTCACAACATCTGGCGACTCCACGAGAGGAATGTTTCTGAACATTTCGAAAACAAAGATCCAAAACCTACTCAAAGAACATTAAATCACCATCCTCAATCATAAACTAGGCAAAACGAGCTTAAAAGGGAAAAGGAATCATAAATTGGAACAAGACACTATACCTCTGATGTGTGATTAAAGATAGATTTCGATTGAAACAGTTCTGTAAATGTTCCAAAGATAAACAAATATCAAGTGTCAACATTTCCATGTATACCCACACACTAGATCAAATAAGCATAAATACATGATCACGGAATCAAAACCAACTGCCAGCACGACCATCCGTACTCCAGAGATCCAAGTGTGTGTGTATGAGTTCATTTCCACCCCGTGGCAACTAAGATCGTCTAAGTTCCTTTACATTAAGCTACATGATTAGTACACACCTCATGAACTACCTGGACATTGCCCCGCTGCCAGCGAGCGTCTATAGCCCCGACGGGTTTGTCTCGCAATTCCACTCGAGCAGAGCCTCACTGCCGGTCAGGTGTCCATAGCCCTGGTAAAGATTACTCGATTGTCCATCTAACTGAGTTATAGTATGATTTGTGATTTTGCATTTTTCTTTGCTTCATTCTTTGATATTCTATTAAGCTTAAATATGATAGAGTACAATGCAGTATCGCTACCCTTGCAACACATGCTTTTGATGGCAATAGTTACGTTGATAACTCAGCTAGTGGGTGTGGACTTGCGATGGCGGCAAAGGTGGACCTTTAGATTTTTCACTTAATGTAAGTTCACCAAGACTCCTTCAGGTACTTCAGGATTTTTAAAGTATGTAAGGTATAAGATCTCAAAATACTTCAAGCAATACTGAACAACTGACTTATCCTCCAATGAGCCAACAGTCCTGCTATCTGACACTAGCGGTGGAATCCACGGGAAATCCATCAATCATGACTTAAGTTTCTCAACGGAACAAATAAGAACTCATAAACTTATATTTAGCATTTTAGAATATTAAGTTCAGAAGATAACAGTGTCAAGACACAATATATGATTAGTGTCCCAGTCAAGTTTAGAACTTGCGTTGTTCAACAATTGAAAATTATGATCCAATCAATCCTAAGAATTTCATGAATAAATGTTTAGGAAATGAGCTAACATACTCTAGTGGAAGTATACCAAATGTCTTTGAGATATACATCACCTTGTCAAGAACTAAGATCCCTCAAAACAACTACTCTAAAACAAAAGCAAAAACGATCAAACTAAACTATGAAAAGCAAGAAATTCTTGAGTCAAATGACATCAAGATGAGCAAATCTAACCTAAGAAAACCAAACAACAGAAAGAAAATCCCATCTAACTATGTACAAACCAGCCCCTCGGGGAACTCATCGTTGGAAATAGTGCTTCAAGAACTGCCCATTGACAGGCAGTGGAACGTCTTCCCCAGTCAGAGTCTTCAACTTGAAAGCGTTCTCACCCAGAATTTCAGCAATCTGGTATGGACCTTTCCAGAGATAATCAAACTTGTCATGATCACCTCGCCGTTCATGTGCCTTGTCCCAATATAAAACCAGGTCAGAAATTCTGAAGGCTTTCACTCTCGCCTGACGATCAAACCAACGCTTAACCACTCCTTGATGCTTCATGAACTTATCTAAGGCAATGTCTCGCTTCTCTTCCAGATGCAGTAGCTGTGATAATCTTGTTTGTACTCGTTCATCTTCGTCTAAATAGTCTTGCATGAACTGCAAGGTTGGAATCCTCAATTGTATTGGGAAGATGGGATCCTGACCATAAACCAAGTGATATGGAGAAGTGCCCAGAGAAGACTTGACTCGAGTTCTGTCTGCCCAAAGAGTGAACTTCAGCTGTGTATGCTAGTCTATCGGGTTCTTATCCAGCAGTTTCTTGATTGCGTTCAAAAGGTTCTTATTTGTGGATTTAGCCAAGCCATTACCCTGTGGGTAATAATTTGATGAAAATTTCAGGGTTATTCCATATTCAAAGGCCCAATTAGAAAATCTGAGTGATGAAAACGCGGGGCCATTATCGCATACAAGGGCGCTGGGACAGCCAAATCTGGTAATTATGTTTTCCTCTAGAAACTTAATCACTACATCGGAGGTGCAGAACTTCAAAGCGTGGGCTTCTGTCCATCTAGTGCAGCAGTCTGTCGCAATCAGGATATATCTATGTTGTGCAGAAGAAGGTGAGTTTATCATGCCAATAAAATCTAATCCCCACTTGGCAAAAGGCCTGAATTCAACAACCGGCTGTAAAGGCATGGCTGGGTTTCGTTCTCTTGAAGCTGCTACCTGGCAAATGTGGCAGGTTTTGACGTGATGATGAGCATCTTGAAACAATTTTGGCCAATAATAGCCTGCCCTTAATATCTGATTCGCCGTCGCCAGCTCACCACCATGGCAAGTTCCGAACTTGTCATGAAACTGTTCCATAATGCTTTTGGCTTCGCTTCTACCAACACACCTCAGGTAGATCCCTTCATGATTCTGTCTGAATAAAACTGATCCCTGCAACATGAAGCGTTTACTTCTGTATCTCAATGCTCTTCTTTGTGTTGGGCTCATATGATCCGGACATTTTTGAGATAGCAGGTAATAGACAATATCATCGTACCACTCATCTGGTGATACTGCTTCAAGTACATAAGCCTGCTGAACCAATCCAGGGCCTTCGATTGCGATAGTCTGGGTTAGTGCTTGTCCTCTAACCAACTTCATTGGTTGAATTTCGATGTCATATTCTTGGATAGTGGCGACCCACTTGCCTCTTCGTTCACCCAGCTCATTTTGCATTAGTAGTGTCTTAACTGCAGCGTCTGGAACTATAGCATACACTCTGCTCCGCAGGATATAGTGTCGAAATTTCTTGATAGCCTTTACCAGAGCATACGCCTGTTTCTCCACTGCAGGGTATCTCAGCTCAGTGTCCTTAAAAGGGGCACTCATGAACGCAACAGGGTGTTCATCTTTATCATCTATCCTCTGGGTCAAAATCCCTGCACAGGTGTGATCTGATGCGAAAGAATACAAATAAAATGGCTTCAAATAGTTTGGACTGATGAGAACAGGAGCCCTAGCAATTGCCTGCTTGATTTCTTCGAATGCTCTGTTTGCTTGAGGAGTCCATTCGACTTTTGCATCCTTCTTCAACATATCGTTCAAAGGCTTAACAATTTCGGAAAATCCCGTAATAAACTTCCTGACGAAGTTAATCTTGCCGAAGAAAGACTTTAACTCCTTGCTGGCAGGCATGCTAACTCTTTTAATGGCCTCTACCCGATCTGGATCGATAGAGATGCCGTGTTTTGATATTACGTGGCCTAGGAGCTTTCCTTCTGTCACTCCGAAGATACACTTTTTTGGATTTAAGGAAATTCCATATGTTCTGCAAGATTCAAACACTCGCCTTAAATGTTCCACATGATCTGCTCTGACTTTTGAGAATACAGTAAGGTCATCTATATAGATAATAATGCATTTCCCAATAATATCTCTGAAGGCGATGTCCATAGCCCTCTGAAAAGTGGCTCTTGCGTTGATTAAACCGAAAGGCATCCTTCGGTATGCGTATGTACCCCATTTGGTAGTGAAAGCGGTCTTTAACCGATCTTCTTCTTCAACCATGACCTGGTTATACCCTGAACATCCATCCAGAAAAGACATCATCTGCGAACCGTTTACAATTTGAAGCACTTCGTCCAATGAAGGCAAAGGATAATTATCTTTCTCTGATGCCTTGTTCGGATTCCTGAAATCAACACACAACCTTATTTCTCCATTCTTTTTTCTAACAGGAACCAGATTGGCGACCCACGTCGAATGCCTTATTGGAAATATTATCCTTGCTTGTAGCAGTTTCTTTACTTCCTGAGAGATGAGCGGCTCCAATAAAGGATTAACCGGCCTCTGCCTGTGTCGGAATGGTCTGCTTCCCGGCTTGAGAGGGATAGTATGCGTGATGATGGATGTGTCATATGTCTTCAGATCATCATACCCCCAAGCGATAACATCATGAAACTCTCTCATGCTGTTGAGGATATTTTCTCTTTTTTCTGGTGTGCAAACTTTCCCTATGAAGACATTTTTTACGTCTTCGTCTGTCCCCAGATTGACTGCTTCACACTTATTCCCGTCTTCACTATGGTAGGGAGGGGTGCCCAACTTATCTGAATCAAAGAGTCTCTCTAACTCAATCATACCCTTTGGGATGGTGTTGTCTTTCAGATTCATGATCCCATCTGGATCAAACTCAGCTTCAACTTCACTCTCATCGATGACCTGGGTAGTGAAAATACCTGAATTAGTTAAGAAGTCCAGTATGTGTTTGTCATCATCAAACACTTGAAAGTTTGTGATGTTATCCGGTACTGATGGAACTGATGTCAGTTCCACTGTGAACTTCTTTAACCCCTCCATAGCTAATGGCTCAAGAGAACTTGCGGCTTGTGCTAGTGCATTGGCTACTTGATTTGTTGATCTGTAAATTGACTGGATGTTAAACGCATCGAAGTCCTCAATCAAATCCCATGCCCGGTTCCTATATTTCTTTAGCCTCTTGTCATGGCACACATACTGCTTCCTGACCTGTCTGACAACTATTTCTGAATCACCAAACACATGCAGAATCTTAACTTTCTTCTTTATGGCCAAGAGCAACCCATGCATGAGAGCTTCATATTCAGTAACATTATTTGTGCACGGAAACTGTAACCTTAAGGCTGATAGATAAGCTTCTCCCAGCGGACTGATCAGTTCAAAGCCAGCTCCGGATCCTTGCTTGGATTTTGATCCATCAAATCTTAAAGTCCATACTTGATTATCTCCTGGATTTGACACATCAATATCTTGATTTGCTTCTGCAGGTTCAATTTGGGTATGTCCTGTTGCTGATGCCGAAGTACTTGCTTCATCTGTAACGGCCGTATCCCGAACAGGTTCTTTTAGTTTCATCATACTTGGAATTTCTAACCCCATAGCCTCTGGAATCCTCTTCCTGACTTGTTCCAAGGCTACTACGCACATAGCGCAGGAGAACTCGGAATGGAAAGCATTGTGTATCCTGCACCAATTAGGTAACAATAGATCATGAACAGATGCATGACTTCCCAATTCTACACCCTGTTTCACATGTTTCATCACAAAGTTTCGGAAGTTTTCAAACATGCCTTCCCCTTCTTCATCTGATGATGTGCCGTGATCACTTTCTACGAGGACCTCCGTTGAATTATGCAACATTAAAATCTCCTCCACCTTAGGCTTATAAACACCCAAGTCTGTCTGTACAAAAAGGATCTCATTGTCTTCACCATATTCAGTGATCATCAATTTCAGACGCGGAGTGCTATCTATCCTGATTTGATTTGGCAATCCTTTCCATGATAGCCACATGTGCGAGAAGTCGGTGGAGACGTATCCATTGAGCTTCTTCAACCAATCTCTGCTAAGCAGCATCCCATACCCTTCAGGTATGTCTACTACTGAGATGTCAATGTAATGTTGAATCCTGGGATCAGCTGCCAACTGCATGTGAATATTGTGTAATTCTCCAATAACTGGAACCTTGGTTTTGTCTAACTGAGTAACTTTCTTGTTTGTCTGTTTTGGGATGAGACCAAGTTTCTTACAGATACCCAACGGCATCACATTACTTGAGGCTCCTGAATCCATTAAACAATTATGTAACAGTTTACCAAACATTTTAACTGATATCAAGAACGGAGGCTGTTCATCTCTTCCTTGGTAAAAGACTACTGATTTCTTCTTAGGGGCGCTATATCGGTCATTAGCCAGATTTGGATTGACTTGTGGGCTTGGAATCTTTGGTGCATTATTATCATCTGCAGGCTCTTCCTTTATTGTAACTGACTTGCCGTCTGTCATATTGGATGAATCCTGTGCAATGAAAATAGCATTCGTCTGGCCTTGCGGAGGAGGTGGCCTCATTTGGGTCGGATTCACATATGCTCTTGGTGTAGGTGAAGTGGAAGGACCTGATGGACTTGTGGTGATTTGTACGTTTTGATTTCCACCTTTTGCGATGGTATCATCGACACTTCTTAAAAAGGCTTCCTTTATTTCAGGTACTCGAATCAATTCTGTCAGTGGTAAGTTGATCTTGATCTTCTTGAGTTCTTCGACAACACATTGACTCAACCTCTTTAAATCATCCTTAGGAATTTCCTTTCTGGCTGGTTCAATCCTTGAGGAAACATTCTGCAGCTGAGCCTCTTGTGCTGGGACAACGTTCTGAGCTGGATTCCGCTGTCTGTATTCGGGCGCATCCCTTGGATAGCTTGGATTGTTACTTGCATTAGGATTTGGCGGAGTGTGCAAGTTATTAGGAGGAGTTGATGTAGTCATAGGATCTTGTGCCTGATAATTCCGCTGATAAACCCTTTGTGGTGTATTGCCGGTAGATTGCTGAAAGGCCTGAACTTCATCTGCTTCTTGAGTTTGGGAATTGCCCTCGAATGGCGGAGGATAGTATGTATCATCAACCGGCCCATTTGCAGATGCTGGCGGGAATCTTCCATTATATTCTGTCATGTCGTATTCCATCATGGGTGGAAAAGTAAAATCTTCAATCATCAGGGCTTGATCGTACCTTTGCGTGGGCACAATTTCATATCCAGTGGTTGGAGGGTTCTCTGGCACCTGTGTACCATGCATTTCTTGCTGAAAGATGTCAGCAGCTATCTTAAATTCTGGGCATTGAAGTTCGGAATGCTGATTGGTGTTATGCAATCTGCACCAAGTGGACAGTGCAGCTTCTGCTAAGAAGACTTTCTCTGCTGGTTTTGGGTCGGAAGCCGATGGATTATCGAGTGGTGAAGGTACAGTTCCATTGTTCGGTGCAGTGTTCCAGGTTCTATTCTGTCGCTGAAAACCTTGATTATTTCCTCTAAAGCCTTGATTGTACCCCTGATTATATCCCGGATTATACCCTTGATTACCACCTTGGTTTCCCTGGTATCCACCTTGATTGCCTTGGAAATTCCTTTGCAGATAATTATTCTGATTTCGCAAATGTGTAACTTCAGTAGACAACTTCTTCACCTGATCAATCAGCTCTTTCATTTCATCCTTCTCATCCTGGGTCTTTGCAGAAGATGACGATCCTTGCAGATACACTGGCTTTTCAGGCGCAACTTGTGAAATTGGCACCCCCGGATGCAAGACTAATTGATTGGCAGGAGTGGGAACGGGGACTGGATTCATTACAGGTGTATGTTGAGCCAATGCATGGTTGATCCCCTAGATTTGATTTGGCATTGCCACATGCCCTATGTGATTAAGTGGCCCATGAGTATTCATGCCCAAATCTGTGTTCACTTGAACGGCTTCAGCATATGCTCCTGTCAAAGTGGTAGGCGGGGCCGTTGCTCTTTTCACAAACATAGAAGTAAGGCGATCCAATGCAGCATAATAAATCTCCTTTGCTATTTCTTGAGTGATATCATATGGAGCTTGTAATCTGGAATATGCTTTATGAAACCTGCGATTAAAAGAGGCAATGGGCTCATGTTCTTGCCTCCTTATTTCAATGAACTGCTTATAGAGTTCTGCAGGAGTGATAGGAATCTTGAACTTCTCCAAGAAAGCAGTTTTCATCTGTTCCCAGGTAGTAATAGACCCAGCTGGTAGGTTGACATACCAAAAAGTAGCATCTCCTTCGAGAGAGTATGGGAATAGTCGGCATGCTACATCCTGATTGGTAATCCTCCGATTTACCAAAGTGCCTTAAAAGATCTTAATATGCTCTTCAGCCGTCCTGCTTGGATCGTTGACATGAAATTTCGAACAGAAGTGTTCAGGGTTTTTAGGCATTTCATGGTAATCTGTAAAAGTCCCAAGGGGTGAGACATTTCCCAGGGGCCAAGCTTGTACAGGTGCTGCCATTGGAACGTTGGGTTGTCCTAGAATGTTGGGCTGTCCTGGAACGTTGGGTTGTCCTGGACTTGCTTGAGCAGCTCCTGGTTGAAGTGGAGTACCTATGGTGGTTACTTGGACGTTGCTCGGTTGAACAACTCGATTTTTCGGAGGTGGAGTCTGAAATAAATTTGAAATATCACCCCCACTTGGAGATCCTTGGCCCGATGAAGTCCCTTTCTTTCCTTTCTTCGACTTTGAAGGGAACCCTAACTCGGAAAACTCCTTGGATGCTCCTGGTGCAGACCTTAGAATCCTTTGGTGCCTTTCTGGCGAGAAAGAACCAATTCGCTCCAGGATGTTCTTCCTTAATCTGAAACAACTTGTTAACTGCCCTCCTTCTAGCGCCAAAAATGTTGATGATTGTTTTTCAACAAGTCAACAATTAGAGTGAAATACTAAGTATCTGACTCCCTCTTGAGCAAAGCCTCTCGAATGTTGAACTATGTGATCAAACAAGATGACTCCAAGGTTCCTTTTCTGATGGTTTTGTAAGAGATAGCTCAGTGACTAAGTATGATTTTGAGTATGATTTTGCTGTTTAACACAAAGGGACTTACGCAATTGTTCAAGTAAACTTGTTGTTTCAAGGACTACGGAAGTGGATACTAGAGGGTCTAAGTACTGCAATTGATGGCGTATGATTTAGCAATGGATGTTCTTGAGAAACCAGAACAATTACCTACAGAGGAACTATCAGGGAAACCAGGGTGGATATCAAGGGAATAATCCAAGATACAATCAAGGGAACAATCAAGGATACAATCAGGGGTATAATCAAGGCTTCAGAGGAAATAACCAAGGTTTTCAAAGACAAAACAGGACTTGGAACACCGCACCTAACAACGGAAGTGTACCTTCACCACTTGATAATCCGCCAGCCTCTGACCCAAAGTTGGCAGATAAAGTTTTTCTGGCGGAAGCCGCATTATCCACTTGGTGCAGATTGCATAATACTAATCAACACTCCGAGCTCCAATGCCCCGAATTTAAGATAGCTGCTGATATCTTCCAACAAGAAATGCATGGTACACAGGCACTAGAAAACCCTCCTGTCAATGGGTACGAAATCGTGCCGGCAACAAGGTATGACCAAGCCTTAATCATTGAAGATTTCACTTTTCCACGCATGATGGAGTATGATATGTCAGAGTATAATGGAAGGTTCCCACCAGCCTCTGCAAACGGGCATGTTGATGATACATACTATCCTCCTCCATTTGATGGCGATTTTCAAACTCAAGAGGTAGATGAAGTACAGGCTTTCCAGCAGTCTTCTGGCAATGCACCGCAGAGGGTTTACCAACGGAATTACCGAGCACAAGACCCTGTTACTACATCGACCCCTCCTAATAACTTGCAAACTCCGCCAAACTCTAATGCAAGTAACAATCCAAATTATCCAAGAGATTCGCCCGAATATAGACAGCGGAACCCAGCTCAGAAAGTTGTCCCAGCACAAGATGCTCAGCAACAGAATGCTTTTCCAAGGATTGATCCAATCAGAAAGGAAGTCCCCAAAGATGATTTGAAAAGGTTAAGTCAATGTGTTGTGGAGGAGCTCAAGAAGATCAAGCTTAACTTACCACTGACGGAGTTGATCTGAGTGCCGGAGATAAAGGAAGCCTTCTTAAGAAGTGTTGATAATACTATCGCAAAGGGTGGAAATCAAAACGTGCAAATATCTACAGGAACATCAAGCCCATCTACTTCAAATGCACCAAGAGCAAATGTGGGTCAAAATATGAATGCTGCTCAAATGAGGCCATCTCATCCACAAGGACAAACAAATGCCGTTTTTATTGCACAAGATTCATCTAGTATGACAAATGACAAGCCAGTTGAAATAAAGGAAGAGCCTGCAGAAAATAATGATGCATCAAAGATTCAAAATTCACAAGTCAATCCAGATCTAGCTGATGATCGGTATAGTGTTCCAAAGAAGAAATCAGTAGTTTTTTACTAGGGAAGGGATGAACAGCCCCCGTTCTTGCTATCAGTTAGAATGTTTGGAAAGCTGTTGCATAATTGTTTAATGGATTCAGGAGCGTCAAGCAATGTGATGCTGTTGGGTGTCTGTAAGAAACTTGGTCTCATCCCGAAACAGACAACCAAGAAAGTTACTCAGTTGGATAAGACCGAAGTTCCAGTTGTGGGAGAATTACATAATATTCACATGCAGTTGGCAGCTGATCCCAAGATTCAGCATTACATTGACATTTCAGTGGTGGACATACCTGAAGGATATGGAATGCTACTAAGCAGAGATTGGCTAAGGGAGCTCAATGGGTACATCTCCACTGACTTCTCGCACTAGTGGCTATCATGGAAAGGATTGCCGAATCAGATCAGAATAGATAGCACTTCGTGTCTAAAATTGATTATCACTGAATATGGTGAAGATAACGAGATCCTTTTTGTAGAGATAGACTTGGGTGTTTATAAGCCTAAGGTTGAAGAGATCTTAATGTTGCATAATCCAACAGAGGCCCTCATAGAAAGTGATCACGATACATCATCAAATGAGGATGGGGAAGGCATGTTTGAAAACTTTCGAAATTTTGTTATGAAGCATGTGAAGCAAGGCGTTGAATTAGGGAGTCATGCATCTGTTCAAGATCTACTGTTACCTAATTGGTGTAGGATACATAATGCCTTCCATTCTGAGTTATCTTGTGCAATGTGTGGAGTACCCCTGGAACAAGTCCAGAAAAGGATTCTAGAAGCGATGGGCCTGGAGATTCCAAAGACATTGAAGTTGAAAGAACCTGTTCTAAATACAATCTTTACAGATGAAGCCAGCACGTCAACAACAGTCGAAGAAGGTACTCAAGTTGAGTCTAGACTAGTGAATGAAGGTAGTAAAGTGCCAGATCAGGAAACTAACCAGGTGTGGACTTTAAGGTTTGATGGATCAAAATCCAAACAAGGATCAGGGGCAGGTTTTGAATTGATCAACCCAATGGGAGAAGCCTACCTGTCAGCCTCAAGATTGCAGTTTCCTTGCACAAATAACGTCGCCGAATATGAAGCTTTAGTGCATGGATTACTCCTTGCCATCAAGAAGAAAGTTAAGATTTTGCATGTGTTTGGTGATTTTGAGATAGTCGTCAGGCAAGTCAAAAAACAATACGTATGCCATGATAAGAGGTTAAAGAAATATAGAAACCGGGTTTGGGATCTTATCGAAGACTTCGATGCATTCAACATCAAGTCAATCTATAGGTCAACAAATCAAGTAGCCAATGCACTAGCCCAAGCCGCAAGTTCTCTAGAGCCTTTAGCCATGGAAGGGTTAAAAAAGTTCACAGTCGAACTAACATTAGTTCTGTCAGTACCAGATAATATCACAAATTTTTAGGTATTCGATGATGACAAGCACATACTGGACTTCTTGACTAATTCAGGTATTTTCACTGCCCAAGTCATCGATGAAAGTGAAGTTGAAGCTGAGTTTGATCCTGATGGGATCATGAATCTAAAGGATAACACTATTCCTAAGGGCATGATTGAACTAGAAAGACTCTTTGATTCAGACAAGTTGAGCACCCCTTCGTACTGCAGTGATGACGGGAATAAGTGTGAAGCAGTTAATCTGGGAACAGATCAAGAGATAAAGAATGTCTTCATAGGGAAAGTTTGTACACCTGAAGAAAGAGAAAGTATTCTCAATAGCATGAGAGAGTTTCAAGATGTTATCGCTTGGGGGTATGATGATTTGAAAACATACGACACATCTATCATCACACATACCATCCCTCTTAAGCCAGGAAGCAGACCCTTCCGACAAAGACAAAGGCTGGTCAACCCTTTGTTAGAGCCTCTTATCTATCAAGAAGTGAAGAAGCTGCTACAAGCTAGGATAATTTTTCCGATAAGACACTCGACGTGGGTCGCCAATTTTGTCCCAGTTAGGAAAAAGAATGGAGAAATAAGACTGTGTTGACTTCAGAAATCTTAACAAAGCATCAGAAAAGGACAATTACCCTCTGCCTTCGCTGGATGAAGTGCTTCAAATTGTAAATGGGTCACAGATGATGTCCTTTCTGGACGGGTATTTAGGATATAATCAGGTCATGGTTGAAGAAGATCGGTTAAAGACTGCTTTCACCACTAAGTGGGGGACGTATGCATATAGGAGGATGCCTCTTGGCTTGATTAATGCAGGAGCAACCTTTCAAAGGGCCATGGACATTGCCTTCAGAGATATAATTGGAAAGTGCATTATCATCTATATGGATGACCTGACTGTGTTCTCGAAAATAAGAGCAGATCATGTGGATCATCTAAGGACAGTCTTTGAAGCTTGTAGAACATACGGGATCTCCTTGAATCCAAAGAAGTGTATTTTCAGGGTAATAGAAGGAAAGCCTGGGTCACGTTTTATCAGAACATGGAATCTCCATTGACCTTGACCGAGTAGAGGCCATTAAAAGAATTGGCATGCCTGCAAGTAAAAAGGAGTTGAAGTCCTTTGGCAAGATTAATTTTGTCAGGAAGTTTATTACTGGATTTGCAGAGATTGTCAAGCCTTTGAATGATATGTTGAAGAAGGATGCGAAAACTGAATGGACTCCCCAAGCAAAAAGAGCATTTGAAGAAATCAAGCAAGCAATCGCTAGTGCTCCTGTACTCATCAGTCCAAATTATTTGAAACCCTTCTATTTGTATTCTTTTGCGTCAAATCATACCTGTGCAGGAATTTTGACCCAGAGGACAGATGGTAAAGATGAGCATCCGATCGCATTTATGAGTGCTCCCTTTAAAGATGCTGAGTTAAGATATCCTGGAGTTGAGAAGCAAGCGTATGCTTTGGTGAAGGCCATCAAGAAATTTAGACATTATATTTTGCGAAGCAGAGTGTATGCCATAGTTCCAGATGCTACGGTCAAAACATTATTAATGCAGAATGAATTGGGCGAGAGAAGAGGCAAGTGGGTTGCCACTATCCAAGAGTACGACATTGAAATTCAACCAATGAAGCTGGTTCGAGGACAAGCACTTACACAGACCATAGCAGTTGAAGGTCCTGGACTAGTTCAACAAGCATATGTACTTGAGGCAGTGTCTCCAGATGAGTGGTACGATGATATTGTTTATTACTTGCTGTCTCAAAAATGTCCAGACTACATGAGTCCAACACAGAGAAGAGCACTAAGGTACAGAAGCAAACGCTTTATGTTGCAAGGGTCAGTTCTATTCAGAGAAAATCATGAAGGGATCTACTTGAGGTGTGTTGGCAGAAGCGACGCTAAAAAGATTATGGAACAGTTTCATGATAAGTTCGGAACTTGCCACGGTGGTGAATTAGCAACAGCAAATCAAATACTGAGAGCAGGGTATTATTGGCCAAAACTATTTCAAGATGCTCATCAACACATCAAAACTTGCCACACCTGTCAGGTAGTAGCTTCAAGAGAAAGAAATCCAGTAATGCCTTTACAGCCCGTTGTTGAATTTAGGCCATTTGCCAAGTGGGCACTTGATTTTATTGGTATGATAAACCCACCTTCTTCTGCACAACATAGGTATATCCTGACTGCGACTGATTATTGTACCAGATGGTCAGAAGCTTATGCTTTGAAGTCTTGCACTTCTGAGGTAGTGATCAAATTTCTGGAAGACAACATAATTACTAGATTTCGCTGTCCCAATGCCCCTTGTGTGCGACAATGGTCCTGCGTTTTCATCACTGAGATTTTCCAACTGGGCCTTTGAATATGGAATAACTTTGAAGTTCTCATCGAACTATTATCCGCAGGGTAATGGCTTGGCTGAATCTACAAATAAGAACCTCTTGAATGCAATCAAGAAGCTGCTGGATAAGAATCCGAGAGACTGGCATACATAGCTGAAGTTCGCTCTTTGGGCAGACAGGACCCGAGTCAAGTCTTCCCTGGGTACTTCTCCATATCACTTGGTTTATGGGCAGGATCCCATCTTCCCAATACAGTTAAGGATTCCAACACTGCAATTCATGCAGGACTACCTAGATGAAGATCAGAGGGTATAGACGAGATTATCACAACTGTTGCACCTGGAAGAAAAGCGGGATATTGCCTTGGATAAATTTATGAAGCATCAAGGGGTGGTCAAACGTTGGTTTGATCGTCAAGCAAGAGTGAAATCCTTTAGGATTTCTGATTTAGTATTATATTGGGATAAGGCACATCAAAGACGAGGTGACCATGACAAATTTGACTATCTCTGGAAAGGTCCGTACCAGATTGCTGAGATTTTGGGAGAAAATGCGTTCAAGCTGAAAACACTGACTGGAGAAGACATCCCATTGCCCGTCAATGGGCAGTTCCTGAAGCACTACTTCCAGCCACGAGGTCCCTGTGGGGCTGGTTTGTACATAGTTAGAATAGGATTTCCTTTCTGTCATTTTGCTTTATTAGATTAAGTTTGTCTTGATGTCATTTGACTCAAGAATTTTCCTACTTTCAGTAGTTTAGTTTTGATTTTGGTTTGAAGTTTTGGGGATCCTTAGCTCATGCGGGGATGATGAATTTCATGCAGACACTTGGTATAATTTCGCTGGAATATGTTAGCTCATTTCTTAAATATTTATTCGTGAAACTCTTAGAATTGAAGGATCATAGTTCATTATTGACGAGATGAATTTTGGGCTTGACTGGGACACTAATCATCTATTGGGTCTTGACACTGTTTTCTTCTAATCATGATATTTTAAAATGCCAAATCTAAATTTTATGAATTCTTATTTGTTACTTTGAGAAACTTGGGTCATGATTGATGGATTTCCCGTGGATTCCATCACTAGTGTCAGATATCATGATTGCTTGCTCCTGGGAGATGAGTCAATTGTTCGGTATTGACTTAAGTATTTTGAGGTTTTATATCTTACACATCTTAATGATCCCGAAGTTGCTAGGAAAGTCTTTGTGAGCCTGGATCAAGTGAACATCTCAAGGTAATTTGTGATTTCCATTCGACTCCATCCTAAGCATCTCTGCATACTTCCATCCATCATTCTGCTTATCACCCACACCTCATAATACAATAAAAGCCTCCATCCATTCCATTTGAAAGCAATAACCACTTTTCCGCTTCCATCCAATAATGAATTCAAGTCTGATATCTGAATCATCTATATGGTCTTGTTGTTCGTTGTATACTCCAGAAGGGTAAGTTGAAGTCCTTATGAAGCATTTGGAGTACTTCCATGTCAATATCCTTTCCAAACGACCTTAGCCACTACATACAAGGCAAGGTCAAGATGTTGGTGCTCCCATTCATCTCGCTCCGTCTAAAATTTATCATTTCCACCATCCACCTATCATGTGTTCTCTCCACCTTCGTTGCCACGCAGATAATCAAAAGCAAGTAATTACCTTCATCTCTCGCCATCCATTTCGCCTTCCCTTGCTTTATCCTCCATTTCACTTTACTTATTGTTCCATTTTCTAATCATGATCGATGAATGTGAGTGTTGTCTGAATTAGAAGCTTGCAATCCTCCATCCATTCCTTCACTCCATTATTTCATGAAATAAATATCTGGATGTTGTCACTCTTGAAGCAAAGAAAACCCTACAAATCTTTATGCCTTAGCACAAATGCATATCAAAGCCAGGCATGTTCCAAAAGCTATTCCATTTCCATATTCAAAAAGAAAAGGTCAAGAAGTCGAATCCAAAGAGGCTTCAGCATCCAGTAAGTCCATTTTTCATCCATTCCATTCCATCTGAAATATCACATTACTTCATCCCACGAAATATTGAATCAAAGAACATTCTAAGTTCTTGTGGGACATGAAGTTATCATTTCACACGCTCATTAATCGTCATTCCCGTTCCCCCATTATATATACCTCCCTTCCGCTTGCAAGCATCGAGTTTAGGTTGATATGAACAAACGTTGATTACGGTTTCATTCCATTTGTTCCGTAGTGTACATCATCCGCTTTCACTGCCTTTCTGTCATCTAGTGTATCTTACCACTTGGTTTATGTTTGATACACTTTCCATCTATCTGTTGCAGTATAAATTACATCATGATCCACTGTGTCATCCTTTCCTGCCAACGTCAGTAAGTGCCACCATTTGACATGGTTGAGTTTGGACCCTTGCGTCATCTGCAGAATCAGACTCTGGAGTTCTGTCCATTCGTTACCTTGGTGAAAACCTGGGAAACAGGCGTCGTGTGTAATATGACTCAAAGAAAAAATTAAAAAAAAATAAAAAATGAAAAAATGCAAAATAGAAAAAAAAGAGAAAAAGTTCGTCCACCGGTGAAAACCTTGCAAACAGGCGCCATGGATAAGTATCATGATGAAAACTTGGCAAATAGGCGTCATGGTAGAGACATCCTGTCTCATTTCACCCCTTTCCGTGTCATTCCATTTCTTGGTCATTTGCATATCATCCCCGTTTATCATTGCTCCGTTCAATGCCATTGCATTCTATCACTGCTCATTTCATCCATATGTATATTCATCTATCCATCCGCTTTCGTGAATTTACCTAGCTTGAGACAGGCGATCTTAGGTGATCCTAGCTTCTGAGGGATGGGAATGAACTCAAGTGCTTGCACTTCAAACCTCTAATATGGATAGTCGCACTGGTAATTGGCTTTGATTCTTTGATCAGGTAGTTGTGTTTATTTGATCTAGTGTGTGGGTGTACACGGAGATGTTGAAGCATGATTTTTGTTTATCTTTGGAGCATTTGAGGAACTGTTTTATTGAAACTTATCTTTAACCATACAACAGAAAGATGTAGTGTCTTGATCCAATTTATGCTTCTTGTCCCTTTTTGAGCTCGTTTTTGCCTAGTTGGTGGTTGAAGAAAATGATTTGCAATTTTTTTGAGTTGGATTTGAATTCTTATTTTAGAAATGTTCAGGAACATTCCTCTAGTGGAGTCGCCAGATGTTGTGACCAAATCACACATCACCCCATTGAAGATGGGGACCCCTCTTTTCTTGAGCTTTGGTGCTTTTCATTTAGTTCTGAATAATGTCCTAGGTTCATTTCCTCTGCCAATCAAACAATGAGTCTCTCTGCTAGAAGATTTTGCTTTATAACTGGAGGTCTCATCTGGAACATGAACTTGCAGTAATGAAGAGTCTTGATCAAATTCCATTCAGTTCATGAACACTGAGATCAATCCTGAGATATGTTTGAGACCCTGAAAATGACTAAGTCTGGTACCTGAAATCCTGAAAATCCTGAAAAATTGACTAAGTCTGAAATCTGGTGGATCCTCCAAATTCTAGATTCTACATGTTAAATCCGGTGGATTCGAGACCTATCTCAAACATTCTGAAAGGTATATTGAAAAATATTTAAAGTTTCTTATACTTAAATAAATTTTTCAATAGACCTTTACCCTGAGAGACCCTAAAAAACGACTAAGCACCCTAGAGGATCCAAAATCTTGATTCAGTGCGACGGGATATTAGAGTGGCACAAAATCTTGATGAAGTGCGCTTTCAATCAAAGAACAAGATGATGATCCCTTGCGCCTAAACTAGTGCGCCCATCTCATGCGCTAATGTTGAAGGAAAATTTGAATGTTCATTTGAAGAGGAACCTGATTTGCTGATCCAATGCGCTTATATCAAGAAGAGTTTAGATTCATGATTTGCTGCGCCATCCTAAGAGGATCTCAAACTCTCCATCTGCTGCGCTAGGGGTAATTCAAGTAGAAGAAGATCTCAAAATCATCAACCATTGTGCCCAAAGAGGAAAAGATACTTGTCTTGAAAAAAAATGTGGCAGGAGGATTCCAAATCATGAACTAATGCGCCTTTGTGGAGAAGAGGTAAGGGTTTGAAAAACATATTTTAGCCAAGCATTGAAACCTTGAAGGAATGCGCTTGAAGAGGTAAATCAATTACAAGTTCTAAGAGGTATTCCAAGAGGACTCAGTTCTTTCATCTGCTGTGCCACCTAGGGGAATCAAAAAATCTTAAGTGATGCGCCACTTTGTAGAGGAAAGGTAAACCTTTATCTGCTGCGCTACCTTTCAAGAGGATCTCAAAACCCTGATCCAGTGTGCTCATCTCAAAGATCATGATCAGCCACATTATTTTAAATGCATT
The DNA here is from genome assembly GCA_027924645.1 of Cunninghamia lanceolata. NCBI lineage: Eukaryota > Viridiplantae > Streptophyta > Pinopsida > Cupressales > Cupressaceae > Cunninghamia > Cunninghamia lanceolata. The sequence continues at coordinate 6,797,089 of BSBN01001560.1, forward strand.
CAGTGTATCATTTAATAAAAGAAGCCAAAGGGACGCTTATGTGGAGGATGTTTTAAATGATTTCATTTTATCCTTATCACATTGTGAAACGTGCCTTCATTGCCTCTCTCTTTGTACTAAAAATAGCAGTTTGTTGTAACAACCTACTGAGGTGGCATGATCTGAGCCCTTGGCTATCGAATTGATCTTAGCCATTCATTGTATTCTGGACTACTATATAAAGGCCTTGTTGCCTCATTTGTAAAAGAGATTAGATATAGTTTTTGTAGGAGTAGAATAGGAGAGACTCTCGAAATTCCCTGAGAGGACTTGGAGTTGTTGTAAATGTTTCTCAAGATTAATGCAAGGACATTGGAGTTCACTTGATGTTTAAGTCTTGTCTTGTGGAATGGCATGATTTCTTGTATCTTGAATTGAATGAAGAGATGTTTCAAATAGATTAGAAGTAGATTAGAAGCTCTTTGTTGTAATGTATGTTGTATTGAATATTTGATCAACTCCTGGCTCATGCTTTTAACATTCATCGCTGGCGAAGTGTTGTGTAAAGCTAGTCTGAGCCTTATCATTTGCTTAAGTTCGATTGTGGATGCTTGTTTGAGTTGCGCCATTCAATGGGTGGTTGTATGAGCCTTCATTATTTGAAAACCATTTGCATAGCCTTAGGAGATTGCACCAACTTCATGTAGTTGTAGGCATTCTTGGCGAAGTGGAGTTAGGTTTATTTAGGAGTTTGTCTATTCTTACATCATCATTGCCTCATTGACCTTAGATTAGTTTCCTAAACTTTTGCCCTTTTACTTTTCTTTATCATTGAAGTCTTGTATATATGTCATCCACACTAAGGAGAGATAAGCTAAATGAAAGAAGAAGAATCTAATGTAAGTCCCATTGTGTTTACCAGCATAATCATACTTAGTCACTGAGCTATCTCTTACAAAATCATAAGAAAGGAACTTTGGAGTCATCTTGTTTGATCACTTTGTTCAGCATTCGAGAGGCTTTGCTCAAGAGAGAGTCAGATACTCTCTATTTCACTCTATTGTTGACCTGTCCAAAAACAAACATCAACAGTACTGATCTTCACTTCATTTATTTTCTTATTCATTTATGCATTCTTGTTAAAGCTGTTTTCAATTATTTTATAAATGCATTGTGAGTTAAGTAGAATACTTGGTTGTTAATTACAATAGTTGTGGTTCATGAACAAATGTATAATTGGTCCATCTTAGTCCTCCGGAGGTTAGCATTGGCTTTCTCATCATTTTGAATGGTTTTGGATTAGTTCTGTACTTTTCTGTTGTTAGCAATTATCCACAACTTATGCTGCAGGTACTCGTAGCCACTAGGTTCTGTACCTATTTTTACTGTTCGTGCATTTCTGTGAATTCCAGCAAAGTAGAATAATCTGAGTAGGTTTGAATAGGATAGTTTAGGAAAATATGAGCCCCTGAAGGCACATACAGTGCAGTGCCATCATAAGCTTACGCTCCTTGGTTGATAATTTAATGTAGGTGTATAATGTCAAGTGGACTGTTCAGATAGGTTTACCCTTGAATTGTGTCAAGTCTACAACGCATTAGTTTTCCTCTACATAAACCATAGTTTGAAAACTTGGACTCGGTGCAAACTTGGCCACCCAAAATTTTGACTTGGACTCGGCAAACGACTCAGCAAGAGATAAAAAAACATAATTATACTAGAAAAAATATGAACTAATGCATTTAGAGAACACATAAGTCTATTTTGATCATCAATTTATCATAATTTAAAGATTACATGTTATATGACCCATTAAATCGATAAATGTCATAGTTCCATGGAGTCTTAGAATAGGGGGACCAAGGGCTTGGATTTGGGGGCAACAAGGGGACAGTGGTAGTGTCGCTCATGGGGGTCTAGGGACGGAGCCCCCTGTGGGGTTGAGGAGCAGCGCCCTTGGAGCCCCCAATGGGGTTGAGAGGTAGTGCCTGCTCGTGGGGCTCTAGGGGCGGAGCCCCTTGTGGGATTGAGGGGTAGCGTCCCTCGCAGGGTTCGAGGGCAACGCCCCTGGTGTGTTCCTTGTCATGGTATAGGGGGTGTTGCCTCTAGTGTGTTCCCTGTCGTGGTATAGGGCAAGGTTAAGGGGCGGAGCCCCTGCCACCAAGACCAAATTAAGGCATTTGAGACCACATGGATCTTCATGGCACACACCATCTTTCATAATTTTATCGCTATATTTTAAACTTTTCTTGAGCACAAATCCCTCACTATTTCTAACCAAATCTTCATTCTTCCTATCCCATCTCTTCGTGTATTTTGTCACATGGATGCCAAAGACAACTTCTACTGCGTGAAATACGATCCTAAAATGTCAAAAAATGCATTGAAAAAATCAAAATTGCAGGTTTTTTTTGTATTCTGAAGCCAGGTGACTCCACGCTTGAAATTCACGAGTCACCCTAAAAACCTTAGCTGAGTCTTGGGAAAAACTCACCGATTACTTGGCCTGACTCACCCTTGACTCAGTGCACGAGTCATGCTAGCTCTATGTGGCGAGCAGGAAGACTTGCGAGTCACGACAAGTCAGCAGAGTACTCATCGAGTCTTCAAACTATGGTATAAACATCATAGTTAATGGATCATATTCCAATTTATTATAGAACAAAGGAATAACACGTGATGCATTTAAGGCAACTCTTGCAAAAGATTGAAAGAAGAGAAGGTGTTGATAAATTTGAAAAAGTGTAGTTTCATGAAAGAAGAAACGATATATTGGGGATTTGTAATCTTAGAGGATGAATTAAGGACGGATCTGAAAAAAATGAAGGCAATTTTGGAGTGGCCAACACCAAAAAAGCTTGTTTTAGTCAAGAAGTTTCCATGGGTTAGATAGTTTCTACCAAAAGTTTATAAAAAACTTAAGTGATATTTGTGTAGTTATGACCAAGACAGGGTTGATGAATGGGTGTTTAAGTGGACAACTAAAGTGGAGAAAAGCTTTGAGCTGTTGAAGAAGAAAGTGCAAAGCAGCCAATGTTGGCACTGCCAGACTTCGGAAAATTATGCCAAGTAGATTGTGATGCTATTGGGACAGCAATAGGAGCTGTGCTGAGTTAAGAGGGAAGATGCATAACATACTTCAACAAAAATCTAAATGAGCGAAGAGAAAGTATTCAGTTTATGATCAGGAATCCTATGCAATTGTGCATGTACTAAAGATGTGGAGACATTATTTGCTTCCAAAAGAGTTAAATGCTATACATAGATCATCAAGCACGACAATGTCACAATTCATTAACAACCAAGGTAATTTAAACCAAAGACAAATGAAGTTTGCAAAAGTAGTCTTGTTCTAAAACATAGATGCCTTAAGTAGAAGATGGCTTATGTTGAAAGAAATTAGGGTAGAAGTAGTTGCTTTTGATTCCATGAGGGAATTATATCAAAAGAATGTGGATCTCATAGATGCATGGGTAGCATAGACGAATCTAACAAGCATGGATAGGAATTCATGGCTTGACTACTTTTTGTAGAATGGTTTGTTGTTCAAGGGAAAACACTTGTGCATGGCTCAAGGGTCAATGAGGGAGAACTTGATAAAAAAAAGCAGTGTGTTGGATTAGTAGGCCATTTTGGCGCAGTTGAATGAAAGATACTTTTGGCTTAGGATAACATTGGATGTCAAAAGGTTTGCACATGGTTACATAATTTGTTAGCATGCAAAAGGGAGAAGTCAAAATGCAAGGTTGTATTAGCCATTGCTAGCATCAGAGAAACAATGGGATGACATTAGCATGAATTTTATGCTTGGGTTGCCAAAAGCACAAAGGAGAAATGATTCAATCTTCGTTGTTGTTAATAGGTTTTCAAAGATGACACATTTCATAGCTTGTAAGAAGACTAGTGACGCCGCACATATAGTTGATTTATTCTTTAGAGAGATTGTGAGGTTACATGGTTTGCCTCAGAGCATTGTATTAGATAGGGATACAAATTTTTTTGGTAATTTTTGGAGGACATTGTGGAAGAAATTAGGTACTCAGTTAATTTTTAGCTTTTAGCCAACCATCCACAAACAAATGGCCAAACAAAGGTGGTGAGAAGAAGCCTTTGATATGCTCTCAAGTGTTTGGTTCAAGAGAAGCACAAATAGTCAGCGATGACTTTAGTGCAAGTAGGGTTTGCATATAACAACTCAATAAACATGAGTATTGCAAAGACCCCATTCCAAAAAGTGTATGGATACAATTCAAGAGGTATCATAGAGGTGAGAGACATCAAAGCAATAACTAGAAAGAGTGCAGAGGAGGATGATTTTGCTGAGTATATGCGTCATAGTTCGAAAACTTGGACTCGACACCCCAAAATTTTGACTCAGACTCGGGACTTGGCAAAACTTGGCCAAAAATAAAAATTATATTAGAAAAAATACAAACTAATGCATTTAGAGAACACAAGTCTATTCTGATCATCAATTTGTCATAATTCAAAGATTACATGTCATATGACCCATCAAATCAATAAATGTCATAGTTCCATGGAGTCTTAGAATAGGGAGACCAAGGGATTGGATTTGGGGGCAACAAGGGGACAATGGTAGGCAGGGTTTGGGGGTGGAGCCCCTAGTGGGGTTTGGGGGTAGCGCCCTTGGCAAGCTCCCTATCGTAGTAAAGGGCGGGGTCGAGGGGTGGAGCCCCCGCCACCAAGACCAAATTAAGGCATTCAAGACCACATGGATCTTCAAGGTGCACACCATCTTTCATAATTTTATCACTATATTTTCAACTTTTCTAATCAAATCTTCATTCTTTCTATCTCTTCTCTTAGTGTATTTTGTCACGTGGATGCCAAAGATGTCTACTATTGGGTGAAATAGGAACCTAAAATGTTAAAAAATGAATTGAAAAAATGAAAAGTGCATAGTTTTTTTTTTTTTTTTTTTGTGTTTTGATGCCAGGTGAGTCTACCCCTGAAACTCATGAGTCACCCTGAAGAACTCGGTCGCGTTTCAGGAAAAACTTGTCGAGTACTCGGCTTGACTTGCCCTTGACTCAGCGTGGTAAGCAGGAAGACTCGCGAGCTACGGCGAGTCAGTCGAGTACTCCCCAAGTCTTCAAACTATGATATGCGTGAAGTCTACGAGCAAGTGAAGGAGCATGTAATGGCCAACCAAAATAGACATCAATAACGGTCAAGAACTTTAAAAGATGCTACCATTTTTTTTGATTAAAATATAATATAATTAATATTAATATCTCAAGGTCATAATGCATAAAAATGTGTCATAATATGATGTCCTATAGCACCAATTGTCTAACAAGACCAATCTTCTAATGACATAAGAAAGAGGAAGTCCCAGATGACAACAATTTAGCATCCCCAACTAAAATAGGACTATTTTATTTTTTTACTCAAATAAATTTAAATACCATGAAAGAAATTCCCTAAGGTATAACATTTACCAACTTAAGAGTGAAACCTTCACAAATGCAAACAAATAAGCTGTCCACATCAATCAAGCTCTGAAAATCAGTATAACCAGCATGATGCAAAGTGTTTGACGAAATGTCAATCCACTAGAAAACCAAAATTTTATGGTTTTAAGCAAAAATCTTGGTAGGGGATCTTACAAGGTACTATCTGGGTAACAATCATGTTGATTTTGTGAGCCACAAACTTGGCCCAATTATACTGAATTCATTTCAAGATTTCTTGAATGCGTTTTAAACACCAAAATTTCATTTAATAGTTTCTCTCTATTAAGAATAGTCTGGCCAACACAAATTTCAGAATTTCTAAAAACACCTAATTATTGTGTCCACATCGACTCTCTGTTGTTTTATGAATGACACAAGATATTGATTGCAGCTATCCATTGGTAACCCAAAGACCATATTTAACAGTTCTGCTTCTGCCATTAGTTTAAATTCCTTTCTTTGATACAAAAACCTTGTTAGATGTTCACCTCTTTGTTAACCAGTCAAATATTTAGTTTCTCACGTCCTCCTTTTGCCCAAGTGAGCTGTTGTGAATTTTCCTTTGTTGTTGCAAACTCATGAATGAACTATGTGTGGTTTCACTTTCATTTTGTTTACTGACAGAGTTATTTTTATTCAATAATGCCTCATTTAAGATTTTTGGTTTGTTCACCAAATTAACGTTTATCATTAGTTGTCATTCAGGTTTGTCAATGGGCAATTGCTAGACATGATCCTCATATGTGGTTGCTAGTCATGTAATTGATTACTTTGTTTATTTAATTGAATTCTTTGGTGAACTTCATCCTTGAACATCTTTTGTTTAACATCTGGATTATGCACAGATGCATGTGCTTGTGGTTGAGTCATCCTCTCCATTCTTTTGTTATTGTAATGGGTGAAATCAATCTAAAAAAAAGTGGACAAATCTGATATGATGGAATGGAACATGAGAAGATTGATGAGTTGGAGAAGGCCTAAGAAAACAGCCTCTTTGGCTTTTGCATATATCTAGTTGTCCAGGTTTTACCTATTTTTGCATTTACTGCTTTCTAGTTTTAGGTTTAGTGACATTATTTTCTGTTGTTGGAATCCCTTTCAGGACTCCTGATTAGCTATTGTATCTTGTTGACTTTTAAGTTCTGTCAACCTACTTTGGTCATTCTAAGTCATTACTACACTTCATTTTTTGTTTTTTTCTCTACTGTTGGCATCTCCATTTAGTTGCGGATTTTCATCTTTTGGAGAATTTTTGTTTCACCGTTATTTGATATTCAGGCAAAATGTTGATGTGTAAGTGCCTCTTTACTCCATTTATATGTGTATTCCAATCTCACAACACTAGCTTAGCAGAAAGCTAATATAATCCTTTTTGAACATTTGCTTGAGTTTTAGAATAACTTAAACTCCTTTGTGAAATCAATCTAGAAAAAAAGTGGACAAATCTGATATAATGGAATGGAACATGAGAAGATTGATGAGTTGGAGAAGGCCTAAGAAAACAGCCTCTTTGGCTTTTGCATATATCTAGTTGTCCAGGTTTTACCTATTTTTGCATTTACTGCTTTCTAGTTTTAGTTTTAGTGACATCATTTTCTGTTGTTGGAATCCCTTTCAGGACTCCTGATTAGCTATTGTATCTTGTTGACTTTTAAGTTCTGTCAACCTACTTTGGTCATTCTAAGTCGTTACTACACTTCATTTTTTGTTTCTTTCTCTACTGTTGGCATCTCCATTTAGTGTTGCAGATTTTCATCTTTCGGAGAATTTTTGTTTCACCATTATTTGATATTCGGGCAAAATGTTGATGTGTAAGTGCCTCCATTTATAGGAGTATTCCAATCTCACAACACTAGCTTAGCAGAAAGCTAATATAATCCTTTTTGAACATTTGCTTGAGTTTTAGAATAACTTAAACTCCTTTGTGAAACATTGCAGAATGCCAGCAATCTTGTCTTCTTGCAAGTATATGTTTAACCCTCTCGGTAGATATCGGGGAAATCAAATTTCCTTCTAACATTTGGAATATGTTCTGGGAATAAGAATGTAAATAGTGGTCAAGAACTGCATTATTGTTTTAAAGTATATTGTTTTCTAATTGGTTAACCCTATACATAAGTTTTTCTAATTTTATATTTAGGCTTCTCAACAGTTGTGATATTGGCAGGGTGTCACAAAGACATGGTTTCTCAAGATCTCAGCCTTGCAGATAGAGTTGAGCAAAGACAAGCATCCAGTGCCGAAGCAAGATCTCGCTCACGAAATTCAGGTAGAATTTTTAGCATAGAGGAAATTAATTCGTAGCAATTTCAGTTGATCTTTGATAAACTACATGTTACATTGTCTTAGAAATTTATTTGAGATTAATATGTAGCAGGCAAGTTAGTAATTGAGGGGATGACAAATGTATCTATAAGTTCTGGAATATCAAGTGGAGATGATGACAACCGTGAGTTCATGCACAACACTAATAAAAGAGACAATGAAAAAGGGCAAGAGGAAGAGGATGATGAATTGGAGGAAGGGGTAGAAGAGGAACATCCATTGCGGAAGTTGAAGGTGCGTCGGTTGGATATACCAGAAGATGTCTTTTTGACCCCACAACATGATGGTGGGTACACTGGACTTCAATACAAGGATAATGCCATGGAGGATGTTGTGATGAGCAGAATGTCGTCTGAACCCAACAAAGATATCATTCTGGATCACTACTGTTCCAGGGAAAGCTGTGAAACAGCATTCTTGGAAGCACAATGTAAATATAACTCTCCAATTATTTGTGCATTGTTTGATTCATAAGATGTGAATTTTCTTATGATATTATGGATCTTGTCTTTCTAGAGGTTTGGTCAACTATAGTGAACTTTGTGTGCTTATCATCTTTTGTGAAGATTTTGATACAGGCAAAAGGAAGAAAGCAACAAGAAGAACAAGCCGAATTACTTGTCGACATTTAGCAAGAAAGTTGACAGTGGATTTTGATGAAAAGGGGAATCCAGTTGGTCCCAATGCTGGAGCGTTTAAGAGGTCCATTAATACTTATGTTTGCCATTTTATGCCTATTAATTTCAAACAGATTGGAGATGTTCCGGTTGAAGACTACAAAGCAGTATTAAATGTGTTGACAGTAAGTACCACTTTTGGAAGTATATTGTGATAAGCACATTTTATCCATCCATATAATAAGGGTATGAGATCGATTCCATCATATTTTGGATAATGTTAAACTTCAAAACTTATGAATTTCTACATGTTTTATTTGCAGGAGAGGTTTAATTTTGACCTTAACAAGAAGTACACTAGGAAAAAAATTTCATCCTGTTATCGACAACACAAATACAAGCTAATGTTACAAATCAAGAAAGACATTGAGAGGGGTGTAGAACCCGAGAAACCATCATATGTGAAACAAGAAGATTGGGATGCATTTGTTGCAAAAACAAAAGATGAAGAGTTTGCTGTAGGTTTCTAGAGATCTGATGAATTGTTTGTGATTCTTTATTTGTTCTTTCTTTGTCATTAGCTTCACTAGTAATTAATTTTTCATTGTGAATATACCTTATAATTTTTCATGTCATGCTCTCTCCAGAAAATCAGTAACAAAAATAAAGCCAACAGGAGTCAGCAAAGTGGAGTGCATCGGACAGGAAGATTAGGCCGGTCAGGCCGCAAAAGAAAAATGGTGAGTACACATTAATATTATTTATATATTCAAATAATGTCAATGCATGAAATCTTGTAGTGTTGAAATGGTTGGTTATGCACTTATTGTTTCCTAATGTATCACTGGATCAATCCAGAAGGAAGATTCAGGAAGAGAACCATTGGATGATGTGTGGAGTAAAGCGCTTGCATTTAAACAAGGCACAATATCTCCTACTTGCCATCAAAATTTGGTAAATATACAGGAATATAACTTTTAAGTTCTTTATTATGTTGAACAAGAAAGTAGTAATTTGTGATGGGGAATGTTAAAACACAACGGTAAATAGTTGTGAGAGATTTTTGTGCTCACGTGCTTGTTTACGATAACTTTTGTCTCAAACAGTAGATTCTTCTCATTTCTCCAGTATTTACATGCTTTTGTTTATTGAATTATGAAAAGGACTTAATTGATCAACAAATAACGTTTTGACTTGTCATATACAGATGTTTCTTGAAATTCAACAATTCAATTCCAACTGAATTTTTGCGAATGCCTCCATTTTTTAATTTTCCATGAAGACTCCAACCCATGCAATTAGTGATATAGTTTAGTTGATATTTCTAACATATTGCATATTGCCTGCTTTCCTTATTTTAAAGTAAACCATGATTTTGCAAACTTATTTCTATAAGACTAATAGTTTTCAAGTATTTTCATTTGCTGCAATAGTGAGCATATGTGTGAATCACTGAATTCAGAAATTCAAAGAAAAGTTTTGACCAAGTTCACAAGGTGATTTGACAGATTTCTTTCACTTACCTTATATATTGTTCAAATTTTGTTTACCTGAGTTTCAACCTCATGATCACGCTCATGAATAAATGGAATGGCTTGAGTGCTTTGTAACCAAAGAAGTAGCCACATGCATATCCAAATTCATGGAATAAAGTTTAAATTCACCAACAAGAAAGAATGCAGATATAACCACCAAAGAAACTGCATTTTTGAGGTGTGTGGATGAGAAGAGGGATCATAAAGCCACCATTTTTGGAAATGAGGAAGACTGACTGAGACGATAAAGGTATGGTATCAGTTTCAATGCATTTTATGAGGGCTTCTTGGCTGACCTAGATGACATGTATGAGTTGCAGCCACTAATTCTTGAATAGGATGTCAACAATGAATGTTGAATGACATCTATGGAAGACTGCCACAATAATTTTGGTGGTCATACTTCTGTGCTCAGTTGGAGGATACAGGATGAAAACTTATCCATTATTTACGCTTGTAGTGACTTAAAAGATATATTGAATGAAATCTTCTTCAGTTGATTTTCTTTTGCCCTGGGGATCTTTGGGTCAGGGAGACTAATCTATATCAGTGATTTGTAGCATAGAAAAAAGTCCTTCTTTGGGACACCATGGGAACGATGATGTTGGCATCTCTAAAAGCGAAGAGTCTCAAAATATTGGCTATTGAGACAAATGAACCTGGAGGAAAAATTATTACGTATAATGCAATCCATGCAAGAGTACAAACTGAAGTAACCTCCCATCTAGAACAAAACTAAAATCCAACTTTCGAGCAAGGCCAAACATGATCGATTTCTTTAAACACAAAAACAAACTGTAAACTGCAACCCAACCAGAAATAGAAGAGACAAGAAGGCACCTTTCTAAATTATGACTGAGGTAGGAAAACAAAATTTCAAAGTTTGAAGGAGTTTAGTGGAACTGTAGCAAGCCATCTCTTGTTAACCCAAAATTAACCATCTCAATTACCATTAAGACCAAAGTCATGAATAGCATAATCAGAATTAAACAAGTAATAATCAATAACATAATCAAATCAATATGCATATCTTTTCTGGACATTTCAAAAGCTGAAATCTACAACATTTCCAAAGATATCATATTAGTGATTTACTTTCACTATACATTTACAATGTTTTGCTCATAGCATCAATGATAGATTTACACATAACATTTGACTGTGAAGTCATATAAAAGAATGTACTGTATCTGGAACTTTGACATATGTCTTCATAAGTCTCGGCTAGTCTTCTGCTTGGAAAGGAGAGCATCACTCAAGTGCTTTTCCTTCAACCACAGACAGATGGTCCCCCCGCACAACTTCCTACTTGGAAGCGGCCCTACCCTTCACGAAGGGAATAGATATAAGGAACTGATTGGTTTGTCATCTGAATATCTGGTGTTGTGTCCTTCATAATATTTCACGGTAATACAACTATAGATCCACTATAACTATGTATGATACTATTGGAAGCATTATGCCCTCTGGAGCACAGTGAACTGACTAATGCATGCAGAGATGGATGTATTACTTTGGCCAAAGTTTTACATACATAAACGTTTCGCAATGAACGCAGTCAAATGTTCACACACCTCTACTCGACTTAGAAGCTGTCTCATCCTATAGTGTTTCAATTTCAACGTTTCTAGGTCATAGAAGAAAAGATGGGTTCTTTTCACCCTAGTCCATCTATCTTGGACGTCTGACTCCGATTCCAGGAGTGCATTCATCAACTATTTTGTTGCCTATGCAATAGGGAACCTGTGACTCCACGTCACTCTATTCCCGTTCTTTGTTTTCAATTGCATGTTCATGGTTTCTAGTTTCAAAGGACCATCCTCGGTCTAAGTTTCTATGGTTATCTCGTGTTCAAGGTTTTCATCGAATCACATCGACCATACATATACTATTATAGGCTATCAAGTAATCAAGATAAAATAATCCGTTAATCAAGGATTTCAAAGGGTTCTTGCCACCCTACGCTTCATCCACGAAGCTTGGCCATTAATAAAGAAATAAAAACATAATATGTTTTCAATAGAGAGTTTACTCCCTTGACACACAAAAGTATACATGTACTTAATACAGTTTTTTCTACGTTGTTATCAATAACCATTGGTTATCCCTTCATGGATACTAAGAGTCTTAATACTCTTATCTTAAATCAAGATTGCACCCAAAGGCATGAAAGCATTGTCTTATATAAACAAACAAATGTATTACCTCTTATCTCATATGCCTCGAAGGCCACCATGGTATGGTACTGTCGAAAACATCAACTCACAAGAATGTCACCTCATTGCATTATGTTTAGCCGTTGGCCTTACTACTGTCTTGTCTTCTTAAAAGAAAATATTGGCTCGCGACCTATTTACATAGTTAACATTACAGTTAACATGGCTCTCGGCCAACAGATTAATCTTTAACATTACTTAGCTTGGCTCTTGGCCGGCTTATTATTCTTTATCATTATTTAGCTTGGCTCACGGCGAACAGATTATTCTTTAACATTGTATACAAATGATATGAAATAGAACACAGTAATACCAACACTTTGACTCTATAAGCCATAACAGAGTTGACATCAAAGCCAATGCATAGGATAGCATGGCACTACACACGTAGTCGACCATGAAGCTTTAAACATATGCAAATGTTATCATTTATAATATTGCGGCACTATATGTGCTCACGACCATGAAGGCCCTAAACTTATAGAGGTTATCATTTATAAGACAACACTGTATGTGCTCCGACCATGAAGGCCTTATCAAAATTTAAAACACATAATTACTTTCATCACTGCCATCGATTAACTATCGAATGGCCAAGAAACAGTGGTTTTATCATGCAAAAATAACCCACGACTGTAAACACAGTCATACCTGAGAATGTAGGTTCATAGCCAAGTACGACCTGTTAAGTGATAAGACTGTTGATGAGAACTTGACTCCTTCTGTGAGCTCCAAGCGTTCAACCTTCTGTTTGTACTTCTACAGAGAAAGACAATCATCAATCACCACAATAATAATCCTTTTCCCAAAACAAACATCCACACAAAAGACTCTCCCCGCATGCATTTGCCCACTTCGCCCATAACTACCACCCTCACACTGAAGGTGGTGAATTAGTTGGCATAGGCCACGCCCACTTGCAGGTTTGTCGGCTCCTCAAGAGCCTTACCTCCCATTCGGGAGTATTTGCAAATGGATTAACTTTGGCTAAGCTTCACAACAACCCCACTCCATATTTCGTGGGTCGTGAGGTGGTGGACTACAAGAGCACTCCAGCTTGGTATGTATATAATGCTCGACCACTATAAGTGGGTCGATATATAATTATACTTAACACAAAATCAATTACATCTAAATGATGTATTGGAATTATCATAATAACTTAAGCTATCACTTAAATTATATTATCATCATTAAGGTGGTATCACCAATGTGCGAATATGGGGTCGAGTCTCACTCCCCCGCTTCGCTATATAAGATTAGATAAGATATTTAAATGGTAAACACAAACTCTAATAAAGAAATAGATACATAAACATAGGAAAACTCGACACCACACAAGGTTACTATCGACTACGAGAATGTTTTAAGAACATTGTTTAGTCGATTGACGTAATAACGTCGATAAACCTTAATTCGACTTTACCAACTATAGTCAAATCGAAATTGACTTGCAAGGATAAAAGACTTATACTCACCCCGACTTACTTGGTTCATGATTAATCAGTTTCGATACTCAGATGGCATTCTGATATTTTCCAAACATCTATTTCCTTCTCCCCAGGTGATACTCTCCTTTCATTCTTGAAGGAAGATTTCTTTTCCTGGTTACACTCACAACCATATAAACTTGATTAGTGTATCATCATTTAATTCATAAATCACTATGATAAAATAATTTTAACATATAATCTCATGTCTAATATAACCATCAATCGATATCCATGTAATCAATGATTCTACTTGATATTTTCCACAAACATCAAATGATTAATCTAAGATTAATTATCCTGTTTACCACCTAAAGTAAGATTAGGCCAAATCAGAGGTTGGGGATGTAACGTATCTCCCCCCATAAGAATCATGGTCCCCGATGATTTAATGTTTCCAATAATCAAACCAACATAAAGAAAAAGTGTTTACTCAACATAGTAAAAAGTTTTAAAAGAGATGGGGAAATCTTGCATAAATATCCTCATAGTTCTACTAGATGGCATTTTCTTTTGCATATTGGTCCCACTAGACCTTGCATTGAGTTATTTCTTTATTACGTTAGCGTAGCTTATGTGTTTCGAGAACCTTGATGGTCTCAATCACTACCACCCCTAGGTCCTTCACATGTATAGCATTCCAATCAAGAATAGGGATATGATTATGTCCTGAAATAAACCTTTTCAAATAGGAAACATGGAAGACATTATGCATCATGGCAAGAGCTGGTGGTAGAGCAATCCTGTATGCCACTGGGTTGACCTCTTTGAGAACTTCAAAAGGACCCACATATCTAGCAGCTAATTTGGATGTCTTTCGAAACTTAATAGAGCTCTTTGGGGTTTGATCCTTAGAAGGACTTTTTCTCCCATTGAGAAATGCCTTGCGATGCGTTTAGCATCCGCATAACTTTTCTGCCTATCATTGGCTTCCGCTAGCTTTTTCTTAATTAGATGGACTTGCTCTTCCATTTCTGCCAGATCTTCTTGATCAAGGCTAACCGTATCTTCTAGCTTATCCCAGCTTATAGGGGTTTGGCACTTTCTTCCATATAATTCTTCAAATGGAGCCATTTTAATTGCAGAATGATAGGAATTATTATAGGCAAATTCCACAAGAGGAAGGTAATCTATCCATTTGTTTTGTTGATCCATGCAAGACATTCTCAACAAATCTTCCAACACTTGGTTTACCCTTTTAGTTTGACCATCAGTCTCGGGATGATAAGCATAGCTTATATTTAACTGGGTTCCAAGTGAGGAAAACAAGGTTTGCCAAAACCTTGATGTCATACGAGCATCCCTATCTAAGATAGTCTTCTCAGGAGTATCGTGCAATCTGAAAATTTCTTACACAAATTTGCGGGCTATGACTGGTGCCCCATCTGCTAAATTCCCAGGTATAAAATGTGTTGCCTTGGTGAGTCTATTCACCACAACCAGAATAGCATTGTGCATGTTCCTTGACATAGGAAGTCCTTGTACAAAATCCATGCTAATGATTTGCCACTTCCATTTTGAAATTTCATGACGGTATAAAAGTCCTGCTGGGTGATGGTGTTCCGCTTTCACCCTCTAGCATTCTAGACATCTAGCTACAAACCTTGCAGCATCCCTCTTCATTCTCTTCCAGAAGTATAAGGGTTTCGCATCAGCTAGTAACTTTGTTACTCTGGGATGTTTTGAATAAGGTGTGGAATGAACCTCTTTCCACACAATATTCCTTAACTCCTCGGAGTTCGGAATGTACATCCTTCATTTATACCTTAATAACCCATCTGGTTCAAGGTAAAATCCATCATATTTCAGATTCTGGGGATTCTCCAAAAGGGCCTATTTTACTTGCTTGTAACACTTATCTCCCTTAGACTTTTGTAATACCTAATTCTTCAAATCAGAATGTATGGAGATCATTGAGGAGATATCTCTTCTCCTACTTAAGGCATCCGCCACTCGGTTTTCCTTGCCTTGAATATATTTAATCTCTAAATCATAATATGAGATTAGCTCTAACCACCTTCTTTGGCGAGCATTTAAATATGGTTGAGTGAATAGATATTTAAGCCCTTGGTGGTCTGTTTTCAGTTCAAAGGGTTTCCCAAGCAAGTAGTGTCTCCACATTTGCAGCGCATGAATTACTGCTGCCAATTCCAAATCATGAGGGGCATAGTTTTATTCATAAGGTTTTAGTTTCTTGGATTCATATGCAATAACTTGTCCATCTTGGACTAGTACACCACCTAAGCCTTCCCCTGAGGCATCGGTAATGACTACAAAATGACCTTTCGGGTCAGGTACTTTCAAGATAGGTGTTGTGGTCAACCTTTCCTTCAGTTGGTTAAATGCCTCCTGGCACTTGTTTGACCAATCAGACCTCTTGCCTTTTCTCTGCAAAGAAGTAATAGGATAAGCAATTTTTGAAAAGTTTTTCACAAATTTCCTGTAGTATCCTGCTAGGCCCATGAAACTTCGGACCTCATGTACATTTCTTGGTGTTGGCCATTCCAATATGGCTTTAATCTTGGCCAGGTCCACAGCTATTCCCTTAGCTGAAATTATATGGCCCAAATACTGCACTTCCTTTTGAAAGAAAGTACACTTAGAGAGCTTGCCATACAATTTATGATCTTTTAACCTTTGAAGAACAATCCTTAAATGCTGAAGGTGTTCTTCCTCATTCTTAGAGTAAATTAGAATATCATCAAGAAAAACTAAGACAAACTTGTCCAAACAGTCTCTGAACACATTGTTCATTAAGTTCATAAATGTTGCAGGTGCGTTTGTTAATCCAAAGGGCAAGACAGTGACTCGTAATGCCCATACTTTGTTCTGAAAGCTGTTTTGTGGATATCTTAATCTTTTAACCGCAATTGATGGTACCCAAATTGAAGATCGATCTTAGAAAACATAGTTGCTCCTCTCATTTGATTAAAGAAATCATCAATGCGGGCAATGGGTATTTGTTCTTTATTGTTGCTTTGTTTAACATGTGATAGTCTATACATAACCACAATGTACCATCTTTCTTTTTCACAAAGATTACTGGTCCTCCCCAGGGTGACACACTGGGTCTTATGAATCCTTTATCAAGCAATTCCTGCAATTGAGCCTTTAGCTCCATTAACTCAGTTGTGGTCATTATGTATGGAGCTTTAGATATAGGTTCTGATCTTGGAATTATATGTATAGAGAAATCAAAAGCTCTTTTAGGAGGCAATCTTGGTAGCTCATCCGGAAACACATCCTCAAAATCTCTAATAAAAGGGTACCTATCCATATCTGATCTTTCCTGATCTATGGACTCCCTCTTCTCAACTCCTTTGAGTTTCTGAGATTCATAAAACATTAAATCATCTTGGAAATTAGTTTCCTCAAAACTATTTAGCAGTGTTCCACGGAGTTTCCTGACGGGGACGGGTCTCGGGGACGGGGGGACAAAGGGTCTAAGTTTGGGGACGGCGGGGGGACGGCGGCGGGGGGGCGGCACTGATATACATATGGTACTTGAATAACTAGTTAAGAATAACATTTCAAATGGCAAATTGAAATTAGTAAACTAGCAAAATTGCAAATACTAACATTTTAAATACTTGAATACTATTAGTCTATTAGACTATTAGTCTATTACAGTTACTAAATAGTAAAAGACAAATGAAATTGTCGAATTTGAGATTTCTTAGTTTCTATTATATCGAAAACGGAAAATATAACATGTCACATCATAATATCATATCAATGTATCATAAAGTCTTAAAGATGGTTACAATGAGTAGCATATGATGATATCAAAATAAGTACAAACTACAAAATGCAAAAATCAAAATGTAGTGAAGGGAGGCCTCTAATCGTCCCCAAAATCCTCATCACTCGAACTACTGGAATCCTCGCGGTCAAGCTCTGCCAAACTAATACCAACCAGCCCTGCATCTGAAGCTGAAACTGAAGCATCCTCATCAATCTGTGCTAGCTCCTCTGGCTCTACATCCCATCGTGCTGCTGGACTCTCTTTGTACACAAGTGTTTTGCGGTCAATGAGACGCAAAGCACTATGTACAGCCACAAGCTTCTCTGCTCTCCTAGAGGTAAATCTGTTCCTCTTAAGAGAGTGGATGAAGCTATATGTAGACCAGTTCCTCTCGGCAGCTGAAGAACTAGAAACCTGAGATAACAATCGGATGGCTAGAGTGGTAGTCAAAGATCCCAATCCATGGCAAGTCCACCACAAAATTGGGTCATCTTGCGCCATAGTTACCATATCCATCTTGGCCGCATTTGAATAACCCCTAAGAGTGGCAAATTTGCCCCAATCAGTGCGAATCGTGCTGGCATCTGCATCATCATACATCCTCTCAATGCACCTGAAGAACCCCGCCTTCACCTCCGGATCCTGTATCGGTGTCACTCTACCAGGCCTAGTCAAGTACCCCTTAGGATTAAGTGCATAAGCTGCCATGTGCAAGGGAGTGTTGAGCTTCTCCCATCTCCTGTGAATGATTGGCTGAATGTGCTCATGGTAGAATGCCAATGTGGGGTCCCTCTGTCGCACAACAGTCCTCATCTGATCAAGCATAGAATCGATGCACTCATACACCTCTCCAAGGTTAGATCCATCCGCATCCCCATACTTGATTACCTGGAAAACTGGTGTAATGATGGCGACAATATATTTTGCATCTGCCCAGAACACATCATTCTTCACCGTATCCTTCACCCTCAAACCCTGCTCTGTCTTAGACTCGGCCCACCTAATCCATTCTGCTGTCATAATCATGAGTTGCAATGCCTCTTGCAACTCAATCATTCTCTCCAAGAGAATGCAATAGGAACCATATCTCGTATCAGTAGGTTTCACGAACTCCTTAGCGAAGGTTCTGAAGAGTGCATGTGATGTGTGGTGGTTGCAGATAAACATCTGCACATCTCTCGCATCATTTACCACTTCTCTAATCCAACCAATCTTCCCCATGTCCTTGAGTGCATTGTTCATGGCATGCACACAACATGGAGTCCACCAAATATGCCTATAAGCTGCCTCAACAAGTCTCCCTGCAGCTTTGCACACATGTGCTGCATCTGTCACTACTTGGACCACATTTTGTGGCCCAATCTCCTCAATAGCCTCCTTGAGGACCTCAAACTGAAAATGAGCATCTTTGCGATGCCCTGAACAATCAACTGCCTTAAGAAAATATGGGCCCTCAGTACATGTAACCATGATATTAATGAGTGGTCGCTGTCTAATGTCCGTCCATCCATCCATGACTATGCTGCATCCTGTCTTGACCCAACACTCCATCTTCTCCATCAACAAATTGATCTTGGAATAGTTCTTATCCAAGATCGTGGTCCTCAATTTCGTCTCACCTGGTGCCACATATGATGGTCCTGTCTTTGCCACCATCGATATCATCTCCTTAAAATAAGGAGATCGAGCAACATGAAATGGGATGCCATTGGCAAAGAAGAACTTGCCAATGGCATCATCTGTGTCATCCTTGAGCTGCACTTTAAACAAATCTGCTATGGGGTTACTTTGAGTTTGCAATTTCCGTTTCCCCCTCCCCTCTCCTACATAGGCACTTGAAGAAGAAACTGGTGTCCCTCCTACTCTCGTCTGCAAAGTATGGCTAGAACTCTGTGGCTGGCTATGCTGAAGATGTGCCCTATGGTGCAAAGTAGTATGCACAGGTGCAGCTGTAGTATCATCAGGAAGACCCCATAACTTATTTATTTCAACTTTGTATTTGATGTTTTGCGGTGCTGCCAAAAAAGAACATATGTCTACACCTTTTCCTCTAATGAAAAGAAGGTGTGCATTAACTCTAGTGATGCTCCCAAACCACTCTAGAGCACAAAAGTTGCACTTCCACCTCCTTGTGCCACCAGATGGTAACCTGTCCCTGTTTAGTAATTTTGTTGCAAATTGTTTGAGAGGGGATTTGCGATCAAAAGGACCCTTAGCATACGGTGCCAGTAGTGCAGAAGGGCACTCAAAACTAGTTGCTTCACTTGCCATGGAACTAGTATTGGCTTCAAGCTCAACCCCATGGTCACTCCCCTCAGCCTCAGGAGCATATTCACTTCCACTATCAGGATCACTATGAGAGCTCATTATGATACTGCAATAATGAATAAACAAATAAATTCTATAAGTGAAATTTGATGTTAAACCTTAAAACTTAAATCTTGATAGAAAGATGAAAAAAATTTAAAAAAACAATGGGCATTGAAATGAAAATCAAAACATGAATATGCATTTGCAGCCATGGCTGCAAATGCATATTCATGTTTTGATTTTCATTTCAATGCCCATTGTAAGATTCAACATGAAAAACTAAAACTAAGAACTTAGAAAAAAATTTAAAAAAACAAAAAAAAAAAGAAAAAACTTCAAAAAACAGTCATAAAAACTTACCTTGTGCTTGAAAAATCCTTCACACTTGGTGTAGAATGCTCCTCCTCTTCTTCTTCTTTCTCCTTCTCACCCCTCTTGCACTTGCAACACCTCGAACTCCCTCTTTCACCCACTCTTCTCACTGGTTTTCCTATTTTTCACCTAGCTGTTGCAAAACTGCCAAAACATGAAATGGCATATTGAGTCATAAAATGAAAAATGAAAGTATTTTGAGAGTTTTTAGTCTTTAAAATGGTCAACAAACCCCTTAGGGTTCGGACCTAGGCTCCAAGTCCCAAAAAAAACAAAAAAAAAACCAAAAAAAAAACGACTTTTCGCAGCCCCAGCGCGGGGGACGGCTAGAAGTCCCCGAGACGCTCGAGGGACGTCCAGAAGTCCCCGGGACGTCTAGGGGATGGCTAGAAGTACCCCCCGTCTCGCTGAAGAATCTGACGTTCCGGCGGCGGTGGGGGGACGGCGGGGGGACGTCTCGCCGGCGTCCCCAAGTCTCGGAAACGTCCAGGACGGGGGGACGGGGGGTTTTAGGGGGGGGACCGGTCCCCGTGGAACACTGCTGTTTAGTTTCTCCATTTTAACAGCAAAAAGATGGCATCCCTTTCTTTGAGCTCTTTTCATCTATAGGGCAGAAATTTGTCTTAGTTTGACCTCTCTAGGGTTTCCTTGCAGAAAGAGTTTGTTCCCTAGGTCATCTAGACATTCTATTGTTTTGGCATAACAATCCACCTTAGCCCGATGTCTCCTTAACCAGTTTATCCCAATGATGACATCATATGAGCCTAATGGGGCTACGTAAAGATTCCCTTCAGTGGAGAAATTTGGAAGTTCAACCTTAGCCTCAAACACACAGTGCTCTACCTAAGCTTTGGTCTGATTTGTATATTGAACTGACGTGCTAAGTGATAAGACTGTTGATGAGAACTCGACTCCTTCTGTGAGCTCCAAGCGTTCAACCTTCTGTCTGTACTTCTACAGAGAAAGACGATCATCAATCACCACAATAATAATCCTTTTCCCAAAACAAACATCCACACAAAAGACTCTCCCCGCATGCATTTGCCCACTTCGCCCATAACCGCTACCCTCACACTGAAGGGTGGTGAATTAGTTGGCATAGGTTGCGCCCACTTGCAGGTTTCTCGGCTCCTCAAGAGCCTTACCTCCCATTCGGGAGTATTTGCAAATGGATTAACTTTGGCTAAGCTTCACAACAACCCCACTCACTCCACATTTCGTGGGTTGTGAGGTGGTGGACTATAAGAGCACGCCAGCTTGGTATATATATAATGCTCGGCCACTATAAGTGGGTCGATATATAATTATACTTAACACAAAATGAGTTACATCTAAATGATGTATTGGAATTATCATAATAACTTAAGCTATCACTTAAATTATATTATCATCATTAAGGTGGTATCACCAATGTGCGAATATGGGGTCGAGTCTCACTCCCCCGCTTCGCTATATAAGACTAGATAAGATATTTAAATGGTAAACACAAAGTCTAATAAAGAAATAGATACGTAAACATAGGAAAACTCGACACCACACAAGGTTACTATCAACTACGAGAATGTTCTAAGAACATTGTTTAGTCGATCGACGTAATAACGTCGAGAAACCTTAACTTGACTTTACCGACTATAGTCGAATTGAAATTGACTTGCAAGGATAAAAGACTTACTCACCCCGTCTTGGTTCATGATTAATCAGTTTCGATACTCAGATGACATTTTGATATTTTCCGAACATCTATTTAGTTGGCATAGGCCACGCCCACTCGCAGGTTTCTTGGCTCCTCAAGAGCCTTATCTCCCATTCATGAGTATTTGCAAATGGATTAACTTTGTCTAAGCTTCACAGCAACCCCACTCACTCCACATTTCGTGGGTTGTGAGGTGGTGGACTATAAGAGCACTCCAACTTGGTATATATATAATGCTCGACCACTATAAGTGGGTTGATATATAATTATACTTAACACAAAATCAATTACATCTAAATGATGTATTGGAATTATCATAATAACTTAAGCTATCACTTAAATTATATTATCATCATTAAGGTGGTATCACCAATGTGCAAATATGGGGTCGAGTCTCACTCCCCCGCTTTGCTATATAAGAGTAGATAAGATATTTAAATGGTAAACACAAAGTCTAATAAAGAAATAGATAGGTAAACATAGGAAAACTCGACAGCACACAAGGTTACTATCGACTACGAGAATGCTCTAAGAACATTGTTTAGTCGATTGATGTAATAACATCGAGAAACCTTAATTTGACTTTACCGACTATAGTCGAATCGAAATCGACTTGCAAGGATAAAAGACTTATACTCACCCCGACTTGGTTCATGATTAATCGGTTTCGATACTCAGATGGCATTCTGATCTTTTCCGAACATCTATTTCCTTCTCCCCAAGTGATACTCTCCTTTCATTCTCGAAGGAAGATTTCTTTTCCTGGTTACAACATATAATCTCGTGTCTAATATAACCATAATTTGATATCCATGTAATCAATGATTCTACTTGATATTTTCCAAAAACATCAAATCATTAATCTAAGATTAATTATTCTGTTTACCACATAAAGTAAGATTAGGCCAAATCAAAAGTTGGGGATGTAACAGGAACTCTACGTTGAGCGAGTAATAACATTGTGTGTAGAAGGTATAGCTAAAGATTTATGTAACAATGTAGAAACTTTTTTAGAAGCATAAACATAGAGGCCTTTAAGCACTTAAGAAGACCTGAAAACATTTATGATATACTGATTTGCACTCCAAAGCAATAAAGCAAATTTTTTTTCTGTTAATGGAAAAGCCTCAAACAAATAAGGAAATTAAAGAATATTAAACTGAAAACTTAAGTTACTAGATTAGCCAACATCGTCCACGGAATACAAAATGCTTTCATTTATAGATGGCCTAAAGCTAGCCTCAGAGAGAAGTAGCTACTTCAAACTTATGGGTTAAAGTGTCTAATGATCATTAAGGAAATAAATTAAGCTAAACACAAAGAAATATGAAGGAAAGTGTCAGCAGGCCCACATGGTTAACCAGAGAACCTATTGCTATGAAAAATGGAAGGTTTCTTCAACCACAAGGATCAGTAATTAAATCATTGGGACAATGTATAATCATGAATACAAGACACAGGCCAAGCTGAGGGGCATAAAATCCTGTAGACAAGGAGAACACCATTCCATGAATGAAAAAGAATGATACAAATGCCAAAATAGAGGCCTGCTTGGGGGTCCTTGGTCTGAGCACCAAATGCATATGTCAATGTAAAAACAATTCAATGAGAACTTATTTACCACATGCATGCTTGTTGATTTTTTCTCGAAAAATGCTTAATAGTAGCTGAATTAAACGGTATTGGCAATAGATGTATTCATGTACTTCTCATCTATATTTTTGCTCTTGTTTCTGCACACAACAATCTCTATCTTTCCTCGTTTGGTCTTTGTGTGTGCATGTGCATGTGGGTGTGTCTGTGTGTGTGTGTTTGTGTGCATGTGCACTCTTGAGGAGAGAGGGAGGGAGCGAGGAAGTGGACCTATTTATGAGATAACTTCTTGCATGACCCTAAGAATGTATGGCCATATGTTGGTGCAAAAGTAATTGATGTTGCTTCCCTTTTGTGATCTAACTAGAGAGTGGCCTGTTTGGATAATTTGGCAGCTACTTGTGTGTGCATGTGGGTGACCCTGTAGGTAAGATGATGGTAAGCTAAGTCTTTGTAGAATGCAACAATGAGATGCCAGAAGAGTCCCAATCTTTGACCATCTTAAATCTTTGACTACCTTAAATCTTTATCAATTTGCCTTTGAGCATATCTATCCTAAGATTCCACCAACATTTGACAAATCCACAAAGTAAACATAAACCCTCTTCTTTGGAGGGCAACATTTATCAAAATCTTCACACAAGAAAATGAATTTACTTGCTACCAGTACATATATTTCACTATGAGAAAAAAATATTCTACCTTTGCCAATTACAAGATTAGTGGTGCATTAGAAAACCTAAACAAAATTAATAGTATTGAATGCGTGATTAAAACCATGATATCTGATAGAAATATTGGTAATTGATTGCAATGGAACTTTAAATTATGTGATCAAATTAGAGATTTACTTGCTTTGTCAAAACGCTTAGCAATAAAATGTTAGAGTTGGCTATGATTGGAGCCACCCAAAATCTAGGACTTCATGAAAGCACAAGAGAGATCAAATGAAAGAATAATGCTATTCTATCAATGAATGCAAAGGAAAGATTATTACAAGATTGCTATTAGATTATTATTAAATTGTTACAATGTACATGATATGCCTTGCTTATAAAGACAAGGATGAGAGACAAGATGTTGTAGTCATGTGACAAGTGTCATAATCCTATGACATGTGACAACTATAGGATAAGATGATAACTATCAACAACTATCAACAACTAGACACAACTAGACACAACTAGAAACATCTGGTAGACTCACTAAGTCAACTTAACATGTGAATTATATGTGATGTGTGAATATTATTTAACTAATAAATAGTTAAATAATATGAATTATCAACACAAGGGTAAACCGGTTAGGTAATAACCCTGTTCACACCAACACCCCCCTTAAGTGCAACTTAGAGAGTAGCTGACTAAAGCAAGATGCAATGATGGATGATGATGGGTCTCGGCTACTAGGCCATGTTAGGTACCCATGTACAACAAATCTCAAGTGGAAAAAAGGAGAAAACCTCACGAGACAAAACTCCTCTCCAAAAGTGAGAATGCATAAAACAATGAAAGTGAAAGAAGAAGTGATAGTAGGACTCAACATGACCCCCCAAGGACTACTTCTATCACATATATATAATCAAATACCCCCCCATAGGAGAGCAAGAGTGAGACTATAGTTCCCCCCCACAATGAAGTAGCTCGTGTGCCGATGGTGAATGCCTGAAGATGAACGTTGGAAAGTGTCCTATACCTGCAAACATTTCTCCCCTTAGGAAGAAACCAATCCAAAGGCTGATGTAGAAGAAACTCCATCTCCAAGAAGAGATATGAGGGAAGAAGTCTCATAATGGATGTCTCTGAAAATTGCTGAAATGTCCACATGTCAGAATCAAAGAATGGCACAATGCAATGAGGTGTGACCAATCCAAAATCCTGGGTAGACTCATGAAGAACAATCTCCAAAGATGAAGTAGATGTGATAACAGTTGTGCTGTAACTGTCATCAAAGAAGAGAGATATCCCCTCAAGTGTGTCGTCCAAATCTGCAATATGAGACTCACAAAACAAGTCTGATATACTTGTCAAGAAAGTATCCCACAAAGCTGTGTCTGAAAGACCTGAATGATCTTGCTCAACTGAAGTAGATGAAACCATGTCGATGTTGATCTCTGAAGAAGCAGGAGGTTGAGGTGATGGAAGCTCAGCACTAGTCTTATGAACCGATGTAGATGAAAGAACACAAAGGTTCAAGTGACCAAACTTCTCAGAAACATGACTCACACTTGATGCATGAGTGTGAATATCAATCAATGTATCTACATCATCAGAAGAAGCAAAATGGGAGAATGTATACAAGCGAGATGTATGATCAACCATCCCAACAACAATGATATCTCTACTCTCCAAGTCCCTTATGATCACTGAATTAGGAGTGAACTCAACTGTCTTCCCTGCACCATAGTGAGTAATTTGGTAGATGGAAAGAAGATTGGTTGACAAGGAAGGTACACAATACATTATTGAAAGTGCCCTCACCAATATCAATAGTCCCTTTACCAGTTGCATGCATGTATGTGTTGTTACCGATCAAAATAGGTGGCAAAGTACATGACTCAAATGAAGAGGAACATCCCTTGTGAAGATGCCTTATGATGAGAAGCTTCAAAATCAAGAAGCCATCTCTTTGACTGAAGACTTGTAGAAGCAAAGAGTGCCTGTCCTTTTCCTTTGTTTGTCCCATTTGCAATTCCTGTTGTCTCTGTTTGTGTAGATGATGATGGTGTCGAAGAAGAGGATGTACTAGGTGATGATGATGGCATTTTGATATTGTGCTTTTGAATAATGTGAGTCAACTCATCAATTTTCTTCTCATAACACTTATGCTCATCATGTCCTAGTTTCTTGCAATATGCACACTTTGGTCTCTCCTTAGATGATTCTTCCTTGGGAGAGGATGAGGACTTAGGTGAATTATTTGACTCCTTTGCTTGCTCATTATTCTTGAAATCCTTATTTTTTCATTTCTTGCCTTTGCTCGGTGAAGCCTTTTGATCCTTTGTACCTTGATTAGCTAGAAGAGCTTGAGGTCTAGGAGACTTCAATGTGCCCATGTGTACTAACTTAGCTTGCTCCCTTGTGAGTGATGCAGCAAACTCATCGAGTGAAGGCATTGTGAAAGCTTTCCCAAGTGCATCCATAGTAGCATAAAAGGTAGAAACAAAACCTGAATAGTCAGGACCAAGCTTGGCAAGGATTGAAAGAATGAATTGAGTGTCCTCCCTCTCAATTCCACATTGTTTGAGTTGCAATCTAAGTGATTTTAGCTTTGTGAAGAAGTCTTGGATGCGTGCAAAGTCGGTTGGTTTCAAACCAATTAGTTCATTCTTCAATTTGAAACCTCTCATAGTATCTTGCTTACCAAAGAGATTTTCTAAGGTAGTCCACACTTGATTAGGTGTTTTACAAGATTCAATATGAAAAAGAAGATTAGGAGAGATAGACAAGCATAGTGTTTCATAGGCTTGATCACATCTATTGTACCACTTTCTCTTTTCTGCAGTTGCTGTTGGTTCAATTTCTATACCCATTGTTACTTTGAATTTTCAAACTTCTTAAATAGATTTCTATTTTAGTTTTCCACTCATGATAGTTATATGGTGTGAGTAGAGGAAGTTTGTTTGGATCCATGATGCAAGAGTACAAAAAACAACACAAATACAACCCCCTTGTTACTCAATCAATGTGATCACCCCCTAGCAAAAAATGGTTGTGGGACTTTATGATCAGTCCAATTACAATTGCCACAAGCAAAAACAACAAAATGGTCTTTGATTTTGGTACAATGCAAAAGCCAAGATTAGGCTAAAACTAAAACTATAATTTCTGAGCAATACTGGATCAAATTGATAGCAGATCTGGAAAGTACTCGAAAAATCATGCACTTTCAAAAAAAATTTCACCAAATAATGTTACCGTATGAGTCCGGACGAAGCCTTTGAAGTTCTGAAAACAGGAACTGCTCAGGTACAGGTGAGAGAAATTGCAATATTTGGACAAACCAAGCGCCAAAATCAAAATCTGATTCCACCACTGTGAAGCCTGCGAAATTCTAGCCCAAATAAAAAAAAATTGCATGAAAAACGGAGCAAAACTGAGCCAAATATGGGCGTTTGAAGTTGGATTGTCAAACTGAAAAGCGCGCGGGGGGGGGGGGGGGTCTGGCCAAGAGGGGTAAAATGTTGACGTCAGCGAAGGATTGTCGGAATATGCTTTGTGACTATCGAAATATTCCATGTGCCTGCCGGAAGATGACGTCACCTTGTCAATTTATGACGTCATCACCGGCAAAAAATGCCCCCGAAATATTCTCAGGGTCTGTCGGAATATTTGAAATCCACTATCGGTGTTTAGAAAACCGCTCTTTAACGCTAAAAACTGCGTTTTGATTTTTGAAAACCACTCTGTGATTGTGAAATTGCCCTCTGTGCTCAGAAATCGCTATTTGGGCGCGAGAAACCGCCATTTTCGTCAAAACCACCTACACAATTTGGCAAAACCGCCTTGTTTTTGCTGAAAATGCTAGCTCCCTAGCGGAAAACTGCTTTCTTGGATGCATATGGTGGTTTTTTAGTTGTTGTTGGGCGGTGTTTGATGTTGGCCGAGAGGTTTTAGTGATAGCCGACGGTTTTATGTTGCCGGTCGGGCTGATTTCTGGTTTGGAGATTTAACGGGGGCCAGTGGTAATAGGAGAGACTGCCGATGGAGTTTCAAACGCCGCTGGGAAGGTATGAAAGTTGTTGGCAGTTTTAAATTGTTGTCGACAAATACACCATGCTAGGAGTGGAGATTGCCATGCGCAGTGGTTGAAAATTACTACCGGCGTTAGAAAATGACTGTTGGTGTTTGAAGATTTGGAATGGGCGGTGGTTGGCGGGCTTGCAGAGGATTGATTGTCACGTGGCTCCCTGCGGAGTGACCAGTACTTGCGGTACAGTTAGTACCTACGAACGTAGGTACAAACCTGTAGTACGCAAAAATTCGTTTTTAAAAACTGCGAATTAAAATTAAAACCAAAGAATCTTTTAATTACCCGCCGGTCAAAGATTTATTCGTTGATGCAAAGTGCGATTCAGCTGATGCAGAGTTTGTGCGTGCAAGATTCCGAGAATATTTCGCCTGCGATTCCGTACAACCGAGGGACAATTTTTTTTTGCCTTTTGCTGCAATTTTGTCCGATTTCAACAAATTGATAGTCGATCTTGGGGTTTTTGGGCCTCCTAAGCGCGATGGCAGGATTTGATTTTGCCCAAATTGCTTCAAAAGATCATGTACCTGCTTGATCTTGCATGCACCTCCCAACTTCAAACTCTCATAGATTTGGCCTTCGCTGTCCGATCTAGACGAAACAAAAGCCAATCTTGACTATCTCGGACCTCCTGAACGCAATGCTGTGCTCAGATTTGCAGCAACACGCTCCAAAACAAACCTGCAATACAAGGCCACAAAGAGGAAAACCTCACAAATCTGGTATTTCTATCAAGTCTTTATGATTCTCTAGGTCATCATTTAATGCGAGAGAAGAGCATACTCAACCATCAAGATCCACTATGAATTGTACTCAAGATCTCTAAAAAAATGACTTAACACAAAGTGATTCTTCCTAGAGCTCTGATACCATGTTAGAGTTGGCTATGATTGGAGCCACCCAGGATCTAGGACTTCATGAAAGCACAAGAGAGATCAAATGAAAGAATAATGATATTCTATCAATGAATGCAAAGGAACTATTATTACAAGATTGTTATTAGATTATTATTAAATTTGTTACAATGTACATGATATGCCTTTCTTATAAAGACATGGATGAGAGACAAGATGCTGTATTCATGTGACAATTGTCTTACTCCTATCTAATGCATCCACAGATTTCAAAAAAATTGTGCCAATATCACAAGAGACAAGGAAGTTGATGAGAGTTAAGTTACTTCTATCCGTCCACCCATGTGACATTATGGTGCATCCAATTTTTGCCCACTCTAATTGATGTTCATTAACAACATCCTTAACATTCTATATTGCATCATTGAGCATACCAACCCTCAATGTTTCATAAGATGAGGCCTTGAACCAAAGACTTGCAATTGCAATAGTATCCACTATACCTTGCCAGTATGGAGATCCGGCAACATGGAACGACAGGCTAGAGTAGTACCAAAAATTTGCAATTGCCTTCTTCGCTTGTTCATGGATGTTCTTCCTCCATCTAGTACTCTCCAAAGTGGTCTGTGATCCCGGTGTACTACAAGGTGCAAAGAAAGAATTAATGTTTGGGCCACATGTTGAAGTAGGTGTTGATTCAGACTCCTTGAAAAGTTTTTGTGCACCAGCTACCTCATCCAAAGGATTGCTCTTAGCATTTGTAGAATTAGAAGCCACTACTGCCTCAGTTCTTGCCTTTTTTGTCTCACCATCAGAAATTGCTTGAAGAGCTTGTTTTGCCTGATATGTGACATATATAGGGCAATTTATGCAGTAATAGTGTCATGTCTTGCCTCCTTCGCCAAATGCCATTTAAAGCGATATATGCCTCCATTCAGTCCATTGACATCAGTCAAACACTAGTTGTATTTGACCTTGGTTGTGCCAACCACTAATGTGCAATGTGTCATGCAAAGTTTCTCTGACGTGGCAGTATGATCAAATCTGCAAAAGCATTTGAATTTAGTCTTTCATGATGACAAAATCTGCAAAAAATAAAATTTTCAGCTCACTATATCAGACACCCTACAAACTTTAGTACTTCAGAATAAAATCAAGTCAAGCATGTACAAATTAAATAGGTTATCAATAACATAACGATTTTTATAGTGCTTCACTTCTACCCGCCGTAAACTTATTTTTGTTGCTGTATGAATACAAGTCTGTCCAAAAATGAGATCAAATAGGTCCAAAAAAAATCTTTGCAACTGTCAGATGAGATACATCCTTATGCTTTGACAGAACTGTCATTCTGTGCAAACTATATTCTCTCAACCATTCAGTTGTGTCTTCTTATTTGATAAACACATTTCTGAAAAGATGGTTTCAGATTCAAGTAAATTTAGTTTACTACCATGTATAAATACTCTTCACCTTATATTGTATGAATGCAGTGTTTATTGATGAATACTTAACTATAGTTTGGTTTGGTTAAGTTCTAAACTTACTATATTTTCTACCATCTGAGAACAGTGTCGGATAATTATAAAAGAAGTGG
Source organism: Cunninghamia lanceolata (assembly GCA_027924645.1). NCBI lineage: Eukaryota > Viridiplantae > Streptophyta > Pinopsida > Cupressales > Cupressaceae > Cunninghamia > Cunninghamia lanceolata. Next base: position 6,827,641 of record BSBN01001560.1, read on the forward strand.
GTGGAAATGTAGAAGCAGATCACATTCAGTTCTGAACAGTTTATGTTATCAGTTTGTTTTATAAAATCTCAATTAAATGTGTGGATAGTTTATGAGTAAGGAGACCTAAAAATGCTCAAAACTCTGTTAATTACTAAAAGAAAAAATATGGAAATCATAGTTTAGAAGGACATGCAATTTAGCATCTATTCACATGTGACAAAATTTCTGACTGCACTCCCTGCTGCCTTGTGCTTGTCCTTATTCATATAAAGAGAGGGTAGAGAACTGAGACTAGAATGGGTGATTGTATATGAATTTAATCCCATACAATCTAGTGGGCATATTTGCATGGACAAATTTTGTTGCCTGGTATGTGTGCAAGCTAGTATTTAGGCAGTTACGGATTCCATGTACAATTTTATCACAGGACTCAACCAACTGGAGACAAGACTCTCAATGAAGAATGATCTTTAGGAGTGAGTGATAGCCAAACGTTTGATGGGAGCTGCAAATTACATTTTTCAGTCCTCAAACTGCAATTAGAGATGGGAGCAGGTTAGAATGAGGGGGTTAAGGCAGGCAGGAGCTCATTTTATTTTGTAATTTTATTTTTGCAAAGTCAGTTGTTGTCTTTTTGTGACTGGGGAGTCCCAACCTCAGGACTTGTAGGACCTTTTCAAGTTGACAGCCTCGCGAAGCCTATCAAGTTTAGCCTTCTAGGCTCATTTTGTCTGACTTGGCTATAGACTCACACGTTTTGTGGAGACTGTTCAAGTCTCAATACTATATTTAGCAGACTGAAATTCATTTGGTTCCGTCCATGGGATATTCAAGATGCATTGGAGAAACAAAGAAAAGAGATGTATAATCAGTTAACCCAAGCTTTGAAGAGATTTGCACTTGTGACAACTCACATACTCAACAGTAGTTCCACTTTCCAAATTTATTCAAGGTTCAAGCTAACCTTAATATATTACAGTTAAAGGGAAACATAAATGTTATACTGATCTGGAGGCTTATGTTCCAATAAATATCATAAATTTGTTATCTGTTCAGGTTAATATCACACCATAAATTTGTTGTCTGTCAAGGTTATAAGCTGCATAGACAGTGGATACTAACCATGTTATTTAAAGTGCTTCAGGATAAACAAAAATATTACATTAGGACTCGTGAACTCTACCCTAAAGAGTATAGGTTTATACCATTAGGTCAATTAAATTTGTACTTAAAAAACTTTGAGAGTCTGAAGCCAACAGTAAAATTAATGAAGTTCGTGACAAACTCATACATGGAGAGGAAGTTAAAAAAAATAAATTCCAAAATTTGCTTAAATTTTTTTTACCATTGCAATCTAGGCACATATGTTAGAGGTCAAAAGCCTCAAGAAATGAAAAAGTGAAGACACAAAATTAATTGTTTAAGCTGGAAGCATATTTTGGATCATGGCATAACAGGCAAGATCTTTTATGGAGGAGAGAGATTGTGTCGTACCTGGTTATGACAGACAAAACAATGGAGATCCAATTTGAAGATTTGAACATATTTTTAAAATATTTTATTCTTTTTCCAAAATTAATGTTTCATTTCTCTTTGAACCCATGTCCCAGCCAACTTGCTCTGTGCAGCTTAGCATGTAAAAGAATAAATTTTAAATATGTTTATGTTATATATATAATTCTGAACCATAACTTTTTTAATTATTTCTGGAATTTCAGATTTTCAAATATTTTCCCCTTACTGTAAAAATCCGAATTTTCAAGCTTATTTGACTATACTTTTTCTAGAGTTAAACCAAAAACAAGGGGTGACAACGCCTCAGCTGTAGATAGAAAGAGTAACCATAGGACTCCTGGGTTGTGCGACAACCACTAAAACCAAAAGGGTGACCATTTATTGAACCCATCAACAAGAAGTTTTTTGGCCTACATATAGAATAAAATAAGCCAAAGCTAGCATAATATGTTTTGCTATCAATAAAGCCATCAATAGTAGTTTTTGAGTGCAGACACTGCATTGTATACCATAGAAGCAAAAGTTGGCAAAAAATCAAGATTAATTGCGAGTACTTATGAATTGCTAGGTTTGCTACTTTTATCCCCCCCATAATTGCGAGTTTCTTAAAAATTCACTTGCAATAAATTTTTCACATTTTTTCCCAGACAATTGTGAAAAACTTGCAATTCAATTGCCCAAATCACATATAATCACGTAGTTTACCGATTTTCAACTGTTTGATGACAAGTTTGACTTCAATGAGTGGTTTTTTTGGTCGGAAAAGGGTTTTCGCTTAGTTACCAGGTTTGGCTTGACTCTCCATATTTGTTGGGTCTGGATATATGGTCGAGAAGACCCAAGGTTCGGCCCCAACACCTTGGGTTCCGTGTGGCCCATTGTTGTTGCTGCTCTAAGGGCAAATTGTTTCATGTTGCTTTAACGACATCAGCTTTATTGTCTGATCCGTCATTGCCACTGCTTTTATCGTTGGATTTGCCATTCCCATGACAGAGGTTTGAACTTGACGGCGCAAATAATATTTTTCGTTCCCATTAAATTTCGTACGGTGCAAATAATATTTTCATTGGCTTCTATGTTTTATAGTTATACGCTCAAATATTTTTCGTTCACTTCAAAACTTTTATACATCCCCATAAATTGACTTATAGCAAAGAGAATGATGAATGAAGAATTTTAATAACATCCACGAGGCCGCAGCATCCTATGGGACCCAGCAGTCAGAAACCGGACACCAGAACAGCAGCACAAAACACTCCCTAAATCGCCTGCCCCTCTTTCTTGAGATCCTCTCTTCTGCTGTGTAATTTGATCACGAGGTTCGCTGTACTACACAACCTTGCCTCTTCAAACAGGGTGCCAAGGTTGGTGACTTTCAAAGCTTCGCCATAACTGGAACAGATGTCGTTGTATGCCTTGCACTCCAAGAGGAAATGTCGTTCCGTTTCCACAACGCCTTTGCTGCAAAAAAGGCATATTCTTTTTTCCCACTCCTCTCTAGGAATTAGCCATCTACCCGTTTCACACCTAAGATGGTGCGAGCTTGTTCTAAGTTGAGCAATCAGCATTTTTGCTTTCCACTTAATATCCGCTCCTATATAGACTTTCTTCATGATCACCCGTGGGGTTAAATTCTTTGATATAGTAATCCTTTATATGGCCCATCTGTTTTGTCCACATGGCGTACTTGAATTTTTCTCTTACATATTTTTTTATTTCTTCATTAATATCTGGACAATCTTGCATACTAATATCCCACTTCTTTATCCATTTGTCATTTTGCTTCCTCCAAGTGTTCTTTCTTCTAGTTAACTTTTCCTCCATAATTAGCCTAGGCCACCGGTGGCTATTCATATTTTGAATCTTTTTGAGGTAGCTTATCAACCGAACCATCGCCGATGCTGTAGTGTCTTTACAATGCTTGGTAAACTTGGTGGTAAGCACTCAATTCAAAGGAATCTCCTACTTAATAGTCCTCTATAACTTCTTGAAAAGACCTCATCAAATTATCAACCAGGGATTGTAGACTTGTGATGGCACTTGCACTATATGTGCTTTCAGGGATCAAACTGTATAACTTATATACTAAATCAAGCTACTTATGAACAAAGGAAAGTAATGCTGCTACAACTGCTACAGATACTTTATAATGTAAAACTATAACAAAAGATTAAGGAAATTAATGACAACTGTTCCTATCCTTCGGAGTATCACAACTAAAACAACTCTAAGAATCTACTGGATCTTGTATTCATAAATTAACTGCTACAACAATTAAAACATACAAGAAATAGAGTGAAGGTCAGTTACCCTGAGTGGCCCTTGCTTAGGCGACTGCCCCACTGTTTAAACTCAAATCTAACTCTTCCAAATAAACACAATCATATTAACTCAACATATATGTGCACAATCTTTTCAAATCACATACAATCTGGCTCAACTGTAATATTCATAATTCATGATCAAATGACATTGTATACATAATCCAAGAAAGATTCAGATAGCTAGATTTGGGGTAGAAACAAAAACTATTCAAAGCTGAACTTAAAAGCTAAACTCTATCTCAACCACCGAACCATAATATAGGTACGGGGGAGTTATTCAAATAGGTTTCTTAACTGAAAACATAAAACACCACTTTGCATGAACTAGAGTGTAATGAATGCTAACAACGATAACAAGAAAAGAAGGAAGAAAGTGTTCTAACAAAACTAGAACTCTCTGCTGAAACAAGGGAACATGGGTCGATTGAATCGGTCCCATTAGTCTTCAAATTGTAACAGAGTCCTCCAAGCTTCCAATCACCTTTATTGATCACCTATCACGATGCGTGATTCTCTCCATTGAGTGTCCTTGGCCGTGGTTACTGCACTTAATCAATATTGGAATCTCCCCTACGCTGCGCCTGAAAATGCTATGGCTGCGGGTTGCACCTTGTAGTTGCTGCAGGTGACAAACCTCTCTCCTTTTTAGCTACAAGGTTAGTCCATGAACATGTACAGAATACTAACAACCAAAATCAACACAAACATTCTCAATAATCCATACATTCCCACATATAACATACAATTTCATCATATCATAATCATATCTCCATATACTAATTAACCAAGTTCAAGTCTGCATAAACGATAACATAACATAGGGATATACTTAAAACAGTGTTTGGGAATGTCTTTTAACTTGCATAAAACTAGAAGAAAACAGGCTAATTAATTACACTCATCACACCCCCCAACTATCCTTTTGCTTGACCTCAAACAAACCACTAAGGCTGTAGGTTGTAATACGGGGTGATCTCCCTGAGATCTACAATAGTGTCTACTCCCTGAGCCTGCTCCAAATAGAAGCCATTGTTGTGTGCCAACTTATTCATCCTGGAGACCTCTACTTTCTCACTCTCTGCGCTCCTCCTCCCAGTCCAATGTGGCATTGGATATAAAAGCATAGGGGGCTGAAAAGTAAGTGGTATCTAGCTCAGTGCTTGTCCCTTGGTGATGTCCATATATTTCTTGACCCTGTCAAACATGGCCATGAAGTTGTGGATAGAATGGGGTTCCTTTTGTAACTCTGGAGTCAAGCTATTCCACCGGTCTTGTACATGCTGGTGAGAATGATGGATGAGCCCTACTATCAAGTGCTGAATTCTGTCATAGTCTTGTAACCTCAAATTCATAATTTTTCTCCCCACACCCTTGTGCTCTAATAGCTGCTGCCATTCTGCAATAATAAACTCAGGGATTTCTGATTCCTTTCTGATTGGAAGAGCAATGGACTTCTCTCTTTCTGTATAAGCTTTCATAATGTCCCCTCTCAATGTCTCATTTCTAAAGTAAGAAGTCAGTGCTCTTACCTGCAAATCCCCTACATAGATTAATGGATTCCATTCAGTATCTCCTGACACAACATAATTATGCAAATAAAATTCACATAACTGATCTTGTTCATCAAGTGTGGAAGTAGCAAAAACTTTGAGGAAAGCGATTTTCTCACTCATATCAACTGGTTCATTGCTGATCAATTTGCTAAACTGGAAACTCAAAAACTTTTCTTGAAGAAACAAGGCATAGGTCCTAGCTGGTGGATTACATTTGACAATTTGAGCAGCCTTATCTGCTACTTCATTCTTACTGCCAGCTTCTGCAACTCTATATCCTTCCTTTGCAGTGCCTTATTATGTTCTTCAATCATGGTTTCCTTTTCTCTTTTCCATTCTTCTTTTTGTTCACTGAATTCTTGAGTGACCTTCCATAATTGATATCCTAAGGATACAATTGTATAGCAAGTTGGAGGTTTGACAACAGGGATTTCCTTTTCTTTGTTTGCTAATTCCTTATTCCCTGCAGCTACTATGGCTAGTTCCATGAGGGCATCCAATTTTGATCCTTGACCATAGGTGTTAACCCTTTCTTCCAACTCATGTATCCTTGCCTCTCTCTCTTTGTCCTTCTGTTCATAGGCTTTGATCAATTCTTCTAGTTGTTTTATTCTATCAATAGCTTCCTGCAGTTCTCTTCTTATATTCCTGTCCTCAAGCAACAATTCCTCATCCTTTGAAGGTTGTTCATCACCACCTCTAGTACACTCACATTCCTCATTATCAGGGCTGTTTGGGGTTTTTATCTTAGTTTTCTTAGCAGTAAAGATGTCTTCTGATTTAGACTCAGAAGTACTTGACACATACCATTTTCTTTTGATGGGGGTTTTTATATTCTTGGTCTCATTATCCTCTAGCTCATGATCACTCTCAACTGCTACCACATCCTCCTCTTTTCCAGGGTTCTTAACAACACTCCCCATAACACCCTTCTCTCTAAGGCGATGTGAATGCCTTACTGGTGTGGATTTCCCTTTTGACCTTTTTGCAGGCTTATAAGAGGAACCATTCTTCTTTTTCTTAGTTCTTGGTGTTCTAGTGCTAGGTGCCTTACTAGAGGATGGAACCTGATTGTTTCTTCTTCTGGGGTTTGATTCTCTTCCTCTAATATGGGTTGATCAGATACCACATTTGGCATAACTGGCACATCCTGTTCTCCTATCTCCTCTATACTGTGGGTAGATGATGCAACGGGTGAAACATGGTTTTCTCTCAAGGATGCAGCAGGTGAATTCTTTGGTGATGCTGGTTTATTAAGGATGTAATTGACATTTCTGCATTTCAAGAAATGTTTCCAGGGCACATTTGGATATTGCATCCTAAGACTTCTCTTGACTAATAGAGTAACCAGGCAATCATGGGATAATGATGATCTTTTTGATTTCTTTTGATATTCATAGCTCATTCTTTTCAATAATTGTATAGGAAATTAAGCACATTAACTACCCTATTATGACAAAGATGGCTTAACAATTTGAAATGGACAGTGTATAGCACAGATTGCCTACCTTCACAGGTGAGGTATTTGATAATGTGCATAGCGTAAGCAGCCCACAATTCTAGAAGTGATAGCCTTTTAGTGCCTTGAGATGTAGATTCCAGCTGCTCCTCTTCTTCACTAAATTCGTCTCTTGCAGCTATTGCATCTGCTTTAATGGGGAACTCTTCACCATTTCTAAGTAAACCTGATACTTCAGCAACTGCTTCTTCAGAAGCATCCACTATCAGCCCTTTTATAGTGGCTTCGTCATGGTAAAGTGAGGCTGCAAACTGCCTAGTTATACCCTCATCAAACTCTGAGTTTTAGGAAATAATCAATCCATCCTGCCTGTGTCAAGATTGGCAGAGTTAATTGATCTTCCAGTACTATATCATGCACTGTAGGTTCTCGTCTGATGATGTCTCCTCCCATGTTGCCAATTCTGAATTTAAATTCGCCACAACCGCTTCCTACAACCCTTTTGTATATCTGTTCTACTCTTTAAGTTCAATAACTCACACTTCCAATAACCTCCCTTGGATATTCCCTTGCTGTATAATACCAGACTGAGCTATCAAACTAGCTTAAATTGACTCGAAACTATGGGAAATTGGGAATTTTAGCATGGAAGCATAGCAGATAGTTTAGCAGACAAATTGGCAAAGTAGTCATAAAAATGAAACAAAATGAAAAAGAGGTTGTATGTTGTTTGTATAACTGACAATGGCGAACAATCATTGTTTCAACAAAAACACTATCCCCCCCCCCAACTAAATTCTTGAAGTGACCTCAATTCAAGTCTGTGTACGGCAAGAAGGATAAAAGTATATGGATACAAGATTATAAATGATAATTTCGTAATATTAAATGTGAGCATATAAGGAAAGATTGAGATATCTGTGTCAAATAATGACAAGTTAATATTGTACCTGTTGGAATGAGATGAACTAGACCTTCTCACGTGAGCTTGGCATTGGAAAATGTGTATGCAGCTTAAGTTCGATAAGACAAAACTTATTATTATGAAGAATGGTGGAATGACACTCTGGTATGTGTGAACAAGCTTATGTAAGTTGCATGTGGTGTGATGATGAACGACGGTTGCATGCGCTCAAAAGGTGGAGTGTATGGCGCGAAATTTGAATTGACGGACGGATAGTTGCTGCATGTGAGTGGATGGGCAGTTGTTGCATTTTTGCCTCCAACAGGTCCCAATATTATATGATGGCAACGTGGAGTTGTAGTATTCAACAGGTCCCTACAGTCATTGACTTGGTCTTCATGAAGATATTAGCATCGGTGCTGTGTGTGCATGTGAGGAAAGGAAATAAATTATACTTGAGTGACCTTAGGAGGTGAGCTATATAGCTCACCTGCTTAGTCACTGTGATTATTGGTACAGTCTTCTTCTATGCTACTACTAGGTGATGATATAACAACATCCAACTCATGGTTAGGAATAAAACATTGATTTAGAAAATCATCCCTGTTTGCTGGCCTGGTATAGAGCTTTAATCGATGTCCGTTAACCAATAGTGAAAATCTGACATCATCTATTGTCTGAAGTTTGACAGCTCCATTGGAAAACACTTGGTGAATTTCATAAGGTCCTAACCATCTAGATTGCATTTTGCCTTTATGATCTTTGTACTTTGAATCATATAACAAAGCCCAGTCACCTACATGAAATTCTTTCTTTTTAATATACTGATCATGCCATTTGGCTCTCTGCTTTTGAACAATTTCTGTGTGGTGCATAGCTGCCATTCTGATCTCATCTAATCCATTGAGAATATGAAGTCTTTCCCTTTGTGTTGCTGTCAAATCCATGTCAAGTTCTAGGGCAGTCCTTAGTGTCTTATACTCAAATTCAATTGGTAAAACTGCTGTTTTGCCATACACCAACTCATAAGGTGTGAAACCAGTTGTTGTTTTCCATGTAGTTCTGTATGCCCATACTGGCTCTGGTAGTCCGGCTGCCCAGTCCTTCCTATGAATGTTCACTGTCTTTGTCAGGATATTCTCAATTTCTCTGTTTGTAACTTTCACTTGCCCATTGGCTTGAGGGTGATAGGGTGTGGACTTCCTATGCCTAACTTCATATTCTTTGACTAGTGTGGAAATGAGTTTAGAAGTGAACTGTGGCCCTTGGTCAGTGACAATTTGTCTTGATGCTCCATATCTAGTGAAAATTTCTTCATACAAGAATTTGGCGATCTCTGGCAAATTGGAAAGCCTTGACTTCAACCCACTTTGTTAGGTAATCAGTGCAAACTAAAATGTACTCATTATTAGAAGCTGGTGAGATTGGCCCAATGAAATCTAGTCCACACTTGTCAAATGGTGCTAGTGCTATTTGTGGTTGCAAAGGCATCTCATCTGATCTTGTTGGTCTGCCCATTCTTTGCCATCGGTCACAACTCCTTGTATACCTGATTGCATCCTTATGAAGAGTTGGCCAATAATAACCTGTGGTTAGTATCTTGAATGTTGTCCTCTTGGCTGCAAAGTGACCCCACAGGGCTCATCATGACAAGCTTTTAGGATGTCAAAGACCTCATCTTCTCTTATGCACCTTCTCATAATATGATCTGGACCAGTGTAGAACAAATAACCAGCAATCCAAGAATATGGAAAGCTTTTATGCACTAATTGTCTTCTTTCTCTTGAAGAGAAGTGTGGTGGAATCTGCCCTGCTACCAAATAGTTAGCAATATTAGCAAACCATGGCGTATGTAAAGTAAGAGCAAACAAGTGTTCATCTGGAAAAGAGTCATCCACAACATCTTCTTCCATTTGTGTAGGTAATCTAGATAGAAAGTTTGCCACCACATTAGCTTTTCCTGGTTTATCCACTATTGTGATATCAAACTCCTGTAGCAAAAGCAACCATCTGACTAGTCTACCCCCAACCACAGGCTTATTCATTAAATATCTGATGGCAGTATGATCTGTGTGGATAAATACCTGGTAGCCAGTGATATAATGTCTAAACTTGTTGATAGCATAGACAACAACCAACATCTCTTTTTCTGTGACAGTGTAGTTGAGCTCTGCCCCTTGTAAGTTTTTACTGATGTAATAAATAGCATACTCTTTAGTACCTTCTTTTTGTCCCAAGATTGCCCCTATAGCAAAATCAGAAGCATCAGTATGTATATGGAATGGCAATGTCCAATTGGGTCCTCTCAAGACAGGTGCTTTTGTCAGAGCTGCTTTCAGTGTGTCAAAAGAGTGTTGACATTCTGTGGTCCAGTCAAATTCCATATCCTTTGTGAGCAGAGAAAATAAGGGTGCTGCTAATTTGCTGAAGTCCTATATAAACCTTCTATAGTAGCCTGTATGGCCAAGAAAAATCCTGACATCTTTAGGCTTTTGTGGTGCAGGAAGTGTAGAAATTATCTCAATCTTGTTAGGATCCACCTGAATACCATCACTGGATATGAAGTGTCCTAGAACTACTCCTTGAGTCATCATCATAAAGCATTTTTCATGACTCAATGACAAATTATGCTCTTGGCATCTTTTTAGGACCTTTTCTAGATTACTGAGTGCTGTCTCAAATGTGTCTCCATAAGTGGTGAAATCATCCATATAGATCTCCATAGAATCATGAGCATAGTATGAAAAGATACTTAGTACTGCCCTTTGGAAAGTGGCTGGGGCATTGCATAATCCAAAAGGAAGGACATAATAAGCATATGTACCCCAAGGGCAGGTAAATGTGGTCTTATCCTGGTCCTCCGGAGCAATTTTTATCTGGTTATAGCCACTAAAGCCATCTAAGAAGGAGAAGTACTTTTTACCTGCTAGGGAGTCAAGTACTTGGTCAATGAAGGGTAGTGGAAAATGGTCTTTCCTAGTGGCTGTGTTAAGTTCCCTGTAATCTATACACACCCTCCACTTACCTCCTTTCTTAGGGACAATAACTAAAGGTGACACCCATTAGGATTCATTCTTCTTTGTGGTTGTCTTATGGGCTTGAAGCCATCATTGATGTAGATCCTATGCATGCACAAATCTGGATCTATTCCTTTCATATCATTATAATCCCATGCAAAAGCTGAACAATCCACTATAACTTCTTGAAAAGACCTCTTCAAATTATCAATCAGGGCTTGCAGACTTGTGATGGCACTTGCACTATATGTGCTTTCAGGGATCAGACTATATAACTTATATACTAAATCAAGCTACTTATGAACAAAGGAAAGTAATGTTGCTACAACTGCCACGGATATTTTATAATGCAAAACTATAACAACAGATTAAGGAAATTAATGACAACTGTTCCTATCCTCCGGAGTATCACAATTAAAACAACTCTAAGAATCTACTGGATCTTGTATTCATAAATTAATTGCTACAGCGCCAAAAATGTAGCGTCTTTACAATGCTTGGTAAACTTGGTGGTAAGCACTCAATTCAAAGGAATCTTCTACTGAACAATCCACTATAACTTTGAAAAGACCTCATCAAATTATCAACCAGGGCTTGTAGACTCGTGATGGCACTTGCACTATATGTGCTTTTAGGGATCAGACTATATAACTTTTATACTAAATCAAGCTACGTATGAACAAAGGAAAGTAATGCTGCTACAACTGCTACGGATACTTTATAATGTAAAACTATAACAACAGATTAATGAAATTAATGACAACTGTTCCTATCCTCCGGAGTATCACAACTAAAACAACTCTAAGAATCTACTGGATCTTGTATTCATAAATTAACTGCTACAACAATTAAAACATACAAGAAATAGAGTGAAGGTCAGTTACCTTGAGTGGCCCTTGCTCAGGTGACTGCCCCACTGTTTAAACTCAAATCTAACTCTTCCAAATAAACACAATCATATTAACTACAACATATATTTGCACAATCTTTTCAAATCACATACAATCTAGCTCAATTGTAATATTCATAATTCATGATGAAATGACATTGTATACATAATCCAGGAAAGATTCAGATAGCTAGATCTGTGGTAAAAACAAAACTATTCAAAGCTGAACTTAAAAACTAAACTCTATCTCAACCACCGAACCATAATATAGGTACGGGGGAGTTATTCAAATAGGTTTCTTAACTGAAAACATAAAACACCACTTTGCATGACCTAGAGTGTAATGAATGCTAACAACAATAACAGGAAAAGAAGGAAGAAAGTGTTCTAACAAAACTAGAACTCTCTGCTAAAACAGGGGAACATGGGTCGATTGAATCGGTCCCATTAGTCTTCAGATTGTAACAGAGTCCTCCAAGCTTCCAATCACCTTTATTGATCACCTATCACGATGCGTGATTCTCTCCATTGAGTTTCCTTGGCCGTGGTTACTGCACTTATCAATACTGGAATCTCTCCTGCTCTGCGCTTGAAAATGTTGTGGCTGCGGGCTGCACCCTGTAGTTGTTGCGGGTGATAGACCTCTCTCTTTTTTAGCTACAAGGTTAGTCTATGAACATGCACAGAATACTAACAACCAAAATCAACACAAACATTCTCAATAATCCATACATTCCCACATATAACATACAATTTCATCATATCATAATCATATCTCCATATACTAATTAACCAAGTTCAAGTCTGCATAAAGGATAACATAACATAGGGATATACTTAAAACAATGTCTGGGAATGTCTTTTAACTTGCATAAAACTAGAAGAAAACAGGCTAATTAATTAGGCTCATCAGATGCCTCCAAGGGGAAGGACCCTGTTTCAGCCAGTAAGATCTCATATGGAACAACATTCTTGACTTTGAGACTGCTAATGATGAAGTGCTTTTGAATTCTTTCTATCTGCTTCCATTTTTGATCTGACATACTGCTGCCCCAAATTTTACACCCATAAAGAATCACCGAGGTAACCAGCAAACCAAAGAGCGTTCTTTTGGTCTTCCAATCCCATAACTCCGCAATCCTGCATATATTTTGAAGAGAGTACAACGCTTTCCAGCTTCGAATTTTTTTTGATCTACACGTTTCCCAACTGATCTTGTAGTGGAAATCAAGCCTGAGGTACTTGTATTCGACAATCTCCAACGGATTGCCTTCAAAAGTAAAGTTAAATTGCTTCTTTTTTCTTTTCAAAGAGAAGATCATTACTTTGGTTTTGGTAGTGTTCACCTGCATCCCAACTTCATGACAAAAAGTTTCAAGTGCTTTCAAGTGTTCTCTCAAGCTATTGGCAGTTTTGGAGATTAATATGAGGTCGTCTGCATAAAGCAGTTTTATGACATACTTAGCTAGTTCAATCCTCTCTCCACTAGCTTTATTTATCCATTCTTCTAATTTATCAATGTAAAGTCCAAATAGAGTTGGGGAAAGCGGACGGCCTTGCTTGACGCTTATATCGCTGCCAAAACACTCTGGCATTCCATCACCAGTTCTGATTTTGGCCTTGACCTGCTCATACAGTCTATGGACAGCAGCTCTAAGCCCACCCAGAACCTAGCTCCTTCATTCTCTTCCAAAGTTTGTCGCGAGGAATCGTGTCGAAGGCTTCTTTAGAGTCAACAAAGCAACAAAAGGCCTCGTCCCCCTGGGTGTTCCATATTTTTTCAATCAAGAACCTAAGTGTAGCCCCATGACCAATAGTAGAGTGCTTCAGTCTAACGCCAGCTTGCTCCTTAGCTCTTTTTCCCTCTTTTTCTACCCACTTGCTGATTCTGCTCTCTACCATGCTTCCAAAAAGTTTACCAAGAAGGGGGTTAACCATGATAGTGCGATAATTTGACGGGTTATTAATATCCCCACTTTTGAAGATAGGGATAACCACACTAGTCGTCCATTCTTTCGGGAAGCCTTCTTGGATGACCATATTGAAGATGTGCTTGATACGCGGTGCAAGAACCTCTATACCCCACTTTAAGTGCTCAGCTTGTAGCCCATCGATATCCTGAGCTTTCCCACTTGCCAACTGTTTTATGCCTTGGATGACGTCTTTAGTGGTGAAAAGTTTTGCATTCGCATAGATTATTGGGGGTCTGTTTATCTTGACTTCTCTCATACAGCAGCTTCGCATATTCTAGCCATTGATCTCCTGTGATATTGTTTTCCATTTGTTTCTTCTTTTGACGTAGTTCTTTCCAAAACCTTTTGGGACTCTTTTTTCCAAGGGTAATCAACTCTATTCTTCTGCTGTCCACATACTTCTCTTTCTTATTTCATAACATCTTTTCGTACTCCTTCCTATGCTCTTTGTCCATACCCCCTATGTGCAGATTGCTTTTTGCTATCTTGCATTCCTCGTCGAACCATGGGTTTGCCGAGAAAGTATTTTTTGCTCCTCTCTTGGCCCTAGCTCTCTTACATCCATTTAAGGCCTTGAGCATTAGAGGGATCAGCATGTTCTCTCTTACATAATGATTCTTTGTGTTAGCTGTCCTTTTCTCGTGATCCCTGAAAAGTTGTTTGATTGCAGCACAAAAGATTTCCTGATTCTCTTGATTTAGGAGGATTCTACCTTGAGGAGTTGTCTGCTTTTGATTACAGTGGACTTGCTCTTCCTGCTGTTTACTTATGTGAATGTGCAACTTAATATGAATTGGATTATGATCTGACTTTAGCTCCATGGCGTTGTCCCTGATCGCAACCTCCCCCAATTTCGGGGTATAGCTTTGCGAGCAAATGACATAATCTACAACACTTTGGCCATTGTATGTTTTGCAGGTGATGTTTCCCGATTTTGGCCATGCTCTCATACCGTTGCAGATGACCATGTTGTAAGAACTATAGAGTCTCAAAAGTTCTGCCCCGAAGTGTGAAATTGAACCTTTACTGTCTTGTGAGACCCTGTCCCAAAGTTGATCACTCTCTTCCTCCAACCATAGAGGATTATCTTTCTCTATGTTGCTGTTTTTGAGATTGGGGGCTTGATTGTTTGCAGTTCGCGAATTAAAGTCACCAATTATTACTACTTCCATGTTACTAAAAACAAAAATGTCTTTTTTAAGCACAGCATATGGGTCTTCTCGATCTAGATTCCTTTTCTTATAAAATTTTGATCCCTTTGGAGTGAAGTAGCACGCTGCCATCCTTGTCGTGACTTGGTGTTTTAAAATTTTAAGCCATATGAACTGCTTGTTTGGATCTTCTTTCTCCACTTTTACGAAGCTGCCCCACTCCTCTTTAATTAGGACTGCCACTCCACCGTGTCCCTTGCCACTGTCAGTTCTTTCATTCCATACTGAAGTCTTTTTATATCCCTCAAATTCTAGAATCCTACATCCATCATGTTCACGAGTCTCTATAAGGACGATAATATCCTTTCCCTTGGCTATGGGCCCTAGTCTAGGTCCTCTTCTCCATGGATACCCTCTACAGTTCCAACTTACCACTGTCAAATACTCGTGGGGGCCCTGAGTTCCTATTTCTTGTATGCCATTCTGTCACCCATTTGGGCTTTGCCATTTGTAGCCAAGCCCATTTTCCTTCACCTCTTGCCGCCTTTATGTTTTCCCATTCTTTCCGCGTTTCTTCTTGCTGCCCTATTGTTAGGTCCTCATCAATGTAAATTTGTGACCCTTTAAGGAATCTTTTATTCCTTAGTATCATGTTTTTGTCCTCTATGTTCCTCAAAGAGACTCTCACGTGTCTATTTTTGCCGCCTCCTATCTATCTTCCAATTCTATTTGCTTGTTGTATGATTCCTATCCATTGTATTTGATCATTAAGAAAGTCTCTTGTCAACTCTTTCGTGACTTCCTTCTCGCCATAATCTTTATTCTCGCCATAATCTTTTAGACCTTTTATGATGATATTGACAGCCCTATCATTTCTGTCCTTCTCTTCTCTTATCTGTCTTTTGACTTGTTTTTCTATGAGATCCCTTTGCATGTCCGAAGGCCCTTTCACTACTTGAGACCAAGTTTTAGCCTCCTCTATTTGTTCTCTTAACTGCTTTTCCTTTATCTCCATGCTGGCCATCGCTGATTGGATCTCTTTTATGTGACAGTCAGTGCTTCCTTCCACCACTTTTACCTTAGCTTCTTCTGTTTTCCTTTGGTCTAGTAGCTGCCTTATTTCTCTCAGCTCAATCTCGCCTCTTGCCATGGTATTTTGTAGGTTATTGATCTGCTCTTTAAGTACTTCATTTTCTCTTGTTAATATCCTCTTAGTTTCTATTACTTCTTTCCACTTGCTGTCCTCGACTTGGCTTCTTTTTTCAAGGGACTGAAGCTTTAGATTGTCATCCATTTGAGCAGCTTTAGCTCTGTAATTCTTCTATCATTGTTCTCTTGAATGCATCCATCTCTGTATGAGCGAGAACCTTGGTGCTTTCATTTATCATGATATTCTCATCCAACAATTGCTTCATATTGATATCTTCCATTAGTCCATAGTATGCTTAATGGACGTCTTCCAGGGAGTAGAAATTGAGCAGGAATTTTGTCTCACTCTGCACAATCATTTTAATGCAGGGCTACATAAGAAAAAACTGCGTCCCCTGGATATGGGGATGACAATGGATGTACCCTGGTTGTTCCCTACCCCCATGGATTTCAGGGATGTGTCACTGAAATGCCTCCCTGTTGGGGCCCTATGTCCTGGGGATGTGCCTCTAAAAACAGTTAATTTTTTAATTAAGAAATGTAAAAAAAAAGGGTGTGGGGGGACCACAAGGACCCCATGCCCTTTATCAAACCCTAAATCTTCTTATAACTAACAATGAAAACAATGAATTTATAATTTTTTATTACTGCTATTACCTGAATCAATGAACATTGAACATTGAATCTTGAATTTGATGCATTATGTGAATGTCTACTCTTGAATCTTGATGTCGTGTACAGGTAAACTTGTAAAAAATTGAATTGTTATCTGTGTGTGTGGGCGTCTCTCTCTCTCTCTCTCTCTCTCTATGTATATATATATATATATACATGTATGTATGTATGTATGTATGTATGTATGTGTATATGTATATGTATTTATATATATGTGGTGTATCTGTAGCTAAATATACATGTGTGCATATATATATATATATATATACATATATGCATATGTATGTGTATATATATGCTAAGTCAGAGAGTTTTCTGGATTTTATCCTAGAAAATCAAAATCCAACGAACATTTAGAGCCCCCTAAAATTTGTTTGAAATTGCCATTATATTCATCTATATGTGGTTGTATAGTTTGCAACAGGAAAATACTAGGGTTTGCAGCAGGCATTTGGGGTTTTCTAGGTGGCTGTGGCATTGAGGGTTTTCCACACTTGTAGGCTGCAGCAGCGTTGATGTTGGATCTGCAGATCATTTGAAAACTGGCCATGCATGACACAGGGATGTTGACTATACTCTTGGCTTTATCTTCATCTCATGACCCACTTCCGGTGAAGGCATTAGATCATGCTTTGTTTAATGTCAAAACACAGAAACAACAAACATCCCAGGTAGTTCATCTGCTCTCATCCAATGGTATTATTGAGTCTTTTTGTCACCTTAGTTAGAAAACTTGCTGAGTACTTGCCGGATTTTTGTTGGTCGAGTTTTCATAAAATGTGCCTAAAACGCCGAAAATTCTCAGCCTGTATGTGCCCTTGCATGCAAATATACCTGCGTGCGACTGCAAATGCCTTTGGTGTTTTGTTTTTCGTTTTTGCCGACTTCATAGTGTTCCTGCAGTGCCTTCAACTATAAATTGCGACTCTTTTTTGCAGATTTCCCTTGATATATTTCGGTTTTACAGAATCTTGCGACTGTAAATACATTTTACAGACTGTTTTAAACTTCCATTGATTGAAACCGTACCTATTTTGCATAAAATTTATGTTTTTTTAAGGAATTTAAGTACTTTTAAAAATCGCCTAGCTGGAAATTTTGGATTTGTCGAGCTCAAGTTGAGTCCAAGTACGTGAACTATGGTTGGCATGTTGGGAAGGAGTGAGCTTACCTTGGAGCTTTCGCAAAGACGCTAAAATGGTCTGATAGTTGGTTGTCTACTAAATTTAGGCCTAGGCTAAGGTCTTTGCAAAGGCTTATTCTAGGTGAGACAAATTTGGTGAAGGTAGAAGTGCTATTTAGCAATACAGCCAAATACATTATTTTACTAAAATGAAAGATGTTTTTCTTCTGACAGACTTTGTATGCTAATAACAGAGTGACGGGTTGTATCCTTAGATGACAAGAGCATTCACGGTGTGCAAAGATGAACATTGTAATTCAATTTTTATAGAACGGATTACCACAAGCCCAACATTTACCTAAATTTTAACATTTTTAAATTTATTTAATTTTAATATTTATAAATTTATTTAAGTATTAATCTTATTAAATTTATTTAAGTTTTAATATTATTAAATTTATATAAATTTTAAATTTAATATAGTATATTTAAATAAAATAAAATTTCAAACTTATATTATTCGAATGAATTTAATCTCAATTTGTTTTTTTCGAATTTTATCAGTTGATGAAGTTGTTCTGATTTTTCTCCTTGCCAAACTTGAAAACAAACACAAACCTTGTGACAAACATATATGTATATACTACACACACACACACACACATATATATAATATACATGTGTATATATGTATATAGACATATATACATGTGTATATATGTATATCTACACACACATGCATATATACACAACCTCCCTTGAAACACATACACAAACATATACAAATGTACACTGCCTCCCCTGAAACATGTCCTAGTCCTAGAAACAACGTCAAACATAATTTAAATTTTAAATTTAATATAGTATATTTAAATAAAATAAAACTGCAAATTTATATTATTCTAACAAATTTAATCACTATTTTTTTTTTTCAAATTTTATCAGTTGAAGTTGTTCTGATTTTTTTCCTTGCCAAACTTGAAAACAGACACGAACCTTGTGACAAAACATATATGTATATATTATACACATGTATATAATATACAAATATATGTAATATATACATGTGTGTGTGTGTGTGTATATGTATATGTCTACACACATGCATATATACACTGCCTCCCTTGAAACACGCCTTGTCATCCTCGCCTTGGAAACAACGTTGAACATAATTTTAATGTGTTCAACAACCTGATTTTTAGCAATCCTTTTGCTCCTTAGAGCTCTTGAAGATTCCTCTTTCTCAAGCTGAGCAAAATTTTCTTGGTCTATGGGGCTGGCCATGGTCACAAAAATCCTACTACTATCAGAATGCATTCGCTGGTTCACAAAAAAATGCTTTAAGCCCATATGATTCTTCTTTCATTCAACCAATAAGTAATAAAATGCACAATACACAACTATGGGAGAACAACAAAAGAAACAAGAAGCATAACAAATTGCATCTTGTTAATTTCCTAGTTCAATTTTGTTCCTTGAGAGCTTTCTATCCCATTTCCCTGATGTTTAAAAATGGCAAATACCAATTTGCTTAGAAATCCAAAGACATGCCTCATAGAGATTGCCAGGGAAATATTGTTAGAATATAAGGCTTACCTTTTGTAATAAAGTCACCCTAGTGACTTAGTAGTGTGTTAGTGGTGTTATAAAGGATAGTTATTAAGTTATTGTCGGTTACATCTCTCAATCTCTCACATTCTTTATAAGGAGATGAACCTCTTTGTAATGAACACACCAATATTTCCTAATATAATATATTCATATTTTAGGCTCCAATATGGTATCAAAGCAATTATCTTTTCTACTCTTGTGAAGAAAGTTGCAAGAGAGTGCGTTGGAATCACATTTGGAAGTGCAAACGCCATTGCTAAAGCCATTCAAATTCAACGCCCAATTTGGAAATGGATTGCTAACTAATTGAAGTAGTGAGAGAATTTATATAGGGTTTCAATGGTTGCGTGTCATTTTCATTCATGCACATGGGATGGGCAATTTCTAAGGCCAAGATTAGGCTTGCCTTGTGGCTTTGTTCTGGTGAGAACGGAAGGACTGTTGATATCAATGCCAACAATTATTGTTTCATGATGTTCAAATTCTATGTGGAAGAAGATCATGGACAACAGCCTGTGAGTACTGTTTGATGGAGACTCATTATCTATCAACTCTGTGCCAAATCATATGCAGTCTCTATTTGAACTTAGATGATCTGGATGCTGTGCCAAATCATATGCATTTTGCAGTCTCTCTTTGCACCTTAGGCGCTCTGGAAAAGTCATGCCTTTATTAGCACTTTAGCAAGGTTTGATTTATTTTGGTCATATTGTTTTCCTAAAACAAACTTGTTTTGAAAGAGTGGCATTGACATGATCATTTTGATCTAGAGGAGATAAATTTAAGGGTTGTGGTATTTAATTTATGCATTGAGGAGATAAATTGAAGGGCCGTGGTATTTAATTTATGAATTGAGGAGATAAATTCAAGGGCCGTGGTTTTCCAAAATTTTAAAGAAATGATTTAAATAATGATAAAATCTCACTTCTTTTTGGTGAAAGTTTTTTGTAGCTCTTTGTAAATGGGTGCATTATCGGTTGAAATCGACACCCTATTTTGTGCACACGGGCACTTACTTACATGTATTACCAGACATCTTGATTTCATTGTTGGGACCATCAGGGCTACATTTGATAGTGCTTTTGGAGATTCAGATGCTACATCAGTTAGTTAAAGTGTAAGCAGATCAAAGAGGAGGTTGGAGGAATTTCCTCATCTCGAGCTAGCTTCTCGTTCATAGATGGTACTTTGCATGAGAAGCACTAGTTCTTCATTTGTGTCCCTTCTTGGAGCAAGAGGGGCTTGACAGTTTTGTAACTATGGATAGTTGAGTATGGAAGTCCACACTTTGAAGATAGGTAGGGATCTAGTGTAGATGAAGCTCAGTATGGATGGTTTCCTAGATAGTGCAGGAGTTTATGGATTTTGAGAATTATACCCTTACGAGGGCCATGAGATAACTTGATGGAGAACTGTGGATGCAACTCAACATGGATGGTTGTTGAATGATTTGGGAGATTCATAATTCGGGAGTTTGGGGAGTTGGTAATTGGGAACTCGGGATTTTTGCTTGGGAGCTACACCTTTACGAGGGTTACAAGGCAGCTTGATGGAGTTCTACCTAGTCCAAGAACTATTTTAAAAAAGAAGCTTCTGAAGAATATGTGGTTTTGCTTGTATTCTCTATTAGTATGTTTTCACTTTTAGTATTGTAAGCTTTAAGAGGAGGGTGTTAGAATACCTTTCATAAGAAAGTCACCCTAGAGACTTAGTAGTGTGTTATAAAGGTTAGTTATTGAGTTACTGTTGGTTACATCTCTCACATTCTTTATGAGGAGATGAACCTCTTTGTAATGAACACACCAATATTTCCTAATATTCATATTTCTAGCTCCAGTAAATACTGCCATGCTTCTTGTTTAGTTCTCCATTGCAGCCCTGCTGCTTCATTTGTCAATTGAATGGGGCTGAAATGCATGAGTTAAGCTTCAAAGTCTTCACACAGGTCTGACTTGAAAGTTTAATGAGGTGACATATTTTCATATGCCCCTCACAAATCGTAATTTTATGTGAGAAAAAAATAGAGGGTGGCTGATAAAATCTCCCCCCAGCCTTCCCTGTTCCTGCCTCCTGGCCCCTTTTAAATTTATTAATCCTAGTCATTTGGAATGTAAAAATACATGTTGACTTCTATACCTTTTTAATTCTTATTCAGCAACCTCAGATGGGGTAATTTAACTTGCATGACTGGATTGGTTTACTTATTTTTCCTCCTCTCCACATAGCATCAACACCATCATTAGCAAGGAGGTCAGCTGGTTTATTTCAACATCGCCTCATGAATGATATGTCTGTACTTAACTCTGAAGTCACCAATGGGGGCAATCTTTCTTCTCTACTGCTTCAATGATCACTTTAGAGTCTCCTTACACTTCATACATGAAATTAGGAATGATTCTTGCAATGCCCAGACTTACACTTGAGTGGTCAACTGGGGCAATCTTTCTTCTTTACTGCATCAGTGATCAGCATGGAGTCTTTTTCCTCTTTAAGCTGATTCATCATAATCCATGAATAAATCTCCTCCTTGCCCAGAATTATGTTTAGCTGATTGACCAAAAATGACTTAAGAGTTTGTTCTTGACAGGCAGAACCCATTTAACGATACCTCTTTTGAATAACTTCTGTTGATGTTTGTTTTTAGACAAGTCAACAATAGAGTAAAACACTAGAGTATCCCACTCTCTCTTGAATAAAGCTCTTCAAAGGCTAAACTATGTGATCCAGTGAAGTAACTCCAAGGTTCCTTTTATGATTCATGATGGGTTAATTCAGTGATTACATGTGATCTTGCTGATAATCACAAAGGGACTTACGCAGATTCTTCTTCTTTCATTCAGCTCATCTCTCCTTTTAGTGTGGATGATATATGCACAAAGTCTTAATGATAAAGAAATGTAAAAGGGCAAGGGTTTAAGAAACTAATTTAAGATCAATGAAGCAATGATGATGATTGAATAGACAAACTCCTTGATTAACCTAACTTCACTTCGCCAAGGATGCCTACAATTACATGAAGTTGGTGCAATCTCCTAAGGTTACGCGAATGGTTTTCAAATCATGAAGACTTATATAAGCACCTATAAGATGGTGCAGCTCAAACAAGCATCCACAATCGAACTTATACAAATTAAGTTCAGACTAGCTTTACACAACACTTCACCAGCGATGAATGTTAAAAGCATGAGCTAGGAGTTGATCAATATTCAATACAACATACATTACATCAATGAGCTTCTAATCTACTTTTAATCTACTTTGAAACATTTCTCCACTTCATTAAGATACAAGAAATCATGTTATTCCACAAGATAACACTTAAACACCAAACAAGTAGCTCCAATGTCTTTGCATTAACCTTGAGAATTATTTACAACAATTTCAAGCCCTCTCAGAGAAGTTTGAGAGTTTCTCCTATTCTACTCCTACTTTCCTACCAACTGAACTACTAAATTACAAATGAGGCAACAAGGCCTTTATATAGTGCTTCAGATTACAATGAATGGCTTAGATCAATTCAATAGCCAAGGGCTCAAATTATGCCACCTCACAGGTAGTTACAACAACTTTCTATTTTTAGTACAAAAGAGAGGCAATGAAGGCACATTTTTCAATGTGATAAGGTAAGGCGACATCATTTAAAACATCCCCCACATACGAATCCCTTTGGCTTCTTTCATTAAATGATACATTTAATGCATTTAAAATAATGTGTACTCGCCACATAGATGCCACTTCAGCATACTTTGAGAATTGTATCAACTTGTAATGATGTATTCAATGCGATTGCGTGAACTTGTATGTTTAGGAATACATCTTGTAGATCTTGCCTTGTTTTTTGAATTGTAAACTGGATGTATGATACTTGTTGCTTCACTTGATTAACTTCATGATTCTTTTTTCTTCTTGTAAGTAAGTTGATATGATGATCTTCTTTGATGATGCTCCTTCTTGAAGAGTGAGTAATAGAGTAGATGATGATGATGTATACTTCCTTCATGTAAGAGTAGATGATGAAGCTTGCTTCATGAATCGGAGTAGAAGACCTCTCAAGGATACTTGAAACTTGATGAATCTTTGAAGATTGGGAGAACTTTACTTGAAATTTGGATGAGTGAATGCCTTGTCTTTGAACATGATGCCACTTGATGAAGAGTTCCAGTAGATTGATGAAGAAACCAACTGATATTTGAAGTGATGTAGATTTCTTAGAATGATGCTTCCTGGAAGATGATCTTGAATGAAGATGAATATATGAAATGCTCCAACTTGATGATAACACCTTCCTTATGATAGAGCAGCTAACTTCCCAAGGAGACTTGAAGCTTAATGATATGAGGTTTCCTTGAAGTAAAGTGGATGCCTTTGGAAGTCTTGATTGATGAAGATGAAGTAGTTGATACTTGAAGTGACTTCTTAGAACAGCTACTTGATGACTTTTCATAGCATGAAGGTGGTTCTAGACATTTGCTCCTCTAACGACTCCTTAGCTCCTGCAACACAAAGGAAGAAATAATATCAATCCTTAATCTTACAACACCAAATAATCATTATAAATCAATTTCTAACCTTTCCGACCTTAAGTGCATTGGATCTAGATTTTAACTCTTGATCAAAAGATATTTTACTTATACAAAACCTTGCTCTATAAAGCTAGCGCACTAGTTGATAATTCAGGTTTCTCACTGATTTAAGTGCCTTGAATCAACTTTCAAATCTTATAAGGGCTAGCGCATCGGTTGAGGGGCTTGGAATCCTCTAAAAATCACTTCAAACTTGAGTTAAATCATCCTCCAAGCGCATTAGATCAAAGAAGTGATTCTTCTTAAAATCTTTCAAAATCAGATTTTAGTTACTCTATGATATCCTGTTTGGACTGCCTCCTACAAGGCTGGCGCAGCAGATAAGGTGTTAGAGATCCTCTAGATGTTAGCACAATGGATGAGATGTTAGAGATCTTCTTCTATGTTGTCTTGGTGGATGGGTTGAGCTTCTTGAAATCCTCTAAAAAATATGCTTTAAAACTAGAGTTAAGTCATCCTCTTCTTAGTACTGGCGCAGTGGATAAAGGTTCTGATTTCTCCTCAAATCTGGGATTGTAGATGTGGCACACTAGTCATGATGCAAGGGATAGGGCGCAGCGGTTAAGGATCTTGAATTCCTCTAGGAATTGACTTTCAAACAGCTAACAAGCCTCCCATACATGTGGCGCATTGGATCATACTTTTGAGATCCTCTAAAATTAGCACACTAGATGGGTCGCATTGGATAAGGATTTCAAAATCCTCTTGATTTTCTTCACAAAATTTACATTTCGCCATCATCCAAAGGTGGCGTATTGGATCAAGAAGGTGAATTCCTCTTGATTTTCGCATTAGATAGGCATTTCAAATCCTCTAGAATGTCTTTCAAACACTTACCTTATCTTCTCCTTAGAAGGGCGCATTGGTTAAGACATTTGATTTCTCCTAGAAATGTACTATAAAACTTGACCTCAAACCCCTCTTTGGCGCATTGGTTGAGGTATTCAAAATCTTCTAGGATTAGCGCATTGTTTGAGGTGTTCAAGATCCTCTAGAATTTGGCGCACTAGATCAAAATTTCGAAATCATCATCTTCTTCTATCCTTGGGCGCATTGGTTCAAGCGCAAGAGATCATCAACTTGAGAGCGGCGCAATTTATCAAGATTTTGCGCCAACTTTGTCTTTTGTCGCACTAGGTCAAAATTTTGAATCCTCTCAGTACTTAGTCATTTTTTCAGGGTCCTTGAGGGTAAAGGTATATTGAAAAATATATTTAAGTATAAAATTTCTTATACTTTAAATATTTTTCAATATACCTTTCAGGATGTTTGAGATAGGTCTCGAATCCACCGGATTTAACATGCAAAATATAGAATTTGGAGGATTCACCAGATTTCAGACTTAGTCAATTTTTCAGGATTTCAGGATTTCAGGCTACTAGACTTAGTCATTTTCAGGATCTCAAACATACATCAGGATTGATCTCAATGTTCATGAATTGGATAGAATTTGATCAAGACTCTTCATTACTGTAAGTTCATGTCCCAGATGAGACCTCCAGTTATAAAGCAAAATCTTCTAACAGAGAGACTTCTTGTTGGATTGACAGAGTAAACAAACCTAAGGCATTGTCAGAACTTCATGCAAAGCATCGGAACTCAAAAAAAAGGGGGTCCCCATTTGCAATGGGGCGATGTGTGATTTGGTCACAACAACTTCAATGTCAGCTTTCTTGGTAGGGAATCTTTGTTTTATTATTTACAAAGATTAGAATTAACTATGCATGTTGGATAAATTATTGAAAACTTTATCTTTAGTTTTTGTTAAATATGGTATATTATTGTTTAAGTCTGAGCCTTAATCTTGTTGCCTCACGTTGGTTAAGGAATTCAATGTGGTTTCAGTTTTGTTAGTTATATCATATTCTCTAATGTAAAATGCATGCTAGCTTGAAAAGGAAAAGAGGCATTTTGGATTAGTTATTCCTGTACTTATATTTGACAGCAGGCTTATTGTTTGCTTGGCCTGACATCTGACGATCAGATGATGGAAACCATAGGTTTTCAACTTTGCATCTGCGATCATTGCAATCTATTTGCTTATGGTGATTGCTTGTAATCTTGATGCCTGTAATATTTGTGCTTTGCTTGGAATTGGATTATAATTTCTTTTTTTGTTTCCACAGATCCAGGGCATTCACAAAAATGACTGAATTAGTGCAAGATTTTTCATGCAAATCCTGGGATTTATTGTACCCATTTTAATAAATTAAAGTTTAGAAAGATTCTATTACAACAGGTCAACCTTTTTGGGCACATGCATGTTTACAATGTATAACATTGCTGTCATCTTCTCAATGTATAGTTGCCTATATTTCTTTCTTAGTATCCTGTAGCAGAAAACTTGAAAGATGTCCTGATTAATTGGTTTCTCTTCAAGCTTAAAGAAAGCAAAGTATGATCCTGATGGCGTCTATTTCTGTGACAAAGATGTGCTCTCCCCAAGAAAGCAATTATTCCCTTGCTAGTTGTTAGTCTCCTGAAAAGCTCTTTATTATGAAGTTGTTAGTGATACATGGGAAGGCACCAAGGCTCAAACGAATTAACGCTTTTCTACGGACATGACGACATAGGGAAATTACGGTTGGAATTGCCATGATTATGGTCTAAGGTGACTTGTACTTTCCTAGTACTATTCTAGTAACATTTATTGAGTGTATTGCAAGAAGGCTAATGTTTTATAATTAAATGAGGGTATTCTCACTCGTACCCCACATATACACAATTTTTTTGTAAATGCAGACAATGCCTACTGACCACTAATTGTTGAAAATTGAAATATCTCATCTTCTAAAAACTAACCGTTGAAAATATGGGTTGAATGCATTTATTTTATGGTCACTGCATGTCTTAGCTTCTATGGAAATGTCTAAATTGTTCTTCAAATATCTTAAATTTCTTCTTTGCCCAAGATAATCTTTTATGGAGCTTAAATCTCCACGGAAAATGGAAAAAATGAATTGGGTATGAATTTCAACAAAACTGAATACAATTGATTGAAATACAATAAAGCCTAAGTAATAAATTGTTCTTCAAATATATCAATTAGTTCTTTGCACATGATAAACCTTTTATGGAGCTTAAATCTCCACAGAAAATGAAATAATAAATTGGTATGAATTTCAATAATCTGAACTGAATACAATTGATTGAGATACAATAAAGCCATAGTTCAATGGAGTTTCTTGATAGGGGGCGGGGGGACCAAGGGCCTAAGCTTGGGGACAACAGGGGTGTCTTGCAAATACATATAGTACCTGGAAAATTAGTTTTAAAAAGATGTATAAGGAGTAAGTATAAGAATTACAATTGAAACTTTTGCATACTAAGTGAGCTACTATTAGTTATAAAAAGATGTATAAGGAATAACTATAAGAATTACAAATGAAACTTTTGCGTACTAAGTAAGCTACTAAACAATAAACACATTGCAATGATTATGTTCAAAAATAAAAATACAAATGAGTCAATGGCTAATGCCCTGATGCCTCTAATTGTCTCCTAAGTTCTTTCCAAAATCATCACTAGAACTATTAGACTCCACAAGCTCAAGCTCCTCCAAACTAGTACCGACCAACCCTGTCTGTGTAGCATCATCATAAACCTATGTTGGCTCCTTTGGCTCTACATCTCATCGGGTTGTTGGACTCTCCTTGTACATAAGTATGTTGCAGTCAATGAGACGCAAGACACTATGTACAACCACAAGCTTCTCTGCCCTCTTAGAGGTAAGCTTGTTCCTCTTAACAGAGTGGATGAAGCTATAAGTAGACCAGTTCCTTTCAGTAGTAGAAGAACTAGAAACCTGGGACAACGAATGAATGGCTAGATCGGTAGTCAACGAAGAAGGCCTATGCATAGTCCACCACAAAATTGGGTCCTTTTGTGCCATAGTCTCCCTATCTATCTTGGCCTCCTCTGAATATCCTCTAAGAGGCAATTTTTGTCCACTTAGTATGAATGATGCTAGCATCTATAGAATCATACATTTTCTGAATGGCTTTCATGAACCCTGCCTTCACCTCAACATCATGTATAGGTGTAACTTTGCTAGCCCTTTACACACACCACTTTGGGTTTAGTGCATAGGCAACCATGTGCAAGGGAACGTTGAGCTTCTCCCATATGTGACGAATGATTGATTGAATATGTTTGGTGTAGAATTGTAATGTGGGGTCTTTTTATCCTACGACCACCTTCATTTAGTCAAGCATAGTATCAATGCACTCATACACCTCTCCAAGGGTAGGTGCATTAGCATCCCCATATCTAATCACTCTGAAGACTGGAGTAATGATGGAGACAATATATTTGGCATTAGACCAAAAAACATCACTCTTCACCACCTCCTTTACCCTCTTCCCCTGCTTTGTCTTAAACTAAGGCCATTGATTCCATACTGTTGTCATAATCGTTAGTTGCAACGCATTTTGCAACTCAAGCATCCTCTCCAAGAGAATGAAGTATGATTATACCTATTCTCTACAGGTTTCAAAAATTCCTTCTTGGAGAAGGTCCCAAAGAGTCCATGTGAAGTGTGGTGATTGCAAATAAACATTTGCATCACTAACGACTGCTTTGATCCAGTTGATTTTTCTAGTGCATTATTCATGGCATGCACACAATGAGGAGTTCACCAAATATGTCTATAGGTTGTCTCAATTAACTTCCCTGCAACTTTGCACATGGGTTGCATTTGTCACTACTTGCACCACATTTTCTAGCCCAACCTCCTCTGTAACATCTTTGAGGATTTGGAATTGAAAATCAACATCTTTGCGATGCCTTGAACAATTAACAACCCTAAGGAAATAAGCGCCCTCTGTACATTTAACTATGATATTGATGAGTGGACGATGCCTAATGTCTGTCCATCCATCTATGACTATGCCACATCTGCTTGTAACCCAGGTATCTTCCATTTTCTCCATAAAATATTAATCTTGGAATAGTTCTTATACAAGATTGTTTTGATTAAAGTAATCGGGAAGGGTCGGAACCCATGAACAAAAGCCAAGAAAGGCGAACGAAATGAGTTTCACAAGCAGTGAAACATGGAAACAAAACGGGATTTTGAAAGGGTTTGAATCCTTAAAACAGGAGGCAGCCCCACTGTGAACAAAGGACATAACAACATGGACTATACTATGCTAGATCTCGACCTAGCATAACGAACACCGTTAACCCGACGTTGCAAAGTAGAAACAGCCTTAGGAAGACCTTTCTTCCTCATCTCAACAACAGTCCAAGAACACAAAGGGTCTAAGTCCTCAGAACAAGGGGAGAGAGGGGAATCTTCATTAGATTCCACAGACAAAGCCGACACCCGAGAAGAAGGGGAGGCCCTAGCACAAGCAGCTGGGGAACCTGAAGACAAAATAGGAGTAGGAAACTCCACTATGCCCTCTTTGGGAGGGGGCAACCAACGGTAGATCAGAAGACACTGGAGGAATCGAGGGACTCGTGATAGCCGCCACAACACCCACAAGACCCGAAGTGGATGAAGAGGGCTCTTCAACCGGCGACAAGTCCGTCGAAGAGTCAGAAGAACTGACGGTCAAGTGAACGTCCAAAGCATTCTTCCACCAGGTGGTCGCACCCTTACAACAAGAGTGGGGACAAATAGAGGCTAGGTGACCCGTCGCAAAGCATCGTCGACAT
This sequence comes from Cunninghamia lanceolata, assembly GCA_027924645.1. Taxonomy (NCBI): domain Eukaryota; kingdom Viridiplantae; phylum Streptophyta; class Pinopsida; order Cupressales; family Cupressaceae; genus Cunninghamia; species Cunninghamia lanceolata. The sequence continues at coordinate 6,857,210 of BSBN01001560.1, forward strand.
CTAAATGGAAGGCTCTCATAATCAAGTAGTTGTGAACACGACCTATCCCCCACCTACAAAACCACCTCCCCATGAAGGGGTTTTGGAGATGTCAATGTCGACCAATATGTGGGCAAACATGGAGTGTCTTATGAAAGAGGTAGTAGAATCCACCATCAAGAAGCGTCCAATAACATTTCCAATGTTCTCAAAACATGAATCTTCCCAGCACTGAAGAGGAAGATTCGGGAGCCTAACCTAGGTTGGCTTGATGTTGAGAGGCTCGGTGAGAGGGTTGAAAGAGCAAAACCAATGTTTAATGGATAGGGAATGGACACCCCACATCCAAACCTGACCATTCAACACAATATCGCTCTTCGTAGGGGAATCAAAAGCCACCACAAAGAATCCCCTAGCACATGGAAACAACTCAATCTTGCCCACCACCAAGGGCTTCTGAGACTCCAAGATTCAGCTGTGAAGGTCCGGTAGGGACGACCATAGGTTGTTAAACCCACAAACAACCCCAATACGTTGATAATAGTCCTCGTTCTCTAGGACCTCTTGCCTACACACCACAACCAGAGGTGATAGTGTAGAGGGCAAAAAAGCCCTAGGAGAGGGGTGGGCAGGGAGCATCCTTGCAGAAATGTCCACATTCGCTTCAGGAAAGAGGGTCCTGAATGATCCACACCCTCCTGAAGGGATATATAAACCAGAACCTTTCATTGGCGCTCCAGAGGAGGCGCCAACAGTGTGAAAACCTGTTTGAAGAAGATCCTCAGCGCCAATAGCAACCGCGCCTACTAGAGGTTGAGAATCTGAGAAGAAAACAAATGCCTTCGCAGAACACGAACCAACAAGCGAGAGCACAGGGGCATTCCACCGTCGAGCCCTTATGCAAGATTGTTGTTCTCAATTTAGTCTCCCTTGGTGGCACATATGATGGTCTTGCCCTTATTATCTTTGCCACAACCTCCTTATAATAAGGAGAGTGAGCCACATGGAATGGAATGCTAATGACATCATCTACCTCATCCGTTGCTTACACATTGAATAATTTTGCCAATGGGTTTAGAGCATCACTAGTCACCCTACATTTCCCCTTAGGCTCTGCTGTTCTTGAACTAGACGGAATTTGACTATGTTTTTGTGGCCTCTGCAAAGTAGTAGAAGTAGAACTCTGAAGACCCCTCCCCCTTAGTGGAAAAGTAGTAGATGTAGGTGCATTTTCTTCACTAGCACCCCATAATCTACTTATTTCAGCCCTATATTTTAGGTTTTTTCCCAACTTTGTACATACATCTATACCTTTGCCTCAAATATGGAGGTGGGCATTAACTTTGGTAATGCTACCAAAGCATTCAAGTTTATAAAAGTGGCACTTCCACAACCTAGTGCACCTAGATGTCCCAAGATTTGCAAGTAACTTAGTTGCAAATTGTTTTAAAGGGCACTTTGGATTGAAAAGTCCCTTAGCATATTTTAGCATTTTGGAAGGGCAACTATAATTTGAACTCCCAATTTGACTATTTGTTTCACCCCTCTGCTTCTGTACTGGGACCATCAAAGGCCTAATTAGATTCAGTTTCAATTTCAACTTCAACCTCTTGAGGCTCACCCTCATCCTCACTCATGCAATGAGAACGTATAGTGACACTGCAAGAAACAATAATAAAATTTGTAAGTTTATAATTTAAAATTAAAACTCAAACCATGCATAATGCAATGGATTAAGACGTAAGAAGTTTCTTTTTGATTTTCTTATTTCATGTCACACAAAGCACAGAAGCAGAGGATGCACAAATAGGAATCTTTGTTCTTAACCTTTGTCAAATAAGGATTTCACTTTTATTTTTCTTACTTAAGGTTGCACGAAGCGCATAAGCAGAGGATACACAAAAGTTAAAAATCCTAATTTGGCTTTCAAATTTTATGATTGATTTTAAAATTTAATCAAATATTTATGCATTAATTTACAAAAATAACTTTAGAAATGATTTAAAAAATGAATTAAAAACTCTAAATATTGTTGTCATAAATTGACAATTGTAAATACTTGGTCAAACAAGGATTTCACTTTGTTTTTCTTACTTTAGGTTGCATGAAGCAAGGATACACAAGATGAAATCCTAATTTGACTTCTAATTTTGAAAAGAAAACAAAGCTACAACCTACAAACAAAAATAAATTTGAAATTTTAAAATTTCAATTGACTTATTAAGAATGAAGATTTAAAAATTAAGAATGAAATGAACATTGAAAATCTAAAAATTAAAAAATGAATCACAAATGAGAAATGAAGAAATGAAAATTAGAAATTTAAATGCATTATGCCTACTTTGTGGCTTGAATGATATGTTGAATCTAGCAAATGCTTTCACTCTTCGAGTCCTTTTCTTGATCTCACTTTCCCTCTCTTAATGCTCTCTCACTCTTGCGATCTTCTCCCTCTTGGCTTGCTACCTCTACTTCTAACTTTCTACTTCCCTCAAATAACTTATTTTGTGATTTGGAATGATGTTGATACATGTTTTTATAGGTTTTTTTAAGGCCTTGGGGGTGAGAGTGGAGCCCTTTAGCGATTAGGGTTAGGGCTATGGGCACTAGCATCATTTAAAAAAAAGTCACTTTTTGATGCCGTCATTACGGAGGATGCTTGTAGGTTTCTTTTTAGGTTCGAGGGATGCTTGAGCATCCCTTGGATATCCCAAAGTCCCCTAAAATTCTCCATTTTTGGGGGATGTCCCGAAAACATCCCCTCGAAGGGAAATGTCTTGCAGATGTCTCAGAGATGTGGTAGCGGTGGCGGTGTGGCGGGAGGACATCTCCTTGGCATCCCCACGTCCTCATCCTAAAAACTTCTAGTTTTTTTTGTGGGGGCGACACGTCCTTGTGGAACACTAAATAAAGCCCAAGTAACATTTGAGATGTCAAACTCATAACTATCTTTGCAATGTTGTCTGCCTGCCCTTTGTTTAAGGCTTATGATAGTTTCTTGAGTGGACTAATTGTTGGCTGTAATGTTGAGTGCTGCTTTTTGAAAATTCCATAATCTTTTACTCAGCAACAACTATAATGTTGCCAAGGTATTTTCTAATTAAAACTATCTTGGGCCTAAGTTGCTTGAAACAAGTATCTTTTTAGGCCTCAGCCATGCCATAACACACTTCTTAGCCTATGAGCCCACCTTATATGAGCAAGATGACTTCTTCATTGAACCTTATATATTGTTAGAGTTCTATAGCCCTTGAATTTTGACCCCATGACTCAAGCTTGGGAGTGAACCTAGCTTTGGGAATTTACTTAAACATTTAGTACGTGATGTTAGACTAGAGTGAATGGCTTAGAACCACAAACCTCTCAAACTCATTGGAACCATGAAGTTCTCAAGCTCCAAACAAGCAAGCAACACATTTTTTGTTGTTCTTATCATAATGCTTGCAAACCATTTACATGGATATGTATGTATGTAGTAGCATTACTTTGAATTGGCATTGACTTGACAAACCAAAAATATAAATGGAATTCAACTACTCATGATTTAATTGAGAAAAAATGAGAAACTATAAAATGGTGAAATATTCATAAAAGTGAAAAATTATTGTTTTTATTATTTCATGCCAAATAAATTGTGTAGAGATAGAAAGTGAAACAAAATAAAAGTCGAAGATGTGCCAAATGGAATTTGTTCAATATTTTTACCTATTACGATTATATTTTGTCTTGAAGTTTAAACATACAATATTAGTTACAAATTAATGACTTATCATAATAACATAATATTACAAAGTAAAAAACAAAGCCCACGAGGCTATGGTTTTCTAGGAGGCTACATAATATGACATTGAAGCTCTATCGTCTTGTCAAATACCTCCCTCAAGATGGCCAATTTTGCATTAATCAATGGCTCCTTGTTGTTTATGATCATGTATGATTTTGGATAAATCACATCAAGATCAATACATTGATGAGCCTGGACATTTCTTGATATTATTTTGGTATAAGTTCATAATGCAACTTAGACTAACGAGCCCAATGAAAAATGACTTAATCTAGTAACCCACAAATTAATAACACATTCATATGTAATATGGAAGCACAATAAATTTATTAACTCTCTGTAGCTCAATACAAGGTGCATGCAAAACTATACAATGCTTCGGTAACTATAGAAAACTTCATGTAATTTGCCTCATAACATAATGGTTTTTTCAACAAAATCCCCTTTTGAAAATAGCAATAGGTCAATTTCCTCTTCTCTTTTCAATGACCAATAAACCAACCCCCATCCCCCCCTGCTTTGTATTCCTTAAAAAACCACTAAATAAAACAATAAAACCCTAACTATAAATATAAATTTGACCAAGAAAGCCCTTTTATCTACTGTAACAAAAACTCTCATGAAACAACACATAGTTGAACAAATGATTTCACCCATCATCATTTTTGAACAACAAAGAAAAAGCTAAGAAACAACATGCACAACCATAGGAGGCACCAAGAAATGCTCAACTAACATAAATCGATTCCTGCAAATATAAATCTACCACCATCGCAGGAGAAAATTGAAATGAGAGGTCACATAAGGGTAGATATGAGCTGTCACATGATTTTCCAATTTGCCACTGGGTGGAAAGTCAACAATAAATTAGAAAGAGTATCAAAACATATCAACTACATTGTCAAAAGCAATAATAGTTCCTAGAGACCAGGGCTTAAATTTGATAGTCCACCTTGCCTGTCAAGGAATTTTTTTCCTATAGTTTAGTCTTCAGTATTGCCTGTCACGTGACAATTAATTTTTTTAAATGCAAGTCAAAATTTTATATATAAAGCTAGAGCTTTCTGAAGAAATGGTCTAACTACGCATCCATATTAAAAACCCAGTGAATGCTTTACCAAGTGAATATAAAGTGCATTTAGAATGAATATATTCTATAAAAAACAAATGTATTTCTTAAATATAGAAATTCTTATTAAAAAATTTAAAAATAAAAGCAAAAAACTAGAAATTTAGAATGAATATATTGTATAAAAAAACAAATCTATTTCTTAAATAATAGAAGTTCCTATTAAAAATTTTAAAAATAAAAGCAAAAAACTATAAATTTAGAATGAATATATTCTATAAAAAATAAATCTATAAATTTTTTTTCTTAAATAATAGAAGTTCCTGTTAAAAAAATTAAAAATAAATGGAAAAAATATATATATTATCTAATTTAGAATGAATATATAATTATATTTATAAAAAATAAATCTAATATTCTATTATAAAACAAATCTAAAAGATATATATTTACAATGAATATATAATTATATTCATAAAAAACAAATCTAAAAATTTGAGATATATTCTATTAAAAAACAAATCTAAAAGATATATATATATATACATATACATATAGTCAGATTTTCATATTAATTATTTTTTTTACAGTTTCTAAAATAAATTACTTGTATATCAATACAGTCAAATATTTATTTTTATTGTATTTTACAGCTAAAATCTTTAAATACAGCTATACAACTGTCAAATTTAAGCCCTGCTAGAGCCCACTTGATTAGAAAAAGACAAAAAGTGCCTTTACTTAGTAGGACAATCACTTATGGTTTGCATGAGTTTGTGACACATCACTTTTAACGAATAAATTAATGGGAACAAAAATATTCACAATATTCAATCAGCTCAAAAAATAACTCATTGTAAACATCTTTTGGAGGGCTTCTCATAGCTTATCACCAAGAGAAAATGTCGTAGAAAAGCACATATGGTTAATAAACTATCCTTGTAGCATTATACATAGAATTATTGTCACACTTTTCGAAACAACCTCATTTACACAAAAGATTGCCATGAAGCAACTAAAGATGACTTGTAGCATAGTTATAGATGATTTGAAATTTAATGGGAACCTGCATTTTTCATATAGAAAGATTTCGAAAAAGCAATTTGACAAGAAACTACTAGACAACAATCACACAAAAATAAAGAAGAAATTGTTATTCTTGGTGACACAGGATTGGACCCAGATGCTTTTGCATCAGCTTTTGATGTATTAGTATGAGCATTGTGTAAGAAATTTAAATTAATTGCAAATTTATAAATTGCAACAATAACTAGAATTTAATGTTTTAACTTAAAATTTCTAAACTCGATTTTTTTAAAAGTTACAAAGGTTGTGAAAAAATATCAAATCATTTGTTTACTTTTGGGTCAAATAGTTGTATGTGTTCAAACACATTGCAAGTATGGTTATAAAAAAAATAATTGAAATCACGGGTCAAAATGCACAATGCCAATCTATCATAGGGATTTGACTTTTTTGTTAAAAAACCCCACCGTTTCCTTGACCAAAACCAAAATTTATCAATATTTTAATTTCTATTTATAATGTATTTCAAACTTGCAAAAAGTTGAAAGACAAAAGTTCATTGTAAATACTTCATTTAAGGTTGTCCTTGAGACTAGAACACATATGTTTGAGAGAAATCCCTTTCCTTGCTAGCATATGACAACTTTGCAATAATCGATAGCCACTCCTCCATATCAAGAAAAAATCTCTCAATTCACTTGAAGAGGCCCTTTGTCACCTCTACATCATCTCTGAAAGAGTCACCATAAAACAATAATAAATTTTAGATTATATCTAGCGACATGGAGGTAGCAATTGATCCCATCTCTCAACAATGATATCTCATTTTGGCATATATTTCTCCTTGTCGTGCATCTTAGACTTGATTTCCTCTTTGATCCATGGCATTTGTTAAAATAGCTCATGAGATTTTTTTTCCATGGCTTTAAAATTTGCATAATTTGTTGCAAATGTGGCAATGACCCTACCATTTAAGTGGCTAGCAAGGCTAGACCAAACACGCTTAGATTAAACATATATTTGTTTCAATTTTTTTTTAGAAAAAAGGTGTGCACAAATTTTGAAATTTGAGAAATTGGGTGGCAAATCTAATCACTCCTGAGGGAATAAGTTCATTTCCAGCAATGAAAGTTTTTATCGTGTTGAGCATCTTGGTGTGATCATAGTTAAAATTTGTCATAATCCACCCTCTTTGTATTATTGATTTAACTCATTAAAGTTTGCCAATATCTTTCATGGTTAAAATGAGACAATGTGCCAGGCATGAGCTTCCAAAATGATGTGGATACTTATCCATCATAAATTTCCAACCACACAATTAACAACATTATTTGTGATAAACTTGAACACATATTATGGTTCTACCTTAACCACCATTTCATCAAACACAGAGAAAGGTTTGTGCTTATTTGACTTTGTCAGATGCATCTGCGGATTTTAAAGAAAATCGTTTCTTTTTTTTTGATGCCATAAGAAAATTATTGTGTACCTTGTCTTTGCTCACTCTTTGTGATGCTTACCAAAGACATGAGTCACATCTTGCATTGCGGGCAACATTTTGGTTTTGAAGCTCTTGGATGAGAGAGCTGTAAAACTAACACACAACTACAATTGCATCAACCATCCCTTGCCACTATGAAGCCCTAAAAACATTGAATGGGTGTCAGAATAAAACTAGAAATTGACAATTGTTTTTTGGGCCTACCCGTGAATGATCCTCTTAAACCTCATGCTCTGCAAATATGCTTGAGCTCCAAGCGTGGTGCAAGACACAAATATTCATAACGTCTCCCTTTGTGTGAGGTTTTTATGTGCAAAAAGTGTGCCTTTGTAGGTTCATCCTCGTCCAAAGATAATCAAACTCCTGCCTCGTAAAAGTCAATCTAAAAGATGTCTTTTCCCCACTTAGTTTTGCTTTTCGCATAGGCCTTGAGAAAACAAAATTGGATAGGCGATATCAACAGAGCATTTTTTTGTAAGTCCCAACATTGTGCATTGACATCTTTGACAAGTACCATTTGGAGCAGAAAATGCCCCCACCGCAATCATTTCCTCAAAAAATGCTTTTTAATTTATTAGAATCAGGCACAGGTTTGCAAAATCCCTTTCATGTGAAATGGTTAGCTGAAATCAATAAAGAATGTAGACATAAAAAGCCGAGAGATCAACATGCGTCACCTCCTCGGCTACTCCAAAGCCAAGATTATGAAGGCCAATACCAGACAATTCTTCCTGGCTGCTATGGGCTTTGAACATGAAAATTCTAAAGCGAAGTAGTGCGTGGAGATGCTGGCGAAGATGGCTGAAGAAATCACAACTGTGACCAAACACCCACACCATACAATGTGCATTGTAGGAGACACAAAGGAGAATGGAGCTCGGATGGGAAGATGGGTTACGAAGAGCGACTTGATAGGCTGGCTGATTAGTTGAGGTTACTGGGTGACTAAAGATTGAAACTCGGGTTAACGCAGAATCACAAGCAAACACAACTAGATAAGTTAAGTCACAGTGGAAGGGTGCTCACACATTTTGGCCAATAAAAGAAGGACAAATATTTATCACTTTTTATTGTAGATGAGGTGTAAAATTGTTATTGACTGCTTGACCATTAAAATGGATCATATTTAAGTAGAGCACACAGTATAAGTAAGTTAATAATAACAAAGATTGCTCTTCGGTCCAATGCAAGCTCAAAGATTTAAAAAAACTTCTAAAAGAGAATAAAAGGGAATTCATACTTGATGGTCCATTAACGCAACTCGAAGACCATACTTGGCTAAGATAAGCAAATCGGAGCCAATATAATTTTCCAAGAATCAAACTTACATGGTAACAAACACATACGTGGGAGAAAGTCATAAGTAAATATCCAGAGTCAAACCTAGAAGTCTTAATTCGGATATAACTTGTGTCAACTTTGGATTATATGCCAATTAGAGTTACTTGTGTGAGTTATGGGCTCGTGCCCAAGTTACAAGGTCATAAATTGATTGGAGCATTTGATAAACCTTCCAATGCAATGAGACTATAAAATCTGGTTAAACTAGCCATACAACTTTGGAAGCTTCAACCTTGTTAAGAAAGAAAAAAAGAAAAAAAGAAAAAACAAACAACTTAAGGTAATCCTAGGATGGTTTGATATAAGTTTTGATAAAGAAGAGAGAACAATAGAGAGGAAATGGTACCGAGTCTTTTAGACTTTTAGAGATTGATAGGGGGAACAACAACTTGAAGATTGATGGTTGAGGGGATTCAATATGTAACCATTACGTCCCTAGTCAAAACACAAAAGTCCAAGGAATGCATCAAAACTCATTTCCCTTAGTTGAAACTTGAGAAAAGATAGAGGAAGGTAAAGGCGACATCGGTTAAGTACTTGGACTCGACCCCTTGGTGCATCGTATGCCATACGGTGCATACCTATGCTGTACAATATGCTATGTTGAGATAATAATGAATTGTGGTTGAAGTTTGTAATGGCCCCGCCTGATAATCATTCGCTGCCCAAGTCAGATTCAAACCAATATTAAAACTAAAGGAGAAATCGCATGAGAGTGGTGCCAAAATTATAAGGAAATCGCATAAGGAAGGAGGGCGCTAGAGTTATACTAGCGATTGGAATTAAGATGTTAAAATTAAAGTTATAAAAATTGAAAGGCAACGGACATGAGGAGTTGTGTCCCTTTCTAAAAGTAAGGACCACATGAAGGGTTGTGACTCTTCCTTTATGAGAGAAGATATAAAATGGGCAAGGAAGGAATGAAAAGGAAGGGGCAAGCAATGAAAAACATAATCAAAAGTTTCATTTGAGCCTACAACATATGAAGAGTGAATTGGACATTATTTATTTAAAGGAAAGATTAACAAAGGAGAATAAAAGCAATCAACAAGAAGAATATTAATTACAACAATAAAGAGAAATTACTCATTCAAGCATAAATTATTGAACTCCATTCAAACATTAACTTGTCAATCCATCAACAAATATCAATCAACATTAATCAAGTAAATTCATCAAACATTCGGTTTTGAATTTGAGGAAGTGTCTTGCAAGTAGGAGTTGGAAGGAAGTAACCCTTTCATGCTCTAGGGCTAGGAGTTGGAAGGACGAAAACCCTTCCATTTTTTGGGGCTAGGAGTTGGAAGGTACGGGGACCCTTTCATTGTCTTGGCAAGTTAATTCCAAAAGAATTAACGATTTGATTGATTTTGAGGATTGTGCTATAATTTGTTGATTTGATTATTATCTTGAATTTCTGATGTTTGATAAAGTTATTATCATTTTGAAGTAAATGTTATTGTTTAAGGCAAAGAAATCAAGTATATTAAAAAAGGGACATTCCAATTGGTATCAGAACACTGATCTTGCCAACATGCGGGTCAAAAAGTAGTATATGCAATTGAGCCAAAGAGCTCAATGAGCCTTGGAAAGAGAGAGGAGAAAACTAGAAGCGAGTAGCAACCCAATTAAAGGTAATAAAATGGGTGATCATGAGGTAATTCAAGAAAATGAATTGAAGGCTTATATGGAGCGACAAGAAAAAACAACACAATTGCTTCTCAAAACACTTCAAAACATGAACAATATAATTAATTCTCTTAGGCCTAGCCAAACCAATGGAAGAGATGTTAAGTCAAACCATTCCGAAAATAACAATAGAACTCCATTGAGATCAACACCTAGAATAACATGGTCTGCATTCTTACCTAGAGAGGAGCAGTCACAAGAAGAAGAAGAACCCAACATAGCAGCAAATGACCTTGATGAATGCATAGAAGCATATTCAAGAATTGATCTTGACCTTAGAAGACAAATTCCATTCAAAGACTATTATAATGCAAGATTAAGAAATACCTCAAGAGGAGAAAAAAGGCAGTCCAACATAGATTTATGACACAAAGTAAGTAAGATGACTCTTCCCACTTTTGACGGATTGAGAAAGGTCACTGCATGAACATGGATCCAAAAAATGGACACCTATTTTTCTCTTAGCCCCATGACGGAAGATGATGGTATTAAATTTGTCATTTTGCACCTAGAGGGGATTGCACACGAGTGGTGGCACCATGGAATTGTCACTCAAGGGAATCAACATATTGCGATGTATGATGAATTTACACAAAGACTTATAGATTGATTTGATCAAAAGCATCCTGAAAGACATTTTAAATAAATGACACAATTAAAGTAATGAGGTTCAGTAGAAGATTATGTGGCAAAATTTTAGAGAATTTCAGTCATGGTGCCAGATGTTAATGCAGAAAGGCTTACATACCTATTTATTGAGGGATTGACGGAGTCACTCTGTGGCTTGGTGGGTGCTCTTGATCCTACATCTCTACAAGATGCAATTCAAAAGGCATTGAGGTTGGATGTCTCAACAACTAGGAACAAGTCATATTCTAAGAATGCACCGACCAATCAACATAAGAAACCATTTTCCCAAACTAAGTTATTACCTCCTCAATCCAACATAATGGAATAAATCAAGAATGAGCTTCGAAAGAAGAAATTGTGTTTCAATTGTAGGGAAAGATGGGAGCTAGGTCATCGATGTTTCAAAAGGGGACAAGTATACAACATAGAAGCAATGATGGATGAAGAATTGGAGGTGGAAGAACTTGAACTTGGAAGAAAGAAGGGAAAACATGAAGGAGAAGAATTTAGGAGTGGTACTGTTGTCCTATTTTGCCTCCAGGCCAAATAGCCCAAGGATCCATGAAATTTCTGAGTGTTTTCCCTTTTGAAGTGTAAGGAAAAAAGCCCCCTAAATGGCCAAGTCCAAAATCCTATGTGTTTTCTATCTTTTCGGGGTTTCGGAGCTCGGGGTTCCCTTCTTCATCATGCCTTTCCTATTGGCTCCGAAATCTCTGCCTTGATAATTCGTAAAATCGCTTAAGTGTTTCGGGTGCCGGAGGTCGAGAGGTTTCTCTTCCTCCTTTTTTGTAAGATGAAGACAGAAGGTCTGCTTGCCGAAGCCCGATGAGCTAAAATGTTCCTAAGTTTTGTAGGCGGCGGCAGTCGGGAGTTCTCTGTCCCTCCTTTTTTGAAGGCAGAAGGCGGAAGGCCCAACGACCGAGGTCCTCCGGTTTCAAAGGCTTCTAAGTGTCACAAATTTCAGAGGCCGGGGTTGCAGTCTTTTCTTTCCATTTTGCAAGTGATAGGCAGAAGGCCTGATCGCCGAAGTTCGACGAACTTCTAAAAATGTCTAAGTATTTCAGACTTTGGTGAGTGGGAGTTTTCTTCTCCCTCTTTTCTATTGGAAGGAGGAAGGTAGAAGGTCTGAGGTCCGATCCCCACCAAACTTCATAATTTCTTCTAAGTATTTCGGAGCCGGGGATCAAGCGTTTCTTCTTTTCAAAAGCACGATGCACGGTGAAGTCCTGATTTCTGAAGCCTGACAGTTTCCCTATTGCATCTTTCAGACTTTGGAGATCGGGGTTTCCTTCTTCACCTTTCAAAGGCTCGATCGGAGGAACCCTGATTGGTCGGTGCTCGACCTGTTTCACTTTCCTAGCTCTTTCTATTGTCCTTGATGCGACAAGACTGCTCAGTGACCTTCCTAGCCGCCATTAATGCTTCTTCAGAGCCCGATTGCTTGTGGAAAATAGATTTCTTGCCTCCTATGCCACTGTAGCTACCTTTGCATTTAATTTCTTGTACCTAAGGCATGGGCAAACACTCTTCTTCAGCAGATTTCCAGGGCAGAGTCATGTGGGCGTGCTCCAAGGACACATAAATGAATTTATTGCAGCATGGGTGACTGGTTTTCCTTATTGACCACTCTTTCCCACATCCATGGCTGCTACAGTGGCTAGAAATGCTATAAATGCATATGTTTGAGATGTATTTGTGGTTTGTTGGTCGCTGGGTCCTTACTCAGGTTGAAGCACTAGATATTTGATCATGGCCTCATGATATTTCCCTAAACTGTATGAATCTGATGGACTATGTCCTCTTCTAGACATCTCTTGTCTTCATTTCTAGTTCAACTATGAAGGGAGTGTTATCATTCTATGTCTTTTCTGATATGTATTTAGCTTTTCTCTCTTTGTAATGGCTATTTAGCCTCTATGATTAATATAAGCAATTGTTCTGCCTCTCTCATATTCTTTTTCACTATGTCTGCTTGAATTCCGCTCACTTATCTTGTGGATAAAACGATCCCTTTATAGGTTTCAGTATTCTATTTTGACCTCTATTAAAGACTGGATGAGTCTGTGTTGGTTTATTCAGCCTTTGAAATCATTATTGTGTTATGTCAACTCTAGCTAAACACTCTAAATCTAGTGCATCACCCTTTTTATTTCAAGTTTCTCTCTTTCTCATTTTCCCTGTGACTGGTAGCATTAGATTTAGCCTTTTTTCTCTAAGCCTTAAGCTTAGAAAGAGGAACCAACCTTCTCTAGAGGTCTGATCTCATCTGCAAGGTCCCACACCTTGAGATCAGTCCCATTGTGTCATTTGAATGCTTGAACAAGCTTCAAGCAGGGTGCAATTCCATGTGATAACAGGTACATTGGCAACACTTTCAGGGGCACCCAAGTATCACCCATTTAGAATTTGTAGTGTTTTGCAAGGTCAAAAAGTGACTATATTAGTTGATAGTGGTGCTACGCGTAACTTCATTGATGAAGGTCTAGTAATAAGGATGGAATTAAAGGATGAAAACTTTGAAGGATTCAAGGTAGTTATGGACAATGGGTTTACTACCCCTTGTACACAAAGAATTCAGCAACTCAATGTTACCTTGGGGAGACACCAAATATGGAAGATTTCTATGTGGTAAACATGGGCGATACATATGTGGTTTTAGGCATTCAATGGTTACGTTGTTTAGGTAGATATTATCAAGACTTTCAAAAGATAGAACTATGTTTCCAACAATATGGCAAGGACGTGATTCTATAAGGTCTATCAGATGGATTTCCAAGGGTTGTGTCATCCAAAAGGATGGAGAGAGCATTTAAACATGGGCAAGTAGAATGAGTAGTACAATGTATGATCATGGATATATCTTCACCCAAAAAGGGGAATACTACTCATATTGAGATCCAATCTATCTTAGATAAGCATAAGGGGGTTTTCAATAATATTCCACCAGGGTTACCTCCAAAAAAGGGGTTTTGTGCATACCATTGAACTAGAAGAGGGAGTAAAACCAATCATTACCACACCTTACTGTCACCCAAAGAAATATAAGGAAGAAATTGAAAAAATAATTAAGGAATTACTTGAGATGGGGCATATACAACCTAGCTCTAGCCCTTTTGCTTCTTCTTTAGTACTAGTAAAAAATAAATATGGTACTATGAGAATGTGTATGGATTATAGGGAACTTAATTAAAAAACTATAAAGAACCGATATCCCATTCCTAGGGTCAATGAATTAATTGATGAGTTACGTGGTGCAACATACTTCTCTAAGATTGATTTAAGTTCGGGGCACCACCAAATAAGAATGAGGAGAGAGGATGTCCACAAAACTGCTTTTAGGTGTCATTTTGGGCATTTTGAATTTTTAGTCTTGCCATTTGGACTAACTAATGCCTCGACCACATTCCAATCCTGCATGAACCACATATTCAATAAACAATTAAGGAAATTTCTTTTGGTGTTCTTTGACGATATACTAATTTATAGTAAGACTTGGGAAGATCACCTAAGGCATGTTGATGAAGTATTGGGGATACTTGAGCAACAATCACTATTTGCTAAGGCATCCAAATGTGAATTTGGAATGACTAAAATTTTGTAATTAGGGCATAAGATCAATGCCCAAGGGGTTAGTGTGGATGAAGAAAAAATCAAGGCAATAGTAGATTGGCCTCAACCAAAGACTTTAACACATTTAAGGGGATTTTAGGACTTTGTAGTTATTATAGAAGGTTTGTCAAAGGATTTTCAAGGTTAACTGCCCCATTGACAAACTTGACTAAGAAAGGTGCCTTTTCATGGAGTGATGAAGCACAAAGATCTTTTGACAAGCTCAAAGAGATAATGAGTTCATTCTCGGTATTAGCCATTCCGGATTTCTCAATCCCATTTAAATTAGAATGTGATGCCTCGGGAGAAGGAATTGGAGTGGTATTAATGCAAAATAAACATCCAATAGGCTTCGAAAGTCGCAAGCTTAAAGAAACAGAGAAGAATTATTCTATTTACGACAAAGAAATGCTAGCTATTATGCATGCACTAGCCAAGTTTAGACAATATCTAATTTGTGGAAGATTCATTGTTAAAACTGTCCATAACAGTCTAAGATTCTTCATAAACCAAAAGGATCTAAATGATAGACAACAGAAGTCGGTTAGTAAGTTGTAAGCCCATGATTTTAATATTGAGTACATGAAGGGAAAGAATAATGTTGTGGTCAATGCTCTATCATGTAGACCTCACCTATGCTCTATAATGGACATCTCTGCGGATTGGAAAAATTCAATACTTGCCAAATATGCCAAGGATGCATTGGCTAATGATATATTGGAAGGAAAACTACAAGATGACAAGTACAAGGTGGTGGAAGAACTCATTCTCTACAAAGATCAACTATATCTCATCCCAAGATTGAAAATAAAAGAAAAGATTATGAGGGCATACCATGATGCTCCATTAGTAGGTCATCAAGGCTACTATAAAACATACAAGTGAGTGAAGGACAGGTTTTTTTGGAAAGGGCTCAAAGGGGATATTTTGAAGCATATCAGGGAATGTATGGTTTGTCAAAGAAACAAGGGAGAGCAAACATTTCCAGCTGATTTGTTACAACCTTTACCAATACCAAATCAAAAATGGGAAAGTATTTCCATGGATTTCATCACAGGACTTCCAAAGGTACAAGGAAAGGATTGTATTTTTGTGGTGGTGGATAAACTAACTAAGTACGTTCATTGTTATGCCATATCTTTTGAGTATAGAGCACCCCAAGTAGCCGATCTCTTCTTTAGAGAAATATTCAAACTACATGGGCTAACCAAGAACATCTTAAGTGACAGAGATAGTAGATTCTTTAGTTTGTTTTGGCAAGAACTCTTTAGGTTGGTCGGAATAGAAATCACTCTAAGCACTAGCTACCACCCACAAATGGATGGACAAACTAAAATTGTAAATAAGTGGCTTGAAGGATATTTGCGAAACTATGTCATAGGGCAACAAACAACATGGGCCAAATGGTTACATCTTGGAGAACATTTCTACAATACTACTCATCATATGTCAATAGGAATGACTCCCTTCAAGGCCCTATATGGTTATGAGGCAGTATCATTTGGAGATTTGATTCTTACAGATAGTAGAGTCCTTGGAGCAAGAGACTTGGTACAACAAAGTGTAGATATTTTAAACACCCTCAAAGAAAACTTGCAACATGCTCAGAATCAACAAAAGACGTATGCTGATCGTCAGAGATCTAAAAGAACATTTGAAGTGGGAGACTTAGTTTTCCTTATAAACAATCTTCTATCAAGGGAAGTGGTGTTGAGAAACTAAAGCCACGATTTTATGGGCCTTATAAGATTATAAGAAGGATCAACGAAGTTGCTTATGAATTAGAGTTACTAGCCAACAGTAGAATTAATAATGTCTTTCACGTATGCTGCCTCAAGAAGGTGCTAGGACAACAGATCACATCGTGTCTAGAGTTACCCCCACTTGATGACGAGGGAAAATTAATATTGGAACTTGAGGCCATCATTGACAAGAGATAAAATAAATTAATAAATAAGGTTATTCCTGAATATCTGGTTAAATGGAAGAATCCACCCATGGAAGATGCCATGTGGGAAGGAGCAGACATCTTTGATCATCCCAATTTGTAATTGCTTGAGGACAAGCAATCTTGGGAAGGGTGAACTGTAATGCCCCTGCCTAATAATCATTCGTTTCCCAAGTCAGATTCAAACCAATATTAAAACCAAAGGAGAAATCGCATGAGGAGGGTGGCGCCAAGATTATAAGGAAATCACATAAGGAAGGAGGGCGCTAGAGTTATACTAGCGGTTGGAATTAAGATGTTAAAATTATAATTATAATCATTGAAAGGCAACAAACATGAGGAGTTGTGTCCCTTTCTAAAAGCAACGACCACGTGAAGGATTGTGACTCTTCCTTTCCAAGAGAAGATATAAAATGGCCAAGGAAGGAATGAAAAGGGAGGCAAGCAATGAAAAACATAATCAATCAAGTCTTATTCGAGTCTACAACAGTTGAAGAGTGAATGAACATTATTTATTTAAAGGAAAGATCAACAAAGGAGAATAAAAGCAATCAACAAGAAGAATATTAATTACAACATCAAAGAGAAATTACTCATATAAGCATAAACTATTGAACTCCATTCAAACATTAACTTGTCAATCCATCAAGAAATATCAATCAACATTAATCAAGCAAATTCATCAAACAATCAGTTTTGAATTTGAGGAAGTGTCTTGCAAGTAGGAGTTGGAAGGACGTAACCCTTTCATGCTTTTGGGCTAGGAGTTGGAAGGATGAAAACCATTTCATGCTTTGGGCCCTAGGAGTTGGAAGATATGGGGACCCTTTCATGCCCTTGGCAAGTTAATTCCCAAAGAATTCACGATTTGATTGATTTTGAGGATTGTGCTATGATTTGTTGATCTGATTATTATCTTGAATTTCTGATGTTTGATAAAGTTATTATCATTTTGAAGTAAATATTATCATTTAAGGCAAAGAAATTAGGTATATTAAAAAGGGACATTACAAAGTTTGGCTATTATGAATTCATGTGATGGAAAGAGGTGAAACATAATCTTCAATTTTACACAAAATTGTGGAAACAATTATCTAGGGTTAAGATAGAAGGCTACAACCTAAAACTCTGGCCTATTGGAATAAAATCAAAATATAAAGAAATGTGACTTAGGCAAAACACTAAGATCAACTTTCTTGACAAATTGAAACAATAAGGGCATGAAACAAGTCTTATGCCAAACAAAGTCTAACAAAACTGGGTACCCAAAATTCAACTGAAGGGGTAAGATAAGGCTTTCCTATTTCCCCAAGCTTAAAGTTATCAATCTAGAGAAAGGAACAACTATGATCAAACTATCCCTATAGTTCCTTAGGCCACCAAGCATCACATAATTCATTTAAACCTTTACTATGTATAATCAATCATTCGTTCTTAGTCATAGAATAGAGTTCCATATATCCTAGCAAAAGAGAAGATCATTTGGATCGACTTAATTCCTCAATAACATAAATTTATGGAAAAACAAATTTCTTATCTTCCATAAATCAACACAAAAAACCAATTTATTAAGGTAAAGAATATTCCAGTATTTCTTAACAATAAACATTTCAATGCATTATTAAGCAATAAAAGGGTACATATTTAGATTTCAACCACTTCTAGCAACATGCAATTCAAATCAATGCGTTAACAATATAATATCAATTTTATCTTTATCTTCTTCCCTTTTTACAATCCATTTAATGCAAGGTTTAATACCAACACACATATATGCATTGCCTTTTTGAACTATAAGGCTCAATATAGTACAATGTATACATTCCACTTTGTTGTCACCTTTGCTATACTATTGTATCATGATATTTTATAATGATCTAATTATGATCCATTTTTGATGGCACACTATATGTGAGATTACATGATGTTTTACATTACATCACATATTACATTATATGATAGTTTTATTAAATGATGATTTCATGTTTAGGTTCATTATTTCCATATGATGCTATGATGATGTTTCCTATAGATATATGATGTTATATCTTAATTTTTTTATTATAATTTTCCATATTATCAATGTGGATAATTATGAGCCTATTTGGATGCATGTGCATCACATGCACTATTTATTGCTTGTATTTGAGCATCCATTTATATGATTTGATCTATGAGATGAATTTTATTGAGATATATTTCCACGTATACTAGTACACTAGAGATGTAGTGTGTATGTTGTGTGTGTATATATATTCTCCTTGGCTTTAATTATAGTCACTTCTACTATTATTTCTTGATGTGTATGATGTGTGCAATGAGTGTACAAAAAACATGAATAATCTAATGGGAGTTAATTCAGAGAGTAATATTGATGTGTTTCCACCATCTTAATAAATTCATGGGATAATTAAGATGTATCTATGTGCACATCAATATAACCTAATACTTAAGTCTAGTGAGACCCTAGGTACCTGTGTTAATAACCTATAAATGTGATGCATGATGGGTAATGTTTTAATTATAATGTCTTTGGATGCCCCAGGTATTTAGAAATGATTTATAGTCATTTATGCAATTTTTTGTGTGATTTTAAATATTTGGATAAAGTTCTTTCATGTTTTTACTCATATAAGATATTTTTGGGTCTTCTAAAAGCTTTTTTTAAGTTGAAGATATAAGGGTTCTATTAAAGGGTCCCCTTCCCAACTAAAAAATAGACAAGAACTACACAAATGAATGAACTATCTACACTAACCATAGCATGCTAGCATAAACTAACCTTTCTTATTATGAGATAGAAGACCCATATGACCCAATTGACTAGAATTAGAGACTTTCAATGCTTTTTTGCATTTTTGAGCTTCCTACCAACCTTCTGAGTCCTCTTCCTCCTTCTCCCCTCCCAAGGAAGCTAGCGAAGGAGGAAGGTACTGATTGATATAATATAGAATTGACTTTAGAATTTAATCTCCTACACCTCATTCTTTTGTTGGGGACAAAATATTTGTCCACATTGCATTCTGAATTCTATATGGAATAGGGATTTTACTTTGCCTAGAAACCTTAACTCTAGTTTGCTCTTTTTGTAATTGACAAAAAGATTGAATCTTATTCTTCCCTAATGTTTCTAATCCATAATATGTGTTATTTGTTATAGATAGCTACTGCTTGCCCCAACCCTCAAGTTCATTAGAGGAATTAGCATGCACTATAACTACAAAACATGTAGAAGCAGAGGGTGGTAGGAATACCTATTGTCTACCTAGGAGCCATCCAGACCTAAGCATTTCTTAGAGTCAAAGCCACAACCCTATCATTACTAGTCAGTTGTGCCAACAAAATTTTGACTGATAAATGAGAATATGAATCACCTTTCCACCATGTCACTAGTTTTGAATTTAGATTTTCGTTGTCTTTATTGGTGGATGCTTACCCCACTTGGAAGCATTATTTGTAGCGAAATGGTACATATTCTCATTATTCAATATTTATCTCCAAATGCACTCACCTACCTGCAAGCATATCTCTACAGGAAACACTTTAGCAATAGCTATGTCTTGATTTGAATTCTAGAAAAAGTGGAGAGCACAAGGCCATCAATTTCTAGATCTAAAGACAAAAATCTACCTAACATATTTCCTATGCCATGGAAACAAGCATCTACCCAATATTGAAAAGGCAAATTTAGTAGATGCACCCAAATTGACATTATAGAGAAGGATTCTGTCATGGGATTAAAATCTTGCACAGATGTAGAAGTATTAAAAAAGAAGATATAAAACTTACCATTATTAATAGATTGACCTAAGGATCCATAATAATCTAATATGATTTTATTTTTAGAACAATCCTCACTAATATTAGATAGGCCAAATAGTAAAGTATCATTTGCAAACTAGGAGTGAGTGACTTCCACCTTCAGAGTGATTTTGATACCTTTCCAAATCCTAGTACTATGAGAATCGTTAATTGATCTCCCAAGCGCTTCAGCCATTAGGATAAGCAAGAATGGTGAAAAAGGGTCACCTTATCTTAAGCCTCTAGAAGAATGAAAGAAGCCAACTAGAGAGTCATTCACCATGACAAAAAAAACTTGGTGTAGAGATACAATAAAAAATTCAATTGCATCACTTTTTGTTGAAATTAAATTTATCGAAAACCTTCCAAAGAAAACCCCAACTAAATATATAATAAGATTTCTTCACATCAATTTTTAATGCATTATAGGGGTTTTAGAAGAAACTAAAGAATGAATAACTTCATGTGCCACGATGACACTGGGGTTTTATTGTAGGGTTTTTTAAAACTTTTACTTACTAGACATAACACGAGAATGTTATAACATGTCTACAGTATATCTACATAGCACGAACACATTATAACATGCTTGCATTATATTTGAAATTTTACACTTTCACTTATTAGGCTTGGAATAGGCTTGGTTATCCCAGTGTAAGTGTTGGACCCACATTGTGGCTTCCAAAACCATTTTTTGCACATTATATACCATTTTTTAACTTCCTCCTCATTATCTTGACTTATTTTACAATGAAATTTGACAAAACCACCACCAAAATGTCAATCTACTTCTTACCTTTCTAACCATATAATTTTTTCTATATTTATTTTGATTTACTTTTACTAATGTCTTCATATTTCTCAAATACATGTGTATTATTTTTCTTTATATTTTTTGATCTGTTTATCTAAAATTTTAATATATATGTGTGTGTGTGTGTGTGTGACTGTTCTACACTTAATTCTATACACATCCAAAAAATTTACATTTTTTATTATTTTGGTGGAAGTTATGTGACGAGAATGCTCAGTGATGTAGTTTTTAGGATGCATCCACTTCAAAAAACATTCAAAATATTCAATATAACTTATACTTCTCACTCTGAGCTATATTTACATCAATTGGTTTTAAAAAATACTTAGTGTAGTAAAAAATGGGAGGGCACACGTTAGACACAATGTTATATTTCAGTGATAAAAATAGTAACATATTTGTGCATACTTAGTGTTTCACCCTCTTAATCTTAACCATATTTTGAAGCCTTGGAAGTTTAGAAACTAGATTCAGAGTACTATAATTCTTGTTCTTATCACATCAAATTTGAGTGTAAGCATTTTGAATTACTTGTTAAAGTTCTAGTTTAGCTAATTTTAAGAAAAAAATGGCCACTTTGATCTTGCTTTTGCCTCCCATTTCCATGAACTTACCAAAGGAAGAAGTGACATGAACAATACAACACATGTTTAGAGTCATGCATGTCAACATGAACCACTAAATGTCTCTGTGTCATCCGCATGAAAATTCCACCTGAACATGGAAACATAGGGCCAATTAAGGAAAGCAAAAGCATAGGACGTGGCTAGTGATGAGAGGGATAAATATAGATATCTACTTATGCAATGAAACCATTCCTCACCATTTGTATCGGGTGGTTTCTCTTTTATTTCATGTGTAACATCAATATGGGGTGTGTTATAATGAATGAGACTAATCTCTTTCAGTGCACATGATTTCCTTTCATATTGTTCATCTCACCAAGTGAGGAAGTTGTGGGCTCATGAGAATGTTCAATGTTTATCTTCCCTTTGTATATAAATCCTATAAGTCTATGTTTGAATGTAATACCTCTATCCTTAGAATGGCCATGTGTATGATGAGCGCTAAAATATTTAGCCTTAAAAGGTAAGGTAATGATAGTGTGTTGCAAAGTTTTTTCCAACATTATAGGATTAGGATATTGTTGCAAAGGAACATGGTGGCCTCTCAATAGTTTAGGAGAAGATGACATGTTATGAAAGGTAGGTTTAATAGATGTATAGTCTCGAGGATAACATGAGAGCAAGGATAAAATATAAATCATTAGAAGGTATCATTATGTCCATACTACCCTCATGGGGACTAGCTTTTGAAAAATAAGCAATGAAAACATGTGCTAGGTTTATGAAAGAAGTGTAAAACAAGCAAGGTGAATCAAAGTATTTCAAATATTTACCACTCAAATAAATTTTAAACTCACTAATAAAAAAGATACATCCTCCAAATATGCATAAGTAGCAAGCAATAATGATTTTACATGTAATAAAGAATTTGTAGTACCATCATAATCATCATGTAAAAGTTCTTCACTAAGACTCATAATGTCATCATGTAAGAAATATAAAGGTGTAACAACAACACTAACATCCATGTGAATAGATAAAGATGTATTACTATAAGGTATGACATCATAATGGAATATACATCAGTAAAAAAAACATTAGATATATAGAAGATTGATCATCACACATCACATCATTATGTATGAGAGAGGATATGTTATCTAAAAGGCATGACTCTATGGATGTAGAACTATCAAGACATGTAAAAGAATATCACCACAAGGTGTAATAATATCATGAGTAGGTGAAGAAAACTTGTGTCCTCATTACATCATGTATCATTCATAGCAAGGGATGTCATATGTATATCATGCCCTTATCCTTCACAATAGATGTATTATGAGTCAAATCCTATGAAGGAAAAGTGCTGAAAGGTAATATATCAACAAACTCTAGCATGTTACTATCACTATCCATAGAAGAAGTAGAAAACATATGAGAATCATGTATAAGTGTAGTAAGGGTATCCAAAAGGGAAGGAAAAGTGATGATCAAATACCCATAAGAGGAAAAAGGGCATATATGATGGTGCAATACTTCTAAAAACAATGTGATCCCATTTGTATGATAAAATGTCATGAGTGAATCAAGAATATCACATGTCATGAATTCTATAAACATGTTAAAATTAGTGAGGGAAGAATGAATAGATTCCACTAATAGATGACAATGAGAATCAATGATGTAAAAATAAGGATCTATCCAAGTGTAAATAATGTAGGGTTCACAAGACTATGCAATGAAAGTGTAAAACCACAATGAGAATATCGACCAAAACCATATTTGAAATAAGGTCTTAAAGGGGAGCCAAGGGGAGGGGGGGTCATTTGAAGTCTTTATGCACTCATCCCCTAACTATAAAGTAAAGGGAGCCCTCAAGTCTAAACTAACTTTGGTTATAGAAGGAAAAAATAAAACACAAAACCCTAGGAGAAAGTATATACCAATGATATAGCAATGAATAGGAATGAAACCCTAGCAATATCTAAAAAATGATGAGACAATTAGAAAGTACATATCTAAAACCCTAAAACATTAAAGTTGTAAACTCTAAAGCCAAAACCCTAAGGTGGTTTAAGATTGGATAGGTTCACCAAAAATGAAAAAGAAAATAAACTTCCCCTAAGCTTAATCTAGGCTAACCAAATAAGATGAATAAACATAAGCATAAATTAACCTAGATTAATAAATAAAACTATGGGAGTGATAATCAAACAATTAAATACTAAGCTAGGAGGGTGAGTGCAAGGTAATGAGGGTCTAATATAACCGAAGAGTAAAAAAATTGCCTAAAATTTAAAGTTAGGTGTACTTATGATAAAATTTGAAGCACTTCTAGGTAGACTATTAACATGGTTTAAAAATATGAAATGTAAGATTTTATTTCTAGTTTTCAAATATGTAATTTATTGAAATACATGTAGATGATGGAAGTTGCTTAAGTAAAGGATTTACAAAAGTGACATGTTTTCTAAGTTTTATAGAGGCAAAAACATGCACGTGTACAACTCGCCTAAAAACTAGTAAACGAAAGCATTTTTCAAAATTGTTTTGTGGACAAATACAATTGATGTTGAGGCAGATGAAATTTTTTAAATAATTTTTATTATTTTTTAAATTAATTATTTAGTAGGATTACAGTATAAATCTCAAGCCCCTTGTGTACTACCTTCTTAATTTGACCTAAAATAATTATATAATTTTTTTAATGTGTAGAGCATGATGTCTAGCTTGGGCTCATATATTTAAAAAAAAAATAGATTTCAAAATCAAAAGTAATTAAAAGACTTGAGCAAGTATACTTTTAAAATTTTGTCAATAATTATGTTTTAAAAATTGTAAAAAATTATAAATTAGGTGTACAGTTTGAAATTGTTTTATATTTGAAAGTAGAAATTTTCTTCTATAAAACCTATTAATTTCGTTAATAATTAGCAATATAAAGTTGTTAGCCATGTTGATCAAAGTGAATTTTATTAGTACCAACCATATATCTAGATATTTTGCAAGGCTTGGGTTTCAATCTTGACCAAATATATCTTCTTTGGGTGTTAATGCTTGGGTGTTGAGGCTCATAGGTCAAAATTTTTTAACACAAACACATTTCCTCTTTTTGACCCTCATCTTTTTGCTTTCACCTAGGAAATTCAATGCAAAGAGGGTTATGGCACTCAACTCTAGTAAAGATTAATTAGAAATGAAAGATCTTTGTTTGTAATTTGCCTCGGAGTTTGGATAATTGATCAACATTGTGAGGGGTGATTCCATGGGTTTAGTTCACTTTTGGGTGTAGATTTGATCTCTATCCATACAAAATGGTCTAGTTAATTGTCTTTAGAGGGCTAGTAGGGAGACATTATCTTAGGTCAGCCCTTGGAAAAGTCTAGCTTTATAGTCATGCCAATGATTGAAGACAACAAGCTTCAGCCATGCAAATGCTTCTAGGATGATTACATGCAGATCTAAATTCATTTTAGATTCTCCAATGCAAGTGTTCATAGCATGCTCCTTAAATGTGAATGATATTTCCTTGATGTTTGATGATGATAAATGAATGTAACTAAATGCCTTTAAATACAAGGACATATCAATAAATCGATAAAAAAAATTGAATTTGAATTTTGAAAATTAGAGGTCAAATCTATAGGTGTAGGATTAATCCAGCGACTTAAATACCATCCATTTCAATGGTCAACCAATTAATAACAATTTAACACCTCATTCACAACAAAAAGTGGTAAATATTTGTTGAATTTTTATTGGCCAAAATTGACCTTTGACTATTGAAGTGGGTGATATTTAAGAATAGCCAGATTGATCCCATGTCTGTAAGATTGACCTAGGACAGAAGGTTGTTAAAATCAAGATGGATAATGCATGTATATGATTGGATGCAATAATGAGCATAATAAAAGAGATATGTATGGATATGTGTAAGAGATACGAGAATATGTATAAATGGGCGAGTAATGGTATGAGGGGAGAGCCTAACTTCACACACGATTGCACCATTTATTGATATATAAATGTATTAAGCCATTCTTTTAAAATAGATACAAAACTAAATAAGAATTAACATAGATATACAAATTTTAGCATTACACATATATTGTTTTCTAAAAAAATTATGGTTACATATCCCTCTACTTAAACATCAAACTTAAGGATTCTTAAACCATACTCAATTCAATGGTCAAAAGTAAATTTTGGCAAAAAAAACAAATAGAACAACTATTTACCACTTTGTAAAATTGTTATTGACTATTTAATAGGACAACTATTTACCACTTTATAAAATTGCTATTTAATTATTAGGAGTGATATAATAAAACAAAACATTTTAAAGTCAAAACAATTAATAATTACGCCGAAAGCTTTCCCTTTGTGAAAGAGATACCTGCGAAAGAGATACCTGCCTTGGCAGATCAACGGTGGAGGCTTCTCTACAAAGCATGCAAGACGATTGAAATTATGGGCGCCGTCGATTTTTTTCTCTGTTTTGCGGTTTTTTTTCCTGCTCATCGGTTTCCTTCTAGGCTCAGCACTGGAGTTTCTTTTTACATTAATTATGATTTCACGAATATTTTCATTTTCTCCGTTGGTTTTGGTTTCCGTTTACTGTTATTTAAGAAATGTTTGAAGGCAGTACTTTTAATGTAGTCCAATGTTTGAAGGGAGTAATTTTAATGTAGTCCAACTACATTAATTGTTTTGACACATGGTAATTTTAACTTTTGCATTACATTTATAATTTTATTGGTTCTCGTAAAGAAAATTAAAGGTCAGGGGACTATGTTCTTTTTTTTTTGGATTTTTGAGGAAATTAATATTAATTATTTTTTAAAAAATGTTGGATGTTGTGTTTTTAATATTTAAAATAAATATAATTTTCCTTTTAAATTTTTCTTTTTTATCGAGTTAGTTTTGTGAAGTTAAAATTATTTTGCTTTTTCATTGAGTTAGTTTTTTGAAATTAAAAGTAAATTTATTCGAGGGATATATTTTGAAATAAAGAGAAAATGAAAAAAATATTAATATTTATTAGTAAGTAAAATATATTAATACTAAAATCTGTATAAATAATTAAGAGAGTTAGATAAATTAAATGAGTAATAAAAAAATTGTGAAAATTAATTTTAATATAAAATTGAATTTATAGAGTTTATGTAAATTTAAAATTGTGCATTAAAGTTACTATAAAGTCATTCAAAAGAAATTTTGTCAAATTTATGGTTGTATATTACTAAGCTTCAATTATTTTAAAATTAGGGAATATATATCTCCATAATATTTTAGAGCAATTGTAAGAGAACATACAGTTCCAAAATATTTTAGAACAATTTTAAAATATTTACATTAGATGTTTTAGTTTTATGTTAATATTAATATATTTAAAAATCTATAATATTTTATAAAAAATATTAGTGCTTCAATTATTTTAAAATTAGAGAATATATATCTCCATAATATTTTGGAAAACTAGAGAATATATATCTTCATAATATTTTAGAGCAATTGTAAGAGAACATATATTTCCATAATATTTTAGAACAATTTTAAATAATTTACATTGGATGTTTTAGTTTTATGTTAATATTAATATATTTTAAAATCTCTAATATTTTATTAAAAAAAATTAGTGCTTCAATTATTTTAAAATTAGAGAATATATATCTCCGTAATATTTTAGAGCAATTGTAAGAGAACATATATTTCCATAATATTTTAGAACAATTTTAAAATATTTACATTGAATGTTTTAGTTTTATGTTAATATTAATATATTTTAAAATTTATAATATTTTATAAATAAATATTAAATAGATTAGGTGGAATATAAACTTTTAACATATTTGATAGTAAACCTTTGATTATAAATTGGAGAAATGTAAAATAATTTTTTTGAAGAATTAATATTTTTGTGAAGATGTTTTTATTTAACTTTAATAGATAGATTGGCATTTTCATCAAAAAAAATATATTAAAATTTGTTTAACTTATAATCTTCTAATAGAAAAAATATTTAAAAAAAATATTATTTTTAAACTAATTTATTTTTACTTAAAAATAAACTAACTCAAAGAAATGTACACAGTTAAATCAAAAAGCACTTCTTCTAAATTCTATGGACTATGGAAAGCTCATGCCTACTAAACTAACTCAATTTAGTTACGTTTTAGATCCTATTTTAAAATTTGAGGTAAGATTAGTTTACTAAATTCAGTTCCTTACATGAGTGGGTAATTGTCTTTTCATCCACATTTAGGAGATTGAGCATGGGTAGTGAGAGAGAGAATACCATCCAAGTTTGCAAAGTGTATGTGTGAAGACCATCATTGTGAAAGGAAGATGAAGTGAGAAAGAGATCACCTCAGCTCCTAACTACTTAAAATCATGAAAAAACACTTCTAAGAAGTATAGATTTCCACCAACAAGAAAGGAAAATATACAGGCAACAATTGTAAATGGAGGAACTAGATACATATATTACCGTTTGCAAATTAGATTATCTTCTACTCCACTCTTTGTCTTTCTCATACATAATTATATTTGAATAATATTATTAAATTTAGAATACATAAATTTAAATATATTATAATAGAGAGGGAGAGATAGAGAGGGAGACAATGTGAGATAGAGTGAGGCAAACAAAAAGAGGAATAGAGAGAAAGGGATCGCGAGATAGAGTGAGGGAGGGGAGTAGAGAGATAGGGAGAATAGAGAATGAGAGAAAAAGAAAAAAAGATAAGGAGAGACATGGTGAGAGAGAGAGAGGGGGAAGTAAAGAGAGACAAAGAGAGATATAAAGAGATAGATAGCGATAGATAGAGAGGGAGATATAAAGAAATAAAGAGCTACCTAATAGAGATAATAGAATAGAGAGAAAGTTAGAGAGATGGTTACAAAGAGAGATAGAGGGGGAGGGAGAAATGGTTAGAGAGAGGAACATATAAGTGGAGAGAGAAAGGGGAAGAGAGATGACAAAGAGAGATAGGGAAAAGAGAGAAATAGATAGAGTGAGAGAGAGAGTGAGAGACATAGGGAGGGCAGGAGAGAGAAATAGAGAGGGAGATTGATAGGGGAATAGAGAAAGAGATATAGAGCAGGAGAGAGAGATAAGTGATATAGAGGAAAAGAGAGAGAAGAGAGAGAGAGAGATAAAGATATATAAAGGGAGGGATATTGACAGAGAGAACAATAGAGAAAGAGAGATATTTCTGATGGCCCATCTACCCATCTTCCACATGTTAGTTTCTATTTTTTCTTTGTAATGTTTAATGCTAAGATTTACTAATTTGTGTTTAATGCCTTAGTGTCAATATTTAGGGTTTTCGGTTCACATTTAGGTAGCTTAGATTTGAATGTTAAGGAAAAGGAAGGAGAGGGGGAGAGAGAAATAGGGAGAAATAGAGATAGGAAGAGATAGAGAGAGGACAGATAGGGAGAGGGAAAGATAGACTTTCATTGTGTGATAGACGTAGGGCTATGGTCAAGCATTCTAATGGAAAACCCTACATTAAAGATCATGCTACGATACTTTTATAATGTAAAAATTGGAGATTGGTATGGTTTGGTCAGGTAAGTGCAAAAAGATGGGGGGCCAAAAAGGGGTCTTAAGTGTCCACTTGTTTTTCTTCTAAAATCAGGAAATGTTGGCCTTGGATGAGAAATTGAGCATAGTTACACTCAAAATTTGGAGATGCAACCAAAACAATGTTCGTAGTACTCCGAGTCTACTTTCTAAACTACTATTTTTTTTTTTGAAAATGGTATAGATTAAGGGGTTCAAAAGAGGGAGCCACAGAAATTGGTGTTGTTTCTGTCAAAAAAATATAACATAGCATGTTTTGTGGCTCCCTCAAAAGGTCAACTTTTTTTTGGTATTTTTAAAATCGCTTCAGTGAGAAATTAGCTAACAACATGTAGTTTATTCCCGATTTTTCTGATAATTTTTTGATGAATATTTGATTTTTTACTAATTTTCAAAGTGGGCACATCCTAAAAAATAGAATTTTGGCTGTGCTACCCCTATAAATTTTGAAAACTAATTGAATTTTTTTTTAATATGTGTAGAATGGAGTCTAGTTTCTAAATATGTAATTTTTTTGAAATTTCAATGAATGGTTAATTTACAATGAAAAAAAGACCAAACAGTGGTTTTTGCCCAAAAACGGACACACAAACAAAATAACTTAAAGATGAAAGGCTTAACATTGTCAAAATGTGAAAAAAATTACATCGTTAAATAGCTAAGAGAAGCCTAACATTATCCAGGTGTTCGATTTGTTCTTCCTTGAAACACGTGCAAATTTGAGGGTTAGCATGAACGAAATTATGTGAAATCCTGTAGAATATGCAAAAACATGTCTCTGGACATTGGGAAGGCACTCCAAGCCTTTGGGTTGGAAATCCAAAGCAAATCCCAATCCTAAGGCTTGGGATTCGCAAAGCAAAACATTACGTGAGCGCGTTATTACACGCTCGCGTTATGTTCTCTTTTGCATTTTTTTTTTCGCAAAAGTTTGCTCAATGTTTGTCATGTTTGACATAACACAAGCGCGTTATAATGCGTTCGCGTTATGTCCCCCTTGGATTTTTTTATGTTCAAGGTTATTAATCATGTATGTATGTATGTATAGTGTCGAGGGTAGAGGAGGGTATAGATGGGGGTGAGGTAGATAGCGGAGGAGAGCGGTGGATAAGGGTTGAGGGTTTAGGGATAGGATTTAGAGTTTAGGGATAAGGGATTAGAGTTTAGGACCTTGAGGGATTAGGGTTTAGGGTTGAGGCTTTCGGGATAGTGTTTACGGTTGAGGGTCGAGGGATTAGAGTTAAGGTAGAGTGTTGAGGGTAGAGGAATTAGGGATAAGGTTTAGGGTTGAAAGTTTAGGGTTGAGGGATTAGGGTTTAAGGTATAGTGTTGAGGGTTGAGGGATAGGGTTTAGGATTTAAAGTTTAAGTGTTGAGGGTTGAGGATTTAGGGATAGGGTTTATGGTTTAGGGATAAGGGATTAGGGTTTAGGGTTTAGGGATTAGGGATTAGGGTACCATAAATTATAATTAGGGATTAGGGTTTATGGTTTAGAGATTAAGGATTAGGGTTTAGGGTTAAGGGATTAGGGATTAAGGTTTAGGGTTTAGGGATGTACAATTAAGGGGTACCATAAATAAACTAGAATTTAGGCAGGGTTGGAAAAATTTTGTGAATCATCATGGGCTAGAGATTGGAGATTTTGTTGTGTTCAAGTACATATTCAAGTCCTAATTTAAGGTTAAGATATTTCAAAGAACAGGGTGTGTGAAAAATATCAATGCTTTTCGGCTAATGAATACCAACATTGATACAGATAAAAGATGCCCTTCTTCTAACAGAGTATGCAGTTCAAGTCAACCGATGGGCAGAAAGTTGTTGAATGAGTTGGTTTAATGGGCATGCCTCCTTCTTCAAAGTTATGCTTGGAGACTTTACACAAAAACTGGTAACTTTATACGTTATTTTTCATTCTTTTATTTCCTATACACTGTTAAGAACTTGTAAAATCTAATTGTGTAATATGTTTGTGGAAGTGCAATCCTCTTGCGTTTGTTTCACAGTTTATAGACAACATAGACGAACATATGGTGTTGCAAGGCCTAGGTGGGCAGGAGTGGGATGTGCAATTAGGGGGTACCATAAATAAACTAGAATTTAGGTAGGGTTGGGAAAATTTTGTGAATCATCATGAGCTGGAGATTAGAGATTTTGTTGTGTTCAAGTACATATCCAAGTCATATTTTAAGGTTAAGATATTTCAAAGAACATGGTGTGCGAAAAACATCAATGCTCTTCAGCTTATGAATACCAACATTGATACAGATAAAAGATGCCATTCTTCTAATAGAGGATGCAGTTCAAGTCAACTCATCATGGGCTGGAGATTGGAGATTTTGTTACATGTTCAAGTACATATCCAAGTCATATTTTAAGGTTAAGATATTTCAAAGAATAGGGTGTGTGAAAAACATCAATGCTCTTCAGCTTATGAATACCAACATTGATACAGATAAAAGATGCCCTTCTTCTAACAGATGATGTAGTTCAAGTCAACCAATGGGCATCAAGTTGCTGATTGAATTGGTTTAATGGGCATGCCTCCTTCTTCAAAGTTATACTTGGAGACTTTACACAAAAACTGGTAACTCCATACATTATTTTTCATTCTTTTATTTCCTTTACACTATTAAGAACTTGTAAAATCTAATTGTATAATGTGTTTATGGCAGCGCATTCCTCCTGCATTTGTTTCATAGTTTATAGACAACACAGATGAACATACGGTGTTGCAAGGCCCAGGTGGGCAGGAGTGGGATGTACAATTAGGGGGTACCATAAATAAACTAAAATTTAGGCAGGGTTGGGAAAATTTTGTGAATCATCATGGGCTAGAGATTAGAGATTTTGATGTGTTCAAGTACATATCCAAGTCATATTTTAAGGTTAAGATATTTCAAAGAATAGGGTGTGTGAAATGTATCAATGCTCTTCAGCTTATCAATACCAACATTGATACAGATAAAAAATGCCCTTCTTCTAACAGAGGATGCAGTTCAAGTCAACCAATGGGCAGCAAGTTGCTAATCGAATTGGTTTCTGATGAAGAAAATAATGATGTTGTTGAAGCAATGGAAGAAAATCAAAATTGTAAGTCTAATTTAATTTATTTCAACTTTCAAAGCAGACATTTGAATTGTAGCTTTACCTGGAGGATTGGTATAACAAAAACTTAATTATGTTACAGGCCTTTCTTTGAAGAACCCTGGACATTATGGACCCTATCATCTAGAAAAGCACATGACAGTGAACTCTGCCCCACCTTTCAAATCAGATATTTACCTTTTTATTTAATGAAAATGAAGTCATTGAATGTAAACGACCATGCATACTAGTAAGATCAAATTCTATGCCTTCTATTCTTATTACTCTTACTTTATTAAGAGAAGAGTGTCAAAAAGAATGGGTAAATAATTGTAAGCTAACATAAGGGAAAGCAATTTTGTTATTACATTTTTCTGAGGGATCTCTAATAGTCTAATATAATGCAGTCTTCTATAATATGAACATCTGCATTTGTGTGAATGCTAAGCTTTAATAGTAGAGTGATTAAATCAATGCAATCAACTATTTATTGGGTTAAAATAACTTAGTTTTTGTAATGGTTTGGGAATGCAGGAGTTGCCAAAAATAGGTGAATGTCCTCTACAATTACCAAGAGAAAAAAGTTTAGTAGTTCTTGTGGATAGAGCCAATAAACAATGGGAGATTATTTGCCTGTTTCATAACAATATACCTACCCTAAGTGCGGGGTGGGCATATTTTGTATTCCATAATAATATCAAGGAGATGTTTGCATCTTTGAGCAAGTGGACATCAAGAAACATAGATTTATGTTTAGAGTTCATATAGATCGAAAGATAAAATAAGGATCCTTTTGAAAGAACTTCTAGGAGGGAAAAGGCAGGCCAAAGATAAAAGGAGAAAATTATATACAAGAAAAGATCTTCATGAGGATTGTAATATTTTGTCTAAAAGAAACAAAAATTAGTTAATTAAAAATAGAAAATCAAGAAAGAAACAGTACTAAAATGTATAGTTACTGATATCTAAAATGTATAGTTACTAATATATCTATTTTTAAAAGACTGATTGATTTTTATGGCCAAAGTTGTTTATTTTATCTAGTTGATGGTTTTAATTACACCCAGGTTATACATTGGGAGCAGATGTGTGCACATTTTTATGGCCCCGATTTAAATTCAAGCAAATAGGTGGAGAGAGTATGCTGATCTTTAAAAAAAATCTTAATAAAAAAAGTTCACTTAATGTTGACCAGGGGTTTTGATTTCAACCATTCATTGCCCACTGTGGATGTACCCCAATGCAAAGCTTTTCTCATAATGATCATCTTTCTGATTTCAACTGTTAATTACTCACTGTGGATGTACCATACACAAAACTTTTCTCATAGTGTGTACACCTATTGGCATAATGAACCCCAGATGGGCCAAAAAACATGCCATATAACATTACTAAGACATTACAAAAAACATAGTTTGTTCAAGTACATATCTGAGTCATTTTAAGGTTAAGATATTTCAAATAATAGGGTGTGTGAAAAATATCAATGCGAGCTCTAGCTTATGAATACCAACATTGATACAAATAAAAGATGCCCTTCTAACAGAGTATGTAGTTCAAGTCAACCAATGGGCAACAAGTTGCTGAATGAATTAGTTTCTGATGGGAAAAACAACAACGATGTTAAAGCAATGGAAGAAAATCAAAATTAGGGTTGAGGGTTGAGGGATTAGGGTTTAGGGTTTAGAGTTGAGGGATTAGGGTTTAAGGTTTAAGGGTTTAAGTGTATCTAGGGGTTGAGAGTTTAGGGTTTAAGGGTTTAAGGTTTGAGGGATTAAGGGTTTAAGGGTTGAGGGATTAGGGTTTAAGGCATAGTGTCAAGGGTAGAGGGTTTAGGGTTGAAGGTTTAAGGGTTGAGGGTTGAGGATTTAGGGCTAAGGGTTAAGGTATTAGGGTTTAAGGTATAGTGTCAAGGGCAGATGATTTAGGGTTTAAGGGTTGAGGGTTGAGGCTTTAGGGATAGGGTTTAACGTTTAGGGTTTAGGGTTAAGGGATTAGGGTTTAAGGTATAGTGTCGAGGGTTTAGGGTTTAAGGTTTAAGGGTTGAGGGTTTAGGGTTTAAGGTTTAAGGGTTGAGGCTTTAGGGATAGGCTTTAGGCTTTAGGGTTTAGGGTTAAGGGGTCAGGGTTTAGGGTTTAAAGTATAGTGTCGAGGGTTGAGGGATTAGGGTTCAACCCTCGACACTATACCTTAAACCCTAATCCCTCAACCCTCAACCCTCAACCCTAATCCCTCAACCCTTAAACCTTAAACCCTAAACCCTATCCCTAAACCCTCTACCCTCGACACTATACCTTAAACCCTAATCCCTTAACCCTCATCCCTAAAGCCTCAACCCTCATCCCTTAAACCTTCAACCCTAAACCCTATCCCTAAACCCTCTACCCTTGACATTATGCCTTAAACCCTAATCCTCAAACCCTTAATCCATCAAACCTTAAACCCTTAAACCATAAACTCTCAACCCCTAGATACCCTTAAACCCTATATCCTATACACTTAACCTTGGACACTCAACCTTGAACATTATCCCTCAACCTTCAAACCTATACCCTATACCATATACCCTCAACCCTATAATTATGCTCTAAACCATCAACCCTCATCCATATGCCTTATACCCTCAATCTTAAACCCTATTCCCTATATCTTAGACGCTCAACCTTGAACATTATCCCTCAACTGTAAACTCTCAACCCTCTACCCTATACCCTCAACCATATACTTAAGCCCTAATCCATCAATCCTCAACACTATACTTTAAACCCTGAAACCTACACCCACAAACCCTCATCCCTATACCCTATAACCTCACCCTTATACCCTCAATACATATCATAAACCCTAAGTTCCCAATATCCTAAACCCTAATCCCCATACCTTACACACTTAATCTTATACACTCAATAAGTTGAATATTATCCCTCAACTATAACCCTCAACCCCAAAAAAGAAAAAAATACAAAGAAAACAATAACGTCCCCGCGTTATAGCGTGAGTGCGTTATGGGTTTGTGTTGCCAAGCCAAAGGCTCGGCAACACCAATCCATAATGCGCTCGTGCTATAATGTGAGTGCGTTATGGATTTTTTAAAAGTTTGGCCACTTTTTGGCCCCCCATCTTTTTGCACCCGCCCGATCCAGGTCATCTAGCGAGATTGATATAGAGATGGGTATAGAGATAGAGAGGGAGAGAGAGGTATTGAGATAGAGAGGGATAGAGATAGATGGTGAGAGAGAAAGAGAGGGACAAAGAGAGGCAGGGATAATAACTTGATAACTATCACATAAAATTTGCTTCACAGGCAGGGTCAACTTTCAAAATTAGGCCCTAAAAATTTGAATCCCTTTAGTAAACTTTTTAACATTAAATGACCATCATAGAGAAAGAGAGATAGAGTAGGAAAGAAAGATAGAGATAAGATATATAGAGGGAAAGATAGAGAAAATAAGAGCGAGAGAAAGAGATGGGTATACGGATAGAGAGGGAGATATAGGTATAGAGATAGAGAGGGATAGAGAGAGATGATGAGAGAGAAAGAGGGACAAAGAGAGGGAGGGGAAATAAACCTAGAGAAGAGAGATAGTGTGATAGAAGAAGAGAGAATAATAGAGAGGGAGATTGATATAGAGAGGGGAAAAGAGGAAGAGAGATAGAGAACAGAAAGAGAGATAGAGACAGAGCTCAGATGGAAAAAGGAGAAAGAGGAAGATAAAGAAGCATAGAGAGAGAGAGAGAGAGGAGTAGAGAAAGAGAGATAGAGATAAGAGATAAAAAGGGGGGAGAGAGAGGGGTTGAAAAGTAAAATAGAGATAGAGGAAGAGAGAATGGGAGAGAGAAAGACAAA
The DNA here is from genome assembly GCA_027924645.1 of Cunninghamia lanceolata. Classification (NCBI taxonomy): domain Eukaryota; kingdom Viridiplantae; phylum Streptophyta; class Pinopsida; order Cupressales; family Cupressaceae; genus Cunninghamia; species Cunninghamia lanceolata. The sequence goes on from BSBN01001560.1 coordinate 6,893,489, forward strand.
GAGAGAGGATAAAGGGAGAGAGGTTGAGAAGGCAACAAAGATAAATATAGAGATATCTAGAGGGAGAGAGAGATATAGTACATTTTACTGTGAATACCTTCATCAACACAATTTCTAAGCCCTACACATATAAAGGAAACCTTAAGACATCCACAATAGAAAGATTTAATATTAAATAAAATTTGTTTTCTTATTAAGTGTTATAATTAATAAGGCATATAACAATTCCATGTACAAAAATTAAAGGTCTCCATGCTTATTGTCCAAGTGGTAGCTTATAATGATTGAATTATAAATTTTATTTTTATATAAAATCTATATTATAGTTATATGAGAGAGATAGAAGACAAATAGAGTTAAACAAAGAGAGAGAGAGAGAGAGAGAGAGAGAGAGAGAGAGAGAGAGAGAGAGAGGTATAAATTTATATATAGAACGAGAGACGAAGAGGGGCAACAAATAAAGTTAAACAAAGAGAGAGATGAGTAGAGAGGAGGGATAGAGACCTGGATAGAGAGACAATGGGAGAGGGGGAGGGATAGACAAGGAGAGAGATAGAGTGGGAGATTGGTGGAGAGAGGAATAGAGATAAGTGATATAGAGGGAAAGAGAGATAGATAAAAGAGACAAATAGATGGAGGAAGAGAGAGAGTAAGAGACATAGTGAGGGTAGGAGATAAAGTTAGAGATAAGATATATATAGAGGGAAAGATAGAGAAAATAAGAGAGAGAAATTGGTATAGGGATAGAGAGGGAGAGAGGTATAGAGGTAGAGAGGGATAGAGATATGGTGAGAGAGAAATAGAGGGAGGAAGAAAAACCTAGAGAAGAGAAATAGAGTGATAGAGGAAAAGAGAATAATAGAGAAGGGAAGAGAGGGATAGAGATAGAGAAGAGAAAGAGACAAAGCTCTCAGATGGAGAGGAGGAGAAAGAGAAACATAGAGATATAGAAAGAGACATAAAGAGGAGACAAAGAGATATAGAGAGAGGTAGAGTGATATATAGATAGAGAGAGATCTATTAGAGAGGAAGTGTGTGAGAGAGAAGGGGGAGGGAGACAAAGATGAAGAGAGATAAAGAGAAATAGAAAGGAGAGAGGTATAGAAAAACATAGGGTGAGAGAAAGAGATCTCAGAGAGGAAATGTGTGAGAGAGAAGGGGGGAGGGAGATAGAGATGAAGAGAAATAAAGAGAAATAAAAAGGAGAGATAGATCTCATAAAGAGGAAGTGAGTGAGAGAAGGGAAGAGGGAGACAAAGATGAAGAGAGATAAAGAGAAATAGAAAGGAATAGAGAGAATATAGAGAAAAACATATGTAGAGTCCTATTAAATTATAATAGGGGCCGTTCCACCTATTATTAGATCAAACCTCCAATTGAATTAATCATTTCATCAAGAATTTCTTTTGTCAAATTCTACACATCTTCCACCTTAATCAATTTACCCTTAGGATGTTATGTGGAGAGAGAGGAAAAGAGAAGGGAGAGATAGAGATAGATAAACAGAGAGAGAAATGTAGAGATAGGTAAAGAGATAAAAAGGGAGAGAGATAGAGAGCGAAAATAGAGGACAAAAAGAGATATATATAAAGAGAAAGAGAGATAGAGACAGGAAGAGAGAAGGGAAAGGGAGAGAGATGAAGTGAGAGAGATAGAGAAGATAGAGAGAGGTACAAAGATAGAGGAGAGAGAGGGGGGAGGGAGAGAGATACAACAACAAAGAGGAAGAGAGAAATATATAGATCAAAGAAGAGAAGTAGAGAGACAGAAAGAGGACGAGACAAAGAGATAAAGAAAAAGAGAGGTAGAGTGAGAAATTTCAGAGAGAGGAAGTGTTAGAGATAAGGCGGAGGGAAGTAGAGATAGAGAGATAAAAAGAAATAAAGAGCTAGAGAGGGAGACAGATATATATATATAGAGACCTAGAGAGAGAGTGTACCTTTTAATTTCAAGTAGAGAACATGGCTACATGCATAACTTTCTTATGAATAATTATTTCCAAATTTTACCTTTACCACCCATCACAATTGAAGAGACATTTCGTAAAACATAAAATCATTACCCATCATGGGATTACAAAACTAAGCTTAACTGCATAAACATAGTGACAAAAAGTGTTGCGTTGTGTGATAGACTTGAGGTTACAATCAAACACTCCAATGGAAAACCCTACATTAAAGATCAATCTATGGAAGTTTTACAATGTAAAAAGTGGAGCTTGGTATGTGTTGGTCCAAATCATCTACTCAAACTTTACTTACCACTATAGAACAACAACACACATTATTACATGGTTTCAATGTTAAAATGTTTACCATGGTTCAACAAATCAAAATAGACCTAAATAATTAATGCAAATATTCTATATACTCTCTTTTTGAGAATACCAATATTATAAACAAATAAAAAATTCCTCTTTACCACTCTTACACATATGCTCCCCTTATTTAATTCTCTTACCAACTCAGTGTTACAAACTATGTATACTTTAAGTTTCCCAATTCAAAATAATGTTTGCTTTTATCCACACAAAACTCCTTTCCACATACAACGTTAGTGTCTTGAGTGTCGGCTCATCTTCATTATCTATTTGTGGTGAAGGCCAGGGACCGTCATCTTCTAAGCCAAGAACATTTGGAGCCCACTCATTGGCTTCACCACAAGTAATTCCTTTGAAATTTGTGTTCACTAGTGAAATCGAGGTTACAGAAAAACCCAAAAAAGAAAAAACGTCTTCTAAAACTAATTTCTCAACTGTATAAAATGCATAATACAGATTCGAAATCATTCAACGATCGAAATTCCAATCAAGACAAGTTTTTTTGATTGATGTCCAAAAAATTACTTAGCAGGATCAAGAAGATACCAGAAAGGAAATCAACAACATATCCGACAATACCCTTCATTTCTCATATCTACCTATACAATTTCTCTACAAAAAAAATATTTTCCTCTTGTAATTTCTCTAACCAAAAACTGTTTTCCAACATAATTTCTCTCAACACAAAATTTGATCACTTGCGGCATTTGAGTTGTTCCTGGGCAGCTGCAAGGAGAGCCTTTGTTTGAGCCAACTGGTCTTTGAGAGAGTTGAATTGGTGGTTATATACCCTCGCCTGATCAACTGATTCTGCCTCCAATTCCCCCAGTTGTGAACACAACCGCTCCTCCGCTTCTTCTGCATTAAACAATCTCCTCTTCATCTCCTCCAACTCAGCCTCAAGCTCAGCTTGCTTTTTTCGGCTCTCCTCCGCCATTCTTTTTAACTGCACATTCTTTGATCTTAACACCTCAATCTCTCGTTCGCCGCTCTTGTCAACTGCCACCGCTTGTGGAGAGGAGGAGAAAGCAAGAAAAGCAGGAGCCATTTCTCAATTCCTCTGGTTTCTTCCTCTGTTCAAGCAACTGCAAATCGTTACAACCACTGATGATAATATTCGTTGCACAATGCATACTTATAAGGGACACCATAGGCTATGTATGCCTCTCTAGAATTGTAATGGTGTGGTTCAATGAAGGTAGACAATAAGTTAGAAAAATGGCCAAGTTCAATGAATCTTGTAACAATGTAATCTTCCAGATCCATCTTAGATGTTATCTGAGTGTAGGCCCCACGACTGTTCCATCTTTAGCGTTTCTTCTGTCTCCTGGCTGGCCTCTCACATGCCGATCAGAAGGGGCGTTCATAAACAGGCTCAAATAACTTGGACAAGAGTGCTTGGAGTGTTGCAGTTGTTTTGAGACTCTTGAGGGAAAGGGAACTTATTAATCACTCATTAATTGATATTTTGTGGCTGCTGTTCCGTTTGACAGGGCTGTGTGCGACTGTTGGGTCCCATAGGTTGCTGCGGCCTCGTGGACATTATTAAAATTTGTACTAGTGAAATTTATTTCATTTTGTCTTTATTTTCAAGAAAATTGATGTATGTATATATTGACAAATGGCACAATTTTGTATGAAGTTGGACTAATTTTTCTAGGCTTTATCTACTTCTATATTCACATATCTCCACATATTTAGCCCTCACCTTATCCTAAAGAAATGTGGGAAGAGAGGGTGTGTGAATTCTACACTTATGGGGCAATGGAATTAGAAAAACACTTTATCCTGGGGTGTGATGCTTACACAGACATCAGGGTAAAGTATGTGGGCATCGTGATTATGGTTTCTTGGCATGGTCTATTTATTGAGGGGGAACTCGAGAAGGTCAGAGAGCTCATTATTTCTTTGAACAAAAGAAGAACTGAAACACAGAAGTAAATCTTGATTGCGTTGACTGTCTTATAAGTTATTTTAGCCTCGTGGACGTTAAAAGTTATTCATTCATTAATATAGACTCTAATATATTCACATAAACCTTGTATTTATCACATTTATTTGTACACTTAACTCAATATAGCCATTATCCACTCAAATCTGACTAGGGTCATTTCTATGGTTATGGCATTGACCCCACATTTCTAGACTTGACCCTTGCCCTTCTAAAATTCAAATTCTAATTGTAGCCAATTTTCACCTTTTATTTTCGTGCCTTGAGCCAACTAGGTACATGTTTTTTGAAAATTGATGTTATGTGCTAGTATATAAAGGCATTTATTAGCATTCATTTATGATCCTAAAGTATCTAGAATCCACATGTCCTCTCTCGTTGTAGAGCATTAAAGGAGCAATCAATAGCCAAACATTTGCATTTGGTGCATTAATAAGAACAACAAATTTGTATATATCATTTTAGGGCCCTTGCCTACTATCTTTGATCTTTTACACATTTCCACAGGTTGACCTAGGAGAACATGTCCCTTAACAACACAGTATCAACCCTTCTAAGGTATTTTTAAATATTACCAATTCCAAAGCAAAGAAACAAAGTAAACAAAGGTGAATCTAACAGACCAAAGAGCTGAGGGATACATTGTGTAGGGTTAGATTTAGACACACAAGACAAATCCATGGTCATGTGGACTAGACCTAGACTTGCGAACTTGACTCCAGAGAGAACAATGATTCAACATATGGTTTGAGGCACTTTATTGATAGAGAGATCACACTTTTAGGTGAGAAGTCTAGTCAAAGTTCATAATCTTTAACAAATGACACTCATTCTTCAATTATAGAGCTAAGTACCCTTATTCATTGCATTTATTTTCATAATTTAGCATTTAATTTTAGAATACATTAGCCCACAAAATTACCACACATTCAATCTAGGTTAATTTGTGCTACATGTATGCATCTCACTAGATTAGCCTTGATTTACCTTTAGGGAAAGTTGATTTTCCTTACATTTTAGTGAACTTGATTGATCCTACATGACTAGATTTCCTTCTAGGGTTTCTCATCATATTAGGGTTTCCAAATCTATGTTCTTATTTTATTTTACATGTTGCTTTTAGATCTGATCTTCCTTTTCATCTGTGTGCCTCATTGATATATTCTTCTTTTAGGGTTTTGTGTGCTTATTTATATATCTTATCTTTCAACAACCCTACCCACCCTTGCATTGGCTTTAGGGTTTGTATTCACTTGTTTTTAAATATGATTTACCTATGATTTGTTTGATATGAGATTGTTTTGCCCTTTCTATATTATTGTTTATGCCAAGAGCTACTTATGATCCTAATCTTCCATGAAGAATGGGAACTTTCTTAAACCCTATTATGACCACCCATTTAGATAACAATGATATCTTTAATGGTGATTGTATTGAGATAAACATGGGTGATCAAGAAGCCTATGATCAAGATGCAGATGCAACTCAACAAGATATTCATCTTACGAGATAAGTTTTGATCAATGTATTGCAACAGGTTGAATCCCCTACTCAATTAGCAAACCTCTTATTTAAGACATTAGTGGGATGTCCTCAATGGTGTATCCTCCAACCAATCTTCCTCTTCCAATCCCAATCCCACCACTTCCATAGCTAAGTTACTCCATCAACTCTAGTGTTACAACTAATACCTCCATTGTCCATATCTTGAATTCCCTTTCGACTTTAATCCCCAATATAGCTTATCCAAAGGTTATACTCCACCTTTCATTACCTCGCCTAATACTTTCATTCCTTTTAACATTCCCCCCATCTCTAATCCTATCACCTCCATAGCCACCACTATTATACCTTCCAATCATATGGTCCTTACTCTCAACCCATTCCAAATTGTAACCAACACCTCCCATAATGTCTTCAATCCATTCATAGCTATATCCATGCCGTGTACATCTAATCCCCTCTATCACTGCACCATTTCACATACTCCCAATACCCATCTCATGTTCCATCCATTGAATTCCAAAAAAACACTTTCTAGAGCATATAATGAAGCATTCTATAACTATCATTAAGTTAAAGGACGTTACACTCAATCTTGCATAGGTTTTAAGCACAAGTTACAAGGCCTCATTAACAACAACACAATTAGTGTTGAAAGGGTTAATAGAAATGAAAATCCATTTGTTACACATGCCAATATTAGATTACAAATTTACACATACACATTTCCACATCATTCAGATAATGTTGAAGCACATGATACAAATTTCAATGATGATAGTGTGGAAAATGAGGACATAGTCACATGGTCATGGTTTTAAGGGAGCCATTGAAGATGTAGCTTCTTCTTTTCCTCCTCTTAATCCATCGATTACATTTTATGATGAGGTGATCGAATAAAACAATCACTTTGGACAATTATGCATCATAGTAAAGATGCAAGAATGAGAGATTTATGAAGATGATCTCTACAACCTATGGTGCCAAAAATGGCACCCAAGAATTTTGTTCAATGATTTACAAGAACGATTAGAGTATATCCATAGATACCTATAGCTTAGATATCACCCTTCACTTTTTTGATTTTTCTCTATTTGTTTTTATATCTTGGCCTTTTTTATTATGCCTTGTTTGTTGTACTTTTCATACTCATTTCAGCTTCTATGTTTGTTTACATGATTTTTTTATCCCACTTGGTGGGGCATTTTGGTTTACATTTTCTTTGCTTCACTCACATTTACTCTTATTTCTATTCACATCTTTTTTCAAATATTTTACATGGCTTGGGCTTCAATTTTGACCAAATATATCTTCCTTGGGTGTCAATGCTTGGGTGTTGAGGCTCATGTGTAAAACAGTTTCAACACAAAACATTTCCTCTTTTTGCATCCATGCTAGGCAATTCAATGCAAAGAGGGTTATGACACTTAGATGTAGGAAAGATTAATGCTCAATGTATTTGCTGGTGTACTAACATTTGGGTGTCTTGGGATTAGAAATGAAAGACTTTTATTTGTAATTTGCCTCAATGTTTGGACAATTGATCAACATTGTGAGGGGTTGAATCCATGGGTTTAGTTCACTTCTATGGGCATGGATCTGATCTCTATCCGTAGAAATGGTCTAGTTAACTGTGTTCTTGCTTTCTATTTCATTGAATTTGTTGTTTTCTATTATGCTATCTAGATTGATAGGATTTATGAACACCTTTGGAGGGCTACTAGATCACTAGGGGATAAGTTATCATAGGTCAACCCTAAAAAAGACTAGCCTTATGATTATGTCAATGATTGAAGACAACAAGTTTCAGACATGCAAATGTTTCTAGGATGATTACAAGCATATCTAAATTCATTTTGGATGCTCCAATGTAAGTGTTCCTAGCATGTTTCTTAAATGCGAATGATATTTCTTAGATGTTTGATGATGATAATTGAATGTAACTAAATGCCTTTAAATACATGGACATAGAAATAAATCATGCAAATGTGTATATAGTTAGCTCTAGGTAGAAAAGGAATGGGTGGTAGTTGGCCAAAATATTAAATTTGAATTTTTAAAAATTAGAGGTCAGATCTGTAGGTGTAGGATCAATTTCATGCCTGCAGGATTGATCAGGATAGAAGGTTGTTGAAAGCAACAATGTGCATAATAAAAGAGATGTATGGAATTGTGTGAAAGGGATGTGGGAATGTGTACATAAATGGGTGAGTGATAGTATGGGGAGAGAGCCCAACTTCACACAAGATTGTAGTATTTGCTGATATGTAAATGTATTAAGCCATTTTTTCAAAATAGATACAAAACTAAATAAATAAGAATTAGCATAGATATACAAAATTTAACATTACACATGTATTATTTTCTTAAAACATTATGAATCTTAAATATCCCTTTATGTATAATCAAATTTTGACTATTCTTACACCATACTTAATTTAATAGTCAGAAGAAAATTTAAATAGAAGAAACAATTTTACACTCAAACAATTAAATATTCTTTGGTTCATTATGAGTGCAGGGGATTTCATTTGGGACTATTTAATCCACTTTGATTTTGAAATGTGAAGTCAGTTTTAGTTATTCCAGCAGTGACGAGCAGTTGACAATGAGATCTCATCTAGTGACTTTAGGTACCTGCCTGGCAGGGCCGAAGGCCAAGGAAAGGAAACCGAAGGTTGTTGGACATGGGGTCGTAGGGGGGTTGGGTGTAGCCCCCCTGCCACGCTGAAGGCATTTTAAGGCAAGGCCATTAGGCTGAGCCAAAAATATTTTTTGGCCATGTTCCATGTGTACACCATGCAAAATTGCATGCAGAAGTGCCACTCACGCTTTTATGCATGGAGATATATCTTTAGATTTGATTAGTTTTTGCATGTGCTTTTTTGTGATTATTGGTGAAGGAGAGGTCAAGATCAAAATGTTTGATGGGATTGTAAGGACTCTTCATCATGTAAGACATGTACCAGGATTGAAGAAAAATTTGCTATCACTTGGAGTATTCAATGAGCAAGGTTACTAATTCAGTGGAGAAAATAGTTGTCTCAAGGTAACAAAGGAAGCATTGGTGGTGGTAAAGAGAGAAAAGGTTGGCAATCTCTACAGGCTGGTTGGAGAAACTTGTAGTGGAGAGGCCACAGTGGTATCAGATGTAGAAATGAATTCATTATCTACTTGGCATCAAAGGCTAGGCCACATGAGTGAATGTGGTCTCAAGGTACTACTAGATAGAAATCTTCTCCCAGGTGCTAAATCTAGAGATTTGAATTTTGTAAGCATTGTTTGTTTGGAAAGCATTTAATAGGTTGAGTTTTTCTAGTTGCACTACCAAAAGTAAAGAAATTCTAGATTTAATCCATTCAGATACTTGGCAAGCACGTGTTACATCAATTGCGGGTTCGTCATATTTTATTTCATTTATAGATGATTGTTCCCATAAGGTGTGGATTTATCTGTTCAAGAAGAAATCTGATGTATTTTCTTATTTTAAGAAGTTTAAATATTTGGTAGAGAATCAGAAAGGTAAGACAATTAAGTGTCTCAGAATAGATAACATAGGGGAATTTTGTTCAGGTGAGTTTAATTAGTTTTGCAGTGAGCATGGTATTGCAAGGCAGTTGACGGTTCCTAGAACACCACAACAAAATGGTGTTGTTGAAAGGATGAACTATACAATTATGGAAAGACCTAGATGTATGTTGAGCATTGTTGGATTGGAGCAAAATTTTGGGCTGAGGCTAAATTAATACAACCTGTTTCTTGATTAATAGATCACCCACTACAGCTCTAGATTGTCAAATTCCTGAAGAAGTTTGGACAGGTAAACCTGTTGATTATTCCTTTCTTCGTATTTTTTGGTTCTGATGCTTATGCTCATATTCTCAAAGAGGATAGGAATAAGCTAGACGTGAAGTCCACGAAATGTATTTTTCTTGGCTATGCAGAAGGTACAAAGGGGTACAGGTTGTGGGATACTACTACCTGCAAGATTATTATTAGCTGAGATGTTTATTTTAATGAAAAGTCAGTGCAAAGACGCAAAGAACAACAAAGTACATAAACTATTCCAGTAGAGGTGGAAAAGTATGATGCTAATATGGAGGTGCTAGATGAAAATCAACCACCTGTTCATGAAAATCAGCAAGATAATAATTAGAATCAGTTATATGATGAGGTTGAACAACAACCAAATGAGCCATAGGGTAACACATTACCCCTTCTAAGGAGATCCACTAGAGTTATCAAACCACCAACAAGGTATTCTCTTAATTGTAATTTAGCTTATGCTTTACTTACTGATGTTGGTGAGCCTAGCTCATATCAGGAGGCTTGCGAAGATGAAGAAGCAAATAAATGGAGAGAATCCATGGATGAGGAGATGAGATCTCTACATAAAAATAAAATGTGGGAGCTTGTGCAATTGCCTAAGGGGCGAACAACTATTGGTAACAAGTGGGTCTTCAAACTGAAAAGGGATATAAATAATAATGTGGAGCAATATAAAGCTCAGTTGGTGGCCAAGGGGTATGCACAAAAATATGGTATTGAGTTTGATGAAATCTTTCCACATGTGGTGTGGTTAAGTACCATTAGAGTTGTTTTGGCTCTTGTTGGTAGTCTTGATTTGGAGTTACAACAGTTAGATGTTAAAACAACTTTTTTGCATGGTGATCTTTCTGAGGAAATTTATATGCAGCAACCGGAAGATTTTGAGGAAAAAGGCAAGGAGAATCTAGTATGCAGGTTGAACAAATCATTGTATGGTTTGAAACAGGCACCAAGGTGTTGGTATAAGCGATTTGATTCTTTCATGATGAGGTTGGGTTTTAGTAGATGTGAGGCTGATCATTGTGCCTACTTTAAAAGGTATGAAGATTGTAGTTTCATTATTTTGTTGTTGTATGTAGATGATATGTTGGTTGTAGGTCCCAACATGCATAAAATCATCAGGTTAAAAACTTAGCTTGCTAGGGAGTTTGAAATGAAGGACTTAGGAAATGCAAATTAGATTCTTGGAATGAGGATACACAGAGACATAAAGGACAAGAAAATTTGGTTGCACAGAAGACTTATGTGGAGAAGATTTTTTAGCACTTCAATATGCAAAATGCATAACCAATTAGTACTCCATTTCCTTCTCATATTAAATTGTCTTCAGAAAATTGTACTTATCAGTAGTTGGTAGTCTTATGTTCGCTATGGTGTGCACCAGACTAGACATTGCACAAGCAGTGGGAGTAGTCAGTCATTTCATGGCGAATCTAGGTTGTGATCATTGGATGGATGTGAAGTGGATTCTCAGGTATTTGAGGGGCACTTCTGATGCTGCTATTTGTTATAGTGGGAGTAGTCTTTGGGCTAATGGATATGTGGATGCAGATTTTGGTTGAGATAGAGATAAGAGAAAATCTACTACAGGTTATGTTTTCTCTTTAGTAGGAGGTGTTGTTAGCTGGGTTTCAAAGTTGCAGACAGTGGTGGCTTTGTCTACTACTGAAGCAGAATATATGGTAGTGACATAGGCTATCAAGGAGGCAATCTGGCTTTATAGACTCTTGGGTGAATTGCAGGTAAAATAGGATAACATGGTGTTGCATTGTGATAGCTAGAGTGCTTTACACTTAGCACATAACTCAACTTATCATGCCGAAACAAAACATATTGATGTACAATATCACTTTGTATGTGAGGTGGTGGAAGGAGGACATGTCTCTTTGGCTTAGATACATACTGATATAAATCCATCATATATTTTGATGAATCCTACTAGTAGAGAGAAGTTCATATGGTGCATAACTTCTTTTGGCTTGCACATCACTTGATGATAGGCAGCAACGACATTGGTCTCTCAATATGAGGAGTTATTCGCAAGGAAGAAACATGACTTCAAGTGGGAGATTGTTAAAATGTGAAATCAATTTTACTTATTCTATAGTGACGAGCAGTCAACAATGAGATCTCCATGTGTACACCATGCAAAATTGCACGCGAAAGTGCCACTCGCGCTTTTATGCATAGAGATCTATCTTTAGATTTGATCAGTTTTGGCATGTTCTTTTTTGTGATTATTTAAGTTAGCCAAGCTTGAATGCCAAGGTATGAGAAAAAGTTTTGTAACTACGAATTTTCTTCTGAGAATAAAATTGAGAGATCTTTGCCCATGGTTTTTTCCTGGTACATTGCCAGGTTTTCCATGTAAATTTGTGTTGTCTATTTTGTGCTTTATTTCTAATTCACTGTTATTTCAATTCTGCACTGCTTATTTTTCTAACATTTGACTGGGTGATTTTTCTTTTGTGTGTCATCTTTATATTATCTTCCATTTTCATTTTTAATTCTTTAGAACTTTTTGTAGGTGACATATTGTTGTTTGCAGGAATTTTGAAAACCTTTAACTTCTCTTCTTTGCAAGAAATTCATCAATTTTCTACAATCTTTCTTGTCGGCTTAACCTTTCTGTTTGCAACTACGTACACCAAGCTATCTTGAGCCTGTTATGTAAAAAGCAATTTAATAAGATCAAATTTCTCATAATCCAAATGCATCAATAGCCAGTCCTTTGCAACATCGTCCAATACATGGTAAGGAAGATAAACAAATTCATTGATATATGATTTAAATTGTTGCATTCCATAGATCTTTTATTTCTTCATGTGCAGGTAAAGAAGGCAGAAAATTTCATTGGTATACGATTTAAACTTCCATTTTTGACTTTATTTGCAAATTTTGGGTTTAAGTTTTATTTTGTTTGATTTTGTAATGTGGGGTTTTTGTTCCTAATATTTTTGTGAGTGCAAAAATCTTTTCTGTGATGAAGATCAATCTTTTACAACTACTAACGCATTGTCTGCAACTTCGTTAGTTGAAGATTGCATTTTTTAAAAACATCTCACGCATTTAGTTTTGGGATTTAAAATTAGAGTCTTTAAATTATATTAGATTTGTGTTTTAGTGGGTTGAATTCGTGTATGCTCTCCTCTTGCACTGCTTAGGCGATCTTGAGGATCAAAAGTAGTTTGACTCTCTCTTTTTTTAAATCTTGATTTTAAATCTTGAAAGGTGAATATGTATGCTCTTCCCTTGAATGTAATTGTGATCTTAGGAATTAGAAATACTTATTTTTCTTTTTAATTTGTAGTGGGCTTGCCTAAAGATTTATCACCTTAGGGGATGAACCACACCCATGTGTTCCGATGGGGTATAGAAATTTAGGAGAGAATCAAAAGACTCTCCTATTGGAGGACATTTATCTTTTGATTAAGCTTGTAAGAACTTTATACCTTACAAAGTGACATAAGAGAGTGGGTTACCCTCTTGAACTATGCCTTTATAAATACCCTTCATTTCATGAAATTGGGCCTCTCGTACCTTTAAGTATTTTGGGGACATCCCCTAGCAACTTGTTTATCCTAGATAGGACGTCTTGGCCCTACATAGTCTTGGTGCATTTGTAAGCAGTTAACCTTAAGAATTTACTCACCTTTCAACCCCTAGAACCAAGTGTGCATGCCATGTATTCTCTCCCCTTGTTCTATTGAGAGATCTTGGGTGATCAAAAGTGGTTAGTTTCCTCATCATGGGACTTGCACACCATGACTAGACAATGCATTTTGGTGGGCCCAAGATTATATACTCCTAATTGATTAAAATAGGCTCATTAGCATGTTTGGTGTGTCTTCTGATTGTGTAAAACCTATAAAGTTTCCAAAATCTTAAAAAAATCTCCAAAATCCAAAAAAAAAAGGTCAAAAAAGTCTCAAAAATCCAAAAACAAAATCCCAAGTTCATTCTCATTTCACTTATAACTAGGCATCAAGAAAAATGTGACATGGAATTTCTTGAAGAAAACCCTTTTCTTCTTGAGAACCCATGTGTCCAAAACTTGTACCTAGTTGGAGAAAGCTCTTGTCAATTCTCACATGAATTCCAAGAAGATATTGATAGTAATAGCAATAGTCTTCCTAGTCAAAGTGAGTATGTCCATTACCATCATAATTTATTTGACTTTGACAAGAATGTAGCCTCATAGATCAATTCATACATTAAAATAGGGATGACATACTTAGGAGTCTTGTCAAACTAGGAGCTAAATTGCCTATCACTTATAACTTAGATAACCTTAATAACACCATAAACCAAAATCCCTCCAACATAAATCCCAATACCATTAATGTCGATCAAACTCATGTGGACCTCAACAATGTTATTCCAAAAGTGTCTAGCCTCAACATAAAATACAAATCACAAGGTGATCCCCAACATCAAATCCAAACCAAAGCCTCATCACTCAAGTTTCCATGGCAACCCAATCCATTATACCAATCTAAATCCAATAATCCAAATCCTCAACAAAATCAGCTCACTCAAAACAACCAACTATCCAATCAAAACATCTCACCTAATCAAAATAATATGCAGAATCAATCCAATTCAAGTCATCAACCAAAATAATCTAATCTCAACAATACAACATACCTGTAATATGTGTGCAATCACAACAAGTAAAATAACCAACCATCACCCCCTAGTACACCATTTGACCAAGAATGGAAAGCCATGAAGGACACCATAAGAGGTTTACAAGTAGGAAAACAAATTTAATGCAAGGGATACATGTTTGAAGAGTTATGTCCTTATCCACTAGACAAATACATAACACAAATCCCTTTCCCTTCACATTCGAGGATTCCAAAGTTTGATAAATATAAGGAGAAAGGGGATCCTCGGGAGCATGTTAAGGAATTTTTCATGGCTAGTGAAGAGGTTTCTTTTGATGACATGTACTTTCTTAGACTATTTCCACACAACTTGGGTGAACAAGCACTTGAATGGTTTTTGTATTTACCAAAGATTGCCATCACTACATTCAAAGATTTAGCTAAAAGATTTGTTGCACATTTTTCATACAATGTAGAACACAAACTCACCATGATGGACCTCTATAATACCAAACAATGCAATGGGGAAAGTTTCTCTTCTTTCTTACAATGACGGAGAGGTTTAGCAAGTTGATTCCCTTGGCCAATACTTGAAAAACAATTGGTCAATATATTTATTGCAAACCTGAACTAAGGAATGGCATTTCACCTACAACTCCATTGTGTTTCTACTTTTAAAAAAATTATCAAAAAAGGTATGCAAATAAAAAAATCCCTCATAGCTAAAGGACTTGTGAAATTTTTTTCCAAAGATCAAGGTCAAAATGAAAAACCCAAATTATTTAGCAAAAACAAACATGTAGTAGGTGATGGTGTTAGCGACTCAAAACATGTTCAAGTTGTCCAAAATAGCCCAAACGTAACAATCCCCACTCGAAAACCAAAACAAGACATAAAATGTAGACAATATATACCTCTTGGTGAGCCATTAGAGGCAATTCATAAATTGGTCAGAGCAAACATGATTGTATTTCCATCTACTAAACCATTCGATGAAAGTAAGCCTAAGCTAGCCTGGTAGAAGGAAGTGGAATATTGTGAGTACCACAAGATTAAGGGTCATTCTACTAACTGATGCATGAAATTGAAAAACTATGTCCAAGATCTCATTGACAATGGGGATATAGAGATAGAAGGGGACATATCATTATCACCAAATAAACAATTAGGGATATATCAAGATCCATTTTCGATGCATGATCAAATGCATCCATCCTCAAACCAAAGTCAAAAAAATATGGCTATTGGCAACTTTACATTGCTGTCAAATGAGGTATTTTGCAAGAATGCATTTGTTATCGATATAGTCAAACAATTTGGACTTGATAGAAACTAATATAGGCTATTGTAGACAAGCTTGACATCCACCTGTAGGTACAAACAAGACATTCCTAGGTGCCACAAATTCTAAGAATTACTGTTTCAAAGTTTGACAACTTTTTGCTCTTAGGGCTCTTAAGAGACTCTCTCAATCCAATGTAGCTTGGAAGGATTGGGAGACTTGGGGAATGAAATGAGGCCTCCACTAAATTCACCTGCCCACCCTAACATGTTGGCATTGTTAGTTTGATCCCATGAGTTGTAGAAGAAAAATATGACTCTTTGCACCTTTACACTAAATGCCGTTGAGGCATTTTGCAAGAATGCATATGTTGTTGGCACAGTCAAATGGTTTTGAGTTGAAAAAAATTGAGAGAGGTTATTGTGGAGGGACCCAACATCTAGCTGTAGGTCCAAATAAATCATTCCTAGGTGCCATGGACTCTAAGAATTGCTTCATCAAAGTTTGGCAGTTTTTTGCTCTTAGGTCTCTTAAGAGACTTTGTCAAAACTCTGTAGCCCAGAAGGATTGGGACACTTTGAGAATGAAATAGGGCCTCCTCTAGTATACACCCACCCACCCTGATGTGTTGGCACTGTCAGTTCAGTTCCACAAGGTGAAGAATACAAAATATGACTCTTGACACATTTACACTAAACGCCACCGAGGCATTTTGCAAGAATGCATCTATTGTTGGCACGGTCAAATGGTTTTGATTTGACAAAAGATGAGAGAGGTTATTATGGAGGGATCCAACATCTAGATGTAGGTCCAAACATATCATTCCTAGGTGCCACAAACTTTGAGAACAACTCCGTCAAAGTTTAATAGTTTTTTACTCTTAGGTCTCATAAGAGACTTTCCCGTAATTGTGTGCACTTGGGGAATTAAATGGGGCCTCCTCTAGCATACACTTGCCCACCCTAATGTGTTGGCACTGCTAGTTCATATGACTCTTAGAACCTTTACACTAAACATCACTGAGGCATTTTGCAAGAATGCATCTGTTGTTGGCATGGTCAAATGGATTTAAATTGACAAAAACTAAGAGATGTTATTATGGAGGGACCCAAGATCCAAATGTAGGTTTAAACAGATCATTCCTAGGTGCCACAAACTTCAAGAACTACTTCGTCAAAGTTTGGCAATTTTTTGCTCTTAGGTCTCTTAAGAGACTTTGTTGGAACTGTGTAGCCTGGAAGGGTTGGGACACTCGGGGAATGAAATGGGACCTTCTATAACATACACCCTCCCACCCCAACATGTTGGAATAGTCGGTTTGGTCCCACAAGGTGAAGAACGTAAATTATGACTCTTCAAAACATTATGTTGATTGGAAAGGAGGCATTTTACAAGAATGCATCCGTTGTTGGCACAATCAAACAATCTTGATTTGATTAAAAATGAGAGAGGTTATTGTGGAGGGACACAAAATCTAGTTGTAGGTCTAAACAAATCATTCTTGCCACAGACTTCGAGAATTGTTACGCCAAACTTTGGTAGTTTTTTGCTCTTAAGTCTCTTAAGAGACTTTGTTGGAACTGTGTAGCTTGGAAGGATTGGGACATTTGGGGAACAAAATAGGGCCTCCTATGGCATACACTCACTCACATTGATGTGTTGACATAGTCAGTTTAGTCCCACAAGGTGAAGAACACAAAATATATCTCTTGGCAACATTATGCTGAATACAAATGAGGCATTTTGCAAGAATGCATCCATTGTTGGCATGATCAAATGGTTTTTATTTGATGAAAATTGAGAGAGGTTATTGTAGAGGGACCTGAAATCAAACTATAGGTCTAAGCATATCATTCCTAGGTGCCACAGACTCTAAAAACTAAAGTTTGACAATTTTTTGTTCTTAGGTCTCTTAAGGGACTTTGTCGGAATCATGTAGCTTGGAAGGATTGGGACACTTTGGGAATGAAACGGGGCATCCAATGGCATACACTTGCCCACCTCAACATGTTGGCATTGCAAGTTTATTCCCACGAGATGAAGAATGAAAAATATGAGTCTTGGCATGTTTACACTAACGCCACTAAGGCATTTTGCAAGAATGCTTTGATTGTTGGCATGGTAAAACAATTTTGAGTTGATGAAAATCATGAGAGTTTATTATGGAGGGATTTGACATCCAATTATAGGTCCAAACAAATCATTCCTAGGTGCCACAAACTCCAAGCATTGCTTTGTCAAAGTTTGATAGTTTTTTGCTCTTAGGTCTCTTAAGAGACTTTGTTGGAACTGTGTAGCTCAAAAGGTTTGGGACACTTGGGGAATGACATGGGGCCTCCTCTAGCATAAAATCACCCACCCCAACATTTTGATTCTATTATTTTAGTCCCATGAGGTAAAGAATTCAAAATATGACTCTTGACTCCTTTACACTAAACACCATTGAGGCATTTTGCAAGAATGCATCCGTTGTTGGCATGGTCAAACAATCTTGAGTTGATGAAAATTGAGAGAGGTTATTGTGGAGGGACCGAACATCCAACTATAGGTCCAAATAGATCATTCCTAGGGGCCATGGACTCTGAGAACTACTTCGTCAAAGTTTAATGGTAATTTTTTAGTCTTAGGTCTCTTAAGAGGCTTTACTTGAACTGTGTAGCCCAAAAGGATTGGGACACTTGGCCATAAAAAAGAGACCTAGAAAACATATAGAAGGTGAGAGGATAATAAGAAAAGCATGGTAAATGTATAGAAGGTAAAATCATGCCAAACATGTCTCTCTCCCTATGTCTCTCTCTTCCTCTCTCCCTAAATCTCTCTCTCCCTAAGTCTCTATAATTGTAAAACATATAAAAGGTGGAATGAGAATAAGAAAAGCATAGTATCTCTCTCCCTAAGTATCTCTCTCATCCTCTCTTCCTCATTCTTCTCTTTCCCTAACCCATATAGAAGGTGAAATAAGGGTATGCTAGACCTATAGAAGGTGAAATCAGGATAAGAAAATCATGTTAAACATTTAGGTGAAATGAAGGTAAGAAAATAATGTCAAACATATAGAAGGTGAAATGAGGATATAATGTCAAACTTATAATCTCCCTCTCTCTTTCTCTCTCCCTCCCTAACTAAACATATAATGTCAAACATATATCTAAGGTGAGTTGAAGGTAAGAAAATAATGTCAAACATATAGAAGGTGAAATGAGGATATGCTAGACCTATAGAAGGTGAAATGAGGATAAGCAAATCATGTCAAACATGTAGAAGGTTAAATAAGGATATTTAAAGCATAGAAACCATATATAATGTGAAATGAGGATATGCAAATCATGCCAAACATGTCTCTCTCTCTTCCTCTCTCTCCCTAAGTCTATAATTGTCAAACATATAGAATGTGGAATCAAAATAAGAAAAACATGCTCTCTCTCTCTCTTTCTCTCTCCCTAAGTCTCTATAATTTTCCCTAATCTAATTTGAAACTACTAAGAAGAAACAAGGATGAAACATTAAATGATGATTTAATCATTTGACAATTCCAGACTAATGCCTAGATTTGCCGGTATTATTATAGTAACATTGTTGGTAGATCACCCTAGGTCATAAGGTGATATAGATGCAATCAAATAATACCAATTAGAATTGGGTGTTGGCATGTGCAAATTACATGAAGTATATGATATTGAAACATACTTCCATTTAAGATACACCTATTTACATTTACAAATGCAATGTTAGGTGAATTTGGGTTGTGGATGACATTTCTTTGCATAAACTAGATAGTGAAATGGGTAAACATACAAATGTGTCTTTTCCTATTAACACAAAAATAACTAGTTTTGATTTAATGAAAAACATCATAACTTTCCATATTTTTAACTTGTTCATTGCATGTTTAACATGTAAGATGAGAAATTAACTACGATTATCATATCAAATCTATTAGTTTCTATATCATGATTGTTATGAGATGAATACAAAAAGAAGAGTAAAACAAATATGTTAACACTAAGCATCCATGTCAAGTGGACTGCCTACATATCCCAAGAAGGAAATTAAGGCCATGTACAAATCTCCTAATTAACATGTTTAATTTATATCAACAACATGTTAGTATAGTAAAGGCTCTTCAATCGTTAACTCACATTAAGGTCCAATCATGACTGACATATTAATTGGCATCCAAGATTTATCATAACATTCAAGCTTAATCATATTTATAGTATAAATGTTAGGTACATAATGCTTTCAAAGTTAACTATATATTCTTAGATAGTATTCAATAGAACTTCCACACATAAGTCAATAAGGATATTTAGTCAAGTGTTGAACTTACATGTCAATTGTGTCACAAGTAGACCTATCTATGAAGTAACCATTTCTCTTATCACTTGGAGTTTTGGGGCTACATTTAACCCAAGTTTTAAATTAACCAAAACAAACATTGAACAAGTATGTAATAATTTTGCATAAATTAAAATGAAATGCTAAATATAGATTTCATATGATTGCCATTATGCTACTTTTTTATTAATTCTTACTAATTAGGGTATTCATAGAGCAATATATAGTAACTCACAACATCTACTTATGTACAAATCTTCTTAGGTACAAATCTTTGGTCTTATGCTAGTAATAAGACAATCACTACTATCAAAACAGCAGGAAGGTCTTGTTAATGGGGTTTGCACAATGCATTATCATTTGATGGACAAATGGTCACATGCCATTCTAAGACAATCCTATAGCTAACTATGACTACCATCATGGTAATCAAGATTGTTATGTATTGAGGTAGGTAACTACATATGATCTTTCTACTAATAATTACAATCATATTAGACCTAGATAGTCATCCTACAATACATTATCACTTACCTCAATAGGAAGACAATATGAATATGCTCACTCTAAAGAATGAGATCATGATTGCTATAGATGTTGGCATACCTACCCAACTTATAGATAAACTACATAGATAGAGATTCTATGATTGGCAAGACCTATTTACTATTTTGTTGTGTGAATATTGTAGCAAGAGTATAGTACTTAACAGGTCATCAATTTCAATTCATTCTCAATGTTATAGCAATAATATATTTTTTGCTAATTAACTAGTCTTATGAGCCTATTAATGTCTTCATGTATTTTTAATACAAGGAATCAATCTACAACATTATTGTTCATAAATCACCCATTTTAAAGAGATTATACATTCAAAAATTAAGTTTCAAAGTAGGAATACATTTACATAAAGAATAAATTATATTGTACATCAAGGTCTATATGTAAAAATCTAGGATAATGGCATACATATACAAAAATTTGGCATATATGCCAACTCAAAATATTTTTTACAAAATGTGGCATATGCCATCTCAAAATCTAGATACAATCTACATGCCGAATAGATAAATTAAATTCAAAAGGTCCACTTGACCCTTTGTCTATGGTAAATCCTCAACCTATGGTGGATCCTCAAAAAAGTAGCCTCTTACTGCCACAATGCTTAGTAGTTGATGGATGCAAAGTTGACTGCAATAACAAGTCAAACTACAAATTTGATTAATTAGTTCATTGGTAAATAAACAATTTAGACCACTAAACATAAACTTATCTACTACAATTTAGAACTTTGAAATTAACATCTAAATCACTATAATCAACTATAAACTCTAAACTATCAATTAAAGCAAAAATCAATTCAATTACCTCAACTCTTTGTTAATGTTTAAAGAGTCATTCTACAAATGATGGTCTTTTAGGATGATCAGGAGTCCTACTAAAGCATGCTGGCAAAGGTGACACATCACTTACATTTGGAATAAACTATAAAATTAAAATAACATTGATATAAATTAATATATAATTATTGACAAAAAAGGAAATGCATACAATAAAAAGGAGGTTAGATGTGTAAATAAATGATTTAGACTACTAAACAAAAACTTATCTACTACAAAACAAGAATATACCACTAATGAGGCCTCTCACATTGACTGAGAAGGACTCATCATGGATGAACCAACTAAGATTTCCTATATAAAAATTACAAGAATGTAATATTGTATGTATGTATGTATAATCATAATAACTTTAAAATTAACATCTAAATCACTATAATCAACTATAATTTCTCTAAACTATCAATTAGAGAAAAACTCAATTCAATTAGCTCGACTCTTTGTTGACATTTAGAGAGTCATTCTACAAATGATGGTCTTTTAGGATGATTAGGAGTCCTACTAAAGCATGCTGGTAGAGGTGTGACCTCACTCACATTTTGAATAGACCATAAAAGTAAAATAAAATCGAGATATAAATTAATATAATTATTGACAAAAAATGAAATGCATAGAATAAAAAAGATTAGATGTGTAGAAAAATTTGTACTGTCAAGTCTAATCCAAATTGAATGGCATAAAGAGTACCATGATGAACTTCTGTAAGCTCCTCCTCTGTCATCAACTTTTATCCCACTTCGATACATTAGTACTAAAATTTGCTTATATTAAATTCAAATGGAATACATTGTAAAAGTATTTTTTATATTTTACATAAAAGAAAGATTGGCCTTGCTCCTCTTTTTCTATAGTCCTTGATGCCTCAACTTGTGTTCTAGTCCTTGATGCCTTGGCGTGTGTTCTAGACCTCATTGCCTCAACTCATGAAGGTGAAATATGAGGGACATCATATTCTGATGTGTTTAGGGGTGGCTCATTCATCTCTCCAAGAGGACCTAATCACAACTGATTGCACATAATGCAATGATGAGGCACACAAACATGTGTGGACCAGGAGGGTCTAGTAATCTTAAGTGATCCACTACAACCATCAATATCAATTGGTTCTGCTAGCTAAGAAGTTTGTGTAATCAAATGCTCAATCAAAGAGTGTATGGCAGAGAGGATCTAATGTGTTGTATTTGCAACAATGATTGGGTGCTAAATAGGAGGTGGAGAAGGGATAGTCTAGTAAGGGGAACAAATGGACCTTGCATATATCACATTGACCTAGGTCTATCTTGAGGTATTCGTCTACCTACTCCTTGAAAATCTCTAAAATCAAAATAGTTCACATGACAACCTAATATAAACTTTGCATATAGTTTATGGAGGAAATATAAAGGTACATCAAGATTGTTGTTGGGTGGTTTATCAAAAACCATCTACCAATGATCCCAAAAATTATCAGTGATACCCCAATGTGTGCACAATTTGATTGAAAATCTAGGCTTAAGTACATCAATATGCAATCTAGTTTTAGGGTTGAAAAAATGTTGCACTAACAAGACTTTGGTAATATCTAATTCTTTGACTTGGTCATATGATAAAAAAGTGGAATATGCTTCCCTTTTGGCTTCTCGCCATTATTGAAATGAGTCATGTTGGCTTGTGAGGGTACGGACGTGGGTGGCAATTCCCTCTAAGGTGGATGTCATTGAAGTCAATTAAGGCTGGTGATGATAAATTTCTATAATCTTATTTATTTCATTAATATTTTTTTAATTTGATCTTGAATTTTTGGAGGGTTCAGTGGGGGAGGGTTTGGGTTTTGAGCTTGCTCATCCGTATAATACCTATTTCAAATTTAAAACATACACATTTAGGATTTAAATCTTATTAAACCATATACATTTTAAAATAAACATTTAGAATGCAATGAAAATTACTAAATTACATTTGAAATTGAACTCAAAACCAATGCCTCGAAAAAATAGAATAAAAAATATTCTTAGAATCAAGAAAAATTGAAAACCCTAAATGATATGAATAATTTCGATTTAATTTAGAAAAAAACTAAAAAAACAAACCAAAAAATTTCCTCTAAATTGTTGAATGCTAGGATAATGTTGTATTGTTGATATCTAATATCCATTTCTTGTTATTATAAATGATATCCATTCAACTTTTTTGCAAACTCATGGGTTGCTAATATACTGTTGCTACAAAATGGGGGAGTAGATAATGGATATCCATTTTAACATAACAGATATCTGATATAAACAGAGATCTGTTATGCTAAAAATGGATATCCATTTTGGTTTGGTATTACCAAGCCATTTAATCAAACTTTTATCCAACTCCAACAAATAGTGAAATATACGTTTCAAGATTTTGGCTAAGTATAGATGTGTTTTTTGCCTATTGCCACTATTTGGTCCATGATGATCCTATACTCATCCTATATGATGTACATAATGTATGAATATTGTATCCTTTGATAGAATATAATTATTCTTTCATGTTGGGTCTCTCTTGTGCTTTCATTGAAGCTCCTAGATCTTGGGTGGCTACCTCCATAGCTAAATCTTGCATGGTATAGTGCATTCTATACCAACTCTTACATGGTATCAGAGCTTGTAGGATTGCTTTTATGTTAGTCTTTTGAGAAATCTAAGATGTAAATCTTGGTTTCTCTTGAAAAGTTGAGTATGCACTTCTCTTGCATCAAATGACAACTTGGAGAATTAGAAAAAAAATGATAGAAATACTAGATTTGGGAGGATTTCTTCTTTATGGCTTTGTATTGCAAGTTTATTTTGGAGCATGTTGGCATAAATATAAGCTCATCATTGAGTTTATGGTGTCTAAGGAAGTCATTTTTCCCTTTTGATTTGTCCAAATTGGACATTAGAGGCTAGATCTACAAGGATTTGAATTTGGGAGGTGGTTGCCAGATCTAGAAGGTAGTTACATTTTTGGAGCATTTTAGGTCAAATCTGACCCTACCATTGCGTCCAAAAGGCCCAAGAACCTAAGGATCGACTATTAGTTCATCAAAATTAAACACTTTTGCTCCATGCCATTAGAAAAAAAAATTTGCTCTCCTCAATCGTACAGATCATACCTTCAGAATCTTCATAGAATATTCTATCCGTGTAGTGTTGTTGTAGGTAGAATTGAGCGCTATTTTTTTGTTCATTGGGTAAAATATTTCCATCTACTAGTTAATCATTCTATTCACTATTTTTTTATTATTTTGTAGTTTTTGTTTTAATACACAAGTCGCAGGTTGTACCTGCATCAGTGGTACTGTAGGGTACCCTATACCCGTGACATACCCACAAACATTATGGGGGTGCCATGTGGCACGAGCCCTCACCACCTACCAAATCCCCTCTGTCGGCAAGATAAAGTAGGAATATTCCTCGCAAAATAGCCCTCTCGCCCTCGAAACCACCAACCAATTAATCAAGTAGTTTCCCATGGAATTTAAATAGTTCCACGACTCAGAAAAGTAGTTTTACAAAACTTTTGGGTGGTTTCAGTCAAAAAAAAAAAAAAATAGCATCTTGTCAGAATATTTTGTGCAAAGGGCATATTTCATCCACAAGCATCAAATGATGTCACACTAACATCATTAGTTTTTCTTCCCAACTAGGCCCCCTATTAGAGTTTTGGTTTTGGCAACTAATCTTTGCAAGCCTCATTCACAGTGATACATGCTACTTTTTAACAACAATTTGTTTTATTTGGGGCAAAAGTTTGTAGGCTTCATAGTGGTGCAGATGGTTTTTGATTTTGGCATCTAGTTTTTTGACAAAATGTAGATTTCCATAGCTATTGTTGAGCACTTCTCATTTTGGTAACTTCTAAGGCTTCATTTGAGCTGATAAGGTAACATTTTTTGGTGTAATGTTTTTAAAAGTGCATATTTTTTTATGTACTTCTCATTGGTGCAGTTAAATTATCCAAATTATACTTTCAATGTTGTGGCCTAATTTGGCATTTGCTATACACTAAGATCAAGACCACTTTGTTGATTGGCAAGTGGTAGTTGTAATTGTACTAAGTATGAAGTGCCAAGATCATATATTTCTTGGGGGAGTCATTGATTGTGTGATTTTTTTTTTTGGGGGGGGAGTTAATCTTATGCTTTTGTTGGATTGAGTCTCTTCATTGGCTTATTGTGTGACTATAATTTGAGGAGAATATCATTGTAAAATCATGGGTTTTTCAACACATACTTCTGTAATCACCTTGAACAAAGGGAACTACAAGTCTTGGTAAGATGACATCTTGAAACATCTTAGGTGGCTTCATCTCTTGCCCCATCCCTATGGACTTGTCCCTGAACCATGCACACATAATTGGAAGATAACACGGGGAATCAGAAATGATCATGTTCTAGGATTGATTGGTTGTAGTGTTGATTTTGACACTATGTGGTCCATCTCGCATATTAAGTGCCCACACACTCTTTGGACTAAAATTTGGGAGATCTATGGAGGCCCAAATCTTTCTCCATTCCCAGATGATCATGTTATGGACTATATTGTACCCCCTTGCTGATTATTTTAACCTACCATATGATAATAATATTGAAGATGAGCTTGATTATTTAATAGTTCTTGATCATTGTGATGACATTGAGGTTTCTCCTGATGCTCCTTCTCCTCCTATAGAGACATCAATTCATTCTTTGGCTTCTATGACTCTTAATCTAGATTCAGAAGGTTCATCTTTTTTTTAATCTATGAGTCAACATCTTGAGTTTGAGGACTCTTGAATTCTAACATTGGTAGATATATTAGACGTTCATAATTAGACATCCTATGTGGACACATCATCCTAGGATGAGCAGTGTAGTCATATGACATGCATTGAGATCTCATCTCCATCACCTGTTGTTCCATTTGAATCTAATTTTGTTTCATTCATGAGTTCTAGTGATTTAGTGCAATATGATCATTGTCTTCCAGATATAGCTACTTGGGGTGAGTACTTGACAGACATTGCAAGTTTATTTTGTGATTCCTATCTTACAGATTTGGAGGATACTATTGAGGACATTCATCTTCTCTTTGATGTTAGCTTTTATGGAGTTGCATCATCTTCTTCAGATGTCATGAGGGTAGATTCATACCCACTTGTCACAGTTTGGCATTGGGTTGGAGATCCTCAAGCAACATTTGGAGGAGTCTTCATTGTCTTTGGATCATGTTCTACAACAATATCCACTGGGTTCTAGATTGTCACTTTCTTCAGTTAGGCCTGGGACTCCTGATTTGATCGTAGCACCTTTCGACATCAACATGGAAAGACTTGAACATAGTTCGGAGACTTCATATATCTTGTGTTTTCTTCCCTCATATTCTGGTGTAGGTGCACCTACCTTACAGCGGCCTCCATGAGACAGTTAGTTAGTTTTAAGTCTTGTTGATGTTTCCAAGAAGGTCTTATAAGACCAATGCATGTAATAAGGTCTAAATTGACCATGCTTTTACTATTTTTAGATAGTTTGTTTGGACAACTATTTAGTTTGTTAGTTCAGTTGGGTCTCCCAGCCGCTTGGAGAGATTTCCCAGCTGCTTGGAGGCAAAAAAATAGTACTACTGTGAGTAGATAAATACCCCAGATCGGGTCATTTTAGACATAGAGAGACATACTGAGAAGTTACATTGTGCTGTTGGAAAACAGAGTACTGTAATCGCATCTTTTGAAAGCTAATCAAGATTTTGTTGGTGTTTTAAATCATTTGATCTCACTGTGTAATTGAATCGTTGTTTTGATTGGCCAAATGGGTTCTTCATCCCATTCCACCGATTGATTCATAGAATCGGTGGAATGGTTATGTACAGTAGTTTAGGTTTTCATTTGTATTTTCTGTTTGTTTGCAGGATCGCAGTTCAGAGGTGTTGAGAACCCTAGCATGGGTATGTGCTAGGTCGGGCAGGTTGTTAGAGTCTGGAAGATCGTCCAGGAAGCAGATCGGGTCACCCCAGGAAGTTCAGCGGATCAGAATGGTGAAAATCCGCTCAGATCAGTGTATTCGTCGCATTTGCATCATCAGGATATTTCTATGTATATCCTGTAGGTACATCAGGCATCAGCTGCATATTTGTGAATATGATGCAGTAGATCGCATAAGGTGAATGCGCATCGGGGTGACAATAGCAAGGTGTTGCCGATGAAGAGCATATCGGCGTGAGTTAGTAGATGGGGTTGACATTTCCATCATGGGCCGACAATGTTATGTTTGGCCAATAAGCAAGGATATTGGAGAGAGTAACAGTTCATGTGACGTCATCGTCATCAGGACATTCCAAATATCACCCGATAAAGGTTTATCCTGCCGACGATAAGTGTTTTGGCATGGGCGGAGGACATCGGGGAGATCAGTGGATCGCGGAAGGAATATTCGTCGTGTGCATAAAGTTGAGTATCGTCATCAGGATGTTTCAATATGACCTGATAAGTTATATCCTGATGCTGGTTGTGTAAGCGGGTCGAATATCGGGGTGATGTAAGCATCAGAGGAGAGGTGCATGAGGTTGTCGTCATCATGATATATGGGAGGAACCCGATATTTTATATCTTGCCGATAAAAGGTGCAGATGATGCCGAACATCATGATGTTGCAGATAGAGTTTGGCGGTAAGGTGAATAGTGATCGTCAGGAGGATAATTGTGTTCGCCGAATATGATGATGCTGCTGATAGGTGAAAGGTCGAAGGTTTATCTGCAGGAGGATATCGGTCGGCAGAGAAAATATGATGATGCTGACGGGTTTAAAAATATGATGATGCTGACGGGTTTTTAGTGTGGATACCTCTGCATCATAGTGGTATCAGAGCTCAGCAAAAGGTCTGGGTTGTTTGTGTGTTGATTCTGTCACTAACCAGACAGAGGTAGAGGAGTGAGAGGTTGACAAAATGCCTCCGAAAGGTAATGGTACTGCAAGGGAGTTGCAGGAGATGAAGGAAAAACATGCAAGAGAGATGAGGAAGATGAAGGAGCTTGCTGAAGCACTGCAAGCCAGGCTTGTAGCCTTGGAGAAGAACAAGAAGAGAGAAGTGGAAGACAGTGAATCAAAATAAGAGGAAGATGCTGTTGAAGAGTATGAAGAGGTAGCTGAAGATCTGAATGCTAAAGACTAGAGATTTGCAAAACTGTTAAAGGCAGTGCAGAGCGATAAACCTAAGGTAAAGGTTGATGTTGCCAAGTATAATGGAAGTTTGAATGAAGATGAGTTACTGGATTGGATTGTTGCACTTGATAATCACTTTGAATGTGAGGATGTTGCTGAAGATCAGAAGGTAAAGATTGCAAAGACCAAGTTAGGAGGTCATGCTTTGGTATGGTGGGATTATGTACAATCCGAGAGAAGGAAACAAGGAAAATCAAAGATCACTTCATGGAACAAAATAGTAGCAAGGATCAAAGGTAAATTCTTGCCCAGGGATTATGAAATTTAGATGTTTAAGAAGCTGCAATTTTTAAGGCAAAGGAAATGGATGTGAAGGCATATACTAAGGAGTTTTATAAATTGAGTATGAGATCTGGACATCATCAGAATGAGGTAGAAAAGGTGGCTAGGTACTTAGCTGGTTTGAGATTGAACATACAGGATGAGTTAGTTTTAGCTAACCCTAAGAATGTGGAGGATTGTTATCAAATGGCAATCAGGATTGAAGAAAAGATGAATAGAAGACAAGATAAATCCATGAGAGGAAGAGGCAGCAATATGAGGGGAAGAGGATTAGCCCCTACAACAAGGCAAACCTATGAGGGTCAAGAAGACACTGGTAAAAGACAGGGATAGTCTGATTTCAGAGGTGGATGGAAAGGTACTAGAGGCAGATTTGGAAGTGGTAGAGGTTCTACTACATTTTCAGGAAAGTGTTATACCTGTGGTGATTTTGGTCATCCATTTTTTAAATGTCTAGAAAGTAAAGGTTCATCATCCAGAAATGATAGAACGAATGACAAGAGAGTACAACTTGTGCAAGAAGAGAAAGTAGAGGAAAGTGTGCAAAGTTCAAACACTTATCAAGGAGATAGAGCTCCTGACAATTATGGATATCCTGAGGAGGGAGAAGCATTGATGTTACGAAGGACAGTCTTGAAGACATCAAAGGATATGATGCAACGAAAAGCTCTTTTCAAGACCACATGCAAGAGCAAAGGTAAAGTATGTAAGGTTGTCATTGATACTAGTTCAACATACAACATGGTATCTTAGGAAATGGTGGATAAACTGAATTTGGAAAGGATTCCACACCAACACCCTTACAAGGCATCTTGGGCGAGTGATAGTCAATCACTTTTTGTATATGAACAGGCATATGTTGATTTTCAGATTGGGGCATATCATGATAGAGTTTTGTGTGACATATTGCCCATGGAATGTTGTCACCTACTGTTGGGTAGGCCATGGCAATTTGATAGGAGGGTACTGTATAACGGGTATGCAAATACCTACACCATCAAGAAAGATGGGAAAACTATTATGTTGATGCCATTACAGGAAGAAGCTGCAGCACAGAAGGCATCAAAAATCATTTTAGTGGGAAAGAAGGAATTTGTGAAGATGCCTACAGCAGCAGGCATAAAGTCAGTTGAGGACACTGCAGGGAAAGAAGTTGTTAAGGATAACAGTTTGAAGAAAGATTCAGTTTTGACTGACGGAGGTCAGCCACAGATCAAACAGCAAGTTTATGAGTAGCCACAAGTTGATTGGCAAGACAAGGATGTGATTATAGTTGGGACTATTGTTTGTCCTATAACAGTTGATAAGAAACCAGATTCTATAGTAATTGAAGAAGCAATTACCAAGGTTATTCACCCAGCTATTCAAATAGAGGTGATAGACTGAATGACTGGAAAACACAGGGTATGTGTGAACAGAGCCTACATTGATAGGCATGAGGGTTTACTTGCACAATAACAAGTTGCAGTTCAGAAATCTTGGAGCAGCCAAGAGACAACAGAGTATAATGCTGGAACAGGTCAGAACACTGAGATGGCAAAGAGTAAAGGTGGAACTTCTCCAAGATTGAACTCATGGGGCATGAGTTCTTTTTCTGTTGGGGAGTATGGTGCAGGTGCACCTACCTTACAGCGGCCTCCATGAGGTAGTTAGTTAGTTTTAAGTCTTGTTGATGTTTCCAAGAAGGTCTTATAAGACCAATGCATGTAATAAGGTCTGAATTGACCATGCTTTTACTATTTTTAGATAGTTTGTTTGGACAGATGTTTAGTTTGTTAGTTCGGTTGGGTCTCCCAGCTACTTGGAGAGATTTTCCAGCTGCTTGGAGGCAAAAAAATAGTACTATTGTGAGTAGATAAATACCCCAAATCGGGTCATTTTAGACATAGAGAGACATACTGAGAAGTTACATTGTGCTGTTGGAAAACAGAGTACTGTAATCGCATCTTTTGAAAGCTAATCAAGATTCTGTTGGTGTTTTAAATCATTTGATCTCACCATGTAATTGAATCGTTGTTTTGATTGGCCGAATGGGTTCTTTATCCCATTCCACCGGTTGATTCGTAGAATCGGTGGAATGGTTATGTACAGTAGTTTAGGTTTTCATTTGCATTTTCTGTTTGTTTGCAGGATCGCAGTTCAGAGGTGTTGAGAACCCTAGCATGGGTATGTGCTAGGTCGCGCAGGTTGTTAGAGTCTGGAAGATCATCCAGGAAGCGGATCGGGTCACCCTAGGAAGTTCAGCGGATCAGAATGGTGAAAATCTGCTTAGATCGGTGTATTCGTCGCATCTACATCATCAAGATATTTTTGTGTATATCCTGTAGGTACATCAAGCATCAGCTGCATATTTGTGAATATGATGCAGTAGATCGCATAAGGTGAATGTGCATCGGGGTGACAATAGCAAGGTGTTGCCGACGAAGAGCATATCAGCGTGAGTTAGTAGATGGGGTTGACATTTCCATCGTGGGTCGACAATGTTATGTTTGGCCAATAAGAAAGGATATTGGAGAGAGTAACAGTTCATGTGACGTCATCGTCATCAGGACATTCCAAATATCACCCGATAAAGGTTTATCCTGCCAATGATAAGTGTTTTGGCATAGGCGGAGGACATCGGGGAGATCAGTGGATCGCGGAAGGAATATTCGGTGGAATATTCATCGTGTGCATAAAGTTGAGTATCATCATCAGGATGTTTCAATATGACCCGATAAGTTATATCCTAATGCTGGTTGTGTAAGCGGGTCGAATATCGGGGTGATGTAAGCATCAGAGGAGAGGTGCATGAGGTTGTCGTCATTAGGATATATGGGAGGACCCTGATATTTTATATCCTGCCAATAAAAGGTGCAGATGATGCTGAACATCATGATGTTGCAGATAGAGTTTGGCGGTAAGGTGAATAGTGATCGTCATGAGGATAATTGTGTTCGCCGAATATGATGATGCTGTTGATAGGTGAAAGGTCGAAGGTTTATCTGCGGAAGGATATCGGTCGGCAGAGAAAATATGATGATGCTGACGGGTTTTTAGTGTGGATGCCTCTGCATCATATTCCTTTAAGGTATAGGAAGACATCTTGCATTCATCCTTGGCTTTGTTTCTTCCTAAGGGGAGAAATGTTGTTCGATGGTTTTAGATCATCTTTAGCATTCATTATCAAGCATCTACCATCAGTGCAGGAGATTCTACAGTGAGGGGGTTGCTTGCTCTCTTCTTCTCTCTTATGGGGGGGCTTTTTCCTCACATGGTGTTTCATCCTTCTCATACTTTTGGAGAGCATTTTATGTTTTCTCTCTTTTAGAGAGGGGTTTTTCTCCTACAATTTTTCTCCATTTCTCCATTTGCAAGAAATTGTTTCTACATGGGTACCTAGTATTGCCTTGTAGCTAGAACTTATCTTTGCATGTTTTCACATTCTCCCTAAGTTGCATTTAAGGGGGGGTGTTGGTGTGAACAAGGTATATTACCTAACAGGTTCCACATTAGGTCTTATTCACACTCATCTAGTTAAGTTTACTTAGGGCATACGTAGGTTACATTAATGATAGTTATCTCTTTGTGCCTCAAGTCATAAGATTAAGACACTTGTCATAATCTTATGTTGTCCTATGTTTCACCTTGGCTTAAATAACCAAGGGCTTTTCATTGTAATCTTAACCATATCAATGTATATGATGTATATAGTGTATGCATATTGCATCCTTTGATATAATATAATTATTCTTTTATGTTGGGTCTCTTTTGCGCTTTCCTTGAAGCTCCTAGATCTTTGGTGGCTACCTCCATAGCAAATCTTGCATGGTATAGAACATTCTATACCAACTCTCACAACATGTATTTGAGGAGGAAAGAAAGAAGTTGGATGATAAAGGAGAAAAATAGTATTTTTGTGGGATATAGTTAGTAATTAAAAACATATAAGTTATATAATCTAATCACAAAACAAGTCATAATTAGTAGAGATATGAGTTTCGATGAAGATGAAGCATGGCAATGGAAATAAAATAATGAATAGCATCAACATACATTGAAATGGAAAATTCAAATAAGAAAGGCACAAGTCAACCATCTATATCTAGCAATACCTCCAACACAATCAACAACTCTATTTCACCATCAATAGTATCTTCAAATTCAAGAGGAAGGAAGACAAGAAGCTTAAGAGTAATATATGAAGAACTGAGGAATGAAGAAGAAAATGATGATTTTGTTGATTTTTACTTTTATTTTTTAAGATTTATTCAATTTATTTCAAAGAAGCAATTAAAAATAGTAAATGGGTAAAAACTATTGATGACAAAATTGATACAATTCAGAAAAATCAGACTTGGGAATTAGTAAATCTTTTAACAAGAAAAGATGCAATTATAGTCAAATGTGGTTATAAAACTAAATACAATGTAACTGGTGAAATTGAGAAGCATAAAACAAGATTAGTTGCAAAAGCATGTTCACAATAGTTTGGAATTGATTATAATGAAACTTTTGCACCAGTGGCAAGATTGGACATAGTTAGAATTATTTTGGAAATAGCATCCCACCATAATTGAAAAGTTTATCAAATGGATGTAAAGTCAAAATTTTAAATAATGTGTTGGAAAAAGAGGTTTACATATATTAGTTGCATGATGATGAGATTTTGAGTCAAGAAAACAAAGTTTACAAGTTGAAAAATGCATTATATGGGTGCAAGCAAACACCCAAGGCTTGGTATAGGTGCATAGATTCATATTTTTTAAACAATGGCTTCAACAATTGTAGCAACGGACCCATACTCTACATCAAGATGAATAAACATAATAAAAATTTAATAGTTTGCTTTATGCAGATGATTTAATTTTTACAAGAAATAAAATTTTGTTAATGAAAAGTTCAAATTAGTGATGAAGAAAGAGTTTGAGATGACAAACTTGCCTTTGATGAAATACTTTCTTAGGATTGAAGTGACTCAAACAAATGACAATTTTTATATGTCAAACCAAGTATGCAAATGATGACTTGAATAAATTCAAAATGTTAAATAGCAAACCAGTAGGTACACCATCTACAACAAGATAAAAATTTAGCAAATAAGAATAGGAGCAACAATGTAGATCAATATTCTATAAAAGATTAGTTGCAAATTTGGTGTATTTGACAGCTATAAAACTTGATATAACGTATACGATAAATTTAATCTCCAAGTTCATTGAGACACCAAAGAATACCCATCTACAAGCAACCAAAAGAATTTTGAGATATGTCAATAGTACAAGAAATCATTGCATTTTATATAGTGCATCTGAAAATTTTGGTCTAGTTGGATATACTAATAGTGATTGGGCATGTTTAGTTGATGATAGAAAGAATACTTCTGAATATAGCTTCTATTTTGGCTCTAAATCAGTTTTTTGGACATAGAAAAGCAACCCACTGTGACCTTGTTAACAACAAAAACCAAATATGTTGCAATAACTTTAATAGTATGCCAAGCAATTTAGATGAGAAGAGTACCATTAGACTTAAATCAGGAACGAACTATAGTAACAAAAATATTTAGTGATAGCCTTGCCAAATAATCTAGTTTTTCATGAAGTAAATATAGTAAATATATTGATATCAGATTTCATTTTATTAGAGAACTAATTAACAATGAAAGAATCAATTTTAAATTTTGTAGATAAAAATAGTAAGTCACAAATATCTTTACAAAAGTACAAAAATATTGGTTCATGTGAAAGGAGATTTTGAACAATGGAGAGAAAATCCAACTTAGGAAGGGTGATCCAACTTTGCAGTTTTTTCCTTAAGGTCTCTTGGTCCCCATGCCACCTCTCTCCCCCTTCCCTTTCTATTTAACCTGTTTGGTCTTCAAATTATCCATTCTATTTCTCCTCTCTTGCTTTCTTTTCTCCTCATGATAGATCAAGGAGTGTGATGCGGAATGTTGAGGGAAAAACTAACACACAGTTTAATCCTGAAGCACTCATTTACAATATTATGGACTGTGGAAATCTGATGTCTATTATTAAAGAAGTATGTTAAAAATAAACATGTTTCCGGACAAACAGCTACTTATACTACACACCAAATTCCAATGTTAATGAGAGAATCTAATCTACAAATTTGTAATAGAATTGTATAAATTGTATAAATTGTACATAAACAGAAATATTAGAATACTTAATAGAACAGTCTATTAAAATATATGAGTATTTTTTTAATATACAACACCAAAAAGCAACAACAGATACATAGAGAATGTATGCAGCAACAACAGATACATAGAGAATGTATGCAGCAACAACAATAAAACTATCCAGAAAAGATCAATAAAAAAACAGCAACAAGTTATACAAGTTTTACATTTAGCTAAAACAGAGCAGTATTTAATAACAATTTAAGAACAGAGCATTTGAAACATGGTAATCCTTTTCAACACTCTTCCATTTCCTCAGCAACCGCCAAAACCTCTCCTTGTCCATGCAAATCTGAAAAACCAGTCCACCATCATTGAATTATGATCATTCAAGATCATGTGCGCTGGCAACCTTCCAAGAGCTATTTCCAAAGTCACAGCTCCAAAGCCGAAGACTTCCTACTATCAGACACTCTGCGCCCAAAATACCCAAATGTCCAGAAATTGTTGGGTGTTGCAATATATCTCAAGCCACTAATAAAAATCAACCACCCAGGAATGTTATAATGAGTCTTTTGAGATCTTCTCAGTTACGAGAGCTTTTATAAATATGAAAACAAACAGAGCATTCAAAGCCATAGAAACTTATATTTCCCACACTCTAATCAGATAACTTTCTTTACATCTGATTCCCGTCCACTCAATAACAAAGCATGAATCAGATACCCAATTTTAGATGTCAGAAACCCTTTTGATAGATAAAAGTGGATCAATTGCAAATTCCCATCATACATAACAATACTCAGAATTGAATTCGTTTTAGTAGAAAATTACAATGGATATTATAAGATCTTACCGTCAGATGGAAAAGTTTCAGGCTGGGTAATTGACTATTTTATAGTACCCAAGAATATTGATGGGAGGACCACGCATAATCTTTTCCTTCTGTTCAAGTGCCTCTATATTACTTCCAGCAACCGGGTATAACGGTGTGTAACCGGTACCTCAATAAGTAATTTTGGAGAGGAAAGTTTATTGCAGCAACAATTTGGTCATTTATCAGTGCACTTAAAAACCCTTTGTTTCAGAAGCATTAAAGAATTCGATCTAAGCAAAATTTAGCACAACTGAAGTTTTCCTATGTGACTAAGCTAAATATGCAATCTACAACATTAGGAGGAAGGTAAGTGCCCCTGCACTGGGCCTTGACGTTTCTGTGCACAACATCTACGCAAAATAAAGTTTTGGTATTCTGTGTGATTAGATAAATATCCAATCTATAACATTAGGAGGAGGGGAAGTGCAGCTGCATTGGGTTTTAATGTCTCTGTGCACTTTTATACAATTATAACACTAGGAGGGAGGGAAGTGCCGCTGCAGTGGGCCTTGATGTCTCTGTGCACAACACTCTGGTTTCACTTTTATACAATTATAACATTAGGAGGGAGGTAAGTGCCACTGGAGTGGGCTTTGATGTCTCTGTGCACAACACTCTGTCCCACTTTTATGCAATTATAATACACACTAGGAGGGGGCGAAGTGCAGTTTCAGTGGACCTTGATGTCTCTATGCACAACACTCTGATCCCACTTTTATGCAATTACAACACTAGGAGGGAAGGAAGTGCTGCTGCAGTAGGCCTTGACGTCTCTGTGCACAACACTCTGATCCCACTTTTATGCAATTACAACACAAGGAGGGAAGGAAGTGCTGCTACAATAAGCCTTGACGTCTCTGTGCACAACACCCTAATCCCACTTTTATGCAATTACAAAACTAGGACGGAGGGAAGTGCCTCTATAGTAGGCCTTGACGTCTCTGTGCACAACTCTCTGGTCCCAATCAGAGGCTATGTCACAGGCAATGCTGTACCTCCGCTCCCAATACATACGACCCTGGAAAATATGTTTGTCCAGGCTTCCCTTCGATAGAATGTTATAGCCGAACAGCAGGTCACTATTTCCAAGACAGAATCCCAAAAGCTCCACCAAACTACAGTGCCTCAATCTGCCAATTAAGGCGGCATCTGAGACGTATTCCCTTTTGCCCTGCCTGGGAACTTGTGCTCTCGTATTGGCGGCCACAGTCGCCTTGCTGACAGCCATCATTCCTCTGTACACGCTTCCAAAGCCTCTTTTTGAGGGGGCGGCAGAAGAGTAGATCCCTCAGATCTTCATCCTCTTCCTTCTCTGGACTTTCTTGTTTCCCGGAGTTGGATTTTCTGCTTCTCTTGACATACCGCTGCCCGACTGAGAAATCGCCTACGGTGAGCAAGTATGCCATGACTGATATCTCGGTCTTGGATTGTGGGAATTTCCCCCACAGTAGAAAAACTGAGATTTTCCAGGGGAAGCCGAGGAGAAAAACATTTGGGATTGCTGCTTCCGGAGCCCGTTATATGAGATTGAGATTAGCAAGGAATACTTGAAGTCCGCCTCCATGTGACCATAGCCTAATCGCCCAGCCTTCCCCGTCGTAATCCCCGCCTGCGGACTTATTTTTTTTCTTTGTCCCGATCGAAAGAGTGTTGATACGTTGTCCAAATCCACAACAACCACAGGTTTGGGACGGTTCCCCGCAGAGCACGGCGTGATGCAATATTAGAATCTTTGCATTGACGACTCCGTTTTTCTTCTGTGTTGGCCCCACAATTTATCATGCTTACGTCGCCGTTAGACCGTTTCACGCGGTGCAACAAGGAATAGTATATTACTAGCAATCGCACCTTGGTGTGCAATGGGTATGCCGAAGAGTTTTGGAAGTTCAATTGCTATCTCTGTAGTGATTGATAATTGTATTGTATTCTTATGGTCCATGTTCTTTTTTGTTTTGTCGGTTTCATGAATTAGTTTACATAGTTTTTAATGGTTTTCAAGATTCTTATGTTTTGCTTAGTATGTACTTCAAATGTGTGAGTTTTCATGTTTGGTGTGTAGTCTCTATTTGCATGCATCTCCTTTCTATATTCTTGTTCATGCATTACACCTAGTTCACTTGCATTCCATTAGTAATCACCTATGCAGATTATTTGAAGGATGCATGTTTTTTTATCAGAAGCCTTACATTGAATAGACATTGTCTTGCAAATAATCAGGGTCACCACCGACTTCATGTTTATTTTTCATCTAGCTTACCATCATGCATCGTCTCATGGGATGGCACACGATACAAAGATTAATCAAACTTAGTGATCATTATTGCTTGTATAATTTAACAAGTTTGCAATATTTAGAGCTCAAATAGATTAAAAGTAAATCTAGACATGGTATAATTGCACCTTAGTGTGCCATGGGTATGCCGAGACAGCATGTAGATAAAAGTAATAAGTAATTTTTTAAGAAGAGAGCATACAATTTTGTTGATGGTGAATGTTTGTTGTCCATCCATCAGTAGAGTTGAAAGAATGTATTGATATGTGTTGTTGAGACATTTTTTAAAACACAAAATCAAATCATTGGCCATCATGGGATTACAAAACTAAGCTTAACTGTTTAAACATAGTAGAAAAAAGTGTTACATTGTGCGATAGACTTGGGCTATGGTCAAGCATTATAATGGAAAACCCTACATTAAAGATTAGGATATGGTACTTTTACAATGTAAAATGTGGAGATTAGTATGAAATGACACTTTTACAAAAATAGAGAGATATATAAAGAAAAGAGAGTGACTTTCCCTTTATATGTGTTATCTCTCCCCTTGTATTTGTTATCCCTTTGTATTTTTTATCACACTCTCACTTTGTCTCCCCTTCTCTCTCTTACTCTTCCTCTATATGCTGACAATGGTTCTAGATATTTTCATCATCAATGTCAATAAATGAATATAGAGATGTGCGATGCATGCAAATTCCATAGATGGTAGCTATTTGAAATTCTTTCCCAATGGGCTGTAATATCTTGCTCTAATGAACCAATATCATTGTGAATGTTTATGAATGGTCGATATAGCAACAATTCACTCCAACAATGCTTGAAAATATTGATCATCTACTATTGGGATGGTTGGTACAAATGCCCTTCAATTTTTGTTAAAATCTATATTGTTATTATTATACACTTTATATAATTAAATATATTTTTAATTCAATTATATATTTATTTTATATATAAAATCTATACTATAATTATATTTATTATTAGATTACACTTTAAATAATATAAAGTTGGCTAAGGGCTTTGGGCTTGTCCCATATAGGTCCCAAGGTCGATTCT
This sequence comes from Cunninghamia lanceolata, assembly GCA_027924645.1. Taxonomy (NCBI): domain Eukaryota; kingdom Viridiplantae; phylum Streptophyta; class Pinopsida; order Cupressales; family Cupressaceae; genus Cunninghamia; species Cunninghamia lanceolata. The sequence continues at coordinate 6,932,533 of BSBN01001560.1, forward strand.
CTCTGCCTAGATTTCCAATGGCTATTCGAGGTGTGTGGGCCCCCTCGGCAGTCTCCTGAGGATTAGTCTCGCCTCCGCTCGCCCCACGGTTATTAGCCCCAACTCAGCACAAAAATGTAAGCCCGAGGCAAGGCGCGATGGGCAACGCTGGGCGGAGTCGCAATGCTCTTGTCTCTCTCGGGGGGCAGGGCTAGGGGATACCTCTGGGTTAAAAATATATATATATATATTAACATGTATTTTATTATTATAGTAAATTATATATATATTTCCCACTAATATTTTCAACCAATTTAAAACCAAATAGTTCTAAAAAATATACCAACACTTATTAATTAAAACAAAATCGAATAAAGAGCCAAATTAATGAGATGACTATTGGTTTAGGGGATTATCAAAACAAAAAAAAGATAAAGTAAAAAAAAACAAAATGGGGAAGATAGTGGCATTCGGCATTAGGATTTTATTAATGGCAAAATTTAAACTTTAATAAAGAACTAAACTTCCATGTATAAAATGTGTTTCTGGGGAGTAAATGACCAGTAACAGGCATCTCAAAAAGGAAAAACTGGCGGACATGAAAATATTCCGACGACGGTGAAATCAAATGGTTCAAAACATTTTAATCGTCTTGCATAGCCTCTCGAGCAGCGTCAATTGTCGATCCATGGAATCAGCTCATCCGCTTCACAAAGGGAATGCCTTCGGCGTAAAAATACAAATTGAAATTTGTGTCGATGTTCCTAAATTTATTTTATATTTGTATCTAAAATTAACATTAAATGATCTTGTTTGGTACACTAACTACCCTTATTGTTAAACCTTTTAGTGAACTGCTGCTGCATATCATTTTGCCCTCTCTATTCTAAAAAGTTATTAGTGAAGAGAGAGGGCTCAATAGTGATGTACCCTAACTTTATAGCTTGATATGACAATGTACATGTAATATTGACATTAAAGAAATATATCACCTTAGTAGTAAGGGATATGGACAATTTAAATATTTTGTTTCACTAATATAGACCCCAAAAAAATGTTTCATCACCATGCTTTTTGTTGACGTTAGACTAACAGTTGTACATTGCAAACTAATAGTTGTGTATTAAGTCATGTTTTTTAGTGTGTCAATGCCACATCATATGATTTGTTTCTTTTTGAATCTAATGGGCACATTTTATTCAATTACTAGTATTGGTTGTTGAACTATTAGGCCCTCTCTTACAATTACTAATACCATACTATTTAAAATATTGGGTGTGTACATATAGAAAATGAACATAAGAAACAAGCTAGAGCGATACTAACCTATTTCATTCATTAACTAATGCAACCTCGTGATAGAGTTAAATGAATACAATGCATAAAAGGAAGCCAACTAAGTAACTATCAATATAAACCCCCAAAAATTATATCGTTCAGGGATGTGGACAATTTAAATATTTTGTTTCACCAATATAGACCCCCAAAAATGTGTCATCACCTTGCTTTTTGTTGAGGTGTCATAATAGACCCCCAAAAAGGTTAGACTTATAGTTGTACATTAGGAAACAATAGTTGTGCATTAAGTCATGTTTTTGAGTGTGTCAATGTGGCATCATATGATTTGTTGTTTTTTGAATCTAATGGACACTTTTATTCAATTACTAGGTAGTATTGGTTGTTGAACTATTATGTCCTCTCTTACAATTACTAATACCATACTATTTAAAATATTGGGCTTTCAATGTACCAATCCTATCACAACTATTGGTACACACACCACTATCGGGCCCTCTCCCCTACATTTCATTTTACCCTCTTTTAATCACTATTTTCAGTATTTTTTCATTTGAACTATGACACATGATGCAATTTGTAGGATTAGTCTGTTTGTTTCAAATTCTAGATTTCTTTCTTTTAAGATGCATTTTTTTAGAATTGACTATTATCTTACAAGTTTGTGTGTCAAAAGTCTCAAGTTGAGCTCTAGGATTATATATTTAAGTGCATCTCTTAGGTTATTAAAAACATAAAATATTAGCATCAAGTATTACTATCAAGTACATACATTGAGAACATTCAATTTTAGTTGTATCAATCTTAGTGTCAGATTAGTCTTGATCACATTAGTTTTAGCCCCATCACATTGCATTCTTGCCAGATGTGTTTTCCATATTTACACAACTCTTAAGGGGGTTCAAAGCTATCAATAAAGCAACAGTCTTCTTTGCATTATACATCAAGCCTCACTACACTTTTCAACACAACTCTTCTCAGTGACAAATATAAAAGACACAAGTGCACTGCAAGAGGTCACTAATGAAGTTGCAAGCACAAATAGACAACAAATAATATAAAATATATTGATTTCTAGATAGTTATTACACTACTTTGCAATGGCATATAAAGCCTTACATATTCCCATATAAGTAACTAAACAATCCTACGGGAATATAACTTCCCAAAACCAACTAACCTAACAAACATAAACTAATAATAATATAAAAACTACTAAGATTATTTATTTATTTATTATCTAAACTAACCTATATACTAAACTACAGATGTAATAACTCCAACATTCCCCTTATTACATCAATCCGAACAAAGGATGGAACACTGTAAGGACTGAACACAATAGCCCTTGTGGAAACTTTGATGAAGCACCTCCACCAATTTTCCTTTCCCACCTAGGAAGCACCAAACTGAACTCATCAGCGGATCTCTTGACTATCAAACCTGAAAATCCTCTATACCACATGAGAGAACATAATCCCACCCTCCATGCATAATGAGGTAACAACTCTCCTGTGAGAGTCCACAACTCTACTGAGTGTGTCAAAATCCATCCTCTAGTGTTGCATATGAGAGAACAACTCTCCTCCTTTGAGAGTCCACTTTCCACCAAAAGTGTCAATATCCCTTGAGAGAACAACTCTCCTTCGAGAGTCCACATCTCCTTCGAGTGTGTCAAAATCCCTTTGAGAGTCCACTTTCCTCCGAAAGTGTCAATATCCCTCCTCTAATGCTATGGGAATCAAATCTCTCCTCCAATGTACAAAAGGAAATACACCAAGGTGAATACACTAACTGCACCCACAAGTATTGTCAAAACTACCAAACCTCCCTTGTTCCATGAAGGGACACAGAATAATGGTGCTTCTCATGCAAGGTATCATCTCTCATCGAGAAGCTAGCTTGAGATGATAAAAGACCTCCTACCTCTAATCGTACCTATTACACTTTATCCATTTGTTGTCTCATTAGGCTCTCCAATAGTATAGGCATTTGAGTTTATGATATCTTTGCCAGGTGTAACATGGATGGCTACCTTGCTACTTATGGCCCATTTTGATATTTTTAGGGCAAAAAATAACCTACATAACCCAGAAATTGTGATTTTATGTTTTATAGCCCAAAATTGTAGCTTTGTGTTCTTAACATTAGGATGCAAGGTTGATACACCTTTCCTAACACATTGGAAGGTAATATGTGTTTGATATTTTCATAAGATATTAGAGTGAAATTTTAAACATGCACATTGAATTTTGCATAAGGTTGTTTATTGAAAGTTTATCATGCTTTTAAGGACCTATGTGTTCGTTTGGATTACCTACATAATTATTAGTCAAGAGTTTAAACATGTATATATCTATAAATTAAGATGTTATCCTAAATCTATATATTCATTGTCTATTATTTTCATAACAATTTGTTGAGAATTTAAACATGTACATATAAAAAAAATTGAATGTAGTTGTCCATACATGCATATAAGTATTATAATGATTTTATATATGCCTTTAAGGAGGGAGATTTGAACATGTAGCAGGAAAGGAAGAAGCATTGGTATATATATGTAGGAATTTTTGTATGTAAGAATGTTAGACTTGAATTCTTAGACATGCCTTTTTAGATTTGAGAATTTTTAAATTAGGAATGGTAGGGATTGGGAAAATATGGCTTAATATCAAATTTGACACAATCTATCTTTAACATATACAGTTATTGGTTGTAAGTTACATATTTTTATTTCAATACCTAGTAGGCACGCATGTGAAATTACTCCAGTCTATGTTTCAATAATTTTGATATTGTTGACACCTTAACTTTTGTCACTCAACATGGAATATGGAAGTATCATGTTTTTAATTATAATTTATTTATAATTTTAAATTAATTTGTACAAGTACACTATTTTTTATTTTGTAGTGATCATGGCTGATGTATTTGCCCATATAGATAGAAATTTTAGAATTACAGTTAATTTTAGAGGACCCTCAAACCATAGGGCATTATAGATCAAACTATGAGATTATATTATAAATATTAATTAGTATTAGAAATAGTTTAGGGGGTCTTATTCCATTTTCTAATGAGACTTTAGTGGTAGTTCTTGCTCATATGAGATGTTTTTTTTGTTTTTAGTGATATTTCATTATCTACTATTCAACAAAATGTGCCAAATTTTCTTATCGAACAAGATTGTTTTCTACATTATGCTTGCAATTCTAGAATGAGGGGATATTAGGTCACTAGTTGTGTGTGCCCTCATTTAATACCATTGGCATACCTTATATTTATAACTTCCCATGGTATTTATCCAAATAATGACCAAATTCCATTATATTTTACACAACAATTGTATGCTAAGGTTTACTTTAACCTCAACTTCAACTATTTATATTTACAAAATTATGTGGGAGATGGCCATGGAAAGGTATGTGATAGAAAAGAAGACCATCTTCCAAATCAATATCTTCCTTAACATATTAGAGTGTTGGTTGGTTCGAGGATTCTTGCATTTACTCCAATCTTTAGCTTTACTACTGATAATGTGGTTATTGCTTCCCAAAGAGAAGCAATTGATGGCATTATTGAGGTTGTTGTCTAGGACAAGACCATCTCTTTAGATTGGGTGGGTCAATAATTTTTTAGGCATCCACAGAATTCAAATACATCACTTTGAGCATCATTATCATAGTGTAATCCTTATCATGTTGTGACTTTCCCATCTCTATATGATCTTGATTGTCTTAATGATGATGATTAGATACATCAACTACATGATATCTTTTAAAGGATTTAATGAGGGCATATTGGATGATATCCTCATGGTTGGGCATCCATTTCTCAAATGTTATTGCATATGTAAACCACGTCATCATCGAGTTAGAGAGTCTAGTGTCATTTTATTCAATTTGTTTAGTAATGTGAGTTTGCTAAATTTCTCCATCTTGTATGAGTTTTGTCAATCCTAATATCTTGGTTTGCCCTTTTATACCCAATTGATTTCAAAGGTTCAATTCCTATGTTAGAGACAATTGTTGATCTAGAGGTGGAGGGACATGTAGTACCAAGTTGTGTGGCATTTTTTTATGAGCAAGGAAGGGATCCTAATAAATCATTAAGTTCAAACTTTGAGGGGCAGTTGACTCTTGATTGTCATTATGGTTTGAAACATTTTGGGGATGTAGGAATATGTCTATGAATAAATGTTTCTCCTCCTTAACAAGTCTCAAGATGAATATATTATATTCTCTAGATGTTTCAATTTTGTGGCACCTAGTCTTGTGAAAATAACAAAACTTGTTAGGAATTGCAATCCCTAGGCCTTTGGTAGGGGCCATAGATTTTAACAGCAAAGGACCAATTGTTTTGTGATTTATTGAAGTTGTTTCTTGGAGGATAATCCATGGTATGGATCTCTTGATTCCTTTGGTTTAAATCCTTATTGCTTTCAGTACAAGCACTATTATTATAGTTTTGATTAGTATTGCCACCATTGTTTTTAGCTAGAGGAGTGTCTATGACTCTATTTGTTGTAGCACAACTGAACTGCTTTTCAAAAAAAAAAGAACTAAGGGATTATTATTTTTGTTCTAATTTTTACTATTGCTCTATTATCAAGTAACCAAACTTCCATTACTATGACATATTTTTCTCCTGCTATCAATTACAACTTGAACAATGTGAAGGGTACTCTCTAGAGATTCCTTATAGGATCTATATGGGATTTTCTAGACTTTTTCTCATATATTCCCTTAAGGGCATGTAGAAAGAGATTGCATAATTTATGAGGATCCATATGATGTGTAACGGTTGATGGATACAAGACTTGTCTCCACTAGGTCAAGAAGTGGGCCATAGATTCATTGTTGTCTTTATTTACATTGAGTAATTCTCTAATCCCTATAAATTATTGAGATTATTCATATCAAAAGTGTCAATGAATTCTCCAATGAGTTGTCTAAAGGAGTGGATGGAAGCCTTGGGTAATAGATAGTACCAATCAAGCACAATTCCTTCTAAAGTTTTCAGAAAGATCTAAGCAACCATCACATCCCATGGGAAGAGTCCTTGGATGGATATGGTGTAATACTTAATGTAGATATTTGGGTTTCTTCCCCTTTGAACTTAGGGAGGATGGGACGTGGTCTAAGATACATTACATTCCTTATCCATGATCTAAAGGTTCTTTGAGATACTCAAGATAAATTTTAGACAAGGGATCATGCATAAAGGGAAGTGGCCCTCCAAAAATTAGGCCTAAAGGGAGGAACAAGATAGCGAGGATATACTTAATGTGCTTGAATTAGTTGTTGGTATCCTTGTGTTACATCAGAAAATGTGTCCCTTGGACTTTTCTCTCTTAAGGTTTAGCTCCTGGGCCCTTTAGAAAGCTTTTTTACCATCTTGCATATTCATGTTAACTCTCGATGAGAAAACCCCTAAGTTTTATGGCAAATAGGACCTAGGGGGTGCTATGGTGACAAGTCCTGACTGAAATAGGGAGGGAGGACTTGGGCGCCTGCGCCCTAGTCTTGCCCTATTTTAAGCAGGACCTAAATTCAAGTGTCAGTTATGTGACCATTAATTAGGTCCTCTCGCGCCTTAGTCCTGCCCTATTTTAGGTAGGACCTAAATTCAAGTGTCGGTTATGTGACTGTTAATTAGGTCTTATGCCGACACCTTAAGTTTGAATTACAAAATTCTTAGCGGGAATGTGTTTAGTTGCATATATAAGCATGTTTAGGGATTCATTTGCAAACTAGAAGATGATTATGAACTTTTGGCAAAACTTTTGAGTTTAGAGCATTCAAAGTATTCATTGTTGCAGAGCAGACTTGTCTTGCTATTGTGTTTATTATGCAGATTTGGCTTCATCTTCTCATGATGTGAAGGATTTTCATCTACATGTGAGCTACACCTCTGAGGTGACATTTATTCGTGTTTTCAATCATTTATCAATTGGTTTTTGCCCCTATCCTGCAGGGATACACACTCTTTATCTGACAACAGTGTTTGGAAGACTTGAATGTCTCTCTGAGGCTTGACCGAGAAAAGCCTCTAAACACCACAACCCCCAACCCCCTTGTTCTATGATTATAGGTTACAGGTTTCTAAAGCGGAAGAAGTGGAGTTGCAGGGAAGCAAAATAGAGTGTCAAAAGTGCAGAGGAAAGTGGAAAATCAAGACTTGGACTAGGGCACCCTCTCATTAGTCCTCTGAATCTCAAAACATAGAAATCTCTGGAAAAATAGAATTAAGTTGCAGACATTCTTTAGAGGTCTCGATAGAAACTGGTACATTGGACTCCGGTGCTTGCTCATTAGTCTCTAACTTTTTCAGATACAAAATCTCAAAATCTAGTATGTATCTAATTGTCATTTGATATCTTTGTGTGCGAGCATTTGTCGAGATTCATCTGTTTGTTTACGATTTTACAAAATTAGGGTTTTAAGCATAATTGGACTTTAATTAATCAATTAGTTAGCAAATTCCAAGTTTCCTCTTCATTCTAAGGGACACTAAATTTGTAGTAGATCCCTCTTGCAAGAGATTGTGGCTTCACTCGATTTCTACCCTTGAATGTTAGATGGGAAAGGAGGATTGAACCTTGAAATTGAAACCCCTCTTTTTTTCCTAGTAAACATTTTGGCGAACCCATGTTTTTAATGAATTTTGCACCTTGCTGAGTGTTGTACTTTAGATTTCCATTCATTTAGTTTTCATCTTATTGCATTTGAAAATTACAAAAAAATTGAAAAATTTGAAAAAATTGGCATTTTTGGCTTGCATTTTCAAATAATTTGAATTAATTTGCATTTAATTTCTATTATTTTCATTAGATCTGATTTAAATTATAGAAATTCATCATTTATAATCCATTTACATTACATTTTAATGCCTAATTTGTTAAAAATTGCTTGAAATTGTGCATTTTTCATAAAAACCTAGTTTTGCATTAGCTAGGGTTTGGAGTTAAAATCTTGTTTCAGATTTTACTACTATTTTAAACACTCATTTAGGTTTGATTTCTAACTGTAGTGTTTCATCATAGTGTCTTCCTTGCAAAATTTCTTGTCTAGGGTTTGAAAACCTTGCATTTTCATTAGATTTGGCCTTATTGTCTCTCTAGAAATGCATTATAGGTGTGTTGTGAAGGATATTATTGCATTATTGGACTGATATTGATCTTATTATTCACTACCCCTCTTAACATTCTTCACAACACCTACTTTTTACTCATTTGCATTAAAAATTTTGAAAAAGGTGAAAAATCAAGCATTTTGGATCTTACGCATATCTTATTCCTAGGGTTTGTTCTATTAGTTTGTGCGTTGAGTGTTGCATGCTTTTGCATGAGTCTTATAACCCACTGCCCTAATAGAAATATCCCTTTGAGGAGAAGTATTAGACTAATGGGATCTAGTTCTCTTGAAAGCGATAGCATTCCTACCTCTGAAAATCTATTGAATACCTTCTTTACAAAAGGACAGACACAAATTTTGCAAGATATCATACCTCCTACAACTACAATGGAAGATCAAATATTTCATGATGTAGAGGACACTATTGAAGTAGTCACACATGTACCTAATGAGCAAATAAGCAAACTTGATAAAGAGCTAGCTGATTTTCAAGCATTTGTGGAAAATGAAAAGATAGCGGAAGAAGCTATAACTGTGATTCACAACATAAGAGAATTGATAAAAGAAGGACAAGATGGTGTTAATGTCATTCAAGGTTTAGTGCATATAGTACATAATAATGTTATGTCGGTGACTGAATGTGCAAATGTTATTAATCATATGTTTTCACCGTCTCACACGCAACTATCGACAACTATACCAACTATTGGAATGTCTACATTTACATTAACAATTTTAACTACTAATGCAAATGCTTGTAGTAATTCTACCACTGGTATTGGAGTGTCTAATGGTGCTAATTCCCAAAATTAAAATATGTGGGATTCAACTACCAAAACTTGGCACCTAAGGTGACTTCTTTTATGAATAATTACTCTCAACAACCTCTCCATCCCACTTATTCTCAACCACCTCTTACATACAACTATTCACAACCACCTACAATCACTCACAACCACCTTTCATTTCTACTCACAATCAATCTCCTCAAAATATCATGCACACGGCTTCTAATTCTCACACCGCATCTCCTAATGATGCCCTCTTAAACCAACTTTTACAAGACATGACTTCTTTACAACAAAGGTGACAAGCTTGAAAAACTCCTCACAACCTAATATACCAACTTATCATGCCCGCAGTCCTTTATCATATGCAATCTTGAGAACTGCTATGCCTGATAAGTTTGAAACTCCTCACTTTGAAAAATATGGTAGAAAAGGTGATCCTAACACTCATGTGGCAGCATTCACGGCTATGTGTAGTGATTTCTATTTTGAAGAGGATTTGTTAGCAAACTTTTTCCGCGATCTCTTAAAGATACTTCTTTAGAATGGTTTTGCTCTTTACCTCCAAATTCAATACACTCTTTTTCGCAACTAGTTGATCAATTCTTACAACATTTTCAAGCAAACATTGGACCTTAAGTTTCATTGATTGATCTAGTTCATTGCAAGCAAGGTCTGAAAGAGAAGTTAAAACTGAGTTTATTAGTCAATATCAAGCTTTGTATGTACAAATTCAATATCAGATGAAGGATGAGGATGTCTAGAAGGTGTTCATTACAAATCTACAACCTAACATTCATGATAAGATTCTCTTGAGGAAGTATAATTCTTTTCAACATTTATGCACAACCCTTCGTGATTACCAACTTTCATCTAGTCAGTATGAAAACCAAAACTCATCAGATCAAGTTGGTCAATCACAAGTGGACCTTCACAAAATAACTTTAAGAGGAATAATAAGACTTTCATCAAGGTTAATGGACAAAATTCAAACAACTTTGCACAAGTGTCCGCTATCACTAACCCGAAGAGGACATCGTTTCAGAATAGACAACAATAAAGACAGTTTACTCTGATATCTGAATCCTATCATTCTATCATGAATCAAGCTATGAGTAATAATCTCTTGAAGCTTCCTTCGATTAAATAGTTGAATCCTAGTAGAATGTAAGGACCTTATTTTGATGCTAATGCTTTTTGTCATTATCATCGACAATAAGGACATGATATTGAATGATGTATGCATCTTAAACATGAAATACAAGACCTCTTCGACTCAAATGTTATACAGGTATCTGGTGTGAATGACAATGGAAATAAGTCGGTCGCTCTTCTGAATCAGAATTTACAAATCTTTACTAATCCCTTTCCTAAGCATACTGATAATAACATGATGGAACAAAATACAGTAGAAGTCGAAGATGACTAGTTGAATTATGATGAAATAGTGGTATGATAGAAGTGGATAAAGAAAAGCTTGATAACATGCCTTGTCCATGGAAAAATGGTATATATGCTGAGGTTCCTCCTCCGTTATCCCTCCAAGGATCAGGAGATAACTAAAATGCATTGAAAAGACAAATAGAACAACTAAAACAAGAGATTATGACAAAAGAAAAGATGGATATAGTGCAAGGTAGTCCCTCTCCCCATGATAGATGGAATCAACAAAATAAGAGAGCTAAAGATTGGAAAAGAATAAGACGGTTATCATCAGTGGGAAATAACAATGGTTCTCCCCCTCATAAGCAATAAAAGATTTTAAATTTACAAGGATTTGGAAAATAAACACCGCATGGACATTCTAAGAACAAAGAATAATCAAATATGAACCACTTAAGCTTTGCACAAAACTTGATGGAGCATCTCTCCAAGATGCTCGTAAGTTCCAAATTTTAGTACGGTCATACTTTCGATTAAGTATTTCTAACCCTTTACTTCTGTGTTGTGTTTCCCCCGTGATGTGTTATGTGTTATTTAGGCCTCCTAGGATGACCCTTAATACTCTTGTAAGGTCAAGGATATCGGGAGACCACCTCTGTTGTGACCCTTCTTCTATTTGTATCATCATTATTCTATATTGTCTCTCCTCTATTTTCATTGTTGTGTATTGTGTCCTACGTGCATAGCGTTGTGGTTGGTGACTTGGGGGCACCTTCCTATGTGACGACCCTAGGGCACTTGTTTCTCCTCTCTTGATTTATTGTTTACCTTCCTCTGGTCGTTCTATCTAGCTGGCAGATGATGAAAAAAAATAGACTGATAAGGACCAAGTGTCCCTTTAGCGAGTAAGCAAATATGGACCTAGTCCATATATGATGACGGGGTTGATATATATTATCTGACGCTTGGCCAGTGGAATCACTCCGTGTGATATTTTGATGTTGTCTTATTGTACTAACAAACCATAACAATACATCTTCTCCGTGCACTTTGTTTGTCTTTGAATCTTGCCTTGGTTACACTCAGTTTTGAGATTTCTACACTATAGTCCCACGGTTATACTCGGTCTCCAAATCCGTAGTATAACCTTGGATCTTGATGTGATTATGATTACATGCATTGTTGTTTATCATGATTATGTGGTTTATAACACCTTTTCTTGTAGGAAACCGTGTGTTTGTGGGAACATTTGGTGATCGTGAAGAACATGTCACCTTTGGGGCATGGGCTTTGCAAAAGCTCTCGTTCCCTTGTGTGTTTTCTTCTTACCTTAACGTGCTTGATATCGGTACATGATATCAACCACATTAAGGTGGGGGTGTATACGCCTAAAAATGGCACGATTCTGTCTAGGGAAATATTCTTAATATTTATTCCCCTTTAATTCCTCTATTAATAAATAAATAATCAATTTATTTATTTGATTCATATTCTTCTAAGTTAATTAAATATCAAAATATTTAATTACCTCTTCTAAAGTCAAAATTAAATAAAATCCTTTATTTAATTAAATTCTTCCAAACAATTAAATAATTCTTAATTATTTAATTAAATCAAATTCATTCTTCCAAATTTGAATAAATCAAATCAAATTTATTTAAATCCTCTCAATCTCCAAAATAAAATACAATCAAATATTTTATTTATTCTTCCAAATCATGCACAACAATTAAATACATTTATTTATTTGATTTGCTTTCTTATCTTCTAATTCTTCAAATATCTTCCAAATCTTCTAAAAATAAGTCTTCTTCTCCATGCACACAAAATTAAATAATTTATTATTTAATTTATCTCAAATCATGCAAAAGCAAATCTCAAGTTGAGTTAACTGACTCAACCAACCTTATTTTTATCAATATCTCTTAATTTAGAAAAAAGCTTTCTAATTTATGAAAAGCATGTCTTATCTTTAGAAAAGAAAGTAGTTAACTCAAATAAAACAACTTTTGTGTGACACTTGTCTTCTTCTTATTCGTGCACGTTCCTCAAGGTTTCTCAACTGTTGATCTTCTCATTCTTTCTATACCGTTGATCTCTTCTCTCTCACAAGTCTATAAATTGAACCCTCTTCTTCCATTTCTATTCATCCAAGCTTTAAGTATTGTTACCCTGCAGGAATTACAGTGTGCCTTTGGCACCAATTCCTTCATTGTTTGTGATCACGCTCATTACTACGTATTACTGCCATTGTTGTGAAGCCCCTCTTCATTGCAATATTATCACTGCCATTCCCAATTGTCATTTTTGAAGCATAGCAAGGAAGTGCACTCTCTGAGGGCCCTATTTCATACATGCAAGATCGATTGTGATAGGCAATCAATGGAAGCTTCGAATTAAGGAGGTTTGCTTTGTTGTTCATTTCTTTATTTGATTAATCTTCTTAGTTCACCATTTCATTGAAGTTTTGGGTATTTGATATTGATTATTATTGCATATTCATTGTTGATCCAATTTTTCCTTAACATTTTTGGTGCCCACCGTGGGGTCTAGCCCCAAATTTAACCCAAAAACTAAGTTTTTGTGTCTTAGAAAGCTGTACATAGGAGGAAACAATGCATCCATCACTTCCTAACACGCATCTATTACCTTTTATGACGCTTTCATTACGACAACGCATAAATACTCTGTTACAGCGCTTTTACCATCTGAAGTGGCGCATCTGCTACTTTGGCGCATATACACTATATTTTGGTGCTTATGTCCTCTGTTATAGCGCATATGTGATTGTGGCACTTCTATTCACTGTTTCTGCGCATTTAGTCTCTGAAGTGGCGCATCTATTGTAGGCAGTGATTTTAGGGTTTTCTAGGAGATTTTTGCTAATGCTGACATCTTTGCAGGAACTCTCTTGATATGTTTTGCAGGCTAGGTACTAGTTTAGATTCATATAGTTGCACTTGTTAGCTCACACTTCGATTTCTAATAGGAAAGTAAAATGGATGCTCATGCAAAATCTCACATAGTTTAACTAGGAAAGTGGTAATTGAATCATTGCTATCTTGCATATCATTAAATCATTGCTATTGCTATTTTTTCAAAGTTATTGTTATCTGGATAAAATTAAACTCATCATTGCTATCTGGGTAAAACTGAACCATTGCTATCTCGATTGACCATCACTTCAAAGTTAACAACTCGTGCTATCATGGATAAAATTAAACTCATCATTGCTATCTGGGTAAAACTGAACCATTTCTATCTCGATTGACCATCATTTCAAAGTTAACAATTTGTGCTACGTGGATAAAATTGAACTCATCATTGCTATCTTGGTTAAAATTGGACCATTTCTATCTTGCTAATCACTTCAAAGTTCTGTGCTTGCCCAAGTAGATAGCTCATCTAATTTTTTTCATTTTAACTAGGGGAAAAGAACCACTGTATACTGTGTTTTAGGAATTATACTAGGCCTATGCTCTCCCCTATCTTGGGTGATCAAAATGCCAGACATATCATTTTCGCATGTGTTTTTCCTTTAGGGGGGCATGCTCTTGGATACCGTTCATCCAAGTAGGAATGACCCTAAGTGGTAATAGGCTAGACGCCAAGCCCTTCCAAGCCACTATAAATAAATTGTGTTTGGAGTGAAAGCTTCAAACAATGAGTGAAGTTGTGTTATACCGATAACCAACCTCCCCCAAAACCCTCCAAGGCGCAACCCTTGCAGGCTGGGAGACTCCATAATAGAGAGAAGTGCTACCACATGTATAACCACTCGAATGGTTGCCTTCATTAAACACCTTTGTTCTAGTGGCAAAAAACCCTTGTTATCCATTTGAAGCCTAGGATTTGTACTTGTTTTTCCTTTTAGTCTAGGAGTCAAAAAATCACAAAAAAATAAAAAACCATAAAAATTCTTTGTGTTTGATGTGTCTTCTTGCCATAATTTCAAAAAATTAGATCAAAGAGACCTTCTTGCAACCAAAGTACCAAAAACTTCAGAAAATTTCAAAAAAATTGCAAAAACACTAAGAAAAGCCAGAGCAGCGCATCTGTTCAGACTTGCCGCACTTTTACTGTCTGTTATAGTGCATTTATATTTTACCAGTGTGGCGCATTTGTTACGACTTACATCGCATTTATCAATTCCTAAAGCGCATCTGTTTCGGTGCATGCGTGATAATGAGCACTTGCACAGTTTGTGAGAGAAAAATTTTACCAGTTCTGGGTACCCATTTCAGTCTAGTTTCAGGTTCAAAGATCAGGTCTTACCTACAGTCCTTTTTTCCATCCATTTCGAGCCAAAATCTCTCTTTCCTTGGTCATCTCATTCACCTTCTATCGAGTCTTTCTAGTCCAAAGTCAAAAGTATCCCATATCAGGTCAACAATAGGCCCCTTTTTATATCACCTTGGATTCAAGTAAACCTAGTAGGTCACAGAACTTTGCTAGTAGTCTTGGTGCACAACTAGTCCCTACACAGTAAGACAGGTATTGAGTACCCTCACTAGTGGCTACCGTCTTGTATCGGCCGTCTTACTTGGAATCATTGATCGAGAAAGTTCTTTGTTTAAATCTTGTCATCCCATTCTCAGCAGTCTTCATCGACACCTTGCCAAAATCTCTAGTCCCATTCCACCTCATCCCACGTCACCTTGCATGGTTCTTAGTAGATCTCAATACAAAAAGCAATTTGAAATGGCCGGATCATCCAACCACATCATCACACCTCATGATAGTGATGAGGAGATCTCTAACGAAGATTATCAGGGAAGCCTCCAAAATTGGAAATTCCAATGCTTATTAGAGAAAGTGCTCCATGATGATCCTCACAAGTACTTTTATTATCTTGCAAATCTTGGAATTAAACTCCCTGCGGATTTTGATATAAGCACAATCCAAGAAAATGTGGAGAATGATCATGAAGAAAGGGGAAAGAAAGCCATAGACCCAAATGCAGAAGATAAAGGAAAGAAAACCATTGACCAAAGTGCTCCTATGGAAGAAATGAGGAAACAACTCGAGGGTCTAAAACAACAAATGTCAGATCTCAAGATGGGTACAAACACTAAAACCTATTCCTTGGAAGATATCACACCGTACCCCTTTGATAAAAGTTTGAACATGATGCCATTTCCCTTTCGATTCGAAGTTCCTAAGTTTGATAAGTACAAAGGGAAAGGGGACCCTAGAGATCACATTAGGGAATTCAACGCAGCATGCATGGAATTAGCTCATAATGAGACCTACTTAATGAGACTATTCCCTAGATCTCTAGGTAGTCAAGCTCTGGAGTGGTTCTCATGACTCCCACCGGGCATCAAATCTTTTGATGAGTTAGTTAGCAAATTCATCGTGCACTTCTCTTACAATATTGAACATGAAGTCTCTATGCTCGATCTATGCAACACCAAGCAAAAGAATGGTAAATCATTCGCCACCTTCCTACAAAGATGGAGACAACTAGCAAGCAAGTGCTCATATGATGTACCAGAGAAGCAATTAATGGAGATGTTTGTCCATAACCTCAATACCGATCTTAGATATCAAATACAAATACAATGTCCTAATTCATTCTCAAAGGTCATAGAAATGGGATTGTTCATCGAAAAATCTATGATCGCCAAGGGACAAATCAAGTTATATAAGGACACATCTACCTCCAATTATACAACTGACAAATCAAAGTTTTGGACTAAAAACAAAAATGTCATCAACGATGGAGTAGTTGATGCCAAGGTGGCGGCTCCCAAGCAACAACCGATATTCACTCTCAAAGGAGAGGCAAGCAATGTTACGCCCAACAAAACATTCTCTCGGGAGCCAAGACCATGGCTCAACTCGAATTGAAGGCGAAAGTTCACACCGCTGGGTGAGTCCCCAGAGTCTGCATTAAGGAAGTTATTGGACAATGATGAAATCTCTCTACCACCAACAAGTGATTATGAGCCTATAGTCAAACCTCACTATTGGAAAGACACTGACTATTGCGAGTATCATCGAGGAAGTGGACATACAAGCAACAATTGTATCCGTCTAACATGTTATTCAGGATGTGCTTGATCAAAATCAAGGAGGGACCCAACAACATACCTCTAATGAGACACATGTGGCTTACAAGGATCCGCTTCTCAATCATGACAGACCGTACAACAACAATAACAACGGCAATAACAACAACAACAATAACAACAATGACAACAACAACAACAATCACAACAGGCAAAATCAGCACAGTGGGAGTAGTAATGCCAACTACGCAAGTGTGCCATTTGACTATACCATAAATTGCATATCAGAGCATGTCCCACAACTCAATGTGGTCACCCCAAACCAACAATCAGAACCTAATAGAACTGGTTGTAGTATCATTACCCGCAGTGGTAAAGTCACGCTGAATACCATCCCTCCAAGGTCGTCACCTTCTCAGTCCAACTTCTGTCAGTATAATGTCATAGACCAACTACAGAAGACTCCAGCCCACATTTCTATCTTGGAGTTGTTGCGTCTATCTCCTTCCCATAAGGAGATTCTCAATAAAGCCTTAGTGGAAACCACTGTCCCCACTAACTTGGCCCAAGAGAAGTTTCAGGCCATGGTAGGTAATCTAACCTCCTCAAGTACCATATCATTTACCGAGAAAGATGACCTCTCAGTGTCTCAACCCCATAACACCCCTCTACATATTGTCGCCTTCATCCACAAGCACCGCATAAAGAGGGTTCTCATTGATGGGGGAGCCGGTTTAAATATTTGCACGTTAAAGCTAGTCCTTACATTGGGGTTCTCTGAGAATGCAGTTGATCTAAGGAAGAAGATTAGTATCAAAGCCTATGATGAAGAAGAGAGAACTACAAAGGGAACAGTAGTCCTACCCATACAAGTCGGACCAATAATAAAAGATGTTGTGTGCCAAGTCCTAGATAGGGATCTCACCTATAATATTCTCCTAGGAAGACCATGGATTCATGCCATGAAAGTTGTCCCTTCGACCTATCACCAATGCATAAAATTCCCGCATAATGGCAAGCAAGTCACCATCTAAGGAGACCCTGATCCCCTTCAGCATTGCAACTCCGTCCTTTCAAAACCTGATTGCATCATACCAAACAATAGAGCATCTACATCCCCTACCCCACAGCATGATCATACCTCTGAAGCTTTCTCATCAAGGCCCAAAGAGCAGAAGATTACCATCAAAGAAACCGGAGTTGGGGAATACTCCATTGAGCATAGCCTCAATCTAGCCAAACTACCTTTACCTCCTAGATCCTTTGGTCAACCTAATCATTTTCCAAAGCCATCTACTCCTCCCATACCTCCCACAACTCCCTTTGTAAAATGGGGGACCTTATCTGATGAAACAGAGGAAAGAGATGTCCTACAATGGCTTTATACCGAAGAAGAAGAGAACATACAACAGGAACCACCTAGGCTTCCAACAGAACTCTATGGGCAAGGAGAAGCTATCCTACACAGAATGGGTTACCAGGGACAAGGCCCTATCGGCCTAAGAAAAGAAGGAATCATAGAACCCATTCAACCTTCATCATCCTCATTGGCTAGAAATACAAATGGCCTAGGATATAAAGGCAAGCACAAGGCTAAAGAAAATGCTTGTCTTATAGAAATGATCCATACACTTCAAGTGGACAGTGACACAGATTCTAATGAATATGAGTGGGATGAGCTAACAGAGCATTCCTACGATGACAAAGAGGTCGATACCATTCAAACTTATACCCCCTACCGTGAGGAACAAATGCTACCGAATAGACCACTAGAGTTTGATTTGCCTATCTCTGAGAATATGACTTTCAAGGAAGGTTCGAGTTCTATTGCAATAAACAATTTAGAGGTAAGTACCATCCTGAATAGTCCCCTTACCAATACTCCTAGTATATCCATTCAAACTATCAATGAATCAGATCTATCCTTTGACTCCCTCCCCCTCGTGCATCCTGAACTTATTGACTGGGATCTACGAGGAACCCCTCAACTAGATATGTTCCAAAACCATGATGCTTATATTGACTACATGGAACTTAGGGACAACCTACCTAAAGGAGATCATAAAGCTAGTTTCGCTATTGAACTTAATATCATGGCTTATTTTGGAGAGGGTGCCAAGCCTTCCAGTCGCAAAAATATCAAAATAAAAACTGGATCTGATGGTGAAAACCGTTCTGCAGCAGTGTCATATCCCAAAACAGTAAAAAGAAAGGATGCATCTGAAGGTGAAAACCCAACTGTGGCACTTAATGATGGAAGGCTTGATACTCTCCCCAATGACATGCACTAGGAGAAGTCTTAGATTGTTGTGGAACCCATAGAGCTGGTTAATATTGGAACAGAGGAACCACCTAAGATCATTCACTTTGCTAAATCTCTAACCCCACAAGAGAAGACTAAGTTTGTACCATTCTTCAAGAGAAAACAAGTCAATTTTGCTTGGTCATACGCAGATATGCCGGGGTTAGATCCAGATTTGATTCTACACCATCTTCCATTAGATCTAGGAGTGAAACGAGTAAAACAGAAGCTTAGAAAGATGCATCCACACATAGCACTGCTTGTAAAAGAAGAACTGAAGAAACTACTGGATGTTGGGTTTATCAGAGCTATAGACTATCTGGAATGGGTCTCCAACATTGTACCAGTGTCTAAACTAGATGGCCGAGTCAAACTATGCAATGACTTCAGAGATCTAAACAAAGCTTGCCGCAAGGATGATTTTCCGTTGCCAAATATAGATATCATAGTCGACTTAACAGCAGGGCATACCCTGTTATCTCTCATGGATGGCTTCTCAGGATACAACTAGATCAGGATAGCACCAGAAGACAAGCATAAAACAACTTTTACTTGTCCATGGGGCACCTTTTGTTGGAATGTCATGCCATTTGGGCTAAAGAACGTAGGAGCCACATACCAACGTGCTATGACCACTATATTTCATGATATGATGCACGTTACCATGGAAGATTATGTAGATGACATACTAGCAAAGTCACTCACAAGAGAATCACATCTGGATGTGTTAGAGAAGGTCTTTCAAAGACTCGAGCAATTCAAAGTCAGGTTGAACCCAAAGAAATGTGTGTTTGGAGTCACCTCAGGCAAACTCCTAGGTTTTATTTTATCAACAAATGGAATAGAGGTGTACCCCGCCAAAGTCAAGGCTATTATGGACATGCCACCACCCAGGACTCTCACTCAATTAATATCTCTATAGGGAAAGCTATAGGCAATCCGTAGATTCATATCACAACTGGCAGACAAGTGTCAACCATTCAGTCATCTCCTACACAAGAACATTCCATTCAGATGGGATGAGAAATGTGAAGAGGCCTTCAATAAACTGAAAGAATATCTTATGAATCCACCCATTCTCATGCCTCCTATCCAAGGGAAACCATTGATACTTTACATATCTGCTACACCTACAGCTCTTGGGGCACTTCTAGTAGAACAAGATTATGAGAATAAAGAAAGAGCCATCTACTATATCAGTCGCACATTGGTGGGCTATGAGTTGCAATACTCTCAAATAGAAAGATCATGTCATGCCGTAGTTTTTGCTTCCCAAAAAATCTGACATTATATGCTTGCACATCCAGTAAAACTTATTGCAAAATAGATCCAATGAAGTACCTACCAAGCAAAGCAGCTCTTACAGGTCGCCTAGCCAAATGGGTAATGCTCCTAAGTGAATACGACATTGAGTATGTAGATAGAAAAGCTATCAAAGGGCAAATCATTACTGATCAGCTAGTAGATGCACCATTATAGGACACCACACCAATGCAATTTGAATTTCCAGATGAATCCTTATTTAATATCTCAACACATTCCTGGAAGCTCTACTTTGATGGGTCCTACACAAACCATGGATCGGGTGCAGTGTTTGTAACTCCTCAGGGTGACACCATTCTGAAGTCTTACCGTTTGTTATTCCCATGCACCAACAACATAGCAGAATATGAAGCCTTAGTCATTGGTATCAAAATGGCAACAAAGTGGAAAATCAAAGAGCTACATGTCTATGGTGATTCTCAACTAATAATAAATTAGGTCAATGATGATTACCAAACCAAAGATGAGAAGCTTGTCCCATACAAGCAGATGGTCGACGACTTTAAGGAATACTTTATGATCATCTCTTTTGAGCAGATACCCCAAATTGAGAACAAAGCAGCAGATGCCATGGCAACCATTGCCTCTCTTCTCGAGATACCAGAGAATGAGTCACGGTATGATTTCTTAGTGGAAACTATTCGGCAACCAGCTTATGATCTTCCTGAAAACCATTCCATATGCCTTTTAGTTGGATCTGATTCACCTTGGTACGGTAAGATTTACACTTACCTCAAGGACAACACCCTCCCACTTGACCTATCTTCAAACCAATGACGAACCTTTATACACCAAACCTCTCGCTATACCATCATTGCTGACACCTTATACCGATGTGGTCTAGATGGTACTTTACTCTGTTGTTTAGAACGAGAAGAATCCCTAACTGCCTTACAAGACGTACATGAAGGGATTTGCGAAACACACTCTAGCGGTCCCTCCTTAGCTAA
The DNA here is from genome assembly GCA_027924645.1 of Cunninghamia lanceolata. Classification (NCBI taxonomy): domain Eukaryota; kingdom Viridiplantae; phylum Streptophyta; class Pinopsida; order Cupressales; family Cupressaceae; genus Cunninghamia; species Cunninghamia lanceolata. The sequence continues at coordinate 6,953,707 of BSBN01001560.1, forward strand.
TTAACTCATGCGTTTGGGTTATTACTTGCCAAACATGGAAACAGATTCATATCAGTTTGTCAAGAAGTGCAAGCAGTGCCAAATACATGGGAACCTGATACATGCACCAGCTCAAGAGTTGAGACCTTTAACGACACCTTGGCCCTTCTACCAATGGGGACTTGACCTTATGGGAAAGATCCATCCACCCTCATCCAATGGCCACAAATTCATAATAACCGCCACTGAGTACTTTACCAAGTGGATTGAAGCCGTCCCCCTCACCACCATCATAGGTAAGCAAATCTCCTCATTCATCCTGAATCACGGATAACGGAAGACCCTTCAAAAACTAGGATGTCTAAGAACTCTGTGATGGATTCAAAATCCAACACCGTTTCTCCTCACCCTATTACCCCCAAGGCAACAGTCAAGCTGAAGCATCCAACAAGACCATCTTGAAACTCCTCAAGAAGATAGTCAATGATGCTGGCCATGATTGGCATATCCAACTCAATCCCGCTCTGTGGGCTTGCAGAACCAGTATACGCACTCCCACAGGTGCTACCCCTTATGCCCTTGTTTATGGCTCAGAAGCTATCCTCCCCATAGAAGTTGAATTACCATCTCTCAGGGTGTCGTTAAAAGGTCTCATATCAGATGAAGAGTACAGAGTTTCCAGATTGCAAGAACTAGAGTTGCTAGAGGAAAGGAGACAAAAATCCTTTGACCATCTCAAAGCATATCAACAAATGATGTCAAGAAGCTATAACCATAGGGTTCACCCAAGAGTCTTCAAAGTTGGAGATCTAGTCCTTAAGGAAAATCCCCGCAATCAACAGGATAGGGAAAAGAAAGGCAAGTTCGAACCCAATTGGCTTGGGCCTTATGTAATTGTAGTTGCTTATGGATCAGGGACATAACAGTTAGCAACATCAGAGGGTGAGTTGTTTGATGACCCAATCAACATCATTCATCTTCGCCGGTTCTATACCTAGGAGAACCCCAATGTAAGGGGGGCATAAAATAAAAAAAATTAAAAAATAAAAAAAATACAAAAAAAAAAGGTACAAAAAAATCGTCCTTTGGTGAAAACCTGGCAAACAGGCACCTTGGATAGGTATCATGATGAAAACCTGGCAAATAGGTGTCATGTTTACTTTCTAGCTTTTCGTGCAAATAAAATCAAGTGGTGAAAACCTGGTAAATAGGCGTTACTTGTGATAAACCACCTTCTCCATATTTGGGAAACCAATCACTTTATATCCATTCTTCCTTGTGTCCCATTCGACCCATATCTGTGGCTTGATACTCTATCTCTTTGTTGCCTTGTCAACCAAGGTTTTGTCCCATATCATATCCATCGTGTCAGCCTAGCATAGTGTCACTCATTGGTATCCATGGTCCAAGTCCATCAACTACGTTGCCTCTGCGTCGTCACATAGGCAAGGCCATTTTCAAATGCGCCCCCGAGGCTCTCATTGTCCCATCCGTCCCATTTCTTGTTGTATTTCTTCTAGTCCATCCATGGTCCATTAGGGTTTACCCTGAACTACGTGTGTCGTCACGTAGGCAAGGCCATTTAGAAATGAGCCCCCGAGGCACTAGGTCAGTCCCTTAGGGCCCGTCTCTCCAATAAAGATTGTGGAATCTTCTCACCAAGCAAGCAAGCAAGCACAAGCAAAACCCGCTCTTTTCAAGCAAAAATCCTAACACAACATTAACCTATCCAAAGCAAAGCAGAAAAACACTTAAGGCCTTCTAAATGATTTTACCCAAATTATGGCAAGAGACAAACACATCTAAATGCAAGAATGTTTTGTGTTGGTTAGGTTAACTTACAGAGTCTTGATTTATGCTATCATGCCTTTCTATGCTACTCGAGGATGCCAAAAGCTAGAGATGCTATTGTGAGGGGGAGAAATGTGGTTAGTCAATTAATGAAAACAAATAAACCCAAACACCAATAGAATTTGAAAGCAAAGAAGATTGAAACCAAAACAAGTAAGAATACTTACAACCCCATTTACCTATCATTTTCTATTGTTTGCCTATCTTTCTTTGATCTTGATTGTGAAGCCCTCAGAAGCTTTCCTTGCTTGCTTGCTTGTTTGAAGATGACAAAGGAAGAATTGCTATGATACCTGTTTGTGTTGAATGTGAGCTTCAACACATGATAATGGAGGACACTTTGAAATAGAATGAATAAGAGAAGAAGAGAAATTTTGGTATAGTTATTTTGCCAAATGAAGTGCCTCCCTAATGGCTTAGAAGAGGGTTTTATTTATAGAGTTTTGGAAATGAGGATGGAGGGTGAGGATCAAAAGATGAGATCAATGGCTCTGATTTTTTGTGAATCTTTAATTCATAATAGATGAATTAAAAATTCTTTATTTGAGAATAGTGTATTATGACAATTGAATTAAATATTCAATTGGTGAAGGCTAGTGGGGAACATTGAATTAAAAATTCAATTTGGTAGAGGATAATGGGGGACATTGAATTAAAAATTCAATTTGGTGGAGGATAATGGGGGACATTGAATTAAAAATTCAATTGGTGAAGGCTAGTGGGGAACATTGAATTAAAAATTCAATTTGGTAGAGGATAATGGGGGACATCGAATTAAAAATTCAATTTGGTGGAGGATAATTGATTTAAAGATTTATTTTGGAATATGGAGGATATTAGCTAATTAAATATTAAGAATATTTAATTATATGTGCAACATGGTGAGGTGGAAGAGATGAGGTGGATTTTGGACTTTAGACATTAGAAGAATTGAGGGAATTTAATTAAATAAAATGACTTTATTTAATTATGGGATAATGAAACAATCAAATAAATTTTGAATATTTATTTAATTGACAGAAGAAAATAAGAATTAAGATAAATATTAAAATATTTACTTAATTCAACCCGAGCCAATTTTAGGTGTATACATTTTGCCCCTCTTTGAAGCAATGTGTTTTATCACGTTGTTTCAAAGAATAGGAATAGTCTAATGCTGATACATGCCCCAGTTTGCCCCTGGTACAGGTTACGGTGATAGGATGCCCCCTCGGGAGATTGGACGGGGAGAAGGCGGAAGGCGTGAGACGGACAATCTCACGACGAGGAAGGTGAAGACGGGTTAGGCTGGAGAAAAATGGGTTATGGTTCGGAGAAACAGACATGGGAAGCCGTCATAGGGTCATACAGTCAGATATGTGCCACTTACTATATATAGGAGCTGGGTCCACAAGTATGATTCATTTGTACACTTGTCCATAGTTGATTTGTCCTCTGGAGAGCTTAGGAGAGTATGGCGGCTAGAGAGGTGGATATTCCACGCGAGTAGCATCGGTTTGAGCGGATTCGACGGTTCGATCGGCCAGCAGAGGCAGGACCCCCGATATGTAGTTCTTCAAAACTTGTCGAAAGTCAATTTTTATGTGTATTAATGGCTAGGAAAACCATCTAGGGCAAATGTGCAACAACCCTAGTTTTGCGCATATGCGCGCTGAAATGGCGCATATGTTGCGAAATTGCGCATTCACGCCGCCAAATGGCGCATATGATTATTTTGCGCATGTGTTCCTTGAATGTGCGCATTTGTTCATTTTGTGCATTTGAGCGTTGAGGTGGTGCATTCGTTTCGAAGTTGCGCATATGTGCTGTGAATGTGGGCATATGTTTGTGTTGTGCATGCGATCTATGGAATGGCACATATATTGGGAAGTTGCGCATTTGTTATAATAGGTTGCGCATGTGCCAGAATGGCGCATACACGTCAGGAAGTCGCGCATTCATGGTGAAGTTGTGCTTTTGGTATGAAATGGCACATTTGCACTTTAGGTAAATTAGTTGACTGAACAAAATTAACCCAATTGGCATCCTGATCGATGCGTCAATTGATTAGCGATCTCTGAGATTGCTGAGAATCTAGTCGAGAGATGATATGCTGTTTTGATTAATTTGATATGTTGAGCCAATGATAGGGAAATGGTGCATTTGCCACCGGGATTGGCACATTTGCACTTTTAGGCAAATCAGTTGACTTAACAAAATTAACCCAATTGGCATCTTGATCGATGCGTCAATTGATTAGCGATCTCTGAGATTGTTGAGAATCTAGTCGAGAGATGATATGCTGTTTTGATTAATTTGATATGTTGAGCCAATGATAGGATAGCTTGATTGCTTGGAGTAGTTTTTCGATATGGATTTGGATTTCACTGACGGTATGCGTTTCTTGGTTGTAGGAGGATATCCAGGACGTTCTGACATCGCGAGAGTTATTCCCATTACCGTTGTTGCAGCGGTATATGTTGACCGAGATGGAGTGGGAGGCTCTAGGTGCTATGGGTTTGTATCATGTGCTCTTCATGCCTGAGGTTCGCATGAATCGGGCGATGGTGACTATAGCTGTGGAGCAATTCCATAGTGAGGATGGGACCTTCCATCTTCCGATGGGAGAGATGGCCATTACTTTGGAGGATGTTTATCAGAATCTGCACCTCCCTATTCAGGGAGAGTTGGTTGAGTACGAGTCACAGCGTGGCGCTGGGCTGGAGGAGTGCAGGTGGGTTTTTGATGATCCCGAGTTGGCAGGGGAGGAGATCTCGTGGCAGGACATGCATGACTGTTATGACTACTTCCCAGGCATAGTGGCTGGACTGATCAGTGGCGTAGTATGCCTCGATAGGAGAGCACACGACTTCCCCATTGGCTGGGGATGGGTACTGGAGAGTATGATCACCGACGGGACCCGGTATGCGTGGGGTGTGTGCGTGCTTGCACATCTATACAGAGACATGCATCAGGCAGTGTACCACTGAGGCTCTGGTTTAGCCATAGGCAGGTCTCTCTTATAGTTTTGGTTGTGGGAGCACATTGCTATCACACGGCCGATCTACGTATTTCAGAGGCAGAGGGGGCAGCCCTACAGTTACGGCTATGCAGGTGTGATTTCCCAGCACAGGCTGGGGAGGCTTGAGTACTGGAGGCATGCCTTTGATGGAGTGGATGCAGTTGTCTAGTGGCCATATATTGATTGCGAGGTATGGGATGACGAGGCGGATGAGCTGCCTTATTGCTTCTAGATGAGATGGCTTATTGGCAGGACTCGGTATATTTTGGAGTGATAGATTGTCAGCCGAGTTCAAAGACAATTCGGCCGTGTTCAGGGCAGACCACAGGGCAAGGCACGTTTTGCTAGGACATACGCCGAGTGGTATAGGTGGGGTCCTGTGGCATCTTATGAGGAGGCATTGGCTAATTTTTAGCAGATTCCCTATGCAGCCTGGCCGATGCGGCGAGATATAGTAGATGCTGGCATGACGCCAGACTATGAGGAGTGGTCTGTAGCACATCCATTTCCGTGCTACTCAGGTCCTGGGGAGGTATCTCCTCATATAGATGAGGGTGATTCAGATGGAGGGGGTGGAGCTGGCAGGGGGAGGGGTGGACGGCGGAGGAGGAGAGATCAGGGAGATGATGGGAGGCAGAGAGTCAGAGAGGGGCTCGTGGGGCAGCAGGTAGTCAGATAGGCCCAGGTCCAGGTGCTAGTGCAGCCAGAGATAGCATAGAGACAGATGCCGCCGCCTTAGCAGGTGGCACAGCCGACATAGGGACAGGTGCCAGCACAGCAGGTGGTACAGGCCGAGCAGGCTCCACAGCTTGATGTGCAGCAGCAGGTTCTGGTTTCTTTACAGACCCAGCCTAGGTAGTTGAGGGCTCATCTGAGAGCTACGGAGTCACGCAGAGAGTCGGATGTGACTTGGATATCAGAGTTGAGCCGGGAGAGAGATGCAACCTTAGCTAGCATGCGGGCTATGAGGTCAGAGCGGGATGCAGCCATGATGGCCATGGGTACTGATGGGACCTCTAGTTTCTTGGTGGCATAGGTACAACAGTCACAGGCTCAGGTAGCGCAGTTACAGAGTGATTTGACTAGAGCTCAGGCACATACTCAGTATTACCGGGGCTTATATCACAGTGCTGTGCCAGTGAGTCAGAGAGCCTCGAGCTTCCAGAGCCAGTCAGAGGCAACGCAGAGAGCAAGTGGGTCTCAGTCTGTGGGCTCAGTGAGGGGCCCACCGCCATCAGGGGTGGATAGAGGAGAGGCTAGTGCCGGGAGCAGTGTTCCTTGATGACAGAGTTAGTCAGAGCTAGGCACCTGTATTTGACGTGTATTGTGGCACCTTTTTGATGATGGCTGAGATAGCTGATATATGTATTTTTATTCTGAGACATGTATCACCATTTTTTTGTATACACTTATGACATGACTTTGGGATTGGACAGAGTTAGTGATATTTTGTACATCTAGACATGTGTTGGATGTTTATATGATGATCTACCGATTTGATGGTCTATATGTATGTGTTCTTACATTTAAATGCTCTGGATGCAATTTAATTTTATGATGTGTTTGTACATGTTATGCATAGTAGATGGATGTTTTAGAATGCTTTTGAGTTATGCAAATGCTAATGTGTATGGATATGGTTATGCAGTTCGATATGTATGTGACCTATGTTTTTAATTTTCTTTTGATATGATGTATGGATGCACAATGTATATGGATGGTCTAAAAATGTATGGAAATTGATCTCATGGATCTATTATGTATGCAAATGATGTAATCATGCGAATGACTATCTCATGTGATGTGATATGTAACGTATATGCTATGTGTTTGATATGTCCAGATGTACTCAATCGACACAGAGATGATATAGACGAGTGGAATAGAAGAAGACATGGAGAAATACTGACTTTCATTTGGATATACTGTAGGGTTTGCGTTATTGTGTGTATGATGTGGAGTTGCTGGATATGAGACGGATGCGGATACGGATTTGTCATCTTTGCAAGTTTTTCGCTTTCATCATCGGGCACTTTTTGGTATTTTTCATTTTTTGAGATGTGGTAAGAGAATACAAGCATCTAGGTATAGTTAGACCTAGATGTCCTGAGTATCCCTTACTTGGATTTTGATATAGTAAGTTGATACAAGCATCTAGCCAAACTTGAGTCTAGATGACCTGAGCACTTCTTGCATTTTAATAGACAAGGATTGCCCCTTTTCATGTTTAGACTTCAGAGTCCTTGATGATCTTTTGCTGATCACGTCTTTAGACATAAGTCGTCACATTACTAAAGTTTAATCCACAAGCAGCAGACAAAGAAAACAATTATGCCCCTATCATAGCATCTCTAGCTTTTGGCATCCTTGAGTAGCATAGAAAGGCATGATAGCAAAAATTCAAGACCTTGTAAATTGACCTGTTGACAAAACATTCTTGCAGTAGCTGTGTCTTTTGCCATAATTGATATAGAATTATTTTGAATGTTTTGATATGGTGCTCTGCTTTGTTTTTGTTTTGGATAGGTTAATGTTATGCATTGAGAACTTTGTTCTAGGTGTCTAGTGAAGGTATCACAATCCTTTATTGGTATCTCCTTTCAGAACGATGGCATTCAAGAACCCAAATCCGTAACTAGGTCAAGGAGTTGCCCCCAGTTTAGACCAAGATCGACTTATTATGGGTGAGATGACAACAGATTATGGAGAGACGGACCCTAAGGGACTGACCTAGTGCCTCGGGGGCTCATTGCTAAATGGCCTTGCTTACGTGACGACGCAGAGGCAACGTAGTTCGGGGTGAACCCTGATGGACCTAAGACCTAGGTGATGGTGGATTTGTAGAAGTGGTATGGATTTAGATAGATAGAAAGACCAGATATGGGACTGATGGGATAGCGGAGCCTCAGGGGCGCATTGATACTGGCCTTGCTTACGTGATAGCTCAGAGGCGACGTAGTTCAGAACTTGGGACCATGGATGGACTAGAGGATAGATGACAAGATATGAGATGGATAGAGAAGCAGAGCCTCGAGGGCGCATGGATAATGCCTTGCCTACGTGATAGCTTAGAGGCGACATAGTTCGGGATGGTTCAAAGGACTGGTTTGTGTGATGGAGACAAGAGTCAACAAAGTCGGCATAGATGGAGGGAGTGGTTTTTCGTAGATAGCACCTGTTTACTAGGTTTTCACCACTTACTTTTATTTGCACGCGTAGCCAAAAGTACACATGACGCTTGTTTGCTAGGTTTTGATCATGGTACCTATCCTTTTGTCATTTTTCTATTTTTTTGATTTTGATCACTTTTTCAATTTTTTGATTTTTTTAGGATTCCCTTACATCGGGGTTTTTAGGTATAGAACTTGCGAAGATGCATGTTGTTGACAAGATCATCGAAGAGTTCACCTTCAGATGTGGCCAATTGATATGCCCCCGATCCATAAGCTGTGATGATGACATAAGGACCTAACCAGTTGGGTTCAAACTTTCCTTTCTTTTCTCTATCTGGCTGATTTCTGGGGTTCTCTCTGAGGATGAGATCACCAACTTGGAAGACCGGGGCTTTACCTTATGATTGTAGCTTCTGGACATTCTTTGCTGATATGCTTTCAGGTGATTAAAGGCCTGTTGCCTTCTTTCTTCCAGCAGTTCTAACTCTTGCAGTCTAGTTACTCTGTATTCTTCATCGGAGATGAGGCCTCTTAACGACACTTGCAAGGATGGGATCTCGACTTCAATGGGCAAGATGGCTTCAGCTCCATAGACCAGGGAGTATGGTGTTGCACCTATGGGTGTGCAGATGCTTGTGCGGTAGGCCCACAGTGCGAGATTTAGTTGAACATGCTAATCACGGTCAGCATCATTGACAGTCTTTTTCAAGATTTTTAATATGGTTTTATTTGATGCCTCCGCCTGACCATTGCCTTGGGGGTAATACGGGGTGGAAAAGCGGTGTTGGATGTGGAAATTTGTCACATAGTTCCCTGACATCCTAATTTTTGAAGGGTCGTCCATTATCCGTGATAATGGACGAAGGGATACCATAGCGACAAATGATATAATTTAAGATGAATGAAGTAATTTGTTTGTCGGTGATGTTGGCTAAGGGCACATCTTCAATCCACTTTGTGAAGTACTCAGTGGTAGTGATTATGAACTTGTGTCCACTGGATGAAGGGGGGTGAATCTTGCCCACTAAGTTGAGTCCCCACTAACAGAAAGGCCACGGAGTTATCAATGGCTGTAACTCTTGCGCTAGCGCATGTATCAGGTTCCCATGGATTTGGCACTTTTTGCATTTCTTTACAAACTAATGGGAGTCTTGTTCCATTGTTGGCCAATAGTATCGCATGCGTATGAGTTTCTTGGCTAGGGTAGGGCCACTAGAGTGAGCCCCACATATTCCATCGTGTATGTCGCTTAGAGCAGTTTGATATTCCTCTCTATCTAGACACCTAAGGAGAGTACCATCGAGACCTTGGTGATACAGGGTGTTAGCGACAATGGCATACGGGATGCCTGCCGGATGAAGGTTCTTTTCTGGTTATGGGAGAGGTCGGGTGGGAGTGTATTCTCTTTTAGATAGGCAAATATTTTACCATAGAGAGGGGAATCTGTTCCTACGATGTGGCATATGATATGGGAATCTGGAGTGTCATAAGTAGGACAGGAGACTGGCTCTACTAAGAACTCATATCGTGTTTGATTGCCTGGAATGTCGAGCAGAGATGCGATTGTAGCCATGGCATCTGTAGCTTTATTCTCGATCCTTGGTATCTGTTCAAATGATATCTTGACGAAATACTCCTTGAAGTCATCTACCATGCGTTTATAAGGAATCAGTTTCTCATCCTTCATTTGGTAGTCGTCATTTACTTGGTTGATGACCAGTTGTGAGTCACCATATACTTGAAGCTCCTTGATGTTCCACTCAACTGCTAGCTTGATACCGATGACCAGAGCCTCAAATTCTGCTACATTGTTAGTGCAAGGGAACATTAATCTGTATGACTTTGGAATAGTGTCACCATTAGGTGTGATCAACAAGATACCTGCCCCCGATCCATGCTGAGTGTAGGAGCCATCAAAGTACATTGTCTAGTTTGCTATGTTGACGTGGAAGATAGACTCATCTGGAAATTCAAAGCTCAGGGGGTTGTCATCTGTTAAAGGTGCCTCTGCTAGTTGATTTGCAAGCACTTGTCCTTTTATCGCTTTTCTATCCACATATTCTATGTTGAACTCACTGAGAAGCATGACCCATTTTGATAATCTACCTGTTAAGGCAACCTTGTTGAGTAAGTATTTTAGTGGGCGCCAAAATGTGAGGGGGAGAAATGTGGTTAGTCAATTAATGAAAACAAATAAACTGAAACACCAATAGAATTTGAAAGCAAAAAAGATTGAAACCAAAACAAGTAAGAATACTTACAACCCCATTTACCTATCATTTTCCATTGTTTGCCTATCTTTCTTTGATCTTGATTGTGAAGCCCTCAGAAGCTTTCCTTGCTTGTTTGCTTGTTTGAAGATGACAAAGGAAGAATGGCTACGATACCTGTTTGTGTTGAATGTGAGCTTCAACACATGATAATGGAGGACACTTTGAAATAGAATGAATAAGAGAAGAAGAGAAATTTTGGTATAGTTATTTTGCCAAATGAAGTGCCTCCCTAATGGCTTAGAAGAGGGTTTTATTTATAGAGTTTTGGAAATGAGGATGGAGGGTGAGGATCAAAAGATGAGATCAATGGCTCTGATTTTTTGTGAATCTTTAATTCATAATGGATGACTTAAAAATTCTTTATTTGAGAATAGTGGATTATGACAATTGAATTAAATATTCAATTGGTGAAGGCTAGTGGGGAACATTGAATTAAATATTCAATTGGTGAAGGCTAGTGGGGAACATTGAATTAAAAATTCAATTTGGTAGAGGATAATGGGGGCCATTGGAATTAAAAATTCAATTTGGTGGAGGATAATGGGGGGACATTGAATTAAAAATTCAATTGGTGAAGGCTAGTGGAGAACATTGAATTAAAAATTTAATTTGGTAGAGGATAATGGGGGACATTGAATTAAAAATTCAATTTGGTAGAGGATAATTGATTTAAAAATTTAATTTGGAATATGGGAGGATATTAGTTAATTAAATATTAAGAATATTTAATTATATGTGCAACATGGTGAGGTGGAAGAGATGAGGTGGATTGATGAGGTAGATTTTGGACTTTAGACATTAGAAGAAATTGAGGGAATTTAATTAAATAAAATGACTTTATTTAATTATGGGATAATGAAACAATCAAATAAATTTTGAATATTTATTTAATTGATAGAAGAAAATAAGAATTAAGATAAATATTAAAATATTTACTTAATTCGACCCGAGCCAATTTTAGGTGTATACAGCTATGATGGGGGCATGATTATTTTCTTTGTTTGTTGTTTGTGGATTAAACTTTAGTAATGTGAAGCCTTGCCTAAGGACATGATCGCAAAAGATCATCGAGGACATCAAAGGTCTAACATGAATGGGGGCAATCCTTGCTTGTTGATACACAAGAAATACTCAGGTCATCTCGGTTCAATTATACCTAGATGCTTGTATTAACTTGCTAAATCAAAATCCATGTAAGCAATACTCAGGTCATCTCAGTTCAATTATATCTCGATGCTTGTATTTTCTTACAACATTTCAAAAAAGCCCAATGATGAAATAAGCACTTCAAAATACTTGCACCATCAATATATCAAAAAAAAAAACCATTCACATCCACTCGCATCCACACCACTCGCATCCACAAAAGCATCCCATACCATATTCCATGCAATAAAAGATCCAACAATGTAGAGTAACAATATAAATAAAAGCTTGTGAGTCCTTCTATCGAGTCATTCTTCTATCAATCAATATTCTATCTATCGTTGTGGTCCATTCTTCTCAATTCGGTCAACCCGAGCAATGATCTAGATGCAAGTCCATCCTTAATCCATACCAATCAAGTCAAGTCAATCTTATCAAATGATCCATTCACAATCAGTGGTCTTGATCCTTATCTGGTCGTAAACCAACTTGATCAATTATAATCAAACATTTGTCTTATACAGGATGTAACATTGTCGAAATCAAACCAATACACACGTCTTACACGACATGTTTCATTTTTCTGAAACCAGACACTATCCTTTGTGTTGCTCTAGGGATATATCGTTCCCCACCATGACAACACTGTTGTAGATTGTTATCAGTATATTGGTTGTTTACTGCTCGACAGGGGCAATACCTTGCTTGTTCTTGTATCATTTGTGCATACTTGCTTGCTTACTTGTGTGTGTTATCATTCTATCTTGCATCATGTATCATTCAACTCTTTCTTCATCCTAACCTATTTTTTACCTTCATCTTCGTGAGATTGTCCGTCTCTCGTCCTTCTGCCTTCTTCTCATCTAATCTCCTGAGGGGGCATCCTATCATCATAACTTGTACCAGGGACAAACTGGGGCATGTATCATTATTCAACAATTGATTTCTTTGAAGCAACGCCGCAAACTGCATTGCATCAAAGAGGGGCAA